>OY728166.1:569586031-571986031 GCA_963277665.1 Viscum album | reverse complement strand
TTAGAAAATTTCATCTTTCTTGAGGCTTAGACTATCACTTTATCATTTTTTCCAGTGAAAAACTTTATAAATTCTTCGAATCATCTTTGTATACCACAAAGAGTTCCCCACTTGTTAGATGTTTCATTACTAGCATGATGATACGCCTCTTTTTTATCTCTATGAGCCAGTGTTCACATTCACTGGTCTAGTAAACATTTTCTACCTCTTGAGTCATCTTGGTTAGTCAGTTTGAAATTCAAGAGAAGTTTTTAAAAAATCACTCATAATATCCCACTATACCAGGAAAACTACAGATCTCCACTATAGATGTTGCTCGAGGACACTCTTCTATTGTGTTTCTCTTGTAAGAGTCCAAATATATTCCTTTTCTGGTGGTAACATGCCCCAATAATGATACTTCCTCCATCAAGAACTCATATTTTCTGTAATTTGTATAAATATTCCCCCTTTTCAAATTCTTTAGAACAATATTGAGAGGCTCTGCATATTCCACCTTTCTCTTGATGTATATTAGAAGATCACCAACAAATAATTCTATGAATTTGTTAAGGTAATATCTAAAGAAACTATTCAATAATTCTAGAAATATTTCTAGATAATTAGTGAGTCTGAAGGAAAACACTATAAACCCATAATATATATACCTCATTCAAAAGGAATTCTTGGGAATATCTTCCTTCATCAACTTTAATTGGTGATATCTCTACCAAAGTTACACCTTAGAGAAATACTTTTCACCGCATAATTGATCCAAAAATTCATCTATCTATGATATGAGATACATGTTCTTTATCATTTTTTGTGACCATGATAATCAAGGAAGAGGTGAATTTATCCATACATCTTCTTGATGAATAGGATTAGAGAACCCATACTGAAGAACTTGGGTGTATAAAACCCTATTCTAGATTATCATGTAACTGCTTCTTTAGATCGTCTAACTCAATTCGGTCCATTATATAATGTGTATTTGATATAGGTAGTGATTCAGTTATATGTTCCACTGGTAACTCATCCTCTCGGTCAGGGGGAAGACCATAAAATTCATCGAGGAACACATTAGTGTAGGTCCTCATAATTAACATGACTTCGAGTATGATTCTATCTTTTTTATCAATCATTTGAGACTGATATTATTTCTAATAATGAAATAATATCACTAATTTAGAAGATAACATTGAAGGATTTTAAACTTTCTCATGAAACATGTACAAAATTAGAGGATGTGTTAGGATGCGAAGATTGATCTCCCTTCCTCGACCATTGATGTTGACTTTCTATAAAGATATCCAATCAGTGCTCAAAATTACATCAAACACCACCAAAGTAAGTAAAACAAAATTTCTTACGTGGTTCAGTTTCCAAAAAACAACTAAGGATGATTTATATACTTTGGATGCAATAATTTCCCCATTTTTTTTTCTCATAGATAAATCAAGCATCATATTTTGAGTTGGTGTTTGAGTAGTTCTACTAAACTTTGATGATACCAAGAATGTATAGAACCAGAATCTAATTGTATGTTTTCTATTCTTGAATGAATAACTAGTGTACCTATCGCCACATCATCGTAGGGTTCCACCTTAGTAGTATTGATGACATAATCTTTCAATTTATCTTATATATTTGGGGGATACTGATGCTGATTACCCTTAAGAATTCTAGGTTTAGTACATTGGATTTCATATTTCCCTTTCTCCCTACAGTTGAAGAATTAAACCATTGGTGGTGTTCTTCTTTTCTCTAGCATGTTGTTCATATTATTGATGTCTCTATGACATTCATGATCTTGGTGGGATTTTATCCCACACTTAGAGAATTTCCCTATCCCATTGAGGAAATTACCTTGATTCTTCTTCCCAATTTTTTTACTTGCGAGTGGTTGAGTTTTTTCCCCAAAATTTTCATTATATCATCCATAATGAAATTGAATAATTAATTTCTTATCACAAATAACAATGATACCACTCTCCAAACACCATCTACACTTTGAGTGAACATCGAACAACTTATTCATAACTCAGTATGTTTATAATTTAAAGAGCCTTTCGAAGGCCTGGTCTTAAACCACTAAGGAATCTATATATTTTTCCATCATTTTTTATAAAAAACCCAGGGCATACCTTGAAAACCTTGGGAAATTTTCTTCATAAATCATGATATATTCACCTACCTTTCACTTCATCTCCATAAATTATCTCTCCATGTTCGAATAAAGAGTTAAAGGGAAATAATTTTTAATAAATATTTTATTAATGTCTTCATAATATATCTCTTTAAATTATTTATTCATCTTGGTGCTGTTAATTAAAAACCACCATTGATCAACCTATTAATATAAATAATAAACATCCATATTCTACTTCTCTATCTCACATTATTAAAGCACTCAAAAGATATTCTCAATTGAGTGGACCCAATATTCGGTAACATATGGATCAAAATATCAACTAAATGTTAGTGGTCATTGCTGTATAAAAGGATTGATAGCCAGTTTCCCCCTCTTAGGTGCAGGAGGATATTCCATATTATTGAGGCTATTATACATAGTTTGATACCACTCGGTAATCATCGCCATGAAATTTTGAACTCCACTTTTCAGGGCATTGGGGATGTCTTTTGGTAATTAGATGAATTGTACCTCCATGGATTGTTGGCCTATTTTCTCTTGGTTCCCACCATTTTTGAACAGAGTAAATGTTTAAAAAACAAGTAAACAAGTAAACAAGTAAACAAGAAAATAATTAATAATTTATTGCCTTGTGAAATTATCACTAAATCAATATCTTGTGGGATCCCAATATTTATAATTTTTATAAAAAAAATGCTTCATGAGTTCTTATATATACTTAGTCCCATGGTAAGGGTTTTCACTAATGTTCTATAATGATAAATACCAAGTAAAGTAAATCATTCTCTAATACCAACTTTAGCGACCTGAATTTTTCTTATATGAATATTAAATCATTTTAAATATAATCAATATTGTAATGTTAGAAAACCGGGATCCAAAGGTTATGTGTCATGGAAAAAATATGACCAAACATAAAATTTACATAATAAAACACACAAATTATTTAATTCATTTTTCTCTAGCATCTTAGTGGATCTCATTTACTTATTTTTATTAGTAGTAATCTGAGGATATACATCAAAGGAAGGGGTGAGATAAAAGCCCAGTATGAGGATAAATAAGGAAATTAATCAATATAAAATGGGTGAGAATAATCACTATCATCATTAAATAAGTATGGTATCGTTTTCATAATCATTATAGGAATAATTATATAACGTCATTGAATGTGGAAATTAATAAAAATGAAACATCATGTCTTAGTGGTCAAATACCACATATAGATGTGAATAAATCTAGTATCATGTTCATGCATAAAATATGTACATAATTATAAAATAATTATTATGAAAAAAACATATCATCATGTTCAAACTTATTTCACCATTTCGCAGGAGATAAATCACATTACTCAATGCATTAAAGCAGTATATAATTCTAGGTGCACCTTTTACATCATAACATCTATATAATCTTTCCTACCACCTAGAAAATATATCAATAATAGAAATAAAATAACCCATGGAGAAGGAAAGATATTAATTTATTAAATTTATGAATAAAACTTTTTAGATTCCCAATTTACAAAGGTAAAAAAATATTTTTTATTAGATTCATCATTCTTGAGAAAATAAGAAACAACTCAAGAGTTGTCAAAAATGTGTTTTGGAAAGAAGATTTATTTTGGAATAAATTTTTATTTTCATAAAACCATATTAGAAACTTTCTAATTCCATAAAATAAAAGTTACGAATAATGAAATTATATTTTAGTAATATAAATTTCACATCTACAGAGAAATTTGGCTTAAAATTGAAAAACCCAAGGAAAGGAAATTCATTTCGAGAACCCCCTTACCCAATGTATGAATCATTTATTCACATTAATATATTGTATTATAAAACTCGATTAATTAATTAATGAATAAATACCATCTTGTATGTTTATTTTATTTATTATAGTTTTATTATGTTCATTTATGGCCATTATGACGATTTATAGAGTTCAATTTCGCCGTTTGGAGAGTGTTTGTTTCTTGGTTTTCATTATCGTTTCACTTGTATATAAGTATAAATGTTCATGTAAGATTATAATAATTCTCAAGAGTAGAAATTATATGTTATTAATTAACTTATTGAATTTTAATTGGTCTTATATTTTTTTTCTAGATATGATAATGATTCATTTGATAAAATTTTAATGATAGTCGTTTAGATTAATTTTGGTGGTTTTTGAACATGACAAACTCATTTTGTTTTATTATTTTATATTATACATATATGTTATTTTATAATCATAAAAAAAATATATAACAAAAATTTTTACTATCATTTCAACCATTATAATGGTTTTACGACTATTCTTTAAGGTGGTAAATAAAAATGAAAACTTTTCTTCCTCGAAGGCGATAAATTAGTAGCTTACAAAAGATGTTTTCATTTTTAGGAAAAAGGTAGATTAAAAGGGGTTTGATGTTGGATTATTACATTAATATAAAAAAAATTATATTATATATAAGATACTATAGTTATACTTACACTTGGATTATGGGAGGTGATGAGAGAATTAAAAATGAAAATAACTTGAAAAGAAATTAAAAGAAAATGAGAGATGATTTTACCTCTCGAATTTCTTCTCATTGAGAACCTACATAGGAAAATTGGATTTGGTATTTTGTTGAAACCAAAGGCCCTTGGACATTGGTAAGAATATTAGAAATATTATTGGTTATAATTTGAAAAATCATCATATCATGGAAGGTGTTAGTAGAAGAGGTGGAGAGAGGTGGTACTTATAGGGGAGGGGAGTGGTGTTTTTTCATTATTTTTTTCATTATTTTATTATTTTGGATTAAGAATACGAATACATTGGATCTAATTGATAAATATATTAATTTATTATGGTGATTTAGATATTATGGGATTACAACAGCCATACATCATTTATTACTCAATAATTCCGGTATTTGTTAAATAACATAAATTACTATATTTCACAATTCAAAAAACCCCCAACTATTTTATAAAAATACAAAAAATTCTGCATTAACATTTTTTGTTGTTCAAAATTATGAAATGAATTCAGTTTTATGACAATAATTTAATAAATATGAGATATTTAATTTTTAATTAAAATCACCATTTTTTGGAAAATACTGATTTTAATATGATAATCGATTTTGAAAAACATGAAAAATTAATTGAGGTCACATAAAATAATCATCTAATAATAACACATTAAAATATTAATTTATGAATATATATTTTGAAAATTAATTTTATTTTATATCATTATATTTATTATATAATTTTAAATAAACATTAATTTTTTTATAAAACTAAATACACTTAATTTTTCCTTTTTTAAATATTTATTTACTTATACTATGATATAATTATATAATTTTTTCATTTATAGGATACCTTAATTTTATTTAAATTTTAATAATTGAGTTTGAGACTCTATTTTTGGGATTGCTATTTTTAATGGTACCATTACTATTACAAGGCTCAAGTTATTATTCCATTGGTATATGTTCTGTAATTTATATGAATATTACGTAATTAATTCTTCATTTTTTAGAATGTTTTTAGTTATTTGTATCTACATTTTTTTGTTTTATACATTATATGATAATTATATTAATTGAAAAATTCCATTTATAAATGTTTGGGTCCTTTCATTCCTCCCCAATTTTGAAATTTCTCCATTGAAATTTCATTTTACATATATAGGTGAGGGTATTTATCATTCATCACTTCCTCTATCTCCCATGTTACCTATTATTAGTTTTGGTTCCACCATAGTACTTTGCCTAGGTGAGTAGTCTAGTTGAGTAGAACTCGATCTCTACGGTCTAAGATCTTCACTAGCCACTTATCGTTAGAGAGGTCAATTTACAAATGTACTACTTCTAGATTCAACACATGTGAGGGATCTGGTATGTACTTCCACAAACAGATACAATAAAAACATTGTGTACTTGAGACATGGTAGGCGAATGTTCTTGTCAATAGGCCACACCTCCGACACAAACAAGAATCTCGAATGGGACGATGTACCTGGGACTTAATTTTCCTTTCATCCTAAATATCTTCATCATATTCCATGGATATATGTGGAGGAATACCATGTTTTCAATATTAAACTCCAGGTACCATCAATGATTATCTATATAGCTATTCTATCGACTTTGGGGTTCCTTGATGTGTTACTGATTGATTTTCACCTTTTCCACCATTGTTTCGACCATTTCAGGCCCAAGAATATTATTCTCGTCAAATTCATCCTAGAAATCCAATGTTCTATTTCTTTTCACATAAAGGGAATCATATGGAGCCATTTAGATGCTCGATTGGAAACAGTTGTCGTAAGAGAACTTGACTAGAGTAGATGTTGGCCCCATCCTCCTTTGAAGTCTATACAACATGGTCTCAATGTGCCTTCCGACGTCATAATATTCTTATATAATTGGCCATTAGTATGAGGATGATAAGAGACATTGATGTTCTGCTCAGTGTATAGAGAATGTTGGAGACTTTTCTAGAACATGGTGTTGAATCTCAGATCTCAATTAGATACAATCAATAGTGGTACTTCATGCAATCTTAACACTTCTCTAATGTATATCTGGAGAAGATTATCTAGTGATAATTCCTTACAAATTGTGATAGAGTGAGATGTATTTATAAGATGATACACAAAAACTTATATAACAATGTTTCCTCAAGAATCCTTCAAAATTATGGTAAAAATTTTCATGGTGATTCTTTCCCATTTCCTTGTTAGTATGGGTAATGGTTACATAATCACCTTATTATTTTTCCTTTCATCCTTCACTTTCTAACATACAAGGAAATTTTATGTATATTCAGTGATCTACTTCTTCATATTGTCCCACCAATAGTTCTCTCTGATATCTCGATACATCTTATTTCTCCTTAGGTGAACAGAGAAGGCTGTTCTATGTGTGTCACTCAGAATATTTTTATTTATACCTATATTAAATGTTACATATATTCATGAACAAAATCATTCAACTACTTCTTTACCAATTTTGAACTCTGAGGATTTCCCTTTTCTCTTGGCTTCCTTCTTCTAAAATTCTACATTATTTATTTGATCATTCATTATTTTCTCGATATGGGATGGTTGAGTCATAATTTGAGAATGCATTGACAATGTTCTTTCCTTAATGATTACCACGTCCATCCTTTATGAAAATTTAATCCTTATCAATTATCATCATTGATAATATTTTAGGTTCCTTTCTACTTAGAGAATCTAATACTTTATTAGCTTTCCCAGGATGGTTGTGGATTGATCTATCATAATACATGATGCTATCTAACAATTTTCATTGGTGTATATTAAACTCCTTATATTTGAATATGTATTCTAAAATCTTATGATGATTATATATTTCACACTTCTACCAATAGTGATAATGACACCATATTTTCTATGCTAAGATCAGAACATTCAACTACAGATCCAGTATGTGATAGTTTTTCGCATGAATATCTTACTACCTTGAGGAATATTATATCAATTTATCATTTTTCATTAGTATACGTACTATGTCATTCTTTAAAGAAAAAATGTATTCGAAAATTATTTCCCCACTTTTCTAAAGATTTAGAACGGGCATGGTGATAAGCCTATTTTTTACCTATTTGAAGTAGTATTCACATTCACTGTCCAAAAAAACTTTTATCCATTCTTAGTAAGATTTGATAGTTGGTTTCATAATCATGATAGGTCCTTAAAAAATCGACGGTAATACCCTACTAGACCAAGGAAACTATAGATCTACATTATTGATATTGGAATGGGCCACTGTTCGCTATCCTTAATCATGGAAGGTTCCAAAGATACTCACTTTCTAGTGATAACATGCCCCCAGAATTATACCTCCTCTATCTAGATCATAGAGTTACTGTATTTTTTATAATGTTTCTCCCTTTGAAAAGTCTTTATCATTGTATGAAAATTCCCCTCATTCCCCTTCCTCTTGGAGTATATTATAATATCATCTATAATTTTTATCAAAATTTATATAGGTAATATCTAAAGAATATATTCATTATCTCAGTGAATATTGCTATAGAATTAGTGAGTCTAAAGGGAATCACTATAAAATCATAGGTTATATACCTCATTCGAAGAGTAGTCTTGGGAATATCTTCCTTCCTCAAATTTAATTGGTGGTATCCCGACTAAAGGTTGACCTTAGAGAAATACATGGAAACATGTAATTGATCGAAAAATTCATCTATCCATGCAAGGGGTTACTCTTAATTTATCATGATTGTTTGGACATCACTATAAAAAATTTTGAGGTGCATTGAACTATTATTCATCATGACAAATTGGAATTTTACACCCCATGGTGAAGCACTTGGGTAAATAAAACCCTTTTCAAGATTCTCTTGTAACTTATTCTTTAGTACCTCAAACTCAATGGTTTCAATTATATAAGCATTCTTCGATATATGAATATATCAAGGAATAAGTTAAATTAGGTTCTGAACCTCTCAGTTTGGAGGAAGACCAAAAAATTCATTGGGAAACACATCAGGGTATTTCCTTACAATGGGCATATCTTTAAGCATTATTCTATACTTTGTATCAATAATTTGAGAAAAATATGATTTCTAATAAGGAAATAATATCAAAAATTTATATGAAAACTCAAAAGGATGTTCATACTCTTCATTACACTTGAACAGAATTGGAGGATGCCTCAGGATAAAAGTAATGAGATCTATTTCTGGAAATTTGATGTTTTCTTTATATAAATATAGTAAATCCATGCCTAAAATAGCATCAAACTACACCAAATGAATTAAGACAAGATTTTTTGGGAGGCTCGATTCTAAAAATTTCCGGGGGAGGATTCATATAATTTAGATGTAATAATTTCACCACTTTCTTCTCTTATATATTACTAAACCTCTTTATTTTGGTGTGGTGTTTGAATAGTTCTACTAAACTTGTATGATATGAAAAAATTCATAGAACCAGAAACAAATAGTTTGTTTCTTATTCTTGAATGAATTACTAGTTAACCTATCACCACATAATTGTTGGTCTCCACCTCAACATTAGTATTGTCATAAACATTCCCTTTCTCTTTTGTCTTTACGGGCTGCTAATGCTGAGTACCCGTAATGATTATAGGTTTAATGAACTGTCTTGCGTTGTGTCCTTTATCCCAATAGTTGAAACATTGAACCAACTGTGGTTCTCTCCTTTACTCTATCATGTAATTCATATTTTTTATTTATCATTTACATTCATGATATTGGTGGCCTTCTCTCCCAAATTTGAAGCATTTACCCGTCCCTTTGTGGAAATTCCCAAGATTCCACATCAATTTTTTTATATATATGAGGTTGGTTGAGTTTTATTTCCACATTTTTCATTAGATCATCCAGATTCAAATTATATCATTCATTTATTATCACTATAGCCACGAAAGCACTCTAAAAACTCCATATCCACTTTGAGATTACATCAAACAATTTCTTCATGACCGTTAAATTACCAAATTTATAGATCATTTCATAGGTGTGGTTTCAAACCACTAAAGAATCTATCTATTCTTTTACCATTAATGATAAAAAAATCCAGGGCATACATTGAAATCATTGTCAAATATTCATCATAAGTCATGATTGTTTCACCATCCTTTTTCATGATCCCTTTTAATTTTCGATCCATATTTTTATGAGGAGTTCTAGGGAAGTACTTTTTAAGAAATATTTTCTTACAGTCTTCCCACTCCATCTCTTCTATTTAGTAATTTCTCTTGATGTCCTTTATTTACTCCCACCATTTATTGGTCACTCCTTCTAAATGATAAATTATCATAGTCACCTTGTCTATCTCAAAATTGTGAATTACATAAAAGATATTATCCATTGAATTCAAAAACTAATTTGTGACTAGTGGATCAGAAGATCCACTAAATGTCCATAGTCATTGTTGTATAACAGACTTGTTATCTAGTTCCTCCCTCTTAGGTGAATCAGAATGTTCCACATTATTCAGGACATTATTCCTAGCCTAATATAGCTAGGTAAGAATCACCATGAAATTTTGATCTCCACCTCCCAAGGCATTGGGGATATCTTAGGGGAATTCAATGTTTTGTCCCTCACATGGATTTTTGGCTTGGTTTCTCATAGTTCCCACCATTTTTTAAAATATAAAAGGTGTGAACAAAACATATGTCAACATGTCATAAATAAATAATTTATTCTTTTGTGAAATTAACTCTAAATTCATATCATGTGGTATCCCTATATTTAGTATTTTTTTTAAAAAATCATCAGTGGGTTGTTACATATAATTATTCTAATATTAAGGGTTTTCAGAAATGTTCTCTAAATCAAATATCCAAATTAGCTAAACTGTGCTCTGATACAACTATAGACACCCATATTTTTCTTTTTTGACTATTATATAATTTTAAAGATAAACAATATAATAGTTTCTCAAAAATAGGATCTGATGGTTTAGTGTATTAGTAAATTTAAGACCAAACCTATCATTTACATAATAAAACAAAAAAAAATATTTAATTCTGTCTTATCTAGATTCATAATGTCCCTCATGTACTCCTTAGTATAAGTTGTCATCGAATTTTATACATCAATGTCAGGGGTGAGCTGAAAGCATAATAATATGATAGATAAGAACATGAGTCAATATAACATGGGTGAGAATAATCATTATCATCATAAAAAATTATGTTATCATCATCATAATCATGAGAAGAAGCATTAAATAAAGTCATGGAATGTGGGAATGACTAAAGAATAAAAAACATGTATTAGTGGACAAATGACACATATTGTTGTGAACAAATATAAGAACCTATTCATGCATAAAATATGTGCATAATCAAAACATAATAAATTTGATAAATTATATAATCATGTTCATTCATATTTCACGTTTTCCCATGATATAAATAAAATTACCCAATGCATTGGAGAGGAATATAATTATGTTTTGACCCATAACATCACAACGTTTACATAATCATTCTTTCCACATAGAACACTTATCAATCATAGAGATAAAATTACCATTGGAAAATGAAAGGGTTTCATTTCATAAATTCATGAATAATTTATTTGTATTTTGAAATAATAAATGGAAACACATATTTTCTATTTGATTCATCATTATTGAGCGAAGAAGAAACAACTCAATAAAAGTCAAAATGTGTTTGAAAAAGAATATTTCTTTTGGAAAATATTTTTATATTTTATTAAACTATATTATAAACATGTATATACTTGTAAGTAAAAGTTAATAACATTGAAATTATTTTTTAGGAATCTTAAATGCACATCCACACAAAACAATTGGCATGAAATAGGAATAACCCAAATAAAGGAAATTGGTTTCAAGAATCCCTTTAATGTAGGTCTAATTTTTTCTTCACTTTAATATTTTGGATGATCAAATAAGATTAATTAATTAATAAATAAATAATATCTTATAAATTTAGTTGGATTATTATAATTTTATTAAGTTCAATTATTGGAATTTGATGAGTTATATATTTCAATTATGTCATTCCGAGAGTGTTTGTTTCTTGGGTTTCATGGTCATTTCTCTTTTATACAAGTATAAAAGTATATGTAAGATAAGAACAATTCTCCAGAATTGAAATTATAAGTTATTAATGAAATTAAAGAAGTTTAATTTCTCTTATATATATATATATGTGTGTGTGTTTTTTTAGGATATGAGAATGAACCATTATATAAAATGTTAGTGATAATTGTTTAGAATAATTTTGTATTTTTTAGATAATAATGAAATAATTTTTTTATATATTATTATATTTATATTTTATTTACCAAAAAAAGGTTATAAAATTAATTTTAAAATATTTTTCAACCATTATAATGGTTTTATAACCATCACTAAAGGCTATAAAGGAAAATTAAAACATTTCCTTTTTAAAGGCGAAAAATCAACACCACACAAAAGATGTTTTAATTTTTATAATTAATGGGATATAAGAGGATGTTTTATATGGTATTATTAAATTAACATAATAAAATTCCAGTATATGTATTATATTGGATTTATCATTCCAATTCGACGAGGGTTGGTGGGGAGAGAGTAAAAAATACAATAACACTAAAATAAATTAAAAGAAAACAGAAGTAATCTTTACATCCTAAATCTGTTCTCCTTGAGAACCTCATTAGGGAAATGTGATTTGATATTTTATTGGGAAAAAATTACTGTGGATGTGGTGAAGAGTTTTGGGTAGAGTATGGCATAGAATTTGGACAAGCTTCAAAGCATGGAAGGTTTGAGGACAAGAGGTGGTGAGGGTGGTATTTATAGGGGAAAAGAGGGGTGTTTTTTCATTATTTTATTATTTTGTCTCAAGCATATCAATAGTTTTAATCATATACAAGAATAAATCACACAATTAATGAGGATTCTAGATTATGGGACGACATCAACCATAAATCATCTATAACTCAATAATTCATGTATTTGTACAATACGGTAAATTACCATATTTCAGTATTTATAAAAAATTCAAATACTTTAAAAAAAATACAAAAATATCACCCTCACCTTTTTCTGACATGTAGAATTCAAAAATGAGATCCATTATATGAAAATAATTATCTAAGTATGATAAATTCAAATTTTAATTAAAATCATCATTTATTTGAAAAGTACTTTTTTTAATATTATAATTTATTTTACCACTCTTGAAATATTAATTAAAGCCTCAAAAAATTACTATTCCATATGTATATGTTCATTAATTTATATGAATATTACTGTTCCCCTTAAAATTCATGCCTCATGATGATTTTCTATTTTCTAATGGGTTCCAAGTGGTTTGTTCGTGGGATAATAAACACACAATGGTTCTATATCCAAACGGGCATTCTTTCCAAAGGTAGGTGCTCATTAGGGATTTTGGACACAAATGTCTAAGAACTCACATTGGTTGAAAGGATGGGAGGTCAGGCTCATCACACCCTTTTGGTGTTAATTGTTACCTACTCTTGGACTCTCTTATATATTTATTTAATGTTCATGAATTCTTTATTAATTCCCATGTATGATGTTGGTTATCCCATTGTTAATAACCAATTATTAGCATGTATAAATCTTATAATCATATGTATGTATCTGAGGTTCTTCATCAATGGAGATATCTGAATGTATTTGAGGTTCTCCATCGATGTTTTTCTCTTATATACTACATAGAGATTCTTTGGTCATTATTATGATGATGATGGTTTCTAAGCTACACTGTGTGGCCCTCTAGAGTGTATCATCATCCAGGGAGGCAGACATTGTTTTGATGTTAGGATTGAACCCACAAATATTCTTCCTACATATCCTTTTTAAATGAATTAAACCCATGTATTTTAGTTCTACTTAATAGTGCATATAATTATTTTTAAGTTCATGTGATATAGTCCCAACTTTATAATTTTACGTCATGTGGAAAGGACATCTGGGAAGAAGGTGCATAGTCAAATTTTAGTCCAAGACTTATTTTGAAGCAAAACAGTGAACCTGGGAGGAATATGGATTCCTCGGATGAATTAGACCCAATTGGGAATGTGGCCCAGAAAGAGCGGGGTTGATTTGAGGTATTGGGTTTGATCCTCATGGAGTCTTCATACATATCCTTTTTAGAGGGGAATCAAATTCCAAATAGTTTGGTTATGAGGGACCACGAATATAGAGGCCCTATATGTTGATCTCATTGGGGAGTGTGACCCTTTGAGATGGATTATTTTTGGATTTTACTAAAATGAATTCCCTGAAAAGTGACCATGAGAGATGTATCAAATCATGGTGGTTTAGAGGCTTTTTTAGGGGTTACTATTGAAGAGGATTCTCATTGAGTGGTGCAGCTTCCCATCTCATGGATGATATGATATGGATCTCAATCCTTAGGGAGGTGTCTCACGTATCCCATTAATGGTCGGAATAAGAGTTTTCATAGTTAATTAGGTCAAATGTATTGTGTGGATGTCATGATCGTTATTACTTCTATGCCCATGTGATTCATGATCTTGGTGAGAAACAAGGGGAAATAAAAGATCCAACAAATAAAACACTATATTTTTTCTACTATTGGACATGGTGACAAATCCCAACGGGAGATGGACGGGGCATTGAATGTTCCCACCTCCTCTGACCCTTCTCCTGCTGATGGAAGAGTACATGGATACAGTTGAAGAAGTTTTGGTTACTACACCTCCCACTACCCACATTACTCTGTAATGAGTCTAGGTTATGGATAAGGAGGAATGAAGGCATAAGGAGAGAGGTGATAGAGATCGAGTTCCCATCCCATCTCTGACCTAGTGGACAGGAGGTAGAGATAAGTAAGTGTGCAAACTTTTGGAAGAAATTATTGGGACTTAATCTAGGAGGGATGCCCTAAAATTGGTCTTTTTTGAGGAAGGAGGATGTCATTTCATATTTAATGGAAAAGAATGTGTAATATTAACATCCCAAACCTGAATGGAACTCAATAGTTCTCTATGCCAGGTTGTCCATAAGGCCTCAGGTGCATCTCCCCAAACGCGAAGGGCCACTAACTAGCAGTGAGGGCCTAGGTGAGTTAGTGGGGAGACTAGGCCCTCATTACTAGAGTATATCATAGTTGAAGTAAAACACATATAATAGAGAAAGAAAATAAAAATGTAGTCAACTGAGATAAATACCATACATGAATACATAAATAGTTCAGTGAAGTCACATATACAATGATGTAGATGATACATGTATCTATAAATTATCCAGAATGGGTACAAGGCGATACAATACAATAAAAGTCTCAAAAGAACAAAAATACCAAAAATTCCCAACAGAATTGCAAGCCTCATCTTGGTCTTATGCTCTATTTATTTTAATCCATGGTCAACAAACTATACTAGGGAACGTTTCCCTATCATCACGTACAACCAAATAATCTGTTTCGGTCCCCAAGGAGGACCAAATAGGGTGGTAGATAAACATCCCAGTAGATAACCACCCAGGGGAAATACCACTCTCATAGGAGTATAAAAAGTGCTAGCAAGTGTAAGTGAAGAAATAATGTAAAAGTGAATGCCCATGGAATGTGTCTAATGTAATAAGAAAAAACCAAATGTCCCCTCAAGGCTTCCTGAAAAAATAGTCATATCCTAACCAGGCAGCTATAAGAAAAGTAACCAAGTTACATGGCCACACCGTACTCCCATCCGTATCAAGTAATCCACAAACATTCCATACATCCATCTATATCAATTAACCAACTACCATGATGTATAAATAAGTGTATTCTCTGAGGGTCAAATCCAAGGTATCTTATTCCAGGGCATCCTTGAAAAATATCAAGACCTTGAAGGGCCTGATCTAAGGAACTTGTCCAAGACATCCACATCGAGTCTCCTGGGTGTCCCAGTGGAAACTTTTTATTGTCACTGGTTGGAGTCCTAGGAGCATGTATACTAGAATTTCCTATATTATTCCAAGAAATATGGATCCAAGAGGAAGAAAGTCCCAATGCATCCCATATAATTAAGACTCAAGGGATAGAGTCAACCCAAGGCATCTAGTATTTCATTCCAGATCCATGGTGAGTTGTCCATGATATCTCTCAAACCATTCATTCAATTTATTCAATTTAATCCTTTCATTTCCATGTGAGTATACCAACTCACATAACTAATTTCAAGCCATTAGTATACCCAATCATGCATTCAATTTAACATTTACAAAACATATGTACCTACCATCTAATATTACCCATTCAAACATGCCATTAATCAATTCATATAGGTAGACCCACCCATATCACTAAACATGAAATTAAACATTTCATGTGAGAATACCCTCTCACATATCACCAATCCCCAACACACCCCCTGAGATGTTAATTGTAACATCCCGGTTCCAGGTGCCACTCAATGGGTGCCCTGAACCCGGTTCTCCACATGACCTCAAGCGCATTTCCCCAAATGTCAGAGGCTGCTGACTAGCAGCGAGGGCCCAGGTCTGATAGTGGGGAAACTATGACCTCATTTTTCAAAGTGTAGCACAACAAAATATAATATAAACATACAAAAATAGTGGAAGCAACAACAATATATATAACTGAAATGGATAACTGATAACAAAAAGGGAAACCAAAAATCATATATATATAAAGATTCAGCATGTCACTATTCTATAAAACTTCCAGAACATGTTACACTGCAATACAATACATTACAACTGAAGTACAAGTATAGAAAAGAAAAATAGAACAGCGAGCGGCATCACGTGCTTAGGCTCGGTCCCATGCTCTCCTACTCCTCAGCAACCATCAAGTAACTGTATAGGGACCCCTGCCCTTAGGTACACCTGTAGAAATGTAATCTTTTTGGGCCGAAAAGCATGACCCAAATAGGGTGTGAGAAATGAATCCAAGTAGGCACCCACCAAAGGCCCATGCCCAAATGTGTGAAAGCATGCAACAATGGTGTGCAGTAGTAAAATGCAATAAAGTAAGCAGTACTTAAAAGTAACTAACTTAACTAGTTATAGTGCAATTTTAATATCCATTTAATCATTTAATTTAAAATATCACTATAGTGAATATTCTATGTAAAAAGCCAATGTCCTCAGACATGCAAACCCTTACCCTCAGGTAATCAGAACATAACCTGTAGGTATTTTCCCATAGGCATAACAAATATTTCCCTCAGGCATACAAAGTGTCTCCCTCAGGCACAGAGTCTATTGCCCACAGGCACAGAAGAAGTTTCCCTCAGGCTAAAGATGCACTGCCCTCATGCTATGTAGAACACTGCCCTGAGGCTAAACAAGTAACTGGGCCATGCCGAACATATCACAACAATTCAAATACAATTCCTCTCATGGAAAAATTAATGCATAATATAAACGAGGCATACCCTTGGGTATCCTGGCCAAATGGCTAAATAGAGGAACGTACCCCTGGGGTGGTCCTGGATCCAAGCAGCGATTCCAAACAACAATTTATTATAACATTTAAGCTCTTATAAATTTCTAGGTATTCAAAACAGCCATGGCCTCAGCCACAGGACACACCAACATGGGTTCGTGGCACGAAAATACACACAAATGCACAACAGTTAGAATATAAACACCAAGCCACCTACCTTAAATGCCCCTGATCAGTATACTCAAACGACGTTCAATGAATCGTCCCAGAACGAGGTAAATATAAGGTGAAATGAAACTCACTTAAATGAAAATAACTTACATTATAAGAAGAATTGGCAGGAACTATGCAAGGAGATGGGAGGGCTTACTCGTGCGGTTCCAACAAGATTGATGGAGGCTGAATCAGATTCCCAGTTCATAATCGACATATCTTCGAAGATCCGACCATCCCCTCCCGAGATCCCATCTGGTACTAAGCCTTCCCTGTGAACAGGTTCGGGTACTGCCCATTTTAATTGAAAAAAAACAAAGTACACGGTGTGTATTTCAAAGTACACGGCGTGTACTTCCCATTTTTTTAACTATTCCTCTAGTAGTTTCCCACCAGCGTGGCACTGTTCATCTGCCGACGTGACTACAAGGTGTGTATTTTTTAGTACATGGTGTGTTCTGTCGCACAGCTGGCCACCGCCTTACTCTTTCGCCTGCCGACTGACTACACAGTGTGTAAAGGACCAATACATGGCGTGTAGTCGTTTTCTACACCCTTCATCGCCGGCATGGCCACATGCCCCATGTACTCATCCCACACGGGAAAAAGTACACGGCATGTGGAAAAGTACACATTGTGTATTTTCAAAAAATTTAGGATTTTCCCCATTTTCCTTATTTTCTCAAAAACACTTAAGGAAAAGAAGAAAGAAGAACCCATACCTCAAAAGTAAGAACCTGGTTCTTACAAACTTCCCCCCTTAAAGAAATTCACCCCCGAATTGCCCTTCCAAGGGTGGTGAAGATAAAGCTCAGAATAGCTCTGGCCACTGATCACGTGCGTCGGTCTCCCGCTCCCAGGTTTCGTCCTGCACTCGGCCATGATGTCATAGCACCCGTACAAGAGAAACTGACCTACCTCTGAGAACCTTCATGCTCCTATCAACGATATGAATCTGATGCTCCTCAAAGGACGTATCTACTTCAATCTCAACCTCATCGGGCTAAAAGATGTGAGATGGGTCTGAATGATAGCAGCACAACTGAGAAACATGGAAGACGTCATGCATGTCCCAATACCTCTGTGGTAACTGAAACCGATAGGAAACTGGCCCGACTCTCTCCACAATATCAAATGGCCCCACATACCTTGGTGAATGTTTACCCTGTCTCCTAATCCGCCTGTGTCCCAACCTCGGTGAAACATGAAAGAACACCGGATCCCTGACCACGAACTCCAAAGGTCATCTACGACGATTAGCATAGGATTTCTGACGAGACTGTGCGGTAGCCATCCACTTCTGAATCAACTGGACCTGGTCAGAAGTCTCCTGCACGAGACGTGATCCCGGTAAATCTGCCTCACCTGCCTCTAACCAGCATAACGGTGATTGGAACGACCTACCATATAAAGCCTTGTATGGTGCCATCTCAATATTCTCCTGAAAACTATTGTTATAGGAAAACTCGACTAGGAGTATATGCTTCTCCTAAGAGCCCCCAAAGTCTAGGACGCATGAACGAATCATGTCCTCAAGCACCTGTATCGTATGCTCTGACTGGCCATTGGTCTGAGGGTGGTAAGTTGTGCTCAGAAGCACCTATGTACCCAGTGTCCACTGAAAATTTTTCCAGAAATGAGACATAAAATGGGAATCCCTATCTGAAATGATAGAACGAGGAACCCCATGAAGATATACGATCTCTTGGATATACAACTTCTCGAGCTCATCAACACTGAAGGTCTCCTTGATCGGAAAAAAGTGAGCTAGCTTCGTGAGTCTGTCCACAACAACCCACACAACATAATTGACTCTAGGTGACCTCAAAAACCCAGTCACGAAGTCCATCGCGACATCATCCCATTTCCACTCCGGGATGGGTAACTGCTGCAATAGTCCAGCTGGCCTCTGGTGCTCCACCTTCACCTGCTGACAGGTGGAACACCTCGTAACAAAACCAATTATCTCTCTCTTCATACCCAACCACCAGTAATGAGGTCTCATATCACGGTACATCTTGGTAACCCCAAGATTAACTTCCCAACCTGAAGCATGAAACTCTCGCATCATCTCCTCTTGTATATCCTCTGGAACCCATACTCGTCCATAGAAATGCAAAACCACATCACTGCCTATCGTCCATACAGGAGGAGGGTCCTCACTTTCCACCGACTCCTGTAGAACTAGGCCTTCAGAATTTGATAGCTGTCTCATCCTCACTCTATCCAGGAGGGTAGAAGTCACAGCTAAAGATGAAAGAAAAGTTTTTCCTTGACTGTTCTGAACCTCCAAATGCATCTCAGAGAACAAATCCATATGCTTCCACTCACCCCTGGCCTCCTACACAGCCTGTATCTGAGACCTCCTGCTCAATGCATCAGCTACGACATTACCTTTACCAGTTGTATAAGAAAGCTCAAAATAAAAGGACTGTAGGTACTCGACCCACCTTCTCTGTCTCAGGTTCAAGTCACACTAGGTAAAGATATACTTGAGACTTTTGTGGTCCGTGAACACCACAAAATTTTCTCCCAAGAGATAATGTCTCCAATAGCGCAACACATGAACAACTGTAGCTAACTCGAGATCATGCGTCGGGTAATTCCTCTCATGTGGCCTCAACTGCCGAGACCCATACGCAATAACTCGATCTCCCTACATCAACACTACTCCCAACCCAATACCTGATGCGTCACAGTAAACTGTATAGCTCTTCCCCTGCTCTGGGAGTATCAGGATCGGTGCTGATGTCAACCTTTCTTTCAGGTCCTGAAAGGATGTATCTCAATCTTCTGACCAAACGAATTTCACACCCTTCTTAGTCAAACCCATCAAAGACGCTTCTAAGTGGGAGAAGTCTTGTATGAAGCGTCTGTAGCAACCATCCAACCCCAAGAAACTCCGTATCTCAAACACGTTATTAGGCTGCTCTCAGGTAACTACTAATCTATCCTTCTCTAGGTCTACTAAAACTCCTGCCTCTGAGATGATATGACCCAGGAAGTGAATCTAGTCCATCCAAAACTGTCACTTTGAGAGCTTAGCATATAGTCGATGCTCTCTCAGTGTACTCAATAAGATCTTAGGATGTGTGGCATGGTCATGTCAAGTGTTCGAGTACACCAAGATGTCATCCACGAATACCACCAGAAAAGAATCCAGATAAGGATGGAACAAATGATTCAATAGAGCCATGAAAACTGCTGGCACGTTCGTGAGTCCGAACGGCATAACCAAGTACTCGTACATATCATATTTGCTCCGAAAAGATATAAGCGGTAAATCCGATGGTCTCACGCGCAGCTGATGATATCCTGACCTCAAGTCAATCTTCGAGAACACTCGTGCTCCATGTTTTTGATCAAAAATATCATCAATCCTCGGCAAGGGATATCGGTTCTTAACCATCAACTGGTTTAGCTTCTGATAATCCACACAGAGTTTGAGGGTACCGTCCGCCTTCTTCGCAAAAAGGACCGGAGAACACCACAGAGAAGTACTAGGTTGAATAAAACCCTTTGCATGTAACTCCTCTAACTTCCTCTTAAGCTCCAACAACTCAGGTGTGGCCATCCTATAAGGATGAATGGACACCGGTGCAGCTCCTGGCACAATCTCAATAGAGAAATTGACCTCATGCTCCGGAGGTAGACCTGAAAAGTCATCCAGGAAGACATCCCTAAAACAATCAACCGCTGGAGGGAAATTCGTCTCACATGTCCCCTGATCATTCAGGGATAAGCTAGAAATCTGGGCTGTGACTTCTCCTCTCCCATGATGCTCTGGTCCAGCTCAACTCGCCTGAACATCCCATTCACCCTTGTATAGAAACTCTCCACCCTCTGGTGATGCAAAACTCACCCTGCGACGATAGTGATCCACCAAGCTCGAAAGGGAACCAACCAGTCTAGACTGAGAATGACATCATATCTCGTCATCTCTAAGACATAAAGGTCCCATAGAAAGTGACACCCACCAAACTCAAGGGGGAACTCCTTGCACTGACGCACACCAGCCGTTCTAGATCCCAACGGAGTGTCTAGCCTCATGATATCAGAAGAAGTAGAACCACAGAGCCCAAGGCTCTCCACAAAAGGTAAAGATATGAAACTATATGTACCATCCATATCAAAAAGTACTGAAGATAAGACAGAAGCTACTAGAATAGTACCTCTGACTGTAGAAGGTACGTGATCCTGCACCTGCTGGGTCTATTGCACTGCATATGCCTGCCCATTGCCGCAGCCCTACGACACAGCCTGGCTACCCTGAGCTATCCCGCCCTGCTACCTATGAGATCCTGGTGTCTGGATACCATGTCCACGACCACCATCTCGACCTGTACGCCCTGACGTATTCCAGTTTCCTGACTGGTAAGAAGCCATTGGTCCTGCTCCCGCACGCGGAGTCTGTACAGAACCCCTCTCACTAGCCACTAGTGGAAACTCCCTATAAAAGCACTGCAGATGACACCTCTTTCCACAAGCTCGGCACTCCACTGAATCATCTGGACACTGAGGTCTCTTGTTCCCCTCTTTACCACACTAGTAGCACCTGACCTGACCTCTGGAAACATCCTTTTGGCTGGTACTTCCACCTTGATGGAATTCCATCTGTCTATTCCTCTGACAGGTAATGATAGTACCAAAAACTGGTGCTGAACCACCCTGGCCCACACCACTAGCTTCCTGCAGGTTCCTCTCGGTAATCAGTGCCTGATTCACAATAACATGTACTGAAGGTAACTTGAAAACATTCACCAGTGCTCGGGTGTCATACCAAAGACCAACCTCGAAGCTCTTGGCCCTTAACGTCTCATCACCCATTGGGACGGGTGCAAAATGATGAAGCTCAATAAAGCGAGCAGAATTATCCATCACCGACATAGCTCCCTACTACAGATTCATGAACTCTAGAGCTCTACCTTCCCTCAGCGTCTCTAGAAAGAAGAATTCATAGAATACTGCCTGAAAATCTTCCCATGCCATGTATCTGTGATGCTCTGATTGGTTGGTAACATCCCACCACCTCTTGGAGGAATCACGCAACATATATGTAGTGATCTTGACCCTCCGCTCTGGAAACGTCTCAAGATGCTCGAAAATAGTCTACAGTGATCTTAGACAAGACTCTACATCCTGTGGTCCGCCATCCCCTAAAAATGTAGAAGGATGCTGATGCAGGAAGATACGTGTTAGCTCAGCCATAGATGTGGCAACCAGGGGTGCTCCCTGATAGGTCTGCATGAACCGCATAAAGCCTTCACGGAACTGCGCTTCCACGCCTGTGTCCGGTATAATGGCTAGCGCCACATATGGCTCTGCTGGAGGGTCCACCGGTAGCCCACGGCTCACTATTTCTAGAGTATAATCGTTGCCGCTCTCCTGGAAAAAAACACATGGTCTTCTTGGCGACATGACACTATAAGGTCAAATGCACACCTTAGAACAAGATTATTAAAGATTGTAATGAAGGAACCCAAAAATGGAACATGAGGAAGAAGACATTCTAAATTTTCAAAACCAGACTACACGACATGTATACTGACTACACAACATGTACTTGACTTCTCTTCCCCTGCTTGGGTCCTTCTACATGGCTAAGACACAGGGCTCCTGTTGAAAAAAACTTACACGACGTGTATATCAACTACACAGAGTGTATGGTGTTATTTTCCAACTGCCCGTGTCATTTGTAACATGACCGACTTTTCGGATTGATACTACACGACATGTGACACTCGAACATAGCGTGTACACTACCCGTTTCCCAGCCACACAGCTAAGTCCACACGGTCTATCCTCAGACAAGACTACATGTCGTGTCCCATAGGTACACGACATGTTCTAGATGAGCTTCATTGACCCATGTTGTTAGTTACACAGCCAGAAACATGGCTCACACTACACGACATGTTCTATACACACACAGATTATACACGAAAGGATTACACTGACTCGTGTTGTTAGTTACATGGACAGGTCCCCAGGTTAGACTACACAGCATGTTCCATAGTGGACACGGAGTGTAAGTCTTAAGGCCTCCTCCATCCGTGTTGTTTGTTACACGGGCAGACTATGGTTCAACACTACATGACGTGTATATCAGGTACATGACGTGTTTTACCCAAGCATTCACTACCCTATTTCTCCTCCCACACGGTTTGTGACACGGGAAGAGACTACACGACGTGTACTCTGGGTACACGGCGTGTACTCAAAAAGTTTTATTTTTCTTCCCAAACAGAAGACCATAGACGGCGTGTTGAAGGTACTACACGGTGTGTATACTGGGTTTTCCGGAAAATATGCCTCAGAAACTTCCCCGGAACCTAGAAAATACCGAAAAACAACACCTAAGTGTCCAATTCCGACCCGTGAGGGCCCACACTCCCCATGAATCAATGTTTGACATCTCATCTGTGTTATAAAAAAATAAACAGTCAATGATCCACCAAATTCCGACCAATGAGGGCCCATACTCCCCAAAAACCAATGTTTGGCATCCATTCATTCAACAAACTTATACAAAAATACCCTATCATATAGCCGGTATTTGTCAAAGCATCTATCACAATAGAATTGTTTTTCTAGCACAAAAACTATCACAACAACATGCAATTTCTAATGCACCTACATGGCATGGAACTATGCATGACTTGTGATTTCTAGCATGTACCTAAATGATGCATGAGATGGCATACCCTCATCTCATCAGGTTTCAACTAAATAGAATCCATTAATAAACTATAACCAGCACAATACATGTGCGTCACCCAATGATGAATATCATATCAAATTTAAAATTTTCAAAATCAATAGAATTGAAAAATATGAGGTAGACTAGATTTTCCCTATACACGGGTTAACTACGCCCGGGCACAGCTTATTACCAACTACTGTTTCCATCCTATCCCTGAATAAGGCTCCAAATACTAAGTCAAAGAAAAGAAACCCCTATGATACCACTTTATAACATCCTGGTTTCAAGTGCCACTCAACGGGTGCCCCGAACCCGGTTTTCCACATGACCTCAAGTGCATTTCACCAAATGCTAGAGGCTGCCGACAAGCAGCGAGGGCCCCGGTCTGATAGTGGGGAAACTATTCCCTCATTTGTCAAAGTGTAGTGCAGCGGAATATAATATAAACATACAACAATAGCGGAAGCAGAAACAGTATATATAACTGAAATGGATAACTGATAACAAAAAGGGAAACCAGCAGTCATATATATATGAAGATGCAACATGTCACTATTCAATAAAATATCCAGAACATGTTACACTGCAATAGAATACATTATAACTGAAGTACAAGTACAGAAAAGCAAAACAGAATAGCCAACGCCATCGCGAGCCTAGGCTCGTTCCCATGACCTCTTACTCCTCAGCATCTATCAAGTACCCATATAAGGACCCTTTCCCTTATCTACACCTATAGAAACATAATCTGTTTGGGCCGAAAAGCATGACCCAAACAGGGTGTGAGAAATGAATCCGAGTAGGCACCCACCAAAGGCCCGTGCCCAACTATGTGAAAGCATGCAACAATGGTGTGCAGTAGTAAAATGCAATAAAGTAAGCTGTACTGAAAATTAACTAACTTAACAAGTTATATTTCCATTTTAATATCCATTTAATCATTTAATTTAAAATATCACCACAGTGAATATTCTAAGTAAACAACCAATGACCTCAGACACGCAAACTCTTACCCTCAGGTAATCAGAACATAACCTGCAGGTATTTTCCCACAGGCATAACATATATTTCCATTAGGCGTACAAAGTGTCTCCCTCAAGCACAGAGTCTATTGCCCACAGGCACAGAAGATGTTTCCCTCAGGCTAATGATGCATTGCCCTCAGGCTAAGTAGAACACTACCCTCGGTCTAAACAAGTAACCGGGCCCTGCCCAACATATCACAAGCAATTGAAATACAATTCCCCTCAAGGAAAAAGTAATGCATAATATAAACAAGGCATACCCTCGGGTATCCTGGACAAACGGCTAAACAGAGGAACGCACCCCTGGGGTGGTCCTGGATCCAAGCAGCAATCGCAAACAACAGTTTATTATCACATTTAATCACATATACATTTCTAGGTATTCAAAACAGCCATGGCCTTAGCCATACAACACCCCAACATGGTTCGTGGAATGGAAATACACACAAACACACAACAGTTGGAATATAAACACTAAGCCACATACCTTAAACACCCCTGATCGGTATACTCGAACGACGTTCCACGAATCGTCCTAGAACGAGGTAGATCTGATGTGAAAAAAACCTGCTTAAATGAAAATAAGTTCCATTATAGGAATAATTGGAAAGAACTATGCAAGGAGATGGGAGGGCTTACCCGTGCGGTTCCAACAAGATTGATGGAGGCGGAATCGGATTCCCGGTTCACGATCGATGGATCCTCAATGATTCGGCCATCCCTTCCTGATCTCCCATCCGGTTCAAAGCCTTCCCTATGAATAGGGTTGGATACTGCCCATTTCAAGCAAAAAAACAAAGTACATGGCATGTATTTCCAAGTACGAAACCTGTACTTCCCATTTTTTTAACTGTTCCTCTGGCGGTTTCCTACCAGGGTGGCACTGTTCATCTGCCGACGTGACTACACGGTGTGTATTTTTGAGTACACGGTGTGTTCTATCGCACAACTGGCCACCGAATTACTATTTCGCATGCCGACTGACTACACGGTGTGTAAAGGACCACTACACAGTGTGTAGTCAGTTTCTACACCCTTCATCGCCGACATGGACACACGCCCCGTGTACTCATCCCTCAGGGTAAAAAGTACACTACGTGTATTTTCAAAAAATTTAGGATTTTTCCCCATTTTCGTTATTTTCTCAAAAACACTTAAGGAAAAGAGAAAAGAAGAACTTGTACCTCAAAAGTAAGAATCGGGTTCTTACATTAATTGTTACCATCAAGTATACCCACTTGTTAATCCACGTTCATTCAAGATAATTTATGAAAATAAACACAAAATAACATAGAAACATGAAGCACGAAAGAAATACATATTCGAATTAATAAATTAAAATCATAAAATCATTAATAGGAATCCTATAACTAGGAAAGCACAAGCTCCCACCCCTTGGGTGGATTAAATAGGCATAAACATGTTATTTCATTAAGGTTCACCCCATGGGTGACCATGAAATAAGAGATAGGTGCCAAAAATCCTAATTAAAACCTCGGAGCATCCTCACTAGGAACAACTAAGCATACTAAAAGTGGATCTATAAAAAATAGGGTCGCACTGGAAAGTCCGATGGGTAGAGAAAAGGAAAAACACCTGAAAAGAACCTAACAAGCTGAAGAAAAGAATAGACCACCTACCTTAGCTCGGTGGTAGAATGGTTGTCTAGTAAAAAGTACTGATTCTACTCAGTTTATAATAAATATGAAGAACATAAGAAGAATGAGAAATTAGGGAATATGAGAGAAAATCCAAAGAGTGATGTCATCTTTCTAAAGAATCAAGAATGGATAAAATTGAAATTTAGTACTTACAGATGAAGTTCCAATGAGACCAACAACATAAGAATCAGAGTTTAGATGGATTTTAGATGTAATAAACCATTTTAGAGGGGCTTAGGATTCAAACTAGAGTGAAAAGGATTGTACGTAGATTCAATAAGAGTTTACTATCTCTATTTTTTAAAAACCCTAGCAGGAAATTACATGATGTGTAATCCCATTACACATCATGTAATGATCAGTTTATGTTTTCTGAAGAAATAATCATACATGCTGTGAAAGGTCCTAGGCATACCATTACATGTCTTCAACTGTGATTACACAATGTGTATCCCCCATTCACAGCTTGTAAGCATCCTGCAGTTAACCTTCATCTACTTTCCCCCTTCTTTCCCAAGTAAAACCTAACCGACCCACAACCTAGCTTAGGGTCTAAGAAAAAAAGTAATGGAAACAATATTTAACCTAAAAAGAAAAGATTTGTGCCTCAAGAAAAACCCAGGATCTTATAGTAATCCTCACCCTTTATGATAGGAACTGGAGGCTCTGAGTCTCAGAGAAAAGAAGGGAAGGACATGGTCATAACCCATGTATTCGAGACCAAGAAATCCTTAACATTTTCCTCAGGGTAGGGTTCTTCAAGACTATAGATATAAAAATATACATGTGCAACGAGGATCCTAACCATTTGGTATGACTGCTGCAGGAAACCTCTGACTGAGAAATACATATCCAAATGGGAGACATGTTGGTGTGAATTTTCAAATGATTTTTCATGTGAGGAGGCTTAAGTGGAGGAATTAAGTTGATCAATCTCATACAAGGGATCCAAAAGAGGAGAGGTCCCACCAAGGATGTCTTACAGATGTCTTTAAGAAAGGCTCATAGAGTTTAGATGTTAAGGAGAACCAAAGTTGCTCAAACAGGGGGTGCTCCATATAGGTAGGCCTGGGTGAATTGGTGGAACCTTGGGCGATGGACCACATGGGTGACTACACTTGGGTGAGACATTGGTCAAGAATTCAAGGTTCTTCATAAGTGTTTCTGAAGGTGACTCATATAGGTCCTTGGTTGAGGAAGGGTTCCCCATGCTTGAATTCATTAATTATGGGGTGACCGAGTGCCTGACACAAGTTTTGTTTATTTTAAACCCTATTAGTACTTTATTTTCACTATAACTCTTTAATTACATCTTATATAGGTTTTTGAAAGCCACCTAGAAGGTTATGGAGGGATGGAGTGAAAACCAGGGAATATAGAGTGTCAGTTGACCATCAGAAATTTATATACATACAAATGAATACCTCTGGGTGTTATTTATTGGAAAATATAGGTCCCTAGGAGAAGGTGTCATATCACACATGTGTCGCACACAATTTAGTCACATAAGGTTCCACGAAGGCACCATTGGGGATGATGGTGTATGGGGGTACCTGCACGACCCACTTGGGTTAACTTGCAGTTCCATACTATGGGGGATGCGACCCCCCACCCATACTCATGATCAATGATGGACTTCGGTCCCGGACCTTTGGCTGATCCCCTCACTATTTTCGCTGGTCCCCATGAAAATGGATAGTATCACTGCAAACGTTTTGAGCCCGGTCGATGATTCTTTAGGTCACAAAACATGGAAATCCATTCTACTCATTCTTACAACATAAAGACATATTTCTTATTAAACTCAACATTTGGTGTTCCAAGTGGGCTTACAACTTCAATTCTGCATAAAGGTTCATGGAATGTATTTGACGGTGTCAATAAAACCCCCCCATAGAATTAAATTCGTTCAGAATGAATATAATCTAATTTTAAGGTAACTTTAGTGAACATTGATGCATTCCAACATCATTTTATAGGTTTTGGAGCAACATTATGTGTGGAAGGATGCTTTAATTTTTTCCAAAGACATGGGCCTACTAAACATAGTTTGTCTATTGATAGGGCCATATGGACAACCTTATAAACATTTTTTCTTCCAATTTCATTGTTTTCATTTTTTCCAAAGATCAAAATGAAAGAGACTTAACATGTCTGATTTGGATTTTTCTCAGAATTTCCTTTTTTATGTTTTTGACCTGATAAGTTTTGTGCATTTTGAATTTTTATTTCTTGATATTACAAAAACCATGTAGAGCATAGGTTTAGTGAGTTGATGCATGAATTTTTTTCTATAGTTCCATTTGTGGGTTTTCAAAATGGAGGGTATTGCATCTCTTTTCATGAGTAGTTTAAAGACATGCAAGTCAGACTAATAAGGATTGTGTTTATGGAAAAACATCTTTGACCATTTCTCATAAAGTAATAAACCATTTAGGGCTTATGGGATGAGAATGTTTCTACATCCCTCAGATATATAGTGGGAAATCTTGAGCCATGATTTTGTGATCCCAAAATCTAATACATGATGTTAGGGAATAGAGGTGGTCTCTCCTGAGGAAGAAGTTACCTCCAATTAAAAAACCCATTTTGTGGGACATTTTATGAAAGGTCAACTATAACACATATTTCATAGTTAATAAGGTCATCTGCTAGCTAACATTCCCTTTATGAGGGACATTTTATGCAAGGACAACTTGGACACATATTACATATTCAGGAAAAGGAGTCCTTAAAAATTATTTCATTCTATTATTTACAGTCTATGTTTAATATTTGAATGTCTTAAGACCACAGTGGGTGGTTTTTCTAAATTCTAGTGTATGAGAATGATAGGAATATCTCTATTATCAATGGAAATGAATGGGATACCTCTCATACACAAATTTCTCTTAGGCAGAGGAGGGTACATTTCATTAAATAACCTATATCAAGGGGAAGAATTCTTTCTATAGAGGGTTAAAGCATCATGCAGTTTAATGTCATGTGACTAAGATATTTACCATGTTTTTTAATATATTATGGTGTGGAAATTATGTTATGTAGTTTAATGTTATAATTCAAGGAAATTAAGGGGATAAAATTTAAGGTATGTAGATTTGATCTAAAGGTTGACGGTTCTCCCATTCTTGGAAATTAATCTAGAAATGTGCTACTATATTCAGGTGTGAGAGGATAACATTATAAGCTATGATTTGGAGATTCCTAGATCTGAAGAGTGTTATGGGTAAAAGGGATTGTGATGTTAGAGGAGGTATCTCCTGAGGAAGAAGTTGCATATCTTTGAAAAACCCATTATGAGGTTCATTTTATGCAAGTCCAACTAGGGAATATACTGCATAGTCAATAGTGGCATCCTCTGGATGACAGGAAAATTATGAGGGTCATTTTATAGAATACAAATGAGGGAAAGTATTGAATATTCAGTTGAAGGAGTCCCTGGGAATTTTACATTCTATCACTATAAGATGATGAAACTTTATGGGATTCAGATCTCCCCAAGAATAGAGGGTGGTTTGTGTAGAAAAGTACGTAATTACATAAGGGGTATTTCAAGTCAAGATATCAAAAAATCGGGGGAATAAGGCCTCTACACAGGTCTAACCTAAGCACATGAAGTATGGTGTCTGTATTTTAAGGTCATATGACTAGGAACATAATATTTTGGAAACGATGGGTGATACATGGTAAAATGGCACAAGGTTATTATTGTATTTTTTGAACACATGATCGAAGGAAATGTAAACTATGGTGTTGGAGGCTTTTTGGTTGGGAGTGAGGACATGAGACAAATATGCATGGAATGACTACTGAATTTGAATTATGGGTTCTAGCTTACCATCGTCAAATCTTAATGGGATATAAGAGATATAAGGCCAAAGCCTTAAACCTTACCTAATCTTGAGTTATTACAAGATTACACATTGAAGATCTTTTCAGGTTTAGAGTTTTAGAGAATTAGATCATAAAACTTGCATTACATTCCACATTTAAACAAAGTGGTTACATAAAAGACTGTATTCATTTTTCCCATCAACGAAAACATATTTAAAATAAAACATGGATTCTTTCTTGACACTTCCTTGACACTATCATAATATCATGCACCCTTCCCTTGACCCGTGAAAAACATTTCAAAAACTTGGGATGAGCATAAAAAGCTCAGTAAGGAATATAAAAATATGGTAAGGAAACATGAGTACATGTATACATAAGAATGAAATCATACTTTACCCATAAAACATAAGCACTTTAACATACCTCATAAAATCATGAATAAATCATAGAAATCATAAGACATAAAAGGTAACTTGAGGCATTCATAACTTTCTTACGTAGGGAGTAACACTCTTGGTAACGTTTGGAATACCCTCCATAGTATATTCCCTAAATCTCTTCAGAGAAACCTTAACGTTTAACCCCTTCACGTTACCCAATGCATTGGAGAGCTATATTGGGCTCACCCGCCATTAGTTTATCATGGAACCACCCGTTTTCATAACAATGACCAAGAACCATAACATAAATGTATCACATAAAACATGCATAAAATAAATATAACATTTCCACATTTCAATCACAATATAACATTTTATGATATTGAAATAATGAATCCATTAAAAAAGCCATTTTTCAAAACCATTTAAAACATTTAATTAACAGATTTTGAATCAAAGTGTCCCATACCACCTTGAAGCTTTTAACATTTTAAACCATCAATATCCATATAAATAAATCCTTAAAACCATTTTGAAAACATGGATATTAATAAGAACAAATCATTAAAACATTTAAAGCGATATTTTGGTTAAAGGGTTTTTACCAAAATTAGAGACACTTGAATACAATAATTGAGGAATAACATTTAATCAGAAATTTATAATATCACGAGAATAAATGGATTCATGATATAATATTCCAAAGGACAGTATATACACCATATAAGAGTTAATTGGTGCATAATAACAATGAAGTCTCAATAGAGATGTAAAATGTGATGAAATTCCTTATAAAAAAGGTATCCTTAAATTAAGGATAAATAAATCTCAAAATTATGTGTGAAAAATATAAATACACCCAATATAATTGGATATTAAGTGTAAAACAATAAAATGTCATTCACACATATTCAAATGACGACATATTCAATAACTACATGTTGAACCCAAAGAAATCGAAATTGGGTTAAAAAGCTCCCTTGGTAAAATTCGACAGCCTAACGGCGTCACTTCAAAAATTCAGAAAATGAGTTGATGAGAGATAAAAAGGGAATCTCATCAATTGGACATAAAATTTACATCAATAAGGATATATATAGAACATATCCCAACATAATAGTATGTGAATTAAAATACATAACAAATGAAGTCTTTTAAAAAGAGGAGGGTGAAAGGTTCCCTTACCGACTTGGGTAACTTTCAAAAAGTACACCCCATTGAATGAGTGTCATACAATGAATATGTAAATACCCATAAATGGAATTATATTACAAAATGAGTTTAATAATGGGAAGTACATAGACCACTCAAAGGAAATTGTGGCAAATGTAGCATAAATCTCACAAGAATAAAAGTGAGATGAAAAATCTCTTACGAAAACTCGGTAGCCTAACGGTGCCACTTAAAACATCCAAAATGGATTGATGAGAGGAAATAGGGTCTCTCATCACATCAAAATAAAGTTTACAGAAAGAGGAATATAAAATAACATCCCCCAACATAACAAAGAGGAGCTTAAAAGAAGCGACATAAAGGAGAGTACTTAAAAAGAAAGAGAGAGGTTAGATCCCTTACAAACATTCGACAGCCTAACGACGCCACTCAAAACTTCCAAAATGAATTGATGAGAGAGAATAGGGTCTCTCATCATATGTACATAAAAATTACAGTAAGAGTAATATAAAAAGAACATCCCAATCACAAGAAATACAAGCATAAAAGGAATGACATAAAAGAGTGTACTTAAAAAGAAAGAGAGGAGTAGGATCCCTTACCTCGGGTCCGACTTGACTCGATCGTTCTTTAATCTACTGAATAATAAACTTGAGTTAATTTATACTTACTTAAAAACCTTTTTCAAGTTTATTATTCCTTTTACATCACTTATTACCATGTCATGAACACTATGTAATTATTTTAGTTAATAACGGTCGTTTAAACGATCATTGGTACTTGAGTCAAAATATGCTCTTTATAATTACGAGTTGTTCATGTATCCATTATATCCAGAGTTATAATCATGATGTATATATCATATATATCATATATATCCAGTAAATATTCATCTTATACTATTCCATATCATTTGGAGATAAAAAACGAAAAGCACCGTTCATGGAGACGGTAGGCCGTACGTACGCATGAACGCTACTTTCATTTTTTTCTTTTTCATATTAATGGAATTAACAATAAATGATATATATATATATATATATATTATATTTACATTATAATATATATGTTATATAGGTCACATATTTTCATTAATTTCATTCTTTGTACATTCCATGTATTGCATTTACGAGTCACATCACTTGAGGGGGCGGTAGTCCGCACTTCCTCATATGAAATTATCGCATTTACACAACATGAAAAGAATAAAGGAATGGTTTAAATATAAAATAAAGAATCATATAGTAAACATAAATACCATATATATAATATATAAAATACATTGACATCATAATGGCCACCTTTAAAGGTGTTAAAAGAATATTGAACAATCATCGTTTCGCGAGGCAGAAAATCACCAACCACAGAAACAGTATGTTCTTTAACCATTAGACGAAGGTGTGTGTAATTGTAGCTAGAATAATTATTATAAAAACATCCTAGTATATTGAAGATACTGGATTTGTTACAAAATAAATGAATAAAAAGAGTTTAGGGGGTTGGAGAAGCAAAATAAAACAAAAGGACTCAAGTGAAGACATTACCTTAAAATCGGGTAACTCTATTTGGTTTGAGCTTAAAGGCTTCATTGAGAAGGCTTATGCCCAAAGGGAGGTTTCAAGGAGTTGGAGAGGGATGTGGAGAGACAAAATGGGCAGGGTTTGGCCGAGCCAAAGGCTTTGGAAGTGTGGGTAATGAGGTAGGGGTGGGGGCCTTTTATAAGTGGAGAGGAGGGGCACTCTTGGAAAGGTACAAAATGTAACTTTATGTTCAAATGCGTTTTGAATTTTAATGGTCCCAAATTGATGTTTTTCGAGGATATAGTGATAAGGGTTTGAAATAAACACATAAAATAGGTTTTGGACATGTGTAGGTCTTAGATTTTACATTATCTTTCCATTTTATTTAAATCCTTTATTAATGAGGTAATCGCTGCATCGTCATGATGTCATAAATAATTTAATAAATTTAATGTCTAAAAATTATAAAAAAAATAGCATGATGTAGGAAATCTTTTTAGATTTCTAAGGAATATATATAGTCTAAAATATCATTTATTTAGACAAAATTAAAAATATTTTACTTAGGTGATACATTCTTTGTTACATTTAACATTCTTTAAAAAATAAAAAGATAAAAAGTCACTTTCTCACAAAAGTGATTCCATGTGTAACGCCCCGACCCCAGATACCCAGAGTCGGTGCATTAGTTCGTAACATTGGCATGATCACAAAAGATCAAGTCTCGAAAGACCGATTAGTTTAGTAGCCTTGGAAACACTAGATACATTCATAAGTCTTACATTACATCATAATGTGAAAAACAAATAAAAAGTCTCCATAGTCCACACTTCTATCCTCTTCGGACTACCCCTGTAGGTCATTCATAAAATACTTCTTCACATCCTGGAAAATATTAAAACATTGAAAGGGGTGAGCTCAGATGCTTAGTAAGGATAACAATATTGTGGAAGATTTCATAAATAAACATAAAAATTTAAGGCAATGTATAACTAAAAAAAAAGCCTTTTAAACTTTAACATCAACATAATATGGCAAAAGTAAAATGAGATAATTCCATTCACTTATTCACATGGATATTCTACTGGTCGAATAATCACATGCAATATCAATAACCACTTTCATAATGATGGAATGCATAATGCCAGACTATCATAACCACGTAGTCAAGGCCTCGTGCCAAGACCACAAATAAGATTTTGTCAAGGCCTCGTGCCAAGACACTAGTTTGTCTCATGAGACCTGCCGATGCATCGAGGAGCTATAGTGGGCTCCACCCGTCACTTATTAAGTCCAATGCATTCCTCATATGAATAGGTTTCAAAATATCATAAACCATAACATAATCATATCACATAAAACATGCATAAAGGAAACATAACATTTCCACATTTCAATCACAAGATATCAATACAATGCATTGATATAATAAAAATGCTTTCAAAACCATTTTCAATACCAAAATAAAAGAAAGTTAAAACTTTGTATTTATTTTTCATTAAAAAAATGATGGCTTGTAGAGGAAGCCAAAACTCAAATAATGGTCACGGCGGCGGAGAAGTCGTTGTCGCCGCATAAGTACAGAAAGAAAAATATTCTCTTTTTTTCGTTTAGTAAAACGCTCGTATAAAAAAGATTCCTTTTGAATAAATGTAAAAGTCAAAGGGGTTTATACACCGTATAAAAGAAAGTTGTGTATAAAACCAAATATGCCTAAATGAAAGGAGATTGAGACAAAGTCCTTAAAAAGATCATTTTTAAAATAAAATAGATCTATTATGTGTATTCACTATAGGTACACATAAAGAAAGTAAAAATACAAAATAGGACATAATAATATCATGACATAATTTGGAAGTAGGAGATTAACCCAAAGAATGGAAGTTGGGTTAAGAAATTCCCTTACCTTGTGTCCGACTTGACTCAACCGTTCTTTAACCTCCTGAATAATAAACTAGAGTTAATATCAACCTTATTAAGAACCATTTTCAATTTCATTATCCTTTTTATATCACTTATTACAATGTTATGAACATTATGTAATTATTTAAGTTAATAACGGTCGTTTTGTCGATCTTTGGTACTTGAGTCAAAATCAACTTCTTATAATTACAAGTTGTTTATGTGGTAGAATATCCATTATCTCCAGAATTATATTCATGATTTAGATATCATATATATCATATATAACCAGTATATACATTCATTTATAATATTATGTAACATTTAGAGGTAAGAAATGAAATGCACCGTTCATGGAGACGGTAAGCCGTACGTACGCATGAACGCTCCTTTCATTTCTATTTCATATTTAATGGAATGAAATCATAATGATATAAATGTATAATATAATTACTGTATAATATAGTGTATAATACCATTTAATCCATCCTTTATACATCCCACATATGGCATTAACGATTCAAATCACTTTGAGGGGGCGGTAGTCCGCACATCCTAAAATGAAATTATCGCGTTTTACCCATAATGGAAATCATAAAGTATGCCATAAATGAGAAATACAGAAGAATAAGTAAAACATAAACATATTATATATCATATATAAAAATAGTTACATCTTAATGTCCACCTTTTAAGGTGTTATATGAGTGTTGAACAATCATCGTTTCGTGAGGCAGAAATTCTCCATCCACAGAAACCGTATGTTCTTTAACCATTAGATGTAGGTGTGTGTAAGTGTAGCTCGAATAATTCTTATAAAAACATCCAAGTATATTGAGGATACTGGTTTTGTTACAAAAGAAATGAATAAAAAGTGTTTAGGGGGTTGGAGAAGAAAAATAAAACAAAACCACATTAGAGAAGACATTACCTCAAAATCGGGTAACTCTTTTTGATTTGAGCCAAAGGCTTCCTTGGGAAGAGTTATGACCAAAGTGAGGCATCTAGGAGTAAGAGGGGGAAGTTGGGAGAGTATTTGGTCTGAGGTTGGCCGAGCCAAAGGGCTTGAAAGTGTAAATAAGGTGGGAGAGGTGGGGGCCTTTTATAAGTGGAGAGGAGGGGATCTTTTGGAAAGATTGAAATATTACATTATTATACAATGATTTGTCGGATTCTAAAGGTCCCACACTTATATAATTCTAGGCTAAGATGATAAGGTTTCGAAATCTCCTCATCCAATAGGCTTTGGACAAGTTTAAGCCTTGGATTTTGCATTATCTTCTCATTTTATTTAAATCGTTAAATAATGAGGTCATCGCTGCATCATAATGATGTCATAAATAATTTAATTTATTTAATTTCTAAAAATTATAAAAAAAATACTATGATGTATAAAATCGTTTTAGATTTATAATGAATATTTATAGTCAAAATTTGGACTTGTGTAACCCCACTTAAGAACTGTTTTCGTAAAACAACTCATGTTTGTGTCAATTTAATTTTAATATTAAATAAATATATATTAATGTCATTTTCCAACTAAAGTGGCTCCATGGGGTCCCCAAGTTGACCCATGGGTTTTATTGGTCGGCCATGACTCATCCAATAGGATTAGGACAAGTGTCATGCTCATCTCATATTATTATAACATTATTTGTACCTTAAACTACACTAATTACCTCTAATCGCGATTAAGAACTTAAAAGTTACTATTCACCAAAAAATTATTTTAATCTCATTGAATCACATTTTACTTCTTAATGACAACCATGTATGTAGGATTTTTGAAAATCAAATCACAGAAGTGGTAATATTTCATTCAAACGAAAAATCAGTTATTTAACTACCACTTAGTGGTTTCACTATTCATCAAAAATTGAAGTTTTTCAGAACAATGCCAAAATTTCACCCTAAGCTATAATTGATATTATGAATTCAAAAATGATGTCTATTTTACAAAATTCCAAACATATAAGTTTAATTAATTAATTTTATAATTAATTCCCACTGTCACAACAAATAGCGTGTTTTTAAGAAACAATTTATATCAAAAGATTGGCAATTGTTTACGTCCAATTTCAATGTTAAATTAATTCTAATGACCACCATTGGATAAAATTGTAAAAATATATTATAATTATACTTTAAAACCACTAAATAGTATAATTTATCACTATAAATTATTTTGATTAAAAAAGTTGTTTTTAAGTAATTTTCACTATTCATAAAAAATTAGAAGTTCTTAGAAAAATACCAAAAATTCAACATAGGCTAATTTCGATATTACGAATCCAAAAATGAAGTCCATTTTGAAATATAAAATTTCTATAATTTTAAAAAGTGGTTATTACTATTCATAACTGCTACTTTTATTAGTCGCGGTGTTTTAGAACTCGAAGTTGCGTACAATGCAAGCCATTTCATTATTGAATGAGAAGCGTATCATGGAAGCTCGGGGTGTTACATTCTCCCCTCCTTCAATAAATTGCGTCCTCGCAATTTGAAATTTTTTCTTTGAAAATAAGAGGTTGAAAATAGAAAATACCTTTGTGGAAAACCCACATCGGAAATAAGGTTAATAAAATTTAGCCTTAATAAGAGGGAAATGGAAATAAGAAAGTCACCACCAAATTATGAACTCGATAAGGAGAACATTGGTGGAAATTAGAGACATATAATTGGAGGAAAAACGTAAATATTTGTAGGGAGGGAATGAGGTCATCAATCACAATCAACTGTCAAATTGAGGGCCTCAAAGCCTTCAATCTATGTTGATTTAAAATATCATCAGTTCAACAAGACATAAGGTATTATGATAACACATTTTTTGTTTTAATATCCCTTTACTAATGTTTAAGAATTAATTTATTCATTGTATAAGATATAGGTATATATATATATATTTATGCTTGACAATTAGAGTCTCAACCTTCAACTCATCTTTCACTCAAAAAGATAATAGAACCCAAAAATATTATACTTTTCCTAATTGTATAAGGTTCCAAATGTTAACACATACCATTTAGATTAGTAAAATTATTTTTTAATAACCAGGGACTTCCTGTAGGCTAGTGGTAGGAAATAAAGGCTTGTCGCACTATGGTTGTGGGTTCGATTCCTGCAGCTTTGTCCGACGCGACGGGTTATGCCCCACCCTGCAGGTTGTCCTTTTCCTAAAACTATAGTATTATAATATTCCAAAAATAATCTTCATAAATTCTTTAACCTTAAACAATACTATCCAAAGATCAACTTAATCCATTCCAACCTTTATAGTTATCCAAAATACCTCAGTCCCGACTTTCTCTAAAGGGTCGTTAAATTCCAAAATCAATTGTAACCTCAGATTCCCCAAACAATGTAAAGTTTCTCTTAGTGTCACATACTAAAAATATGATTACCTTCATCATATTAAATCCTTAATGAAAACAACATGTACTGCAGTACAATCCTTATATATATCACATTATTCTTATAACCATAATCTAGTTCTTGAGTCCAAAAACACAAATACAATAATTATTCCGCTTCAACTGTAGTCACAGCATAAGATTGGCCTTGATCCCTTGGCCTTTTCTGAGGTAAGTTTCCTTGACGCTTAGGACATTCATTTCCATAATGACCCATTTCTCTACAATTGTAGCATTCAACATTGATAGACTCTTTCTTTCCCTTGCAATCACGCGCCTGGTGACCTTTTTCTCCACATTTATAACAAACTCCCATTCCTTTTAGGCAAGTACCAGGGTGATTCTTCCCACAATTATCACATAATGGAAAATCCTTCTTTCCCTTTTTCCCTTTATCTATCTCTTGTTCCACCATTCTCTTCTTCTCTTTCTTTACTTTGTTGTCATAAGACTTAGAGAATTCCTTTTCTGTCTTGATAGCACACGAGACAATATCTTCGTATGATGAGAAGGATTGTGATACTAAAGCTCGACGGAGAAATGGTTTTAACCCATCAAAGAAACGATCAATCTTACTCCTTGGGTTATGTATATAATCGGCAGCATGCCTCTCTAACCTTGTAAAGTTAGCCTCATACTTTGTGACATTCTCATCCTCCTTCTGCCTCAAACTCAGAAATTGCCTTTCCATATCTGCTCGATGGTCATGAGGAAAGTATTTTTCTAAGAAAAGCTCTTTGAACTCCCTCCATTCCATATTCGATACGTCATCATCTTCCTTTGTGTTTTGAATCAGCGACCACCACTGATCGGCATCTCCAGTGAGGCGGTAAACTGCCATGACAACCTTCTCCCTTTCACTACTCCCCAAGGCATGGAATATTTTCTCTATGGAATTTATCCATTGCTCAGCTAATATAGGATTTGTACTCCCATTGAAGGTTGGTGGTTTTTGCCTCATGAAGCGGTCTAACATTGATCCTCCACGTTGTGGATCAGGGTGCTCCATACGAGTAAGGTTATTATTCATAACCTGAGTAAGTTGTCCCAGTATGGTGATTAGCTGATCGGCACCAGTTGCATCACCAGCCCCACTATAATTATCTTGAGCAGGAGGGAAATCCCTACATGGAGTGCGTGGATTGATACGGTTTCCATTTCTTCCACTAGGCGCCATTTCTAAACAATTTCATAAACTAGATTAGTTTATGAAATAAAATACATAATTCCATATTTGTAAAACACTTTACATAAATTGAACTATTTATGGATATAATCCATAATCATAAAAAGAAATGTTTTCTTTGAGGAAGTATATACTCATAACCCTTCATAGTGGTTTGTAAAGAAAATGAGAATTATCCTAAGCATATCCTCCGGGAGTGTCGTAACCAAGAGTGCAGCAAGGCCCGTTGTCGTGCACCAGTTCCCGTTCGAGTCTAGCTCAAAGCGGTGTTTTCGTGTTTTACCCCTAGGTACATCTGTTCCAGAGCCGCCTCTACCTGCTCGTATCCAGACAGGGATGTATTGCTCGGAAAACTCACAACATCTCTACAATACCAAAATTCTAGGAAGTTCTTCTATACTAATCCTCAAAGTCAATCTTTGGGCTATGTGCTCTAATCAGAGTTTATCTACATCTAGCTTCCATGGTTAGTACTAAACTGCCTCTGATACCAACTGTAACGCCCCGACCCCAGCTACCCAGAGTCGGTGCATTAGTTCGTAACATTGGCATGATCACAAAAGATCAAGTCTCGAAAGACCGATTAGTTTAGTAGCCTTGGAAACACTAGATACATTCATAAGTCTTACATTACATCATAAAGTGAAAAACAAATAAAAAGTCTCCATAGTCCACACTTCTATCCTCTTCGGACTACCCATGTAGGTCATTCATAAAATACTTCTTCACATCCTGGAAAATATTAAAACATTGAAAGGGGTGAGCTCAGATGCTGAGTAAGGATAACAATATTGCGGAAGCTTTCATAAATAAACATAAAAATTTAAGGCAATGTATAACTAAAACAAAATCCTTTTAAACTTGAACATCAACATAATATGGAAAAAGTAAAATAAGATAATTCCATTCACTTCTTCACATGGATATTCTACTGGTCGAATAATCACATGCAATATCAATAACCACTTTCATAATGCTGGAATGCATAATGCCAGACTATCATAACCACGTAGTCAAGGACTCGTGCCAAGACCACAAATAAGATTTTGTCAAGGCCTCGTGCCAAGACACTAGTTTGTCTCATGAGACCTGCCGATGCATCTAGGAGCTATAGCGGGCTCCACCCGTCACTTATTAAGTCCAATGCATTCCTCATATGAATAGGTTTCAACATATCATAAACCATAACATAATCGTATCACATAAAACATGCATAAAGGAAACATAACATTTCCACATTTCAATCACAAGATATCAATACAATGCATTGATATAATAAAAATGCTTTCAAAACCATTTTCAATACCAAAATAAAAGAAAGTTAAAACTTTGTATTTATTTTTCATTAAAAAAAATGATGGCTTGTAGAGGAAGCCGAAACTCAAATAATGGTCACGGCGGCGGAGAAGTCGTTGTCGCCGCATAAGTACAGAAATAAAAACATTCCCTTTTTGTCGTTTAGTAAAACGCTTTGTATAAAAAAGATTCCTTTTGAATAAATGTAAAAGTCAAAGGGGTTTATACACCGTATAAAAGAAAGTTGTGTATAAAACCAAATATGCCTCAATGAAAGGAGATTGAGACAAAGTCCTTAAAAAGATCATTTTTAAAATAAAATAGATCTATTATGTGTATTCACTATAGGTACACATAAAGAAAGTAAAAATACAAAATAGGACATAATAATATCATGACATAATTTGGAAGTAGGATATTAACCCAAAGAATGGAAGTTGGGTTAAGAAATTCCCTTACCTTGTGTCCGACTTGACTCAACCGTTCTTTAACCTCCTGAATAATAAACTAGAGTTAATATCTACCTTATTAAGAACCATTTTCAATTTCATTATCCTTTTTATATCACTTATTACAATGTTATGAACATTATGTAATTATTTAAGTTAATAACGGTCGTTTTGTCGATCTTTGGTACTTGAGTCAAAATCAACTTCTTATAATTACAAGTTGTTTATGTGGTAGAATATCCATTATCTCCAGACTTATATTCATGATTTAGATGTCATATATATCATATATAACCAGTATATACATTCATTTATAATATTATGTAACATTTAGAGGTAAGAAATGAAATGCACCGTTCATGGAGACGGTAAGCCGTACGTACGCATGAACGCTACTTTCATTTATATTTCGTATTTAATGGAATGAAATCATAATGATATAAATTTATAATATAATTACAGTATAATATAGTGTATAATACCATTTATTCCATCATTTATAAATCCCACATATGGCATTAACGATTCAAATCACTTTGAGGGGGCGGTAGTCCGCACATCCTAAAATGAAATTATCGCGTTTTACCCATAATGGAAATCATAAAGTATGCCATAAATGAGAAATACAGAAGCATAAGTAAAACATAAACATATTATATATCATATATAAAAATAGTGACATCTTAATGGACACCTTTGATGGTGTTATATGAGTGTTGAACAATCATCGTTTCGTGAGGCAGAAATTCGCCATCCACAGAAACCGTATGTTCTTTAACCATTAGATGTAGGTGTGTGTAAGTGTAGCTCGAATACTTCTTATAACAACATCCTAGTATATTGAGGATACTGGTGTTGTTACAAAAGAAATGAATAAAAATATTTTAGGGGGTTGGAGAAGAAAAATAAAACAAAACCACATTAGAGAAGACATTACCTCAAAATCGGGTAACTCTTTTTGATTTGAGCCAAAGGCTTCCTTGGGAAGAGTTATGACCAAAGTTAGGCTTCTAGGAGTAAGAGGGGGAAGTTGGGAGAGTATTTGGGCAGAGGTTGGCCGATCCAAAGGGCTTGAAAGTGTAAATAAGGTGGGAGAGGTGGGGGCCTTTTTTAAGTGGAGAGGAGGGGCTCTTTTGGAAAGATTGAAATATTACATTATTATACAATGATTTTTCGGATTCTAAAGGTCCCACACTTATATAATTCTAGGATAAGATGATAAGGTTTCGAAATATCCTCATCCAATAGGCTTTGGACAAGTGTAAGCCTTGGACTTTGCGTTATCTTCTCATTTTATTTAAATCGTTAAATAATGAGGTCATCACTGCATCATAATGATGTCATAAATAATTTAATTTATTTAATGTCTAAAAATTATAAAAAAAATACTATGATGTAGAAAATAGTTTTATCTTTCTAATGAATATTTATAGTCAAAATTTGGACTTGTGTAACCCCACTTAAGAACTGTTTTTGTAAAACAACTCATGTTTGTGTCAATTTAATTTTAATATTAAATAAATATATATTAATGTCATTTTCCAACTAAAGTGGCTCCATGGGGTCCCCAAGTTGACCCATGGGTTGTCTTGGTCGGCCATGACTCATCCAATAGGAGTAGGACAAGTGTCATGCTCATCTCATATTATTATAACATTATTTGTACCTTAAACTACACTAATTACCTCTAATCGCGATTAAGAACTTAAAAGTTACTATTCACCAAAAAATTATTTTAATCTCATTGAACCGCATTTTAATTCTTAATGACAACCATGTATGTCGGATTTTTGAAAATCAAATCACAGAAGTGGTAATATTTCATTCAAACGAAAAATCAGTTATTTAACTACCACTTAGTGGTTTCACTATTCATCAAAAATTGAAGTTTTTCAGAACAATGCCAAAATTTTACCCTAAGCTATAATTGATATTCTGAATTCAAAAATGATGTCTATTTTACAAAATTCCAAACATATATGTTTCATTAATTAATTTTATAATTAATTCCCGCTGTCACAACAAATAGCGTGTTTTTAAGAAACAATTTATATCAAAAGATTGGCAATTGTTTATGTCCAATTTCAATGTTAAATTAATTCTAATGACCACCATTGGATAAAATTATAAAAATATATTATAATTATACTTTAAAACCACTAAATAGTATAATTTATCACTATAAATTATTTTGATTAAAAAAGTTGTTTTTAAGTAATTTTCACTATTCATAAACAATTAGAAGTTCTTAGAAAAATACCAAAAATTCAACATAGGCTAATTTCGATATTCCGAATCCAAAAATGAAGTCCATTTTGAAATATAAAATTTCTATAATTTTAAAAAGTGGTTATTACTATTCATAACGGCTACTTTTATTAGTCGCGGTGTTTTAGAACTCGAAGTTGCGTACAATGCAAGTCATTGCATTATTGAATGAGAAGCGTATCATGGAAGCTCGGGGTGTTACACCATGGGCCCCCCAAGTTTGGCACAAGGAATTCCATGGTCGTCCATGAGACAACCAGTAGCCTTAGGACACATTTTTTGGTCATTTCAGTATTATTATGATATTATCTTATTATCTTTAACTACCCGATTACTCATTAATCAAGATAATTAAAGATAATTACCGCCATTACTATTCATAATGTCAAAAAACAAAAGAGTCTTAATTACATAATTTGGACCTTCTGATTATAAAAATGTAATCTATTTTACCAAATTCCAAACACATAAATTGCAATAATTAATTTAAAAAAAACTTCTCGTTGTCAAAACAAATAGCGGGTTTTTTAGAAACAATATTTATGAAAAGTTTGGCACTTGTTTATGCCCAATTCCAAAGTAAAATTAATCCCAATGACCATCATTGGATTAAATGGTAAATATATATTCCAATTAAACTTTAAAATAAATTAAAAAGATAATATAACCATATAATTAAATTATATGAAAAAGTAGTTTTGATGTAAAATGCAGTATTTTTCACTATTCATTGAAAAATGAACATTGTCAGAAAAAAACCAAAAATTAACCCAAGTTAAATTTCAATGTCCCAATCATAAATAATATGTTTATTTTGAAAAATAGAGCTTATAAATTTGTCAAAAGTTTGATTTAAAAATGGTTTCCATCAAAAGGTTGTAAAAAAATCTTTTAAAAATACTAGTGTATTCAATGCTTAAGATTGGATTCATTTGTATTTTAAGCCGCTAAAATTTATTGGATAAAAGTAAAAAAATTTAACAAACATATATAATCATATTTTAGTTATTTCTATTCATTCCTGTCAATACAATGGCTAGGCGTTAAATACCATTTCAAAAAATATTATTTTATTATTAGAGTGCAACGTATGATTTTAAAGGAACTCGTTGTTGCATATTGGGTAAGCCATCGAGCATAGCCTTCCCTTTAAAGTAATATTAATATTTTATTCACAAATATGGATAAATGTGAAAATTTCATACTCTTTATTTACCTGGGGTGTTACATCCTTCCCCCCTTTTGGGAATTGCGTCCTCACAATTTTAAAATTGAGCTTGGAAACATCCTTGAAAGTCCCACATCGGAACAAGAGTCGGTAAAACAATCACTTTAAAATAAAGAAAGAAAAGTACAGAGGTCACCCGAGTTAACCCATACTAGGAATCCATGTAGGAAAACATGGACATGGAGGAGAAAACATAGGGTCATGTTCTGATGGAGAGTGATAGAAAACATGTTTAGGAGAAAGTTAACCACAAGAAAATCAAAAACTTATGATGGGTTAAACGGTATTCGATTCCCCAGTAGGAAAAGTTAATAGACAACATTTTTATTTTAAGTTACTTTTTATTGAGGAATTTATTCATAAGGAAACATAATCACTTATCATGTTGACTTTCAACTTTTATTAGATTCCTTACACAAACTCATATTTTCTCCAAAAGACGAGTATTTAGGAAGACTTGTTCACATTAAGAGTATTATAATAAACTTCTAGAGAATCACCTAATCCACAAAAGAGAACTATATACTCCCCATGTCTTTAGACTTTATCCAAAACCAAAACCAAAAAGGTTAGTATAAGATCAGATAATCCAGAAAAGGATAAACCTTTATAAAAAGAAAATCTATTCTTAATCTCCAAAATTTGTCCAAAAAACCCAATGTTCAACGAGGATCATTTGATAAACAGTTCGTCTAAAAAATTATTCAAAGTAAACCAAAATAAGATTGTAACCCAAATATTTGAAGGATTTAATCACAAAGTCTTCCAAGGTACAAATTAACTTTTATCTCCAAATAACATCAGTTGCTCTTAAATTCTCATATTGAAAAAATAATTAACCTAATCACATATCCTCCATGATAGGTTAATCATTTCCATAGATAACCCAAAATTAACTTACTCTTGATTCCTAAAAACATCTAACTAAAAAGAATTAGTCAAACTAACCAGGGACTTCACGTAGTCCAGTGGTAGGCAATAGATACCAGTCGCACCTTGGTTGTGGGTTCGATTCCCGCAGCTTTGTCCGACGCAACGGGTTGTCACACGGTATGCGTGTTGTCCTTTTTCAAAAACTATATAATTCTCAAATCATTCCCCAAAAAGAGATAAAATCATCAAAAATAACCATAACATAATTTAAACTCAATTTTATCTCATGCCTTTCACTTCCATCATAACATATAGTAACCCATAATTACCTCAAAAGTAAGGATCACATAAACCCAAATGGTTCATTATAACTATGTCCACAAAAGAATAGATAACTATTCCTTGAATAAAATTTTCATATATTAAACATCAGGGTTACACATACTATAAAAAGTCTTCTAATGTAACCTCATCATCAAAAGCGACCTAATACTCTTAAGAATTTCACCATAACTCTTGAAGCCCTTATATGTTGACTTCTTACTCATTCAACATTCTTCATGATCCATTAACCATTCCTTTCCAACTTATTCTGAAATACTTCTTTCCTACAAACAAAATCATGAATCATATCCTAAGATTCCAAAATAGGAAAACAAAAGTTATGAAATAATATATACCTTTGATTGGTCGTTTTCAGTTTCATCATCCTCAATCGGAATGGCATTAAGTATTGGTAAACGAACATTTTTACGATCTTGGTGATCCCATTCATGAAACTTCTTCATAGGAAATGTGTTTGCATAATGACCATGCACACCACATTTAAAACATTCAATTGATCCCTCAGAAAGAACTTCTTTCCCTTTCCTCGAGTCAATTGGATTCTTTCTTTTTCCATGGCAGGTTCTTGCTTTATGAACTTCATTTCCACATCTATAGCATATTTCTGTCCCTTTGAAACATTTTACTAGGTGTTTCTTTCTACATCTTTGACACATAGGTTTTTGAACACACTTACCTTTATGATTATTACCTGTACTTCCGTAGGGATTTGTTTCTCGCATATATGATGCCTTAGAGAAATCACCAAGGTTTAGGTGGCCAATCATGACTCCAGATAGTTGGTTGAGGACAATCACAAGAGTTCTCATTGCAGCTCCCATATCATTCAGTTGCTTGCTCAAAAAACTGTCACAGTTTCCTTCACATCCACTGTTACTTTGGTACCTGCTAGATCCAGCCATTTACTAAAACCAAAAAGGTCAGTGTGAGTATATCCACAAAACCATCATGTACTAATGAGGAAGATAAACACTAAGATATACTTACTCATTCACTTTATCTAAAACTAGGAATCTTTCTGAAATCCTAACCATTATGGTAATGTCACTTATGATTAAAGAATACCCTAACCTCTAAAGTTATCTAAACCGACCTCTGATACCAACTATAAGGCCCCAGACTTAAACCTTACTTAATCGTGAGTTATTACAAGATTACACATTGAGGATCTTTTCAGGTTTAGAGTTCTAGAGAATTAGATCATAAAACTTTCATTACATTCCACATTTAAACAAAGTGGTTACATAAAATATTGTATTCATTTTTCCCATCAACGGAAACATATTTAAAATAAAACATGGATTCTTTCTTGACACTTCCTTGACACTATCATCATATCATGTACCCTTCCCTTGACCTGTGAAAAACATTTCAAAAACATGGGATGAGCATAAAAAGCTCAGTAAGGGATATAAAAATATGGAAAGGAAACATGAGTACATGTATACATAAGAATGAAATCATACTTTACCCATAAAACATAAGCACTTTAACATACCTCATAAAATCATGAATAAATCATAGAAATCATAAGACATAAAAGGTAACTTGAGGCATTCATAACTTTCGTACGTAGAGAGTAACCCTCATGGTTACGTTTGGAATAAACACCACAGTATATTCCCTAAATCTTTTCGGAGAAACCTTAACGTTTAACCCCTTCGCGTTACCCAATGCATTAGAGAGCTATATCGGGCTCACCCGCCCTTAGTTTATCACGGAACCACCCGTTTTCATAACAATGCCCAATAACCATAACATAAATGTATCACATAAAACATGCATAAAGGAAATATAACATTTTCACATTTCAATCACAATATATCATTTTAGGATATTGAAATAATGAATCCATTAAAAGAAACCATTTTTCAAGACCATTTAAAACATTTAATAAAGAGATTTTTGAATCAAAGTGTCTCATACCACCTTGAAGATTTTAAAATTTTAAACCATTAATATCCATATAAATAAATCATTAAAACCATTTTGAATACATGGATATTAATAAGAACAAATCATTAAAACATTTAAAGTCATATTTTGGTTAAAGGGTTTTTACCAAAATTAGAAACACTTGAATACAATAATTGAGGAATAACATTTAATCAGAACTTTATAATATCATGAGAATAAATGGATTCATGATATAATATTCCAAAGGACAATATATACACCATATAATAGTGAATTGGTGCATAACAACAATGAATTCTCAATAGAGATGTAAAATGTGATGAAATCCCTTATAAAGAAGGTATCCTTAAATTAAGGATAAATCAATCTCAAAATTATGTGTGAAAAATATAAATACACCCAATATAATTGGATATTAAGATTAAAACAATAAAATTTCATTCAAACATATTAAAATGACGACATATTAAATAATTACATGTTGAACCCAAAGAAATCGAAATTGGGTTAAAAAGTTCCCTTGGTAAAATTCGACAGCCTAACGGCGTCACTTCAAAAATTTAGAAAATGAGTTGATGAGAGATAAAAAGGGAATATCATCACTTGGACATAAAATTTACATTAATCAGGATATATAAGAACATATCCCAACATAATAGTATGTGAATTAAAAGACATAACAAACGAAGTCTTTTAAAAAGAGGAGGGTGAAAGGTTCCCTTACTGACTTGGGTAACTTTCAAAAAGTACACCCCATTGAAGAAGTGTCATAAAATGAATATGTAAATACCCATAAATTGAATTATATTAAAAAAGGAGTTTAATAATGGGAAGTACATAAACCACTCAAAGGAAATTGTGGAAAATATAGCATAAATCTCATGGGAATAAAAGTGAGATGAAAAATCTCTTACGAAAACTCGGCAGCCTAACGACGCCACTTAAAACTTCCAAAACGGATTGATGAGAGGAAATAGGGTCTCTCATCACATAAACATAAAGTTTACAGAAAGAGTAATATAAAATAACATCCCATAACATAACAAAGAGGAGCTTAAAATAAGTGACATAAAGGAGAGTACTTAAAAAGAAAGAGAGAGGTTAGATCTCTTACGAAAATTCGGCAGCCTAACAGAGCCACTGAAAACTTCCAAAATGGATTGATGAGAGAGAATAGGGTCTCTCATCATATGTACATAAAAATTACAGTAATATTAATATAATATAAAATCCCAATCACAAGAAATACGAGCTTAAAAGGAATGACATAAAAGAGTGTACTTAAAAAGAAAGAGAGGAGTAGGATCCCTTACCTCGGGTCCGACTTGAATCGATCGTTCTTTAATCTCCTGAATAATAAACTTGAGTAATTTATACTTCCTTAAGAACCTTTTTCAAGTTCATTATTCCTTTTATATCACTTATTACCATGTCATGAACACTATGTAATTATTTTAGTTAATAACGGTCGTTTAAACGATCATTGGTACTTGAGTCAAAATATGCTCTTTATAATTACAAGTTGTTCATGTATCCATTATATCCAGAGTTATAATCATGATGTATATATCATATATATCATATATATCCAGTACATATTCATCTTATACTATTCCATATCATTTGGAGATAAAAAACGAAAAGCACCGTTCATGGAGATGGTAGGCCGTACGTACGCATGAACGCTACTTTCATTTTTTTCTTTTTCATATTAATGGAATTAAAAATAAATGATATATATATATATATATATTATATTTACAGTATAATATATATGTTATATAGGTCACATATGTTCATTAATTTCATTCTTTATACATTCCTTGTATTGCATGTACGAGTCATATCACTTGAGGGGGCGGTAGTCCGCACTTCCTCATATGAAATTATCGCATTTACACAACATGAAAATAATAAAGGTATGGTTTAAATATAAAATACATAAGCATATAGTAAACATAAATACCATATATATAATATATAAAATACAGTGACATCATAATGGCCTCCTTTAAAGGTGTTAAAAGAGTATTGAACAATCATCGTTTCGTGAGGCAGAAAATCGCCAACCACAGAAACAGTATGTTCTTTAACCATTAGACGAAGGTGTGTGTAAGTGTAGCTATAATAATTATTATAACAACATCATAGTATATTTAAGATACTGGAGTTGTTACAAAATAAATTAATAAAAATAGTTTAGGGGGGTGGAGAAGCAAAATAAAACAAAAGGACTCAAGTGAAGACATTACCTTAAAATCGGGTAACTCCCTTTGGTTTGAGCTCAAAGGCTTCCTTGGGAAGGCTTATGCCCAAAGTGAGGCTTCAAGGAGTTGGAGAGGTATTTTTAGAGACAAAATGGTCAGGGTTTGTTCGAGCCAAAGCCTTTGGAAGTGTGGGTAAGGAGGTTGGGGTGGGGGCCTTTTATAAGAGGAGAGGAGGGGCACTCCTGGAATGGTATAAAATGTAACTTTATTTTCAAATGAGTTTCTGATTTTAATGGCCCCACATTGATGTTATTAGAGTTTAAGGTGATAAGGGTTCGAAATCCACACATAAAATAGGTTTTGGACATGTGTAGGTCTTATATTTTACATTATCTTTCCATTTTATTTAAATCCTTTATTAATGAGGTAATCACTGCATCATCATGATGTCATAAATAATTTAATAATTTTAATGTCTAAAAATTATAAGAAAAATATCATGATGTAGGAAATATTTTTAGATTTATAATGAATATTTATAGTCCAAAATATCATTTATGTAGACAAAATTAAAAATATTTTACGTAGGTGATACATTCTTTGTTACATTTAACATTCTTTAAAAAATAAAAAGATAAAAATTCACTTTCTCACAAAGGTGATTCCATGGGGCCCCCATGTTTGGCACAAGGCATCCCATGGTCGGCCATGAAACAACCATTATCCTTAGGACACATTTTGTTGTCATTTTTATATTATTATGATATTATCTTATTATCTTTAACTACCCGATTACTCATTAATCAAGATAATTAAAGATAATTACCGTCGTTACTATTCATAATGTCAAAAAAAAAAAGATTCTTAATTACATAATTTGGAACTTATGATTACAAATATTTAATATATTTTACCAAATTACAAACACATAAATTGCAATAATTAATTTAAAAAAACTTCTCGTTGTCAAAACAAATAGCGAGTTTCTTAGAAACAATATTTATGAAAAGTTTGGCACTTGTTTATGCCAAATTCCAAAGTGAAATTAATCCCAATGACCATAATTGGATTAAATGGTAACAATATATTCCAATTACACTTTAAAACAAATTAAAAAGATAATATAACCATATAATTAAATTATATGAAAAAGCAGTTTTGATGTAAAATGCAGTATTTTTCACTATTCATTGAAAAATGAACATTGTCAGAAAAATACCAAAAATTAACCCAAGTTAAATTTCAATGTCCCAATCATAAATAATATGTTTATTATGAAAAATATAGCTTATAAATTTTTCAAAAGTTTGATTTAAAAATGGTTTTCCATGAAAAGGTAGTAAAATAATCTTTTAAAAATACTGGTGTATTCAATGCTTAAGATTGGATTCATTTGTATTTTAAGCCGCTAAAATTTATTGGATAAAATTAAAAACATTTAACAAACATATATAATCATATTTTAGTTATTTCTATTCATTCCTGTCAATACAACGGCTAGGCGTTAACTATCATTTCAAAAAATATTATTTTATTATTAGAGTGCAACATATGATTTTAAAGGAACTCGTCGTTGCATATTGGGTAAGCCATCGAGCATAGACTTAACTTTAAAGTAATATTAATATTTTATTCACAAATATGGATAAATGTGAAATTGTCATACTCTTTGTTTACCTGGGGTGTTACAAGAGAAATCTCCGTAAGGAGAAATTAACGCTAATTGACAACCCTATTTTGTGGGATATTTTATGTAAGGATAACTAGGGAATTCACTGAATAATAAAATAGTGGCATCCTTTAGATGACATTCTCTAAAATTTGTGACTAACTTATGAAAAGCCAACTGGGGCATATTATAGATTAGCTAGGAAAAAGAGATCCCAGGAATCAGAAATTCTAATACCAAAAGTTGAGAAAGATTATGATGATTTTAAAGTGTTCAAGATTAGGAGTATGACACCGAGAAGGAATATTTATGATCCCCAAGGAAGGGTTTGGATTGATATTTCCATGAGTTTGAAGTCCCTTGTATATATCTAACTCATACGTAGAAGGGGGACATTTCTGTTTCCTTTTCAGGCCCCCTAATTAGGGAACCCTAAATAAAATATCCTAAACGAACCATTTTATGAATGCAGTAGAGGAGGAATTTTTCATTACCTCATGGTTGGGACTAGGATTAAGTCATATTCATTACTACATATCTCATAGAGGATAGAGTCAAGCCACATTTAGTTCTTGAAGAGCTGTTTATTTTATTATCATGCAGTAAGAATGTGGGTGATTCCGACAAGAAAAGGAATATCCCGGCTGTACCAAGGTATTGTACCCAGGAATCACTATGTAACTATCTAAGGAAATAATCTATCCACACAAATTTCTTGAATAGATCTTGTAGTTTATTTTAATGCTACGAGGACATCTGGTGTACCTTTTAGAGTCTTATATCTAGGACCAAGATAATCCCAATGGGAATTGATACAGCTTAATTATGTGGAGAACTCATTGACCAAACTCGTAATCCAACATGGGCTATTCTTGATGTGAGAAACAATGAATAGAAATGGTTTATTTTATTTCACAAGGGTAACACCAGTGGTGGATATATGCATTTCAATTATGTGGTTGTTGGGCCAGGAGATATGATCCAGGCATTGTTACATATCACATTGGGATATGAATCAATTCGTATATAGTTCATGATAATCCCATGTAGTTTAACATCATGTGTCACGTACGAAGATGAACCGATATGGAAGGAAGGAAATTTTATGGCCAGATGGCTATAGGAACCAGGTGTCCCTACATATCTTACTAGGGAAAGAATCGACCCATGCGTAGTTCTTGAACATTTTTCCCACATGAATCAGGCTTTGACATGGGGAAAGGGATTTTGATAATTCACAGACTAATGGTTGGGACTAAATCTTGATGTTTAGGTATCACCATGCATCTCATTGTAATGATAATTCATGTACATGGATATGGAAGGGTTAATCTTTTCCAAAATCACAGATAGACCTGGGATTGGAGATCAGGGTATCACTATATATCTCATCATAAGGAGAATAATTCCATGTTTAGTTCTTAAAATGTTCCCTGTGTATATCTAATTTACACATAGAATGTGTTTAGGTGTTTTAAATTATAGCTGAACCCAATATAGGAGATCTAGGTGTCACTGCATATATCAATAATATGAGAATCAATCCACACATATTTCTTAAAATGGTTCCCACACCAACTAGGATTGGACATGTGGAAGGGGGATTTAAATAATTTTCCATATTGATGGATGTTCCATAAACATGACGTCTATGTGTAATTATAAATTTCATCGTAATGTGAATTGATCCATATGTTCCTGAAAAGTTTCCCATGTAGACCTGATTCGTACAAAGGGAAATGGAAAAATTTCATTGTGGTTGGGGATGAACTAATGATTGGAGTTTTAGGAATCAATAAATATCTCACTGGAATTAGAATCTATCCACACATTTGTCTTAGAAATAATGTGTATTCTTCCATCATAGGATGAGGATCATGACCATTCAATTTAACATCTTATAGTAAAGATGTGAAAATTTTTGTGCTTATACCTGTAAAAGGGGGCCCAAATGAAATTATGGAGTGGCAATGATGTAAGTGGGGAATATGCATGAAGTCCACCCAGATTTCTCCCTCATGTATAGCCATGAAGTAATCTCAACCCACTGAGGGGTTAGAGTGATGTTATTGGGACCTACACTTGAGTCTAGGACCCATTTTTAAGGGACCACGAGAGATATGTCAACTCACACTACTTTGGGGTTTCTTAATGTCAAATAAAAAAGAATTTAACCATGTAGTTTAATTTCATGTGGTAAGGACAACGGGTGTCCCTTAGTTTCATGTCATACGACTTGGACCTTATTCCATGTAGTTTATTGTCATGAAATAAGTGCATTATATGATTAATTTTTAGGTCATGTGATAAAGAACCACTATGCAGTTTAATGAGTTTCATGATGGATGATCATCATTTAGTTGAAAAAAATATTTCTTTAAGAACCTTGCATTGTTTCGGGTCACACTGAGTTCTCCATCCATTGAGATTAAGTAATAAGATTCATTAGAGTGGATGCTATGTATGGATTAAGGTCTATCCTTATTTTTCTCGAGCATTGGAGTCTTCTTTCCATGTATCATTGGATTGCTAAGGAAAAAAATCTAGCTCTCCTAAGAGGAATGAATGGATAAAAACCTTGTTGTCGAAGTCTCACACTATCCAATTTTGGTAGACCTCCAAGTGATGGAAGGTGTGTAGTCTATTTTCATCCATATTCTCTAGTTTATCCAATTGTTTCTAGGGGTTTTCAACTTTAGATAGCTGATCACAGATGGAAACAAATAGTGATGAAAACTGAACTTCTAAGGGACAGACTACTTTTGTCCCATATACCAGTGAATATGAGGTTTTTTGTGTGGTAGTATGAATCATAATCACATAAACCCATAAGGAATGCACGATATTTTCCATCCAATACTTATTATCTTTATCCACTATCTTCTAGATTATATTTGGATGGGTCTTTTTGAAATACTCTATCAATCCATTATCCACTACAAGATAACAGGATGAATGGTTGGATTTGATATTGTACTATTGATATAGCTTATCTTCCTTAGTAGATTAGAAATTGGTTTCATTTTCCATTAGTATAGTATATGGGACACCAAATTTGGTAATAATGTTATCTTTAAGGAAGATATCAATGCTTCGGGCCCCAAATTCTTTCAGGGGTATCACGTCAACACATTTGGAGAACAAATCGGTTGTAGTCACGATATATTTAAAATTCTTAGCAGTAGCTTGAGGGTATGGTCCCACAATATCCATTCCCCATATATAAAATGTCTAGGTGTATTTTGATTTTATGTAGAAACTCTGGGGTTTGATTGATGAAGTTTTCTTGCATGTGAAAGGAATGGAAATTCATGATGAATTCTGTGTAATTCTGAGTCATCAAAGGCCAGAAGTATCAAAGCCTTCAGATTTGATCAGAAAGCTTGTACCCAAACAGGTGTCCACCACATGATCTTGCCTGTACTTCTTCTATAAAAGTCTTAGACTCTTCTCCACTGAAAAATATAATAAGGACTCCATCTAATCCTCATTTATAGAAGACTTTCTAGTGATTTGGGACATCATATAGAGTGATATTGTCTTCTCACTACTGGATCTTCTCTCCTCTATCTCTCTCCAATTGGAACACATCATCACAAAAGGTTTTCCATGATTTTTATCATACATCTAATTGTAGGGACATATGGCATAGGTATGGGGAAGATTTCGTTCATCTCCCCAATTATTAATTGAACAAAAGGTGATACTATGCGGCGATGGGCAATATCGATGACTATTTTATCCTGATTTGGATCATCTAGGGTTGTAACTACATTTTCCAATGCATCATCTTAGGGATTCTGTGATCGTAGGATGAAAGTCAATGTTTTATCAAGGGTAAATTCTTCCATTAACCCTCAAACATGGTCAAACATAGGAATTATCTCCTCTTTCCTCATGGTATAATCTCAATTAATCTGTAAGATTACAAACTCTAAGTCACCTTTCACATTAATGTGGTTCATCAACTACTGAAGTGAAAATTCTTGGGATTTCATGAGAGCATGAAATTTTGTCTCATTTTTGGCACATACTTTTGATAATATGAAGGATTATGAAAACAACACATTATCTATAGATATAAACACAATCCCTAAACCAGATTTTTTTGAGGTTCAGGCCATTTATTTTATTTAATGTCAGATTTTGGATGCACCATCAAAATAAATTTCAAATTTTGGGGTTCTGTCTTGAATAAAGAATATAAATTCATCATGAAGTTAGGTATTCAAAGAAATTTATCCTACAGAGGAATGGTGGGTGAGAAAATCTACCAAGTCCTAACCTTTTACTGCTTTCTTAGTCATGAACTGCATGTCATACATTTTCAAAATAACTTCCCTCAATTCCAGATGTCCAATTATAAAAGGATTATTGAGGATATATTTGAGTGGTTTATTCAGAGAAACCTAGTGGACCTCATGGTTCTACTGGTAGAGGCTCAATTTTTGAACTATGATGATTTATGTCATGAAGCTCTTCTTGATATCTAAATAATTAGTCTTAGAATCAAGCTTGTCTTGAATAAGATAATAAAGGTTGTTTCTATACGTAGCATCATTATTTTCTAAGAGGAAAGGACCTAGGGATCTCTCTAAGTTTTTAATATACAAAATGAGTGCTTTTCCTTTAACAAGTGGCATCAATACTGGTGGCCTCAAGTGGTATGTATTTAGTGTGTAACATTCTTCTTGGAAGTCATTGGTCCATAGATACGTGGCCCATTTTTCATTAATTTTATGAAGGGTAAACACTTTCTTTTAAGGTTATATATAAAGTGATTGATGTAGTCCACGTTTCCTTGATGTACTCATAACTCTTTAAGGATCCAAGGAGGCAAAATTACAAGGATATCTTTTATTTTTTCTCGATCAACTATGATGTCGTGATGGCATAAAATGTAACTAATAAATTACATCAAGGTTACCCCAAAATCATATTTCAATGGGATCAACTTTAGGCTATATTGTTTCATATTGTTAATGATGGTCTCCAATTCATCCAGGAACTCTGAATTTTTCTAGGACTTGACCACTAAATCATCAACATTGCATTCAAAAAAATTATCGAAGAAGGGTTTGAAGATGAGATGCATAAAATACTGTTATGTGCCACTGACATTCTTCAAGACAAAGGGAATTACCCAATAACATAATACTCCATGGGGGGATCTAAAATTCATGGATTCTGCAATATCCTAGGACATCTAAATTTGGTTGTACCCTGAATATCCATCCATAAAAGAGATGGATTGATAACCAACTACTGCAACAATCAGTAGTTCTATGATTGGAATAGGGAAATCATCATCAAGACAATGCTGGTTTACATCTCCTAAATTGATGAAAACCCTAATTTTCCCATTCTTATTCATTACGAGTACAATTTTTGTTAGACATTTCAGAGACTATACCTCTCGGATGAAGTCTCCATTTATGATATTTTCCACTTCAACCTCAATTTTTGAGGTGCGAGTTGGTTGTGTCCTTCTGGGTACCTGGTCATATCCCCAATGGTCTTTTGGAAAGCCCAAGTGGTGGCTGGCCTCCTTGGGATCAAGTACTGACATCTCTATGTAGTTCAAATAAAACACATCCTGATGCTGGTTTAGACAAGAAGTATATAACTCTTTTTCTTCATAATTCATGGTCATACTAATTAGGGTGGGTGATTGTTCATCTTATGTACCCAGATTTATCTCTCTAAGTTCATCCTTGATAGTGGAGATTACTTCCTAAAATTCTAGAGGGGAATCCCTAAGATCTTTCTCTTCTTCCTACTCCTCATTCTGCATAGCTTGTTCCTCAACCAGAGGAGGAGATGGTGGAATAATTTCCTCAGAGGGAAGAAGGGAGTCTCCATTTTCACATCCATAGGATGAGGCAATCTTTTCAAGCTCACTTACTGGAATGAAGACTTCATGAAGTACTGAAGGTGAAATGAGGGACTATGTATGAGCCTCTTCACTTTATGCTATTTTCCTGAAAAATTCTTCCCATCTAGCTGACATAAATAGGCCTTGTTGTAGCTTAGGGGATGAAATGAAGTCATTTTCATCCTCGATTTCAGTATCACTAGGAGAGTTGATAACTACTTCAGTTCCATCGAGAGTAGTTCTCATGGTTTATATCATAGAATTAACTTAATGATTGCTTGAATTTAGGTCCATCCATTTTATTTTATTAATGGGCACATAATCTAAATTGAGCTTCTTGAAAGGATTTTCTGGGTTCTTCTCTAAGCCATTTGGTTCATTAATCCGAGATACATTATCTTCCATGTATTTTTTTCATCCACTATGGTAGAATCTGGCAACTAAGTATTGTGTCTCACTAGATTTGAATAGGGATTTGCCACCATACAGTGTCCCAATTTGACTGTTGATACAAAATTTGAGACATTGGTGGTATGATGAAGGAATAGCTGCATGATGATTTAGCCTGGGTCTTCCCCATAGAACATGGTAGTTGTATTCTGCTAAACAAACAAGAACTCTGACTTTGACATGTGAACCCTGAACCAAGTTCTGAATGTGATCTCTCCAATCATATTTTGTTCATTCTTTTCATAACCCTATAACTTCAGAGTGGAGGGGGAAAAGTGAGATTCATTAAGACCCAATTGAAGAAATGTCCAAATCAGAATGGGGTTGACTCATGAGCCATTGTCAAAGAAGGATCATCAGATATCAATGCCCTTTATCCTTATGGATGTATACAAGGCTCTAACATGTCCTTATATGAAAGCATTGTAATTTTAGTCTGTGAAGGAGATGAAAACATGTAATTTGATAGAATCATTCTCCGAATGATATGATTCAGCAGTATAAAACTCGACTTTAAATTTCTAAGTTATTGATAAGGCCTCAATGAGCGCTTCTCAGATATCTTTTGATAGAATTAGGAAATACATGATTGAAAACTTATATGGTACTTGGGCCAGTTGATTTAGAATATCATATTTATGATCTAGAGGCCTACGATTCCCAACATGGGGGTGCTTTTTTGTAGGAACTTTAAGATTTGGTGATCCTAATGTGGATGGATTGTCCCTTGGGGTAAGAGTTGGAAGTGCGCCCACTCCATTTGGAATATGTCAACTGGATATTCCTATATGCCAAATTTTATCCGGTGGTGACACATACTGCATTCGTTCTTCTAGGATGATTGTGTCTGGGAAGACCCTATAATGCAAGGAAGATCCCATGTTCCCGATAAGATCTATAGATAGCTCTTCCATGAGTTTTGGTCACATAGACAGCTCAAGCAGGGGAATGGTTGAAGTAGTGACTTCTCACATTACCACATACACCCCTGTATAATCGGTTTCGATTTCCTTTTACCTCAGTTACCTAATCAAATACGGGAAATTTGGAATCATAATAATAATAATAATATGTTAATATATCCATTATGTGAATAAAATTAATGGAAATTAAGATAAAATCCTATTCTGAAAAAAATTCCGCATAAAGAATTTACTCCTGTTGTAACATTTGGCATGGTGGTGCCTGTGATTTTGGGACTGTTGGCATAAGGAATGCTAAAGCTAAAGAAAGATTCATATTTATCACAATCTCATATCCTTTCATTTTCTTCTTACCCTTTTGGATATGTTTTTTTTGAGGACTAACCTTCAGTGAACTAAGCATATGATGGAACTGGTTATACTATAGCGGAGGTGGATGGAAGTAAAGTTGACTATTTCAACTATTTTTGGAGAATAACATGAGTCTAGTTGATTGTTTTCCTAATTATCTAGTCAAAAAACATCTAATAACTATTTTTAAACCACTTTTCACTCATATATTTCCTTTGGGTAGGTGGTAGAAACACACTCAACCTAAGAAAGTGAATATTTAGTTTCACATTCCCTGAATTCACCATCTTTTACCAGAGGTCTTTGAAATAAATAATCATGGATGTGGTTCGTAGGCATTTTATGGAAGGGTAAATAGTTTGAGGGATATTAATCAAATTATTTAATGGGATTATTTGGATTTGGAAACATGAATAATTTGTTTTCCAATTCGAGATGAAGTAGCCCAGGACATGGTCATTTCGGAAAGAATAGACCCAATTTTTCATCTCAAAAATCTATTTTTACCTCTAATATCATTTTTTATCCTCATGAGTTTGGCATTGCTGCTGATGCTTGGAAGGTGGATCCATATGATATGGTATGTGATTTAAAGTGAGAGCTATTACCTGGGATTGCATAAGTGTAACTATAGTGGCCTCTGGTTTTCCTATTCTCATTCTCTGACTTGATGGAATTACTCTGGACTTGGAATTAGTCTCTTTGGTAGAAGTTTCCACCAATTCAGCAACTGAAGAATGGTTCCAAAACCATATTATGTATTTCACATAGATCCATTTCATGCGCAACTCATCATGAATATTTTATACACATATGGGAAACAATTATTCTTGTAGGAGTGGTAAGTTTCATGAGCACATTATTCCTTTAAACTGTGAAATGAAATATAAGACTCTTTCATTATCTCATTGTTCACAGTTCATGAGATCAAAGGCTATTGTCTTTTGTAAAATTGAGAAAAACTATAGGTGACACTTCTGATGAAGATCTTCCCACTCAATAATCAACCAAGACTGTAACTTGTGTACCAAACAATGGTTGGTCCTTGCGTTGATTTAATGAAACACCCAAGTTTCACCAACACCTATTGTTTAGGGGTTCCCATCAAGGGATCATAGTGAGAGAGGAAATGTCTCATGTTCTACTATAGATGTACCATGTTGTTGAAGATTTTAAATATTGGATTCAAAATGTTTTCTGAGGGAAGAGTTGGATCTACCCATTAAATATAAGACTTATTTTCTGGATATATTAGCACATATCATTTTTATATGGCCTGGAATTGAGCAGTTAGTGACTCAATAGTTTTTATAAGCATTGATGGAATGTATTGATAAACTGGAGCCTAAATAGTTGTGGTATCTACTACCTGAATTGGTTAAATGACTAGTAGGACCACTGGTGGTGGCACTGCTGGAACCTTTCATGGGTAACCCTTTGGGGAAGTCTTATACGGATGTGCATGACCCTGCTATAGTTACACACATAATGGATGGAATTCATGATCTTCTTCTGTGTGATCTAAACATATCGATGGTTGGTATCCTTAATTCAGTAGATGTTGAAGGTCTACTTAAATCATTCCATTGAACTCCCTTTATTGGGGTGCATCAAATGGAAATGCAAGTTGAAGATCTAGTTATAGAACATACCTAACAGGAAGGCTGCCTCAGAGTAATTATGTATTGAGTCTCCACATTTATTTCATCTATTCCACTTTTTGAGTTAGTATTTTTCAAGTGAAAGGGACTTAGCTTCTCCTGGTGGTAGGAAAGACATGATTTGAACAATTCCTTTTTCTTTCTTGGGTGCCTATCAAGGAGGTAATGATAGTTTGTACAAGTGCCCAAAATATGGTAAATCCACTGGTTCTGAGTACACACACATCATTCATTTGTTTCAGTGTGGACCCCATTGTGAGATGGATCTTGTTTTTTAGAATCCTTTGAATTGGAATCATGTTCTATAGAATCTATGAGAGTGGATTTGATGATTTTAATTAATGCAAAACACATTGTGGATATTCTGTAATTGTCTTTGTGAGACCGACATCTTCTGCACGCTTCATGAATCCTTGTCATCTACTTTTGTAATTATTTGTGAACAATTTTTTGGATATTATCTAAAATTCCATGAGCCCGCTCTTCAAGACTCGGTGCTTGAAAAATGTTGTGTAATTTTTTTTATAAAAGTGAATATACAATTTCACAACACTCTAAACACAAAATAAGACCTTTTACCGGTCTAGGTTCTGAAGGATTAGATAAAACATTAAAATTTTCAGAGTTGAAACAAATATAAATCAACTATCCACTATGCTTCCATGCACCCTAACTCCAAAATCGATGAAATCTATGATAATATCCTAAGATATGTTTGAAAAATTATTTTAAAATAAAGGGTGAGCGTTCAATTTCCTAGTTAGTTGTTTTGAAAATATTTGATAAATCCATTTTAAAAAATATCACTTTGATTATACTTTGGATATATAAAATTAGAAATACATTTGTAAAATAATTCATTGAGATATAATTATACTTCAAAAACACTTTTAAAATTAATCAAGTGTTTTAGTTAAAAATATTAAGCAAGATCCTAAAAACAAAACAATTGAGGGAACTCAAAACATTGAAGGCTATCTTGGGCCTACCCACATGAAGGATGGATTCACTATTCAATTGCCTATTGTATTTACAATGTTCGAGTACCAGTTTTTATAAAAAAAAATTGTGTTATCTTGACTTATATACATATAATTTTCATTGGTGTTTTAGTTTTTAAAATATATTTATAATCATGTTGGGAACAAATAAATACTAATCTTTACTGAGAATTATTTATTCAACTTGTAATGATCAAATGTCATGATACATGACATTGCATAATGACACAAAAGATTAATCAACATCCACACGCTTAAAATTTCATCCATATTACCATAAAAATCCATTTTTGTAAAGTTTAATTTTATTATCAAGTATATGTGTATATACCTTTATATATATATATGTGTGTATGCATGTATGAAATGTCATGAGAACATATCGATATATCTCCATAATCGTGACATGAGTATTACATGCATGTAGATCCATCATTTAAATTCATAATATTGCATAAATAATAAATTGCTATATATATATATATATTAACAATTAATTCTAACAATAATTATTATAATTCATATGAAAAATAAACTTGATCCCTATAAAATATGTTTGAATCAAAAAATCATAATTTTGGATTAAATCATATCTTGCTAAATTTGGAAGAATAAAACATTTGAATTATAAAATGACATAATTTAACATGATCAATTAAATACATGTTGAAAATATGGGAAAATAATTTCAATATAATTGATTATTTCAAATCAGAAAAATAGTTGGTGTGAAACATAAAATTCCTTAATATTTTTAGAATTAAATATATATATATAATTATATCTCTTTCATAAAAATATTTGTCATAATTTTGAAATAATGAAACAAAATATTCATTACAAAAAATACAATTAAATTTAAAGTGTAAATAAAGCATCCAAAAATATATAATTCCTTACAAAAAATTAAATACTTTTTTGTAGACTATAGATGAAAAATGGAGAGAAGCTCCATTAAAATCAACTTTGAATGTAAAGAAATCAGATATGAAATAAATTATCTGATTCACAAATATAATTTGTCTAGCAAAATAATTTGATAGAATAGACATAAGAAATACCTTACTATTTTCTTATTGAAGAACCATTCCCCCTTTGTGCGGCAAGCACACAGTGCCTTAAAATGGGCATGCAATACCCTCTCTATTTATAATATAAAATGAAAAGTATAGACAAAAGAAATATTAAATGTAATCAATGAAATGTCCCCACAAATTTGTTTTATTGAAATGCTTGTTGAGAAATCATGATATATTATATTCATATATTGATGAAACTAGACAAGAGAATATATTGTATTAATTGTTTGAAAAATTGATTGATACATATTATCTTGGATAATTTGGTTGGATTAGAAGCCTCATTATTATGTTTCATTATACGACCACACAAAAAGACGTGAATCTAAAACAACAACTATTACATAATAAAAAAACAAGGAAACATTGTCAAATTGAGATGTATTGAAGGATCAATGACAAAAATACAGATTCAATAACATACATTGATTACAAAAATAGAGGATTGTCTACCATGCATCGATCCATAACCATACATATCCAAATTGAATTATTGAAAATCTATATACTAAACACTGACATTTGAATATAAATCCATCCGATGATAAAATTAATTCATGTAATTATATACAACCACAGGAAAAAAGTGGAAGAAATCAATATAATAAGTCACTATTAATGAGACCACATTTAGATTCCAACATAAAAGTCAAATAAACACACAAAACAACTACCTCCAGATACCGAAAAAAGAAAAGATCTAAAAGTCAGAAGGGTGTTTTCCTTTAGATCTCTCTCAAAACCCTTAACGCAGTCAAAACATAACATACCAAAGCTCTCCAGTGGTCGGGAAATGCTCCGGCATCAACACACACTCTGAAACACTAAACTCAAGCTCGTGACACATTATTGGTTGTCGACGACATCAAGGACATGCTTGGATCCACTTCGACCACAACCCCCGAAGAAGAAAAATGCTCGACATAGATTGGCTGGACTCCTCACGATGGCGTGACCTATACATTTTAATCTAAAACCCTACCCCCGCGCTGAAATAGAACAAAACCCCCTATTCTAGATTCATTTCTCTCTTTTTTTTTCATATATATATTTTTATATATCCATTATTGTTTTTATATATATATTTATACATAATTAGTTTTATTTTAATATCATAATTCATAATTCTAATTTTACAAAAATACTATTAATAATTTCTATTTGTAATAGTATTAATTTGTTTAGAAATTTCAATAATATAAATCAATTAATTAGAATTCATATAATATTATGATCATTTATTTTAGATTTTATTTATAAATGTTTAATAATTTTTATCATTTATTTTTTTAGTTTCATTAATATTAAAAAAGCTTATTTTCATGTCATATCAAAATAAATTTTATAAATCAAATTAATACTCAAATTCAAATAATTAAATCCTTTTAATATCCTTAATAATCGTTATTTAGTATCAAAAATAAAGTAAATATAATATTAATTTTTCTCCCAATATCTATAAATAACCTGTTTATTCAAAAATTTATAATAAAATATTTTTTAAGTGTTACATTTAAGTATTGTTTATTTATTTATTAAAATAATATATTAGGAAAAGTTATGTTATGAAAACTATATTCCATAAAAGTATAATTAATTTATATTATCTCCATATGTCATTTTGTATTTAAATAGTGACATGTTGAAAAATAATTAAAGTGAACAAGAAAATTAATACAAATTAAAGTAAAAAAAATTCATTTTGATTAAATGAAATTACATAGTTTTATAAAAATATTTCATAAAAATATTTGTTTAATTACATAAAATATCTGGGATGTTACATTCTCCCCCCATTAAATGAATTGCACCCTCACAATTCATTTGTCGGACTTACGAAAATTTGGAACTTCCAACATCATAATTAATAAACCCTAAGGGGACTTAACTAACTACTGAAAATTCAAAATGGTAGATTTTTTTTCATCAAAAAACAACATCTAATTTCCAAATTTTTCTAGAACGTTCCTCTGATACCAATTATAATGCCCTGAGTCCGCTCTTCCAGACTCGGTGCTTGAAAAATAATGTGTAATTTTTTTTATAAAAGTGAATAAACAATTACACAACACTCTAAACACAAAAGAAGACCTTTTAATAGTCTATGTTATGGAGGATAAGATAAAACCTTACAATTATCCGAGTTGAAAAAAAAACAAATATCTACTATGCTTCCACACACACTAACTCCAAAAACTATGACATATTTGAGAATCTCCTAAGATACCTTTGAAAAATCATATTAAAATAAAAGGTTGAGCATTAAATTACCCAGTAAAGTGTTTAAAAAACCTTTGATAAATTATTTTTAAAAAATATAACTTTGATAATACATTTCAAATATTCAATTAGAAATACATTTGTAAAATAATGCTTTGAAAAATAATTATTCTTTGAAAACACTGTTAAAATTAATCCAGGGTTTCAGTTGAAAATATTAAGAAAGCTCTTAAAGACAAAACAATTGATGCCACTCTATGTTGGGCCTACCCACTTGAGGGATAGATTTACTATCCAATTCTCTATCGTATTTACAAAGTTCGAGTACCAGTTTTTATAAAAAAATTTTGTATTAGCTTTCATTATATGCATATAATTTTCATTGGTGTTTTAGTTTCGAAAATATATTTATAATCATGCTTGGAACAAATAAATACTAATAATTACTAAAACTTATATATTCAACATGGTACAATAAAATCTCATGATACAATACGTTGCATAATCACATAAAAGATTAATCAACATCCACACTCTTAAAATTTCATCCATATTACCATAAAAACCCATTTTTGTAAAGTCTAATTCATGATCAAGTATATGTGTATATACCTTTATATATATATGCGTATTCTTGTATGAAATGTCACGAGAACTTATCGATATGTGGTTATAATTGTGATATGAGTATGAAATGAATGTAGATCAACCATTTAAATTCATAATATTCCATAAATAATCAATTTATATATATATATTTAATAATAAATTAAAACAATAATTACTATAATTCATATGAAACATAATCTTGATCCTTATAAAATAAGTTGGAAACATAAAATCATAATTTTGGATTAAGTAATATCTCGCAAAATTTGGAAAAAGTAAAACATTTGAATTATAAAATGACATAATTTATCATGATCAATTAAATACATTTTGAAAATAAGGGAAAATAATTTCAATATAATTGATTATTTCAAATGAGAAAAATAGATGGCATGAAACATAAAATTTCATAATATTCATTGAAATAAATAAATATATATATAAATATCTCTCTTTTAGAAAATAAATTTCATAATTTCTAAATAAAGAAAAAAAACCATTCCTTAACCAAAATAAAATGGAATTAAAAGTGTAAATAAAGAATCTGAAAATATACAATCCCTTACACAATATTAAATAAATTTATAAAGAATTTTGATGAAAAATGGAGAAAAAATACATTAAAATCAACTTATAATGTAAATAAACTAGAAATAAAATTAATTATCTATTGAAAAAATATAATATGGGAATCAAAATAATTTGACAAGATAGATATAAGAACTACCTTATAGGTTCTTTTATTATAGAACCATTCCCCGTATGGGTGGAAAGCACGCAATGCCTTAAAATGAGCATGCAATACCCTCTCTATTTATAATATCAAATGAATAATATACACAAAAAACACCATTAAATGTAATCAATGCAATGTCCCCACAAATTGGTTTCGTTGAAATGCTTGTTGAGGAATAAAAATATATTATATTCATATATTTCTATAAGTGGAAAAAAGAAGGTATTCTATTGATTGTTTGAAAAATTGATTAATACATATTATATAGGATAATTTGGCTGGATTAGCAGCTTAGTTGTAAAGTTTCAATACACAACCACACAAAAAGATGTGAATCAAAAATCAAAACTATTAGATAATAAAAAAACAAGGAAATTGTGCCAAATTGAGACAGATTGAAGGAACAACGAAAAAAATATAGATGCAATAACATACATTGATTATAGAAACAGAGGCTTGTCTACCACACATCGATCCATTTCCAAACATAACCAAACTGAATTATTGAAAATCTATATACTAAACACTAACATTTGAAGATAAATACAACCGATGATAAAATTAATTGAAGTAATTATATACACCTATAGGAAACATGTGGGATAAATCGATAGAATAAGTAACTATTAATGAGATCACAATAATATTTGGACATAATTGTAAAATAAATACATAAAAAAACTACCTCCAGATACTGGAAAAAAAGATCTCAAAATTATATGGGTGTTTTCCTTTAGATCTCTCACAAAACCCTTAACGCAGTCAAAATTTAACTTACCAATGCTCTCTAGTGGTTGGGAAACTCTCCAACATCAACACACACTCTGAAACACTTAACTCGAGCTCGCGACTAATCGTCTGTCATCAAAGACACCAAAGACATGCTTGGATCTGCATTGACCTCAACACCCGAAGAAGAACAATGCTCATCATATATTGGCTGGACTCCCTAAGGTGGAATGACCTGCATATTTCGATCCAAAACCCTACCCCCGCGTTGGACTCAAACAAAACCCCTATTCCCGATTCATTTCTCTTTTTTTGTTTCATATATATTTTTTATATATATTTTATCATAGTTATATATATTTTAATTTATATATAATTAGTTTTATTATTATATCATAATTCATAATTCTAATTTTATAAAAGTTCTTTCAATAAATTCCATTGCTAATAATATTAATTTGTTTAGAAATTTGAATAATATAAAAAAAGTAATTAGAATTCATATAATATTTTGATCATTTGCTTTCTATTTTTTATAATATTTTTATAATTATTATAATTTATTTTTTTAGTTTTATTAATATTAAAAATAACTTATTTTCATATCAAATCAAAATAAATTTTATAAATCATAATAACACTCAAATTAAAAGAATTAAATCATTTTATGAACCTTAATAATTGTTATATAATATCACAAAGAAAGTAAATATAATATTATTTTGGTTCTCAATATTTATAAATAACCTGTTTATTCAAAGAATTATAATAAAATATTGTTTTTAATGTTACCTTTAAGTATTGGTTATTTATTTATTAAAATAATATATTAGAAAATTTTATTTCATGAAATTTATATTTAATAAATGTATAATGAATTTTTATTATCTTCATATGTCATTATGTATTTAAATAGTGAAATTTTCAAAAATAATTAAAGTAAACAAGAAAATTAATACAAATTAAAGTAAACTAATTTTATTTTGATTAAATGAAATCACAGAGTTTTATAAAAAAATCTCATAAAATTATTTATTTAATTTCTTAAAATATCTGGGATTTTAGATTATCTCAATGGGGATATCCATATAGTTAAGTCTTTCATGTTCCATATAAAATTACTCGACCACTCGATGTGACAAACTGAGAGGATTCATTCTTCAGTTCTTCCCAAATAGGGAAAACACAGATTCCCACCAAGGAGGTGACATGTTGAGGTGAAAAATCCTCCATCCGTGAGGGTTGGGGATGTTCTTGTTCTGCATTCACAACCCTTTAGGCCTGATTGGATGACCTCATGGGTTTGGTTAAGAAATCCACCAGCCTTTTAGGCTTGGGTTTCTCCTGAACTACCGTGGCTGAAATTTCCGCAATAGGTCTTCTGATTTCATTGAGTTTTATTCAACCATGGGATGGGTGCATCATTTTACACACACATAAATATCCTATTTCTGAAGAACATTTTATTTATTTATGACATTTACGCTATCTACAGTATAAAATCCTATAATTGGGAGGCTTGCCTGATATTCTGAGATGCTTGATGCAAAATTATATCAACGGCATGTTCACTTCTGATTTGACATTGGTAAGAGTCTGTTGAGGGCTGTTCTTGCTGAGAATATCCTCATTCAGGAATATATATATTTTTTTGGAGCTAGACCAGGGCTATTAAATTGCATGATACCAACATTTCCAGGATTTTCTAGTTAAGTATTATAGTGATATGCAATGATCCATGTGCACCCCATCCTCTAATACGAACACCATATGGGGTATCTGTGATCAGTTATTACAACCTCATTAACGTGTCAAGGCATACATGCTGAAGGGATCCTTATCGTTTCTCTATATTTATATTTCATAAGCTAGGAGGGATTCCTAGTCAATTTGTCACTTCAACCCTTCTATTACCATCACGTACGTTTGATACTCATCGTAAGACAATACATTTTTTTAAAATTATAGAGAGTTTTCTAGAATTGGATGTGAATTTGATGCATACAATCTTCTGAAAATGCCTTTATAATGCTGTATTGAGTGGTTTATAAAGGCCATAATATTGCTGTAATGTCATCTTTAGGCAAATATTTTATCATGTTTAGCTCATCTTCTTTGTATTTTTATAGAAATTCCTCTACCAAAGTCGACCAAATTGGATTATTCTCAATCGCTTTATCATAAGAAACAAGATCAATAGGGGATTCTTCTGTTGTACTAGAAAGAAAGTGGCTGATGGTGGTTAGAAGAATGGCCATCACCTTGTGATGTCTTCTGGTTAAGAAATAAATTCACCTATCAGTGATAACAAACCAGATATGACTGGTCTTGTGTTCTCAAGTGCCTCAGGAGAAGAGGGATTTCTCAACACTACATTATGGAATGGAGAATTCTATTGACCATGTAAAACACTATCATAGAGAGAACTCTAACAGTGAATTTCATCATGGGGAGGACCACTATGGTATAATACATTAAGGGGAAGAACCTCTTGCTCCTTCATCTTATGTCCATGCGGAGGGCTACTAGGATTCCCATTTAGAGATAGACTCTCAAAATTGATTAGATTTTGGGCATGAATCCACCCTTCTTTGTGAAGTGATCAATGAGGACCTCTAAAATTACTGACATTTCTTTCGTAATTTTGTAATGGGAGAATATGATCTTGTTTCACCATTGATAAGTCTTTTAAGGCTTCAAGAACTCCAACATTAAGCGAAATCTGATCATAAATCATATCTACATTATTTAATCTTGTTTTATGAGGATTCTTCTTTGATTCCTTATTATGAGAGATTGTGGAAAATTTTAGGGGGAAGTGGTTGTCATGGGTAGGTGTTTGAGCCTGCCTCAGTGCGATCATTGAGATAGGTCGATTAACTCCTATTGGAGTGGGTGTAGGATCCCAATCTGGCTATCCATATAATATGGGGGAGTATTTCCCATAAAAATCCTGGATGAGAGTGTAGTTATGTATCTCCTTTGAGGTGATATGCTGATGATCCTTCCCATTTATGGGGACATAGTTGTGTGTCCCTAGCTCAAGCACTATTATCAACACCATTATGATGTTCTGGCATTTTTGTATGATATGGGTATGGCTTTTCATTTTCCATTTCATCATTTCTAAGAGATTATTGGTTACTTTTGCTACTATAATGGGTATATATGCCCATTACACATTTTTATTAGGTGTATATTCCTACTATTTTCCTTCCAATCCAAAAAGTGGATGCTGACAGTACTTGTATGTGTGGTTAGAGAGTTGGTTTTTCCCTTACTTGATGGCGGGACATTCCAATTGAATTATATAGGTTCTTCCAAATATTGTTTTTGGGAGACTTTGTGGGTGTATGAAGGTGTATGTTCTTACCTACGATATTCCACTAGATTTGTAAAATGGGATTTTTTGGATGCTTCCAGGTGGGTCTACTGGATAGCTGAATGAAGGGGGATAGATGTATCTGTCTGTTCAAAATTTTCCACCAAATTGGGTTGGTGGGATTCTACCGAGGGGTAAAGGTGTTACATTTCTCCCTATTGAAAAATTTCCATCCCTAGTGGTCCATCTATCATACCCATGTTTTAATAACCTGGGCTAGATATCCAAGGACTACACCCTCATCATGATTAGGTTTCACTACCACGTGACATTGGTGGTAGATATTACTGATAGGAACCCTTTAGAATGACCCTTATTTTTTCTTTATGAGCCCATATATGGCCTCTAGATCTACCTCTCTCAGATATAAGAGGGACACATTATTGCATTCTTGGGATAGGCTCCTGAAATGGTTGAAGATAATGGTAAGTGAGGTTTGTGTTAGGATCACTAGTTGTCATCGATGAGATGATCAGTGGGGTTATATGAACTAGAGGGCTTGTTGGAGAGCCTTCAGGGTTGGGATTATACCTTTTTAATGTTATCCCCAGACTAATGAGTTTGAGACCCAACATTGATGTTGTTGGGTTGGTTACAGTTCCCTCTACATGGAGAAAGATCTGGAATTTGCAGCAGCCAAGGAGTTCATTGTTGAAAGATTGAATTATTCTATTGGATTTAGGGGATCTATGAGTGTATGTTCATGAGTATATATGAAAAAAATGAAAACCCTATCAAAGAAACAATCGATTTGGATGAAAAAATACGTGATTGAATGCATTTGTTTCCCTCATTTGTTAAGTGAATGGGTCCTAAAAAGTGGGTGACACTATCATCATGGATAAGGATTCACATTGGGTTCACCATTATTCCGAAAATAATTCATTCCTCCTCAAAATTTTCTATTTCTGAGCTGTTTCCAATGAGTTTTTTTGTTGAACCAAAAAAACCAAACGTTTCTATTTCTAAAGGGAACTTCTTTCAAAAGGAAAAAACTCATTAGTGTGTTTGGCCTATGATGTTTAAGAACTCTCATTGGTCAATTGGATGGGAGGTCAAGATCATCCCACCTTTTGGGGGAATTTTTAACTACTCAAGGACTCTCATATATATTTAAGAAATGTTGATGAATCCTTTATTAATTCTCAAGTGTGATGTTGGTTATCAGAGAGTTAACAACAAATTATTAGCTTGTATTGTTATTAGAATCATCAAGGTTATTCATCATTGGAGACATATATATGTATCCAAGGTTCCCCATCGATGGTATACTCTGATATACTACTTAGAGATTTTTTGGTCCTTATTATGACGATGGTGGTTTCCTAGCAACTGAGAGGGTCTGTCTGTAGTATATCTTTATATGGGTAGATGGAAGATCTTTTGATGTCCGGATCAAACCCATAAATATTTTTTATACACATAATTGTAAAAAGAATCATAACCCATGTAGTTTGGTGCTTCTTAATAGGGAACATCACACCTTTTAAGGTCATGTGATAAGGACCCAGCCATACATTTTAACATAATGTGGAAAGGATTATTGGTAAAAGGTTCCTAGTCAAATTTTGGTGTGGGACATATGGAAGAGTAACCTAGGTAACTTGGGAGGAATATGGATTTCCAAGTTTAATTAGACCATGCTGGGAATATAGCCCAAAAATAATAAGGTAGATTTGAGGAAATGAGTTTGAACCTCCTGGAGTCTTCCTACATATCCCATTTGGAGGGAAATCAAATCCCATGTAATTTGGTTACGAGGACCCATGCCAATGGAGTCCCTGAAGGTTTATCTCACTAGTGAGTGTGGCCCTTTGAGATGGATGAGTTGGGGATTACTCTTAAAAGGATTCCTTAAAAAAGAGACAACGTGATATGTATAAACTCACTGTGGTTTGGTGGATTGTTTTAGGGCATAATTCTAAAGAGGATGCCCATTTAGGGTTGTGGTTTTCCATCTCATGGATGATATGATATGGATGTCGAGCCTTAAGAAGGAATCCTATGTATCATAGTTATGTCAAGAATCAGAATTCTCATTGTTCATTAGGTTGCATGGATTCTGCTAATATTATGATAGTCATTACCTCTAATCCCACATGAGTCATGCTCAGTGTGGGAAAAAAGGAGAAATGAAATTTCCAACAAATTTGACACTCTAATTTTGTTCACTAGTGGACATGGTGACAAATCGCAAAGGGAGAGGGGTGGGGCGTTGTGTGTTCCCAACTCCTATAACCCCTTTACAACTGATGGAAGAGTCCAAGGCTATGGTGGAAGATGATATAGTTACATCACTTCCCTCCCTTCACACTATAATAGAATGTTTACATGTTATGGAAAACAAGGAAACAAGGTAGTAGGAGAGAGGTGATAGGGCTTGAGTGCCCATACCCTCTATGACCTAGTTTCCAAAAGGGAGAGAGTAGAAAGATGAAATCTCCTCAAGAAAGGTTTGAGACTTAATTTAAGAGGGATTCCCTAAAATTGGTCTCAAACCCCGGGAGGAGGAATTAATTCCATGATGAATGAAAAATAAAACACAATCCTCACCCTATCATAGTTAGGGTTTGGCTCAGTTGTACAAACCTCATAATTGTGCATGAATAAGGGGGTTAAAACCCCAATTGGTGCAGGTACTGTAAATATAATATAGTAGACAAGGAATTATAGAAACGACATGCACTGTAGCAGTAGCATACACTATAGCAGTGGAAAACACTATAGTAGGTGGGTACTGTTGCAGTAATATTCATAGAATGGGCCTTGGGGAAATTTTTTTAGCCTACTGGCCATGTAAAGGGCTACATGCCCACTCGACCTTCATGCTATGTAATGGGTCTCCCTCTACCCAATAAAAATAGAACTTTTATTTTCTTTAATAAATAAATGAGGCTTCAGCCCCAACCATTTAAAACATAAAAAAAATTATCATCACCCTATCATCTAGGAATTGGAGGCATTCTTATATCAGAGATGATATGAGAAGGACATGGTCATAACCATTGTATCCACGATCGGGAACTCCCTAACACGGTACCTAGGGTAAGAGTTTACATGGCCATTGTTATACAAATCCACATGTTACATGAGGATCCTAACTGTCTGGTCGGACAAGTATTGGAATCCTCTAATCGTAGAAATAAAAATCCCAATAGGAGACATGTTGGTGTGCCTTTTCCTACGCGTTTCAAGTGAGTAGGCTTTAGTGGAGGTTTTTAGATGATCCCTCTTAGTCAAGGGAACCAAAAGAGAAGAGGTTAACCCATTGATGGATTTGAAGAAGGACAGAAGAAAGGCTCCCGTAGGTTAGAGGTTAGAGAAAACCAAAGTGGCTCGCACAGGTGGTTCTCCATGTATGTAGTCCTAGGATAATTGGTAGCACATTGAAAAAATACCACCATGTCTAGTACACTTGGGAGATACCCTGCTCAAGAATTCATGGGCCTCCAATGGTGTTCCTAGAGGTCACCAGCATAGGTCATGGTTTTGGGAAGGGTACCTCACCCTAGAATTCATTAATTACTGGGTGAGCGAGTTCCTCATATAGGTGTTGTTTATTTTAAACTTTGGGAGGACTTTAGTTTCACTATCCCTCTTTAAGTACATCTTAATAATGTTTTATAAAGATTCACAGAAGGTTATGGATGACTTGGGTGAAGAAATAGGGTGTACAGAGCATTTTTTGGCCTTCAATAAATATTTTCTGTACAAATGAATACCATAAGGTCCTATTTATAGGAAAATATAGGACCATGTTCAAAGGTGTCACCTTGCACCTGTGTCTGGATTAGGTCAGACACGTAGAGTTACACATAGGTACCACGGGTGTTGATGATATATTGGGGTACCTGTGTGACATAGTTGGGTGAGATTTTTGTTTTATACAGTAGGGGTTATGCCCCCACACCACTACTGGGGATCTAGGATGGGCTGATACTTTGGCCCTTCAGCTGGTCCCTTCACAATGGTCACTGACCCCCAAGAAAAGTGGATAGTCTCACATCAAAATTTTCAAGCCTTATCGATGATGTTTTGGGTTACGACACTTGGAAATCCATTCTATTAATTCTTCTAGAATTAATATATATTTTTAATCAAACTCAACATTTGGTGTATATGTGAGGCTTACATCATTAATTCTATGGAAAAGTGTATGTTACACTTTTCTTATTTTCAACAATTACATATTTAATTATTCATTTTTTATAATGATTTTTTATTGGGATATCCATGGTATATATGTGTTTTATACTATATATCATAATTATAACAAGGGAAATAATTCCAATGATAAAATTTTGCGTTGTTACAAAATTACCTCAGCTTCATGCATGAACTCAATCATAAACTCCACTTTTCACTCAAGTGATAGCTCTAATAATTCCTCGTGAATATCATCCTAGAACAAATCTGTAATGGATGGAAATACATCTTACTTCACACCCCCCATAATCAAGAAAAGTACATGAAACTGGGGAGGTGATCTACGCCAGTTTCTTGGGAACTGGACTTGCATGCGCCATGTTGATATCCCACTCTCCCTGATGAACATAATCATCACCCTTAGTATATTTAAATTTCAATCTCATATGATACAAATCTATGGGGGTTTAATAAGATACTAACTAGTCCGTATCCAAAATCAAGTCAAATCCTAACATTTCACCTATATAGAGATCCCCATGAAGATGATACTCCCCAACTTCAAGAGAACACACCTTTCACAAACAGATGTCTCTTGACCATAATCTAAATTGTGTATTGATCTTCATAACCCCACTCAAAAACTCCATGTCCATACTCAATCCATTCACATGTTTTTTAGATATTAAGAATTGTGATATAGTGATTTCAAATATGTTACTAGAAATCATAGAGGATATAAGAATAGTACCTATTATTATTGGTGTTCCAAACACACTGTCCACAAGTGTTTGTTGAAATACATGCGACTATCTATCCTATTTTCCATTTACTGCTGTACGAGTTCCATGATATACACCAATCTGCTGATATGGGAACTCTAAACTAGAAGTAACACATCCAATGCCTCAACCACCATGTCCAATAGAACTCAAACTCTCAGACTGATATGGAGTAGAAGACCCCCTTCCAACACTCTAATTATTCATATCTCCTATACCATTACCTATATGTCACAAGGTTCTTGAAAAACCATTTTAGATGTCCCATCCTTCCACAATCTCATCACACTACGTGTGGTTAGGGGAACATTCTATGTATTTTACTTAGATTACCACACTAGTGGTAGAGAACTCTATTCATGTCATGAAAAATTGACTCTCCTCCCTTTCCACTCTACTTTCCACTATTTTGGATAACATTGTCATATAGACAATTCCTACTCTTGAAAGATGAACCTACTAGTATCTTATATGAAACCAATTATATCTCACTAGAATACTATTTTAGGTTTACCTAAAAAATGAGCACTTGATTCACCATTAAAAATAATTCCTCAACCTAAATATGTTAACCTATGAATTAATCTCACATTTGATCCAACCTAAAAATTCTTCACTGTAGTATCCACATACCCTTCCAACAATGGAACAATGTTATTAAAATTAGTAAAGTTTCCATAATATTAGATCACATACATACTTCATTGGGTCAACCTCCTAAACTCTACTGCCCTCTCGCACATAAGCATCTCAGGGAAAAATTAATCCCAAAACTTATCCTAAAATTCCTTCTACACTATATTCCCAAGATATTCATCCCATGTATGGATGTCCCACGAATGATTTGTTTGATCCTAAAAAATATAAGCCTCTAGTTTAACTCACTTATTAGAAGGTGTCTCAAAGTGGTAAAGGATTTTATGGATAAACTCATTCCATAACTCAACTACCTCATGTCCACACTCTCTAGTGAATTTTAGAGGGTGTTGTAGCTAGAACTCCCATGTGAAGTTATACATACTCTTAAAACCCCACCTTGTTTCCCTTTCTATATGCTATATAAATAGAGAAAAGTTATTCTAGAATAGTCCTCCAATTTTCTCACCTAGAACCATCAAAGACTCATGTTCCACTAATCGAGGCACATTTCCATCCATGTCCTCCTTTCGTCGTATAAAAAAGAATCATTGTAGAGTCATATCTCAATAATAAAAAAACACACATGTTAGGACACATTAAAAAATATTATGACATTAACTTAAGATGTATTCAAAAAAATCCCTAACAATTAATCCCCCATAACCCACCACATGGTCAAAACTATGGTGTTATCTCTACCATCAACCATCTGTCAACAAGGTCATTGTTAAACAAGGTTAAAACATTTTCTCATTTCAAAGTTCTCTTTATAAACCTAATTATCCACTTCATTTATCACATTTATTATAATTTAAAAAATTTCAATTTCTTATGTGGCACCATTATCATTTATATGACATAATCAATAATAACATTTCTAGTCAAACAATTAACCCCAAAACCCTAATTTTCCCATGCATTACTAAAGTGATGCATGTAAGATAACAATCCTGATTACCAGGAATGATGTATGTATTATTGAATTTCATTCAATGTTATTCCATTAATCAAATCTCATTAAAAAATAACATCACAGAACAATTACATCACCCAAGGTGAAATAACATCCATATGTAACAACAAAAATCAATAATATCAATCCCACCATTTGTACTTGGGTTTTCTCCCTAAAATGGGTTTGATACTTTCATTCACGAGCTCATGAAAAAGTCCTAAATATTCTTAGTATCTTGTATAAATTTCCCAAATATTAATAAAAAGTAAAAGGAAAGAAAACTCCTCTAATTCCACTTTGTAACATCCCGATTTGGGTGCCCTACACCGGTGCCCTGAGCTGGTTGGTCACATGACCTCTAATGCACCGCCCCATATGCTATTGGCTACAGACTGGTAGAGAGGGTCCAATATAAAACATAAAGAGACTATACCATCTTTCTCAAAGTATAAAAACAATGGAAGTAGATAAAAAATGAATAGATGATATAACAAATAAACAGAACAATACCATAACCAATAAAAACTAGTATCACATGATAACCAAAATTGGGAAACAATATTCAAACTAAAGTTTTAGATATTTTATTCCATATATGTGAGAAGTTTCAATATTAAAAACCCAAAATAAAGACACACTAACAACTCCTAAGTGGGTCTTGAAATCATCTATGGTTCTTTCATCCATGACCCATCCCAACTCAACCATCCAACATACGACTCGTTCCCTTATCCTATCACGTGGACATGAACTATTTTTGAGTACTGACCAGGTATCCTAAGTAGGGTTTGAGTACATCTCAATAGGCCTAGTGTCTAAAACAATATCTAATATTTAAATGTGTGTATATTTTTATGAATAATTAACTATTATAAAACAAGTAACTCATTTTAACAATTAATGATTCATTAATTAACAACACAATTAGCTGGGTTCCTGAGGAAATCCAAACCATCCATACCTGCTTCATCCCATTCCATAGTCTAAACCATATCATATACTGAACATTATTTCATTATAACATGGAATTATTTATTCAATTCATTTCACATTCATATCATGGATACTTAGAACCACAGTTCAATGATAATATTATTGTCCTCGAATGTCAGGTCTAGAATCCTGTGGGTATTTGGAGAATCAGTCCCAATACCACACCTCTTTGTTATCACATATGTGATTTTGAAGAATTATTACCTCTCCTATAGTTGTTATCACATATGTGATTTTGAATAATCAGACCTTTTCCCACACTCATCATCACATATATTACAATATCACATTTCTCACACACATCAATGTTAAGAATCATTAACCTTATTATAAAACATTATCATCAAAGTGTCCCATTTCAATTATCAATTAAATCATGTTTCTTCATTTTTATCACATGGATTAATATGAACTATTCACCATTAAACCATTTATGATCATTTAATCATATAAACCATTAACCCTTTAAGGCTAATCCAAGAATCTTTTAATTCACATTAATCAATAAATTCGATATCCCATTATTCAACAATTACATAATCACAATTTATACCAGTTTGATATTCACCTCATTCCATCAATTCCATGTTTACATTGATTAATTAACAAATTAATTAATAATATTAAGATACAATTTCCAAACATTGAAATAGAAATTTCACAACTATATACACATAATTAAAATCAAGACTATGGGAACTGATTTTTATACCACCTACTATTAGGTTGTTGATTATAATTTTAAAAACTAAAAACCACCAATTTAAATAGAAAAAACCCAGATGACAATGGTAAAGATGATCTAAAACCAAATCCTAGAAAAAAGATCAAAAAAAATAAGATCTGGGAAAACATAGATCTACACCATTTCCAATGGAAGATAAAATTATTCCTCTCCATTCAGAATGTGGGAAAAGAGATAGAGATAACCATATAGAGAATAAATTTCATACTATAGAGGTTCATATCCTTTGATTGGATCTTCTATTCATTATTAACAGAGTTAAAGGAGGCACAAAATCCCTCCGAGGGATCCCAAAATGAAGCAAAAATGTTAGGTATGAGTTGGGGAGAATCGAGGTTCTTACTAGGGGGTTTGGATATATTAATTTTTTTCCAGTGATATTAGTCAATTGAACATGGTTTTCATGGTAGGGGAGCACAATTTTCCAAATGATGTGCCCAAACTATTCCACTTATCTTAGGGGTGCACGATATCTACTATGTTGGAGCACAATTTTAAAAAGTTTCATTTCATTATTATAAAAAGGAAATGGAATATATTTCAAATGAATATCATGTCATCGTTCCTCAATGGTAAAATAGAAGAGGAACTGTATACTGAACCACCATGTTGTTTCATTCTTGGTGAATATGGTAATTCTATTTGTAGGTTATGGAATTTTATATATGGTCTAAAAAAATCCTAAAGTGTTTGGTTTTAAATTCATGAAACCTACTTAATGAAATTGTTTTTTAGGAATGGAAGGATTGAAAAAAATATCTACAGTAATGATGATAACAATATATTTCCTATAGTTATTAATTATGTGGATGATATTACATATTATTTAAATTATGATGAATTTTGTGAATAATATTCCATAGAGATAAACAAGTATTTTGAAATGTCTATTCTTTGTGATATGATGTACTTTCTTGGATTACAAATTTCTTAAGAGAAGGATTTAATTTTTCTATCTCAAGATATTTATTCTATGGAAATGTTGAAGTAGTTAGGTATTGAGGATTTAAAGCTGATTTATACACAGATTTCAGTAGGAACTAAATTTTCCATAGAAGAATTAGGAAATAACATGGATTATAGGTACAAGTGAAAGCTAATTTGTAGTCTACTACTTATAAAATCTTCAATAATGAATATTATATTTGTCGTTACACTTTGTGCTTGGTATAAAAGTTCCCCAAATGTGTCTAATTATGTTTTTTTAAATAGAATAATTAGATATATTAAAGGAACATAAAAATATGGACTGAAATATGATAGTAAAGGGAATATTGTTCCGTTTTGTAATTTTGATTTAGATTGGGTTGGAATTATTTATGATAGGTAGTCAAAATATAGTGGATCTTTCTTTCTTAGAGAATGATGCTTTTTTTCATTCAAAGAGTCATAATTTAGTCACCTTTATCAGTAATTAGTTTGAATACGTTGTTTCCATCGGTGCCTAAAAAACATATAAGGATGAAAACTCAGTTAGAATATTTAGAGGTTAAAGTGAAGTTTGCAATACTTTTGGGATGTGATAATAATTATGTTTTTAATAATTCAAATAATTCATTTCAGCATTTAATTTCCAAGTACAATTATATAAAAAATCACCTCATTAATGAGATAGTGGAGAATAATTAGTTCAAGATGTAATTTTGTCCCACAAAGGAATTGATTGCAGATGTATTCACTAAACCACTATCAGTGGAATAATTTTAGAATATGAGGTATGAGTTAGGTATTCTACATCAATATTTGTAGGGCTAAGGTTTGGTGTTATTATCCCCACTCTCACATTGTCTTTGGATTTTATTTAAATGGGTATAGATTTTTGAAATACTAATATTTCATTTATTTTTATCCTCCTATTTTTTCTATAGTGGGTTTTACAATGAAGGGGGAGTATCCATTGATATGTGTAACCTTTGGGGGAATTAACTCTTAAAAGTAATAATATCTTTGGAGAGAGTTATTAAAAGGGATGATTTATTATTTCAACAGATATGAAATATTTTAACAGTTTTTATGAGTGGTTGTAGGAGTATTTTGGTTTTGAAAGAATTATTGATGTGATGGTAAAAATCATATTAAGGAAGTTGTGTGTATATCACTATCCTTTGGATGACATGGTATTATTTTTTAATGTTATTTTTTCATAGAATGAGTTGTTTTAGACATTATTATAACTATTATATTGTGATCTATTTCTATGTTTTCATAGTTTCATAGTTATTTATATTACTTTATCGACACAAATTCAATGTGGGATATTGTTTATCCCAAGAGTTTATTTGATGGTTGATATGGCCTGTGAGGTTGATGATTTTGTAAAGTAGACATGACTGAGTGTAAATAATATTCTATGTTAAATCAGATGATACTAAGTAAAATGATATTCATCCCATCCCATGCCTGCCCTTTTAAATTCTATACCATAACTAAATAATTTTTATTGTCCATTTTTACCTTGTGTAGATATTCTAAAAATTGGTAGTCCATGGATCCTTCCCCATGGTTGTATATTCATGTTTTCATGAAAATTACCTCAATGTTCCCATCTAAATGAGACAATGAATTTTAATCAATTTCACATTCATGTTGGATCCTGGACGTAGGATGTTTGATATCTGAAGGGCATGACCAGATTGATGTTGAAATTAGATGCCCAAGAGAAGAATTTGTATGAATACTTGCACTCAGTTTCTGTTCTTTGGTTTCTCATGACCATGTCAAGATTTGTGTACATGTGAAGAGGATGGATCAGTGAAAACCATTTTTATTTAAAATATTGTTCTCACATATAGTTTTAATACTGAAACCTAAGAGAAATGACGTGCCCATTTTATTGCGTCAACATGAACATATTGAAAAATTGTTTTCAATACACTTGTGATATTACAGAACACATATTCCATGAAAATTTTAGATGATTTATCACTAGATTCAATAATTAGAGGATCTATTCATCCCAGTTATTCTTCAATGATGCATATCATAATCCTGGGATGAATAGTTTTTTAGTTTGAATATTATTGTAATAAAGATAATGACACTCGCCCGCAATACATAGAGCCCATCCAGGGAAGCTCAATTACTGCTACACTGAAATAAATGAAGGATAAGACCACTATCTATAAATAATTATCCTCCCCCACTTTTAAATTATTTAGAATCTGCCAACTATTGTTTTCTTTAGTATATTATTTCATGATTCATTGTATTTTCATTCAGTTGAGGGTTTTTGAAACATTCCTCCCCACATTCTTTGTATTTTTATCAGCCTTCATGATGTATTGTGACCTCTTCATCTCTATAACCATGTAGACATAACCCATGGTCTAGCAAACTTGGGGAGATCACACAAGTACCTTTAATCCCTATTCTTTAATTATCTAATTTTCATCCATGATGTGAAATTACATTGTAAAGTATCAAATTGAATATATTCATATTCTATTTATGATGAGATACTACACCATTCAATTTATCAAATTAATTCCCCCCCATATCTTGGTGAATTTTAAATATGATTAGAGGAGTATAGTTTGAGTGATGAATAACATATGATGGAGTTGGCTATTGAGACATTGAATTCCCCAATTGAGTGTGTTTATTGCTCCTTCATGATGGAATATGTGGAACTGGATCTACCTAGAGGGATCTATTTTGGTTTTTTTAGATTCACGAAATAGATAGATAAGATAAGTCTAAGAATGATGTTGAATCAATTATTAGATGATAACTGATGTGGATAATAATGACTTTTTGTAATTAACCCTACATTGAACCCTATTTCACCCTAACGTTTTATGTCTGATGTTTAATTTTATTTTAATTTTGTAAATAAAAAACTAAAAGAAGTAAAATACATCACTTCTCGATATTTTAAAAATTACTAAAGCAAAAGAAATATAAATACGTGATTATAATAAGGAACACCTGACCCATAAAATCTCATTGGAAAAAGACCTTATTTAGAATTATTCCACATTCCATGTCTTAAAAAATAAAAATAATGTTTTCCCATGGTCCCCAGCAATGATGCGAGCTAATCGCATAGTTGTCATGGGCCATGGTAAAACATTTTTTTTATATTTATGGCTTAGAATGTAGTATAGGGATGACCAAGGGTATTTCCCTAGGACCGTTTGTTGGTAAATAATTCCCTATTATAATAAATTATCAATATTTTGTTTTCATAAATATTAAAACAACCAAAAGTTGTGTCTGTTGATTGTTTAGTTATAGATTTATAAAATTAAAAAAAAGACAATAAGATAGGGTGAAAACGACTTGGAACTTTGAAAAATCAGATAGATTATTCATTATTCACATCAGTTCTAATTTGATAATCGAGTTAGTATCTTTATTTTAATTCACTTATCTATTCATTTTGGGGATTTAATTGCAGACAAAAGAGCTATATCATGGAACATCTAATTCTACACCCTATACATTGAATATAAAATTAATACACTCATTCAGGGTATTCACAATATCAACACCCAACTCCACTATATTCTAATAATCCTTGAGTCCACATTTCTCCAATCGTATGCACCATGTAATGAGAGAAGCTAGGGTGAATTGATTTAACTGATTGAAGGGTTCAATAACTCATCAGAACGATATAGTGAATATTATCAATCTACCTTTGTCAAAAATACTACCACATCAAGGATTGACATTTGAAAATTAATGAACCGATATCTAGGGTGCATGTGTAATCTCTCCTGAGGTCATTTTTCCTTGAGTTAGTTATCTATGGTTATGGATTTTAAGAGATAAAAATATATAACATAAGATGAAAAAACATGAAGAAGGGAGTGGGGGGGGGGATATTCCCACAATATAATTGAATGAGAGTAAAATTTAAAAAAGAAAATTATAGTAAATAGATGCACAATAATTTTATGGTGGGATATATGAGAATTATTAATAGATACCAAACTTCTTATTTATCACTTTTAGTGTAGTGTGAATTAATATTCGATGGATGGGTTCTATATTTGGAAGTTTAGATCCATGATCAGTATTACTAAAATATTATAACTAAAATATTCTCCTTCCCATTATTGTTCTAAAAATATCCTCATAATAATTAGGGTTAAATTATCATTTACGTCATGAATGTAGTTGGAAATCCTTGAGAAGTTTCCCTGATGGTGGGTTCGGTTAAATCATTAGTGAAGTGAAAATAGTGATTAATGTGAATATGTTGATGCTAAATAATGGGCAGGTCACTGATCTTGAGCTTCAAGATTGGACCTGGATGTGGGATCAAGCCTATGAATAATGATTCAATTTTCCATATCGTCCTCTTCACACTTACTTAGATCTTGAAACTGTCACTTAAAAATATAGTGGAAAACTAGTTAATGTATTGGTCCAAATGCTTTGTCCAACTTCTAAAATTCATCCTTGCCTGGGTCATGTACTTATGAGCATGAAAACCATTACATAGGCTCTATCATGTAGGTTTATTTGACTTAAATCCATTATATCTCCTCGATGAACACCTTTTTTTCATTTTCCTATGGACGTGCAATCACAACCATGGTGAATATCCTGAACCATCCCAAAGTGGTTTGTGGCGTGACAACCCCAAGACCACCTCCAATAGGCCTTGGTATGGTGACTAACAATGAGTAGGAAAATATCACAAAAGTGATACATTAGCATAAAGTCCCTTTACACTCACACATCATCATGACAAAAAATCCTAAAATGTAAAAAAACATAAAGGATGCATGCATACAACTATGATCCCAAAACCACAATACAACAGGAATTATAGGAAATTAAAAAAGGGAAAAATAAAATCCCACAAAAAGTGTCTGTAACATTTAGTCTAACTAAAACTGTAGAAGTCAAACTTTCTCCAAGGGTGAAGAATATGTCATGATATGACCTCGAAAAACACCTAGGTCCACCTAGATCTAGCTAATTTTCACCCACTCCAGGTCCTACTAGGTAACCATCAAAAGGGCTTCCTTCTGCACAAGCCATGAAACATGCATGCAATTATCGTGCCGGGATGAGTATAACAATACTCAGAAGGACAACCCAAATACAGTAAACACTATGTACCAAGTATGGACAGATTAATACAACATATAACTTTCTAGGTATAACAGAATCCAAAAGAGAACCCATATATACTTAGGAGAGACTCCATGCTATCAAGCAGTCATAAGAAACTGCCAAACATATGATTATTTTGAAGAAACAATAATTTATAGAGATCCCACTCCATGAGCCATGATATCGTCAAGGGACATCGATAAAGGGGTCTACCTCCTTTGAGCGCTGACAAAGAGAACAAATCATTCTGAGAAGACTATCATACAGAGAGTGGGGGTCACACCCAGAACCACTAGGGGAAACTATGAACCCAATTTGGACCAAACATGATACACATATAGGGGGTCTCACCCAAGGTAACTAGGGGACACACTGAACACAATATTGATCAACCCCCTACATAGGGGATTACATTCCAATGATGAAGGTTACAGGAACAGTGGAAGCGTGTTTGAGATGACACCCAACATTAATTTTTTCCATGATCAATGATTATACTGGGATCAATACGACGATGAACTCCAGTCTCCACAGAATAGAATCAATGATTTAGATAAATATTGAATAGGCCTGAATCCTTTGGATATGATCTTTCACATGATATTTATAATTTATATAATTAAATTCATAAATAAAAGAATACATGGATCTTTGGTATTTTTTTCATTGATAATGTTGATTGTTCGGAATGACCCTTCTGGATTATCTCGTCGCTCGTACGAGGATCCAAAGTAGAATCCCCCTATTTGTGATCCACACATTCTCTGATGTCCTCCGATTTACACCACTCGTTCTTTGGGTGCTAGCGCGGTGAAGCGAGTGTCTTGTGTTGGTCGTTCGTGATTGCTTTTTCGTCAGCCTTGATGAACGTATCTAGTTCATGGGAGGGGCGAGAAGTGGATTCAAGAGAGAAACTGTTTAACTAAACAATTCTCTATTCACCAAGCATGCAGTGTGTTCTCCATGACCCAATAGACGTACTTTTCTATTTATATGCATGGAACTTCAGTTAAAATATTTAATTTCATAAAAGAAATAAAATACATTCATGAACATAGAGAAAACCCATGTTCTTAATAATAATAATGCGTAATTATTTATAGTCTACCAACTTTGGCAAAATAGAATTATGAATAAAATTTTTATCACAACATATTATCAGTGTTATTATTATTTTAAGTTGTGCCAACAAATAATTATTTACCGTCTTGCAAATAATTAGTTTACTACCAGACCGGCCTTGGTCCGATCAAACTCCACTTCCATTTATTGAACACCCAAATAAATAAATAGATAATATATTCTCTTAAATAAATATATTATTTGAAACTAGTAAATAAATATTTATTAACTGTTCAATAAAATAAATCAATATATGTTATTTAATTTATTCAATCATCTTGACGGGAATAAAATTATTCCATGGTATTGAGAATAATATTTATTTCATTAATTAAATTCTAATATAATTTAACCGATACCACGAAAACCACTTAGTGTGTGACCCTCTTGGATTCTTTCTCATTGTAATTAGGCGAGATTGACTAAAATCTAAGAGTACTTTCTAGCAACGGGTCCGGGCGCCCAAGAGAAAGAACATAAATTTGCAATAATGACATCCACCTATGAATGATAACTGTGTAGTACAATCCCTTTATCTCAATTTCTCATAATGATGGTTTCATGATAGTGTCATTATCCTTTATACTTGATACATTGTTTTTGACTACCTAAAATAAACTCATCATTACACCATGGCCATGGAATTTCGTGTGACGATTCTATTTCAATCAAAGGGATGAGATGTCAACCTTTATAAATGGAAGGGACAAATCCATCCTCGACTTATCCATTAATATCATATCACTCGTGACACACCGAACATATCCTACATCCCTCCAACTGTCTGCATGACAATTTTTGTTAGAAAATAAAATTTCATGAGTTTTGAAACATATTAATGATAATCTTAAAGTCTAAAGATCATTACACATGCTCACAGATAGAAATATCTGATGACACCAAAACATGCAGAATTCCTACTAGAGGGTCTGTTTTCATAATCACTTGTCTTAGAGATTACCAAGTGAGAACATCATTAGAGGAAGTCTAATATGCTTATGAGTACCCACACCTGAAGGTATGCATACTATATGTCCCTTCATAGTATGTAATCCAGCTGTAGAACAATATTTAAGAATATTGTTATATAGTTTTATGGTTATCATTATAGCGGGGAACTTCCATGACCTTATCAATGAAACAAATACTATAGAACATTATTTCATAATAGTCATGGAAAACAATGAAAAACATTTAATAATATGTTTTATATTTAAAAACATTAAATATCCATGTCATCAAAGTACAACCAGTTGGTTCTATGACACCAACTCTTATAAACTCTCACTTGAACTAGAGACAAAAGCCTACAACTTTCAGTCCACTAGACCTCACATAGTGATCATGTTTCTATTGAGTTAAGGAGTTAGTCAAGGGGTTTTCCATGTTTTCTTCCATGGAAATACTGGTCATTGCAACTTCACCTCTCTGAGAAAAATCTCCCAAGAGATGATACTTCCGAAGCATGTGCTTCATCCTTTGAAGTGACCTTTTCTCTTTTTCAAGAGCCACCACTATTGTATTATCCCAGTACAGTGTGATTGGATCATTAATGCCAGGTATCACATCCAGCTCCTGGATGAAGCTGCACATTCAAACTACCTCTTTTGCTACCTCAGAAGTTGTGATATACTCAGAATCTATTATAGAATATGTGACCACACACTGCTTTGAGCTCTTCAATCTCAGTACACCTCCATTCAAAGTGAATATGTATCCCATTTGTGACTTCATGTCATCTAGACCAGTGTGAAAACTAGCATATGTATATCCCCTAATAACCAGTTCCTCATCTCCTCTATAAACCAGGAACATATCCTTAGTACATCTCAAATACTTTAGGATAATATTGAATGTCATCCAATAGTGGTAACCTAGGTCAGCTTGATATCTACCTACTGTAGCTAATACATAGGTGACATCCATCCTAGTACATAACATTGCATACATGACTGACCCAATCATTGATGCATATGGATTATTTTCCATTATCATTATTTTCATATGACTAAGGACACATTTTCTTGGAAAGATGAATGTCATGTGATGCTGGCAACAATACCCTCTTGGATTGTTCCACAATGACTCTCTTCAATATATTACCAATGTATGTACTTTTTCATATGCCCAAAAATCTATTAAATCTATCACAATGAATCTTGGTCCCAAGAATATATGTTGCCTCGACCAAGTCCTTCATGGAGAAGCCTTTATTCAACTATGCCTTAACAGACTGTATGACTGGTATCTCATTTCCAATTAGTAATATGTCATCAAAATATACTATTAGAAAAATGACTGCACATGCACTAAAAATTTTGCAGACACAAGGCTCACATTCATTCTGGATTAAACCAAATTATATTATCGCTTCATCCATACAAATGTCACATGACCTGGATGCTTTCTTTAATCCATAAATGGATGTCTACAACTTTCATACCATATTGGAATCCTTTGGAGTCACAAACCCTTCAGGTTGTGTCATATAGACATCTTCTTGAAGGTTCCCATTAAGGAAGGATATTTTGAAATCCATTTTCTAAATCTCATAGTCATGGTAAGATGCAATGGAAAGTAGATTTTTGATGGATTTCATCATTGAAAATGGTGAAAAGGTTTTATCGTAGTCAATTAATTGACATTGTTTAAAACTTTTTGCAACGAGTCGTGACTTATAGGTATCGAATTTTCATTCCATGTCTAGTTTCTTCTTGAATACCCATTTACAAACAATAGGATTTACATCAAATAGGGGATCTACCAAAATACAAACGTAGTTTTGATACATATAATCCATTTCATAATTCATGGTTTCTTCCCACTTGGCAATGTATGCGCCACTTACTGCTTCCTTGTAGGTTAGAGGATCATTATTATCAACTAATAATGGGTCACCATCCTCGGTAACTATAAAAATGTACCATTATGGTTTTCTAACCACCCGTGTACTCCTACGCAGTACTTGTGTCTCTGGAACATATTCTTCTTCCACAGGGCTTTATGGAATCTGTTCATGTACCAACCCTTGTGTACCTTGAGCCTCGACTTCATCGAATTCTATCTCGCTCCCAATATCTCATTTGGAGATGTTATCCCTCTCATGGAATATGGCATGTCCTTCCACTACAGCATTTTTGTCTGAGGGGTTGTATAGGTAATTTCCCTTTGTTTCCGTAAGGTATATTATAAAGGTACACTTTTTGCCTTAGGGTGCATGTTTGTTACCTGAAGAGGCCTTAACAAATGCTTCACTACCCCACACATGTAAATTTGATAACATGGATTTTCTTCCACTCGAGAACTGGTATGGAATACCATTTATCGATTTAGTTGGAACTTGGTTTAGTATGTGTGCCACTTTTTGTAACGAATACCCCTAAAATTATAATGGAAGACTCACATGACTCATCATTGATCTCACCATGTCCAACATGGTGCAGTTCCTTCTTTTGCTCAAACCATTACACTGGGGCGTGTTTGGAGGAGTGACTTGGGATATGGTCCTAAAAACCTGTAAGTAATCAATGAAGTATTGATTAAGATATTCTCCATCTCAGTCTGAGCAGAGTTTCTTAATTTTCTTACCAAGGTGGTTCTCAACTTCATTCTTGCATTCTTTGATCATATCAAAAGAATCCAACTTATACCTCATTAAGTCGATATATTCATATCTACTAAAATCATCAGTAAAAGTTATGAAGTATGAGTACCCTCCCCTTGATTAAAATGGAAATGGTCCACACACATCGGTATGAACCAATTCCTTTAGTTATTTATCACTTTCACCTTTCCCACTAAATGGGGATTTGGTCATTATGCCTTGTAAACATTCATGACATACAACAAGTGGATTTAGTTTGAAAGAATATAAATATCTATCTTGATGTAATGTTGTCAAGTGTTTATTGTTTACATGACATAGCCAATGATGCCAATGAAGGGTGTGGTTTGAGTCTTGTGAAGTATATTTGTTGTCGATTGTAATTGCTTTGTATGTGTAATCCAACACGTAAAGACCATTGTATAAATGTGCCCTACCAAAACAAATGATATCCTTTTAAAAGAAGAAACATTAATTAAAAAACATGGAAAAAAATCCTTCTAGATCTAATCGGATAGAGAAATAATGTTTTTAGTAACAGATGGCCCATAATAACAACCCTTTAACACCATGAACATCCCAATTGGCAACATGGGGTGGTAGTCCCTGATTGTTATAACCGCAAGTCTGGCTCCATTGGCTACTCATAGATCTACCTCCCCTCAGTCAATCTTGCTGAATCTACATAGTTCCTATATTTAGATACATATATTAGCACCACAAGTTGTATCTAATACCTAATTTGTAGAAATAGATAGATTTCATTTGATAAAAAATTCACCTGAAGCTTCCCCTTGCTTCTTAGGAAAGGTGTAGTTCTTCTTCAAGTGGAGCTTCTTGCCACATGCGAAACAAACTACCTCCTTTTCCTTTACCTCCCCTTTGATCTTCATTTTCTTGGAAGGAAATGAATAATATTTGGGCTTATAGATCATCGCCTTCCCATTCCTATTATTTACCATAATAATAGTATGTTTTCATGCTTAATATCTTTATCCACATGGATAATGTTGATAAAATAGTCAGATAGAGACATCTCAATGTTTTTCATATTGAAATTGACAACAAAGTTAGAGAAAATCGAAGGGAGTGACGTGATAATGAGATCAGTGCCTAGTTATTTGGGGAGTTTAAACCCCAAAACCACTAGGTGCTCAATGTAGCCAATCGGTTTTACTACATAAGGCCCAACTCAGGCACCTTCTCTAAGCATACTCTGATAGAGTGCCTTAGAGATCTCAAACATTTCCTGTCTTTCTCTCTCCTTGTAAAGACCACAAAGGTTCTTGATCTTTCTATAAGCATAAATGTTTTCCTGAGACATCATGATCTCACTAGACATTGATGATTGTATCAAACATTGAATGATGACTGCATCGTTTATATGTTTCTCACAGACCATGAAATTTTCATCACCCTCCTCTTTAGAAGGAGGATCAGGTAATGCTGACTCTAGCTAGTAAGACTTCCATTCATTGCATAGGAAACTCGAAGGAATCTAAACCATTCCTAGAAGTTATTTCTATAAAGGATGTTGTCTTTATCCAGAATTGAATACAGGGATAGTTTGGTTGACGAGATTATCAATTTTTATTCAATAATTAAAAGAAAAGATCATTAGTACTTTCATTATTACATTTTATGAGAAATAATAAATTTTTATTAAGTCTCCCAATATTTTATCAAGTCCCAATTTCCCTCACCATTGAACTCAAAATGTCCAGTTTCTATGATATTCTAGTGGAAATGATCCATATTCCCATTCACATAACCCGAAAAAGGGTTGGTCAAGGTATTAGAAGGTATTTAGGTAGGAAGGTCTTTTCCAATTATGGGATTCTAGCTCCTTGATCTGTTGAGTAGACTCCCCAATCCTAAAATCATGAAATTGGAATTCCTCAACTCTTTCCTCCGATATAACAAAAAGTCTAGCAAGGGCTACTACTCTTGATATAATATGGTTAAGTCAACATGAAACCTTTCATAAGAGATTATTGTATAAAAGGAAGTGTCCCAACAATGTTTGGTCAAAAACTTAGTTTTATTGAGTTTTGACCTTAATCAAGTAACGGAAGGCTTGGTATGACTTAATATTTTATTTGAGGGATTTTTATCTCTTATACATGAATTTATTATTATCATTATAACATTCTTGTCAATTTTAAGTGGAACTTACTTAAGTGATTAACCGTGTCTTGATAATATTTACACATAATTTGGTTTATTTTATTTCTATCTTGCATTCTTGTTGAATTCATTAATTATGTGATCATGACAACACATTAATAAGGATTAACCATGAAAAGGATTGAAATAAAATAAAGAGAATGATCATGAAATTTTCTAGTGGTTAGTTTATCTAGAGGTTGATAAACTATGCTTGAACTGGGGGAGAAACATCTTGAACCTTTTGGGTTCGTGTTTCTAGCTTTACACCTGCCCACCTCTATATCTCCTTAGATTGGTTTTGTCTCAGCTCCATCTTGAACCGCCTCTACAATCTTGGGAGTCTCATCCATTACACATGCCTTATTTTAACTCACTTTAAGGTGAGGGGTAAAATGGGTTTTACATAAAATAATCCTTGGGCGTACATTCCATACATATTAAGGATGAGAAGGCTCGTAGGAAAACAGATTTAATTTAAATAAATAAACTAAAATAAACCATCCACATACAAAGGTCTTGGTCTACCTCATGATCATCCATAAATGAAATGATATTTACGGATAAATAAACCTGGAATTCAATTATTAAATCATTCTTGATTAAGATAAATCACACTCGAATCAATTAATTATCATCTTTAATTAATCAATCCTTTTATCTTAAACTGTTTTCTTAATTTCCTTGAGATTCTCATACATCATAATTTTAAACAAATAAATTCATTTAAAATTATATTTGAATGTAACTTGTACCTTGGAGGCAACCCAGTGAATTCCTATTCATTACTACGCAATGAGTAGAAATGAACATTATACCGATGTTAAATTAAACATATATATATATATATAACACCAATCATGTGTTGTGTCTCAACTTTAAGCATGCATGATTGTGTACGTCTCAAGGGTTTTTATAATATAATACTAAATTTTAATAAATCCACGTAATTTGGATGCGTACATGGTGTGTACTATTTTCACCATCCATTGAAAGTACTTACCAGGGGAAATGACATGTGATTGTACTTCCAAAATCATCAGAATACACGGCATGTTCAGAAAACACATGCCGTGTAGTTCCCCGTTAAACGGTGTCCAACCGGGAAAGCCATGTACATGGTGCATAGTCCAACCCTATCCCCAAGGGACTACACATCGTGTCCAGTTGGCCACACAACGTGTTATCCAGAAACCATGTGCCACCTGTTCCTAGTCAACACATGAAGTCATTAAGCCTTAGACAAACTACAAGGACACAACATAGTTTGGGGGACTAGACCCGGTGCATTGAACCTTTGATACATGGCGTGTACTGCCGAATACATGTCGTTTGTTCTTATGTTGTACATCTAGGAACCTTTTTCACCTACTGATGAGATCCTCTGTTTTATTTTAATCTAAATTTAAAGAAAATATTATTTCAGTAAGGTGAACTAGAAATGAATGGGGGGGGAACAAATATTGAGATTAATATTTGCAGAACGATTAACTTGAATTGATAAAACTAAATTATAAAATACATAAATCATTAATGAAATATTTAAATTATTATAAACTAGGATATAACCCCCTGATACCCTTTGAAGGTTATGTGCACAGCGAAAGCATGGTTGGGATGACACACAAATTTAATTTTAACCGTGATCAATGTTTATCCAGGGATCAATACGACAATGAACTGCAGTCTCCACGGAATAGAATCAAAGATTTAGATAAAGAAGGAAGAGGCCAGAAACCTTTATATAGGATCATTCACATCATGTTTATAATTAATTTAATTAATAAAATAAATAAAATAATACCCGGATATTTGGTATTTTCTTTGTTGATGATGTTGATCGTTTAGAATGACCCTTCTGGATTATCTCGTTGTGCTTACGAGGATCCAAACTTGAATCCCTCTAGCAGTGATCCACATGTGCTCCAATGGCCTTTGATCAACACCACTCGTTCTTTGGGTGCAAGTGTGACAAAGTGAGTGTATTTTGTCGATCATTCTTGATCTCTTGTTCTTAATCCTTGAAGAACGTTTCTTGTTCTTGAGAGGGGCGGTAAAATTATTCTAGAGTGAGATTGTTTAGCTCAACAATTCTCAATTCACCTAGCGTGTAGTGTGTCTGCGAAAGCACCAGAGACGTACTTGTCTATTTATATGCATGGAACTTCAGTCACAATATTTAATTTGATAACATTAGTTAAACACATTCATGAAATTATAGAAAACCCATTCTCATAACAGTAATACCGTGTCATTATTTATGGTGCGCCAACTTGCAAAAAATGAAATTATGAATAAAATTCCATGTCACAAAATAATAATAGCTTCATTATTATGTTAACTTTTTCCAACTAATAATTATTTACCATCTTGAAAATATGTATTTTACTATCGAACTGGCCATTGTCCACTCAAACTCTACTTCCATATATTGAATGCCTGAATAAATAAATAAATAATTTATTTTCATAAATAAATATTTTATTTACAAACTAGTAAATAAATATTTATTAAATGTTCAATAAAATAAATAAATAAATTTTATTTAAATTATGTGACCATATTAACATGAATAATATTATCCCACGGTCTTGAGAATAATATTTATTTCATTATTTATATTAAAATAGAATTTAACTGAGACCACCAAAAACACTTACTTTGTGACCCTATTGGATTCTTTCTTGTTGGCAATAAGCGGGCTTTCCAAAATGTCCAAGAGCACTGTCTAGAAATATGTCAAGGCATCCAAGAGAAAGAACATAAATTATCAACAATGACATCCAAGTACAATGGCTCAATGTGTAATATAACCCCTTTGTCTTAATATCTCATCAAGCGGGTTTCATGATGGTTTCATCATGCTTTATACTTCATACATCATTCTTTGACTACCTGAAACAAACTCATCATTATACCATGGACAAGGATTTTCTCATGACGATTCTATTTCAATCAAATGGTAGAGATATCAACTTCCATAAATGGAAGTTCCAGATCCTTCCTTGACTTATATGTTAATATCATGTCACTAGTGATGCACCAAACGTACCCTAATTCCCACCAACTTATTCTGTGATGGGTTTCATCAGTAAATAAAATTACGTGAGTCATGACATGTATTAATGATAATATTAAAGTCTAAGGATCATTACAACTTCTCACAAATAGAAATATACGATGATACCAAAACATGCAGAATTCATACTGTCTTGGAGATTACCAAGTGGGAAATTTATGAGAGGAAGTCTCATCATCTTACAAGTACTCATACATGATGGTATACATGCTATGTGTCCCTTAATAGCATTTCATCCAGCTTTAGAACAATATTTAAGAATATTTTTATAGTATTTCAATGTTATCATCATAACAGGGAACTTCCATGACCATATCAATGCAACAAATACTATAGGACAATATTACATCATAGTCATGCAGAACAATGAAAAATATTTATTAAGATTATTAATATTTAAATACATAAAATATCCAAGTAATCAAAGTAAAATTAGTTAGTTCTAGGACACCAACTCTTACAAACAATTCCAAAAACCTCAGTGATAGGGTTTTCTAGATAGATGATCATTTCCCTACTTAGGGTGGTTACACCAATTTGTCAAATTCTACTAGGGATGATAGATGATCGCACTCATGTATCACAGAGGGATACCATACTATATCTATGACTATACCTCTAGAGGGGATCACAATCCCGTGATGTGTATGTAATTTCACACTACGACCTCGAGGAAAGGGCAAAGGGAATACACTCAACCAATACCAGTCTACAATGAAAACCCACAATTGCTTTCCAAATGACTATCTCAACATTAGTGTATCAATGACGTAGATGTTTCATCAATTGGAAAATATATTTAGGTGTTATGATCATTTGAAATTTCGAAGTTCCCTGCTCCCACGGACTGGGCACCACATTCACACCATCTACCGCACCGACAACCTGTTACGGTCGACCACAACCTGTTATGGTCGACCACCCATGGTCCAGCTGTGTGGTCACTCCACCTACAACAACTTAAGTTGTCACGTCTAACGAAAGACCTCCATAGTCAATGACACATAAATAATCTTGAGTTACCACCACACCATAGTTGACAACTGTGGTCCACCGCCATCAGGCTCTACCCTAGTTGCCTACAATTTGACCTGGGCTCGACCCGAGTCCGACTAGGACCACCGGCTGGACCCAACCCACCAAACCATCCTGGACCACTATCTTGACATTAATGATCTGGCCAGAACCTTCCCACCAGCCTGCTCTGCATCTGCCAATGCATCTGCAACTGGGATCCTATGCCGCCGCCCAGGACAGTCCACCTCTATTGGCTACTATCTCAGACAGCCATCGTCACGACTGTTCCCATGAATGTGCTTCACTGTTGCATTCCATTGTGATCCCTAGTAGGCTAACAGTTCCATGACTATGCAATGGGAATTTTGGGTTAGAAAACCAAACTAAATAATTCTCTATAAACCTACAGAATAACCTCATCCCAAAAATACGATCTATCATCGTGATAATATTTTTTTGGATTATCCCCCATTCTTCATAGGATTGATGAAAAAGGGAGAATGAATTAAATCAAAAACCATACCTTGATTTAGATCATTCATTGATGAAAAATATTCATTGCTTTGGCATCGTTGCCGAGATCCATCAAGATTTGTGTGCACCGATCGTCGATTGGATGTCACATCATCATTTTTCAGAAGGATCCCCCAGAGGTTATATTTCTAATGTCTCCGAGGAATTACATTGTTTTGAGGCTAACCTTGGATCTCTGAAAAATCTTTATTAAATAGTAAACTACCTCCCTATGTCATCAACTAAACTAAAATAAATTTATTAAATTATTGCCTGTAATAAATTTTTTAAAAACAACCCTCACGCAATAAATTTACATCACTCCTAGGTTAAACCCAATATTATGAACATAATAATTCCATTGAATTTCAGATCCAAGAACTCATTTAGGAGTTATTATAATTTTCAGTAAAACTATGTGCGTTTGGTGTTAAATATTTTAATATTTTTGAGAAATTTGTTCCGGGCACTCCGATTCTCATAATTTCACTCTATCTCAGCACTATGTCTTGAAAACAATTCATATAAAATCTAAAAATAATAAAAGTAAAATAAGAGACATTAATGATAAATCTCAATTTCCATTCTATTTTCATAATACCTATATAGTGGAAAAATTAACAATAAAAATTACTTCATCAAGATCTTGAATTTAACAGGGCATCAACTAGATCAAGGGATCTTGGTCATCTACAAGTTTATTTGATACATCATGGTGATGTTGGGTTTTTGGAATTTCTTTCACATGATGCCTCTAGATATAGTCAATCGAGAGTTACAGTAAAGTGGAACATATCTTCTCCTGTAAGTCCATTCCTTCGGTTTTGAGCTCAAGATATCATGAATCATGGTTATGGTATTGGGTGGTGAGAAGGGGTTAACCAATAATAATATTCATCATTAAAATGTTATAGGATTTGCAATGCACTGACCATAGTTACCCAGAGTCGGTGCATTATTTTAATACATTGGTATGATTACAAGGAATCATGTCTCGACCGACACATCATTTTAGCAGTCCTGGAAAATAGATTACATACATGAATGTTACATTACATTATAAAATGAAAAACAACAACAACATTGTCTCCATTGACAATATTCATATCCCTTAGACTATCCCTACAGGTTAGTCATAATATAACTTTTTCACATACTGGGAAAAATAAAACATAGAAAGGGGTGAGCTCAGATACTCAGTAAGGATAACAATATTGTGGAAACATTCATAAATAAGCATAATCATTTAAGGCAATATATAAAACTAAAAAAAAGCCTTTTAAAAATAAAATTCAGCATAATATGGCAATGATAAATCAAATAATTAAATTTATTTATTCACATGGATATTCTATAGGTCGAATGATCACATGTAATATCCATAGCTAATTTAATAATGATGGAATACATAATGCCGGATATCATAACCCCATAGTCAAGGCCTCGTGCCAAGACTACAAATAATATTTTTTTCAAGGCCTTGTTCCACGACACTAGTTTTTCTCATGAGACCTACTGATGCATCGAGGAGCTATAGCAGGCTCCACCCATTACTTACAAAGTCCAATGCATTCCTCATATGAAAATGTTGAAATATTACGTAAACATTTGTATTAAAACTATCATATGAAATGTCAATACATTAACCATAAATCATGAATGGTATAAAAATATCACATTCATAGTCAATCATATCATAACTCATTCAATAAAATATTGAATACTGTATTTATAACAAATCAACCTAAATCATGAATAATATCCAAAAGTATGTTGACATAGTCGAATCTGATTAGTGAAACTCTTTGAGAGAAATATCCCTTTTTCATGAAAACATTTTAAATTCCCACAATTTATAAAGGAAGGCATTTAAAAGAGAGTTTTGAATCATTGTGCACCATACAGCTATTAAAATTTTGAAAGAATTAACATTTTAAAACATTCATGTCAATATAAACAAATCATTTAAAAACCATTTTGAAAACATGAACATTATTTAGAATGATTTCGAAGAATAAATATTTAAACAATTAAAATGATATTTCAGTTGAAGAGTACCTAAAAAAGAATCTTTTGGAATACTCATTTATCTAACATGGATATGGATAATAAACATGTTCCAGTAAATACTTACATGTAAACAATCTCGAATAATAAAGAGATTGAGGAATTAACCCATTCCATATACTTTTCCTTGGAAGAAGGTGTGTTAACCTCCTGTATAATTGTAAAATAATTTTTATTAAATTATAAAAGAACCACATACATTAATATGATATCATATATGATCTTATAATATTGATTTGTTAATAATATTTTAGTAGTATCATTGTTTCAGGTGTTAACTGATTCGTTTTACTTTATATATTTTGTTACGTAAGTAATGTTTATTATGGATAGGATGTATTTGATTCATATCAATAATGATATAATGTTATTAAATATTATTTTTAATAATTAAATGAAAATTATTCTTGAATTCTTACAATGGGGAATGAATCTCACTGCGTTCGTGGAGATGGTAATATGTATGTACGCACAAACTCTACATCCATTTCATATTTTTATTTTAAAAGGTAATAAAACCAAATGATAAATATGCATAGTATTCTTCCAGTATAATATAATATTTTATATACGTTACCTAATTTCATCAACCCCAACCTTTATAAGTTCCATTTATGGTATGAACGAGTCATATCACTTTGAGGGGGCGTTAGTCCGCACATCCTCAAATGAAATTATCATATATATACAACATGAAAAGATTAAATGTATGATATAAAATAAAATTACATAAGATTAGATATAAAATAAATATCATATATATCATATATAATTACAGTTCCATCTTAATGTCCACCATAACAGGTGGTAGTAGAATATTGAACTATCATCGTTTTGTGAGGCAGTTGTTTTCCATCCACAGAAACATTATGTTCCATATGCATTAGATGGAGGTGTATGTAAGTGTAGTTAAAATAATTATCATAAAAACATACAAGTATAATGATGATACTGGTGTTGTTATAAAATAATGGAATAAATAGAGTTTAGGGGGTTGCCGAATTAAAATAAAAGAAAAGAACTTAAGAAGAGATGTTACCTTTAAATACGGTAACTCCCTTTGGTTTGAACCAAAATCCTTAATGAAGTTCCTTCTTCATAGAGTATGGATTCTTTGAGGAATATATGGATGTAGGGAGATTAATTGATATGTGGCTGGATGATCCAAGGGGCTTGAGAGGTGTGAGAAACTAGTTAGAGTTGGTGGATTTTTATAAGGGGGAGGAGGGGCTCTTTAGGAAGGTTTGAAAATATTATTTTATTAAAAACTTATTTTCGGTTTCTAAAGGTCCAAAACTCATTAAAGTCTAATATAAGATGACTCATGTTTGGAAAAAAATCATCCTATAATAATTGGAAATGTTTGGGATATTGTTTTAATTTTTATAATCGCATTTATTAAAACCATTCTTTAATGAGGTAAACGTTGAATCATTATTATGACAAAAATAATTTTATTTATTTTATGTATAAAAATTTTAAAAAAATACCATGATGTATATATTTTTTTATCTTTCAAGGGAATATTTATAGTCGAAATTCGAACTTATATAACCCCTTGTAAAAGTAATTTTAAAAAAATATATATGTTTATGTCATTTTTGTCATTACTTTAAATTAATTAATATAAAGTGTCATTATCACTCCCATGTGGATCCATGGGGTCCCAAAATTGACTCAAGGTTGCCCATGGTCAGACATGTATCAAAATATTAGAATAGAAAACATTTTTGGGTAATTTTATATTTTTATAATAATATTTGTCGATGCTTATTTACCATATTTACCCTTTAACCATGGTGAATGAAATATTTTTTGAAGTAAATATTCATAATGTATAAAAATAAAAGTTACCGACTTACACAATTTTTATCTCCAAATTCCAAATATGGAATCCATTTTTCCAAATCCAAAACACATAAGTGGCAGAAAATAATTTAAAATTAATTCATGTTGTCAAAAAAAAGGCGTGTTTTTAAGAAATAATTACTATCTAAAGATTGAAACAAGTTTATGTCTAGTTTAAATGTTAAATTACATTCAATGACATAAATTATATTAAATTATAAAAATAAAATCTAATTATACTTTAAAACCACTCAAATGTATAATTTGACACTATAAATTATTTCGATTAAATAAGTTCTTTTTAATTAAAATTTAGTATTTTCACTATTCATCAAAATATTAAAGTTATCATATAAGTTCCAAAAAATTTTCCAAACTAAATTTTTAAGTCCAGATTCAAAATAATAATTTAATTCCATTAAATTGAATATATAAGTGTCAAATATTGGTTTTAAAAAATGCTTCCCCATTAAAAAGCTCTAAAATAGCAGTTTTTTTTAAAATACTACTTTTATTTAAAAAAATGAATTTGTTTTTATATTATTCCTAAGAAACACATAATATGGATTATAAAATTATATTGAGTATATAAAATTCAAAATTCATTTTATATTATTCATAACCGCGTTTTGAACTGCTAGTTTGGTAAGTTATGGTGTGCTCGAACTCTGTATTGCGTGTAATGATAGTTATTGAATTTCTTTGAGGAGATATCGTACTATGAAATCATGGGGTGTAACATTATACCCTCCTTCAACAAATTTCATCCCCAAAATTTGTAATTTTTCTTTTAAAATAAAAGGTTAAAAATAGAAAACTACCATTGTGGAAAACCCACATCCAAAATTGGGTCAATGAAAATTTTTCTTAATAAGAGGGAATGTAAAATGAAATCCCCCCCCCCCAATTATGATCTCGATTAGGAGAATATTGGTGGAAATTAGATACACATAATTGGACAAAAAACAAAAAAAATTATAGGGAGTGATTGAGGTCATCAATCACAAAGAAGTGTAAAATTGAGGGGCCCAAATCCATCAATATACGATGATTTAAAATATCACTGGTTCAACACAACATAATGCATTGGGATAACAAATTTTTGGTGTTAATATCCCTTCCATAAAGTTTAAGAATTAATTTATTCATACAACAAGAGGAAAAAATATACTTGACAAGTAGAGTTTCATCCTTCAACTAATTCCAACCACAAACTCATCTTTCACTCCAAAAGATAATAGAATTAAAAAATATTCTACTTATCCAAATCATATAGGGTTACAAAAATAATGAATATATAAAACATTTTTCAGATTATTTAAAAAAACAACATTATAAAAACAAGGAGATATCATAAGCCAGTGGCAGGTGATTACTGTTATCGCCATTCAGTTGTGGTTTCAAGTCTCACCACCTTGTCAGACGCAATAAGTTGTCACCTAACCTCCGGGTTGTCCTTTTTATGAAAATAAAAAAATAATCTCAAGAAATGATTTAACCATAACAATAGTATCCAATATCAAACATAGTCTATTCCAAACATTATACTTATCCACAATACTTCTTTCTGAAGTCACAATCCAAAATTTATAAGGAAGGTCACATAATATACATGTGAATACCTTCGTTGTGTACTCTCTTAAAATGTGGTAATAAAGTTAATTTCCATAAAACAATATTTTCATAGGTATGTACTTCTTTATTCCTCCTGTAAATCATAGAATACTGGAAATACTCCTAAAATCCAAAAATGTTGTAGTCACCCACAATGATGGAAGAAAAAAAACATTAATTAGTTTAATGTAGTAAATAATATCCAATATAATTTATCCAAATCAATGATATCTTATTCCAAAATCAATACTACAGTATCAGGACCTTATTAAAGTTTATCTTTCCTTCAACCATGTATTTTCCAAAAAGTATAACTTGATATTGAGTCACTTTTCTTGGTAACACACAATCTCAAATACCTAATAAAATAGTATTGCAATACAATCATTATATACTCCAAAATTATTATAACTTGTACATTGTTGATACAACACTCAAATGACATAATTCTTTAATGTCAACATAAGAAAACTTGTCATTAATCTTCATCAGTGGTAATATCATAACGTTATTATTATCCAACAACATCATTTGCGGTTTACTCTGATTATTAGGACATTGATTTGAGTAGTGTCCCAAATACTTTCAGATGAAGAATTTTACAAATGTATTAATTTTTCTAACATTTTTTAATCAGTTTTGTTGTATATTGAATTATCTATCTATAGGAGAATTTAGAACGATGGGATAATTTACTCTTATATCTATTTTAGTAAGTTAAAGAGGAAATATCAAGGAATTTGTCTTGTTTTTTTTAAATTTCTTTAATTCATGTCTTGTTTAAATAAATATTTATTTCTGAAATATTTAATTTAATTAAGTATTCATTAATTTTGGGTGGATATATTATTAATTTTTATAGATGATTTTAGTATTTTTTTTATGATTTCTTGTCAAATATTTTATTAATTTACTTCAAAAGGGGAGATTTTATTTAATAAATTATTTTGGTAAAAGGTGGAGTTTATTATTTTAGTTGTCTTTAATATTTTTTTATATTTAAAAATTGGGGTAAAATTTTCCATCTAAAAAATGATTGGGTTCATAATCACCAAAAGTGGGAAATTGCTAATGTTTGGCAATATTGGAGTTATTGAAGTAGCTTCTTGCTATATTTCTCTGCTATCATGTTTATTTTAATAATTACGAAACTCTCTTTATTTTCATTTTATAGTTGATAGATTTTTATTTTTTATTGGTGTTGAATATGATGGATTTTATAATTTTTTTAATTAAAATTTTTAATTCAACTTTTTATATCTAGTATTAATAAATTTCACAAGGGATATTATTAGTATGCATTTTACATTTACACTTTTGTAATGAATTTTATGTGAAATGTTTTATCTGTTGAATGACTCTTATGATGTTTATATTGACTCTTATAAAATTTTAATATGTGTGTTATGAAGTATATATTTAATCTTTAAATTTTATATAGACCCTTAATAATTTTTAAAATGACTCATTTTAAGTATATTGTGGCTCATTCAAATTTTATAATGACTCATATTATGTTACAAAATGAATCTTATATGGTTTTAGATGGTAATTTGTTTTTCATTTTAATGAAGTAATTATCATAATATATCACATCTAGTTATGAGAAGATATTATTTGGTGTTTTAGAATGATATATTTTTCATTCCTATAAGTATCTTGTTTTTATTATATATATATATATATATTCATTGTTCTATTTTTTATTTTGCACAGGTTTAAATGAAGAATCATGCTACAAATTATTGATTTTTTGAAAGATACAATATAAAAATCACTATTTGAAAACGATGGATGATCAAACCATTGAAAAAGATTTAGAAAACACCATTGAATGACCATTAAAGAATTGATTTATAAATAAATTTAGAAGGAACCGGATGAATTAAAATATAAAATATAATGAACATTAAGGGATATTGATGAATAGTTTAGATTGAATTTTTGATTCTTACAATCACTTTAAATGATTCACCATGTCGTAACACATTTCTCAACATGATCAAGATATAATAACTATTCAAATATTCATAAATTACAATTCTTCATTTATCAAGTTGAATTTTATATGTTTTTTTATATTTTAATTTTATTGTGTCTAATTTATGATTTTACTAAATTAAATGTATATTTTTTGGTTATACATCCACTATAAAAGGAATATTTTTATTTATTGTGCTTCCAAGTTCAATATAATGGTATGTGAAGTTTCTATTTCCACTTAAAAGAAGGGTTTTTATTGGGTTGTGACTCCCACAAAAATTAAGGTCACCCCATTTATACATTAACTGGGAAACATATTCTATAATAGAGATAAAACTGTGTTTCAAAAAATAGTTTTAGAAGATACCATTTCTCACTAGGGGTAGAGAGAATTCAAAAGTAAATGAATGATCAATTTTTATCCAAAAAACTATTAAAATTAATGAATTCATTCTTTATTATATTTATACTACAATTGAACATGTAATTATTATTTTTTTATTTAAAATTTGTTTTTAAATTTTATTTAATGTTTATAACATGTCAATTCACTCTTATTGACCATCTCAACATCACATCCTAAGAAGAAATAAATTCAACATGACCAACAACTTCCCTTCACAAGTACAGATTCTAACATAATGGTTCAGGTGTAAAGATAAAGGTATAAGAAGAAAATATCCATAGATAAAATGAAGTATGAAATCAATCCCAAGGATGAGGCTCAGAGGAAAAAACTACACCCAAGCAGGGGAATATTTTAAAAATAGAGAAAAGATTCAAGACTCAGAGGTGAATCACTTCCATGAATGTTTTTAGGGAAACCATAGGGCCATGAGAGTTGAGAGAAGAGTTTTTGAGGTAATTCAGTGCCATAATTAATTTCTATCCACTCACACACAATAAACATATTTATAACTTTATGTGAAAACTTGTAGATGGAGATAACTATATCGTATAGAATAAATCGTATAGACTATATTCAATCCTCTCTATGTATAATTTATAATTTATTTACAATATTTGGTCAAGTATAATTAAATAAATAAATAAATGATGCATCAGATAAATATATAAATAAAAATTATTTGATAATATAAAAATAAATACATTAAATGACCAATATCTTATTATAATTGTTGGGTTTTGGAGTGTTGATAATCCAACCTAGACCCTAGAGTAAAAACTCCATGAGCTGTAACATGGATTGAGTTACAACATCCACCATATCCAGTGATTTTAATTGTTTGAATATATTTCACCTTGGCCACAAAATCATCTCATTGGATGGGGATAATCACCTATTTCAAATGTGTAGTCACTTGAAATTGGGGGGGGGGGGTAGCAGGGGTTTAGGGTTGCATAAAAGTAACCATGAACATGTAATCACATATAATGTAGAGGATTAAGGGGTGATTATAAAAACATAATATTTAATTTTAAAATTAGTATCATATAATAAACACTAATATTAAATAAATAAATCCAACACATACATAGGCCCATCGATGCTCAAGATCATTCAGAACATGCGCAGATTAACACATTTAAAAATTAATGGTTTTCATTTAAATGATTTCCATCATAAAGATTATATAATTAATTAATTAATTAAAAAATAAATTAAAAATAAATCTATAAATTAATTCACCATTTTAAAATCAATCCAATAAATGGAACATGAGAAAAATTAAACAACCTTATTAATTATAATAGAAAATTAAATATATTTTATTTTATTTTAAAAAATTAATTAAATGATGTGCATAAACCAATGTTACATGAAATTTACAACATTCATGATATTAAATCCACAAACTAGATATTTATCGATCAAAAATATTGTAATGACACCAAACACAACATTTGAGACAGGTTGTATACATACTGCATAAATTTTTATATAGTACATGGAATATAACACCCACATGACAAGCAATTGAACAATTGATGTGTAACTATAAATTATTAAACCCTGTAGTCTACATGACTTGTAAGATCACATGGAATGATATTAATAAAATCGACACGTGTCAATGAATATCCACGTGATTTACACAGTGCGTGACTATCCATTTCACAACATTTACCACATTATCGGTTAATATATTATGTCTAATGACTCTAAGTGCAATATTTTAAGAAAATAATTATTGTTTAATAACATCATGTATTGGACCAAAAAACATGACACATAAAATATTTCATTTACCTTTCATGGATCTACACTTATAATAGTGTGTATTTTTATTATACATGTCATGCAATCATGTCATGAAACCAACAACATTGGAAACTATGAATGTATTTTTTGAGCATTCTCTAAAGACTCGGAAATTTCAAGGAAAAATTTTTCTTAATACTTTTGAATTTTATGAGTCCACAGTTTCAGACGGAACTTGATTCCGAGGCCCGGTGTACCCAGAATCAATTTCTGATGTTTTATTCGGGTACGTTCAGAAAACATACGTGTAGGTTTTTCAATCTTTTTATCCAATGATCAGAATTGAAATCCGAGGACATTGATGAACTCGCAGCACCTGTATTAGCTAAAGGGGACCTTTACTGCAGTTGTGTTTTATGTGGGTTGAATGTTAATTTTTGGGGATTTAGAATAAATTAAATAAAATTTTTGTACACAATTTTATTTATATTTGGTAGTTATAAACTACAAGGGGAAGTTATAGGTGTGGCCCACACCCACATAACCTCCCATGATGGGATAATGTGAGGTGGGGTCCACACAAACCGTTAACCTTTCATTTTCCCTTAACTCCCCATTAACACCCCCTTTAATTTATTTGAAAACTCCCCCTCATTTATTTTGGAGGAGCCTCTCCACATTCCACCCTCCCCTCATTAATGTGCCAACCTCGTCAATTTAATTAAGTGAGCACCCTTAATTAATTGATTCATTTGAATTAATTCAAAAGGCATGGAAATATTATTTTTAATATGAGAAGCCTATTGTTTCATTTTGGGTGGGCAATTATTCTCTTTGGGAATGCTCTGGAGAAATAAAAGAAAAGTGTTATTCTTCGACGAAGAACATGAAGAATGCTCCATGACTCGAGGGACGTGAAGCAACTTCATCCTTTATTCTTCCCCCGACGTCAACGGAATCAACGACTCTTCCTCCAACGTTGACAGGACGACACCATTCTACCGCGACGCTCGTCTTCTGTGGCTCAACGACGTGCGACGTCACTTACAAGGTAGGGTGTTTGTATAATTTAATTTGAATAAATTATACCCTTGTTGTTGATGGAATCAAGTGACCTTTTATGGCCAAATGATATCACCTTACGCGGAGGGCGCTGGCCGAACGAACACGGCACGAGGACCCTCCGTATTTTTTTTGTTCACGATGGAGACAGTGTTGGAAGAGCTGGCGGCGACCGGAGTGGGAGACGATCGGGGGCGGCGACGACCGAAGGAGGCGGTGGCAACGACGGCCGCACGCTGGCCCGAAGAAGACCACGACACCAGGTGCCACGTAGAGAGGGAAAGACCGCGACCCCCAACCATGGGCTACTCGGCCAAAGAAGAACCGGACGGCTAAATCCGGTCGGGCCGAATGATCCACGGAGCCACAAGAGCACTGTGCTACGGAAGAACCGGCCGGCTGTGGCCGGCCCGACATGAAGACCGTGGCCCGCATTCCACGGGCCGCTTCGGCGGATGAACCGGCTGGTAGGCGGGCAACCGGGCCGGGAAGACCCCACGACGCCGGGCGCCGCGCTGTGGGAACAACAACCCGCAAGGAGGAGAAGCTCGCACCGGGAAGACCGGCCGGCTTCGGTCGGTGGGACAAGAGGGCGGCGCCGCCGGTTCGGGAAACGGGAGAGCTACCCCCCCTGCATCGCCCGGCCAGCCGGGCCGAGCCGCGGCCAGCCAGGCTGAGTTGCACCAGCCGGGCCACACCCAGCCGGGCCGCACCAACTACAGGCCGGGCCACGCCATCTAGGACGGGCCGCACCCAGACGGGCCATGCCCAGCTGGGCCGGGCTTCGACCCACCGGGTTGGGCCATGCCCTTTCACGGGCCGGGCCGAGCCCCACCGGGCCGGGCAGTGCATTATCAGGCCGGGCCGACCCCTTAGCCGGGTCGGACCCACCGAGTCGGGTCGGGCCGACCTACCAGTCCACTGGGCTTGACGTGCGTATTTCCAATCGGGCCTCTGGAACGGAAAAGCCAATAACTCTCAGACTGGGCATCTGATTGAAGCGCCGTCTGTCACATTGGGTTTCTTTTGAGGAGACCGAACTTCAGGATACATCAACTCGGGACTTCATGATAGTTGATGTATCGAACCAATGGCTCAAGGAGTGGACCCTCCCAGAATCGAGAGTGATGTGTGCGGAAACCCTAGAGCTGGCTGCGACAATGACGACTGCTGTACTGGAATCCTCCGTGGGTTCGGCAGCGACAACAACTGTACTGGAATACTCTGTGGGTTCGACAGCAATGACACCTGTACTGGAATCCTTCGTGGGTTCGCCAGCGACGACAACTGTACTGGAATCCTCGGTGGGTTCGGCAGCGACGACAACTGTACTTGAATCCTCTGTGGGTTCGGCAGAGACGACAACTGTACTGGAATCCTCTGTGGGTTCGACAGCGATGACAACTGTATTAAATCCTACATGGGTTTGATAGCAACAAGACTCGAATGAATCCTCCATAGGTTCAACCACAACGACACTGGACTGAATCCTCCGTGGGTTCGACAACAACGTGATACTACTGTTTTAGGTTTCTGCGGGTATCTACCGTTCGATAGTGATAAATGATTCAATGGCTACAACTAATCATCTCTTACTCTCTTTAATTTGTGTATACATGGTGTGATCTGAGTATTGACATTCAATAATTATCATCGATGTGATAGACTTTCTTTCCTTCGTGGACTGGGTTGTGCTTGGGCTCGAGAGTTGGAGTCTAACTAGGATTGATGACCTAGGTATATGTATGGGATATACCTAAGTAGAGTTAGTTGATACTTCATGATTGTATCTTTCTTCTATGGATTATCCTTCATGGATTTGAAAGACCATCGGGGGTCTCGGGGTCCCTAATGAGTATCGTATACTCACCCCTGTACAAACTACACCTGCACTACGTTGTGTTGGATGCAGACGACCGACAACACTGATCGAGGTAGAGACGGGTAGAGTTGGATGGTACCTGGAGGTGGACCACTTGGCGTGACATACACGGAGCGGACAGACGGACATGGGGTGCTCAGGAGGCCATATGTACCCACCCTTCCGATTGGATTCCCGGAGGACGACTCGGTGGTTTCTATTTTACTTTACTGCAGTTGTACTAGCCTTTCAGTTGTACTGTACTTACTATTGGGCTTGTATTTTTGGCCCATATTCCTTTTATCATTTACTTTTGTATACATTATTTCTTAGTGCTTACAATAGTTGCGTACTCTGTTGTGTATGTTAATTTTATAAAGGCAATGCCTTCCCAGTTTAGGGATTTACGTCTTTGGTGCTAGTCGCCAGCCCCTTATAACACCCCAAGTTTCTACGATACGCTTCTCTTTGAATAATGCGATGGTGTGTGTTGTACGAAACATCAAGTTCTAACACACCACAACCAATAAAACTAGCCGTTATGAATACTAATACCCACTTTTTGAAATTTATAAATTTTATTTTTCAAAATGGACTTCATTTTTGGATTCAGAATATCGTAATTATCCTAGGGTGAATTTTTGGTATTTTTCCGAAAAAAATCATTTTTTGATGAATAGTGAAACCACTAAGTGATAGTTAAAAAACTGAATTTTTCATAAAACTTAATTTTACCGCTTCTGTGAGTGGAATTTCGAAAATCAGAGAGACACGGTTAATATAAAGGAGTAAAATGTGGTTCAATGAGATGAAATATTTTTTGGTAAATAGTAACTTTTTTACTTTTATTTACCATGGTTAAAAGTAAATAGGGTAATTAAGGGTAAAAATGATATTAATATCACCCTAACACATGTCCTAATTCTATTGGACAAGTGTATCTCGACCAAAACCAATCTTAGGAATAAAATATTATCATTTAAGTCCACTTGGATTAAATTAGTACATTTATTATTATTTAATTCAAAGAAGAGTTAAAAGAGTAAAAATAAATGATTATTTACTAAAACATTTTTAATATAGGGTTATAAATAAGATAAATTCAATTTTGAATATTAATTAGAAATCTAAAAAGATTTCATACATAATGGTATTTTATTTATAATTTTTATACATTAAATAATTTAATTTATTTATGACAAAATAGTGATGCAGTAATTACCTAATTAATGAAATATTAAAATAATTCATATTATAAATATAAAAATATATGTAATTTGAGACTTTTTATGAATTCCACTAATTTTATAGGTTAATATAACATATTAGGATTGATTATATAAATTTATTTCGAAGTAATAATGCTGTTATGAATTTATCAAAAACAAAATACCCAATAGTGTCAAAATTGACATAAAAGAGTTTAAAAAATAAATATTATATTAATAATTTATATTCAATTCCTAAAAATATACGGTTCGGCCAATGTACTTATATCATGAAAGGTGTATAATTAATGGACCACTTGGGGGTATCTTGGAGGTATATAGTTTGTTTATTAACTATATAATATAAAAATACAAAGTGACATGGTAAGTGTCAAACTAATTAACTAAGAGTTAAAACTAAAAGATAAGGTTAATATAAAGACCCAAACCTGTCTAAATTCTATTGGTTGAGTGGTTTTCGACCCATCCCCATAATAAACTTTAAAAAATCCACTTTGGAGCCATTATAAACAGAATATGAATTTATTATAAAATAATATTTCTAGCTTTTCCAAAGGTTGCCCTCACCCCTCTTATAAAAGGGCACTCCCCCTTCTCACTAATTCACACATTCAAAGCCTTTTGGATCGGCCAAACCCTTCCCAAATACTCTCTCAACTTCGGTCACTTCAACCTAGAGGCCTTAGTTTGATTCGAAAGCCAACCTAAGGAGCCCTTTTGATCAAATCAAAAGAAAGAACCTGAAGAAGAGGTAATGTTTTCACCACCCTATTTCAAGTTCCTTTCTTCTTCAACTTCTTCTTTCTTTGTTATTCCCATATTAAAATAAAAAAATCCAGTATCTTATATATAATGTGATGTTATTATAAATATGGTACAGCCATATTCAGTATTCTATCCATCCTTTGAATGACATGTCACCATACGTGCATACGTACGGCTTACCGTCTCCACGTCGTGGTGTAATTGTTATTCAATAAATTATTATTTGGATGGGTATAATAATGATGTGTAATTAATGTAAATAATAAATATAAAATGATAATTATTCTGTATATATGATATAACATCCAATTATATATTATTTTAATATAAAATGAATGATATTGTCGCTCGTGCGTACCTACAGACTACCGTCTCCACGAACGTGATGATATTCATTCTCCATTGTATTCATTCAAGTCTAATTCTCATTGGATGATTAATAATAGTATCTAAGGACTTGATATCATTCTGTATATGAATAATATACAACCTATCCATGACAAACATGTCTTATGTAACAAAACATATAAAAAAAGGAGTAAGTTAACACCCGAAACAACGATAATACTAAGATATTATTAACAAATCAATGTTAAAAGATCAAATATGATATCATATTAGTGTATATGATTCTTGTATAATTTAATAACAATTATTTCACCATTATACAGGAGGTTAACCTACCATCAACCAAGGAAAAGTACAAGGTAAGGGTTTATTTCATAATCTCTTCACTATCTGAGGTTGTTTATACGTGATTATCCACTGGGACCTCTTTATCATCCACATCCATGTTTCCTAAAAGTGTATTCCAAAACATTTTTTCTATTTACCAGAATATGGGTTAAATTCATTTATACCCTTTTTTGACTTTTTATAAGAGGTTTATAAAGGAATATTTCCGTCATTTTCCAAACAAGGTGCTTTTAAACCTTTTCGACAGAATTAAGGTAAGAATGTTTTTTTAACTTATACGGCGGGTGTGGCTATTTTTCGCTGTTATGAAATCTTCGAAGCATCCCTTACAATATTATAAGAAAATTTTCAAAGTAAATATTTTATTTTATAATTTTGTGACTCCTAAATTATTTCAAAATAGGAAGATATATTTCTCTAAAAGGAGTTTTGATTTCATCTATGTCAACATCCTTTGATGGATTTTAAGATTATTTGGAGTTGATTTATTAAGATACAAAACTTCCATATTGTATTGATGGTTTTGTGAAATGTTTGACTGTGGATGTTTTATTTTTATACCATTCATGGTTTATGAATAAAGTATTGACATTTCGTATGCTAGTTTTAATACGAATGTTTATGTTATGTTTAAACCTGTTCATATGAAGAATGCATTGGACTTAATAAGTGACGGGTGGAGCCTGCTATTGCTCCTCGATGCATCGGTTGGTCTCATGAGACAAACTAGTGTCTTGGAACAAGGCCTTGACAAAATCTTATTTGTAGTCTTGGCACGAGGTCTTGGCTATGTGGTTATGATAGTCTGGAATTATGCATTCCATCATTATGAAAGTGGTTATTGATATTTCATGTGATTATTCGATTAGTAGAATATCCATTTGAATAAGTAAATGGAATTATTTCATTTTATTTTTTCCATACTATGTTTACATTCAAGTATAAAAGGCTTTTTTTAGTTATACATTTTCATAAATGTTTATTCTTATTTATGAAATTTTCCGCTATATTGTTATCCTTACTGGGCATTTGAGCTCACCCCTTTATATGTTTTATTTTTCCGAGGATGTGAAGAAGTATTTTATGAATGACCTGTAGGGATAGTATGAGGGGATAAGAGTGTGGACTATGGAGACTATATTGTTATAGTTTTTCATTTTATGATGTAATGTAAACATTATGAATGTGTCTAGTTATTGCAAGGCTAGTAACTAATCGGTCTTTTGAGACTTGATCTTTCTTGTGATCATGCCAATGTTATGTTATAATGCACCGACTCTGGGTAACTGGGGTCGGGGTATTATATTTGGTATCAAACCTTGAAAGATAGATTTAGAAAAACTATGATTAGAGCACATAGAAATAAGATGGACTTTGAGGATTAATATAGAAGAACTTCCTATAATTTTGGTATTATAGAGATTTTGTGGGTTTTCTGAGAAATACATCCCTGTCTGGATACGAGTAGGTAGAGGCGGCTCTGGCACAGATGTACCTAGGGGTAAAACACAAAAACACCGCTTTGAGCTAGACTCGAACGAGAACTGGTGCACGACAACGAGCCTTGCTGCACTCTTGGTTACGACACTCCCAGGGGATATGCTTAGGATAACTCTCATTTTCATGAAAAATAATTATGAAGGGTTTATGAGTATATACTTCCTCAAATAAAACATTTTTATGATTATGGATTATATCCACAAATAGTTCAATTTATGTTAAGTGTTTCATAAGTATGGAATTATGTATTTTGATTCATAAACTGATCTAGTTTATGCCATTGTTTAGAAATGGTGCATAGTGGAAGAAATGGAAACTGTATCAATGCACGCACTCCATTTAGGGATTTCCCTCCTACTTCAGATAATTATAGTGGAGCTGGTGATGCAACTGGTGCTGATCAACTAATCACCATACTGGGACAACTCACTCAGGTTATGAATAATAACCTTACCCGTATGGAGCACCCCGATACACAGCGTGGAGGATCAATGTTAGATCGCTTCATGAGGTAGAAACCACGAACATTCAATGGGAGTACAAATCCATTAGTAGCTGAGCAATGGATAAGTTCCCTAGAGAAAATATTTCAGGCTTTGGGGAGTAGTGAAATGGAAAAAGTTGTCATGGTAGTTTATCACCTCACTGGAGATGCTGATCAATGGTGGTCATTGATTAAAAACATAAAGGAAGATGATGAAGTATCAAATATGGAATGGAGGGAGTTCAAAGATATGTTTTTAGAAAAATACTTTCCTCGTGACCATTGAGATGATATGGAAAGGCAATTTCTGAGTCTGAGACAAAAGGAGGATGAAAATGTCACAAAGTATGAGGCTAACTTTACAAGGTTATCAATGTATGCTGGAGATTATATACATATCACAAGAAGTAATATTGATCATTTCTTTTATGGGTTAAAACCATTTCTCCATCGAGCATTAGTCTCACAATTCTTCTCGTCATACGAAGACATTGTCTCGTGTGCTATCAAGACAGAAAAGGTATTCTCTACGTCTTATGACTTTAAAGCAAAGCAATAGAATAAGAGATCTACTGATCAATCTGGAAATGGAAATAAGGGGAAGAAGGGAAAGGTTGAATAACCATCCTGTAGTAAATGTGGGACGAAACACCCCGGTACTTTCTTAAAAGGAACGTGAGTCTGTTACAAGTGTGGTGAAAAAGGCCACCAAGCTCGTGATTGCAAGGGGAAGAAGGAAGCTACTGATGTCCAATGATAAAATTGCAGGGAGATGGGACATTATTCCAATAAATTTCTTAAGCTTCAGGGGAACTTATCTCAGAAAAGGCCAAGGGATCAAGGCCAAGATTATGCTATCACTACTGCTGAGGTAGAAGCTCCGAAAGACGTGGTGGTAGGTAATTTAATGGTTTCCTCATGTTTAGAAAATGAATTATTTGATTCTGGATCATCACATTGTTTCATATCATCCCCGTTTTTTAAGAAAATTAGATATTTTCAATTTGATTTAACAAGGGAGTTTTCAGTTAAAACAACCAAGGGAAGTATCATTGCAACAATGTTTTGTGAATCGGTCCCCATTAGAGCACATAAATGTTCTTTATCCGCTGATCTCATCGTCATACCTATGATTGAGTTTGATATAATCCAAGGTATGGATTGGATTTCAGACCATGATGTAAACATTTATTGTAAGAAGAAGGAGGTTATGATTTTTGATGATGATGATACAGAACACCTTATCTTTAGAGCAGAATCGTCACCACCTAATTCTTATCTAGATCCACCCCTAGTAGCTCAACTAAATTCAATTATTGGGGAGGAAGAAAATGAAATTTCAGTGGGTGAGGAAAGTAATGTTCAAATAGAGGATATAGCTATTGTGAAAGAATATGTAGATGTGTTTCTGGAAGATTTACCTGGACGTCCTCCAGAACGAGAAGTTGAGTTTTCCATTGATTTAATTCCTGGATCAAGGCCTATATCGAAGACCCCTTATAGAATAGAAACTGTAGAATTAGTTGAACTAAAGAAACAACTAGAGGAATTGAGTAATAAGGGATTTATTCTCCCTAGTGTTTCTCTATGGGGAGCCCCTGTTCTTTTTGTTAAAAAGAAAGATGGATCTATGAGGTTATGTATCGACTACAGGGAGATTAATGCAATAACAATAAAGAACAAGTATCCCCTACCTCACATTGATGATTTATTTGACCAATGACATGGAGCTCAATACTTTTCAAAGACTGACCTTAAATCTGGATACCATCAGTTGTGTGTGAAGAAGGAAGACATTCCGAAGACAACATTTCGAACCAGGTACGAGCTTTATGAGTTTACCGTAATTCCTTTTGGATTGACTAATGCACCCTCTATTTCCATGGATCATATGAATAGAGTTTTCAAGGAATATCTCTATGAATTTGTGGTGGTATTTATTGATGATATCTTGGTATATTCCAAAAGCTACGAAGATCATGAAAATCAATTGCGCATTATCCGGAAGACTCTGAGAAGACATGAATTATATGGGAAGTTTAGCAAGTGTGAATTCTAGCTTTAGGAGATTTATTTTTCTTGGACATATTGTCTCTAAAGATGGAATCTCTGTTGATCCTTCTAAGACCAAGGCAATCCAAGAATGGCCAGCACCGACGAGTATAAATGAGGTACACCGTTTTATTGATTTGGAAGGTTATTATCGACGTTTCGTCCAGAATTTTTCCCGATTGGCTGACCCATTAACGAAGCTCACACGTAAAGGGGTTAATTTTTTTTTGGACAAAAGAGTGTGAAGAATGTTTCGAAGAACTAAATAGAATATTAGTCAATGCCCCTATATTGACTCTACCATCAGGGAATGATGGGTTCGTTATTTATAGTGATGCATCGAAGAAAGGACTTGGTTGTGTCCTTATGCAGAATGATAGGGTTATTGCCTATGCATCAAGACAGTTGAAAATTCATGAACAAAACTATCCTACTCATGATCTCGAGTTAGCAGCGGTGATCTTTTCTTTGATGATATGGAGGCATTACCTCTATGGTGAAAAATGTGAGACTTATATCGATCACAAGAGTTTGATGTATATTTTCTCACAAAAAGAACTCAACATGAGGCAAAGTAGATGGCTTGAATTACTCAAGGATTATGATTGTACGATACACTACCACCTGGGGAAAGAAAAAAAGGTGGAAGATGATTTGAGTAGAAAAGATCATGGAGTTTTGAACAATATGATAATTGAAAGGGATCCAATTTTCAGGGATCTAGTGATGATGGACATGGGAATAACAGGGAAGGTGAAACATCAATGCTTTTTCAAATGGTTTCCAAACCACCTTTTCTAGAAAGGATGAAGAGTTATCAGACCGATGATGAAGAATTTAAAAAGAAGATTAAAGCTGTGAATCATGGTAGATTGAGAGACTTTGTGTATGAAGAAGGAATTTTGAAATTCGAGAAGAGACTTTGTGTTCTCGATATACTTGATCTAAAAAGGGAATTGCTGGATGATGCTCATAGTTCCAATTTCTCTATACACCCTGGGAGAACCAAAATGTATAGAGATTTGAAGGAACATTTTTGGTGGGACAACATTAAGTGGGAGATTTCTGATTTTGTGTCAAGATGTATGGTTTGTCAATAAGTGAAAGCATGAAGGCAAAAACCTGGTGGAGTATTACAACCTCTTCGCATACCTGAGTGGAAATGGGATAATATGACGATGGACTTTGTCACGGGACTATCAAAGACTCTTAGAAGGAGTGATGCAATATGGGTTATTGTTGATCATCTTACCAAGTCAGCACATTTTCATGCTATAAGAGAAGATCTACCACTAGAACGTCTAGGAAGACTATATATTAACGAAGTTTTGAGACTTCATGGAGTACCCCTATCGATTGTTTCTGATTGTGATCCCCATTTAACTTCATGATTCTGGAAAATTCTTCAGAAATCCTTGGATACTAAACTTCATTTGAGCATTGCCTACCACCCTCAAACAGATGGAAAATCAGAACAAACTATTCAAAATTTAGAAGACATGTTGATATCCTGCTCACTTGACTTTCAGGGTATGTGGGATCAATATTTACCTCTGGTAGAATTTTACTATAAAAATAGCTTCCATTCAAGTATTCAGATGGCACCATGTGAAGCGTTATACGGAAAGAGATGTCGCACACCAACCTGTTGGGATGACGTTGGTGAAAAAAAACTTGTATCCCCAGAACTGGTGGAGGAAACGATGGAAAAGGTGAAGGCAATCCAAAACCATATCAAAGCATCTCAAAGTAGGCAGAAGAGCTATGCCGATAATTGAAGGAAGGATTTGGAATTTCAAGTCGGTGATTATGTTTTCCTGAAGTTATCTCGATAGAAGGGAGTCATACGTTTTGGTAAGAAAGGTAAATTGAGTCCCAGGTACATCATAGCTTTCGAAATTCTAGAACGAATTGGGGATGTAGCTTACCGTTTGGAAATGCCGCCAGGTCTCTTAAAAGTTCACGATGTTTTCCACGTATCTCTATTAAGGAAATACATGCCTGACCCAATGCATGTACTCACCTATGAGGAATTAGAACTGGAACCCGATCTATCTTATTACGAAGATACCATCAAGATTCTTGATACGAGAGAACATGTACTGAGAAACTGGACGACGTGTCTGGTAAAAGTCTTGTGGAGAAACCATAAGATGGAAGAGGCAACGTGGGAACACACGGAACTTATGATGAAGAACCACATGAGTCTTTTCAAGCGGTAGTATTCTAGAAAATTCGAAGACAAAATTATTTGAAGGAGGGGAGAATGTAACACCCCAAGCTTCTATGGTACGCTTCTCTTTGAATAATGTGATAGCGTGTGTTGTACGCAATATCGAGTTCTAACACAGAACAACCAATCAATCTAGCCGTTATGAATAGTAATACCCACTTCTTGACATTTATAAATTTTATTTTTCATAATGGACTTCATTTTTGGATTCGGAATATCGAAATTAGCTTAGGTTAATTTTTTGGTATTTTTCTAAAAACATCATTTTTTGATGAATAGTGAAACCACTAAGTGGTAGTTAAAAAACTGAATTTTTCATAAAAATTAATTTTACCGCTTCCGTGAGTGGAATTTCAAAAATCCGAGAGACATGGTTAATATCAAGGAGTAAAATGTGGTTCAATGATATAAAAATAAATTTTGGTGAATAGTAACTTTTTACTTTTATTTACCACGGTTAAAAGTAAATAGGGTAATTAAGGGTAAAAATGATATTAATATTACCCTAACACATGTACTAATTCTATTGGACAAGTGTATCTCGACCAAAACCAACCTTAGGAATAGAATATTATCATTTAGGTCCACTTGGATTCGATTAGGACATTTATTATTATTTAATTCAAAGAAGAGTTAAAAGAGTTAAAATCAAAGTTTATTTAGTAAAACATTTTTAGTATAGGGTTATAAATAAGATAAATTCGATTGCAAATATTCATTGGAAATCTAAAAATATTTTCTACATAATGGTATTTTATTTATAATTTCTAGACATTAAATAATCTAATTTATTTATGACACAATGGTGATGCAGTAATTATCTAATTAATGAAATATTAAAATAATTGATATTATAAATATCAAAATAAATGTAATTTGAGACTTTTTATAAATTAAACTAATTTTCTTGGTTAATATGACATATTAGGATTTATTATATAATTTTTTTGAACTAATAACACTGTTATGAATTTATCAAAAACAAAATACCCAATAATGTCAAAATTGACATAAAAGAGTTTTTAAAACCAATATTATATTAATAATTTATATTAAATTCCTAAAAATCTAATGTTAGGCCAAGAGACCTATATAATGATAGTTGTATCATTAATTGACCATTTGGGGGTATCTTGGAGGTATATAGTAAGTTTATTAACTATATAATATAAAAAATACAAAGTGACATGGTTAGTGTCAAACTAATTAACTAAGAGTTAAAACTAAAAGATATGGTTTATATAATGACTCAAACCAGTCTAAATTCTATTGTTTGAGTGGTGTTCGACCCATCCCCACCTTAACTTTTAAATAATCCACTTTGGATCCATTAGAAACCGAATATGAATTTATTATAAAATAATATTTCTAGCTTTTCCAATGGTGCCCCTCACCCCTCTTATAAAAGGGAACTCCCCCTTCTCACTAATTCAAACATTAAAAACCTTTTGGCTCGGCCAAACCCTGCCCAAATACTCTCTAAACTTCCCACACTTCTACCTAGAGCCCTTATTTTTATCAGAAAGCCAACCTATGGAGCCCTTTTGAGAAAATCAAAAGGAAGAAACCGAAGAAGAGGTAATGTTTTCACCACCCTCTTTCAAGTTGTTTTCTTCTTCAACATCTTTTTTCTTTGTTATTACAATTTTAAAATAATAACTCCAGTATCTTATATATAATGTGATTTTATTATAAATATTTTACAACCATATTCAGTATTCTATCCATCCTTTGAATGACATGTCACCATACGTGCGTACGTACGGCTTACCGTCTGCACGTCATGGTGTAATTGTTATTCAATAAATTATTATTTGGATGAGTATAATAATGATGTGTAATTCATGTAAATAATAAATATAACATTACAATTATTCTGTATATATGATATACCATCGAATTATATATTATTTTAATATCAAAAGAATGATATCGTCGCTCGTGCGTACGTACGAACTACTGTCTCCACGAACGTGATGAGATTCATTCTCCATCGTATCCATTCAAGTCTAATTCTCATTTGATGATTAATAATAGTATTTAATGACTTCATATCATTCTGGATATGAATAAGATTCAACCTATCCATAAAAAACACGGCTTACGTAAGAAAACATATAAAAAACGAGTAAGTTAACACCCGAAACAACGATAATACTAAGATATTATTAAAAAATCAATATTAAAAAGTCATATATGAAATCATATTAATGTATATGATTCTTGTATTATTTAATAACAATTATTTCAAAATTATATAAGGGGTTAACCTAACCTCAACCAAGGTAAACTACAAGGTAAGGGTGTATTTCACAATCTCTTCATTATCCGAGGTTGTTTATACGTGATTATCTACTCATACCTATTTATCATCCACATCCATGATTCATAAAAATGTATTCCAAAACATTTTTACTATTTAAAAGAATATGGGTTAATGTTATTTATACCATTATTTGAATTTTTATAATAGGTTTATAAAGGAATCTTTCCGTCATTTTCCAAACAAGGTGCTTTTTAACCATTTCGACTGAATTAAGGTAAGAATGTTTTTTAACTTATACGGCGGGTGCGACTATTTTCTGCCATTATAAAATCTTCAAAGCTTTCCATACAAGCTTATAAGAAAATTTTCAAAGTAAATGTTTTATTTTATAATTATGTGACTCTTAAACGATTTTAAAATAGGAAGAGATATTTCTCTAAAAAGAGTTTTGATCTCATCTATGTCAACATCTTTTGATGGATTTTAAGTTTATTTGGAGTTGATTTAATATGATACAAAACTTCAATATTATATTGATGGTTTTGTGATATGTTTGACTATGGATGTGTTATTTTTCTACCATTCATGGTTTATGAAGAAAGTATTGACATTTTTTATGCTAGTTTTAATATGAATGTTTATGTTATGTTTAAACCTGTTCGTATGAGGAATGCATTGGACTTAATAAGTGACGGGTGGAGCCTGCTATAGCTCCTCGATGCATCGGTAGGTCTCATGAGACAAACTAGTGTCTTGGCACAAGGCCTTGACAAAATCTTATTTGTAGTCTTGGCATGAGGCCTTGGCTATGTGGTTATGATAGTCTGGCATTATGCATTCCATAATTATGATAGTGGTTATTGATATTGCATGTGATTATTAGATTAGTATAATATCCATGTGATTAAGTAAATGGAATTATTTCATTTTATTTTTGTCATACTATGTTTAAGTTCAAGTTTAAAAGGCTTTTTTTAGTTATACATTGCCTTAAATGTTTGTTCTTATTTATGAAAGTTTCTGCTATATTGTTATCCTTACTGGGCATTTGAGCTCACCCCTTTATATGTTTTATTTTTCCCAGGATGTGAAGAAGTATTTTATGAATGACTTGTAGGGATAGTATGAGGGGATAAGTGTGTGATCTATGGAGACTATATTGTTGTAGTTTTTCATTTTATGATTTGATGTAAGCTTTATGAATGTATCTAGTTATTACAAGGCTACTAAACTAATCGGTATTTCGAGACTTGATCTTTCTTGTGATCATTCCAATGTTATGTAACAATGTACCGACTCTGGGTAACTGGGGTTGGGGCGTTACAATTGGTATTGGAGGAAGTTTAGTATAAACCTTGGATGCTAGATTTAGATAAAATCTGATTAGAGCACATAGACCTGAGATGGACTTTGAGGATTAGTATAGAAGAACTTCCTAAAATTTTGGTATTGTAGAGATTTTGTGAGTTTTCCGAGCAATACATCCCTATATGGAAACGAGCAGGTAGAGGCGGGTCTGGCATATATGTACCTAGAGGTAAAAACCAAAAACGCCACTTTGAGCTAGACTCGAACGAGAACTGGTGCACGACAACGGGCCTTGCTACACTCTTGGTTACGACACTCCCGGGGGATATGATTAGGATAACTCTCATTTTCTTTATAAATAATTTTGAAGGGTTTATGAGTATATACATTCTCAAATAAAACATTTTTATGATTATGGATTATATCCAAAAATAGTTCAATTTATGTTAAGTGGTTAATAAGTATGGAATTATGTATTTTGACTTATAAACTGATCTAGTTTATTCCATTGTTTAGAAATGGTGCCTAGTGGAAGAAATGGAAACCGTATCAATGCACGCACTCCATTTAGAGATTTCCCTCCTACTCAAGATAATTATAGTGGATCTGGTGATGCAACTGGTGCTGATCAACTAACCACTATTCTGGGACAACTCACTCAGGTTATGAATAATAACCTTACCCGTATGGGGAACCCTAATCCACAGCGTGGAGGATCATTGTTAGATCACTTCATGAAGTATCAACCACCAACCTTCAATGGGAGTACAAATACATCAGTAGTTGAGCAATGGATAAGTTCCCTAGAGAAAATATTTCAGGCTTTGGGGAGTAGTGAAAGGGAAAAAGTTGTCATGGCAGTTTATCGCCTCACTGGAGAAGCTGATCAATGGTGGTCATTGGTTCAAAACATGAAGGATGATGATGAAGTATCAAATATGGAATGGAGGGAGTTCAAAGATCTGTTTTTAGAAAAATACATTCCTCGTGACCATCGAGCTGATATGGAAAGGCAATTTCTGAGTCTGCGACAAAAGGAGAATGAGAATGTCACAAAGTATGAGGATAACTTTACGAGGTTATCAAGGTATGCTGGAGATTATATATGTAACTCAAGAAGTCAGATTGATCGTTTCATTGATGGGTTAAAACAATTTCTCCTTCGAGCAATAGTCTCACAATCCTTCTCGTCGTACGAAGACATTGTCTCATGTGCTATCAAGACAGAAAATGAATTCTCTAAGTCTTATGACTTTAAAGAAAAGCAAGAGAAGAAGAGATCTTCTGATCAATCTGGGAATGGAAATAAGGGGAAGAAGGGAAAGGTTGAATATCCATCCTGTAGTAAATGTGGGAAGAAACACCCCGGTACTTGCTTAAAAGGAACATGAGTCTGTTACAAGTGTGGTGAAAAAGGCCACCAAGCTCGTGATGGCAAGGGGAAGAAGGAAGCTACCGATGTCCAATTATACCATTGAAGGGAGATGAGATATTATTCCAATGAATTTCCTAAGTGTCAGAGGAACTTTCCTCAGAAAAGACCAAGGGATCCAGGCCAAGCTTATGCTATCACTCCTGCTGAGGTAGAAGCTCTGAAAGACGTGGTAGTAGGTAATTTAATGGTTTCCTCAAGTTTAGAAAATGCATTATTTGATTATGGATCATTGCATTGTTTCATATCTTCCTAGTTTGTTAAGAAAATTAGATATTTCCAATTTGATTTAACAAGGGATTTGTCAGTTAAAACTCCTAAGGGAAGTATCATTGGAATAAAGTTTTTCGAATCAGTCCCCATTAGAGCACATAAATGTTTTTTATCCATTGATATCATCGTCATTCCTATGATTGAGTTTGATATAATCCTTGGTATGGATTGGATTTCAGACCATGATGTGAATATTTATTGCAATAAGAAGGAAGTTGCGATTTTTGATGATGATGATACGAAACCCCTTATCTTTAGAGCAGAATCATCACCACCTAATTCTTATCTAGATCCACCCCAGTAGCTCAACTAAATTCAATTATTGGGGAGGAAGAGAATGAAATTATAGTGGGTGAGGACATGAATGTTCAAATAGAGTATGTACCTATTGGGAAATAATATTTAGATGTGTTTCTGGAAGATTTACCTAGACATCCTCCAGAACGAGAAGTTGAGTTTTCCATTGATTTAATTCCTGTATCAAGGCCTATATCGAAGACCCCTTATAGAATGGCCACTGTAGAATTAGTTGAACTAAAGAAACAACTAGAGGAATTGAGTAATAAGGGATTTATTCTCCCTAGTGTTTCTCCATGAGGGGCCCCTGTTCTTTTTGTTAAAAAGAAAGATGGATCTATGAGGTTATATATTGACTAGAGGGAGATCAATGCAATAACAATAAAGAACAAGTATCCCCTACCTCGCATTGATGATTTATTTGACCAACTGCATGGAGCTCAATACTTTTCAAATATTGACCTTCGATATGAATACCATCAGTTGTGTGTGAAGAAGGAATACATTCCAAAGAAAACATTTCGAACCAGGTACGAGCATTACGAGTTTACAGTAATGCCTTTTGGATTGAATAATGCACCCCTTGTATTCATGGATCTGATGAATAGAGTTTTCATGGAATATATTGATGAATTTGTGGTGGTATTTATTGATGATATCTTGGTATACTCCAAAATCTACAAAGATCATGAAAATCACTTGCGCATAATCCTGAAGACTCTAAGAAGAAATGAGTTATATGGGAAGTTTAGCAAGTGTGAATTTTGGCTTTAGAGGATTTATTTTCTTGTCCATATTGTCTCTAAAGATGTAATCTCTGTCGATCTGTATAAGACCAAGGAAATCCAAGAATGGCCAACACCGACGAGTATAACTGAGGTACACAGTTTTATTGGTTTGGCAGGTTATTATCGACATTTCGTCCATAATTTTGCCCGATTGGCTAACCCATTAACAAAGCTCACACGTAAAGGGGTTATTTTTTTTTGGAAAAAAGAGTGTGAAGAATGTTTCGAAGAACTGAAGAGAATATTAGTCAATGCTCTTATATTGACTCTACCATTGGGGAATGATGGGTTCCTAATTTATAGTGATGCATCAAAGAAAGGACTTGGTTGTGACCTTATCCAGAATGATAGGGTTATTTCCTATGCCTCGCGACAGTTGAAAATTCATGAACAAAACTATCCTACTCCTGATCTCGAGTTAGCAGCAGTGATATTTTCTTTGAAGATATGGAGGAACTACCTCTATGGTGAAAAATGTGTGATTTATACTAATCACAAGAGTCTGAAGTATATTTTCTCACAAAAAGAACTCAACATGAGGTAAAGGATATGACTTGAATTACTCAAATATTATGATTGTACGATACACTAACACTTGGGGAAAGAGAACAAGGTGGAATATGCTTTGAGTAGAAAATATCATGGAGTTTTGAACAATTTGAGAATTGAAAGGGATCCAATTTTCATGGATCTTGTGAAGATGGACATGGGAATAACCAAGGAGGGTGAATCATCAATTCTTTTTCAAATGGTTGCCAAACCATCTTTACTAGAAAAGATTAAGAGTTCTCAGACCGATGATGAATAATTTCAAAAGAAGATTAAAGTTGTGAATCATGGGAGATTGAGAGAGTTTGTGTATGAAGAAGGAATTTTGAAATTTGGGAAGAGACATTGTGTTCCCGATATACCTGATCTAAAAATGGAATTGCCGAATGATTCTCATTGTTTCAATATCTCTATACACCCTGGGGGCACCAAAATGTATAGAGATTTGAAGGAACATTTTTTGTGGGACAACATGAAGAGGGAGATTTCTGATTTTGTGTCAAGATGTATGGTTTGTCATCAAGTGAAAGCTGGAAGGCAACAACCTGGTGGAGTATTGAAACCTATTCGTATTCCTGAGTGGAAATGGGATAATATCATGATGGACTTTGTCATGGGACTACTAAAGACTCCTAGAAGGAATGATGCAATATGGGTTATTGTTGATCGTCTTACCAAGTCAGCACATTTTCTTGCTATAAGAGAAGATCTACCACTGGAACGTCTAGAAAGACTGTATATTAATGAAGTTGTGAGACATCATGGATTGCCCCTATCAATTTTTTCTGATTGTGATCCCCGTTTTACTTCAATATTCTGGGAAATTCTTCAGAAAGCCTTGGATACTGAACTTCATTTGAGCACTTCCTACCACCCTCAAACAGATGGACAATCAGAACAGACTATTCAAACCTTAGAAGACATGTTGAGATCCTGCTCACTTGACTTTCAGGGTATGTGGGATCAATACTTACCTCTGGTAGATTTTTCCTATAACAATAGCTTCCATTCGAGTATTTAGATGGAACCATATGAAGCGTTATACGAAAAGAGATGTCGCACACCAACCTGTTGGGATGACGTTGGTGAAAGAAAACTTGTAGGCCTATAACTAGTGGAGGAAAAGATGGAAATGGTGAAGGTAATCCAAAACCATATCAAGGAAGCTCAAAGTAGGCAAAAGATCTATGCCGATAATCGAAGGAAGGATTTGGAATTTCAATTCAGTGATCATGTTTTCCTAAAGGAATATCCATGGAAGGGAGTCATACATTTTGGTAAGAAATATAAATTGAGTCCCAGGTACATCGGACCTTTCGAAATTCAAGAACGAATTGGGGCTGTAGCTTACCATTTGGAAATGCCGCCAAGTCTCTCCAAAGTTCACGATGTGTTTCACGTATCTATATTGAGGAAATACATGCCTGACCCAACGCATTCACTCACCTATGTGGAATTATAACTGGAACCTGATTTTTTTTATTGCGAAGAGCCCGTCAAGATTCTTGATGCGAGAGAACAAGTACTGAGAAACCAGACGACTCGTCTGGTAAAAGTCTTGTGGAGAAACTATAAGATGGAAGAGGCAACATGGGAACCCGAGGAACTTATGATGAAGAACCACCCGAATCTTTTCAAGCGGCAGTATTCTAGATATTTCAAGGACAAAAATATTTGAAGGAGGGGAGAATGTAACAGCCCATGCTTCTACGATTCACTTCTCTTTGAATAATGTGATAGCGTGTGTTGTATGCAACATCGAGTTCTAACACACCACAACCAATCAAACTAGCAGTTATGAATAGTAATACCCACATTTTGAAATTTATAAATTTAATTTTTAAAAATGGACTTCATTTTTTTATTTGGAATATCGAAATTAGCCTAGGGTAAATTTTTGGTATTTTTCTAAAAAACTTCATTTTTTGATGAATAGTGAAACCACTAAGTGGTAGTTAAAAAACATAATTTTTCATAAAACGTAATTTTACCGCTTAAGTGAGTGGAATTTTGAAAATCCGAGAGACACGGTTAATATCAAAGAGTAAAATGTGGTTCAATGAGATGAATGTAATTTTTGGTGAATAGAAATGTTTTACTTTTATTTACCACGGTTAAAAGTAAATATGGTAATTAAGGGTAAAAATGATATTAATATTACCCTAACACGTGTCCTAATTCTATTGGACAAGTGTATCTCAACCAAAACCAACCTTCGAAATAAAATATTATCATTTAGGTCCACTTGGATTAGATTAGGACATTTATTATTATTTAATTCAAAGAAGAGTTAAAAGAGTTAAAATCAAAGTTTATTTACTAAAACATTTTTAATATAGGGTTATAAATAAGATAAATTCGATTGTAAACCTTAATTATAAATATAAAAATATTTCCTACATAATTGTATTTTATTTATAATTTTTAGACATTAAATTATTTAATTTATTTATGACACAATGGTGATGCAGTAATTACATAATTAATGAAATATTAAAATAATTGATATTATAAATATCCAAATAAATTTAATTTGAGACTTCTTATGAATTTAACTAATTTTATAGGTTAATATGAAATATTGGGATTGATTATATAAATTTATTTCGAAGTAATAATGCTGTTATGAATTTATAAAAAACAAAATACCCAATATTGTCAAAATTGACATAAAAGAGTTTTTAAAACAAATATTATATTAATAATTTATATCCAAATCAAAGAAATCTAAGGTTAGTCCAAAAGACTTATATCATGATAGGTGTATCATTAATGTACCACTTGGGTGTCTCTTGGAGGTATATAAGAAGTTCATTAACTATATAATTTAAAAATACAAACTGATATTGTAAGTGTCAAACTAATTAACTAAGAGTTAAAACTAAAAGATAAGGTTAATATAATTACCCAACCTATCTAAATTATATTTTTTGAGTGGTTTGTTACCCATACTCACCTTAACCTTTAAATAATCCACTTTGGAGCCATTAGAAACCGAAAATGAATTTATTATAAAATAATATTTCAAGGTTTTCCAAAGGTGCCCCTCACCCATCTTATAAAAGGGAACTCACCCTTCTCACTAATTCACACATTAAAAGCCTTTTTCATCCACCTACCCCTGCCCAAATACTCTCTCAACTTCCATCACTTCATCTTAGAGGCCTTAGTTTGATCAGAAATCCAGCCTAATGATCCATTTTGATCAAATCAAAAAGAAGAACCCAAAGAAGAGGTAATGTTTTCACCACCCTCTTTCAAGTCCCTTTCTTCTTCAACATATTATTTCTTTTTTATTCCCATTTTAAAATAATAGATCCAGTATCTTATATATAATGTGATGTTATTATAAATATGGTACAACCATATTCAGTATTCTATCCATCCTTTGAATGAAATGTCACCATACGTGCGTACGTACGACTTACCGTCTCCATGTCGTGGTGTAATTGTTATTCAATAAATTATTATTTGGATGGGTATAATAATGTTGTTTAATTCATGTAAATAATAAATATAACATGATAAAGATTCTATATATATGATATACCATCCAATTATATATTATTTTAATATCAAAAGAATGATATTGTCGCTCGTGCGTACGTACAGACAACCGTCTCCACGAACGCGATGAGATTCATTCTCCATCGTATCCATTAAAGTCTAATTATCATTTGATGATTAATAATAGTATATAAGGACTTGATATCATTCTGGATATTAATAATATACAACCTATCCATGATAAACATGGCTTACGTAACAAAACATATAAAAAAATACGAGTAAGTTAACACCCAAAACAACGATAATACTAAGATATTATTAACAAATCAATGTTAAAGGATCATATATGATATAATATTAATGTATATGATTCTTTTATAATTTAATAACAATTATTTCCTCATTATACAAGGGGTTAACCTACCCTCAACCAAGTAAAAGTACAAGGTAAGGGTTTATTTCACAATCTCTTCATTATCCGAGGTTGTTTATACATGATTATATACTGGGACCTCTTTATCATCCACATCCATGTTTCTTAAAAATGTATTCCAAAAACATTTTTACTATTTACAAGAATATGGGTTAAAGTCATTTATACCATTGCTTTACTTTTTATAAGAGGTTTATAAATGAATCTTTCCGTCGTTTTCCAAACAAGGTGCTTTTTAACCTTTTTGACAGAATTAAGGTAAGAATGTTTTTTTAACTTATACAGCGGGTGCAGCTATTTTCCGCCATTATAAAATCTTCGAAGTGTCCCTTACAATCATATAATAAAATTTTCAAAGTAAAGGTTTTATTTTATAATTATGTGACTCTTAAATTATTTCAAAATAGAAAGAGATATTTATCTAAAAAGAGTTTTGATTTCATCTATGTCAACATCCTTTGATGGATTTTATGTTTATTTGGACGTGATTTATTATGATACAAAACATCCATATTGTATTGATGGTTTTGTAAAATGTTTGACTGTTGATGTGTTATTTTTATACCATTCATGGTTTATAAAGAAAGTATTGACATTTCGTATGCTAGTTTTAATACGAACGTTTATGTTATGTTTAAACCTGTTCATTTGAGGAATGCATTGGACTTAATAAGTGACAGGTGGAGCCTGCTATAGATCCTTGATGCATCGGTAGGTCTCATGAGACAAACTAGTGTCTTGGAACAAGGCCTTGACAAAATCTTATTTGTAGTCTTGGCACGAGGCATTGGCTATGTGGTTATGATAGTCTGGAATTATGCATTCCATCATTATGAAAGTGGTTATTGATATTGAATGTGATTATTCGATTAGCAGAATTTCTATTTGAATAAGTAAATGGAATTATTTTATTTTATTTTTTCCATACTATGTTGAAGTTCAAGTTTAAAATGATTTTGTTTTAGTTGTACATTGCCTTAAATGTTTATTCTTATTTATGAATTTTTCTGCTATATTATTATCCTTACTGGGCATTTGAGATCATCCTTTTATATGTTTTATTTTTACAGGATGTGAAGAAGTATTTTATGAATGAGCTGTAGGGATAGTATGAGGGGATAAGAGTGTGGACTATGGAGACTATATTTTTGTAGTTTTTAATTTTGTGATGTAATGTAAACTTTATGAATGTATCTAGTTATTCCAAGGCTACTAAACTAATCGGTCTTTTGAGACTTGATCTTTCTTGTGATCATGCCAATGTTATGTAATAATGCACCGACTCTGGGTAAACGGGGTCGGGGCGTTATAGTGGGTATGAGAGGAAGTTTAGTAAAAACCTTGGATTCTAGATTTAGATAAACTATGATTAGAGCACATAGACCTAAGATGGAATTTGAGGATTAGTATAGAAGAACTTCCTAGAATTTTGGTATTGAAGAGATTTTGTGAGTTTTCCGAGCAATACATCCATGTCTGGATATGAGAAGGTAGAGGCGGCTCTGGCACAGATGTACCTAGGGGTAAAACCTGAAAACACCGCTTTGAGCTAGACTCGAACGAGAACCGGTGCACGACAACGGGCCTTGTTACACTCTTGGTTTGGACACACCCGGGGGATATGCTTAGGTGAAATCTCATTTTCTTTACAAATCATTATGAAGGGTTTATGAGTATATACATCCTCAAAGAAATTTTTTTTATGATGATGTATTATATCCATAAATAGTTCAATTTATGTTAGGTGTTTCATACGTATGAAATTATGTATTTTGATTCATAAACTGATCTAGTTTATGCCATTGTTTAGAAATGGCGCCTAGTGGAAGAAATGGAAACTGTATCAATTCAAACACTCCATTTAGGGATTTCCCTCCTGCTCAAGATAATTATAGTGGAGTTGGTGATGCAACTGGTGTTGATCAACTAATCACCATACTGGGACAACTCACTCAGGTTATGAATAATAACCTTAACCATATGGAGAACCCGAATCCATAGTGTGGAGGATCAATGTTAGATCTCTTCATGAGGTAGCAACCACCAACATTCAATGGGAGTTTAAATACATTAGTAGCTGAGCAATGGATAAGTTCCCTAAAGAAAATATTTCAGGCTTTGGGGAGTAGTGAAAGGGAAAAAGTTTTCATGGCAATGTATCGCCTCCCTGGAGATGCTGATCAATGGTGGTCATTGATTCAAAACACGATAGAAGATGATGAAGTATCAAATATATAATAGAGGGAGTTCAAAGATTTATTTTTAGAAAAATACTTTCTTCATGACCATCGAGCTGATATGGAAAGGAAATTTCTGAGTCTGAGACAAAATGAGGATGAGAATGTCACAAAGTATGAGGCTAACTTTACGAGGTTATCAAGGTATGCTGGAGATTATATATGTAACCCAAGAAGTAAGATTGATCGTTTCTTTGATGGGTTAAACCCATTTCTTCGTCGAGCATTAGTCTCACAATCCTTGTCTTCGTACGAAGACATTGTCTCATGTGCTATCAAGACAGAAAAGTAATTCTCTATGTCTTATGAATTTAAATCAAAGAAAGAGAAGAAGTGATCTGGTGATCATTCTGGGAATAGAAATAAGGGGAAGAAGGGAAAGGATGAATATACATCCTATAGTAAATGTGGGAAGAAACACCCCGGTACTTTCTTAAAAGGAACGTGATCCTGTTACAAGTGTGGTGAAAAAGGCCACCAAGCTCGTGATTGCAAGGGGAAGAAGGAAGCTACCGATGTCCAATGCTAAAATTGCAGGGAGATGGGACATTATTCCAATGAATTTCCTAAGAGTTAGGGGAACTTACCTCAGAAAAGGCCAAGGGATCAAGACCAAGATTATGCTATCACTAATACCGAGTTAGAAGCTCCGAAAGACGTGGTGGAAGGTAATTTAATGGTTTCCTCAAGTTTAGTAAATGCATTATTTGATTCTGGATCATCACATTGTTTCATATCTTCCTAGTTTGTTAAGAAAATTAGATATTTCCAATTTGATTTAACAAGGTATTTTTCAGTTAAAACTCTTAAGGGAAGTATCATTGTATCAAAGTTTTGTGAATCAGTCCCCATTAGAGTACATAAATGTTCTTTTTATACTGATCTCATAGTCATACCTGTTATTGAGTTTGATATAATCCATGGTATGGATTGGCTTTCAGACCATGATGTGAAGATTTATTGTAAGAAGAAAAAGGTTACGAATTTTGATGATGATGATGATAAGGAACACCTTATCTTTAGAGCAGAATCGTCACCACCTAATTCTTATCTAGATCCACCCCCAGTAGCTCAACTAAATTCAATTATTTTTGAGGAAGAGAATGAAATTATTGTTGGTGAGGAATGGAATGTTCAAATAGATGATGTACCTATTGTGAAAGAATATGTGGATGTGTTTCCAAAAGATTTACCTGGACATCCTCCAGAATGAGAAGTTGAGTTTTCCATTGATTTAATTCATGGATCAAGGCCTATATCGGAGACCCCTTATAGAATTTCCACTATAGAATTAGTTGAACTAAAGAAACAACTAGAGGAATTTAGTAATAAGGGATTTATTTTCCCTAGTGTTTGTCCATGGGGATCCCCTGTTCTTTTTGTTAAAAAGAAAGATGGATCTATGAGGTTATGTATCGACTACAGGGAGATCAATACTATAACAATAATGAAAAAGTATCCCATACCTCGCATTGATGATTTATTTGACCAACTGCATGAAGCTCAATACTTTTCAAAGATTGACCTTCGATCTGGATACCATCAGTTGTGTGTGAAGAAGGAAGACATTCCAAAGACAACATTTTGAACCAGGTACGGGCATTACGAGTTTATAGTAATGCCTTTTGGATTGACTAATGCACCATCTGTATTCATGGATCTGATGAATAGAGTTTTCAATGAATATCTCGATGAATTTGTGGTGGTATTTACTGATGATATCTTGGTATACTCTAAAAGCTACGAAGATCATAAAAATCACTTGCGCATTATCCTGAAGACTCTGAGAAGACATGAATTATATTGGAAGTCTAGAAAGTGGGAATTATGGCTTCAGGATATTTCTTTTCTTGGCCACATTGTCTCTAAAGATGGAATCTCTATTGATCCTTCTAAGACCAATGCAATCCAAGAATGGCCAGCACCGACGAGTATAACTGAGGTACACAGTTTTATTGGTTTGGCAGGGTATTATCGATGTTTCGTCCAGAATTTTGCCTGATTGGCTAACCCATTAACGAATATCACACGTATAGGGGTTAAATTTGTTTGGAAAAAAGAGTGTGAAGAATGTTTCGAATAACTGAAGAGAAGATTAGTCAATGCTCCTATATTGACTCTACCATCGGGGAATGATGGGTTCGTTATTTATAGTGATGCATCAAAGAAAAGACATGGTTGTGTCCTTATGCACAATGATAGGGTTATTGCATATGCATCACGACAGTTGAAAATTCATGAACAAAACTATCCTACTCATGATATCGAGTTAGCAGCGATGATCTTTTCTTTGAAGATATGGAGGAACTACCTCTATGGTGAAAAATGTGAGATTTATACTGATCACAATAGTTTGAAGTATATTTTCTCACAAAAATAACTCAACATGAGGAAAAAGGAGATGGCTTGAATTACTCAAGTATTATGATTGTATGATACAATACCACCCAGGGAAAGCAAACAAGGTGGGAGATGCTTTGAGTAGAAAAGATCATGGAGTTTTGAACAATATAATAATTGAATGGGATCCAATTTTCATGGATCTAGTGAAGATGGACATGGGAATAACCAGGGAAGGTGAAACATCAATACTTCTTCAAATTGTTGCCAAACTATCTTTACTATAAAAGATTAAGAGTTCTCAGACTGATGATGAAGAATTTCAAAAGAAGATTAAAGCTGTGAATGATGGGAGATTGAGAGACTTTGTGTACGATGAAGGAATTTTGAAATTCGGGAAGAGACTTTGTGTTCTCGATATACCTGATCTAAAAAAGTAATTGCTGGATGATGCTCATAGTTCCAATTTCTCTATACACCCAGGGAGCACCAAAATGTATAGATATTTGAAGGGACATTTTTGGTGGGACAACATGAAGAGGGAGATTGCTGATTTTGAGTCAAGATATATGGTTTGTTAACAAGTGAAAGCTGGAAGGAAACAACCTGGTGGAGTATTGCAACCTCTTCCCATACCTCAGTGGAAATGGGATAATATCATGATGGAATTTGTCATGGGACTACCAAAGACTCATAGAAGGAACGATGCAATATGGGTTATTGTTGATCGTCTTACCATGTTAGCACATTTTCTTGATATAAGAGAAGATCTTCCACTGGAACGTATAGCAAGACTATATATTAATGAAGTTGTGAGACTTCATGGAGTACCCCTATCGATTGTTTCTGATCATGATCCCCATTTTTCTTCAAGATTTTGGAAAAGTCTTCAGAAAGCCTTGGATATTGAACTTCATTTGAGCACTACCTACCACCCTCAAACAGATGGACAATCAGAACGAACTATTCAAACCTTAGAAGATATGTTGAGATCCTGCTCACTTGACTTTTAGGGTATGTGGCATCAATATTTACCTCTGGTAGAATTTTCCTATAACAATAGATTCTATTCAAGTATTCAGATGGCCCCATATGAAGAGGTATACAAAAAGAAATGTCGCACACCAACCTGTTGGGATGACGTTGGTGAAAGAAAACTTGTAGGCCCAGAACTGGTGGAGGAAACGATGGAAAAGGTGAAGGTAATCCAAAACCATATCAAAGCAGCTCAAAGTAGGCAGAAGAGCTATGCCGATAATCGAAGGAAGGATTTGGAATTTTAAGTCGGTGATCATGTTTTCCTGAAGGTATCTCCATGGAAGGGAGTCATACGTTTTGGTAAGAAAGGTAAATTGAGTCCCAGGTACATCAGACCTTTTGAAATTCTAGAACGAATTGGGGTGGTAGCTTACCATTTGGCAATGCCGGCAAGTCTCTCCAAAGTTCACGATGTGTTCCACGTATCTCTATTGATGGAATACATGCCTGACCCAACGCATGTACTCACCTATGAGGAATTAGAACTGGAACCCGATCTGTCTTATTGCGAAGAGCCTGTCAAGATTCTTGATATGAGAGAACAAGTACTGAGAAACCGGAAAACTCATCTGGTAAATGTCTTGTGGTGAAACCATAAGATGGAAGAGGCGACGTGGGAACCCGAGGAACTTATGATGAAGAACCACCAGAGTCTTTTCAAGCGGTAGTATTATATAAATTTCGAGGACAGAATTATTTGAAGGAGGGTAGAATGTAACACCCCAAGCTTCTACGGTACGCTTCTCTTTGAATAATGCGATAGCGTGTGTTGTACGCAACATCGAGTTCTAACACACCACAACCAATCAAACTAGCTGTTATGAATAGTAATACCCACTTTTTGAAATTTATATATTTTATTTTAAAAATTGGATATCATTTTTGGATTCGGAATATTGAAATTAACCTAGGGTGAATTTTTGGATTTTTTCTGAAAAACTTAATTTTTTGATGAATAGTGAAACCACTAAGTGGTAGTTAAAAAACTTAATTTTTCATAAAACTTAATTTTACCGCTTCTGTGAGTGGAATTTCGAAAATCTGAGAGACATGGTTAATATCAAGGAGTAAAATGTGGTTCAATGAGATGAAAATAATTTTTGGTGAATAGTAATTTTTTACTTTTATTTACCACGGTTAAAAGTAAATAGGGTAATTAAGGGTAAAAATGATATTAATATTATCATAACACATGTCCTAATTCTATTGGACAAGTGTATCTCGACCGAAACCAACCTTAGGAAAAAAATACTATAATTTAGGTTCACTTGGATTAGATTAGGACATTTATTATTATTTAATTGAAAGAAGAGTTAAAAGAGTTAAAATCAATGTTTATTTACTAAAACATTTTTAATATAGGGTTATTCATAAGATAAATTCGATTGTAAATATTAATTAGAAATATAATGATATTTCCTACATAATGGTATTTTATTTATAATTTTTAGTCATTAAATACTTTAATTTATTTATGACACAATGGTGATGCAGTAATTACCTAATTAATAAAATATTAAAATAATTGATATTATAAATATCAAAATAAATGTAATTTGAGACTTTTTATGAATTACAATAATTTTATAGGTTAATATGACATATTAGTATTGATTATATAAATTTTGTTCGAAGTAATAATGCTGTTATGAATTTATGAAAAACAAAATACCCAATAGTGTCGAAATTGACATAAAACATTTTTTAAAACAAATATTATATTAATAATTTATATTCAATTTATAAAAATATATGGTTTGGGAAAGATACTTATATCATGATAGGTGTATCATTAATGGACCACTTGGGGATCTCTTGGAGGTATATAGTAAGTTTATTAACTATATAATATAAAAATACAAAGTGACATGGTAAGTGTCAAACTAATTAACTAAGAGTTAAAACTAATTGTAAGGTTAATATAATGACCCAAACCTGTATAAATTCTATTGGTTGAGTGGTTTTAGACCCATCCCCACCATAAACTTTAAATAATGCACTTTGGAGCCATTAGAAACAGAATATGAATTTATTATGAAATAATATTTCCAGCTTTTCCAAAGGTTCCCTCACCCCTCTTATAAAAGGGCACTCCCCCTTCTCACTAATTCACACATTCAAAGCCTTTTTGCCTGGCCAACCCCTGCCCAAATACTCTCTAAACTTCACTCACTTCAACCTAAAGTCCTTAGTTTGATCAGAAATCTAACCTAAGAAGCCCTTTTGATCAAATCAAAAAGAAGAACCCGAAGAAGAGGTAACGTTTTCACCACCCTCTTTCAAGTTCCTTTCTTCTTCAACTTCTTCTTTCTTCGTTATTCCCATTTTAAAATAATAACTCCAGTATCTTATATATACTGTGATGTTGTTATAAATATGGTACAACCATATTCAGTATTCTATCCATCCTTTGAATAACATGTCACTATACGTGCGTACATATAGCTTACCGTCTCCACGTCGCGGTGTAATTGTTATTCAATAAATTATTATTTGGTTGGGTATAATAATGATGTTTAATACATGTAAATAATAAATATAACATGATAATTATTCTGTATATATGATATACCATCCAATTATATATTATTTTAATATCAAAAGAATGATATTTTCGCTTGTGCGTACGTATGGACTACCGTCTCCACGAACGCAATGAGATTCATTCTCCGTCGTATCCATTCAAGTCTAATTCTCATTTGATGATTAATAATAGTATCTAGGGACTTGATAAAATTCTGTATATGAATAATATACAACCTATCCACGAAAAACACGGCTTACGTAACAAAAAATATAAAAAAATGAGTAAGTTAACACTCGAAACAACGATAATACTAAGATATTATTAACAAATCAATGTTAAAAGATCATATCTGATATATTATTAATGTATATGATTCTTTAATAATTTAATAACAATTATTTCACCATTATATAGGAGGTTAACCTATAGCATCCCACCTTTTTATCACATAAACTTTCATTACATTTTACAAAACCGAGGATCTTTAAGGTTTAGTGTCTTGGAAACCAGGAACATAATAAATGAAACAAAAAAACATTCTTCTTAAACAATTGAAAGGCTTATCCTCAAGTTCATCCTAGGTTCATTACTGCATCTCATAACCTGGGGACATACATCAAAAGAAAGGGTGAGCAGAAGGCCCAGTAAGAGAAACCAGAGAAACATTTTACATGTGAACTTGAGATACTTCAATAAGGTCATGAAAATAACATTAAGGCATGAGAATGAAATCATGAGATACATCATAATAAAAATAACATTTTTTTATAACTTGAATATGTGGCTACAACATTTAATATTGACAATCGTTTCGTTTCACCAAGGTCCATCCCCAAGGTGTCGTTAAAATTACCAAGGTTATTCACCAAGGCGTCGTTAAAATGGTCATCTCTAGAGATTAAGTCTTTACCCAATGCATTGGAGCGCTATCAGGGCGCACCCTTAAATTTTCCTTTATTATCATGTGATCCACATATATCATCATCAAACATTTCATAAATAACCCATATAGAATAAAATAAATGGGTTTCATTTCATAATCATAACATTTTAAAAACTGCTTTAAAGACATGATCTTTACGTCACTTTAAACCCACGGAAAAGGAAAGAGGGTTTCATTTATGAAATTCCCAGAATTTAAAATAGAACATTTTGATATATATGTGAATACCCCTGTATAAATAAGAGCTTTGAGTATTCACTTTATAACATAAAATAATTTTTAGAAAAGAGAGAGAGGCATTTTGAGACGAAAATTCTGCAGCATAACGGCTATGTTACAAGGTTTTAGAAAACATTGAGAAGAGATGGGACATGGGTCAAACATTCATAAATGACCCATAAAACAGTAGAGGGAAAAAATATAAGGTATTTAAGAACATGGTAATTAAATTTTAAAATATACCATATGAAATGAAGAACATGAAAGGAATAAAAAAAACAAGATTTCTCTTGTGAAAATTCGGCAGCCTAACGGCGTCACTTAAACTTCAACAAAATTGAATTTACAAGGTCAAATAGGGTCTCTCATCATATGAAAATAAGAGTCCAGTATGATAGATATATAGATCATACCCAAAAATAATAGAAAGGAACTTGAAAGAATTGACATGAAAGTAGAACTTCAAAACGAGAAGGGTGAAGAACCACTTAAAAATTCGGCAGCCTAACGGCGCTACTTAAAACTTCAAAATACTGAATTGAAGAGAACAAATGGGGTCTCTCATCATATGATAATAAAATATCAGTATGATAAATATAGAGATCATACCCCAACATAATTAAAATTAACTTGAAATACTTGACATGAAAGTAGAACTTTGAAAAAGAGAAAGGTGAATGAATCCCTTGAAAATTCGGCAGCCTAACGGCGCCACTTAAACATTCTTAAAACGAAATGATGAGAGTAAGAGGGGATATCTAATTATATTAACATGAAAAGGGCAGTAAGAGGAGTATAAAATAACATCCTCCAACATAAGAACATGGAGCATAAAAGGAATGACATAAAAGAGATTACTTGAAATGAAAGAGAGAGGTCGGATCCCTTACCTTAAAATGTAACTCTTAAACCTCAATGGTTGGGACCTTGAGGGCTTGGGGTAACCTTGGGAGGACTCCTTGGGAGGTAATGAGACCAGAACTTCGTTGGGGAAGAGTGGGGATTCTAATTGATGAGAGGAGGGCTTGGTATTTATAGAGAAAGTGAGGGGACAAGGCATTAATGGCCAAGGGACACCTCACATGTGCTTTTCTCAAACCCATGTGCTCTCCCTTAGCATTTACCATGGAGTTAGGCCACATGGGGCCCCCACAACAATAATTCATCACCCTTGGCTGGCCAACCCTTAAAATATCACATGACATCATCATGACACAGCTATGATGTCATTAAACATACCAAAACCCTAAAACTGCATTTTTACTATTCACTGAAAAATTCATCTTTCTCAAAAAAATCCAAAAATTTCAACTTAACTAAATATCAATGCTCTGATTTCAAAAATGAACTCCATTTTATAAAAATAATTTTCTAAGTATTTTTAAATTTATTTTTAAATAAAAACACTATTCACCGAAAATTCATTTTTTCAGAAAAAACCCCAAAAATTACCATAACATAATATCGATGCTCTGAGTTCAAAAATAAAGTCCTTTTTATAAAAATAATTTTCTAATTATTTTTAATTAAATTTTTAATTAAAAAACACTATTCACCCGAAAAAAACTAATACTTGAATAATAATTTATGAAACCGTTATTTAACCATTTTATTGAATCACATTACTTAATCAAGGTGCCTAGATTATTTTAAAACTTTCTTTAAGTGAGAATACTAATCCATTTGGTCATATTACTAATCCTAATCATAAAATCACTATTCATAATTTACTATTCATCAAAAATCAAGTTGATCTTATTAGACTCTAAATTTCGTAGTGGACATAATTGTAGAAGACCATTTTTTGAGAATCATTACACATTTTAAATTATTTAAGGTTTACACAAACATTTTTTTTAAATATCCTTTTGAAAATTCATCAAAAATATGCATACTATTTTTATCCAGTCATTTGAAAATTCATAAACATCATCATAATAAGAAATCCCAATTTTTATTTAAAACAAGGATTACACAAGGCAGTTATGGTCTCATTACATAGCCCCTTATAATACCAGCATAGGACCTAAGAGTAAGGTGTGCTAGGGTGATAGAATCTTGGGGCGGCTCAGTCAACATTGCCCGAGTAGTAATTTCTATCAGTTTGAACTTCTCGCGAAGACGATTCCGTTCTAGCTTCACATGATGAAGTTCAGCTTGGATTTGGTCCAGAGCAAAGCCCAATGGTGCTACCTCCTTCCCAAGCTCTGTTAGATGGGCTTCGATCGGTCCAAGACTACTAGGTGAGGCCATCAAATATTCTTTCTATAATAATTAACCAAGATTACTTGTATTTAGAGACAATAATCAAAACATTTTGTTCACAGTGGTCATATTGACCGATGGTCATATAACAGTCAAAACCCACTGGTCTCATTTTAATTATAATCATGTTTATCAAATAAAACATTTTTGTTGAGTTTAAAAATAAAATAAAATAACACATGAAATTAGGGAACAAGATTTATTCAAAATTTCGGGCCATTACATAACCTACCCTCAAACAAGTAAAAGTACAAGGTAAGGGTTTACTTCACAATCACTTCATTATCCGAGGTTGTTTATACATGATTATCTACTGGGACCTCTTTATCATCCACATCCATGTTTCTTACAAATGTATTCCAAAACATTTTTACTATTTACAAGAATGTGGGTTAAAGTCAATTATACCATTGTTTGACTTTTTATAAGAGGTTTATAAAGGAATCTTTCTGTCATTTTCCAAACAAGGTGCTTTTTAACCTTTCTGACGGAATTAAGGTAAGAATGTTTTTTTATCTTATACGGCAGGTGCGGCTATTTTCCGCCGTTATAAAATCTTCGAAGCATCCCTTACAAGCTTATAAAAAAATTTCAAAGTAAATGTTTTATTTAATAATTATGTGACTGTTAAATGATTTCAAAATAGGAAGGGATATTTCTCTAAAAAGAGTTTTGATTTCATCTATGTCAATATCCTTTGATGGAATTTATGTTTATTTGGAGTTGATTAATTATGATACAAAACATCCATATTGTATTAATGGTATTGTGATATTTTGACTGTGGATGTGTTATTTTTATACCATTCATGGTTTATGAAGAAAGTATTGACATTTCGTATACTAGTTTTAATACGAATGTTTATGTTATGTTTAAACCTATTCATATGAGGAATGCATTGGACTTAATACGTGACGGGTGGAGCCCGCTATAGCTCCTTGATGCATCGGTAGGTCTCATGAGACAAACTAGTGTCTTGGCACAAGACCTTGACAAAATCTTATTTGTAGTCTTGGCACGAGGCCTTGGCTATGTGGTTATGATAATCTGGAATTATGCATTCCATCATTATGTAAGTGGTTATTGATATTGCATGTGATTATTCGATTAGTAGAATATCCATGTGAATAAGTAAATGGAATTATTTAATTTTATTTTTTCCATACTATATTGAAGTTCATGTTTAAAAGTCTTTTGTTTTAGTTCTACATTTCCTTAAATGTTTATTCTTATTTATGAAAATGTCCTCTATATTGTTATCCTTTTTGGGCATTTGAGCTCACCCCTTTCTATGTTTTATTTTTCCTAGGATGTGAAGAATTATTTTATGAATGACCTGCATGGATAGTATGAGGGGATAAGAGTGTGGAATATAGAGACTATATTGTTGTTGTTTTTTATTTTTTGATGTAATGTAAACTTTATAAATGTATCTAGTTATTCCAAGGCTACTAAACTAATCGGTCTTTCGGGACTTGATCTTTCTTGTGATCAAGACAATGTTATGTAATAATGCACCGAATCTGGGTAACTGGGGTCGGGGCATTACACCGCCGACCTATGGATGGTGGGCTTGGGGTAGTCACGACATGGGCCAAGAGGATGGGTCATGAATGATTGGTATCAGAGGAGTCGGTTCAACCATAGAACTCAGGACTCTAATCATTCTTTTCTGTTAAGAAATAGTATTAAGAGTATTTAATGTGGTTTTTAATCCAAGGAGTCTAGTGTTGGTGTGACGACCGACGTATCCATACACCAGGACCATGACATATGATTTCTGACTTAGTGCATGAAAACACTGATTACATATGTGAATAAATTATATTTATTCTATATGTGGATGGAATGGTCATTAAAAGATCATTTATTGAAAAATTTGATATGATAAAATATAAGTAAGATTAAAAGATTAAGTTGAATGATCATAGAGAAGAAAGTATGATTTTTTGGAAAAATATCAAGAGAGTCCATATAGCTGGAACCTTGATATTATCAAAATATTACTTCATTATACAATTAGTGATCATGTTTAGTATATTGGGGGAAAATGATTTATATTCACTTTATTGGTAATTTTAAACAATCTAATGTGGAATAATTAAATATTGAATAATTTTTTGTGTATATGGTGAATGTTTTTTATGCATCAGATGTTGGATGATTGATGTACTATATGGTTTTTAGTAAATTTGATACTTCTCTAGTAGTGAGAGTTTTAAGGAGGCACATGGATGTCCTTGGTAGGAAATAGTGAGAATACATATTGTGGATAATAGAGAATTTAAATGGAATCAGGGATGAACATATATGATATAATAATATATATTCATTATAGGAGAATTTGGATATTTTACTTAGATGTGATGTTGAGAATAGGAGGAGTATTATAGGTTACATGTTTAGTCGTGGAGGAATTTTAGTAAGTTGGATATCTAAATTATAGAATTTGGTTACACAATAAACCATTGAAGAATAGTATATTTCTATAAAATAAGCTAGGAAGAAGATGTTTTGGTTTTATAATGAATTTAATGATATGGATAGAAGGTTAGAGGAAAATTAAATACACTTTGATGATTAGGAATTTGAGGCACTGAAGTGACTTTCTTGGGTTTTATTTATGAATATAGGTTGATTGGTAGAATATGGAAGTACATTATGAGAGTATGGAAAGGATATCTCCTGGACATTCATGCATAATTATATTGAAATTTAATATTTGAAGGGAAATCATTTGGTATGTAATGAAACACAAACTTATAATTGACGACTTTATGGGAATGTATCCAAACATTCATGACTCATCAACATGAAATTGAAGTAATAAAAGGATAGTGACCATTGGTGAGTGAGGAATATGAAATGTTCAAATTATGTTTGCTATTTAAGTTAAAACAATATAAGGAGGCTAGTTTATAATATCATGATTCTAGTGGAGGATTTTGGATTGGTAGATCTATATCCATCAGATGAATATGGGCCAAGTGAACTAGAGATGGCCTCCAACAGTAAATGTATGAACAATATTTATTTGGACTCTACTAACTCAATCACTATATAAGTATGGAATACATTATAGATACGAAACTAAATCAATATTTCTTATATTTAAACCACATTAGGTTTTGATATCATCTTTGACCTCAGGTATATAATTGTGTGTTTATTACCTATAATTTTATCATGAAAATTTTAAAGAAATTAGAATAATGAAAGGGCATCGATATTCTTCTTGAATTATGTCAATTATAATGCTCATGTTTCTATTTTTCTTCTATCAATTTTTTTTCCATTTACAACTATTCTAGGTTCATTTATCATTATAACTCTCTCTTGTTTTTGTCACACAGAATATAAATTCATTTTAACTCTTAAATAAAACATTCTTTTATCTTTTAAATTTTAACATTTGAATTATAACAATCAATCATAGTCACATGTGGAAGAGATCTTAACTTTGACAATCAACATTTGAATAACATTTCTAATAATAGAATGAAATTCATGTATATAAAAATAATTTTGAATTAAACATATCATAAAATATGATATACTTTAAGGATATGATGAGATATATCCATACTAGGGACTACAATATGGTTTCATGAACACCATACAATGAAATAAACACTATATAGTACAATATAATATATCAAAAATACGTCATATGTATATAATGATTTTGGTAACATCTTCTTCAAAATATCACTTTAATTAATGACTTATATATATAGATCTAAAACCCTAAAACATAATATTTCATGATTTTGTACATAAATATCCAATAAACATAACCCAAAGATTGAAAGGCCGTTATATTCGGGATATTAGGTATATAAAACATTAAAATGAAACAAAAATACACCTTATTTATTTTGATCTCATTAATTTGATACTAAATCCTTTTAATCTTCTAAAATCACATTGGATAACTTGATAAAAACATAAAATAAGAATAAATATATAAATCCTTGTAGGGGAATTAGCATGATAAAGGGTCATAACACATGAGTCAAATGGAATAACATAATATCATAAAAATGAAAGGCATGTGAATAAATATATATTATAATTTTATAAATAAGATGGAAAAATAAGATCTGGAAATCATAGCAATGTGACAACAATATAAATCATGAAATAAGAAGATGTCAAGGTTTATGGACTAGACCATATAACGTGGTGGACATAGTCCTATCGTGGATTATGATTACACCATAATCCCATACATAACATCTCACACAATATAAGAATTACCCAATACATTCGAATACTATCTAGGTGAAACCATCATAACATGTCTATGAATATGTGTTACACAAAAGGAAATAAGAAATATTGCATAAAAATAAGAATTACCCATTGGAAGAAATCAGTTAAATAATCATGTATTATAGCATAACTAGAAGGCATATCATAATGGTTTATATGAAAGAATGGATTAAATATTTTGTTTATTTTTATAGGTTAAAAAATCATAGTCTATAAAATATGAATTACAAGTGAAGTGAATAATTGAAAAAGGTCATTAAAGTAACTTTGTAAATGTACCTTTTAAGCAAGGTTTTATTGAAAAGGGTAAAGATTCCTGAAATAGGGTAAAGAGAAAAACAATTTCCAAAAAACCACGAACTAAATGAATTTTTTTTCCATAATAAAATTATAGTTTTTTTTGAAACATGTATCTTTTAAAACATTTTTCAGAGTTATACATGAAATGGGGAAAGAAATAGAGAAATTCATTTTAATCAGGTTTTTTTTAACGAATGAAATTAAGAAGGAACCCTTAAAAATCATAATATCCCCATTTAATAAAGGTGATAATAACATGGTATATATGTGAAGGTAATATATGTTCAGAATAATAAATAAATAATAGTATTTTGATGAAGTGAATTATATATGGAAAATGCATGGCCCAAAAAAGGAAGGCGGTTCAGAAGTTCCCTTACCTCAGGTACAGATTCACTAATCAATTCCTCTTATCTTATTTAATAATCAATATAGAATTATTATAAGAATTATTGATATCATTATTAAACTATATTTTGTTTTTTATTGCGTTTTTAGGTCATTTTAGGTCATTTAATTGAGGTACTATTTCTGTAATCACAATTCAAATGTCATTTAATTAATGGTTCCAAGGTTTCATCACTTATGGATGATTATGAATGTTCATTATGAAATGGTTCCCTAACCATTGAAGTATAGCGGTTTGGATTTAATGTATTTCTAGAAGTTAATATAATTCTCAGTATCATATATAATTCCAAAAATAATAATGATTCATATAGTTCAAGTGTTGTTGCAATACATTTAGTTCATTTTTTATGGTTCTATGACCACAGTGAAATTGTTCGATTTTCATTATTATATTGGATATATATCCATTGAAGAATATGATAAAAAAATATAAAGTTGTTATTTAGATAATTATTCTCCATATTGAATATATTAAAACTATCATTGAAGGCAGCAATTAAAAACAATGTATGTTTTTAGGGATTTGGTGAACTGACCATATTGTTAACTGTTGACGCTCCTTTCGTCACAGAATCTAAAGATCGGAAAAGGGGAATATCTGAGCTCAAAGTGATTAAATCTTTGAAGAAACATAAAAAATCGACAAAGGGATGAACAAGGAGAACATTTCCCATAGGTCGCGCAAGTTCCCTCATGGTCGCGCAAGTACACATGCGCGCCGCCTAGTGGTCGTGCAAGTACTTGCGCGCTGCCTAGTGGTCGTGCAAGTCTACTTGTGCGGCGCCTTATGGTCGTGCAAGTGACTTGCGCGACCTAAGTGATAACTGCTCGGTAACCACCCGTGGTCTTCTTTTGCCTATAAATAGACCCTGTGGGCCCCCCATTCGGGAGGATCTTTTTCCAGAAACTCGGATTGAAGCTCCCGACGCCCAAGTCTCTTCTCAAAGCATCCGGAACACTTCTAAGGTAATTTCTTACCTAGAACAGAAGATCTAAAGAGAAGAAGGAAGGCCTAAGTGTTGAAACTTATCAAACACTTGCGCGCCGACTTAATTCCTTCAATATAACTTGCGCGTCCCTTTTCTGGAAGAACCTCAAGGGGATTCTAAAGGGTTTTATCAAGAGTCGCTCAAGTATTTCAATTCTGATTGAAAATCGCACAAGTACACCATGTGTCGCGCAAGTATACTTGCGCGGTCAATACTTGCGCGCCGCCGCAGGACTTGCGCGCCTTTCAAGACTTGCGTGCCCCTATCTTTTTGGGTGCCCATCTTGCCCATTTTACCCCTCTTAAGCCATTTCACCTTTCCTTTTCAAGATTCAGTCTTCAAGACACTCTTCAAAGCCATTTATGGCATGATTTCTTGATTTTACTTTCTTATCTGAAAGGAATTCTGTGGAATCTCTCTCAAAGTCTAGTGATTTAAATATCCTTATGTCACTAAAATACGGAGAGTTCATTCATTCAACCTCATCCTTTAAAATGAGAAAATCCTAACCTTGGGTCTCCTTTTCAGGAATAATCCCCAGTTATAAAACCTTTAATATGGGCATCTTCCTCAAGAGTAAGCCCCAACCTCAAATATGGGCATCCTCCTCAGGAGTAAGCCCCAAACCTTAATCCCTAACCTGAGTCTCCTTTTTCAGGAATAAGACTCAGTCATAACCTTGGGCTTCCTTTTCAGGAGTAAGTTCCAAGTCCCTTAACCTGGGTATCCTTTTTCAGGAATAAGACTCAGTCATAACCTTGGGTCTCCTTTTCAGGAATAAGCCCCAAGTCCCCTTAAATTTCTCTTAACCAGTCATAATTTACCTTTGATTTGGGTTTCCTTTTCAGGAGTAAAACCCAATCATAAATCCCCTCCTAACTTGGGTATCCTCTTTAAGAGTAAGCCCCAAGATTAGAGTATTCAAATCTCCATGAAGCACATATAACTTTATGGACCCTGTTCATGGATTTTCTCACTAAAAGTAAATCCTAAACCTTCATCTATCTGGGCAGTCATCCATACATAAGCCCCAAACAAATTCTTATGATTGCATCTTTCATGGCACAATTGTATAAATTTTACTAATACCTCTTGTTTCTCACACCGAGCATGACTCACGTGAGCTTAGAGTGTAAAAGTAATTATGAAATTCATCTTTGAGCCATCAATCATAAACATCATACTCCATTTCTCGAACTACGTGGGTTCTGATTCCTTTTCCAAAACAAAGGATACGTAGGTTGCCCATTTATGGGTTCGATCCCAACTTTGAAATAATCTCTGTCCTTCTGAATGACGATAAATTTCAAGTGCCCCACTGAGTGGCTTTAAAACCAGCCTGGTCATCATAATGACCAAGAGACTTTTATATAAATGTTTTGAAGGATACCATTGACCAAGAATCTCTAAACAGATATAAATGATTCTCTATTGATGAAGAACCTCGAATACATATAAAATATTCTCTAAAATTCTTTCATATTTAATCATTGATTGTTAAAACTAAAGGAAAACACATTTTATACTTGGTAATGTAATAAGGATTCACGAACATAACTTAAATCTATAAAGAGAGTCCCGGAGTAGACAATAATTCCCCTCAAAAAGGTGTGATGAGTCCGACCTCCCATCCTCTCGACCAATGCAAATTCCTAAGCCTCATTAGTCCACAAGCTAATGAGCGCCTGCCTTTGGAAAGTAGGTCCAAACGGATGTGGAATCATTGGATGTTTCCGGTTCTACGAACAAACCCGTTAGAAACCGATCGGAACGTTTGAATCTCCCGTCCAGGAGGTCATCCCCGGATTCCGTGCGAAACAAAAATGGTGAACCCGACGTGAATCCTTAACCAAGTGAAAGTGATGTTCTTCTTATTTGTTAGGTACCTTGGGCCAACAAAGCAATCATTGACATGTGCTCATCCAAAAGATGCAGTGGCCGGATTCATCTTGATTATGTCTGTTACATGGAACATGCACTCTTTTCTCAAGATCTTCTGCAAAAATGGATTTCCTTAAATTCACCCCTGTGAATACTGCTGCTGTGAACACCTCTACTATGAGGTCTGCTGCTGTGAAAACCAATGCTGCTACTCCTGCTGGAACGTCATCCGCTCTGAGGATGACATCACCAACTCAGCGTCTTCAACGCTGTGTTTCTAATGCACTGGTTAAGGAGTACCGTCGCAATGGTACTATCCCAACTCTGGAGGCCGCTCGTCAAGACCTCCAAGTTAACAACTCTACCTGGTCGTCCGGACAACGGCGGCCAGCAATAAAGAAGCAGGCGGTGCTGACTACCATCTCCAACCGTTTCGGGTCGTTATCCCCGGAACGCAATTTCCATTCATTCCCTTACTCCGAGTAAGTGAATGAGCAGGTCCCTCGGGGCCTTAATTCAAAAAGACAGGAGTCCTTCCCGAGGGCTCCCATAAACAATCGCCGCCAGACTCGTGCGGTAGTGCGCCCTCAACATGATGAGGGTACCGACTCCAGGCATTCAGCTCAGGTTCCTCGAACCCGAGCAGGCAAGATGAACCGCCAGAGACGGAATCCGGTTAACAATAGGCAGGTTTTCATCCCTGCCATCTCCGGAGAAGTCCACCAACCTAACTTGGTGGAAAACAACGAGCAGGCATACACACCTGCCCGTTTTAATTCAGCTGTCCAGCAGACTCGTCTGACAGCATCAAGCCTATCCCGCCAGGCAATTCCGGCGGAGTACCATAGTCAGGAACATACACCTGCTTATACATCACCAGTTAGTCAGCAAGCTCGTCTGACTACATATGATGGATCTCGTCAACCGCGTTTGGCGAAGTGTAATCAGCAGGCACATACACCTGCTAATACTAATCAGGCCTACCAACAGTCTCGCTTGGTAGCACCCGGAGAAGTCAGTCGGAAAGTCCCGACGACAAACAGGAGGCAGACTCAACTCTCTGCCTCCACATTTGAGTACTGTCAGGATTCACTGACAGGAAAAGGAGGACAAGAGCAGGCACATACACCTACTCCAAGCCCGGAATGGACGTATATCCCCGTTCCGGCGGCTGAAGTCACCAAACATATTTTGTCAATGGTGAAAGAGCAGAAGAAAATTCCTGCTCATATTCTGGATGCTTGCCAGGATATCATAACAGCTTCAGCATCATCTCAGGGAAAGACACATAAATCTATCCCTAGCAATGGAGTGACACATCAGCGATTCACTCCAGAACAGACACACACATCTGTTCCAGTCCAAGAGGGTTATGGGGCATACTCCCCCATATCATACGGACAACCAAGTCACACACATACACCTGATTTGAGTGGAGATCGTCAGCCTAACCTGACCATCTTTCCTGATCAGGCACATACACCTGCTTAGAGAAATCACTTTCGTCATCAAGTGGTTTCTAAAGTGAGTAAGAAGGCATCTAAGAAAAAGATTCGCCCAGCACAGTCAGGAGATCAAAGGCCAATCTGCAACAAGGCCTTGCTCGATGTTGGAGTTCTTGAAGCCCTCAGACATTTATCTGTCAGAATTCAAGATTCTACTCCCTCAGTTCCCAATAACGGGAACATTAATTCTGAAGGTCTTCAACAGACACTTCCTCATGAAGACTTGCTTCATGAAAATTCGGTCAATCTTGAAGTTTCTTCTTCAGATGAGAGCCACAGGAACCCTCTGTGTGGTCAGAAGACCAAGGAGCAAGAGATTTCATCTTTTGCTGTAACCCATCATGACAGTCCTCCTCATGGTGATGAACTTCGCTGCGAAAGTCCTCTCCGAAGTAGTGATTCAAATTGTCTCGAAAATTCTTCAGAAGGCAATGTAGTGACGAGAAAGCCCTCCTATCTCGAGGCACTTGCAAACGTAAAACCAGTCATGTCTGATGCTTTACTATCGGCAGGTGAAACTCTTTCTCCATCAGAAGATACCCTGGGGTTCAGGTTATTCTCCGAACCTTCCCTGGGTCATTCATCTTCCAGCATGAATAGTGATTTCTCTACCAATTTTGTTGAATCCGATGAAGCAACAAGGAAACACCAACTCTGGTCCAAACAGGTAGAATAATCTTAATTTAATGATAAAGAGGAAATGCTGAACATGAGGAAAAAACTGGCAAAAGGTAAAGTACCAGTCATGTTTTGGCCTTTGGCTGACTCCCAGTACGACATTCCAAAGATGTTGACGGATGATGGAATCCATGATATTCGTCTCAACATATGGAAAACTCTTTGTCAATTAAATAAGAAGGTATTATCTTACGATGAATATGAAAATCATCTTAAGATAATAGAAGGGTTACAACGCCAGATTGATTTGGCTTCTCTATCAGTCTCTCGGTATCCAAAGGCCGAAAAGCAACAGAGAACCCTTCAACGTTCATGCCTTGGAGCACTAAGAAGATTGCGTCAGTTAATTGACAATGCTCCATCTAATGTTCATATCAGAGGATGGGGTGTTCACGGAGCACTACATTTCACAGTGCTTTCCGGTCAGCAAAGCCCGCCGAAAATGGTCTCATGCAATGTTATTGCCCATGGCCAGCCACAGTCAATGGGCTTTGTTCATAATCAAAAGCTTGCTCAAGAACAAGCTTAAACTAGTTCCTCTCAAAATCAAGTATATAGAGAACAAGTTTTTGAATTGCTCCTACATCAAGCAGGCAAGAATATTGCACAAGCCTCTCGTTTGGAGCAAACACGTCATCAAATGAAAGAAGTTTCGGAAATCATCCAACGGTCTGTTGAACCAGGTGATAAAAGTGGATACAGGTTAATGCATCCAGCTAATTTCCGAACTAAGATTCGCAAGATCAAGAGAGATTTTAAGATGATCTCAGACATAGCATGTCAAGAGACACCCCAGCTTGCCAGACTGGGGACTTCTCTAACCCAACCCTCAGAATCAACGAATGGGATTCGAGGAGTTGAGCGGAAGCAGCAGGAACATCCCCAGTCCACCGGACTGGGGACTTTTTCAAATCTTCAATCCTTCCCTCAGAGAAAGTCAGTATTCTCTCGATTAGGGAATAAGCCTCAAGAGGAATGAAGAGCCAAGCTGTCAGGAGATTCTCTCCAAGTGACGGTTCTCCAAGAAATTCCTGAGGGATCAAGTCAACGGAATGCCATGTCTCATCATGGACATAGAAGGAGACAATATCACAGAAATGCTGATAGAAATGATTCCATGCAATATGCATCCATCAATGTCATCAATGCCGTTGCTGCTGATTCACCAGATGAGGCTCAATCAGAGGGATCAGACGAAGAGGTTACTGCTCAAGAAGTTGCGCACACAGACCTAAATGAAGAAGGTGTGCGCACACGTAATCAAAGGCTTACCCAAAATCTGGGTATTCCTTCAAGTAACCCACTTCCCCCTCTCTGAAAAGGATCTAATAAGGGGAAAAGAAAGAATCAGGTTACTTCTCACCCTTCCTCTGAAGGAGGTCAATCGCTCTCATTAGAGAAAAGGTTTGCACAACAGGAGGAAGAAATGAAAGAATTAAGAAGGTTGAATGCAGAACTACTTCAGAATAGTATTCTTCTTAAGAATGCTGAAGTCCGACAGCCGAAGTAATTTGTTGTAACTACTGAGATGGATCAAGAATATCCTCCTTTATCAGTACACCCACAGAGGTCTAATCCTACGGGTCAAACGCAACAACGGTTGGCAGCACTACCATCAGTTGCAGCACCAATCACCACGTCTGTCCAAGCTCCATTCATTGCACCTACTCAAAACCAAGTTCAACCTGATGTTTCTCAAAATTTAATAACTACTATTGAGTCATTAACAGCTCGGTTAGAAACTATGGAAGGGAAACGAGCGCAAGTTCAACCTGAAAAGAAAGTTTACCCTGAATGGGTGGATTCAATTTCTCCTCCATCCAGTTTTGGAAACCCTATTTTCCCTACTTTCAATGGATCTGGCGACCCTGAACATCATTTGACGCATTACGTGTCTTGTTGTGATCCTATGATGGGAACTCCAGAGCAGCAAGAAGCAGTGAAACTCAGATGCTTCGTGCGAACCTTGCAAGGACCAGCTTTTGTTTGGTATACAAGCTTGCAATCCCGGTCAGTCATCGGATGGGAGGATCTTCGTCAAAAATTCCTTCTTCAGTTTAGCTCAACTTTTCCAAAAACGACAGTTTTCGATCTTACAAACTGCAAGCAAAGGGAAAATGAAAGAGTCTCTAATTTCATTGCTCGTTGGAAGGGATTAACGTATTCCTTAAGTTTAGCACTCCCTCAGGAGGAATTGTTTCCAATCTATGTGGCAAATTTGCGTGACGAATTACGCACGCCATTGATCCCTGTGAAATACACAGGAGGGTTTCGAGACCTTACTTCAATCGCTCAACAGATTGAAGATTCCCTTATACATGCTAAGGTTAAATCTCGTGTAATTCCATCAGCTCCAGGAAGAAGAATGGGTAAAGCAGAAACTGCTACAGTTATGCTTAAACAGGCACTTGTACCTATTTCTACTTCAAAACCTTCATCTTCTCGAAGGGCTCCACCTCCTGAACGCCAACAACAAAGGCTGTTTCGTCCAAATGATGAAAAAGATCAACGACGAAAACAATTTGAGGATATGAAGAATAAAACATACTCTTTCCGAAGTGAGAAAGTTCCTGGTTACTTCATTTCGGCTCTGGAAAATAATTTGGTTCAATTACCAGTGCCGAAGAGGCCAAACAAGGAAGGAGATGAAGACCGTCCCAATTATTGTCCCTTTCATCAAATGTTGGGGAATCCCATCCAGGAGTGTTTTGTCTTTAAAGACCTCCTGAAAAAGATGGCTGACTTGGGACAAGTCAAATTGAAGGGTTCTTCAGCTCATGTAGCGTGTATTACCGCTACAGATCCAGAGGAAGGAGGCGAGTGGCAGGAAGTCAAAAGCAAAACTGTGAAAAAATATGATGATTGGATGGTCAGAAAGACAATCAATCGGACCCATTCCATTTTGCGAACACAATTGAAGAAGCCAATTGTGTCTCCTACAAAAGCTACAGTAAAGCCTCCATCAAAAGACAAATCCTCAAAAGGGCAGCACAATTCAAAGAAGAAAGAGGAATCAGGAGAAGATGAGTATGCATCAAATCCTAAATTGTCTTTGACTCTGGCAGATTTCATGCCATCTACTTCAAAGCCACGGGCACCGTCCCACCAAACGGCACAGCCTAAACAGGCTAACCAGGCAAAAGTTTACCCTTTACCAAATTATTGAAGAAAGGAGTCACTTACCAGTGGACTGAAGAATGTCAAGAAGCATTTGATGTTCTCAAGAAATACCTCTTGAGTCCACCAGTACTCATGCCACCTATTGAGGGTAGGCCTCTTATCCTCTATGTGACAGCTTTAGAGCGATCATTGGGTGCCTTTCTCGCTCAAAAGAATGATGCTGGGAATGAAAATAGTCTCTACTATCTCAGTAGAACTATGCTTGAAGCAGAAACCCGGTATTCGGGTATTGAAAAGTGCTGCCTAGCATTAATCTTTGCAGTTCAGAAACTGAGACACTACCTGCAACATCACGAGGTCCAATTAGTATCTCGTAATAATCCACTCAAATTCATCCTTAGTCGTCCAATGCTTATAGGACGTCTGGCAAGGTGGGCGGTTATTCTACAGCAGTTCGACATCCAGTATGTGTCTCAAAAGGCAATTAAGGGCCAAGCTCTGGCTGATTTCCTGGCTGAACATCCTTCAGTGGAAGACACGTATTCAGATATCGAACTCCCTGATGAGGAAGTTTTCTCTATTCAAGAGGGTCCTCAAACATGGGAAATGTATTTTGATGGTGCTTCTAGAAGTCCAACAGGGAAGAAAATGGAAAATCCTAAATTCAACAAAGTTGGTTTAGGAATTGTGCTCATTTCTCCAGATAAGGCAGTGTAACCTTATTCCTTTTTTTTGTGGGAAGGTGGTACCAATAATGAAGCTGAATACCAAGCTCTCATTACAGGCTTGGAGTTAGCGCTTCAAGCACAAGTGAATCACTTAAAGGTGAAAGGTGATTCAGACCTGGTAATCAAACAAGTCAATGGGGATTATGCCATCAGAAAAGAAGAATTAATCCCTTTGTATGATTACGTCAGAGAGTTAATGTCGGAATTCCCTTCAGAACCGACATTTTCTTATGTCCCAAGATCACAAAATGCTCAAGCTGATGCACTGGCTAATATAGCCACAGCTTTAGCAGATCCAAATCGGGACGAGACAACCATCTGTATTGCCCACCGTCGTGCACTTTCACCTTATGTTCAAGTCAGAACATAGGAAATTAATGAAATTAGTCCCATTCCTGAACCGTGTGGTCATACTACAGGATGGATGTCACCTATCAGGGAATACCTTCAAAATGGAACACTTCCACCTGATAGATCCAAGAAAGAACAAATTCGGCGACGTGTGGTCAATTTTACTCTTTATGATGGTCCAAACCACCTCGAGAAAATTCTCTACAAACGTGGTTTTGATGGAGTTCTCTTCAGATGTATTGATGGTCAAGAGACAATGGCTATCATAAAACAAGTGCATGTAGGAGTCTATGGTGCCCACCAGTCTGGACATAGACTGTCTGATCAAATTCGAAGGCTTGGATACTTCTGGCCTTCAATGATACAAGATTGTGTTAATTTCACAAAGAAGTGTCATTCATGCCAAGTATATGCCAACTTCATTCATCAACCTCCAGAGTTGCTTCATACAGCTAAATACTTATGGCCATTTTCCACATGGGGAATGGATGTGGTGGGACCTTACCCTTCAGCTACGGCCAAGTAGTTTAAGTACATTCTTACTGCTACTGATTTCTTTTCCAAATGGGCAGATGCAGTACCTCTCAAAGAAGTCAGTTCTAAATGCATTGTTAGCTTCATCAAGTCTAACATCATTACTAGATTTGGTGTCCCTCATACCATATTGACGGACAATGGCACCAATTTCTGTTCTTCTGAGGTAAAGAAATTGTATCAAGAATACAACATTAAGTCCAACCATTCTTCTCGATATCATGCAGCGGCTAATGGCCAGATAGAGGCCTTCAACAAGACACTTTCAAATATACTGCAAAAGATGGTGGATAAATATAAGAGGTCATGTCCTAATAAACTCTTTCATTCTTTATGGGATTATCGGACTACCACTCGCAATGCAACGCGGTCTACTCCATATTCATTGGTATATGGAACAGAAGCAGTCTTGCCAATTGAAGTTCAATTGCCCTCACTCAGAATAGCAATTTGTGATCAGTTGTCAACAGATGAGCAATCCCAAAAGCGGTTGAATGAATTGGAATAGTTAGATGAGAAAAGATTGTGCACTTTGCACCACTTGGAAATCTATCAGAATCGGATAGCATGAGCTTTTAACAAAAAAGTTCGTCTTCGTTCATTCATTCAGGGAGAATTGGTATTGGTTCTCAGAGCACCAATGATACCAGGAAAGAAGCCTCCCAAGCTTGAACCAAAATGGGAAGGACCTTATTCAATACATAAGGTCTACTCCAATGGAGCGTATTCTCTGATCTCAATGGATGGAGAACACGTCACGACTCCAACTAATGCCAGATTTCTGAAGAAGTATTTTGTATAAACACAAAATATTATTCCCAGAACCAAGACTCTTACAATTGGTTCATACAGCAATGGTCCAGTATGACCTTAAACTGCAACTTCGTCCAACATGACGTTAAACTGTGTTACCTTCAATGTCCGAGATGACATTAAACTATATTTTTTCCAAGATGACATTAAACTATATTGTTTCCTAGCAACATGACATTAAACTGTGTGGCACTTTCATCGTCCAGCATGACGTTAAACTGTAAAAAGTCCCCAGAATTGATATCCTCATATTGGTTCACCTTAGTCCTAGCTACATGACTTTAAACTGTACAGCACCAGTTTGTCCTTGCTATATGACGTTAAACTCTACAGCAATGGTCCAGTATGACCTTAAACTGCAACTTCGTCCAACATGACGTTAAACTGTGTTACCTTCAATGTCTGAGATGACATTAAACTATATTTTGTCCGAGATGACATTAAACTATATTGTGTCCTAGCAACATGACATTAAACTGTGTGGCACTTTCATCGTCCAGCATGACGTTAAACTGTAAAAAGTCCCCAGAATTGATATCCTCATATTGGTTCACCTTAGTCCTAGCTACATGACTTTAAACTGTACAGCACCAGTTCGTCCTTGCTATATGACGTTAAACTATACAGCAATGGTCCAGTATGACCTTAAACTGCAACTTCGTCCAACATGACATTAAACTGTGTCACCTTCAATGTCTGAGATGACATTAAACTATATTTTGTCCGAGATGACATTAAACTATACTTTGTCCGAGATGACATTAAACTATATTGTGTCCTAGCAACATGACATTAAACTGTGTGGAACTTTCATCATCCAGCATGATGTTAAACTGTAAAAAGTCCCCAGAACTGATATCCTCATATTGGTTCACCTTAGTCCTAGCTACATGACTTTAAACTGTACAGCACCAGTTCGTCCTTGCTATATGACGTTAAACTCTACAGCAATGGTCCAGTATGACTTTGAACTGCAACTTCGTCCCACACGACATTAAACTATGAAAAAGTTCCCTAAACCGTCCAGCATGACCTTAAACTGCATCATCCCTGGTCCATGTATATGACCATAAACTATTTGCAAATCCCTTATGTCCAGCAAGACGTTAAACTGTGACGTCCTAAATTACATGACGCTAAACTGTATAAAAGTCCCTCACGTCCGGAAAGACGTTAAACTATATAATCTCAAAAGTCCAGTATGACATTAAACTGCACCATTCACGGTCCATGCATATGACCTTAAACTATTCGCACTTTCGTCCGACATGACGTTAAAATGGTACACTCTTTTGTCCTTACTGCATGACATTAAACTGCACAGTCCCCCTTTCGTCCAATATGACGTTAAACTATTTTATCCCCATCGTCCTAACTACATGACGCTAAACTGTACAGAAAATCCTTGATATGTCCTACATGACATTAAACTGTATTTTTTCCCTGCTACATGACACTAAACTGTGCAGCACCAATAGTCCTAACTGCAAGACTTTAAACTGCATAGTCCCTTTTTTATGTACTACATGACATTAAACTATGCATCGTTAAGGTTGTTATTACCTCTTGTTTCTCACACCGAGTATGACGCACGTGAGCTTAGAGCGAACATCAACCATAACATTCCCTTTGGGCCACTAACCATGTGTAAGTCCCAACATTTTTTTTATTTAGATCATTGTCCACAAGAACAACTTGATCATTAATTCATTCTTTAATTGAACTACACGGACTTTGATCCTTGCCCTCCAGGCTGGGTATGTAGGCAACCTCCCAGGGTTCAAAGCCCAAAAACAATCTCTTCACATCGGTTCACCACCATCTCACATGATGATGATTTGTGAAACCGCCCCTGGAATCAATATTTTTACATTGATTCACTTTCGTCCTTGTTATATGACGTTAAACTATACAACACTTTTGTTAGGTACGACAATAAACTAAAAATTTCTTTGATTTCCTCATTTGAGAAGGAACCATTATTGACATTGATTTTTTAAATCATGTTTCATTTTCAAAAGACTACGTGCATACATGGTAATGCCTAAACTTTTTATCTCAGGTTAAACCATCATTGCACTAAATTCCCCTTTCACCCTTCACATGTACAAACCAAATTTGTACAAAGGGTAGTTCTAGAACTACGTGGACTTGATTCCCATCCTTATGGGATACGTAGGAACATTCGAGTGTCCCTCGAATCCAGTACCAAGTCTTTTGGGCCTAACCCCAAATTTCACTTTCAGTCCCTTGGCTGAAAAGTCCTCATGAAAACACACACTGTGTATTCATTATTATGGTCCGAATTCTATGACCCTAAACTAAGATCACTCATACTTTCGTCCTGCATGACGTTAAACTGCATTTCAAGAACTACGTATGGCTTGATTCTCATTCTTATGAGATACGTAGTGAAGTCCAAGTTTCAATTCAGGACCCAGCCACAACATGATTATGGTTTTCATTGACCTATGTATCTCTATATACATTGGACAATACCCATCTTTATGTGTTATAATCCTAACCTTAAATATTTTCAGATCTTCATAACCCTTTTCATGACTTCTAGTCACAAAAATGTCAAACTTCTGAGAATTATTTTGCCTGACTATGCAGCACGTGCCCATAGGTGGCCTTGCATAAACAGTCCACATAACAGACTTTTCAGCCAAAAGATGCTATTCATTTGACCATGCAGCCAATTCCCACTGGTGGCCCTGCATATTTCAACCCCCTAACGGGTTTTGTTAAATAATAGTAACTTCATTCTTGGGAAGAATGCCTCTTTTGTCCTTATTTGTCTTAAACGACAATATGTAGGGATCCGCAAAAAATATCCATCCTTAACATATTTGTCCCATATCCTTTTTCATGATCTGAAAGTATTCAAGTCTATGGTTTATTCTTCTTCCCTACGTTTGGGTCAGACCTTCGTATGAGTGATATTCATCCAGTTCTTCGATGTTCTTGTTTGGAAATATCTTCTCCATATTCAAGTACCTCTTTCCATACAACAAACTCTATACTTTAGAAAATTTGAATCTCCATAAACTTTCACTGGCTTTTAGCATTAGGAAAGTAAATTTCTGGGAGTTCTTTTGCCTGACTATGCAGCACGTGCCCATAGGTGGCCTTGCATAAACAGTCCACATAACAGACTGGTCAGCCAAAAGATGCTATTTATTTGACCATGCAGCCAATGCCCATAGGTGGCCCTGCATATTTCAACCCCCTAACGGGTTTTGTTAAATAATAGTAACTTCATTCTTGGAAACTACTTCTTCTAATGCCTTTTAGCTCTTTTTTCATATCATTCCTCAGATTCAAATATTCTTAAGCCATAGTTTACATTTTTTCCCTCATACTTGAGTATGGTAATATGTTTTCAGATAAATTGTCACGGAATTGAATCCATTTTTAATCCATTTTTTGGTCAAAGCTATTTCGACCTTAAACATTATCCCCTTTATGTCCGGCATTCATGACTTTAAACTGCCCACAAAAGACAAAGGAACTCTGAATAAAAGTCAAGTTCCAGCACACTTGCGTGCTTCCCTCTGTGCCCTAAAGACTTGCGCGCCCCCTTTTCATTTGAATGTATTCAATTTCCTCAGAGTCAAATCCTCATTTTTTTCCGGATCCAACTCTGAGGGGGGACTTTTGTTGACGCTCCTTTCGTCACAGAATCTAAAGATCGGAAAAGGGGAATATCTGAGCTCAAAGTGATTAAATCTTTGAAGAAACATAAAAAATCGACAAAGGGATGAACAAGGAGAACATTTCCCATAGGTCGCGCAAGTTCCCTCATGGTCGCGCAAGTATACTTGCGCGCCGCCTAGTGGTCGTGCAAGTACTTGCGCACTGCCTAGTGGTCGTGCAAGTCTACTTGCGCGGCGCCTTATGGTCGTGCAAGTGACTTGCACGACTTAAGTGATAACCGCTCGGTAACCGCCCGTGGTCTTCTTTTGCCTATAAATAGACCCTGTGGGCCCCCCATTCGGGAGGATCTTTTTCCAGAAACTCGGATTGAAGCTCCCGACACCCAAGTCTCTTCTCAAAGCTTCCGGAACACTTCTAAGGTAATTTCTTACCTAGAACGGAAGATCTAAAGAGAAGAAGGAAGGCCTAAGTGTTTAAACTTATCAAACACTTGTGCGCCGACTTAATTCCTTCAATATAACTTGCGCGTCCCTTTTCTGGAAGAACCTCAAGGGGATTCTAAAGGGTTTTATCAAGAGTCGCTCAAGTATTTCAATTCTGATTGAAAATCGTGCAAGTACACCATGTGTCACGCAAGTATACTTGCGCGGTCAATACTTGCGCGCCGCCGCAGGACTTGCGCGCCTTTCAAGACTTGCGCGCCCCTATCTTTTTGGGTGCCAATCTTGCCCATTTTACCCCTCTTAAGCCATTTCACCTTTCCTTTTCAAGATTCAGTCTTCAAGACACTCTTCAAAGCCATTTATGGCATGATTTCTTGATTTGACTTTCTTATCTGAAAGGAATTCTGTGGAATCTCTCTCAAAGTCTAGTGATTTAAATATCCTTATGTCACTAAAATACGGAGAGTTCATTCATTCAACCTCATCCTTTAAAATGAGAAAATCCTAACCTTGGGTCTCCTTTTTAGGAATAATCCCCAGTTATAAAACCTTTAATATAGTCATCTTCCTCAAGAGTAAGCCCCAACCTCAAATATGGGAATCCTCCTCAGGAGTAAGCCCCAAACCTTAATCCCTAACCTGAGTCTCCTTTTTCAGGAATAAGACTCAGTCATAACCTTGGGCTTCCTTTTCAGGAGTAAGTTCCAAGTCCCTTAACCTGGGTCTCCTTTTTCAGGAATAAGACTCAGTCATAACCTTGGGTCTCCTTTTCAGGAATAAGCCCCAAGTCCCCTTAAATTTCTCCTAACCAGTCATAATTTACCTTTGATTTGGGTTTCCTTTTCAGGAGTAAAACCCAATCATAAATCCCCTCCTAACTTGGGCATCCTCCTTAAGAGTAAGCCCCAAGATTAGAGTATTCAAATCTCCATGAAGCACATATAACTTTATGGACCCTGTTCATGGATTTTCTCCCTAAAAGTAAATCTTAAACCTTCATCTATCTGGGCAGTCATCCATACATAAGCCCCAAAAAAATTCTTATGATTGTATCTTTCATGGCACAATTGTCTAAATTTTACTAATACCTCTTGTTTCTCACACCGAGCATGACTCACGTGATCTTAGAGTGTAAAAGTAATTATGACATTCATCTTTGATCCATCAATCATAAACATCATACTCTATTTCTCGAACTACGTGGGTTCTGATTCCTTTTCCAAAACAAAGGATACGTAGGTAGCCCATTTATGGGTTCGATCCCAACTTTGAAATAATCTCTGTCCTTCTGAATGACGATAAATTTCAAGTGCCCCACTGAGTGGCTTTAAAACCAGCCTGGTCATCATAATGACTAAGAGACTTTTATATAAATGTTTTGAAGGATACCATTGACCAAGAATCTTTAAATAGATATAAATGATTCTCTATTGATGAAGAACCTCGAATACATATAAAAGATTCTCTAAATTTCTTGCATATTTAATCATTGATTGTTAAAACTAAATGAAAACACATTTTATACTTGGTAATGTAATATGGATTCACGAACATAACTTAAATCTATAAAGAGAGTCCCGAAGTAGACAATAATTCCCCTCAAAAAGGTGTGATGAGTCCGACCTCTCATCCTCTCAACCAATGCAAATTCCTAAGCCTCATTAGTCCACAAGCTAATGAGCGCCTGCCTTTGGAAAGTAGGTCCAAACGGATGTGGAATCATTGGATGTTTCCGGTTCTACGAACAAACCCGTTAGAAACCGATCGGAACGTTTGAATCTCCCGTCCAGGAGGTCATCCCCGGATTCCGTGCGAAACATTAACATCATTTTAATTTTAGAATAAAACGATAAGAGGATAGGTGGTGGATATTTAATTACTCCAATAACATTTAGATATATTTATTATACTAGATTTATTATGTCATGTTGTATGGATTTTTATTGGAGGACATAGAGAAAGAATGTCCAAAAACATGGTTGAGTGTATTAGCTTTTCCATTAGTTGTCTCATCATAGGCCACCCCTTAAAGCTCATTAAAATGGTATTTTGGTAAGAAAAAAAATTCTTGGATGTGTATATGAGGGTAGGGTAGATAAATATGAAGATTATTTGATATCTATAAGTCTTAGAAGGTGTGAGATGAAATGGTGGTGAAAGGTGGTAGTCATAAAAGGAGTAGACGAGTGTTTTTTGATAGAATATTGATTAGTTTAATATTTTTTCTAAATAATACAAATAGTATTGATTCTTCTAAATATAAATTAATTAGTTGATTTTATTTGAAACTAATGGTATCTTATAGTAGTCATGACTCATATTTTTGTGCATTTTTTCTAATACAAATTACCATATTTTGTTGTGTTTCACTATTTTAATTAAATTAACAAATTTTTGAAAAATACAAAATATTCACCCTAATAATTATTGGATATTTATATTGAAAAACTGAAATCCAATTTATGAAATTAAGTTATCTTTTTTACAATATTTGTTTGTGAGAAATACAAATTTTAATGTTATGATCAATTTTATGACCATTTGAAAAAGTATTTATGGTCTCATAAAATTATATTATCATAATAATGGAACATCATTTTATTATAATATGATTTTATGAAAATGTAATTTATTTTAAATTTTTATATTAAATTATAAAAATGAAAATAATACTTAAGTGTTTTACAAAAATTCAAAGAGTTATTATTTCACTTTTAAAACATTTATTTATTTTTATCATGATATAAATTTTTAATATTTTAATTTTATGTAAAAAATTAATAATATTTTACACTTTAATAAGTGATGTTAATATTTTAATGGCCAAATTACTATTTCATATAGCCGTATTACAATTCTAAGGGCCAGATTACTATTCCTACAGTTATATTTATAACCGTTATATTGGTTTCCAACATTCTATAAATACTTCCTATTTTATTTTTTAGTCATTCAATTATATTATAACGCAAGGTTTTATATTTTGTTATTTTCAAAATGAATACTTCATTACTAGTATTTTGTTTTACTTCAACAGTATTTTTCATGAGTACAATCTTTCTAGGGGATTAAGCATATCCAAATTATCATATTATTGTTTTCTTATTTTCTATTTTTTTATTATTACACTTTCAATTTTTATGTTTATTTTTATTCTCTAAATGATTTTTTTTCAAAATATTAAAATGTTGTTGGTTATATCATGTGTTGAATTTACTTTATATAATACTACATTACTAAATATCACACATTTATAGAATCTAAATGGAAATTTCAGTAATTAAATTATAGTTCATTACATTATAGACTTTATTCAATTTCACATGATATTGTATCATATATAATAATTTCTGAATTCATATACAAAAATCATTACGGATAAACCTTGAAACTCTTTTAAGAAATATATGCTTGTTTTTAGTAATTAAATCCCCATTCACGTGAAAAAATATTTCTCCATGGGATTTTGTATAATTAAAACCCAATATAGACCTCAAAATCCACAAATGTAAGCAAAGAGAAGACAATAGAAATGATTAATGCTTTTCATGCTACATGGAGTATATAAATATCATATAGGTACTCATAAATTATTAATTCTATAATTTAATACCTACCTAATGGATAAAAACATCACATTTCATTCATCATGATGGATGAGAACATCACATTACCCTCACCCAATAGATTATCACATCACATGTTAGTTATCTTTGTATGGTCATTTACTCTTTTAATTTCTTCAATTGAGGACCTAAATGTCATACTCATATTATGAGATGATAAATCACATCCTGATCAAAATCAATTGACAACTTGATCAATACCATATCAAACAAACCCCCGATTAGCTCAACCTCAGGGTTAGAGTACATATGTTATTAATGTTTGAAGGTTCTCATTCTAGTTATTGTAACATTTATGATTTTTTTTGTTTGTATTTACACATTTTCATTTTTTACTAATATAATTCTTTTCATTATTTAAAATTGTTTTTAGTATTTTTAATATACCCATAATTTTTTTTTGGGATTTTAATCATGATTGGGGTTGATGATGTACTACAGGTGGCTAGGAATTTACTTAGAGGAACCATCATACTATTATTATAGGGGTCATGACGTCATGGGTGTTTACATGATACTATGTCCCACTTGTTTTAAGATAAATCTCATCATGGATTAGGTATTTACAACATGGTGGGTATTTCGTATTAGTAAACTCCAATAAAATATGGGTTAACTATGGTTTGTGAAGGTCATGTCATAGTGATGGATGGGACAACATTATTATAACACTTATATATCTTTTGGAAAATATTTCACATGAATTTTTATATTTTATGAGGAATGGAAAAATAATTTCATAGAAGAGAGTGTCATGTTGTTATGAAGATCCTTATTTATTTTGTTTCATTGTTTGGAGAGCCTTATATGTGAGGATTATGTTGTGGATGAGAGTGTCACACTATAATGATGAACTATAAGTATTATCTTAGCAAAAACCATACACAATTAATTTTAAAATTTTCAATGGGTTGTCGATATGACACTTTCTAGAGGGAATCCTGTCCTGTAGACAAAACTTTTGTTTTAAAATCTACACATAATAAAGAACCTCTAATTTTCCTTTAGAAACATTTATTAGGATTAATGGTCACACCATAACTCACAATATGTGTTGTGATAGTTATTAATGAATTGTTCCATGGTAGGGGACATGTGTTCTAAATCTAGACTAAGAAGGCAATTTACATGAAAAGGGGTATGACATGTTATGATTTTCTTGAATTTAGGATTATTTTGTTTTTATTGAAAAAGGTACTCCACATTGTGAGTAGGCAGGCCATACCATTAGGGTGACCTAAAAGGGTCATTTCATTGAGATATGTTTGTTATTGTTGTGACAAAAAATTTCGACAATTCATAGAAAATATATATTGAATTAATAAATTATAAATTAATTAAAATTTTTAGGGTTCCTCACTGATACTAAAATATTCTCTATTCCTCCTCTACTATTTCTATTGATAATTTATATTCACAGAGTAATTTTCTCTTTCATTATTCAATTAATTTGACTATCTTTTGATTTTGGTAATATATTTAGGTATTCTATTATTCCCCTTCAGTTCTTACTCATTTTGTCTTAACATATCATAATATTATTTCAAATAATGTAGATTAGGATCAATACTAGGGTTCTCGTTAGATTCTTTGATTGTTTCTATTTGATCATGGATCAGTTTTCAATATTTAATGGGAAGGTTACTATGAGAATAATGTAAGTAATATCTAATTTATCCCTGTGTTATAATTTTATTTCCCACATGTTTGAAATGTGTGTTCATGTTGACCTAATGTGATTCTGACCGATTATAAATTTTTTTTCACGTGGTAATCACACTATTAAGTCTATGAACTATTCATTAATAACTGTATTTCCAAAAACCATTGTCTTATACGTAAGCTTTGATTTGACCAAAATATATTGAAATTGTTTCTTTAAGCCTAAGGGAATTATAAGGGAACATTTCACCCAATTAGACAAAAGTAGATTACCTCAGATGATCCAAAGGATGAGGATGTGTGTTAAATATGTGTTATCAAGGTGGTATTCACAGGTAAATATGGGTTTAAGGAACTTGGTTTGGTGAGTCACAACCTATTAAAAAAAATACTAAGATGTTAAGAATGAATATTGTTATGTTCGTAATGATGGAAAATTAAGAACTTTTTTAACTCGGTTGTACTAAATAATGAAATGTGATCAGTATATCATATAAAAATATGGTAGATGGCTCTTTTTTATAAGAATATTATTGTTTGGGAGCCCATCCACCCAAAGATGTATCATATGGTTATAAGGTGGTGCAATTTCACCCTAGTTCGACTATAAATTAGAGATGGTTTCTTGGTAGGACACTCTTCCTAGTGATAATATGTCGAGATGGTTCTATTGTGGGTTGTTATTCACCTCAGGTAATGATATATAGGAGATGGTTCTATGGTAGTGCATGATTAACAAAACAGTGATAATCTTCCAGAGATAGTTCTAGGGTTGGGTCTTATTTCCCCTAGGAGATGAATATATATTAGAGAAGGTTATATGGTGTGGAAATTTTTGCAAATAGGTGGTGAAATATGAGATGGTTTCAGGGTGGGACCTCATTCCCCCATTGGTGGCTATGTATGATGTTATGATACATATGAAACTATATGAAGTAGATATGGTCATTACTCTATGTCACCATGGAAGTTAATGATCAATAATGGTTTATTTATTCATGTTTTTAATTATTTACTATGGAACATAAATATGCTCTTTTTTAAAAAGAACATATTTAGGTACACCATTGGCGAGGCCTACTAATATTTACTCATACCCTTCTCAGGCCGCTGTGCATACCTGAGAAAACATCATGGTTGTAGATTATGAAAAATTCAGGGGTCCTGTGCTAGATGGTTGATCTAGTTTCCTAAGATGGATTACAATAGATAGGATCAGGGCATGTATCAAGACTAGATTAACGACCTTTTCCTTATTTTGTTGCTTTAGATTATTTTGTATCTTGATGCATATAATCTTCTCATATGGTATCCTGATTATTTCTGTGTGATTGTATGATATGTATTGTTTTTCATATTAATATATCATTTGTTGATGTATTTATTTATTAGTGTTTATTTGTGATGATTATTGATTTTTGGTTTATCTACATTTCTATAATTTCTTTTTGTCTACTATTATGTGTGGTTACCTTATCTAGGTGTTATAGCTACCCCGTGATATTATTAGACCCTCCTTACTAATTGGTAGCCTGTTGAATATAAGGAGAAGTTCTTCAGGTATGTAGTCATCTAATCCATTCACAATTGAGGTAAACTCTCAGGTTGTAAATATACAAAGATACACAAGAGTTGGGTGAATTTCCTCTCATAAATCATCATTGAAAAATCTTCACTTTTAGTATTCATTCTAAATTATGAAGATATTAAATGTTATATAATTTAGATAGATAAAGTAGCATATAAATATATAAGAAGAATACAACAATATTTATAGTGGTTTAGGGAACACAAATCCCCTAGTCCATTCCACTAATACTATTTAATGGGGGTTGGTGATTTTTACTAGACTGGTCATCTAATAACAAGAACAAAAAAACTGAGTATAGGTAGTTGACACCAATAAAGTAAGTATTTTATAGAGAGTTTTGGATCTTTTATAATTAACCAATTAATATATATTTTAGTCCTATAAGTTGGTACTCCACCAATGACATATTCCAAGCATCCGTAACTCCAATAAATCTAGGGAGATTGATTTGATTTAATAAATAGTCTTTTTCATAGTTTTATTTTCAATCGCAAGAAATGGATCTTCTTCATCAAATATTAATGTCTTCAAGAATTAATATCTTCAAAGATATCATAGTTTCAAATAATCTTCAATAAAATAGAAATATAAAAATAGTATTAGTAACAACAAAATTATTTTACATGGAACTAAACTGAAATATGTATGTCTCTAAATTGTAGCTTATTCATAATAACATAGAGGTTCAATAACTATTATTTTACAAAAACTTTGTATTCAAAAAAGAATCACAAACAAGATACTGAAAATGATTCTACACTTTATATTTATCAAGATAATCTTAGATTGTTTTCAATTTAATCTATCGAAGAATATAACATGATAAATTTGGATGATTTGAATTTAAACCAATCAAGAGATTCATAACTTCCCTTTGAAATAATAATGATTTAATATGATGAATACAAGACTTTTAATCGGTGGTAAAATAAATTTATAATGATATTTACCCTCTAGTAAGATCATTACAAAAAAAAACAGATAATATATTTAATTTAAAAAAAATTAATAGTCAATTCAAATATAGGGATTCTTCACATAATGAAAAAAACTGAATGTATAGCTAAAACATATGGTAGTTTAAAAAAGTAGGATTAAAAACCATATATTTAATCATTTAAACGTATGGTTTCTTACTAACATTGGGTTGATGATCTATACTTTTCAATAGTATAGGCTACATGATCCATACATTTCATTCCAATCATAATGATGCTAAACCATACATTATGCATCCAAATTTAGCATATGAATAGCTTTTCATGAATAAATTCAAATGGTTTTACAATACATAATCAAATATTTTAACCCATAAAATAAGATAAAAATCACAAGAAATATATTCTTGAAAAATACTTTAGTTAATGTCACTTGTAAAATAATCATGGGTATTTGCGAGCACTAAAATTAATAGATTTATAAAGTATTTTTGTGACAATACATGCCAAAATATCTCTCCCTTTTTATAATAAAAACCCCATAAAACAATACTCATAGAAAATATTTTATATGTAAACACATATAAATTTAAGTATTTATATATATACAATAGAAATTATTACGTAAACAATAATTGATATTTATAATTTAATAATACAATAAAAATTTAAATTCTGCAGCAAAAAAATTAATTAACCCTCACTTAAGTAAACTAAAACGTGTAATATAAAGTTAAGAACGTCATGTTTACCCAAATTTCTCCTACTTTTGGTGATATAAAAAATAAATTAATTGAAAATTTTTTAAGACACATTCAATGTATCACACAACTTTAAATTAATGTTTATAATTTTATAAGACAAAAATGATATTGGTTCTAAAATTCGAAATAAAAATAAAAAATTAGAATCTAGCAGTGAGAAATATAATATAGGAAACAATTTTAATAAATGGTTTTTTTTAGTAAAATAAATATTCAAGTAAGTGCTTTCAAAAGGTTAGACTTGTTGAGGATGAATGGGCTTGTTTTAAAGATATTTTAGAATCTTGAATAGCTTGGAAAGCCTGATGAACATCATTTAGCTCTTCTAAAAAAATCTTTGAATCTTTCATTATTGTTATCAACCAACTATTACATCAAAATTATTGAATCATGATCCACCTATATTATTTATACAAAATTGAATTTCAAAAACTGATGAACAATATCTTATAACCAAACAAAATGTGAGAGAGTTTTACCTAAAAAATTGAAAATATTTCTCATATCAGGATCTGTTGGTGATAATTTCTCAAATATATCTCTCTGATCTTCCAAAACCACATTTAGAGGTGTATTGTCAAAATAAATTGAATGTATGAGATTAAAGTGAAAATAATTTCTGGAATTATTTCAATCCTTATGATTAAATATGGATAAGTTTGAGGGTTAAAAGTGGAAATTATAAAATGATTGGAGGTACTCTTGATTGATTAAAAATGGATTCCTAAAAGCTTCCTTAAATCTCAAAAATATATCTTTGAAACATATTCATATGTTAGATTTCCAAACTAATTGAAAATTTCTCTTTGAAAGACATCGAAATATCTTCTTTGAACTGAATTTTCATTTAGATTGTGTAATTGGGATTGAACTGATTATAATTCATCTCTGGGAATAGATGAGTTTCTCAGATCATGAAAATATTTCATTGTATATTCCAACAAACATTTCAAATTAAAATTTACTACATTCATCCTATTAAACTTAATTGAAAACTCTTCTAATTGTTTATTCGAAGAACTAGACATTTTTTCTTCCATATTTCCTCATGGTTTTACATGATCAACCACATATAGGGGTTTACCTTTATGCTTGTCATTATAAGATGGGGTTGTAATTTCAATATCATCTTCTCTTACAAGTTATAAGATAATATTCTTATCACATGAATCTTTTAATTGTTTATTCGACAAATCAGAAGATTCTTATTACTGATTTATTCATGGTTGTCCTTGGTTAACCACTTCTAAGGGTTTTCCATCACCAGTCTTACAATAAAAGGGAGAAGTAATTTCATTAATCATTTCCCTTATAAAATGTTTGAAAATATTCTTATTCAAATAATCTGCAATAATAAAGGTTGTTAGGTTATCATTTAACCTAGGAGGTTCAACTAATATAGGTTTTTCTTGATCTCCTCCTTTAATAGTTTCTTCTTCTTAATCTTTTTGAATCTAATTTTCATTATTCTAATATTAAACATGATTTTCAATTTGAATTTTAGATATATCATGTTGCTCCACTATATTTCATGGTTTATTTTCAGGTTTTTGTTCCTTAGAAGTAATTGTTACTCTTACAACCACTAGTTGGTCAACAATATTAGTTACAGAAGTTGAAAATTATGGGCCCAATCAACTAGATAGTCTCTTTTTCGGTACTGGGTTGAAATTTCCTCATTGGATTATTATTCCAAATTTATTTCAAGATGATGATGAACACCCCTTGAATTTTTGGTATTACAGACATCATATCTGATTTCGTGTCTCTTAGGTCGAGAAGAATATTTTACAATGGAAAATATCAGTTTTTCATTATGAATAATAACTGATATTGAATATCCAATATTTCTTTTATCCCTATAATAAATAAGACCAGATTCATGTTGTTTATTTGCACCAAAAGGTCACAACCTTTCTCTTTGTGTAATCCAGAAGAAACATATATTTCTCAAATTTCCTTCTCTCATAATGACACTATGATGAAACATAGTGTTCATATTTACATCTTTAATAATGTTTTTATGTATAAAATAATAGAAAATGTCCATGCATAATTATAAAAGGGCATCCTTATTCTACATGAAAATAGTGTTTCTTGTATCAGAGCATATATCTGGGAAAATTATGTATGATATTTCTAATTATAAAAAACTTAACATAAATTGCAGGATAAATTTAATTTTCTAACTTAGAAATTATTTAAATTATTATTGAATGGATGAATTCAAATAGTTCCTTATAGTTTGACTAAAAAATACCTTATTAATGTTTTTCAAATCAAGGTTTATCCTAAAAGAAAAGACATTATATCTTCAGAGTTATGTTCATTTTTTCTAATAGATAAAATATTATAATGAAAAAATTATTTAGGGAAACACTATAAAATATTTTCAAATTCTATAGAATAGAAATAAAATCCATTTCATTTAAATTTAAAATGATAACAACTTTTTTCTATCCAACACAGAATTTAACATTAATGTAAAACTATTTTACTTATATGTTTATCACAGACTCGGTATTTTATTTATCAAAAATAAATTCTAAAACGTTAATGGATAGATATTTTACCAAAATAATATTCTTATAATTGATCAATCTGAGGTCTATGACCTTTCCATGAATAATTTTTCTATAGGTGGTGCATTGATGCTTAGTTCTACACGGTTCACATTTATCACTCCCCTTTATCATCGACATTTCTAAGAATAATCAGATTGAAGGATCAGAATCTAGGGTTTAGAAGGGAAGTATAGAGCTCATGAATTAAAAATTGATTGAATAAAAATGATAAGAGAGTGATATAGGGATATGGTTTTGATTTTTGGTGTGATGTTGGTATTGGTTTCTTGAGCCAAATACACAATGTAATCATTATTTATTTTTTTATTGAAAAGTTACTCTTCTGAAATAAAATTTAATTTCAAATAATTAGTAAATAAATGAATAATTAGTGAATAAAAATAATTAATAAAAAACTATATAAATAAAAATTTATTTGAAATTTAATATTATTAACTCTCCCTTAATAAAATCAAATATAGTAGTGGGAAGTGGTTTAGTAAAAATATTATCATGTTGATATTCTTTATTTAAAAATTCTAAAGATATATACATTTTAAGAACATGATCTATTTTAAAACGATGTATTATATCAACATTCTTGGTTCCTGAGTGACTTACCAGAATCTTTCAAATACTTATTACACTTATATTGTTACATAAAATTGAAATACCATTGAAATTATGTCCAAAATATGGTAATGTGTATTTCATCCACAACAGATGGGCACAAAAACTTCTTTCAGAAATATATTTTACCTCAGGTATTGATATATAACCTATATGTTGTCTCTTATTTTACCATGATACTTAGTATTTTCTTAAAGCGTGATAGGTTCCCATTGTATATTTTCATATAAAATCTAAAATATCCAAAATCAACACCCGAGTATGAAATTAAATTAAAATAGAAAGTGTTTGGATAAAGTAGTGATCGTAAATACCTCATTTTAAAAATATAAAAAATTTATTAATAGTAGTAATATGAGATTATTTTTGGTTTGATTGAAATTTATCACATAAAATATTAAAAACATAATGTATTGTCTACTAATAGCAATATATAATAAAATACCAATCATACATTTTTATAACTTTATTTTTAATGGTTTTCCAACTTTATCAATTTATTCTTTTATATTTGTACACGCAGGCATTGTATAAGTCTTACTATTTTTAATCGAATTTTTTTTCAATATGTTAATAATATATTTACTTTGAATTAAAATTTTCATTATCCTTTTTTTTATTTGAAATATAATAATGAAATTTAACTCTCCTATCATACTAATTTAAAATTCATTTTGCATAATATTTGAAAAGTCATTATCAGGGTTTTTATTTTTTGAACAAAAAATGACATCATATACATAAATATGTTTTAACAATATTTTAGAAAAAACTATTTTATTAAAATTATTTGGATCTTATAATCTTATAGAACATCAGTTTTCCAATAAAAAGATATTAATTTTTCGTACAATGCTCTAGGTGATTTTTAAGGCCATAAAGTGCTTTAGTAAATTTGAAAACTAAATTTGGTTGATGGGGACATTCAAAATTATGTGGTTGTTCAATATAAACTTCCTCCATTCAATATCTATTTAGAAAAGACCACATTACATCCATTTGACAAAATCTAAAATTAATATGTGATAAAAATTCTAGAAGGATTATAATAGCTTCTAATCTAGAAATTGGTGAAACTATTTCATCATAATACATTACTTTATCCTGATTGTATCTTTTATTTGCTAATCTTTCTTTATTTCTAGTAATTATTCCTTTGAAAACTTATATATTTCAATAGACCCATTATTTTATATTTTTGGATAATTTGAAGGACATTCAATTAGTTTTGAAACATTTTTTATACTAAATTTGTTATGTTCTTCTTTTATATCCATTATCCAACATTCATATTCTACTTCTATAGTCCTAGCATACAATTCAGGTTAGAAATGAGGAAAATTCAGCTTGGTTTCCTACATTCCTCTTAGTTCTTAATCTAGTGTCTAGACCCCCTTTAATTATTTCTAAAGGGTTATAATTTATGGTTCTAGGTTGTCTAGGTAATACACTTTTAGGTTCATTAGTTTCATGTTCTTCAAAATTTTACTATATTTCATTTTTTATTTTGAATATTATTTTAAGGCCATTCAAGTCTCGTGTTGTATAAAGAGTCAATAATTTCATCTTTTTGATCTTTTATTTTATCAAAAGTATTACGTTAACTAAAATTCTCAAAAATATATTTATAACAATCCTTAAATTTTTATTATACCTTCTTTAGGATTTATAGGTAGCAGAATATCCTAGAGAGATTCCTTCATTATACACTGGATAAAATTTTCCACATTTTCCCTCAATATTTAATGTATAAACCTTGTATCCAAATACTTTAAAGTAGATGAATTTAGTTCTTATGTTATTCCATAGTTCATATGATTTCCTTTTAATGGGGGGGCTTATTAAAAATCAATTTATGATATAAAACTCTGTTCTTATAGCTTATACCCAAAAAATATATAGGAAATCTATGTTTATTTAACAAATTACCTGTCATATTTTGAATAGTTTTATTTCTTCATTCAAAAATTTTACGTTTCTGAGGTGTCCTAGGTATAGGAAATGTGTGTTTAATACATATGTTTGACCAGAAATTGTTAAAATCTAGATTCTATAATTCAATACCATCATCACTTCTTAATGAAGTTATTTAAAAAAAATTCATATTGAAAAATTTTACAAAATCATTCAAAAATAGATAAAACATCATGTTAATGTTATATAAAATAAACATACATAATTCATAAAATTTCATTAAATACAATTAAAAAAATGTAGTTTTAAAGAAATACATGATTCTATTTATAGTGTAATCAAATCAATGTGGATAAGTTCAAGTGGTTTTGATGTAGAAGCTTTGTTAATATATTTTAAGGATGGCTTCTTCTTCTTTCCAATTTTATCTGCATCACAAACTATATATTTATCAAATTTGAGAATAGGAAAATTAGAAACTAAGTGTTTCTTATATAATTTATATAATTTACACTTTGTTGATTGATATCATTGCACTTTGTTGATTGAAATTGATTTTGGATCTCCAACTCATCCAACTACAACAATTTTCCATTTTGAAATATCTCCAAATGAATCCATTCCTCCATAAAATTTTGCATGTGTATAAAAATTGGTAGAGACTACCATTATGTATCTTGAGTAGCCACTCTCCATATACCATACAAAATTTCTATTCATGTGTCATTTTTCATACAAATAATTTAAACAAAAATTTGGTTTAGAACCCATACATTCGTAGGTTTAGCTATGTCAGCATGTAATTATTTGGGTATCCAGATCTACTTTATTTTTCTATAATTTTTTCTTTATGATTCAGAATTTTTAAGAGGTAATATCCTTTTTAATTCCACTTGTATAAGAATTTATGGAAAAAAAAATCATTAAAGAAATGTCCATTAATTCAGAAATAAAAATAGGAAAATCTTAATATATTGTTATAAAACTATGATCAAATTAATTCTTATATAAATAATTTTATTTAAAATTTCTTTATATCCAATATTTTTAAATTTTGATAACATTATTTCCATGAATATCAATTATTTTTTTTCTCCTTTTGTTAATATTCTGGGAAAATTTTTAAATGATTCAACTTTCTTTTGTAATTATTTTTTTCTATTTTCTTGATTAATATAATTTATGGTGAAATTATTAAATTTTTCTTTTTAATTCTTGATGTTCTTTTAGAATAATGTCTCTTTCACTTAAAATAAAATTAGGAATATTTTTTAGATACTTATCATTTTTTACTAAAGGTTCACATCTTTCTTCAATCATTGATAAATAAAAAGCTATTTTTTTGTAATAACAACTTTCAGAATAAATAAAATAAGAAAAAAAAAATCATATTTTACCTCATCTTCTTTCTCTTCTAGGAAGTAGGTATTTTATTTCATAATTTTCATATTTTTTATCTGATTTTGATTTGGAAGAGATGATGGAGTCTTTATATACACTACAAGTATCCTTCATAGTTTTATTTTTTCTCATAATCTGTCCTCATATGATTTTCACTTATTTCTTCTTCATCTTTCCTTTTTATTATTTTATCTGTGGGAAATTAGGTCTGGTATGTCCCATATGTTTAAATTCATAGAATAAAAATTCTTTAGATCCCATTTTCTACTTTTTAAAAGTCATCATGAATCCATTTTTCTTCTTATAAATTTTTTGAGTCACAAGGATAACTAAGCTAGATCAATTTCAGAATATAAACACTATAAATTATTTGTATCTTCATTTGTTTTCATTTCATGATTTTGTAAAATAACTATAATAGAAGTATATTAATTTTTATCTTTTTATGATCTTAAACATCATCATTAATCTATTCTACATACTTCATTAGGGTTCCAAATAATTTTTCATCATCAAATCATAGAATAGTGTTATTTGTTGTATAGAAGTAGATAACCCATCCGATTTTGAGGGTATAACATTGAATAATTTTTGTGCCTTATATGATATTAAAGTTGAAGTTCTAATGGTAGCAACACCATTGGATATGTATGTAAATCTCCCATTCATCTATGTGGTGATTTCACCATCATACATTATGAATGTTTCAAACATTATCATTGTAATAACATGTCTTAATTATCTAACACTATGAGTTCCTTCTTGTTAAATATCAATATTTTTCCAAATTTCATAGGTATTAGGAAATTTAGATACTTTATAGAATTCATGTGGACCATGTTTTCATATATTATCATTTATTTCTTTAGAATTTATATATTATTCAACAACTTTGGTTACATCCTAAGTTATTAGGTTTTTAGGGATATCCTATAGAGTGAAAATCCTAATGTATACTTTGAATCCACAATTATTAGATAGATAATATTATGAGATTTATAGAATCCATAAATCTCACCATTGAATTAAGAATCATGAACCATTAACATAACTTAATTTATTTCTATCCCTTACATCATTATTTTTATAGAACTGTTACTTTGAGCTTGTAATATCTTACTCAATTTCTTAACAAATCACCCATTCGATACAAATTTTTGGCCAAAATAATAAACGAATACACAAGAGGGTTTGGAATTCGGTCTTTTCAACACTCTTAGACAGATCATGTCTTTTATCATTATTTTTGATTTATATAGATATGTTTTATTCTCTTCTTCAGATAGGTTAAGTAGACGATAAATAAATAAGAAGAATAAAACAATTTTATAGCGGTTCAGGGAAAAAAATGCCTTAGTCCACACCACCAACACTCTCTCAAAAAACATGGAGATTTTCACTAGACAAGTCATCGTATCACAAGACCTTAATAACTACATACATGGAGTTTTCACCTTTATAATAAGGATTTTTTAGATCCTTATGTTTCTTTTATAAGGAACCTATTTATCAAATGATTAGTTTGATAAGTTGATACTCCATTAATTCCTAATTCTAAGTTTCTGATACTCTAATAAATCAAAAATGATTGATTTGATTGAATAAAAAGAGTACGATTCATATTTATAACAATAACTGATAGAAAAAACAAATCTTTTTCATCAAAGATAATTGTATTGAAGAATAGAAAACTTCGAAGAGATCCTAGTTTGAAATAATTTTCAACAAAAATAGAATAGTATTTAAATTAGCAGTTCTTCTCAGTATCTGATTGAGTCATGTAGGAATCCAAAGTGTAGCTTCTCCAGAAGAACATAGAGGTTCACTCTTTTCAATTTTACAAAAAATAGTTATTCAAAAATATATCAAACACATTATAAAAAAAACATAAATACTCTTTCAACCCTTAAAGAGAGTCATAAATTTCTTTATAAATAGGAATTATTTAATCTAATAAATATGATCATTTGAATCATTTATAAAATATATTAAAAATTATATTTACTCTAGGAGAGACCATTTCAAAAAATTAGGATAATATTTTCAAATTAAAAACTCTATCGTCAACCAGTCAAACATAGGGTTCCTTCAGGTAATGAAGAAACATGAATATATGTTTGAGAATATAGGGTTAATTATAAATTTCGGGTTAATTTAACATATGTTTATTCCTTTAGGAATTGGTTTTATTCTATATATAGGCTTGATTATCCATAATTTTTAACATCATAGGGTATATGATTCATAAATTTCATTCCAAAGGTAGTGTTACCAAACCATATGTTATGCTTAAAAACATTAGGTATGGACAACGTTTCTAGAATAATTTCAAACCCATTCAGATAACATAATCAAATATTTTAACCTGTAAAATAATTTAAACTTCCTAATAATTATTTTCCAAAAAAATATTCAAATTAATTTCATTAGTAAAACAAACATGAGTATTTGAGAGCATCAAAATGAATAAAAATTATAGAGTATTGTTGAGATAATACATTAACATCATAAACTAGGAATAAGATATTAAAAAGTTGCATCTGTACCTTATTTTTTTATTTAAACTTATTATTTGTGTATGGTAGAGAATAAAAGTGTGGTGTTGGAGCATGATGTGATTTTTGATTTATGATATTTTACTCTTGGCCTTAGGCGGTAAGAAAGAAAGTGTTCATTAAACAAATAAGAAAAGTACTAATAATATGACATTTTTTTCATTTCCTATTATATTTTACACTGATTATGATATGTTGTTATGTTATTTAAGTTATATAGAATAACCTAAGTAATTCCTTCATATATAATTTGATATTGAAAACTTATCAAACTGATTCCTTGCTTTATTTTGTTATTATTTCCAATTATTAATTATATAGAATATAATGATTCTTTACTTGTTATTAATTAACCAAATTCTGATATTTAATGTATAATAATTTTTTTTCCGGTGGAGTATGATTAAAATTGTAGATATATTACACTATGATGACCGACATTAGAGCTTCAGGTGGGAGGGAATGAGAACGTCCCACTGACAGTTGTGTTGGAACGCCCTATTTCATTGGTACTATATATGGATGATCAACACTATGAGAGAATAATGGTGGTAATGCATTTCATGTATAAGTAATATCTATGAGCTATTAATTCCTTGTAAAGGTTTACATGGTTGTTTTAGATGTAACACAAAGCATTATTTATAAGTGAAGGTGATCTAGGTGAACTCTCTACAAATAAATTTTTAATCAATTTTAAATTTCCTCTAAAAGGAGATCTAGGTCGGTGACCTATATGTTATTAGTCCTAGCTAAAATCTAGTGGAAAATTCTGGTCCTAAAAGACTAGTATGTTTTGTTAATAAGGTGATATTATTAGGTATGATTTTATGATCATTTATTCTTTGAGACCTTGAAGTAAGATAAGGCCCAAGAGTTCATGTATCTTTCCAAGTGAGAAATTGTAGTGGGGGATTATTGAAGGATACCATGTTTTAAATAATTTGGAACATAAAGTGGAGTTTTATGTTTTTTATTGTAGGATGGTTTGGATAATAATTTGGGTTTCATAATGAAATTATGAGAATTGCAACACTTTAAAGTGTTTATTTTAATTGAGATAAGTCTTGTGAGGTGGCATGGGTGTTTAATGGATTTTTAGGAGCACCATGACTTGAAAACCCATTTTTTGATAATGTCAAAGGGGGTTCACCATTTGTAAATGATTAGTAAAATCCATTCCTCGAAACCATACTACCATGTCGGGGTGTCACATAGTTTTTTAAACCATGAAATCAAGCTCACATAACTATGAATGATGTTTTAGATAGTTTTGATAGGGGAATTTCACCAATTGAAAAATGTTAGAAAAACCACTTTCCTAGCCATACAGGGGGTGTGTCATCTTAGGTCTGGGTGGCCAATGGTTTGTTCTTCGTTTGGGTAACCATGTGGCCAAACTGTGCAACTCATTAAAAAGGGGAGAAATTACTGTTTTGACATGTTTTAATTTAACCTTAAATCATTTTTATCACCCCTTTCCCATAATCTCTCCCTTCCACTCATTGTAGATCCTCCTCTCATCCTCCTCCCCTCCCAGGATTCCATGTTTCCCTATTGTTTATAATTTGGATTAAGCACATTCGGGTGTTTTGGAAGCATGACTATTAGTCAGTGATTACTTCTACATCCATAATTCAATTATATATCTATATTTAATACTAAATTAATGTGAACTTGTATCAACTATTTTCGTGGTTTCGGTTGATTTGTTCATTTTCCCTCAAACTCGATTGAATCAAAGAATTATAGTGGGTTTTTTTAAGTGTCATAATCATGATGTAGGTGGTATATGGAATTTCCCTTAATGTTTTAATTATTTATAAAATGTTTTGTTGTCCCACGCACTATATTTTTTGTGAGACTCCCTTAAAATGTGAAATAACATGTATATAACCTAATAAATTATATTTTATTAACATATTTTATTTAATTGAACCATTTGAGGTTGTTTACATTAATTTGAACCATCCCCTTGGGGTGTTTATCTTATACACGAGGACTTGTATGAGTTTTCTAGGAAACTGGATAACCCTTATGATTTGTCAGTGTGAATTCATTTGATTATAAATATCATAGTACTATTTAATCATATTTTGAGGTATGTTGAACTATACCCCATTATGATCATGATTATTTTGAAATTAATGAATTTGGTATTTTATCCCTATCATAGTTTTATAATAAAACAGACATTGGGGTTCACTATTTTACTCATTAAAAAGGGGAAATCAAATAGAGTTATTTGAAATCAAAAATTGAAGGGACCTTCTGTTGGACATCTTAATTACATATTAATGGAATGAACCTAACTATATACCTAATTAGTGATATTTTATGGTTATGGAAATCACCTCTTTAGACTTCATACATTAACTATAATATTATATGAGTACTAACATAGACTTCTTACAACATAAATTTAAATAGAAAAATGTCATGGATAATCTCATGGAAAAATGTTTTCATATTAATGGAAACATGCCTATGTGTTATATTACACCTTTAAAGAACCTTGGTTTCCCAGGTCGGAATCCCTTAAATGGTCTTATGGGTTATATTAATTATTATTCCTTGAGAGACACTTGGGTGTCTTAGGGATAATTCCTTGGATGATTTTAGAGTTCAGGTGAATTATATTAAGGCTTAAGCAATACATGACTTCAATTTTCATAATTACATGAATGTGACAAGAGATTAAATTGAAATATGCTAGATAATGGAGCAATACCTAAGTTACATATATAGAATGAATTGGATAGGTTCATTGGTTAGATTAATTGTAATATACCATAGGACAATACCATGGTTCCTTACGTGGAACTCCTTGTATGGGTTCATTGGTTAAATAACTTACATTACACCTTGAGCGATACATTAACTCCCTATTAAGAATTACATGCACCAGATCATAGGATAGATAAAATTTATTAGATTCCTGATCAGCCTTATACAATGATGCCATGGGTTTAACTAGTGTCATATACAACTATTATACTTTTATGAAATTGGTTATATTCCTTAATTGTAATGTTTTAGAAGATGGTTTAATTATGTATGTGACTCTTATGCTACTATTATGTGGATTTCTTGTCCTTATTCCTTGTTCCCCTCCAGTGCATGTATATCTTTTCATATATATTTTTCATATATACATACACACACACACACGCACACATAGATATATATATATACACATGATGGAATGTCACAGATATTCCATCTTAGTTCGAATTAGGTATGGTTAGCTTGGTATCATTTTGGAAACCCAAACCCTACTTATTTATATATATATATTTACGTTCTTTTTGATATACCTAAACATAATTGTATTTTATACTCACTAACTTGATTGAATTATACACCATTAGTGGTGTATTATGGATTATATATCACACTTCGTTAGGGATGTAATTTTATACTTAGAGAGACATCGTAGTTAGAAGTTTATGTTTTTTATTTGGATTTCTTGGTGTTTTTCATTTCATTCTATTATTCATAGGAATGGTAGATTAAGAACCATTAACTTATTAGGAGCTTAGGATGCACATAGAGATAGTATATTTGGATTTTTTTATTTTTTTATATATTTTTATATATTTGTTGATTTATATATTCTACTTTTTATATTATAGAATCCCATGGACTTTAATGGCAGTATTATTTTGAGTTTTTAGATGATCTGATATATCGATGGTGTATTGATTTTGTTCTTATTCCAATATTGATTTATTTATTATATACCAGTGAGACACTTTGATCATGAAGGTATACTCTCCCCACAATGACATCATTGGACCCTCGTTATTAGTCAGTAGCCTCTGGAATATGGGCGTCTCACTTGAGGCCATATGGTTGAATGGAATACACACTATTTTAGTGGCTCCTCGGCTAGGATGTTACAAGTGGTATCAGATCCCCTTTTTATTTTTATTGCTATTTGGATTGGTAGATAAGAGACCTTGAATGTGTTGTCTCTTGGTGTATATTAGTGTCTGGTAGTGATTGACCGATGAATTAGTAAAATATAAAGTGGCTAGGATTGGGAGAGTTGTTTGTATAGTATGTTACAATAGTTGATTAGATTGAGAAATTGATGTACTTTATGCAGCATACTGATTTATTATATTTATAATATTTTTTCATTGGGTCAGTATGTAAAGGATTTATTGTTACACTCATCATTATAGAGACATATAGATTCACATGCCATGCACATGTCAGGACATATAGATTGAATTGCATGATTTCCTGATGTTTATTAGTCATGCCTGATGTGATTATCTATCATTCTAATTTCTATACCATACTTCAATGATTATTTAGTATTATATTCCTATATACCATGTTTTTCTGATTCATTTTTATATGTCAGTATTATTTAGAAATTTGATAGAAAACATGCCTATAATTATGATATATGATTGGGTGTTAATGCATATGCTACAACCTAAATGGTGCTTCTCATATATTTTGATGATTTCACCATAAATTTTAAATCTTGATATGGTTGAGACTTGGAACATCGGTTTAATAGGTTTAAAAGTTCATTCTTGTTATTAAATGGATTCCAAATACAATTTATAAAGATTATGGTCCATTATAATTTGTATGTGGTGATCTATACAATTAAACCATCATATGTGGGCTTATTATATTTTGTAAATGATGGTAAAAACCATGTTTCAATTAAATTAATTTTAATTACATGTTACAAAGTTTAATAAATTTATAAAATGAGAATGGAAATTCATCTTACAAAACGATGATAAATATATACATTAAATAGCTGAACTAATATTTCATAGAAACTTTTCTAATTTAATAAATTCATATCCTTGACTTTGGATGTTTGTTAAATTGGAGTTGGTTGAAACATCAAATGCTTGTGCCTCTATAATGTGGGAATACCGACCTATTTGTCTAGACATTTATTTTCATGGATATGACCTTATAAATGTGTTTTATAATTGAATGTTTCTATGTAAAACCCAATAATGTTGTTTGAAATATTAATGTTTAAGATTTTTTGGGTTTCATTTAGATATACCCACATTGGTATGAGGAGACCCTCATAGGTATTCTTTATTTTCATATTACATTGTTCGAAAACCCTTGGGGGTATAATCACGTTACATATGGATATTTATTTGAAGTGTGAAAAACCACTTATATGGTGTTACATATAAATGCATGGTGAATTATTTTTTATCCAATTCCCGTAAAATGATAGAGATATTGTGGTCTAATTTTATCCCTAATAGTTTTTCAAGTCCATAATTTATTAAAATTCCAATAACAATCTAAATGGAGTTTTCCTCTATAGATTATAATTGACATTTTATTTAAATAATCTAGATATGATAAACATTTTTGATAAATAAAGTTGTTAAATTATTCTTAAAATTATGTTTGGTATAATATTCTTATTTTTTCTTTATGGGATTATCCAAATAAAGTACGAGGTATTGTACTATTTCATAATTGGTAATGATGTTCTTAAAGAGATCCTTCTAATTGATTAAAAATAAAATTTGACTTAGTGTAATGGATTAAATTTAATCTTATTGTGGTGTTCATAGTTTTTAACCTTTATTAATGGTGGTTTAAATATATCGATATGTTCATCCTTATACAAGAACAAGTATATTTTCTATAGGTATCTATTGAAAATTTTCATTCATAATAATCTTAGAGGTTAGCACGAAAATCCTTGTGACTTATTTGGAATGGATTATTTTTAGGATTTATGTTTTATATTTAATTAATGGGTTAGATTTGTGTAGATAACACCCTTAAAAATTGACACCTTTGTTAATGATTATGAATAATTTTAGGCATGTGGTTCTATTCGTGTGTCATTTCTCCCGAGTAGGACTCTTATTGATGCGAAGAAATACCCTATATATATGGAAGATGGTTTGATAAGTCAATCATTCTTGAGGGCATGAGAATGTTGTAATTTATGGAATTATATGGTTGGACATTTATAGGGAAAGGTTGGATGCTTAGTAGGTTTTTGGACCCTTCTTCTTCTTGAGTGATATATGCCTTTAGAGGTTTTAATCTATATTAATAGTCATTTGTGATAATATGACTCTGGGAAACATATTTTTATGGGCCATTAGATACTAGTATGCATAGGGTAGATAGGAATATGGATAGTATCAAAATATGTGTCATTGTGTTGATGATATTGTGGGGTAGTACACATCGATACATGTTGTGCCTGTTAAGTAATCAAAACGGTGCATCAAAACATATGAGTCCAGTAAAAATTATTAATTCCTTGATATTTTATACTATGTTCATTGTTCATTTTTGGAATATAATGGCCTGGATTTATTGATAAGTATTATTTTTTTAATACTCGGGTTGGCATTGCTAAAGGTTTGAGTGTTGTAACACTTTTGATTACTTTAATTTTTTATTATGTGTCTGATTCTAGTGACATGCATGAGCATGGATCAGGAGTGTGTCACACATAAATCTAGAGAAAAATTTATCTATATCACTTTAAAAATGTTTTTTCTTCTCATTTTATTTGGATATTGGTAAAATCAGGTTTCCCTCCTCTATAACCCATTTTCAATGGTGGATGGAGCATGTTGCATGGGATGAGTTGATGTTCTATGTAAACAAGAACTAGGAAACTCCAAAGGTGGGGATCATTATGTCGAATGTTTTTTAGAATATCCTTGCTTATAATGGGGGAAAACAAGAAAATCCAATTTGGACATGGTCAAAACATCTTTTGGACACCCATGAGGCTTGTGAGTTTGAGTTCTAGCCATTCCAATGACACTAGAGATAAGACCTAGTTATGGGTTTTGATGGATTTTGGACACTAGATTTAGGCTTATGGTGCATGAGAGACCAAGGGAATGTAATGATTTTGAGGGATATCGGTGCTTACAAGTCATCATGATGATAAAATGGTTGGTTGTGTACACAACCATTGAGGAAACTCTAAGTCTAGGATAAAATATGGTGGTGGATTCTGAAAAAATCACAAAATGCCTTAGTAAGAAGTTAATCATGGCCAGTTAGTTATGACATGTTAGAAGGTGAAGCTATTATCTTTAATGTAAGTCGGCCAGAGGTAGCATATATGTTCTTTTTATTGGAATTAGGATTCAATTTTTTGGAAACCATGTTAGCACATTGACTTCATTATGATGGTAGTGTCTTTGTTCTTAGGGATGATCATTAAATCCTTTTAGTGTAATTTTAATTCAGATATGATCATGCCCTCTATCATGTCATTTTCCATGGTATATTGAGATATCATTAGTGATATGCATATCTAAAGAAATAAATTAAAATTCATTATCAGCTCGATAAATAGACTATTTTTGATTTTTGAACTGGGTTCTTGGAAAATCATATAGGTGTTAGATTTCCTAAGTGATAAAATAATTCCCATGTAGAGAGGAAATGGAAGGACTCATATATACTAGCTGATATGTTAACATAATAATTAGGGGAGATACATCTACTTTTCACAGTCAGTATTCTTGATACATGAACATCTTTGCTATGTACCGACGTCTCACTTGTAAAATCTGGAGAATAGAATACCATATATGGGCTACATGGACTATATTACATGATGGTGAGGCTACCCTAGACCTATATTCATGATTATATAATATGATTTGAGTGGGATTCCAAGGTTTCTTAATTGTGTATACACATGTGTTCATTTTGTGGCATGATGAAAAAAATGAATGTATTGGTTATAGATATCACCAGAGGTTGGCTAGGTTATTCATTGAGCATTACTAAAGAAAAAAAAGGTGTTGATTGGATATAAGAATCAATATTGGGTTTTAGTTGCCCTAGTTTTTAAATCTGATCATTTTCGAAGATAATTAGTGGATAGTGGATCACCTTTCTTTTCTCTTATTTGGATGAATGTGGTTGATAAGGGACTACATCAGAAACATCATTGGAATGAGGTGAGTGATATTCAATGGTTAGCCATAGATTTTCATTATATGACCTGGATAAGTGATGATTATTGGGAATAAACTATTCCATTAGGTATGGATGTTTTGAAATGTGAATCCATATAATTATATGGTTCATCTTATGTAGTCAATTTCTATGGTCGAATAACTATGAATCAGATTTGGATATCCAATATAGATCTTATGGTGAGGAGTAATATGTTATGGGGGATAAAAGAGTGAATTATATGATCACGTCTCGAGTTATATAAGATTATTTATGCACCATATTTATGTCTTATCCTTGAATTCAAGTGTTGACTCATGTTTTAAAATCATACATATCATATATTAGAAGTAATTACTGTAGATTCATTGGGTGTTTAAAATGCAACATGGTCGTTTCAGTGAAAATTTCATGACCCATGTAAAATGGGTGATGTTTTGTTTTTTTAAAAGGCTTCTTAGGGATGATAATTTTTATAGTGGTGAGATTGTAATATCCCATGGTTTTGAACTAGATGTAATTTACAATGGATTTTGGAATTTTCATTTCAAGGATAGTATGAATCATAATTTTTTCATCCAAATGAAATTACGAGTGTTTGAAAACATTAACCTATTTATTATAGATGGGTTTTAAGTAATGAGAGGTGAATCAGGTGTTCGGTGTAGTTTCTGGAGAATTGGGCATCAAAACAATTGTTTTTAGAAAAGGTAAAGGGGGAACGTGGTCTGAAAATTTTATGTTCAAAATTTGAATACAATCTATGGAGCCTAGTAGGGGTTTCACATGGTTTTTTTAAACCATTCACCATGGGCCACATGAACTTGCAAGATGTTTTATAAAATAATCATAGGAGAACTGTGTGGCTTGTACAAAGTTATGAAAACTATTCTCCAAGCCATGCGAGGGTGGGTGGGTGTCACCTTAGGCATAAGTGCCCCATGATTAGTGAATGATTCAGCTACCCTTGCATCTAAATTGTCTGGCTCACTAAAAATGAATGAAATTAAACCTTTTTCCTTTTTTCCTTTTAACCCTAAACCATAATTTCTATTATCCTTTCACACAAAAACTTCCTCCCACTCATGGAGCTACTCCTCCCCTCCTCCTAAGATTCCATGGTTAACCTTCATTCAGACTCGGAATCGAGCGCCATTAGGTTCTTTGGAAGTGTTTAGTTACTCTAACATTACTTTCCCATCATTACTTCATTATCACATCATTTGGCATGCTAAATCCATGCGATTTGATTTAACTTATTTCTTGAGATTCTATTGATTTCTTCATTTTCACTTGAACCATATAGAATTATATCTCAATAAGGGGTGGGTGAAGTTTCCTAAGCATCAGGTAGCTTGTATAAGGATTTTAAATTATGTTTTTAATGATTTATAAAATGTGTTTTTGTGTTGCAAGCCATTTTTCCCTTGTTTCACCCTTAAAATTTAAAATTAATTATATTGAACATAATGCCTTAAATTGAATAGACATTGTGCATTTAATTAAACCTTTGGAGGCTTCTCATATCAAATTATAACAACCTCTTAGGGTGTGTTCATGATACACCATGAAATCTATTATTTGTCTAATAAATCATACCACCATTTGGTTGTGTTAGTGTAAATGAATATGATAGTAAACAAAATAGTATGATTTGATCAAATGTTTAGTTATTTTGGACTATTCTTTGTGAGGATAATGATTAGACTAAATTTAATGGATTAGTTATGATATACATGCCCCTGTTTTATAATAAAATGAACTTTTGGGTGTGTTGTATTACTAATTAAAAAGGGTAAATCAAATGGAGTTATTTGAAATTATAAATGGAAATCACCTTCCCATGGAATTATTAATTTCATATAAGTGTAGAGTCCCTAACAATATACTTAGATTATGATATGTTATGCTTTTGTACAAGGAATCCTTTTAATTCATACTTGAGTTCTGAAACGGAATTCTTACAAACATGGAATTATTTAAAAATTATATTCATATTAATAAATGAAATGGATAATCTCATGGACAATATTTTAATATTAAAGAAAATGTTTTTATAAATTGTATTAAACTATGAGAAAATACTTGTTTCCAATGTAGGAATTCATTGAATAAGATTACAAGTTAGATTCATTATTATGCCTTGAGCAACACAAGGGCTCTTTATGTAGAATTCCTTGGATGTGACCATAGTTAAGATGAATTTTAGTACACTTTGAGTGATAACTGAGTTCCAAATTGTGTAATTCCGGGGATAATAGGTTAAATAGAAATATAATCATCCATGGAGAGAAACTTGGGTTCCTTATAAGGATTTCCTTCAATAGTCCCATTGGAAAAATTATTTACATCATGCCTTGAGATATATATGGGTTCCGATGTAGGAATTCTATGAATGGAATCATAAAAAAGATGAGTTTTTTTACATTCTTGATCATCATTATACATGGATATCAGGGGTTTACAGTATAACCCATATGATTATTATGTTTTTTGAACACGTCTATGCTCACTGGTTTGTATGTCTCACTTGAATCCTTAATTATGTAAGTGAATCTTGTAGTAAAATTTTGTTGATTCCTTCGACTTATGCCTTTGGTCCTCACCAGTCAATATATATCTTTCTGTATATATGATTATTTACGTGAATAAATAAAAATGATGGCATGTACGAGATATTATGTCTTAGGCCAAATAATCTATGGTCAGCCAGCTGTCCTTTAAGGAATCCAAGATCAACTTATTTAAATTTATTAATATAGTGTTTTATTTATAAATCTACACACTACTGTATAATATAATCATAAACATGATAACATTATACAGCATTGGTTCTAACATATTGAATTTATCTCAAACACTATTCGAGCCACCATTTGGTAATATAATAGACATCATGGTTGTAGGTTCAGGTTTTGAATTCAATATTCTTGATGTTAATAATTTTCTGATTTTATTCTTGGGTATGGGAGCTTAGGATCACATAATTAATCTAGAGATCAGGATTCTCAATGATATATCCTTTCTGGATTTTATCCATTTCATTATGTATTTTTTATGTATTATCTACAATATATCTAAAACTTCATATATTTTTGAATAACATGGAAATGCATGGTTTTATTATTGGGAATTTCTAGACTATCTGATTTATCTACATTATATATCTTTTACACTGATTACGCTATAGATTATTTTATTCTCTAAAACTACAACACTTTGATCGCGAGGGTATTGTCTCCCAACTGTACCACCATTAGACCATTGAAATTAGTTAGTAGCCTCTAGTATACATGGAGGCATGCTTAACTCCATGTGGAAAACCAGATCAGGAAAAGTTTCAGTGGATCATATATTAAGATATAATTGTAATTCACTAAACTTTACAACATATCGTAATTTCATTCGGATGTTCTTTGGGGGAGATATAGTCTTTGATCTATTCCTTGTGGATGTTTTGAGATATTATGTTAAAGTAAATATGAATTACTTTAACCTAACATATTTTCTTGATATATTCAATTAAGAGGAATTTTATGAGAGGAACTATATTATGGGTAGAGGTTCTTATCACATGAATCATATCAAAGGGATTGGTAGTGTATCCTTGAGTAATAAGAAGTTATAATTAAAAGGTTCCCATAGGGGCGGTGGGGTTCAAAATATCTAGGGTGGTGATTCATCTCATCAACCTAAGATAATGGGTTAAATAGAGTGTTACAATGTGTCATGATTGGTCATATTAATACCCAATGTATCCAACCAACCAATGAGTGTTGATTTTAATTGAGGTTATGGAAGCTACAATACTATTTCCAGAGTGATTAGAAGTTAGCTAGTCGAAAAGGACCTAGAATAATATCGGTTTGAGGGGATAGATTCACTTTTCCGCAATATATTGGACATTGAAGTTCCATTGTATATTCAGATCATGGTGGTGGATACATAGCCAATGGGATGGGGTAACAATGTCATCATAGAGGTTATTCTCTTGGGAGATAAACGAGAGCTTGTTAATTCCACTTTTTATAATTTTTTTATCAATGATCATGGAATATATATGAATTATAATGTAAATATATAGATGAAGAATAATTGGATTTGGGTATAAGTGACATGATGTTTAGAGGATAACCCAAGAATGTTTTGAAGAAGTACTACCAAGAATAAGTCTATTTGTACTTTGTGAATGAATATTAAAATACACATATTGAATTTTTGTTATGATTATTTTTATTATTACAATGAAAAAGGTATTTTTATTGTATTTTGTTTTTAGTTACCATTCATAATTGAAGGGAAAATATGTTTTAAGAGTATTAGTCCCATGATTAATATATAATGGTAAAAATTATATCCTTCTATGAAGAAGTTATTTTTTGAGTTCAATCATTATGGCTTATGTGAAGAATCAAAGAGACATTAGTGAAGTTTAAAAATGAATAAAATATTGAAGAATGGTTAGACATTGTTTATCGAGGCTCTTTCATTATATATGTTATTGGATATGGAAATATTATGGATCGTTCAAAGGTAGTGCATGAAAGAGTTATAATTTTAGAGACATATATATTTTGTTTGATCATTATTATTTTAAGTTAAGAAGGAAATTGATATTAATCACAGTAAATATATTTAAATTTTTTTATATGTATGTAAAAAATGTTTTTATGTTTTCGGAAGCCTTCTAACATTAATGGAAGTCAACTAGAGGTAATAGAGCATTCTTAAAGGTTGTGAAACTCATATGAAATTATTTTTTCCTTGTTATGATAGGTTAATTTTTTTGAATGATGTTTTATTCATATTAATTATAATATTATATCAATGGAAAATTATATATGAATGTGTAGGTTGGTATGATATGAAGAGTTATGTGTGAATGAGATGATATTTGTATGAATGAGGTGGTTGTTTTTTTGATTTATGTGTGTGTAACTCAGTGTTAATTTTTTAAGGATAAAATGTTGCTTATATTGGTATAAAATCAATCTTTATAATGATAATATATTCTTAAATTTAATTATTTGAAGGATTAATTTCATATTTTATGTGTTACTTTGTTAAATTTATTTTGATGTTGAATGAGAAAAGTTGTTTTAATCTTACCATTCTATGACATATATTATTTCAAAGTAGTAAATATATTAATGATGTTTCCCATGAGTCTGGTTGATGAAGAAGAAAAATAAATCCATTCCACAAACAAGAAATTCATGGATTCAGGAAAATGTGTATAATATATCATAATTCATGGATAGTATGATAAGAAAATGATATGTTTCAAGGGAATAATAAGGCTATAGAATTTGATCATGTATGTATATATTTTCAGATAGTTTTAAAATGAATTGGTTTTTGTGGGAGATTTAGCGGGATCTTAGTCTTCTAGTGTTTCAAATAATAAGAGGATGAATATTTAGGTGGTTCGAAAGGCCTATAATTATATAGATTCAAAATTAAGTATTCACATGGTAGAGTAAATAAAAAAATGAATAAGAGAAAAATGTGAATTAATAGATTGTTATGTTCTATAAATATGTATATATTCCATAGATCAAAGAAAATTATCATGATGTGAGACCTATTACTTTTCTAAATTTAAAAAATCATTTAAATATGGAAAATAATATAAAGATAAATGATATTGAAAATAAAAAGAAAAATAATTGAGTATAAAAGATTATAATATAACTAACTCTTATATTTTATACTTTCAGAACATTGAAGGAGAAGAGGGAGTGATCTAGAATAATGTTGTTGTTGTGAACTGAAAAATAATAAGAACAATAGAAAGAGGGAAGAAAAATGATTTAATTGTGTATAGTTTTCCCATAATAAAGCATCGAATTTTTGAAATAGAAGAAGAAAAAGGGGATTTATAATTTAGTTTACTATTGTAAAGATAAAGAAGAAGGCATTGGTACTAATGTAAATACAAAATATGAAGAGGTATATACAGTATGCAATAATTATAGAATAAGTGGATCAAATAAGAAATTAAAGACATCAAAAACAATTTAGATACTATAATGGTGAACATCCTTATTATTACTATAAAAATATTATTATAAATCTATTAATAAGTTGTATAAAAACAAAATGGGATGTGGTTAACATGCATGGTTTACTCTACACTATTAGGAGCCATGTAAACAATTTTCTAAAATTATATGACATGATTATTGATATCAAGTTGATATTAGTGGGTTGTATGATCATGGAGGTATCTAAAATCACACTAAGTATTAGCCTTCTTATATTTAGAGGTGAACCTTAAATGTCCATTAAGCCTCCTTTTTGTGTGTTTGGTTGTGTTATTTGAGTTAATGAGAGAGAGTATATAGAATAAGATATCAATTCATTGTATCAATATAGATGTCAATTAAAATGGATAAAAAATATTTAAATTTGTTGAAAATTAAACAATATTAATTTAACCCCTCATAGTGTTGATAATATCCTTACCATGTTCTATCACTTGGTATTAGAATTAGATTCACCATTTATTGTGTTCTCTATTTTTTATGTTGTTCTATTTTGATATATTCTATTCTCCTTATGAATTTATAATTATGTTTATTTTTTAAAATATATATTTATTTCTATTTATAATTGTATCACAAAAAATACTTTGTTGAACAAAATAATGAAAGATAATAAGAAGTTGAATGCGGAATCCCTCATATCCAAAGAAAAAGAAGTTTTAATTTTAACATGCCATGATATTAAAAGATTTAAATATGATTTTAATAGAGAATAAATGATAGATCAACCTACAACTGGGTAATGAATAAATTATTTTACCTTATAAGATGAAAAAAATAAATGATCATGAGGTGTCTAAAAATCCTTTCTTAAATTTTCATCAAGAAGAGCCCTATATCGGTTGGGATGATCATATATCTATAGATTATTAAGAAGTATTAGTTAATTAATTAATTTTTTTTAATTTTTTATCATAAATAAATATTATATTTAATTTTTTTTCTGGGTTTTGAATTCATGGAGAAAGAGATCACCCTACATAAATGAGAAGGGGATAACTTTGTGAAAGTGAAAATGAAAAATTATAAGCATGTATAAATCACTCCAAAAACGTTTTATCCAAATAAGCTATTAATGTGGAACTTGAATAAGGTATAAATAAATTTAAAAGTTAATTTTTTAATAAAATTAATGAATATGATGAAATAGAGAAAAATAATGAAGGGAAGTTCCATGAAGTTTTCGAAAAATTAGAAGAAAAATTTTTTTATTATGAATGTACAATTGGAATTTTAAACTAAGAGGGCTAAAGAGAATAACAAATTACTAGAATAAAATGATAAAATTAATATTTATAATGTTGGATTAATTAATAAGGATTGTGGAGAAAATTTATTGTTATTTAAATATGGGAAAATCAAACTTAACTTTAACTATCATGAGGTTGAGGTCAAATCTACAAATCTATAAATTACTCATTCCATGTCTTCCTTAGATGTTGGTGAAAGATGTAACACTACCCCAATAAATTTTATCGTACATTATCATGCTAAAAATAATTCCAACTACATTATATAATATATTGAGATAATTTTATCATCATTTTATAGAAGTAATTAATAAAGAGGTATCATCCATCATAAATACAAATTCATGTAATAAATAAAAATATATAAATATTACTGGTTAAAAATTTAAATATATTTAGAAATAGACGAGGATAAATGTTGATAAAGATATGAATTTGTTAATGGAGGATATGGAAATGTGTATGACATCTAGTATCCCAAAATAATCTCAAACAATTGGAAAAAAAAATCCAAAAACAACATGCTCTCAATTTGGAAAAATATTGCAATCTTATTTTCTAAATTAAAAAACCAGGGGTTGTGGGGAATTTTAGGTGTTTTAAGAAGCTTCTTCACATGTAATTGGATTTTTTTCATAATCAATAAATTTCATAAGATTAAATTAATCCCATTTTAGGGGGATACATCCTTAAATTATGAAACATCCAAAGATGAAAGGGAAAATCTATGTAGTAACAACAAATTTGAAATAATTAAAAATATCCATAGTTTTTACAATGGTTTTTATCAAAATAAGTGGTGCATTATTGATAGCGTTGTCATGGAAAGTAAAATTAATTATGTTTTTGAATTTTATTTATTCCATATGGAATAGACTAGGTTATATGTCAAGGAGTGTTGATTGGTTTAGAGTGTTCCTTTTTTTAATTTAATGCACTAAAATAGGAGGAGGTTTTTAAAATAGTTTTAAGAAAATAAATTAATTTAAAGAGTTTAATAGTTAAAAAACAATGTGAATTTTAAAAAATATGATATACAGGGTTTGTTTTTATTTCACTAAACACATTTCAAGTTCATTGTTCTTAGATATTTATTTAGTTTTGGAGTAATTCATTGGTTGAAAATAATTCGAATCCTGATTCATTCCAAAGATTTTTTATAAATTCTTGTCGAACCAAACCTTGACATAACAGTATTATTGACAAGGTACAACACCTGTTCTTGGAATAATACCATCAAAATTAGATTTTAATATCATGAATGTGTGTAATAAAAGGATTAATATGTTGTCAAACCAGAGAAACACATGTCACACACTCCAAACCTCACACCGATTAATAAGAAATTAAGAGCATATCAATCACATGCATAAAAATATGAAAATATTAAATAATGAAAGATACATACAATGAAATGTTTTAACAAAAAAATTAATAAAAACTAGTAGCTAATATATTCATCGAAACCCCCTTGAAATGTGTATATCTTACACACAACAAACACACACTGTTTAGCCCGACACCAAGAGAAGGAGAATGATCAGTTTAGTATCCTTCTTCATCCATGATCCCCCAATGAGGATAGGGTCCTCCACAAAATATAAGAAGATGGGAGGACTCCTCTTGAACTCCAAAATGGAAGCACTTAACTGCTTAGTCTAACATACAAATGGGGTTCCCAAGGTATAAATTTATAGGTAACGTGGAAGGTGGTTTTGGGATCCTTGAATTTGATAAACTACATGATCCCTAGTTTTTAGTGGCCAGAAAGTACTATAAAACTTTAAAAAAGACTAAAATTTATCTTAAAAACATCTTTAATACCTCCACAAATAATGTGCCATCATTTGGACAGCTACATCCAGAGATATAAATGAATACAAAACCCAACCTTTGACATCTTACATATTCTGTTCCTTTGACATAATAGTATGGTTGGACCAACAAATGGCCAAATTTGGATTTCTTGTATAAAGAAAATTTTATCCCAATGAATTTTGGATCAGTATAAATCATAACACCCTAATTCTATTCGTATATTACTATCAGTGTGTGGTTGAGTCCACATATATTCTTTGATTCTGGTGCAATTTGGCTTAATTTTCTTCTACTTAATCCTGTCCCCTCCAAATCACCTCTACCTAAAATGAAATTATCCAAAAAAGTGATATTACCATTTTTAATAGTAATTATTGAAACATAATTGAATAAAAATTAATTGAAATTTGTTAATGAATTTTTAATTTACGATACAAATCAATTTATCACAATGGTATAAGGGTAGAAATGAATACTGAATCACAACACGATATCAACCCCGCACCTAAACATTTGACCTCCAGGTAAAAGTCACATTAAAAAATTATGCATGGAGATATTCCCAAATTACTTTATATTTAACATTAAATGAAAATTCAATTTTTGATAACAATGTGATCAATGAAAAAATTACACCAAGGGGTTATTCTTAGTGATTATAGAAAAATATGTCTCATCAATTGTATCAGAACAATATAAAATGAAATGAATTATAAAAATTTTAGAAAATGGTTCGAAATTTATCAATGTCACTAACTCTACATATGTGTTTGTGACAATAAATTCTTGCTATTATTTCCAGTTTCTACCTAGTTAATATAAGATATTTTTAAATTTATCTTCTTAAATGCTTCTATCCACTGAACCTACCCTACATAATTTGAAGTAATATTTCAAGACACACTCACATAATTATTATTTGAAGTTAAACTATAAGATCCTAATATATATATATAACCCTATATGTTGTACATTTCATCACACCCACATTTATTATTATTTTTTTCAAAAGTTGAACTTTGAAAAAATCTCACAATCATCACTCAACCATTGTCTACTCTCCTAATCTTGAATAAAAGTGATTTTTGACCTGCCAATACACAACCCATGTTTTTATATATTTTTTGAGGGTGTATGACAATCGGATGGAAGGTACAAAAGCATAGGTCAATCTGGTATAGGAATGTAACAAATTAGATATGGAACAAACTTATGGAAAAATAATATTGGAATGATGAAAAATAATAACGTAAATTATATTCACCTTCTATTGAGTAAGAAAAATACACAATTCATGGTTGGTTTCAAAGCTATGTAGCGATATTATGTGACATAATTTTCAAATAAATTACTCACACAAATGGTACCATTCTCTTCAAATAATTCAAATTGATACAACCATTAATATCATGAAAAAAACCAATTTTCATGAAAAATTAACACCACAAAGTAAATAAATATTAAAACATGGATTTAATCATTACTATAATTTTTTAAAATGTTTAAACAACATGAAATATGGAAATTACACAATCATTTTTAATAACATCCATGATTAAGTGACCATAAAAAATGAATATTCTGGCATAAAAGTGAGGGGGAAATTAAGGGATTGATGTGAAAATACTATTTAACAAACTAAAAATAGAAGGACAAATAATGATGATGAAAATTTATAACTAATACATGAATATACCCATTCCCCCACACCTAGATAAATATGTGTCTTTACTATAGTAAAATATAATATAGGATGGAAAGATAAAACTTGGTGGGTTTCATTCTTATGTTTCTTCTTGAACTTGGAGTTCCTCCAAAAAGGACTCTGGAATGTCTTTGTGAAAGTGTTTTTGCTGCTTCCCGTTGATCGTTATGTTTTTTTTGTCTCTTTATTTGTAAATTGAACAACACAAAATGTATACACATAAAAATAGTCTATATATGAAAAAAAATCAGAATAAAGGTTTCCTAGATAAAACTTTAGCCTTCCATTATAAAGGAGGACATTTTTCCGAATTTGGCACTAACGATGAAGGATAATATAGTTATGGGAAGCCTTGGTGTGGAAAATATAAATCTAGGATTTATCATATGAATCTATATGAATTTCCTCCAACTCAAGAATCATTAAATTTCTTCGAGGACCTACACCAGAAAGATTAGAATTTTATTGTTTAATGTCCTTGAAAGCTCGATGCTCTATCTCAAGAGGTTTTTGACAAAACATTACAAATACATGAGGATAAAGTGGCATACAAATCCGAGTTTTAAATGATGTAAAATAGTCCCATAATGAATCATCGATTCGAATATTTTAATACTTTAAATTGGGTTGAAGTTTTTTTCAAGAATAATTTTTCATATATATTTTACTCCTCATCTTGACAATTTGTTTATGGGTAATAATAAGTATAAACTCGATGCCTGACCCCATAATGATTCAAAAGTGATTTCATTGTTTAGTGGTAGAAATTAGAACCATGTTCATTGATGATAAACCTAGGTAATCCAAACCCACAATATTTTGGGTTCTAAAAAATTACACAACTATCTTAGAATCACCAGTACTCTTGCTTCATTCCTATACACATTTTCACACATAATCCACTACCAGAAGTACGTATAATATTCCATCTAAATTAGGAAATATCCCCATAAATTAAATTCCCTAAAAATAAAAAATTTCAATGATTAGAAAAAGTTTTTGTGGTGTTTCATTGCATTTGGAGATAGTCCATATCTTGGAAAATGAGTGAAATATATTGATAAAACACATGCATCCAAAAATAATGTTGGAAAAAAGATACCTAAATCGAGGACCATGTGGGATATCCATTGGGGACCAAAGTTTCCCCCACAAGAAAGAGTGTGGAAAAAACTAATAATAGACTGAATGTAACTATCGGGAACACAATGCCTATGGAATTAATCCCTACATGTGGGGAAAAGGTCGAGATCATCTAAAAATATAACAACATGACTCCGGTTTTAGATAGACTACTTGGTTTTTTTTAAATATGTAGGAATTTATGATTATACTAAATATTTTACAATTTCAGCTTACTAAGGAAAAAAATATTTCACTAGGTACAATTGCACATTAGGAAACATGTCATTTTTTGGAATATTGGGGGATAAGTCAATGTATAAGGATGGGAGGATCCTACAGATATGGTCAGTCACCACATTCTATCATCCTTTTTTATCTCTATTTTATATATTAAATTCCTGATTTTGAAGCATATATAAAATTAGATGTGGTTTGTATTCCAGATTCTTAAGGAGATACCGTACAAATGTATGATTTGAGTACATAATGATTTTCGATCATAGAAGGTATCGACACAATTTATTGAATGAAAAAACAATGGAAATGAATTATTTTTCAATCATTAGTGTAGTTTTCATGGTGAATCATGACTATCATGGGGTGTAGAGATATAATATTAAAATTAATTAAGTTCAATATAGCCACTGATCCTAGGTAGTCTCATAAAGAGGAGTGCACAAAAAACAAGGATGCCACTTCTGTGTATGTTTTATGAAAAAAATTGGGATTAATTAATTAGAATGACGTGGGATAAATAAAGAAAATGAATTTATTAGTTTTCAAACTGATGATAAAGATAGTGATCTGAGCGGGTTTGTATCGACCTAGATCTATGTTATTATCATTTCCAAATTTGTCCCATTTTCTACTTTTAACTGGTAAGATGGAGATTCATCTACCGAGTCTTCTCTCTCCCTTGGCCAAATGGTTCTGATGATAATATTCCTACCAAACACCTTATATTGGTATATCCTCTTTCTGATGTGCATAGGATGGTATAATTTATTCTTGATTAATTAGAGAAATCCCTAAAAAAGAATTTTTATTTCCTAATAGACCAAGATTCCACATGAAAGCATATACACATACTGACTATCATCGAGCACTCACCACCTGACGCTAATCTGTTCCACTACATACAAATCAGAATTGGGTAGAGGGAGATATGATCGTCCACCAAGGAAATTTAAATTGAAATAATTAAAACCCCACACAACCGCATTTAGATTTTAAAAATGAATTTATAATTGAAATCACATTAATAAAGATGAAATGATCTTATTAATTCAAACCAAAAGAACTCAATAAATAACATTGTTCCATCTTCCACCCTTCCTGATCACTCAAGGAAACTATCCCTACATGGATGGGGAAATATAGATGATATTGGAGAGGGGAGACACTGTAGGGGAAGGAAAATAAATAAAATAAATGAATTAATGCTAAATGAGTTTATCCCTGAGTTTCCTTGGCTTACTCTCTTTCCAATGTGTTATGGAAGGCTGCTGGAGGTCAGAATTTATAGGCATTCTCATCTAAAAAACGTGGGATACTATGTTTAATTTGGTTCTACACATCTTTGCCTACACGACGTATACTTGGGATTCATGTCATGTAGTTGAGATCCGATTTTTCCACCGCGGCATCAAATCTGCAGAGGCTCCTTTGACCAGTTGACTCACTATATGATGTGTACTAAGATTACGAAATTTTACTTGTGGTTCACAAAGTCTTACTTCATGATGACTTGTTCTATGCTGTGATTTCATTTCAACAAGGTCACGGCGTGTAATGCCAATACATATTGTTTACTTAGAGTTTTATTCAATGTCCAAATCTTCTCTATCTCTAAAAATCAGACGTGGTACTCGGTTCAGAATTCCTTCAACATTTTTCATGCTCCTTCTTCAAATATGAGTCATTTTCTACCATAAAGCAGAAAACAAATCCAATCGTTCCATAAATACAAAGATTCATCATTTAATAACATAAATAAATTCATAAAATTTATGCATAAAATATTCTTATCCCTTGGGAAGGGTCTAGTGTATTCAAGGAATATGCAATGTCATGTGGATATCTATCAACCTATTGTTATAATACTACCCCAATTGCATAGTTAGCAGTGTCACACATAAGGTTAAATCGTAAATCCCACCTAATTGGTTGAATTACCATGGTAAATGTGAGTCTCAATTTCAATTTTTTAAAATATTCTCACATTATTTATCAAAAACAAATTCACTTTTATTGATGTAAATAGAAGACAAGGAGTGATATCTTACTGATGTTAAGAATGAAACAATGGCAAAATCCAGCGTGACCTAAGAAATACCACACATGACACACATTTTTAATTAATGGTAGGGAAGAAATAATATCCACATTTTATTTAACCACATGGATACCATACCTATAAATGACATTATTAAGTAATATACCCTATCTCACCATGAAATGACATTTCTCTTAATTTAATATGGTATTCTTTTAGATACAGTGGAATATGAAAGAACCAATAATATGCAAAATTTCATCAAAATAGGATCCATAATCAGTGAAATAATCCATGAAAAATTCTATGTAATTCTCTAGGAAATCGAAAGAATACTAACCATGCATCATTGGAAAGTACCTGGATTATTGCACAAACAAAATAGAATCCTCCTATAAGAAAATGAAACAAAGGGAACAGTAAAGGTTGTGTTTTCCTAATCCTCAGGTGAAATATGGTTGTAAAAGTATCTAGAATACCCATAAAGGAAATAGTAGCGGGACTTCCCCCTATCCTCTCAAGTAGTTGTTCAATGATTGATAATGGTAAATGGTCCTTCCTAATATGTTGGTTTAGTTAATGATGGTATATAAAAACACACTACCTATTATTCACACCAGTTGGAACAAATTTATTGTCTTTATTTTCAAGTATATTAAGACCAGTTATTCTTGGAATAACTTGCACTGGACTGATCCATTGACTAATAGAGATGGGATAAATGATTTTAGTATCAAGTTATTTAGATACCTCCATTTTAAAACATTTAAGAGCATTGGGTTTAGTTTATTTTTTACCTACCTCCCTAGTTTAGGTTCCTCTTTTAACAATATATAATGTCTGCAAATTGATGGGAGAATACAAGTAATGTTTGAAACTTTTCATGCCAAATATTTCTTGTACTCCTTCAAAAGTTCAAGTAGTATCATTTTTGATTTGGAGGTAGTGAACTAGAAATTATTATAGGTAACTTGTTTATATTATCTAGATATGAATATTTTTAAAATTTTAGGTAGTTTTTTACGGCCCAATTCAGTTGGATTTTTGATTATTGGGAGTGAATTTGAAATTATGTGGTCAATCATCCCATTTAACTTCTCCATGGTAACCTCCTCAGATGAGTAGTAATATTTTACTAGCTTATTAGTATCATCGATGGTAATTATATCCTTAGTTCTCATGAAATAATCAACTAACAATCATGAATGACATTTTTCAATACAAATACAACATTCAATGAATAACTCATTTCGTAGAATGTCGATCAACAATGAAAAATTAGAAACTGGATTAGGGGAAATGATTTATGTTTTTTAAGGGAAGTGAGAACATCAATTGAATTAACTAAAAGTGAGTAATGATCATTAATGGGGTGATTTATGTAATCAAGGATTTTGAAGTGGAAAATGTCCCCTCAAAACTCCATAAATAATTTACCATTGTGGATATCAATTAGTGTTTTGATAATTTTAAATAAAAGTGTCCCCAATATAATTGGGGCAAGTCCTTTCCTCATACCATATTCCATTTTACGAACATAAAAATCCATAGGAAAAATTAATACTTTCACCCCCATAAGATAATCCTCTAACACACTTGTGAGGTGTGATATAATCTAGTATTCTTGTTGAACAACAATTGTTGTTGGATTTAGTTCCCTAATATTAAATGGAGATAAAATGGAGTGAGGCATAAAATTTACAGAATCTCCCAAATTTAACATAAAATTGGAAAATAAATACTCTTATTTGGTGCATGGAATTTAAAATATTATCGGATCATTGCATTTGTTGGGAAGTGATGGATCATTTAATGATGATTTTCCTCCCCAAGATCTTGTTTTTATCACCTCGATGATAACTTTATTGTGTACACACATCCTTTATAAACATGGGGTATCATGGAATTTTCTTCACTATATCAATCAATGGGATGTAAACATAAACTTTTTTGAAAGTTTACAAGATTTTTTTATAAATTTTTGTTTATTTTCAAATTATTTTTTCGGTGTCTCTTTAAAAAAATATATGAGGGATTGTTTTCCTTGGTGGATCATGAAATGAAAATTTATTTTTTTCCGGGGCTTCTATAAGGGAAATATGTTTCACTTCGTAGACCATTTTTTGTGTTTGAGATGGTGGTTTCTTCTAAAGGATGTGACTCTAACCGAGGGGTTATTAAGATTTTAGATTGTGTTCCACTCCAAAGGGTTGTGGAAATGGATTTTTTTATCCCTAGGGTTAACTAGTGGTTGAGAGGGTAGTTTACCCAACCCTTGTCTTTTAATTTCCCCTACTGAGTTGGAAATTTTTCTTAATTAGGGGTTTAGGTCTTATATAGATACTTTGGTGGTTTGAAAAAATTATAGATTATTTGCTTCAATTTGTTTCATCATGCCTTCTAGGATAAGACTAGGTTTTGGAGGGGCTTGATGGAAAGTCCTTTGTTGTGGTTAAGGATTTATCGGTGGTTATGGTGGTTGACTACTCTACCCTAGTTGCTTCCATGATTGATGCAGTTGGTTTGAATACACCCTTTTATATATGCTTGGTTGTCTTTCCACATAGGGTTGCATGGGTAGTACGGTTATTACCTAATGGGTTTGTTATTGGGGTATCCTGGAAAAATTACCTCACAACTCTTAGAAGGTTATCTCTATTGAGGGAATTTGTCAAAATAGTGTGTGTCAGTAGAAAAAATTCTAAATAGATAAGAGTTGGAGATTAGGATTTCCCTTGGTAAAGAGTAAGTTGTCCAAAAAGGTTATTAACCACTTCAAACTATGTGTTTATCATAATCTAAAACTTATAATCTCTCACCTCATAGACTCATCTAATCAGTATAATAAACCATGAATTTAATTATTGAGTGTTCCACTTTATGTTCTTAATGAGGGTAATTTCCATGATTTAGGTTTTACCAACTAGAAAATCACCTATAGTAGCATCAATCATGTTTCGATCAATAGGAATTAAACCATCACAAAAAAAAATATTAGTAGTTGATCACTTATTTGGTGATATGGACATCTTAAACATGAATTTTATGTGTTTCCTAATATTCATGAAGTCTTCCCCTTGTTATTTACTTTTTCTATAATATATTTCCCTTGTAGTTTCATTTCATGAGGCTAGGAATCATTTTTCATGGAAAAGGCATTTCAAATCTGCCCAACCACTTATTGGGGAATTAACATAATATAACCAGTATTTTTCACTATATTCTAATAAAAAAGAAATTAACTAAGATTTATTTTTTATTAATCCACATTATCATGTTATAATATTGAAAGTATATTGTGAAATTATTATACGTGCTTATGTGGATCTTCTCCTTCGAGTCTATGTAATCTTGTTAAAAAGGGAATTAAACCGGATTTAATTACACTATTTGGTTCCTCTCCCTATATTTGAATGCATACAGTATGGATCTACATCATGTGATGTCAGTTATTATAATTTATAGTTAGATTCAACCATATAATGCAATTTTATTTATTTTCAAATGTTTTTTTCATAAAAATTAGAAGTGTTAAGAAGAGTGTTGATTTTTTGTGTGTCATCCTTTAATGGACCATTCAATTCTACTTGGTGTCGAAAATGAAAGATCGTCTCCATTTCATGTTCAAAATGTAGAAGTTTATCTGATGAAGAATTCATCTTTAACAAGGCCTAAAAAGGATGAATTTATAAATAAACATAAAAAATATAAGGAATAAAATAAGAGAATAAATAATTAAAAAATACAGAATATGTTTATAAAAAACACACACTAAAAACAAAATCACTCCGGGGAAAAGACACCAAAACCTGACCGCACTTTTATAGCACATCAAATTCATTATGTTTTTAATGTTGATTTATAGAATAGGAAACATTTTTGGTTTCCTCTCAATGAGTATTTATAGGTTTAGAGCATGCATTTTTAATAAAAATGAGTAAAAGAGGGGGTTGTTTTTGAAAATAGTTTTAAGAAATCAACTTAATTTAAAGAGTTTAGTTGTTGAAAGGTGAAGTTTATTTTGAAAAAATATTATACGAAAGGGTTGTTTTGATATCACTACAAACATTTAATGTTCATGTTTTAGATATTTATTCATGTTTGAGTAATGCTTTGGTTGAAATTAATTTAAATACTGATTAATTCCTATGCTTTTATATCAATGCTTGAATAACCAAAACATGTAATAAAAATTGCATTAAAAAGGTCCATAACTTATTCAAGGAATAATAGATTCTAAATAATATTTTAAATATAAATAATATGTGTAATGAAGTGATTTTTTTGTTTTCCAATTGGAGAAACACAAGTCACGGACTCAAAACCTCACAACGATCAGTTAGAAATTAAGAGCATATTAGTCACAGGCATCAAAACAGAAAGTGAAATATGAAATAATGTAAGATACAAAGAATTAAATGATTTTATACCCAAATTACACCAAACCAGAATCTAATATATTTTTAAAAACTCCCAATACATGTGTGTATCTCTCTCATAATTAATGTCCAATGTTTATCCTAACATCGAGAGGTGGTGGAAGCTTGGATGGATCTTCTTCTTCATCTTTGAACCCTATGAGGATAGGGGATCCAGAACATCTAGAATGAGGAGAGGACTCATATGGAACTCCAAAATTTTATGACTTCCCCCTTCGAATGAACTTTAAAATTGGGTGCCCAAGGATCCAATTTTTTGGAAAATTGGAGGGTGGTTATGGGTACCCTGATTTCGAGAAACCAATTGGCCCATAGTTTTTGATGTCCATATAATCTTATGTCACATTAAAAAACAACAAGGATGTTTCCCCACATATTTAATAAATCCAAAAAGAATTTTGAATAATTTTGATATCTACAACGAGGGATATATGATAAATATAGAACAAAACTTTTGACTTCATGTAGATTTGGTTCCTTGGGAATATTTGTTCATTTAGGAAAAAATATAGCCTAATTGGGCTTGTATGACTTCTAAAACGTCGTTGGCCATTTCATTTTGGATAATCCCACAAAATACCATCACAATTGGATGCATATATTATTATCTGATTGTGGTTGTGTCCACATATGTTCTTAGATTCCAGTGCAATTTGTCCCGTTTTTCTACAACTTCATCATGGGCCCTCCATGTCACTTCCACCTAGAATAAAATCATTCAAAAAGTGAAATTATCCTTTTAACAGTGATTTAAACACAATAATATAATAAAAAACGATGTTTAATTTATTTTTAAAATTCTAATTTATGATACAAAATTAGTTTATCATAATATTATAATGGTATAAATGAATAGTAAATCACTATGCATTGACTAATCATCTAAGTACATATACAAAAATAATGAAATAATACAAAAGAATATTATTAAGGATGGGTTGAATTCATTGGAAATGAATATAAGTTTATTTTTAAATCAAAATAATTCAATGAATTTTTAGAAAAAGATAGATTCATCCTTGAACAACAAGTTAAAGACTGACCTGGTTCAATAGAGGATCAAAAACCCCAATAGGATATATATTTTATTAATTATGTTAAATTTATATTATATAGGAAGATTAAATATCGTGTAATCATGAAAAAATCCACTAAAATATGTTTTTAAGGAAGAAAACAAATTTATAATGCTAAATCAATCAAAGAATATTCCAAAGGGGCTTATTGAGGGAAATAACTCCCAAGAAGCAATATGGGAACTGCACGAATATTTTCAATATACCCAGATATCCTATTATTCTTTATCCAATGAATTTTTAGATCAATAGTATGAAGAAATAATTATAATTGAATGAATGTTCTAATTGAATAAATAGATTCTATATGAAGAACTTGTATTTCCTAACATTTTTCAACAAATAAGAAACCAAAAGACTAAAAAGAACAATATAGGATATGAGATAATGTTAGACATACCACTAAAGAATTATTAATTTTGTTTACAATATATTAATATTATATAAAAATATTTTATGGTTTCATTAGATGGTGGATTTGATTATTTTGGATAAAGAAAAGAAGAGAATAACACGTAATGAATTGGAAGCTATAAATAGTTCAATGTTGTCCAATGAAATCCCATATATTAAACAAAAATGTTCCTACACAAAGAATGGAGAAACATGGTTGTAAAGACATTCTCAATCATATGGTTCACATTGAGTTATAAGGTGTTCCCTGATATTCCTTATTATTTGCGTTGTATTTTTGTGCTTACAGTATTGGGAATTGAAGGTGAAACATATTATTTAGGATAAAACATAAGAAGTAGTGAATGTAGTCAACAATGTATAAAAAAGGAAGACAAATCCATATTTTAATGACATTTAAATCGAAGTTCTAATGAATATGTGATGATGAATATTATCATTGATGAAGATGTAAAAATCAATCAAATCAATAAAAATACTTGAATTTATCCATTTATATGAATAATATACATGGAAAGTATTGAAATAAATTTTTTGAAGAGATCCATCATAATAAATATTACATGGAGAATCTCTCTGAAGTAGAGAACAATTACGAATTCATTGAGGAATTTAAAAAAACTATTTATGTCATATAAATCTGAATATTTTATAATGTTCTCTAAAAATGTGTCATTGACATTGTATTAATTAATATTATTTCATCTATGGTTTTAAAAATAATATCTTAATATTATAAGGGAGAAATTACTTTTTATAAATAAAAATAATTAAATTTGAGTTGGATTAAAGGATATTTGATGATGTTTTAAACCTACTATATATATTTTAATGTTTTTAATGTGTGTGTTAATGTGTGTGTAATAATTTAAGGGTAAAAATTTCTTAAGAATATATTTTATTATTGCTATAAATCAATTATAGATTCTGAGATAGGTGATGAGTATTCTTATGTCATTTTATTTCATACTCAATTATAATAGACAATTTTTAGTAAATAAAAACCTCTTATTTTTTTCACTGAGCATGGAACACATAGACATAAATTGGAAATTTTGATAGCACATTTCTTAGGTATGAATTGATACCATCCTCTTTCTATAATTTTAATTTATTTTCAATAAGATGGGTCTCAGAGAACTAAATTTATATTATTGGTGATGAGAATTTGAGAGGGGAGTAAACACCAATAATTGATAAATGACGTTGTACATATTGACATGTCATTTTACTGAGAATTGAAAATAAATACTATGGGGATTTTTAATTCTTCTCTCAATGTACTCAATTTATTTTCAATTATAAGGGAATATCTATTATGATTGATTTCAATATATTTACGAATGAGAATGGGGTTGAAGAATATTTTTGTTAAATCTAGAAGGAGAATCCAAGAATTTTATCAAGAATCATTCCCAAGAAAATGTCTATTTGTACTAAGAGAATGAATATTTAAAAACCTATCTTGAAAGGGAGTTTGAATTTATTATCATTATTCACTTGCAAATGTAAGTATTCCTTAATTTTGTATTTTGAATATTCATTCATAATTAATGTAAAAATATATTTGATGAGTTTACATCCCATTGAGAATTTGTAATGGTTAACATTATATCTGTATATGAAATTGGAAATTTAAGAATTAAATATGTTAGGAATGAAGTTATACATATTGAAATATCATTTTAGTGGGTGTTAAAAATAAATAAAAAGGGAATGTTTTCTGAGTATACATTGTGTTTGTTGTTTTTATTCAATGATTATGTAATATCTATGAAGCTTCATGTTAATATTTTAATGAGGAAGAACTAAAGAAAATAATAAGTTCTTAGAAGTTAGAAGGAGAAACCACAAATATTGTGAATAATTATTTCCAAGAATTTTATTATTTATACTATGTGAATAAATATTCAAAAAAACATGAAATATGGTTTTATGTTATTTTTATTATTCATATGTAAAATAGATACGTTCTTGTCTTTTGAGTTTTGGAGATCCATACCAAATTAAAGTCCAAAGGTAACTCAAGAGTTTGTGTCCCATGTATAATTTAAAATATTTGTTATAATATATATATGTAAAATACTTATTTTAGGAGAATGATCTGTGTAGTTTATTTGAATAATAAAATAAATTTTGATGAAGTTGGGAAATTAATAAAATATTGTAGGAAGGCTCGATGTTGGTTCATAAGCCAATAAATATATTTATATTATTAGTAAAGGATATATTAAGGATCATTCAGAGGACATTCATGTTTGATTTATAATTTTAGGAAACTGTATATTATATTAGAGAATAGTTTTTTGAAATTGTGATTGAAATATAATTTGTTCAGGTTATATATTATTAATTTTTCATATATTCATGAATAAGATGTTCCCATTCTATAATATGCTTGTGAAGTTTTTTAGAAGTTAAACGTATGATGTTGGGAATGTATAAAGGTAGAGAAGCTCATATAAAATACTTATATCTTTTGTATGAAATGTAATATTTGTATGAAGAAATTATTATTCATTTAAATAATAATACTGTATGAAGTAAAAATTTCATATGAGATTGAGCTTCCCATAAAAGGAAATGTTTTGTGTGAAATAGATGGGTCCCATATTAATGATGTGAGAGTTTTTTTGAGGAATGATAGTGAAACTTAGTGGCAACATTGTAAAGATAATTTTATCTGTACATTGAAAAAAACCGAATCTTCGTATGGTTAATGTATAACTATTTTTAATTATTTTATGGATTATTTTCTAACTATGTGAGTAACTTTTTAAAATATCTTATTTAGATTAATGAGAATATTTACTCAAATATTATGATTCTAGGTAAGATAGGCATTAAAAGACCTAAATATCACGGTGATCATTATCATAATTCTAGTCGTTGATGAAGTATGTTGAAGAGATGAATTAATCTGATACAATAAATGATGTAGGAAAATGTGTATATTAGAGCATGTTTCATAGAATTAATGAGAATATATCATGTAAATTTTTTAAGGAAGAAGAAGTTTGTGATTTGTTTCTTATATGTATACTTTTTTAGATATTTTTGAAAAGTAGTAGTTTTTATAGCGATCTACTGGGATATAAGTATTTTAGAATTTCAAATAATAAAAGAATAAATGTTATGTGGTTTTATAGTGTCGATAATTATAGAGTTTCAAAAAATGTTTTCACGTGTTGTACTGAATACAATTACGGATAAGAAAGTGGAAATAGGGGAATATTTTAGTCTATTATATTCAAAATATGTGTATATATTTATTATTTTGCTTAAAATTATATTGAGATCAGACATATTAATATTGTGAATAAGAAAAACCATTTGGTTATTAATAATAGTCATTAGAGAAATGGTACTATAATGAAAAAGAAAAATATTCTATTATTTAAGAAAATAGGATAACTGAATCTTAAATTTTATACCTTATGAAGAGTTAAAGAAAAGATAGAGAGATTCAATATAGTAATATTTAGGTGAATTAGAGAAGAATAAAAATAAAACTATGTGTAAATAAAGAGTGTTCTAAATGTTCGGTTCACATAAAAGAAATGACAACATTTTTTAAACAAAAAAAGATGTATAAGAAGATTTTAGTTTTCTTGTGTAATGAAGAAGGAGAATGAGTGCACACTATTTTGAATACCCAAGTTGAATATGTACATTAATTTTTCTATATGTGTAAAATAAATGTATTTTTAAGGAAAGGTTGTTCATCAATAACCAGATGCAATCTACTTATTTAAAAGAACTTATTTATCTTAATTTAATTTATTGTACCACATTTATGAGCTATTATAAAGACATGACAAGATGTAGTTTAAGTAAAGTATACAAATAAAAATTCTACAATACATTGGACATTATTTCTAGGAAAATATATAGTAAATTTTACTCCATGATTGACATTAGTGGGTTATGTGATCTAAGAAGAATCCATATCATAACATGGACTAGTTATCTTGTTTTGAAAGGTGAACCAACTAAATCAATTGTGCCTCTTATGTGGATACATTTAGATGTGTTTAAAAGAAATTAATGTGGAAAGAGATATCAAGTGATATGTTCATTTAACCAGTTTTTAGGTAAAAGGACTGGGATATTTTTTTAATTTAATAAAATATCACTAACACTATTCCACCCCTCTTAGTTTTGAACATATCCATAACTAGTCCTCTCAGAGCATAGGTCTATGATTTTGTATTTTTTTATGTTATTTAATCAATTTATATTAATTATGATGCTAGGAAATGATTATATTTTTACATTGTATAGATGGTTTGTATGTTGGAATCATCGTTATTTGGCACAGGTGCATGAAATTATTTTATAGGTTCTCATTTTTTTGATTGATTGGGGATAAATATATAGCTCTAATGTGGAATAATGATTACATGTATGACATTAGGTTCACTGTTCTTGGTTATTTAGAGTTTTTAAGAGTACTCTATAGTGATTAGAGTCATTATATTCCTTTTGGATTTATTTATTATAGAGATGATAAATTTCGGCATGATCTTCCATATGGATTTTCAATCTTAGTAAGTATCATATATCAACTTATATATTTACCGAGTAACATTTATTTCTTTCAATGGATGCAGTTTGATAAATAATGCAGAGTGGAATATATATGAATGTTATTCAAGAAGTTTTTTAGAAAATGGTTGAGATCAAGACCCAATTTTAATGTTTCATTCTAAAATATGGAGAGACATTATATATGGTCTAAACATCCATATTTTACCATTTAGAAGATATATTTCCTGATAATTTCACATAATTTACACCAAGGATATTTATTTAGGTCACTATTGATAATTTTATAGGCACAAATTCTATATGTATTTCATTGAATGAGATGAATAATATAGAGCTTCAAGAGTTAAAGGCTAATATGGAGGATTTAGAAGTTATGAGATTTATAAGACTAAGTATGCCACCTTGGAGTGCTTCATAATTGTTTTACAAGAATGTGGATGGATATTTGAGACTAAATTTGATTATTATAATTTTTTGGGGAATATAAATATCTTTCAGGATACCATATTTAACTTACAAGAAGATGAAACTCGAAAAATATATCTTTACCTTTTGAAGTTTGTTATAGTATTGTCTTTAATATGTGGTTATGGATTCTAGATGTTGGTGAAATTTTGATAGGATTTTAATGATGGTCGATTTTCACCAAATGGAGGCTATTAATAGTCAACCAACTATAGTAGTTGAGGTAGTGGTAACCACTAATGAAGGGTTAAGTCAATATATGATTGACCACATTTCTTTATTGGCATTACAACATATTTCACTGGATAACTAAATTTAAAAAATAGACATGGGACTAGATACTTTGCATTAAATTGATCCATGTACGTTTACTTATATATTATGTTATGGGTAATAACTAGTTCTTAAAATTCATTGATCCAAATCCTTATACTTATTATAATATAAATTTTTGGTATTGTTCTCCAATGGATTTTAGGTTAAAGTTAAAACCATGTTAATCATTGTGTATCCTCTTTATCATTCCTTTTCTCTCATTGGATTCACTGGGAGTTGTATGATAGAGTGTATGAAAGTTGTGACTTATTGGAAATGATTAGGGTGTAGCAGCCGTCCTAAATTATATGCTCTAAGATGTGAGGAATATCTAGTGGTTATTTATCCAATTTAAGACCACTGGTTAGTGTGATCTTACGTATAATAAAATTTTGATAATTTTTTATCATACATTAGTTCACTTCATAAAAACTGGAATTACAGAATAGTGGTTCACACTCGGTAACATAGGTAACATTATCTCTTTCATGATATTTATATTGATTTTAGTTTGGTATATTATAATCAAAATATATATTAATGGAAAAAGGAAGGGTTCAGATCATTATTCTCTAGATAATGAATATACAATTCTACCTTAACAATAATTATATGGAACTATGTTATAAGGAGTTAAACATGATAATATGGAGAAGGTTGAATGTGAAATGTTGTAAATACAATATCCTTTTTTAGAAAAGGTATCAATTTCATGAAATGTGGGATTTAATTCAAATGGGAATAATTATAAAGATGATTTGATGGAATAATAGTATGACATGTATGAAAAAATGACGTTATAAAACAATGAGATTTTATTATTTTATTGAAAAAACTATTTAATTTCTTTGATATATTATGTTACACACGACACTAAGTTCAAATGAACACCAATATACTATTAAAATACTATAATTTAATGTGATAGTTATCACTTAGATACAGGTTTGGAATTAATTAATATGACTTTTTAAATTATTAATTTTTTTGGTTTACAAATGTCAAAATAAAATCATTGGTTGTCAATTGATTTGAAATAGAACAAATTATATTAAAGTAAAAAAGATATTTTCCTAAAAATATTTTTTTACTTAAACAATGTATTTTTATCATAAAAAATAAAATTAATCATTATTTTTGAAAATTTTTGTTTAAATTTATATTTAAAATAATATTTTTCGAATCACAAGATAAGAATCAAAAACATTTTATTCTTAAAATTTTCATTTTATAAAAAGTGGTTTTTGTCACGTTTTGCTAGATTATTTTTAAAATTCATAATTTTCACTATTTTAATTATAATTTTTATTAATAGATTCTATATTTACGATTAGGGGGTTCAAAATTGGTAAATAAGCCCCTTATATTTTCATTTAATATGAATAGTAATAGTGGTAAAAACGTTCCTTGTGTTAATCTAGTTTAAGATATGTGATAAGGCCATAATTTTTCTTCCTAATCATAATAATATCAATTTAATTTGGCCCTTAACCTATTTTTATTGAAATTTAGTTTTTAGTGGACACTTTCTTTTGAAAATGTCCTATATAACATTTAAAGAAAATAATGTTACAATGTTTCAATATCTTAGTTTTAAATAAATTTTATGTGTTCACATAGGGGAAGAAACTAGTCTTGAACATGTATTAATAGAAATATTGTGAATAATGAAATTAAATTCTTTACTGAAATTTATTTCTAATTATTAGTGATTATATAATCCCTTTAAATTAGCACATGATACTAATAGAGTATTTATTCTACTAATAGAAAAAGAAAATAATTGATTTTCAAATGTTAAAAGTTATATAATTTGAGTGATTTAAGGTATAGAATATATTTTTTAGATAAATTTAACAAAATAGTGATGTTTAAAATTTTAATATTTTAATCCCAACTCCATTTTTGACTTTTTTTTAGGTCAAATTAACTAAATAGTGTCAAAATTTATTTTAATGATATTTATCAAAAAAAATTATTAAATTATTTAAATTTTTTAAGAAACTATAAATAGGAATATTTTGTTATGGTATGGTATAAAATTTCATCCCTTTTCCATTTATTATTCAGTAGTTAAGTTATATGTAAAATCATATCCCTCTAATCGTGAAAAAGTTATTACCGTGCATAAGGTTAAAATGGGTTAACTAAGGGGTTAAATTAAAAGATATGTTTTAAAAAACAACATAAACATATCAAAATTCTATTGGATAATGGGATTATAACCATATCAGACCTTACATTTTAATGTATTTCCATTTTGAACCATTTATATATATAAGGAATTTGTTATAATTTAATCTTATATGAAATATTAAGCATTCCCCTCCGCAAAATAATAAAATTAAACCCTTTATATCTTTTATTAACACGAATATGAGGAATCTATATCAAGAATAAATTGGAAAATACCTAAAAAAATTCCTTATACACATTCGATGGCTGGTTTTATTCCCAAAAGACCAACCATAGGATCCTTAAGAGGAGATCTAAAAGAGTTCTTTCAAATAATTGGTAGCTTCCTTAACCAATCAATTTATTTTTTACTACTTATTTATCTCATATAAATATGTGGTATTTTTTATAAAATAAAAAATTATATATTTTGAATATACTAGATCATTATTATGATTGTCATATCATCAACATTCACCTTATTTCCCATCAATTGGGAAGTGAATGTATCGTTTGCGTGTATGTATTTCTTATCATCTCCTCGTAATGATACAATTCATTTTCCACCACCATATTTAATGGATGCTTAATATAATGGGTTTAATGTTTATATAATATAAGTATGTTGTAATTATAATTATTTAATTATATTATTACATATACTTTCTTACCATAAAATCCATTGGAAAATAATAACACCGGTCATGCGTACGTGTGGACTACCATCTCCATGGATTGATGTGTTTTTTTCCATTTCTATTATTATTATATTGTAACAAGGATATATTTAATGAATATATATGATATATATAATAAAATAATTATTCTATGAAGTTAAATTAATATTCACATATCTTTTGTACAATTTATTGAAAAATGAAAAAGCATTCTTATGTATATATGACCTACCATCTCCAAGAATAGTGTAATTAATTTTTATAGATCCTTTTTCACTACTGGAAAATGGGCCTATACCCACATTTTTGGGAAAACCATGGGAATAGGTCACCTTATACCCATGGTTTTGGGAAAACAGTGGGCATGGGATACCCTATACCCATAGTTATATCTAAACTGTGGGTATAGGGTATCAAAAAATGCCTATACCCACAGTTTTCCCAAAACCGTGGGGATAGGGTGACCTATAACCATAGTTTCCCTAAAACCGTGGGTATAGTCGTCGAACAAAAAAACCTATACACATGGTTTTGACAAACAGTGGGTATAGGTTTCCCACGTGTGCGTGCGAAATTTATTTTTTACGTGGGAACAAAAAAAATTGGTGGGATTTCTATACCAACGGTTTATTCCTCAATACCCATGGATTACATAAATATATTTAATATAAAATATATATATATATATACAAACATATATACGATGATGGGGTAGTGGTAAGGCCGCTTGTGAACGGAGAAGTGTTTGCGAGATTGAATCTCGCGGGCCACTATTTTGTAAAATATGTTATACCCACGGTTTCCAAACTGTGGGTATAGAGTTATGACACGGTGGAAAAACCTATATGCATTGTTTTTATAAACCATGGGTGTAGGTCATGGACCTATACCGATGCCACTAATGACCATGGTTCCCCAAAACGTGGGTAGAGCCTTTACCCACGGTTTGGGGTCTATACCCACAGTTTTGAACCATGGGTATAGGATCATTTTTGAGTAGTGTTTTTATGGATGATTATATCTAAAGACCCTCACTTCCATCAGCTAGAGTTTGTAGTTAATTTATTATATAGGAATATTAAGAAATGAATCACATCCTGATAGACCAAATTTCATAGTAGTTTTTGAAAACTAGATATATACTTGAATCTTACATTACAACTGAAAATATAAAATAAAACATAGTAAATCCATTTTAAAGACTATTATGATACTAAATTAATCCTATATATAAATCATAATAAACTACATGTAATCCTAGGGTAAAATTAAACATAATAGAGGGGTGATATCATATGATCCGTAAGGGTATACATACTGCATAAGCTGCCATAATTATGAAAATAAATTATAGTAATGTAAAATATTTAATCACATTCTATTGAACAAATTACATGAGCATAACATGACATGGATAAAAGGAAATAAAATTATAACATATTAAAATGAGTTATGACTTATCCATGGAAATAAAAACTAATCAAATAATAATTTGGAAGCTAATAAACAATATCATAATGAGAGAATGCATAATGCGGCACATCATAAAAATAATATCAAGGAGTCAACCAAGACATCGTACATAAACAGATAAAACATCATGCAATACCCAAACTAGTTTGAGTATTTACTCTTACCGAAGCATCAACCGACTATAGCGGGCCCTACAAATCAATTCTTAGTCCAATAAATTTCTCATAAGAAATCGGTGAAACATAATTAACATATATATTTATATTGAATCTAGAATATGAAATATTATGAAGTTTCCCCTATCAATAAGCATAATCATAAACCATCCAAAGTGATATGGATAATGGTATTAAAATAGTTTATTCCCCGTCAATCTGATCATAAATATTCCATTAAATATAGTAGATTGTATTAAAATAGTTCAACCTCAAGGAATAATTGTATTTAAAAATAGATTTTGATATATAGAAAATTATGTTATTAATATCATTGACAAATTATTGAGGAAAATATCCTTTTTTACTTTGAAATGAATTTTGATTAAAATGATGAAATAAAAAAATAAAAAATTTCTTTCAGAATAACCTTGTAAACATACAAAATATTATTAAAAAAAATATGGTTTTATGAAGGAAGGAAACTATTCTCATGCTTTAAATGATAAAAAATATATTACAGATATGTTTTTTCTGAAAAAAGTTACAAAGCACCTCATTTGAAAAATGAAAAATAGATTTCTTTAAAACTATTTTATATAAATTAAAACATTGGAAAAAAAATTAAATAGTTATATATAATATTAAAAAAATTATGATAATATTATTATAGAATATGGAAATAGAATTTAAATATTCCACATTAGATACATAAACATAAATAATCCCAATTAATTATGATATTGAAATGTAATCCATTACCTTAGGACCAATTTCTTCCATACATTTCTGAACATCCTCTATATTTATTTTAAAAATGTTATTAAATTATAAAAAAAATTATTTATATTTATGATATCATATAAAATCATGTTATTACATTTTACCACTCATTTATTAGTAATATTTTATTCATTTCACTCTCTCGTTTGTTAATTACCTTGCTTTATCATATGTGTTCTATCATGAAATTTCATGTAATTGAAAATATCATATAGAAAATAATATATATTTTGGTATTAATGTTGTTAATATCATATTGAATCACTATATAACTTTTAAATCTTTCGTGAAGTTTGTATGTGGAAAATGAATAGCATCGCTTCGTGGTGACCGTAGGTCTTACGTATACACAAGCAATGATATCATTCCCTTAATTGTGCGTGGTTAGGGAAACAAAAGATCCATTAATTTAAAAGAATATATATCACGTCTAAAGTATTATAAATATATATACACAATTCCATCATTATAACCTTCCATGTAAACTGATGACGGAAGTCAAATTACACAACTGTAAAGAGACGGTTAGTCATATGTATGAACGGGCGGTGATATCATTTTTCATAGTATGGATGTGATATTTAATATGGTTTTACCATAATAATTATAATATCTCATAATATTTATGATAATTTATTTATTATTTTAGTTTGGAGAAACCACATGAATAATAAATAGAAGAATAAATGACCTTGAATGAGTTCGTAAAAACCATTACCACTTCTTTATAATAATTCCTTTAGATCAATTTTTAATGGATATAAGGTTTGTTTTTTGGATAATTAGGTCCTAAAAATATATATATAAGTATTAATTGAAGTGAAATAGGTAGGTTTTGGTAGATATATAATGTTAATAGTGGTGTGAAGAATTTATGGAGGAGGTTCCCTTTTATAATTGAGGGGAGAGATACCTTTGGATTTTTTCAAATAATTAAATTATAATAAATTAATTTTATATCCAAATAACACCAAATTTACATTTATTAAAATTTAATATAATATAATTTTTTAATCACATCAACCAAAATGTTTTTGAAAATTATTTTGTGTCATTTTAAACTTTATCATTTTGATTAGCCCTTAGTTAAACTATTTTAATTTTAACTCTGGTAACAAATATTTCTATATTAAAATGTTGTTTTTTAATTATATAGTTTCAATTAGAGAATAAATGGACATTTATGAAATTTTTGACTGTACAAAAATTATTATTTTTTAAAATTATTTTGATTTTTAAATAATTTAATAAAATATTAAACCCTTAAAATATCATTATTGTCAATTTTAATACTATTTACTATGTTGATTTAAAAAAAACCAAGGAAACATGTAAAATTTTAAAATAAATACACTATTATATCCCTAAAATGTCAAGTTAATCTATAGATTTTGCAGATGAACTTTAATATTTTAAATTTTTTTACTTTCAATATTTTTAATATCATTTATTTGATTTTTCCGTTAATTGAATAATTACAGCATCAGCATTGTGTAGTCATTTAGGGTAATTATATAATTCTTAAAAATTATAAATAAATTTACCAGATGAAGAAGAAAAATTATATTTTAGAATAATATTTATAGAAAAACAAATCTTCTAGATTACCAAGTTTTTATAATGTTATAGTAATTAGAAACCAGAATGTGACATCATTGAATTTCTATTAAATAAAATATTTTAGAGGTAATAATCTCATCCATGTTACCCCAATAGGTCATAAATTTTAGAAATGGATTATTATTACTGAAAACTATTTGTTCAATAAAATTAGGATATGTGTTAAGTTAATTTTATAATCCTTATCAAATTTCTTTACCCTTAATTACTCGATTTACCCATAACCGTGGTAATAAAAATTACGAATGATACTATTCATATTGATAAAAATTAAAAAATACACATTTACTAAATTTGGACCTAATGTTTCCAAATATTTAACCCATTTTATAAAATTCATAACTATAAACTTTATGAAATTAATTTGAAAAAAGGTTCCCAAAGCAAGATGAAAACATCATTTTACTAGATACTATTTTTAAGGATAAACATGATTTATTCTTATGCCATGAATATTAAAAATATTAATTAAATGAAAAAAATTTGATTGAAGATATATAATATAATTTTTATTAAAATAATACACCAATATTGACTAATTAAATTTATTATGATATGTCAATTGTTTGGCCACAAAAATAGTTTCTCATAAATACATTATTATTTTAATTATTTATTTATAATAAATTTATAACCAAATGATTCTATAGTAAAAATATGTTATATATATATATATATATTATTTTTAATTAGTTCTATTTATTCTTGTGAAATTATTATCTAGGTTATAAATGTCACATAATAATAGATCTCAGTCTGTTTGAACTTAGTATTGTATACAACGAATGATATTAAAGTGATTAATTCTTTTTAAAATGTTACATACCATAAAATCTCAGGTAATTACATTATTTACTCCATTAAAAAAGTTCATCCTAGAAATTTATAGAATGTTACATCATAAATAAGTTATGTTCCAAGTCTATTTTTTATAATTATGGAAATTCATTGGGTCTGGCATGTACTTCTTTAACAAAGAGATATGAAACACATCATGTACATTAGAAATGCTAGGTGGAATTTACAAATGGTAAGACATACCTCTAATTCATTATAGGATTTCAAAATATTTGATGTACCTAGGCATGAATCACTCTTTCCTACCAATCTCATAACACACTTACATAGATATAACTTCAAGAAAACATTATCTCCCACTTGAAATTTAATTTTTTTTCTTCGCTAATTGGAAATTCTATTTTTCCTACTTTGATATTCATTGATATGGTTTTGAATAGGGTTTACTTTTTTCATTATTTCTTCTATAAATTTTGGTTATACAAGATTCCATTCACTAAATTCATCCTAACTTGTTTGTGTCCAAAATCTATTTCTATGTAACACATCATAAAATTCCATTTAAATACATGAATGAAATATATTTTTATTGGAAAAATATACTTAATAGAAATTTTGAAAAAACATACCTTGAATGTCAAGTGATTATGACTTAAAAATTTCTTCTAAAGATTGGATATTCCCTTATGACTTCCCTTCCATAAGAGGGTGACATGAGGTTATCAAATGATGCTCATTATTAAGATCCTTATTATGTATTTTCTAGATTTTTGAGATGAATCATGGGTCATGATCAGAAAAAATTGAAATAGGTGCACCAGGATGTCTAAAAAGTTCATTATTATAGATTTTTGTACTTTTCTCTAGTGGAAAAGCTTTCCTTATAGCAAGGAAATGTGTAGATTTGGTATATTGATAAAAATTACACATATTATATGATTATTTCTTGGGTAAATAAATAATCTATGAAAACATTCCGAGTCATTAATATAGAGTTGGATTGTTCTATTCATGAGTTTTAACTACATTGATTCATAGGCAATAAATATATCATTTTTCACGAGGGAAAAACCAAGTCATTTCCATGATTCATCACTATAAATCACAAATCCACTATTTCCCCAACGTAGATTCAAGACCGAATCATTCAATAATATTAAATTAAATTATTCAAAACTTTCTTAACATTCCATTGTATAAATAATCATAACCAATTTATGATTAATCTTTGTTAATGAGTTAGTTAATCAGGAAATGTGTTGAAAAAATTTCATATAGTAATGTATCAAACCAATGAAACTACGTTCTTCGGTTATGTTTGTTGATGTATTCCATTCTTGGACAACCTTGGTCTTCGTAGGATCAATATAGATTCAATCCTTGGAGATAATATGGAAATGAAAAGAAACACTTTGGATCTAGAATTATCACTTTCTAAATATCCCATATAACTCTTTTCTTCTAAGAGTATCAGGAATGTTTTACATGTGGTTCTCATAATCCTCATAGTTCTAGAAGTACACCAATATATCGTCAATAAATACCACAATAAAATTATCAAGATACTCATTGAATGATTAGTTTATTAGGTCTTTAAAAAAAGGTTATATTAGTAAACCCAAATAGAATTTCATTCAATTCGTAATGTCTATACCTCAATCAAAATGATATCTTTTGAAAATATTCTTTCTATACTTATAATCATGGATAACCAAAAAGCTGGTAAATTTTAGAAAAATATTATACTTCATGATGTTTTTCGAATAAGTCATCAATGCGAGGAAGAAAAGACATTTTCTTTATCGTAATAACATTTATTTCCATATATTTAATACCCAACCTCATAGATCAATATTTCTTCTTAATAATAAGAAAAAAAGGCTCCCTAAACTGATCCTTTTGGTTGTATAAGTACGTTACCACTTAGATCCTCTAATTTTTTATTTAGATCTATTAAATCAATAATGGAAATTATATAAGGATTTTTGGAAATAGGTATTTCATTAGGGATTAAATCAATAGAAAACCCAAATTCTCATTCAAGTGGATATCTAGTTTATTCCTAATGAAATATATCAATATACTCCCATAAATAGGTACATCCTTCATTTTAAGATTATGTTTTTCATTAGTAGTTTTTTTCTCATCATCTGTAGGAATATTATTTAGATGAGATATAGGATGTGGTTCTAGATATGAATCAGATGATAAAGTCTCCCCTATTAATATTAGAAATTACATATCTTCATCATAAACCAATATTTAATTATCTTTGCAATAAATTTTTGCATTGTATTTTTCAATCCAGTATAAACCAAAGATTATATTAAAATCAGCCATAGTTATGATAATAGAATAATAAAATAATAAAATAGAGCATGTTTAAGTGTCATTATTGGAACTTATTGACACATCATTATTGAAACAAGATTTCCACTAGGTGGTTTTATTAAAAAGGCCATTTTTATGATATATGGGAACTGAATATTTTTTTAGAAAACTAGGAAGATATAAAAGAATGCAATGATCCATAATAAAATAAATCACTAACTAAATTTCAGAATATGATTAAAGTACATGCCAATACATCATTAGGAACTTCATCCTTAACTGTTGTGATTGGATAATCTTGGCCTATCTCCCATGTCATTTTCTTTGGAATATATCCCTGATGTATAGGAAAACCATGTGCATAGTGTCCCATATCCTTATAGTCTAAGAATTGAACATTTCCAACTTATTTAATTCCCTTTAAATAATATACCTGGAGTCATTTTTATTCACACTTATAATAATCTCCCATTACCAATTGGGACGTTCCATGATGTATGTTTCTATATTTTTTTCAGGTTGAAAAATCCACTCTTCCCTTCTAAGGATTTTACTTATTTACTTTATTCAAGTACTCAACAATGATCTTCTTATCTAGCTTCCCCTCAAAGCCATATAAAGTGTTAAATTCTTTACCTATCTTGAAGAATCATGATACTATATCCTTATCTAATGAAAATTTTTAGGTGACTATCACTTTTAAAATAATTGGATTAATCCCACAAAAGAAACAACCAATATTACATATTGAATTACATACATAGTCCGTGACATTCCTTTCTAACCATGTAAAGTTGGATTGATACTTTAAATAACTCTAATCCTCCTTCCGTCTCGGGCTCAAGAATATTTTTTCCATATCACCTTATAGTTCATGAGGAATATATTTTACAATTCATTGTAGATTGGGATGCTCCATGCAAGTAATGTTATTTCTCATAATGCAATTCAGCTATCCCGGTATTGTTATAAGTTATTTACTTCCTGTTACAGCTTCAACTCCATCATCACTATCTTATCGAGGAGGGAAATACCTTCCTAGGTTACGTGCACTAATACATTTTCCATCACATTCTCTAGAATTAATTTTTTAAAAAACTCATACATTAGATTAGATTATGAATTATTTTTAATTTTGACACTAGTGAAACATGAAAAATAAATTAAAAATATTGGTATATATAACCTCATAATCATAAGATTGGTTACTTTGGAAATATTCTCAGATTCATGTATATTGTTACATTTAACTAATCTATGTTTTTGTAAATATATTTTCTAATGTTTCTAGTAATATTATTTTGATACTAATTATAAGGTCCCCGAACCCAGTAGCCTTGAGTTAGTGGTTACAACATTACCTAGGTATAATAAACAAGTAATATCATCCCGAATAATGTAATGGTTTAGTAGTTTTAGAAAATAAGATACATATTTGAATCTAACATTAAAACTAAAAATATTAAATATAACGCAGTAACTCTATTGAAAAGATAATTATTACCCATGTTTAACCCTATATATAAGTCATAATATACTTCTTAGCATCCAAGGTAAAAATTAAACATAATAAAGTGGCAAGATCATATGATTATTATTTATATGAATACTATAGATGATATAATAATAAAGATTAAAAAATTATTGCAGGGTTAATAACTGATACAAATTATAAAAACAACTTGATAGACCATAATATAGTAGGAATAAATGTAAACAAAATTATTCCATAATAACAACAGTTAAATGTTATCCATGGATATTAAAACTAATAAGATAATCCTTTGGAAACCCATAACAAATATTATATTGAGGGAATGTATAATTCAGGGCATCATAAACATATTTTCATGGATTTGACCAAGAATTCATACATAAATCAGAAAAACATCATCCAATATTCAATTTGGTTTGTCTCATGATACCTATTGATGCATTGAGGGGCTATAGAAGGCCTCATCCATAACATAATAAGTCTAATGATTTACTCATATGAAATGGGTGAAACATAATAAACATATAAATTCATATTTAAAATAGTATGTTAAATTTTATTAACTTTTTCTAATAAAAAATCATAATAATAAACCATCAAATGTGATATAAAGAATGTTGTAGAAATTGTACATTCGCATTCAAATTGACTATAACCATCAATTAAATATTGTATGTGGTACCACATGAGTTCAAGATAAATTAAGCAAAATATTCAAAAATGGATGTTTATTTAAAGTAAACTAAATTATAAAGATCATAGAAATTTTATTGAGTAAGATACCATTTTTTACTTTCAAATCACTTATGTTTAAAATGATATGAAATTATAAAAGTTAAAAATTTTATTTGAAAATAAAATATTAAACATGTAGAGTAATCACAAAAATATTAATGTGTTATGAAGGTGGGAAAATATAATCATTTCATTTATGTAAAAAAACATTCATTTTTTATTTTTGTTGAAAAAGTCGTAAAGCACCTCTTTAGAAAAATAAAAAAATATTGCATTAAAAACATTTTGTAAAAAGTAAAAAATTGTAAAAATGGATTTATAATTTCCTAATATATTATTAAATTTTTATGCAAATATTATTGGATAACATTGATATCGATTATAATTATTCCTTAGTGGAGGCCTAAACAAAACCAATCCAATAGAATAATGAGATTGTATAATAAATCCTTACCTTAGGACTGATTTCATCAATAAGTGTAAAAAAATATTTTATAGTATTATTAAACATGTTAATAACTTATAATAGAAAAAAATTAATATTTAAGATATAATATATGATTTACTTATAACATTTTAACACTCAATTATTAATAATATTTTATTTATTTCTCTCTTTCGGGTGGTAATTGCCTTGCTTTCTCATAAGTGTTGTCATGAAATTATAGGAAATACTAAATAATATATATTTAAATAATCTATATAATTATATTAATGTTATAAATATAATATTATATAAATATATATATATTTTGAATCATTATTGATGATTGGATGTGAAAAATGAATCACATCGCTTCTTGGAGACGGTAGGTCGTACGTACGCACGATCAATGATATCATTACCCTAATGGTGAATGGTTACAGAAATTTTTTTATATCAATTTTATAGAATCAATATAATGTCATAATTATATTATATATCCATTATTTCTATCATTATAACAATCCATGTAAAGAAACGATGGAAATTAAATTACATCACTATGTTGAGATGCAAAGTCATATGTATGCACAAGGAGTGCTATAAATTTTAATAGGATGTTTAAAAGGATGAATATGGTTATCCCACAATCATAATAACATCACATTAATGTTATGATACTATATTTATCAATTTAGAGTGGAAGAAACACATGAAGAGGCTGCATAAAAAGTAATGAACATGAATGACTTGGTAAATAATTATTACCTCTTCTTCAGCAGAATTCCTTTAGATATCTTCTCAAGGGATCCTGGGTTTGTATTATTGGAATCCCATGACCTTAAGAACTTGAATAATAATGTTTGGAAGATAAATGGGTAGAGTTTGGTAGATATTTAAGGATCAATGTGGTGTGAATAAGTGAGGGTGGAGGTTCCCTTTTATTATTGAATTGAGAAGCACTTATTGAATCTTTCAAAAGAATAAATTATAATAAATTAAAATTCTATCCAAAAAAACAGAAAATGGTAAATTTATTAGAATATACGATATTATATGGTGTTAATATCAATAAAAAATATCTTATATATGTTTTTGTTTTATTTTAAACCTTATCATTTTGATTAACCCTTAGTTAACCTATTTTAATTTTAACGAGAGTAACAAAATTTTCAATATTAAAAGGTTGTAATTTTAAATTATATGGTGTAAATAAGACCATAAATGTCTATTAATGAAATTTTATACAATATCATTGTAACGTTTTTTTTATAATATGATTATGATTTTTATAAAATTTAATAAAATATTAATATCATAAAATATCATTATTGTCCATTTTAATATTATTCAATAATTTTATTAAAAAAACATTCCGAATGTAAAATTATAAAAAAATATAATTTATTATATCCATATCATATAAATTACATCTAGATATTTTTGTATCACCTTTAACATCACAAATTGTATCACATTTAATTTTTTAAATATCATTTAATTTGTTTTTCTTTTAATTTAGTAATTAATGCATCAGTTGTGTATATGAATTTGGTATAATTATTTAATTACTAAAAATTATAAATAAATTATCATGATTATGATATATATTTTATCTTTAAAAATAACATTTATAGTCTAAAATATCATTTGGATAACCCCATATTAAAAATGTTATATTTATTAAAAACATGAATGTGACATCTTTTACTTTTCTTTAAATAAAATATTTTCAAGGTCATAATATCAACCCTGTATCCCCAACAAGTCATAAATTATAAAATTGAATGATTGTGGAAGAAAATTAATTATTAAATATAATTGAGTAAAATCTTAGGGTAATTTTATATCCCTTAATGTATTATGTTTAATCTTAATTACCCAATTTACCATTAAATGTGGTAACAACAATTACTAAGGTTACTATTCATATTTTCCAAGATTGAAAGGGTCCTAATAAATAAATTTTTACCTCCTGTTTCCAAATATTTAATCCATTTTATAAAATTCCATACTTATAAGTGGTTCAAATTAATTTTAAAATAAGTGTTTAAGAGGGGATAAAATGCACATTTTAGAAAATATTATTTTTATGAATAAAAATGGATCTTCTCTTATCCTATACATAGTAAAAATATTATATTAATGTTAAAAAACTATATTTAATATATGATATAGTAATTTAATTATTATTATTCTACAACAGTGTCTAATTAGGTTTATTATGATAAAACTATATTACGCACACAAAAAATGTTTTTTCATAAAAACAATTATATTATTATTATTATTATTATTAGTATTAACTTCAAATGAATTAATAAATGATGAATTATATTATGAAAATATATAAATCACATAGATATATATATATATATATATAGTTGTATTTATTCTTGAAAAATTAACTACTAGGTTGTAACACTCACATAATAACAGATCGTGGTCTATTTGAACTCAGCATTGCATGAAACTAAAGCTATTGTAGACATTAAATTTATTTAAAAAGAGAAAAATCGTAAATTATTAGAGTTTTATTATATAAATATTTAAATAATGAAAATATATAACATTTATAACTTCATTAACATTATTTATATTTAGATTAAATTATCAAAGTATAAGGACCAAAACCACCGAACCAAGCATACATGAAAAACAAAGCATATATTAGTTAGAGAACCGATTTTAATACCAAATTGCTAGTAATTGGGTAATAAAATAATATAAGGAAATAATATTTGGTATTAATTATATGATTATTGATTGGAAAAATATATCTAATAAATATATATTTATTTTATAGTAGGTTTGAACACGTACAGTGGAATTCAGACCATAAGTAAGTTATTTTCCTCACTTTTCCTTCTGTGATTCAAATGACTTATTAACCACTTGTTTATTTTATGTTATTTATATAGTAGAAATGAATATATTTTATAATTATTCTTGTTAAATTTATTTGTATTGAAATATTTATCTAAGGTTATTTTGTTCATAGGGATTATGATTCAAATATTTTCAATGCAGTAAGAGTTTTTTTTGTAACAATATTATTGTTTATTGAGATTGTGTATGATTATTTTTCCAATTATTAAATATAATTATCTACCTCAAATGAAAATAATAAATTTTATTCTATTTTAATTATTTATTTAAAATCATTTATTACTTTCATTTTTTTCACCTCATGTTCTTTGGAGACTCAAAATGTGTTTTTATGTAAAATCGATTTTATTTCTCTATGCGGTCAGAAATCTTTTTTTTTCAATATCCATGTTCTTAAAAAGGAATTTAAATAATGTTTTTATTTTTATCTTATGATTATTTATTTTCATTTTTACCCATTTTTCATATAGTTTAAAAAAATTAAAAGAAATATTCTTATCATTTTCCAAATTGTGTACTTTTTTATTTTTCTATAAAAGTGTGAAATGAATGTTTTTATTTTAAAATGATTGTATTGAGAAATATTTCTCACCATAACGACCAATAAATTATTTTATGTTTCAATTAAAATTCTCCAATTTTATTTTCAAATTAAATATTGCCTTTAATATTTTGGAAAATTTTATTTTTTATAATGGTTATTCTGCAGTGAAAAGGATATTTTCCTCAAAAAGTTTTCCAATGATCCTTTAAAAGAGTATTTCAAATTTCATAATATCCTTTGAGTTCACTTATATTTTACTAGGGATATGATGCAATGTTACCATAATTATTATTTCTTTGGGTAGTTGTAACAACTTGAGATTTTATGAGAATTATTCTTTTTCATTTCTTTCATGTCTTGTGTTGTATGCTACACCAAGATTATCTTGCGCTATATAAAACACCGTATTAGCTTACATTATACGCAAAACTATTCTTGGATTGTGTTTCACACAATTTCAAGTTCATTTGATAGTATTCATTCTAAGCAACATTGATTGTATATATATATACATATATTAAATGTATAAATGAAATATGGTTGGATTCTATTATACGAAACAACGAAGGAGTCTTGCAAAACACGCAACCCAAACTTGACTTGCATTACACACAATCGCAACCTTCCTCGATAGCGTGTGTTGTATGCAATACGAGGTTTCACTAAACAATGATATATTGTTATAATATTATTATGAACTAGCCGTTATGAATAGTAATACCCACTTTTTAAAATTTTATAAATCTTATCTTTGAAAATGGACTTCATTTTTGGATTCGAAATATTGAAATTAGCCTAGGGTGAATATTTGGTATTTTTCTGAAAACTTTCAATTTTTGATGAATAGTGAAAACATTGGGTTACTATTTAAAAACCGAATTTTTATTTAAATAATTATTTATTTTATTTAAATTTATTTTAGGTAAAAATTGATACATAATATCTATTTATGTTTAATATAATTCATTGGAGTTATTTTATAACAATTTTAGATATTTAAAAATTTTATTGAACTTTTCACCGTCTTTTACCCACCTCCTAGGAGAATTTGGAAATTCACATAAAACTTAATTTTACCGATTCTGTGAGTGGAATTTCGAAAATATAATAGACACGGTTAATATCAAGGACTAAAATGTGGTTCAATGTGATGAAAATAATTTTTGGGGAATAGTAACTTTTTTACTTTTATTTACCGCGGTTATAAGTAAATAGGGTAATTAAGAATAAAAATGATATTATTATTACCCTAACACATGTCCTAATTCAATTTGATAAGTGAAATTCTACCAAAAACCACCTTAGGAATAAAATATGACCATTTAGGTCTACTTGAATTAGATTAGGACATTTATTATTAATTTATTTAAAGAAGGGTAAAAATGGTTAAAATCAAAGTTTAATAACTAAAACATTTTTAATATGGGGTTATAAATAAGTTAAATTAAACTATAAATATTCATTAGAAAGATAAAACGACTTCATACATAATGGTAGTTTATTTATAATTTTTGGACATTAAATAATTTAAGTTATTTATGACACAATGGTGATGCAGTAATTACCTAAATTATAAAATATTAAAATAATTGATGTTATAAATACCCAAATAAATGTAATTTGAGACTTTTTATGAATTAAAAAAAATTTATAGAATAATATGACATGTTAGTATTGAATTAATTAAATTTTTTCGAACTAATCATGTTGTTATGATTTTCACAAAAATCCATTACCAAATACTGTCAAAATTGACATAAAATAGTTTTTAAAAAAAATATTATATTATTAATTGTTATTATATTCCTAAAAATCTAAGTTTCTGCCAAGATACTTATATAATGATATTTTTATCATTAATGGACCACTTGGTGGTATTTTGGATGTATATGTTATGTTTATTAACTATTTAATATAAAAATACAAGTGACATGGTAAATGTCAATATAATTAACTAAGAGTCAAAACTAAATGATAAGGTTAATACAATAACCCAAACCTGTCTAAAATCTATTGGTTGAAATTTTTTCGACCCATACCCACCTTAGCTTCTAAATAAATCAATTTTTAGATATTAAAAACCGAATATGACTTTATAATAAAATAATATTTTATGTTTTCCTAAGGTGCCCCTCTCCTCCCTTATAAAAGGGAACCTCCTCCCTCTCCTCCTCACACCCTTTTGAGACTTGTAGATCGGCCAAACCCAGACCATATTCCTTTTCCACTTCCCTAGAAACATTTTTTAGGTTCTGGTCTTCTCAAACGACCAACTCTACCTCCTTAGGAGGAAGCTTAAAGGAGGTGCGTCGAAGAAGAGGTAATCTCTTCTTCCGATTCTCTCAAGTTTCTTTCTTCATATACTTCTTCTCCATTAGTTGTCTCATTATAAAGTAATAACTTCAGTATTAATTATATACTTATATGTTATTATAAATATAAAACAACCTTTTTTCACCTTCTATCCATCCTGCGGAAAACAAAATCACCCCGCGTGCGTACGTACGGAATACCGTCTCGACGCCGTGGTGTAATCTATTTTCGACCACCACCTTACTTGGATGGGTATAATGGTGTAAATAAATAACTATATATGATTATGGTAAAGTGATATTGATTCTGAAATATTATACATACACTTCAATACAATTCCAGGATCATGGGAATGATATCATCGCTTGTGCGAACGTACAGACTACTGTCTCCACGACGCGATAAGATTCATTCTCCATGTTAACCATTCATAAATGATTATAGAGTATATATAATGAATAATAAAGAAATATATGACATAATAATGATACTGTATTTATGCATATATATATATATATGTCATCTACTTAATTCATTCAATTCAATAAGGAAATGACAACATCGTTAATGCGTACGTACGGCCTACTGTCTCCTTGAACGGTGTATTTCATTCCATTTATCAATATATCATATATATAAAAATGTATATTCTGAATATATATTATATATAAATCATGTTTTACATTATGGAATTATGTAAATCAGTATATAAGTAATAATATCAAGAACAACAAGTTGATACACATACGATAAATGAAACGATTTTACCCAAAATGCAGTTTTAACATGGAATTTAAAAAATAATGGATAATATAATTTCATAAGTGAACCATATATGATATCATAACAATGAATATGATTCTATAATAAGTCAATGACATTATTTAAATCATTAAACAGGATGTTCAGATATGTACGAAGCATATCAGACCTAAGGTAAGGGATAACTTTTCCAATCTCGTTTTTATCCGAGATTGTTTATTGGTAAGTATTTACTGGGGTTATATTTATCATCCATGTCCCTATTTTCTAAAAATTATTTCATGTATGTTTAAAGTCCTTTTTACATATTTTTTACTTTTACTACATGGTATGTAAGGAATCTTTCTTTTACGAGGTACTTTTTGACTTTTCTGGAAAAAGTACGAGGAGAATGTTTTTTTAACTTATATGGAATGAAAGAATTTTTACGGTTTTATAAAGCCTTATTTTCATGAAGCTTCCTCCAAAATATTTAATGAATATTTTCAAAAAAATATCTTTCTTTTAAAATTGCATGATGTTTTGTGAAAAGAAAATGATTTTGAAGAAGGATATTTTCCTCAAGAATTCATTTCAAGTGTTTTATCAAAACCATTTTTCCATCTAAGATGACATTATTTCATATGTTTATGTTTCAAGTATAATATATCAATGATTTACATGGTTTGAATTTTCTTATTATGAAATGACATCCATTTTTTTAAATGTATTATGTGATGATGAGATGATGTTTATGAATCCCATTTTATTTGTTGGGTTATTATGAATGATGTATGTTTATTTTGTGGAAAACATAATAATGATTTCATTACAAGATGGTTGGTACATATATCTCCCTCCAATGAATTTGGTAAAGAGTTATATCTCATGATATAGAAATGGATGAAACAGAAAGTAAATCTGGTTCAGTAATACAGGGCCGGAACGGCAAGTAAACCCGGTTCAGTAAGGGACTTTGTCCACTAAGATGGTCTTGGCAGCAATGCCTTAGATACTATGGAAATCGTATCACGTGCTTAATGTTTTTCCACAATTAAAAGATTTATTCCCATGCTATTTTATCATGATTAATGTTATTTTATGATCTATGCCTTATATACTTTCATGTTTTATGTCATTGCTCAAGATTTTGATGTTTAAACATTATTTTCATGTTTTTAAGTTCAAATGTATATGGTTTGTTTTATTTTCTCCACGATTAACCTTACTGAGCATTTGAGCTCACCCATTATATGTTTTCTTTTCCCCAGGATATAAGGAAAGGTTTTAGATAAGAAAACAAAATGGGAAGATCATTATGGGAGATGTTGAAGATCTTTCACCATGATTAGAAGATTACGTTCTAAGTTTCCAAAGACACTAAACTATTACGGTCCTCGTGTGTCTATTTTTGTTATGTATTAAGTATTCCAACAAAGTAATGTAATTTCCATGTATGTCAAGCTTCAGGTCTCTACAGTTGGTATCAGAGGAATGGTTTGGTTAACCTTTGGAAACTAGGATGGGAAAACTTTAGTGAGATCCCTAGAGATATTTCTAAGGTATGTCTAGGGATGTCCCTAAGGTTAAGTATAATTATAGGTTATAGTCCTAGAGTTATGGTAAAAATCATAGAATTAAACCTAAGGTGTTATATATTGAATATAATCCTCATTTATTATGCTATTTTCCTAGCATGATTTTTGCCTCTCACACTATTCTTTTTGGGTTTTAGAAAATGGCTGGAAACAGTAAGATTCACGATAATAGAGGATATAATGTACAATAGAATGATATTCTTCATGAGAAACCAAATGAAATAGGATCTGGGGTCCACATATCATTATTATGCCAAATCAGAAATCTCATAATATAATCAATAATCTCAACTTTGGTAAGTTTCCCGACTCTGCTAATAAGTGAAAGATGGAATTTCATGATGAACATAGAGGAAAGAAAGTTAAATTTCCCTAATGTAAGTCATGTGGGAAGGGGAATGAAGGAGAATGTTTCAAAGGAACTGGAAGTTTCTTTGGGTGTGGAATAGAAGGACACAAATCCAGTAATTTCAAAGGAAAAGGTTCATTTAACACTATGGACAAGGATAATGGTTTTGCTACGAAATCAACAATGATTAGATGTTTTAAATGTGTAATTTTTGGGCATTATGCAAACCAATTGCCTAAGGGAAAATCTCACGAAGAGAATCAGAATGGTCATATGGGTAGTATTTATATTGATGATGATGAAGAGACTACAAATGATATGTGATATGAAAGAATTCTTCAAGATCAGTCAATGGTTTAAGAAGGTAGTGGAATTATTACATGTTTATCAAGAGTAATGTTGTATAAGTAATATCATGGTACTATGGAATAAAGAGACATCTATGGATTGTTACACTATTTTTTTTCCTTATGTTTTTGAATGTATATGTTGAATGGTATCGGTTACCATGAATGGTTACTCAGATATTTTTGGAAAGTAGATGATATGCGCATAATCAAAGGATAAATAAAAAATGAAATGTGCTCATGACTGATATAAGGACAAAGTGATATCATGGTTTAAGTATATATAATTTTTGGGATTTTTGTATGTGGAAAGTGTTACCTTTTGACAGCATTCATGTTTTCACTAAGGTTCTATGGTAATTTATGTTTCAAGATAATATATGACTAAGGTATTCATGTGTTTGGAATGTGACCAACAAGATATATAGTATGATAAATGATGGTAATCACATTCTTGTTATATGACCTCTCTGGTAATCATTTTCACTATAATATGAGATTGGACAGAAGTATTTTAGAAAATACTAAATATTGGAATAGATTAGGTTGAACATAAGTTAGTTTTGTTTAAGGCTATAATTTTTTTTTCGATATTATTGATGGAATGTTATAATAGTGTAGTATAAGAAAAGAGACACCCTGCAGAACGGGCGACAACCCGTCGTGTCGGACGAGGATGTGGGAATCGAACCCACAATCGAAGTGCGACAGGCCTTTATCTCATACAAATGGCCTAAGGGAAGTCCCTGGTTAGTATAAATTATTTTTATTTTATTAATTGGTATAATATATGAAGTATAAGTCCATTTTAGGAACCATATACGATTAATCTCACTATAGATGGACTTATTCTAACCTTTTGTTTGAGATAGATGGAATGTCCTATCATTCTATCCCATGATCTGATAAGACTTCATGAATGAAAAATTCAGCTTCATTTATTTAAATAGAAATGAAGTGGAAATTGTTCATGGAATGACAAAAAATGATATTACACTAAAATCACATAAGTATTTCTCCTTATGTAAAAGTTCATCAACGATAGGGAAATGATCTTGGAAACCAAAAATGTTATTCTAATACTCTTATATCTAATGAGTCATATGGTAACTTAGATCATCACAAATTTATGGCTTTGTGATTGTTGGACTTTTCATAGTCATGTTCTATACCACTCTCCTTCAGAACTAGATGGTTATATTTCTCTTCTATATCCATATTTTCACTTATGTTCTCTTATGTGGAAACCCAGTGATTAGTTAATTTGAGTAACCATAACGTTTCATACTTTAGTTTTTAAAGTTAAGTTTTGGTATTCTATTTTATGTTGTGGGTTCCAATTAATGAAAGTTTCAATTAGAAAACCATTTATAACCCCAAAGAATTTCGAGGGAAAAATTCATTTTAAGGGGGGTAGAATGTAACAACCCGAGATTTTATGAGAATTATTCATTTTCATTTCTTTGATGTCTTGTGTTGTAAGATACAAAAAGATTATATTGCGCTATATGCAACACTGTATTAGCTTGCAGTATACGCAACACTATTCTTGGATTGTGTTACACACAATTTCAAGTTCATTTGATAGTAGTCATTCTACGCAACATTGACTATATATATATATATATAGATTAAATGTATAAATGAAATATTGTTGGATTCTATTATACGAAAAAACGAAGGAGTCTTGCACAACACGCAACCCTGAATTGGCTTTCATTACACGCAATCATGACCTTCCTCGATAGCGTGTGTTGTACACAATACCGGGTTTCACTAAACAATGATATATTGTTATAAAATTATTATGAACTAGCTGTTATGAATTGTGTTACCCTATTTATAAAATTTTATAAATTTTATCTTTCAAAATGGACTTCATTTTTGGATTCTAAATATCGAAATTATCCTAGGGTGAATTTTTGGTTTTTTTCTGAAAACATTCAATTTTTGATGAATAGTGAAAACACTGGGTTACTATTTAAAAACCGACTTTTTATTTAAATAATTTTTTATTTTATTTAAATTTATTTTAGGTAAAAATTGATTCATAATATCTATTTAAGTTTAATGTAATTCATTGGAGTTATTTTATAATAATTTTAGAAATATAAAAAGTTTATTGAACTTTTCATCATCTTTTACCCACCTCCTAGGAGAATTGGGAAATTCACATAAAACTTAATTTTACCACTTATGTGAGTGGAATTTCGAAAATCCAAGAGACACGGTTAATATCAAGGACTAAAATGTTATTCAATGAGATGAAAATAATTTTTGGTGAATAGTATCTTTTTACTTTTATTTACCACGGGAAAAAGTAAATAGAGTAATTAAGGGTAAAATGAGATTATTATTAACCTAACACGTGTTATAATTCTATTGGATAAGTTTAATTCGACCAAAAACAACCTTATGAATAAAATAAGACCATTTAGGTCCACTTGGATTAGATTAGGACATTTATTATTAATTTATTTAAAGAAGGGTTAAAATGGTTAAAATCAAAGATTAATAACAAAAACATTTTTAATATAGGGTTATACATAAGATAAATTCTACTATAAATATTCATTATAAATCTACAAATATTTCCTACATAATTCTAATTTATTTATAATTTTTAGAAATTAAATAATTTATGTTATTTATGACACAATTGTGATGAAGTAATTACCTAAATAATAAAATATTCAAATATTTGATGTTATAAATACCCAAATAAATTTAATTTGAGACTTTTTATGAATTAAAATAATTTTATAGGTTAATATGACATGTTAGTATTGAATTTATTAACTTTTTTCGAACTAATAATGCTGTTATGATTTTCACAAGAATCCATTACCAAATAGTGTCAAAATTGACATAAAGTAGTTTTTAAAACAAATATTATATTATTAATTGTTATTTTATTTCTAAAAATCTAAGGTTTGGCCAAGATACTTATTTCATGATAGGTGTATAATTAATGGACCACTTTGGGGTCTCTTGGATGTATATGGTATGTTTATTAACTATTTAATATAAAAATACAACGTGACATTGTAAATGTCAATCTAATTAACTAAGAGTTAAAACATAAAGATAAGGTTTATATAATGACCCAAACTTGTCTAAAATAAATTGGATGAGAGTATTTCGACCCATACCCACCTTATGTTATAAATAACTCAATTTGGAGCTATTAAAAACCGAATATGACTTTATAATAAAATAATATTTTATGTTTTCCTAAGGTGCCCCTCTCCTCCCTTATAAAAGGGAACCTCTTCCCTATCCTCCTCACACCTTTTTGAGCCTTGAATCTCATACAAACCCTACCCATTTCTCCTCTACACTTCCTTAGAAACATTCTAGGGGTTATGGTCTTCTCAAAAGACCAACTCAACTTCCTTAAGTGGAATCTTAAAGGAGGTGCGTCGAAGAAGAGGTAATCTCTTCTTCCGATTCTCTCATGTTTCTTTCTTCTTCGACTTCTTCTTCTTTATTTTTCTAATTATAAAGTAATAACATCTTTATTACTTATATACTGATATGTTATTATAAATATTAAACAACCTTATTTCATCTTCTATCCATCATACGGAAAACGAAATCATCGCGAGTGCGTACGTACGGAATACCGTCTCCACGCCGTCGTGTAATCTGTTTTCAACCACCACCTTACTTGGATGGGTATAATGGTGTAAATAAATAACTATATATGATTATTTTAAATTGATATTGATTCTTAAATATTATACATACACTTAAAAACAATTCCACAATCATGTGAATGATATCATCGCTCGTGCGTACGTACGGACTATCGTCTCCACAACACGATGAGATTCATTCTACATGTTAACCATTCATGAATGATTATAGAATATATATAATGAATAATAATGAAATATATGACATAATAATGATACTTTATTTATTTATATATATATCTATATGTATTTCATCTACTTTATTCCATTCAATTCAATAAGGAAACGAAAACAACGTTCATGCGTACGTATGACCTACCGTCTCCATGAACGGTGTATTTCATTCCATTTATCAATCTATCATATATATATATATATATGTATATGATGAATATATATTATATATAAATCATTTTTTACATTATGGAATTTTTTAAATCACTATATAAGTAATAATGTCAAGAACAACAAGTTGAAACATGTACGATAAATGAAACAATTTTACCCAAAATGTTGCTTTAACATGGATTTTACATAAGAATGGGTAATATAAAGTCATCAGTGTACCATATATGATATCATAACAATGAATATTATTCTCTAATAAGTCAATGAAATTATTTAAATCATTATACAGGAGGTTCGGATACGTACGAAGCATATCAGACCTAAGGTAAGGGATAACTTTTCCAATCTCGTTTTTATCCGAGATTGTTTATTCGTAAGTATTTACTGGGGTTATATTTATCATCCATGTCTATGTTTTCTCAAAATTATTTCATGTATGTTTAATGTCCTTTTTACCCATTTTTTACTTTTACTACATGGTATGTAAAGAATATTTCTTTTATGAGGTACTTTTTGACTTTTCCGGCAAAAGTACGAGGAGAATTTTTTTTAACTTATACGGCAGGAAAGGATTTTTATGGTTTTATAAAGCCTTATTTTCATGAATATTCCTCCAATATATTTTATGACTATTTTAAACAAAATATATTTCTTTTAAAATTTTATGATGTTTTGTGAAAAGAAATTGATTTTGAAGAAGGATATTTTCCTCAAGAATTCATTTTTAGTGTTTTATCAAAACCATTTTTCCATCTAAGATGACATTATTTCATATGTGTATGTTTAAATTATAATGTCTCTATGATTTCCATGGTTTAACTTTTCTTATTATGAAATTATATCCATTTTTTTATATGGATTATGTGATGATGGGATTATGTTTATGAAACCCATTTTATTCGTTGGGTTATTATGAATGATGTATGTTTATTTTGTGGCACACATAAGAATGGTTTCATTATGATATGGGTGGGACCTATATCTCCCTCTAATGCACTGGGTAAAGATTTATATCTCATGAGATAGACATGGCTGAAACGGGAAGTAAATATGGTTCAGTAATACAGGGCTGGAACGGAAAGTAAACCTGGTTCAGTAAGGGAATTTGTCTACTAAGATGGTATTGGAAGCAATGTCTGGGCTACTACGGAAATCATATCATGTGATTAATGTTTTTCCACAATTATAAGTTTTTTTCCCATGATATTTTATCATGATTAATGTTCTTTTATGATCTATGCCTTATATACTGCCATGTTTTATGTCATTTCTCAAGATTTTGATGTTTAAACATTATGTTCATGTTTCTAAGTTCAAATTTATATGGTTTGTTTTATTTTCTCCATTATTACCCTTAATGAGCATTTGAGATCAAACTTTATACGTTTTCTTTTCCCTAGGATAAAGAGAAAGGTTTTAGGTAAGAAAACAAAAGGGGAAGATCTTTATGGGATATGTTGAAGATCTTTCACCATGATTAGAAGATTACGTTTTGAGCTTCCAAAGACACTAAACTATTACGGTCCTTGTGTGTCTGTTTTTGTTATGTATTAAGTATTCCGCCAAAGTAATGTAATTTCCATGTACGTCATGCTTCAGGTCTCTACAGTATTTTACAATTACGATGATGACATGTTTAAGAAAACATTTATTTTTCATGGTTTCTATTACAATGTAATGATTTATAATCTAGGGAAACCTATGTGACTGAATTAGGATTATGTGATAGCTGAGTCAGTTAAAAACCAGCAATAAAAAAAGGGAAAATGGATAAATCATGAAGTAAATATGTTATGTGTGATCTAATTTTATGTTCAAATTTTTATGAGTTGACATATATTTCATATCGATATGATTTCTCATGAACATGGATTTAATGTATATAAGTTTATTCTTGTACTTAGATTTCTTGTCCATAATGTTATGCGTGGATGTGGTTTCATGTCCAATAGTTTTTGTTGGGTCATGATATCTTGAATTGAACTTAATTTGTGAACCAATTTCTATTTATATATGTTCTCAAGGTTAGAAGCTTGTGTGTCTTCTATAAACTCATATATTATATAAATGTTATGCCCTCATGGACTATGTTATTTCTTTATTATGAATGTCTTATTAACTGATTTTTTTGTTCCATGACTCAAGAATATAATATTTGATATTTATGGTGGGTTTTAAATTTCAATATTGTGGTCCAATGCCCTTATTCTCATGTTATGTAAAAGTGATCATTGATGCCTCCCTTGTTTACCCTTTTTTGAGAATCTAAGACCATGCTTTATTATTTTTTATTGTCTTCAGGATATGGGAACAATTATTAAGTACGATATGTCTATTAATGGTTATAGTTATGAATATATTAGTGGGAGATGATATAGTTTACCTACACACCAGTTATTTGTTATTCCAAGATTCCAAATGCACTAGAATTATATGATTCGAGTGTGGATCATTTTGTAAGGTAATGAATATTCATATAAAAACATGAAACATTTCTATATGAAAAGTATGTTTCATTATAGTTAATATCATAAAAAGACTTAGTTATAAATTAGAAACTAGTATGAGGAAATTTTATATAAAACCATGGGGGTATATCTTCGTATAGTATAAAATCTTAATTTTTTGGTAATGATCAAGGCTGAACTAGGTTAAACCTAAGTTGTCATAGATTTAGAAGAATTTATCTTGATTTAGAAATATATTAAATGTTTTTATGATTATGTGTATTTAAACTATGATTCTTGTTTCTCAAACTATGATTTTTGGTTTGATTCAATGGATATAACCCAAATAAATTACTCCAATGCTTAATTATATGGACATTGAAATGAATTTCATCCTGTGAAACCAAATGTTATAGGATTTGGATTGAAAGATATCACTTATAATCTCACATAAAATTCTAAAGTTATGAATATTGTTGAACACATAACCTAGAATATAAAAAGAAAAAAAAATATTGAATCCTACATGATTAAACATAAACATTATTTTAGTGGATCCAATTAGCAACTAATTACTGAGAAATGGATTATAATCATTGAAAATATTTTAAATTATATAGTGATTAATGTAAGAAAACGTCATTTTGGCTATCTATAATTTGGAAGGTGAAAAATATCAGTGATTGAATCTTATAAATAATTAGAAGCAACAAAATAAATTGAATCCTGGGAGTGAGATGAGTTTAGGAGATTATATTTAAAATAGTAATTCCCCCATATTTTTTAAATATAAATAGTGAACGAATTATTTTAGCTAAATCATATGGATGATGAATTATTTAATGTCTATGCAGAAACATTTCAAGACAATAATGGTATAATTATGGTGTTATCATCCAAACTCAATGTATGGTAGATCAATCCATTAGTAGATTAAAAAAAATACTCTAATGAGAATTAGCCAGAACATACTTTAACAGCTATGAAAAAATAATTTAATGTGCAATAATGTTTAGTAAAGAGATTGGAGTTACCCATACAGTTCATAGTTTTGATATGAAAAGAAATATTGAATTAAAAAGAAACTATAAACACCATGGAGAGAAGTAGGAGATACTTCCTTTATAAATGAAGTGTGGAAGGAAACATAGAGGAAATTGACTAAAGGGAACTGATAAATGATTTAACTGTGAGAAGTAAGGCCCTTGGGAAATAGAATTAAAAATCAATGAGAAGAATTTATTTAATGGTGTGAATAAGAATAAATCACTACACAATAAACCACCTAAAATCAAGTGTTTAAAATATATAGATCATGGGAATTATTCTAACCAGGGTTCAATCTTAAAGGTTTGTGATGTTAATTGACTTCAGTGACCTCTAAATCATAAGAAAATGGAAATATCATGTGATCACTATTAGATATGTGAAATATGATAAATAAGTGGTGAAATGAATACTTAACATCCACTCTAAAACAAATTATTTCTTATTTTAATATGGTATTACCCAATATTTTATATCTAAATAATTTTTAAGGGGATCAAAATTCCTCACCAATTAATAGATATAAAATTGGTAGTGAAACCCAAAAATTTTTCAATGATCACATATCAAGAATATGATTCTTTTGCTATTGATGTTTTTCGAAATATGCTTCTAACTAATATTTTTATTATCCTGTTATTTAAATTTGATGTTATCTTAGGTTCATATTAGATTTATATCTATAAACTCCATATTAATTTACAAGGAATGTAATTGACATTTGAAAGTCCAAAACAACTAGTTATTGTTTATCAGTGCGGTGATAAATATGAACTTCAGATGGAAATCAAATCCATTATATGGGTCTTAATTCCTTTTCAAAAGTAGTTTTATCTCATATGGTTGGAATGAAAATCAACATCTATGAAATTAATAATGTAAAAGAGTTTTTCTATGTCTTTCAAAAATAATTTTATTGTCTTCCCCTAAATCATGAAGTTGAGTAATCAATAGAACTCATATATAGTTCTACACATATTTCATAGAAAATAAATAGAGTAACCCTTATTGTGTTCTAGGAATTGAAAAATAAATCCCAATATAATATTTCTATGAGATTCATTTAGAAAATTGAATCACCTATAGGTGAACCTATACTTTTTATGAAGAAGAAAGATGGATCAATGTGACTATGAATTGATTATTAGGAACTGAATAATATCACAATAAAAAATATATAATATACCAAGTACTGATGAATGAATTTATCAACTACATATAACTAAATACTTTTTCATTATTGACCTTCATTCTGGATAACATCAATTTTGGGACAATAAGGTGGACACACCTATAACAATATTTCATACGAGGATATGACACTATTAATATAGTGTTTTTCCATTTGATCATAATAATGACATCATTATATTCATGGATTTAATGAATAGATTCTTTATTGGTTTCCTTGATTATTTTTTGGTAGTATTTATAGATTACATTTTTAATAATTCAATGAGAAACGAAGAGGATGAAGATCACATGAGGATTATGATAAAGACCATGATGAAATAGATGTTTTATGAAATATTTACCTACTGTGAAAATTGGATTTGATAATTTTCATTCATGTGTCATATATTATCATGTGAGGGTATATCTATAAATCCTAAGAAGAAAAAAGTTATCAAACATTGAGCTAGAAGAACCATTGTAACCGAGTTTTATTGTTTTGTTGGTTTGATGAGATATTATCAAATAACTATAGACAGTTTCATATGAATATCTAATCCACTCACCCAATTAACTGGAAAAGGATGTATGTTCCTTCTGATAAATAAATGTCGATAAAATTTCATGGAACTAAAGAGAAGGTAATTTAGTGTACCTGTGTTTCCATTACCCAATATTAGAGAGTTCTTTGTAATATAAACAGAATCACACTATCTTTGTTGTAGTAAGTCACCATAGAAAGTTAAAAAAATTAATTTCAATCAGTGAAGACTTGTCTCTTTCCAACATTCAAGAATTTGTGTTGTGGAAGTCTTATACTTATATATAGTACTAAAATATATTTCATTTTATAGGGATTTTTGGTTTACTTGGATGTTCAGGATAAGTCTTCAATATGATCTGAATGTAGAGTTTTTTTCAAGTATAACATATCATCATCATAAAGATGATTAGTCTAATAAAACCATTTAATCCCTCAAGGATATGATGAAATCCTTTTTTATGTATTTCAATGGTAATTTTGATCAACACCTTCTTATAGTTGAGTTTTCTAACAAAACATTCACTCAAACATTGAAATGAATTCTTATGATGTCTTCCATAAGAATAAGTGAAATCTACAATTTTTTGGGATGATGTTGGAGAATGAAATATGTTGGGACCTGAGAAAGATGAAGGAATGATTGAGAATGTTATATCAATTCAAAAATAAATCAATGAAACTTGGATTCCAAAGAAAAATTATGGTGAAAATCATCCATAAGATCCATAATTTAAATTTGGTGAGAAGGTTTTTCTATGAATTAACCCATGGAAAAAGGTTTTGAGATTCATAAAGAATGAAAATCTAATACCTAGGTATATTTTCCCTTTTTATAATCTTGATTGAGTAGGGATTAACGATTATAGAACTTGACTTTAACAGTGCTACAATTTATTAGCACTAGAAGAAAATGTTGATAAATGCCATATTTATCAGTGCTAAAGAGAGCACTGATACATTTAACCTTTTATAAACATATTTATTTTAATTCTGTTAAAGGAATCCTTTATCAGTGATTTATTTTTAGCGATGAAAAATGTTACCTATTATCAGTGCTATATTTTTAGTGCTAATAAAGGCTATCCTTTATAAGTGTTTATATTTTAGCACTAATAAAGGGTACCCTTATTCAGCGTTTTCTGCTTAGCAAAAATAAATATTTCTTTCATCAACACATTTTTTACACTAATGGAATGAAATAATTATAGAACTAAAAAATAAAAAATGTGTCTATTACAAATTTTATTATTTAAATTATTGATAAAAATAAATTGGTTGATTATACATTATTCAATATAAAACATTTTCATAATTAAATAATTATGATAAAAATGTTGTTAAATTTTGTATATTAAATATATTGATTTATATTAATTTATTTAAAAACTATTTATACATTACTAAATATTTATGTGATTTAAATTAAATAGTAATATATTTATTGAAGAAATGTATATAATTAAAAATTAATATGAATTAAAAATATTGAGTAATTGAATAGTACTCGACACATAATTGAATTTCATTTGATTTTTCAATTTAATATAGAACAAATGTTGGTTATATTGATTTCAAATATATGTAATTAATGCATTTTTGTATATAATATGCAAACACACAGAGAACTTATTCTTTTTTTCAATATTTTTAATGTGTACCAGTATTCTTAATTTATTCAATGTCACTAATTTTTATAATATACGAATGTACTCAAAATTAGATATTAATTAATACTATCAAAAATATATTTGAAATCAAATATATATAAATTAATATATTTATAAATGAAAAGTCACCATATTAAAACAATTATATATTTATAATTATAAATAAATAATTAATTTTTTAAAAGTATTAATATAATTACAAATGAATAATAATGTTTATTTAAATAATTTATAAATTTACAATAAATTTACATAAATAATGAATACATTTACTCTATTTAAATTCATATATATTTATAATAAATATATATATATAATTATATAAATATATATAAGGATATAAATAATTTATTTTAAAAATATTTCTATAATTTGAAATAAATAATTATAAAATTATAAAATCATAATAAAGATATTTAAAAAGGAATATATTTACTATGTTGATATTTATATATATTAATTATGTAATTATAAATTTTACCAAATTTTTTAATGATATTTAGAAATTTAAATCCTTTACAAAGGCTTTTGTAATAATCAATGATTAAAATCTTTATCAGTCATTAATCTGTGCTGATAAAGATAAGGATTTATCAGTTCTAAATAAAGCGCTGATAAAATGAAGATTTATCAACACTCCAATTTTGACACTGATAAATATTCGTTTTATTAGTGATTATGTTATAAGCGACGATTAAATGGATATTTATTAGCACTTATTTTCAAGGGCTGATAAAAGTGTCCCGTTCTATTTTAAAAACCCTAACCATTTGAAAACTTGTCACGATATCAGGATATTTCTGCAGAATCTACCCATTGTTGGTGCTCCTCCTTGGTGAATCGAAGCTCAAATACCTCCACTCCAATGCCTCTGAACATCTCATCCTACATTCAAAGAGGGTCAACAATTTTCTTCAACCTAGCATGGTAGGCCTTCTGATTTTTTTAGTTTATTTTGTTTTGATTTTTTATCAACAATTTATCTGGGATTTGTTGCTTTTGATTCATTTTTTACAATTTGATTGTGGTCTGTTGTTTGGGGATCGATTTGTGGTAGTTTTTTTTATTTACTACTGATATATGATTGGTTGTGCATTCCAACTCATCAATTGGATATTGATGAAAAATTGGAAACTACGTTTTGTTGTTATGATGTTTCTTTTTTCACTCATGCATATGAAATTATAGATATTGCAAGACATCTCATTAACTACATTCAATTAGTGTTCTCCTATCAATAAAATATATGGAGGGTTTAATATATTTTTCTATATCATGTGGGCCACTTGTTGTTTTTTCGTTGGTCATAATCTAATGATACTTATATCCAATGATAATTGTATCTAATGATACTTGTATCCAATGTTAATTATATCCAATGATATTTGTATCAAATGATACCGATCATTTTTTGATCAGTGTGAAGGACTGATAAATGGTGCTTTTGCTATGTGCAACCACTACTGATATTTTTTGTACATATGCAGGGAGGTAATGATCATTATTTTCATCCACTCTGTTTTTTAACATGATGACGTGTTCTCCTCTTTTGATACTTTCTACACTTTTGATCTTCATGGGTTTTTTCTTCAAAATCATTGCTGGTACAAGAAAATTGCACCTCGTGTATCTTATTTGTATTCCAGTTTTATAATTTTAGGGGGTGTGGGTTTGGAAACCAACTCATGCTCAATATTTTTCAAAAACATTCACTACTTGCAATCATCATTTATAACTTCATAGTATGTCTTAACAAGAATTTTCATCTTTTGATGAAATTTTCATCTTTTTAACCTATTCCTAAAACCTCTTTAATCCTAGTGATATTCTATAACCATCTGATGAAATCTATTTCTGAATGGAGTATACATTTATTGATTTCACATTGGTTCTCTACTTCTATTATATTTAAATATCACCCAATACATCCACAAGAGACACAATTAACATGGAAATAATTATTTGAATAATATCAATAAATTCATTTGTATTATTGGTAACATTATTCTATAAATCATCCTTTAACATCATAATAGTGAATATATTACAAATAATTAAGGGAAAACTATAACAAAAAATCCTTACAATTCAAAATAAGATCATATGTATTTTTACCTTCTTATATATCTCTTCAAGTTGTCCTTAATTTTCATTTAGGACATCTTATGTGTACTTAAAGCATATCCCTTATTTCAAATTTTACAGAGAACTTCAAATATCTATTTATGAACCCAATATAGTTGATATGAACCAAAAATGGATTCATTCTAATCATTTGATAGTCTAATATAAATATGGATTTAAAGAGTTCATCACGTTTCCAAAAGAAAATGTAGAAGACCCTCCTAAAATCCACTTTTCTTGTTTATGTTGTTGTTACTCAAGAAAAATTACTCTAGAAGAGTTGAAAGAACATATTATTTTTCACAGAATATATCAAAGCTCTAAATGTTGGACTAAACATGGGAAAAAACTGAATGTGGACATCGATTGGGATGATACAATGGTTTATGAATCATTTGATATGAATGCCTTTGTAAAAGATGATAGAGATCACATGAAAGAAATGACAATTGAAATTGAAGATGAACTTAAGGATTTCCAAACCAGTTTTTGGAGTGAAATAGTTGTTAAAAGAAACAATTTTATACCGGTTTTATGAAATACACAACATTTTTATTTTTATTGAAGTTATATAATGTGAAATATGGAAATGGATATAGTGACACCAGCTTTGCAGAACTACTTGGTATTTTGAAAGATGTGCTACCAAAATAAAATGAACTACCATGCCAAACATATTACACTAAGAGAATGTTACATTAAATGGGAATAATATATTAAAATTAAATTCTCTTACAAATAATATCATATTGTTTTGAAAGGACAATGAATAACTCATGAAATTCCCTAAATGTGGTGCAGATCGATATAAGAAAAATGAATAAATTCCTTCAAAATTTGTGTGGTACATTCTTATCATTCCACGATTTAAAAGACTTTATAGATAACAGGAAACCATAAGATAATTTACATGGCATAAAGATATAATAATTAAATATGGGATGATATTCCATCCAGAAGATTCTCCTCATTGGAAGAAAATTGAATATGAGTTTTCTAAATATGTAAATGAGATGAGAAACATTCATCTTTCATTATCTACAAATTAAATAAATTATTTTAGTGTATAGAGTAGTAATCATAGTACACGACTTGTTAGGTTGTCAAATCATAACTTGTCTCAAAGGCTATGCATGAAGTAAAAATAAATTATTGTGTCTCTATTTATATCTAGACCAAAGCAACCCGGTAATGACATTGATGTCTATTTGGCTCCATTAATCAATGATCTGAAATTGATATGGGATATAGTTGTTATAATGTATGATTCTAAAAGAACTGAATAATTAACATTGAGGTCTATAGTTTGTGGATGGATAAATGACTTACTTTCTTATATATATTTATCAAGCTATAACATTATATGCTTGTTGGGGTGTCCCATTTCTGAAAAACACACATAATTAGTTTGGTTGAATCATTTCTCAATGAATCTATTTTTAGAAAATAAATTTATTTTTATCTCGACAACATAAATGCTGATATTGGATGACAACATTAGATGAGAATATCAAATGAAGTAAAACACTATATTCAGCAACGAGATATCAACTGTGCAAAAAATTAAAAAATATTGACATTATTTTTAGTAAACCATTTTTGGAAAAACATAAAAAATCAGTTTGGAAGAAGAGTTCTGTTTTCTTGGAATTGTTTTATTGGAAATGTTTGTATGTTAGACATTTTCATGATTCCATCCATGTAAAAAAAGAATTTGATAGTGTTATAAACAAGTTAATAAATTTTTGTACCTAAAGAAAATATGGAATCAAGGCTTGGTTGGAATTGATTGAAATATGGATAAGGGAAGAGTCGGCACCGATGAATGGTAAATGGAGAACTCTTCTTCCTCCAGCAGCTTAAAATATATCCAGACTGGAGAAATTTATATTTTTCATTCCTTATGATTGTAAAAGATCCAAATGGGTATTCATAAAATATCAATAATTTTGTGTCATTGAGTATTTTTATGTTAAAAGGACTAAAATCACATGGTTGTCATGTTTTGATGCAATACTTAAGGTATGTTTCTTTCTATTGAATTATTCTTCAAAATTTATGACATAAAATAACCAAAATATAATTCTTTTTCAAATCAATATGCAGAAAATTTGTAGACTTGAAAATGTTTTCCACCATGTATAAGGATATTTATATCATATAATGTTAATTAGAATTGTTCTTCCCACCACAATTATTTGATATAATGGTCTACCTTATGGTTCAATTATTTAGATATGTTCAACTATGTTGGCCTTTCAATTATAAGTAGATGTACCCCATTGAATGATATATGAAGAATTTCAAAGCGTATGTCAAGAATATAAGTCATACATATGGTTGTATTGAAGAATGATATATTGTTGAAGAGTAAATTAAATTATTTACCAATTACCAATTAGATGTTTAAAGCATCAGTCTCCCAATGTCTCATCACTGTGAATTCCTTATTTGTAAAGGGATTTCTTGAAGATATATTTTTTCAACTACCTTGAAAGAGTGGGATTAAACAGATCTTTACATATTACATTATAGTGAATATTTTGATCCATACATTGAATCTGAAAAATAAGTTCTTAGAGATCTGAATTTATCAAGGGCAGAAATATGGATATTAGATACACATAATCAATAATATATAGAATGGTTTGGAGGTCAAATTTTTAAGGAGTTATCTTAAAATCTGAACTCATTTTATGAAAAACATAAATGGATATCCAGAGGATAGAATGCAAGTGTTATATCTTAAACTAGATTTTTAATCAATGATTTTACATTATATAAAAAAGAACACAATGGGTTCAGTACGATGACAGGAAGTGGTGTTACACTTGTGGCTAAAGCGATTCTCATATCTGGTTCTAAGTATTGAAATCCAATTTGGGAAAATATTTCATATTTTGGCATTATCAAACAGATATATAAGTTGTATTATATAACATTTCAAGTTCCTCTATTCCATTTCAAATCTGTTGACAATATCAATGATGTTAAATTGGATGAAATGGTTTTTGTGAAGGTGAATTTCGATGTAGAAGGGGAAAAATACTATCAGTTCCTAATGGAATCAGAAGAATTGAATTTATTTTATGTATATGATACAAAAAAAAATAATTGTTAGATTGTCTTGCTGGAGACTAAAACAAATGTAGAGTTCGATGAAAATTTAATCAATGATGACCCATTCATTAGGACATCACAATCAGTTCATGCTGGTGCTTATCTATAAAATGTTGTGTATGTTAGAGGGGGTATAAAGAGGGGACTTGGATTCTAAAAATAGGAAGAAAATATTTGAAACCTTTGAAAAAAGAAATAGAGTTCAATGAGATGGTATGTTTTTTTTAAATATATTTTGTTTTTCCTGATAATATTATATGTTCTCTACAATATTAACTTATTCTAAATTAAATGTTTGACTTTATATGATGTTAATGTGTTATTCACATGATGATGTTACCAATCCTTTGTAATTACATCCCATAATGAAGGAAACCCTTTGTAAATATGTAAAGGTAATGTTATAGTTTAATTAGTCTATTTTACTGAAAAGTTATATAATGGATGGTTGATTTTAATTTCATTATTCCTTGTACATTTCATTTATATTTTTACTAAGACAAGAATAGTTTTTTATTATTGGTGTGTTCTTTGCCTCGAGTAGTGGGTGGTTTTTCAGAAATATCATGAGTCATGTCAGGATTAAAAGTAAAAGGAAAATTGGTATTTTCAAAGTATATAATAATTTGTATTTATGTAATTGTATAAACAAATGATTGAAATGTCTATATATTGTTTTTTCAGATATTTTTATTGTAAATTTCATTTAATTTAAATTCTATATTGGTACATGTTTTTGTTGATATTATATGTGTTTCTTATGTGTTTATGGTGCTATGGTCTCTTATAACAGCACACTACAGTATGTGTCTTTTTCAGCACATTTAGAATATCTGATAAAATATATATTTATCAGTACTTCTAAAAGTGGTGATAAAAGTCTACTTTATCAGCGCTTTAATCAGTGCTGATAAAGACCTTTATCAGTGCATTTATAAGTGTTGATAAATTAATCCTTAATAAAAATTAAATTAAAGTGCTAATAAAAAGAACATTTATCAAATATTATAAAAGTATTGGGAATTTAAAGTCACACAATTTATCAGAGATTTTCTTGCACTGATAAAGTCCATTTCTAGCACTATTAAAGGCATGTTTTGTAGTAGTGATGGTATCTTATCGCATGGAGCTTCGGTCAAACCCTTATTAATTTAATTACAAATTATATGTATATATAAAAAGTAATTAACTACTTGATCAATCACATGTATTGATCTCATAAGTTAAATTTCGTGAGCATTCTCATTCTTATTAAGAAGAACCAGTTTGAATCTTAAATTGAACAGATAAAGTGATATGGAACTAGACTAATTGACTAATGTAATTTCTTTAGATGACTATGAAATTCAAAGATACTACATGGGATCCTAAGGATGTAATGAAGTAGAGAAACCCTTATATTTTTATCAGAGTGGTGAATTTTTCAAAAGAAATTCAATTTAAGGGGGTAGAATGTGACACCCCTTGATTTTATGAAATAGTTTTCCAAAAAATACAATTCTTCTATAGATTGCATTAAATAAAAAACAAAAACTAAGAAAACCATGTTATAATACTAAAATTTTATTATTTTTAATGTAATGCTTATCACCAATCCATTTGATTGGTGAGTTTTAATATGTAAAAAAATAATGAAATGTTTTTTATACATGTATAAAACAATTCATTGGTTATCACTTGATTAGAAATGAAAATAAAATTTCATTTGATAATAAAAAAGATATTTTTCATAAATTTTATTTCTATATGTGAAATGTATATGTTTATTAATAAATTAGATCAATCACAATTGGTTATTTATTTAAATGAAATGTATATATTATGTAATATTTTTGAAAGCTTGAGATAAGAATAAACCAAGTGTTATTTTTAAAAATATATTTTTTATGAGTGATTTTCATCATGTTTTGCATGATTATTTTTAAAAATAATTTATCACACTTATAGAATAGGATTTTTGAAAATTTGAATCCATATTTTGAATCATGAGAAATAATTTTTTTAAATGTACACACATTAATTTATGTATATATATATATTGTAAATGTGGTAAATTATGTCACCATGGTAATGGGTAAATAAGGTTAATCTAGGTTAAAACTAATTTTTAAATCCATAATATTTTTATCCATATCATTATTTGGCGATGTTAACTTGAAACATGTTAATTTAGTGTAGAAATTGATTTTTTAATGGAAACTTGCCTACAAAAATGACCTATATAATATTTATATCAATAAAAGTTGCAAATTTTTACTATCTTAGTTTATAATGTATCTTATGTGTTAAATAGGGGAAAAACTAGTTATAAATGAGTATAAATATTTTTTTCATTGAATAATGAATCTAATTTCCTTATGGTAATTTATTTATAATTTAAATTATTAACTAATTGCTATAATTTTTTGGGAAATTCTAATACAATATTTATTCATTGAAAAAAATGATTTTAAAAATATTGAATAAAATATAATTTTATTGAGTTATAGTGCTAGAAAAAATTATTTGATATATATAAAAAAATTTAGATGTGTAAAATTATTATATTTGGATAATAACTTTCCATGTTTTTCATTTGACTCAAATTAAATGAATAACATAAAATTGACATTATGATATTTTATAAAAGAAATATTTTATTAAATTATTTAAAAATGATAAAAACATTAAATAAGACTTTTATGATAATATATTATCTATAATTTAATCCTTTTTAAATATATGAATCAATTGTTTCCATATATGTAAAATTATAACCCTTAAAGAACGATAAGGTTCTTACTATAGTTAAGGTAAAAATGGGTTAAAAAGTGTGTTGAACTAAATGATATGGTTTAAAAACCACTTAATCATATAAAAACACTATTGTGTTTTGAAATTAAAACAACTTATTACCTTTATTTGAATATATAGCCATTGGGAATAATTTCCCTTTTAAAACGAATTTATTATAATTTAATATTTGATGAAATCCCAAGAGTACTCCACCCATGAATTATAAAAGGGAACAACATGTTTCTCTTATTCATAGTAATTTTAGAAATATATCAAGCCCATAAACATGAAGAATATCTTATAAACCTTACTATACACATTTTAGAGGTGTTCGTATTATCCTTAAGAGGAGTTCTAAAGGCGTTCATTCAAAGAATAGGTAATCACTTTAACTGATCAATTTTTATTTATTATTTAATAAGTCTATGTTTTTGAATTTTTTCATAAAAGAGTAAATTATGCATCCTGAATATCCTTAAATGTTATTATAATTATGAAAATACCATTATCCGCTATCTTTTAGAATAAATGGGACTTGAAATATCGCACATTCCTATGTATGGATTAGTATCTCAATTTATAATACAAAACATTTTTTACCACCATATTAAATGGATGGGTATAATGATTATATTAATGTTTATTTCTAATAATTATGATGAAAATATACCTATTTTTATAATATCAATTTTAAATAATGTCCTGTTAATACATTGCAAAATAACATCTTCGTTTATGCCTACGTGTGGACTACAACCTCCATGAAGTAATGTTTTTTTTCATTTCTATTTAAATTGGATAATAATGTGGATATATTCAATTAGAATATATGATTTATCTGATATAATAATTATTTTTAAAGGTTAATTAATATTTAACATTATTTTTTCCATCCATCAAAAAATGAAAAAAAATGATTATACGTATGTACCGCCTACCATCTCCATGAACGATGTAATTAATTTCTCTATATATATGTATACAGATGAATATAAATATGTATTTAATGAACATATATTATATCCATTTAATGATTTACATTATGGATATTATGGAACTATGATCAAAGTATATGGACCAAAACTACCAACTCCAAACATACATGAAAATCAAAGGAGATACTGTCAAGAATAATGATTTTAATGAATAGTTGTCAATACACATGAGATAAAAGTTTACTGGTAAATCGTATATAGTATTATATATATGATTATATTTTTCTAATATATGTATAATAAGTCTATGTTTATTATAAATAAGGTTTTAACATATATAAAATAAGTCAAACATGAGTTAAGGTATTTTCATATAACATTTATTTCTATGATGCATAGGCCATATTACCCAATTATTTCTTTTAGGATGTGTGTATAGTACCATTAAATACATTTTACTAGGATAATTATTAAATTTTTGGGGAAATCTATATCCACTTATATTTTTTCTTTCATGGGGATAATGATTCAAATGTTACTAAAGTAGTAAGGGTTTTATGTTACAATCCCACTATTTATCAAGATCGTTTATCACTATGTTCACAATGGTAAAATATTAGGATATACCTCTTAATAAACACTTTAAGTTTCATATACTATAGTTATTTGTTGAGAATAATTTTTTTCATTCTAGTTTTATTACCTTAATTAATAAAGAGATTGAAAATATGTTTCTATGGAAAATCAAGTTTATTATTTTCATTAGTGAAAACATTGTTTTAATTAATATATATGTTTTATAAAAATGTTTTAAAGAAGTTTTTAAATAATATCTATGATTTTTAATGCGGTTTTTTAATTTTTTTTAATTTTTTATATTTTTTTAATAAATAATCATCGTATTATTTTTATAATTATGTACATTTTGTCTTTTTTTTTACAAAAGTGTGAAAGGAATATTTTATTTTAACATATAATGAATTAATGTAGTTTACTGATTTCATGAATGATCAATTATTTGAAAATTAATTTTGAATTCATAGACACTATTTTCAATGTAATTTTTTTTGCATAAAATTTCTGAATTTTTTATATTTTAAAAAGGATATTCCATTGTGAAAAGGATAATTTCCTCAAGAAGTTTTCCACTGATCCTTTAATGTAATTTTTCATCTATAATGAAACCATTTAATGTTACATATTATTAATTGGGATTTAATATGCTGATATCATCCTTATTATTTTTATTGGTGTATTACAATAACGATGATGATATTATTGTGAAACCGATTTATTTTCCAAGGGTTATATTATAATGTTTTTATTTCTGATATTGTGAAATTTACATGAATGAATTATTATTATGTAGTGTATAGGTCCATTAATTTCCTGTAATTAGTTGAGAAAATATTTATAACTTATGAGGTAAACATCATATGAGTGAACCCAATTTATTGTTCCCAATATAATTTGTGGATCTGGATTTCATGTTCAAATTATTTTGTGTGGAACTTTTTTCATGTCTATAAGTGTATATGTGGACCTAGATTTCATGTCCATAATGTTATAAAAGGGCATGCTTTCATCTCTATAAGTTTATGTGAGTTATTTAGTTCATTACCTTAACTTAATGATATATCCTATTTCTATTTTCACATTTTTACAGTGTTATAAGATTATATGGATTCCATAAACTCTTGTCTTATGTGAATGTTATGATCTCGTGGATTATTAAATTTTATTTATTCATGATTAATTTCTTATTAAGAGACATGTTTTATTACATGAATAAATATTATGAACTTTGATATGAAGGGAATGATTTTCAAATGTTACGGATATGTTTTCATACTCTTATAGTCATGTTATTTCAATTTGATCATTGTTATCTCTCTTCCTTACACTTACCGAGAAAAAAATCCCACCCATTCGTATGTTTCATTTTCCCTAGGCTATAATGAATGGTATTATATTTAAAATTTCTATGAAGGGTTCGAGTTATAAGGAAATAGTGGTATATAATGTAGTTTCTTTATTCACATGTTGTTTATATATCTAAGATTCCAAAGGAACATGACCAATATGATTCAGGAATGGATCATTATGTTATGTAATTAATATTCACATAAAAAGAGGAAATATCAGTGTATGAAAAGTATATGCCACTGTAGAAATAATTGAACAAGGTTTTTATAATGGGAATAATGTTTTTCTCGAGGTTAACGAAATAAAAATCATCATTAGTTCATGTGAATGAATTCAATATGATCTACATATGGCTCAAAGTAGTGAAAGTAACTTTCATATATTATATTTATGAAATCCTTCTTCCCTAATTACTTCCAGAATCACTGGAATGATGGTTACTAATTTTAAAATTCTAATGGAAATATATATATTATGTTCAAAGATATCAATAACTATATCCTCAATAAAGGATATATGAGGAGAGAGGTTCTGGTAAATTTTTATAATTATTTTAATGTTAAAATAAAGAGACAGTAACATTATAGAACAAATCATCAATAATTAGAAGATAAGTCCGAGGAGAAGAGTTGATAAAAAATTTCTGGTTATAGTAAAACATGCTTGAATTGTAGGAATAAGGGACACCTATATATGAATTACATGATTCCAAAATAAGGAACCAAATGAAAAAATTATGAAAGTTAAAAAACCATTAACATAATAGAAGATGATGCTAATAAGATTCCTAGCACTAATGTCCCCATAGATCCATGGGTGATTTAATATGGGGCATCCTTACACTCAATAAATATCACATATGTATGATAAAATATGTATTTGGAAGCCTTGGGAAATACCATCTTGATTAAAATAAACCTTTTGATGTGATTATAATGGGAGATGTGATTCTTTAGATAATGAATGGGTTATTATTTTGACTTAAGTGATAAACATTCTAGGAATCCATTAGAACCTTATCTATATGTGGAAGCACGATAATGAAATGTATATAATTATTTTTAAAACAATTTCCTAAAACATTTGTCAATATATCAAAACATGTTTTTTGGATCATTAATTCTAGGGACTGCATGAATCATAAAATGTTTCCAGGAAATTCAACCAGTAGAATCCATGTTAGAATGCTCAAGGTTTGTTGAATCCTAATGATAATATCTAAAAGTTGAGTAAATAAATTTTATGAATCCAAATATTATAGTACCAAAATATTATTATTTCAAATATATTTGAGATTATCTTATAGTGACCATTTAGAAGTTCATATCAATGGTTTCAATGAAAATTTGTTACTTCTAAATGATGCTAGAAAACCTGAATTCTTATAATAGGTGAAACTGATCCATGGATCGATGTAGTGGGAGTTAGAAATAGTGTAATAAATGAATTATCTTAGGTTAAAAATAACTTAGGAGTTGGATGATCTACCAAATGGAAAGTAAGTAATATAGAATAAATTGGATATTTATTTGAAATATTATGAATTTGTGATTAGACGTCAAAAAGTGAGGTCAGAGGTGAAATGACTACATCAGAAGGAAAGAATTAATTTATCTAAAATACTCTCAACAATAGTTAAGAACACTAAAATCTATATGGTGATGAGTTTTATTTTTCTACACATATATTCAATTGATGTCATGACTCCTTTTATTCATAGTAATTTTTATGAGGTGATCTATATAAAATATCCCTAGTGATTCATATACTATTGAAAATAGGTATTGTTTTTAAGTTGAAATAAAGTCACTACAACTTTAAATAGACACCTATTCAATGAAAATAAATATTTTATACTCTCATTAATGGGTAAGGTTTGATGAGATATAAATATAGTAATTTATACTATCATAAGTTTGAGGACGAGGATACATTCTTCGTCATATTAATCTATGTGAATGATATGTTTATTTCAGGTCTAGTGAGTTCAGAAATTTTTGAGTTAAAGGGAAAGTTGGTTGGATGATTTTAAATAAAGGATCATGAGAAATCCATGAAAATTTTGGGGATGTGGATAGAGTGTGATAAAAAAAATATAGTACTCTTATTTTATTATTGAAAGAGTACATCCATAATATAATTGAGTAATTTGTGTTCATAGAATGTAAATCTATTTTTATTACCCTGATCAAACAATTTGAGTTATCCAAGTCACCTAAAGCATCATCTTATTTTGAATCTCGATACATGAATAGTGTATCATATGCATCATATATTAGAACTGTGAGTTATGAAATTAAACCTATGTGGCCATATATTTCTTTTGTAGTATGAGTGGTAAATGGATTTATTTAAAACTTATAAGGGATCATTTATAATTTGTGAAGGTAATCATGAAATACAGGAAGAATTTGATATATACAAAGATCTATTTTGGTGATGATGATCCTTTAAAAGGATTCATATATACAGGTTTTTAGGGATTTCGTTAAAAAGAAGATCCTGGAGAGTTTTGTGTTTACATTTGGAAGAATTATGGAGAGCTTGATGAATCATATATATCAGCAATTAATTTGAATATAATGATAGAAATATATATACATATTTTAATAAATCTAAATACAGGTTTGTCTAGAAAATGTAATTTCTAAATGAGTTAGAAAGGTCATCAAAAAGATGAGTGTTATATTTTTATATCTAGAGTGTAATTGAACTTTCATAGAATCCATTTTTTCACAAAATAATGAAACACATTGACATGAAATTATATTTTTTCATGAATATATTTTTAGATAAAGTGTGAAAATGATGGAAAATAGTATGGAAGAAAAGATGGCCTAGATTTTCATGAATGTTTTATTACATTAATGTTTTACAAAGTATTATGCATCTATAATAATTCAGTAAATATACGAATATATAGAACACTAAATGAATGAAATAATAATATTATATTTTTCTTATGTATTGAAGGATTTCATTGATATCCCTTGAATCAAGCTCCACGGGAGAAGATTTTGGGAATTTTAATTTTTTTTATGGTACATGATTTAACATACAAAATGGAGGAACTCTAGAAGCTCATAGCGTAATTATGAAGTTAGCATCATCAATTGAATCAACATGAGTGTATGGTTTTTAGAATTTGGGAAATTTCCAATGGGACTTGATTGATTGTTGATTTTTTATAGACGGAGGTTCCTAACATTCCATTAGAATCATTGATTGAGGTGGTGAAAAAATCAATAAATGGTGAAGTCAATATACGGTGGACTATATTTCTCTATTTTTAGTGAAATATGATTGACTAGGTGATTAAATTTATAAAATATAAGTGATAATATATTTTAATGGATTTGCTCTATCAATGAACTTTGATTCATACTTGAGATTAAGTGTAATCACTGGTACTTAGTATATAGCATTGATTATCCTTGAAAGTTTGATAACATAATTTTATGAATTATTCAACTATGGACATAGGGAATTTGTACAAACCACAAAAATCTTATTTAAATTCACTTTATAATTTATTTTATATAATTTAATGCCTTTTAGTTTTATAGAAGTGTGTCTGAATAGAGTGACTTAGTGAAAAATATTATGGAATATATGAATTTTTAGTTGTAGTAATATATGATGTAGAAAAGTTTTGATGGGTTTTTCAATAGTATACAATCCTCATTGGTTGGATATTATATATAACACAAGACATGTAATCCATTTTTCATGCACGAGATTTATTCACATTATAATTATATGATTATTCATACTTAATAACCATTTTTCATGTCGATGATATTTTATGACAAGTAGGGAGGGATTAGAGTGTTATCTAATATTGATTTGATATTTTTCTATCATAAGTTGAGTGTGGGTAATTTTGATAAACCTCATACTATGTAAAATTGATGGTAGATTTTATATGATTATTTTATGATTATATTTGGTTTGATAAAATGTACTTACCATTTTTATGGCCCTGATATATATGATCTTCCATCCTTACATGTATTATATTTTACTTATGTTTATCAATGATATTATCCTGTACTATTGAATGAGGGGGTATACATTTGGTCATTGTTTTGTGTATAAATAGCGAGTATCAACTACATAATAATATCTCAATGTGTTGTTTTTTGGATCAATTTTGTGAAATTCTTGGGGAATGTGATATCAGGGGCTGATTCATTAGTTTACCCTAAGAAGAACATGTTTTTGGTCTCTCAAGAGTGAACCAAGACTTTTTTTGAGATTCTTAGATTATTAAATTTTTTTATTATCTAAAAGAGGTATTGGATGAATTAACATAATTTAAAGTGTTAATGATGATAGTGACCATGAAGGGGTTTTGTTCCTCTGGTTGTATTCTTATTTGAGTTCCTTTTAGGATATTAATGGGTGGTTTATGATAGTTTTATACCTAGCCTTACCTGGTCTGGATAAGGATTATACACTATATATTTATGAATAATGAGTTGGTCTTAGAGTGTTCCCAATGAAAGATAGTCACGTGGTCATTTGTGGGTATATAAATTTGAGTTTATATTATAATAATATCCAACACATTATTTTGGGTTAGTAGTGGTGGTGTATTCCTTGATGGGAGGATGAAAATATATTTTCTATGACATGTTTTTCATGTAAGCTGATCCCATGAGATTTTTGTCTATCTTCTTATAGTATGTCATAAACCTAATAAAGTAATGGTTTCTCATATACATAGATTCCATTGGATTTGGGGATGAAAATACCCCATAAAAGGAGAACATCACTACTAATTATTGAAAAAGTCTTAGACTATTGTTTTTCACGAGTTATGAATAAAATGGTATATTATGAGACTTTTCATTGAGTTTCATTTTTACAATTAGGTATATCATGTTTGAGGAACCATTATGTTATTCACCATCACAACGTCACTCCCCATTTTTATGTTTTGATTTTCTGGTGATAGAGGGAAAAATATATAACAATTGGCCACTATTAGATTGGTCTCCTAATGATGATAGTATCCATTAAGATTGATGACATGTTTTGTTCCTTATAGGTATTCTTGAGAAGTTGATGATGGAATCACATAACTTGATATATGATATTCACCCTATAATTACTAGGGTTCACCATGATTTTTATTGAATAAACTAGTGGCCTAGGATTGGGAAGGTCATAATGTGTTTTTTATATGGCTCAACAACTATTAGTGGTTGATGGCCAGGAACTAGTGTCCTAATTGTCTTCTCCTATAATTACCTAATCCTAATTGGAAGTGGAATAATTTGACTACGGATTCTATGATGGTGTCGCCAATGATTCCTTACAGCGATGATGCAATTTTTATTGTTTGGGATCAGTTTACTAAGGTTTCCCATTTTATATCAATTTAAGAAAAATATTTTTTGATGAAATGGGAAGGTTCTATTTATGGGAGATAATATGACTACATGGTACACCTTAGAGTATATTTTTATAATTGTATACTTTTTTTACCATTCACTTATAGATATTTATATAGAGAGTTCTTGACATATAGGTGAATTTTATCACAACTTATCATCCTCAAAGATATGTGCAGTCTGAGTGTACCATTCGTATATTGGAAGAAATTATAAAAGAGTTTATACTAGATTTTAGTGGTTAATAAGATAAAAATTTGGTTCTGGAGGAGTTTTCATTAAATAATAGTTATCATGAATCAATTAATATGGAACATTTTAAATATTTATTAGGTATACCATATCGTTCGAGGCTATGTTGGTAAATAGTTGGGGGAGTTAGTGGTTTTTGGGCCGAGTGTCAAATAGAATACCAAAGAGCATATATGTTGATCCGAAAGTGGATATCGACTCCTCAAATAAGGAAACGTTATTATGATGATTAGATATGGGATTATACAGGGTTATTGGTGGTAAATTAATTATTCCAATAATTTTAAAATAGAACATGACATCATATAATTAGAAGGTTGGGAAAAAGTTTACATAGTTTCATAAGGGAATTTAATATTATGAAGTGAATTGGTATAGTAGCTTACCATTTACCCCATAATTATAACTTTCATTCTATTATTGACATGTTTCATGTACCTATGAATAGTATATATAATCATTATCTTACTAATATGATCAGTACTGATGAAATTGATCTTTCAATTAATGTGTTGTTTGACGTTCATTTAGTTTTTATTATTGATCAGAGTGAGAATACACTATAAAATAATATGATCCCTCTGCTATGAGTACTAAGAAACAAAGGTATGTTTAGGAGGATATGTTAGATAAGGTGTTTGACAAATGGATGTAGTGGCATAAGTTTTTTATAAATGAGACTTAATGTTATTCTAGATCTCATCTATATGATGTGAATGTTGTGACATCACAAACTATGTATTATAATGATTCATAGTAGATATAATAGAACTAGTTAGATGTGGGAAAATAAATTATTTAATGAAATCCCAAATGACCTTTATAGAATGATAAAACCATGCATAAACTAAAAATGAAGATATTTACATGTACCTTACACCAGAAAAAACTACATACTACTGTTATATCCATCATCATCCAATGTTCTTGATGTGTTTCACATGGAGGTAGCCGAATAACATTTGAGGAAACCGAAGAATTACATACCTAAGTATTATATCATTTTGGAAGAATATACCATACATATAATATTACTAATAAAATCCCCAAAACCATAAACGTTAACATATTTGATGATTAGATACATAATAAAAATATTTCATGAAATATCTTCAACATTTTAAATAATTTTGTTCTCTCATAATAACCTTTTTAGATATACTCTACCTAATATCATTTTTCATAATGTGGGGAAAAGAAAAATAGGAAATAGTTACCTTATATACATAGTAAGGGTAAATAAGGGAGATACTAATTGATTATTATAAGTGATAACTATATAATAACAATTGTATAAGAAAATGATGATAACTTAAGAAAGATTACCCAATAAATCATATACCACAAATAATAATCCATTATATAAGGAATTTTTATAACAAATACAAGAGTCTTAAGTGTGGAATCATTAATAATCAATCATGACTAGTGAAATATCATTGTAATAATAGGACAAAAGATAGGGTCATACAGAAAATAATAGAAAATAATTTTCTTATTAAAGGCTCGTTGGGAAGACTATAATAGTTTATAAATTCCTATATTGGAATAGGTTCACTCCCTATTCCCATCATTTCATTAGTTAAGACTCACTGTTAATACTATCATTGAGGACAGATTCCCTTATGGGAATGGATTTACTACCCATTCCAATTCACATTATATCCTGATACATAAAGTTTCACCCAAGATATCGGATGGTTATATAATTGTAGGCCCACCCATCACATAATGAAAACTATACATGTGTGACATAAGATCATAAAAATATCTATTATTTCATCATTGTGTAACAAATATATGGGAAAGAGATAGGTTTTATGAAATAATCCTTAGATAATCAACATCACAATCCATTCATGGATATTACATGTATGATATCATAAGAGTATATCTATAGTGATCCTGAAAATACTTGAAACATGTTATAATAAATAAAAAATAACATTTATAAAAGCATTTAATATACAATTTTAAAATCAAAACAATACCTCCATTTTCATTTGGAAATGTTTAAAAACGAAAATTATCATACGAATGGGAAAAAATGTTTCTTTGTATAACCTTTAAAATATGTAAAATAGTATTCATGAAAAATAAAATACATAATAGCGGGAAACATTTTTCAGGTTGTATACGTTAAAATAGAACATTTTTGTCACACTTGTGTAAAATGTAAAAATTAAGGTATATGAAAAACATTGAAAATATTTATTTTATTTATTTTATTGTTCATAAAATGTAGTAAAATTGAAATATTTAAAACATATAATTTGTTTTAATAACTTCTATAAAATAATTTCACAATAATTTCACAAATAAGGATTTTTAGGATGCAGATTTGATATTAAAAATAGGAAATAATGTGAGATTTTCTTAAAAAATTAATAACATTTTCAATTTTCAAAAAAATTAGATTGAATACAAAAACAAGAATAAAAAATTATTCATCAGAGAATAAACTATTTTCTGTTTAAAATATATGTATTTCCTAATATCCCAAATTATAAATTTTACATAGGCAATCCGCAAAAGGAAATAAGATTTTAACCTAATGATTTATAGCTTTTGTAAAACTTGAATTCAAACCACATGAAATTGATAAAATTATAAAGATTATTAAATCACCATAATTTACAATAAAATTAACATAAAATACATTCATGTTCAGTATATACACCACACAAAATAATTTTTAAATATGTCATTAATCTTAAAGAATGATAATTGATATGAGAGATCTTTATCTCAGGTCTAGATTTTGTCAGTACATGCTCTTATCATCCTTTGTAATAAATTTAGATTTATTATAAATTTATAATAGAATCACATTAATCTTATATAATAATATTTCATTACAATATAATTTAAAATTTCCCATTTACTAATAATTCTTAATTTAAATCAAGATCCGTGTGTTTAGAGTTATGTTTTCCATGAATTTTTTAGTCTGACAATTCCCATCATTTCCCCTTGGTTAGGGTTTAATCAACTATAAAATGTTAATATTGTCATAAGTATCATATTTAAAACTTATATTCACTTTTATAACCATTCACATAATGTATTGATGAAAGATAATTTAGATCACTTCATAGAGATGATAGCATGGCTGTATGCATGACTAAATATCTCATTTTCCAAATATTGGAAAGAATGAAAGGTAAATAATGAAAAATTATTTTATAATAATAATAATAATATTATTATATACATTTATTAAATATATCTATATTACAATCCATATTAAGTAGAAATGATGAAGGACTCACATCATTTCATTAAGTTGGTATTCCACACAAATGCTCATGGGATATTACTATTTAACATCATATAGTAAGGTAAGAATGTAGATAATATTTTATCATTATACAATCATAAGTATTTCCTAAAAATAAAATAAATGGATTAAATCAATTTATATACCACCCATGAAAAAAAATGATGATAAATAAAATAGATCTTCTCATGGAGACGTTAATCTCTATATACACATGAGCGATGTTTAAATTTTCCATTATTTATAAATATGATAGAGAATTTATTAAAAACTAAAATAATTTTATTTATTATTGTAAATATACTAATTTCATTATGTTAATATGGTTATATAATATTTATAATATGTTATGAAATAGTGAAACTCTCAGTAGATTAGTAAATACAATCAATTATTATTTGAGAATATTTCTTTATATTAAACCTTAATACTTATTGATATGGTGTTTTGTTGAGATTATTAACTCTATGCCTTTAGTAATAATTATAAGAATATATATAGGTAGGTGTTGGATGAAATAGAGTGCTCAAGTGGTGTAAATAACTGAGAAGAGGAGGTGCCTTTTTATCAGTGATGTGGGTGGGAAACATGTGAGTGCTTGAAAACATACTATATAATATATGACTAAATAAAATAAATTGGGTTTAGATTGTGATATTTTCATATAAAATAAAAATAATGATGACATAAAATAAAAAAATGATATAATTTTTTTTATTGTTGTAAAAATTATCTCTTGTGTTAACCCCCATTTAAACCATTAGACCCTTAGAGTGGTAGAATGGTTTTTCCATGGTAACTATCCATTATGGAAAAAGATTATGTTGAAAATATTAAAATATATTAATTATGGTGATTAGAAATATCAAAATAATTTTATAGTATATAATTAAAACATTTTTTTAAACAAATTGTAATATTTTCCCATAAAACAAGAAAAAATCATGTTTATAGAAAATTTATTTTTAGTTATAAAACTTCATTTATTCTCATTACATTAATAGAGAAAAATTTTATATGAATATAAATATATTTTTTAAAATATATTATAAAAAGGTACTTCAAAAAATTCATAAATAACAATTAATTCAATTTGTTAATATAAAATACATTTCACACAACAAAAAATGTTGTCGGAGAAAATATCTTTTTTACCTTCAAATGTTTTATCTCATTTTTAACCTATTATTAATTGATGTATAAATGATTATTCATTTTTTATATACATATTCAACATATTTAATCATTTATCCACAGTGTTTCTTGCGTATTATATAGATAAAATATATAATATAGATAAAATACTAATCTTGAAAAATTATGACTTCTAGGTTTTTATACTTTTCATTAAAATTTATGTTCTTGTTTACTAAGAATTAATAAATAGATTTTCCCTAAGTAAAATTTTTTATACATATTCTTCATAACTCATTTATTCCTATTCTAATCCTCCATTCCACCATTTATGTGAAGACATTTACATTTAATAATAATATTTCTATTGTGTATATTGGTTCGTATATGCTCAGTGTTTTGTGTAAGGAAATCTATCAAAAAATTAAAATTTATTAAATAGATAAATATATTCTAAAATATTATGAAGTTAAAATCTAACCTATTGTAATACCTTTTTTCCAATAAATTATGTTAATGCGATATAAAATAATGAGTATTCTTTTCCTAATCACATCCTCAACTACCCATGTTGCTTCTTCAATGTTTTGGTTCTGCCAACGAACTTTGACTAGATACGTTATCTTGTCTCTTAAGAAATAATCTATTTAATCAGGTATTTCCACTGGTTTATCCTTATTATAATGTTCATTCCCTAGGGGTAAAATCTTCTAGTTCATTACCTTTTTAGGAATATATATCTTCATCCCCAAAAAAGATAAAGGGAACAAATCGTGAACTTATGAGGCTTAGTGGAAGCACTATGCTATAGGCTACCAACCTAATAGGATCAAAGATATCAAAGGGATAGATATAATTAGGTATTATCCTTCAATTGTTTCCCCTAATATCATAACTTTTTTCAATGTGGATATTTGAAGGAAAACCTTATCACTTACTTAGGACTCTAGATCTCATAGACAATTTTTAATATAGCATTTCTGTCAAATCTAGGATTTGTTGATGTGAGATGAATAGATTAACTTTCTATTTAGTTTCCTCATTTTTAATAGTTATAAATTATTGTGATACAACATTTTCTTTAATGAATATTACATCAATTTAATTTAAATAACAAAATAATAACACATTCGAAGGTCTAATGGACTAATATCATGGAAGATGGGTATAATTTTGGAATATCTGTATCTTTTATAAACATGGGATGAGTGGTATACTAAGGGAAGGGAGATAGGGATTTTTTTTATAGTAATGAATACCTTTTTATATCCAAGGTAATCCATTAAATTGAATTATTTTTGACATTATGGAATTTATTTTTATTAATAATTGATTTTATGACTTTTAAACAAATTTTAATTTTAATTTATTATTATAATTTAAAGGAAATAAGAAAAATAATAAAATGTTCATTTAAATGGACACATTAGATAGTTAGACTTTAGAAATTACTTTTCCAATTTGGAAATTACGTTTATTATTTTTAAATAAAACATTTATATTATTACATTTTGGATAATACAACAAAATTAGAATTTAGTAATTCGTTATAACATCATTATTATTCAATAAAATATGTTGAGTTTGAAAATATATATTTTTCTATTCATATAAAAATCAATGACTGTCAAAAAAAATACCCAAACATAACCCTTAATAAATTTTAGAATTCTTATTCTAGAAATAATATTCAATTTATAAAAATATTTTTCTAACAAATTTGTTTTTAAAATTTATTATAAATTTTTTATTTTTATGAGATATTTTAAATATAATTTTTTAATAATGTACTTATAATTTCTGCAAGTTTTTAATGTTAGCATTTATTTTATGGTATTAAAATATTTATATTTTCTTAAATTACCCATAATAAATATAACTTATATTAAATCTTATTATTTTGAGGTGAAAGTACTATTTCAATGACCATGACGCTATTTTCAATGGCCAGGTTACTATTCATATTGAAAAAGTTACTATTCTAGTGGTCACAATACTAATCTAAAAGCTATATTACCTCATAAAAATAACATCTAATTTCTATGTTAAATATTCACCTGAATTCTTCATAATGATCAATATTTTCATGTTCTAAAATTTTCCTTGGTTTTTTTATATTTTGTTTCTTTTCAATAGTGTTATATCGAGGTGATTCTATTACAGTAGATAGAGATGATCCAAATTTTAACATTCTAGTTTTTTTTAATTTTTTTATCCCCCCCCCCCCCCTTATAATATGTTTCATTTTTAGGTCTTTAGTTTTTGACTAATGTAATGATCCTTATTAATATAATGTAGTGTTTGGGGGTTTTATGTCTGTGTTATGTGTATAATACTATCAAATATAACATGACACTCATTTATTCAAGAATAAAATCTCATTTATAAAATCTATATTGTTACACCAATATATTACATTCTCAAACTTTATCCCATTGTGTTGTAATTTTTTACATATTTCTATATAGGTCTTCTTATGAATATATCAAAATTATTGAGTTAAAGATATTGATGTAAGAATATTTGACTAGGGGATGGCGTTGATCCAAACATCTATTAAAATCCAAAGAGAATGAAATGGACATATCGTTTAGGATTTAAATAGTCCCCCCAGACTAACCATATTTTTTAGGATTATATTTAGTGATAAATATGAACACCAAATTCAATGATTATTGACGTCTTATTTAGAACATCATGGTAAATTTCACATCTTGATAAAAAATTAGAATTTGTTACTCTAGGAATCCATACCTATTAATTTATATCCTATAAAAAGGATTAAGTGATAAATCTTATCTGATAGAAATAAAATGTGATGACTTCATAAGAAAATCAATTATAACCCAAATGGCATTATGGACGTTAGAGGTCTTGGTGGGTCTTATGATTAAATACATAGTGATGTTTTCATATTCCATTCATGCATGGGAAATGGTTGTAACATAACCTTAGAATTATGATATTTATCATCAACTTGTTGACATACTGGGGATAACGATACATACTCCATAATTTCCCTTTTCATGTCCCCCCCAATAATAATCTTTAATATCTAAATGTATATATTTAATATTATTATATGAATATAGAATTTTGAGATATGTGATTCATTAAATGAAAACAAATTTAATTCTTGATTTATTAAGACATACTCCTTGTCCTTGATTCATATCATTCTGTCATGGTCAAAGCTAAAATTACAAAACATTCTTACCTTATTTTAATTCTCACACATCATCATCATGTACCTCCTAAATCAAAAAATGTAAGAATAATTGAAATATTCATATAAGAAATATATGATCATTCTCATTTTTTAATGATTTAGACTTCCATCTGATAAAAATTCTTATGTATTGGATCCCTTTAAATCAACATCATGGACTAACTAGAGTAGTGCTTATGACCTAGAAAATCAACCCTCGTGTTCTCATTCCCATGGTGGTAATATATTTAGCAATAATGTAAGACCCACGGTTTGACGAGTTATAAATTTTTGTAGAAATTTGAATAATGAGAATTATGGATCCTAGATCATTTATTGAATTCATATTCATATTTAAAACTGGGGAGTTTGAGAGTATTAAGGGGTTATTTTAGATATTGAGTGATTCTAAGGCAGTGACTGAAGTTCTTGAGTGATTCCTGGGTGATTTATCATGAATTATGGTAGTTTATAGATGATTCTACATCGGGTTCATGGTTTAGTGTACATAATTTAGGATAAATATTGTGAAAACCTATTCCTAAGGAGGTTTCCAATTAAAATTATATAGTACATGATTACCACACATGGGAATCATATGGTCATGGTGGAACCATACAGATCATAGAGGAAACAGTATGAGGTGGCTAGGACATGGGGAATAACACGTGGTTGTTGTATGGTTTCAGAAAAACTATATGAAGTGATGAAAAATTAGACAATGGTGGTTTAAGTAGTTGGAGAATGGTTTGGAAAACCTTTTGGTCAAACTGTGAGAACAAGATTCTCTTCGATATAACTAATCTCATAGTTGGGGAACAGTTTTGATAAACTATTTAGTGAAACTATCTAGCTATGTAAAAGTGAAAAATTAAGATTTTACCCCTAAAATTGTAAACCAAAACAACCCATTTCATTTCCCTCCCACTCACACACACCCATATGACCCTTATTACCTCTATCCATTTTATTACCCTCATATTTTGGTGGTTTTATTGTAATTACTCAACATTATAACATATAATTTCCTTTCTCCTTCCTCCTTGGTCGACCCCTTGATTTTCATTTGATTTGGGAGTTATCTATTTTATAGTTCATGATGATTTCTACTGGTCAATGGCTGAAATAGTGTATATTTTTTGGGAACTGTATGAGACTATTAATTGAGTTATCTAGGGGATGAGATGAAGCCACTATTAATCATTATACTTGAGGTATGTTGTGATACTTATATATTTCTGGTTTTGGATTAAATTAAATAAAATTTCTATTAAATTGGTATTTCCGGTTATGAATTTTCAATTGGTTGATTTTGTGAGTGTTTTGTAGACCCTCCTCATATAGTTGATCATTGTTTCAGTGTGATGATATTCCCTAATGAGTAATTCATAAAATAATCCTAATTGGTATAAATTATGAATTTATAAATAATTTGTATAATTGGATATATTTAATTGAATAATTAATTATAAAATGTTATAATTATATATATATGATTTAAAGGCATGGGATAAGAGTCAGGGTTAACAGCTGAGCTTGGACATGCATGGGTGGTGATCACTAGGCTTTTTCTCAAAGGACAATAACTCCATGTTGTACTGTACACACTATAAATTTGGGGTCTTTTGGTTGATGGGGGGGTTTTAGATTTGTGTCAATTTATTAATATACTTATTGAAATATGCATTGAATTTAGTAATTCCACCATAAATTTGTGATGGGATCATGTCAGCCTAATAGTAATCATAGACCGCATACCTTGCTAAATTATTACATTGTAGAATGATGGATGAATTAGTGAAAGTTCCCCTCATTGTTTATTTTCATGGTAAAACTAGTGTCTTCAAAGAACAGGTGGACTTTTTTAAATATGATTTTCAAAATTTGATTGGATTGAAATATAATTTAATAGAATGATAAAATTTGATAAATGGGTTTTGAAATCAAATATAAAATTGCGAATTTTGTTTTCGGAAGAATACATGAAATATTTTTGGATAGTTACCAAACATGAGAAAAATGGTGGGTGATGCCACTTGAAATAAAAGGGTTCAAAAGTAGAATTTTAACTGAGTATTCATGGGAATGATATATGGGATTTTATTGATATGGTTTTTTTTACTTCATGATTATGATGCCCTATTTTAAAAATCATGTATAGTTCTAGTGCTTACTTATACGATTACTTGTGCTTTTTGATAGATGTTAGTGCACAATGTGTGTGTAGAACTGTTGGAATGTCACTTATGGTATCATTGTGAAGGGTTGATCTACATATATTTGACGGACCCCTTAGGGTATAGAGATAAGTATAAACAAGTATAATTATAGTTCGTGGTTTTTATGACTAGAGTGAAAAACTGAGGTTGAGAGATAGAAATGTGATCATGGAACCACTAAATAATATATATACTATAGTTTTATGTGGCGGAGTAAGAGGGTAACCATGTAGTATGTCAAATCCATATAGGGTGTCTAAAATATATGTGTAGTGATGGTTTTGGGTGTCACCTTATAATCAAAGTCGATGATGTGATACTCATATAGCCAAATTAATATTAACTACTCATGAACATGGGAGTCCAAACATAGACTTGTGAGATGGGTTCTAATATTTTTTGAACCTTGGATATACATAAATGAGATGCTTGGGTTGGATATACTACTAGTGAGATATATTTGCATATATGGGATTCATTGGACATACACTATGGATTTTAATGGAGGGGATCTAAAACCCCATATGGGATTAGATGATATATACTTCCCTAATTGGGAGTCATCTAAGGAGGATCTATAATGTAGTGATTTATACCCCATGGGGTTTTCTCTATATATCTAGTGGGAAATCCCCTGGGTGTTTATATCTTTATACCATGTGGATTAAACATTCCTTATTCATATTTTTATATCTAGTGGGATAACCCTTGGGTCTTCCTCTCTAAAGATCGAATAAGACATCTCCATGGTGTTTATCCTTGTATACTATGTCAAAACCAACCAGGGTTCATCCTGAATCAGTCACCTGAGTCGATCCGCGATAATTCCTGAAGAGAATTCCCGATTCCCGTATGTTTTCAACTTGTGTTGGATATCAAAACAATACTGTTGGGAATGGTTTGGCCCATAAATAAAATATATATAAATAAATAAAAATTTGTAAAAATAATTAAAATACTTTCAATAGAAATAAAATAAACTCTCATATCTAAACATACCTCCATGTGACTCCTTGGGTCAGCACAAAACATAGAATCACACTCTCTCAAAGAGTGATAAAAACTAAAGGAAACTAAAACTAAAATGATAGAGTAGGAAAGTACACTAAGTTTATCAATAGGAATTTCAAGGCTAAACAACACCTTACTCCATTACATATTAAAAAAAACCAGAACATGCATGTTTTAACATAAAGCATAATATAATAATGTTTTACATTTTGTTAAAATTCAAGTAACACATTTTCATTTGCATGAAAAGAATTTATCTTCCACTATATTTTCAAAATAGATTCCAAGAATGCATTAACATTTTAAAATGAAAAGAATAAAATTTAAAAAAATACGTGGTTTTCAAAAAAGAGAGATCAGTCATTAAACAACTAAAATTAAAATCACTTCACATGCACTATTTCATAAGTGAGAACCATGGTCAATACCTGTAGGTAACTAGAACAATCGGACCCTATAAACCTCATAAATCAATGAAACATTGCTTCGAAACCATGGATAGAAACATTCTCATGCACGAGCCACTACTAGAGGACACCCCCATATCCTAGTGGTCTTCAATCATCATCCATGTTTTGTTAGTGTAGTAAGCATAAATCTAGCTTGGTGATATCTAGACGAACCACTTCCATATCATCTAGAGTACCGGTCCTAGTCCATCCACCCATATACTCTTGGATTATCATGTGCTCTATTTCAAGTGTTGGTGAGTTTTAAATAAACTAACAAACAAGATAATTTCATTTTCTATATTTGAAAAACATTCACTCTCTCACCACTAATCTCCCTCCTTAAGAACATTGCCCCATTTCAATCACATAAAAATTCACAAGGATATTTACTCGGAACAAATTACCAATTACGCATTCGATATACACATAACTTCTTTAAAAAATTGGGAAAGATCCAAGAGGTGTTTTTTAATTTTTCACAAACCATTCTAAATGTTCAAAATTGGATAAATTATATTGAAAATAATATTTTTATTTTAGAAAATCATAATCACATGACACATTCCAATACCTTTTGAAAGCCCAATTAAACAAAAAAATCACACTTTTAAAAACTAGCTTGAAACCATGATTGAAAAAAAGAAAAACCTTTAAGAAAATAAAATTATTAAATTAATCTCAAAGTCATAACAAAACCCCTTCATTTTTTCAAACTAACCAAAACATGAAATTTTCCCTTTTAAAAAATCACAAACCAAATCATATTCATTCAATTCAAATTCCAAAACTAATGTGCACACCTAAAACATCTTGGGAAATACTAAAAATATTCCCAAAAACATTTTAGAAAATTATTTCAAGCATTTAAAGTGTCAATAATTCGAAATCAAGCATGGAATCATACTTAAATTAAGACTACACATTTCAAAACATAAAAATGAACCATGAAAAATATAGATAAGTCCAGCACTAAAAATCACCACCAATTTCAATAGAACTTATATAATATATAATTTAAAAATAACTTTTAAAAAAACATAATCAATTATGGAATTAAAATTACATTCATAGGCATATGGGACCTAACTCAGGGTGGAACCAAACCGAACATTCAGAATTCTAGCTCTTTCTAACTAGAAGATGCTACACCCCCACTAAGAATATGAACATTCACACACATATAAGGACAACTAGACCCTATGAACACACCTGCATGGCTTGGAATATGTGCAAGGGGATCCTCACATATATTCATATAAGCATCTACTAGTCTCCACTCACCTACTAATGCATCTTCCATATATATACATTTTTCACCATGCCCCATACATTATTTTCACTACCACGAGTGAATTTTCACATAATGAGGGAACCTATATATATATATATAATTACCTATGAATACATATGTGTGTATTTTTAGACACGGTGAATCGATAAAAAAAAGAAGAGACCATGCACTACACATTAATAATAATGAACCGTAAAACATCAAAATAACCCAATTTAATAACCGTGAAACCAACATTCTATAGAAAATACATACTATGGATGGTGGTGGTGAATCAAAATATCCCAACCCACCTCACTTTTAGTAGCGGTTGCCGAAACATGAACCCAACATCCTGAGAGACCAATCTCAAAACCCTTGGAGAAAAGAAAACCAAATATTCCATTAAACCCAAACCCTGGGGTTTTATCCCCATATTGATGGGTGATGAAAACAAAAAAATTGGCCAAGAAAAGGAGAGGAGGAGGACCAGAAAACCATACCTTGATGCTTCAGATAAGATTCATGAAAAATGAAGGATGATATTGACAAACGAAGGAGGGTGAAGGGTGGTGTGTCGCACAAACCTGGATAACCCCAAAGGATGTCGCATGTGGGAAGTGTGAGAGAGGCACAAGGGAGAGTAGGGAGTTGGTGGGGTTATGTGAGGGAGGGAAACGGGAGGCATGCTCTCCCGATTGAGGACACCGGAAGGGAGGAGTGCCCAGTAGGGGTTGCATAAGTGGATGTTCAGTGGGGGAATGAGGGTGCATGAGAGGAGGTGGAAGGGAATAATGGGGGAGTAGAAACCCTAATAAACCTGATAATAATAATATCTTCATTAATACTAATAATAATAACTTAATAAAAATCCAAACAATAACAATATCAATAATAACATTTTTAATAATAATATTTTGATTATTTTAATTATAGAAACATTTTATTAATTTCATTTACCTTTCTTATATTATTTTATTTTCATTTTATTATTCATTTAATTATTATTTTATTTTTAAAATATGGGAAGGTTGCACGGTTTCCTGGGATAAGCCGCATGGTTTCCAAACCATGGTCTTCCCATGCGCTAGATGGGGACAATCCCAAAACATGCATTTTTTTAAAAAAAAAACTCAAAAATTCAAACCAAGCTTTAACCCGAACCTGGGCAAGGATACCTGATGCCAAGAAAATTAATAAAATAAAATAATTTAAAAATGTTGGGTTTGACTATTCTCCCCACCATAACACTTTCAACACCAAAAAATCCAAAATAATGCCTAACCCCAATATAAAAACTGATACTCCTTCAAAGTCTAAGGGGATTCCCAAAAAACGACAAAAGAGAGTGAGGTAAGAACACTATAAATGAGGTTAATGACCTACAAATCACATTTAGGAGACCCAAATAGACTCCCCGCTAGGTTCCACCCACCCCCAAAAGTGAAAACACATCCATTTGATAGGTCTAAGGAAAATGGATTCCCATAATGCACAATCCTTGCTTTCAAACCAAAACATATCATAAATTTCTAAAAACAACCTCCATCGCTTTCCTAAAATTACCAAACAAGAACAAATAATATTCGATTAATAGCCTCATGATTTTAATTTAACAAAACCATTGGGTGTGATCCAATGTTGACGTTAACTCAAGAGTGGAGATTGGGGCTAGATAACTCTAAATAGGACTACCTACCACCAAGTGAACACCATGAGGAGAGGAAGATTACAGACATTAGGATGCTTGAACGAACTCCCCACTGTAACAAACAACCTAACACATAATATGGAACCAGGGCACTAACATGACGAGGACTGAATGGAATCTCAACCATAACGAATTGTTTTACATCAATTTACTCCTAGGAAATTTCAGTGAGATCCAAGGTGGGTCTTCCCACCATAAAGACCAGTTTTCTTAACTGTCTAGTACAAACCAACATAAAAAAACCCGACATGAGATGACCTGGGAAATTCTCGCATAACCTATTACCCAATCGCAAGGGGTCTGACCAAAGAAACTCCAAATCAAATAGATGACACCACAAGGTTGATCCCTACTATTGGAATTACCATCCTCAGATGAGCCCAACTAGAATGGAAATCGAATCAGACATAAAAATTTGTTCATACATTTACAATCACACATGGATCCACATGCATAAGGGTATAAGAATAAACGATCAATAAAATGAAATAACCCCACCTCCATATAAACAAGGAGGGACTGCTCCTCCTACACAAGTGGCATCATTAAAGATCAGTGTCCCCATGTATGTTTCTACCACATGGGACTACATTAAATGAAAATGGAGCCCAAAAATATTAAAATGCATCTATTTGCAACAATCAATACAAAAAATTAGACCAAGGTCCTTCACACCACCTGGGGGTTTCTGATTACGCATCTATTTCATTCTAGGGCCTATGGCTGGATCCTTGATGTTTGAAGCATGTCTTTCCTCGCAGTTAGGAATTGAAGACTAATGAATGGAACTTCTCCTTCTAGTGACAAACATAACCACATAACACTCCAAAACCATAAAAAGAACACAACACATATCCCATTCCACTTACCCTTACATTGAACCTCCACCAAGATAAGGGATTAGATGATGAATACACATGAATCATTTCTACGTCAAATGAAAAAAATTGGGAGGAGAGAAACATTAAAAACACCACCATCTAAAATAGAGGAATTCAAAATTTCTCAAAGGAGAAGACACTTAGGTCAAAACAGAAGTTCTCAGAGGATTACACAACCTTCACCCTTGTTGTCAAGGGAGAACACCACATGGAAAATCATTAACAAACATGACCATTGTGAGTTAAAGAAACATTAAAAGGAGAGGGACCCAAAACCGGGTCCCAAACATCGCATGATTTTGGAAAATGACCATAACAACCTCTTACATCGATAGTTACCTCACTAGGGGCCTAGCATGAGCCCTTTTTTAGAAGGAAACTAAATAATTACTCAACTTATCTCACAACCTGCCTCCTACTATGAGAGGATCAGCATATCGAGAAATGAATATGTGGACTCAATTCTTGAAGCTCAAGAAGGTTGTCCTTACATTGATCAACTATAGGATCTGCCAATGGTGAATCCCCAGTGCATGCACTTCAATCATGCAATAATAATTTATAGGAATGTACACTAGAAAACAAGGAAAACACCCAAGATCAAATCAAACTTGTCCATTAGCCAAAACATACCATGAAAAAACACAAAACACATGAGGGGAACCACCACAATGGTTTCCCAAAACACTTCAAAAATGAAACAAATAACCAAATCATCAAGCCAACTTACTAATTAAATAAAAACCCGACACATCGTTCAATAAAGAGGGTTTACAAATCCCAAAACACCCCACAAAAACATTCCCAAAAGTATTAAATGCACACCACACAATCAAAAGTAACCAAAACACTCAATTTTCGTTTAGGGGTCTTTTTGAAAATAATACATGGTTGGTAGGCTTTACTCTCACCTATGTAATCTCATGGAGTTACATATGTGCATGGTCTAATTCCCTCCAAGCACTAATTTTTTTCATTCACATATCATATTCATGTGTTCACTCATGATAGTACCGAAGTGTAAGACAAAACCTTTTTCACTTTCCAAAAAAATTATTTAATCCATATCCTTAACTTTTTCACAATCTATAGTCCCAAAATTAAATCCCATTTTGAACATAATAATTTATTTTATAAAAAAACCAATCATTCAAATAATAATTCACTTTCAAATTTTATATAACAATTTTAAAACATTTAATTTTACTTTAATGCGCTCTTAGTTTCATGAAAAAAACACTATTTCAACCATAACCATTGATTTTAATACTCATTTAAAACAAGTTTCCATAAATTATGGAAGCTTTTAAAAAGTCCAATAATTAACAAATAAAAATAAATTTTCAATCCCCAGGAAAAAATTCTTATACATTTCACTCCATTAAAAACAATTTTCAATAGTTCACAAAATTCCCAATTTAAAAAATATTTCCAAAAACCACTTTAACCTAATTTATGGTTTCCCAATAATTAATTTCAGTAAACCACATGTTAAAATTATGAAAATCCAGTCCCGATAAACACATCCCCATTTTCTTAAAACCATTTCCATTTATTAAAGTTATATTCCAAAATTATCAAATTGGGGTTTTCAAAATGATTTTTCAAAACCCATAAAGATACAAAAAATCAGTGGGAACTAGTGTCGATGGGTGACTCAGGAATAAGGATGGAAACAATAGTCCAGTGACACCACCATTACTAAGAGTGTTTTTCATAGTATACCTAGATCCGCTTAGATTTCTAGGGAATGACATCTCACTAAAATAATTGAATAAATAACCATTACATTTCTCAAAGAGAAAACAACCATAAGGACCAAAAGACATAAATAAATCCCAAATTCCCCTAGCGACTTGAGTCCCGTTACAAGGTGTGCTAGCAAGGTACCACACTCATAAATAGAATGAAAATTCTCAATAATCCTAGATACTATCTACCCAGACTCTTCCTCACGGAATAAGACTCAAAAGAGAATAACCTCCTTTGATACCATTTTGACAAAAACCAACTCGGGTGGACCCTGAACCGATCACCCATGTTGATCTGTGTCAATGCCTAAAGGGAGTACCTGATCCTCATGGGTAACAAACTTGAGTCAGTCATCCAAACAATATTGTTTGGAATAGTTTGACCCATAAATAAATAATGATAAAAAATGAACAATAGATATAATAAAAATACTAGTATTAGAAATAGAATAAAATCACACAACCAAACATACCGCCTAGTAACCTCATGGGTAACCACCAAATATAGAATCACGGTCGCTCCAACTGCAATCCAAAACTGAAGGAACATGAAATTAAAAACATATTGTAGGAAAGGGAATTGAGATTCTAGGTAGTAATGCCAGTGATAAAGAACTCTTCATGCCTTCATCTTTTAAAAGAACCAATAAACATTGAATACAAGACAAAATAAAATAATGTTTTTCATTCCATTAAAATTGAAGTAACATTTTTTCATTTTCTAGAAACACATTTATCTTCAACTATATTTTCAAAATTGATTCAAATCATGAGTTAGCATTTCCAAATGAAAGGAATGCGATTTAAATAAAAAATATGGTTTTCACAAAAGTGAGGTCAAGAATTAAACAACTGAAATGAAAATCTTGTCACAAGAACCATGTCATATGTGATTACCGTGGTTAATCTATACAGGTAACTAGAATAATGGGACCATAGGAACCTCAAACCTCAATGAAACATGGCATAGAATCCTAGAACAACATCATTCTCATGCACCATCCACTAGTAGGGACACCCCTATAACCTAGTGGTCTCAAATCATCATCCATGTTTAGTTAGTGTTGTAAGCCTCAATCCAACTAGATGAAATCGGGATGAACCACTTCCAAATCATCTAGTGTACTAGTTATATATCTCCCACATAGATACCTTGGGATTCCCATGTTCTCTATTTCAACTGGGGGGAGTTTTTATCAATCTAATAAACTATAAAATTCCATTTTTCTTAATCAAAAAAACAATCACCCTCTCACCACCTGTTTCTCTTTATGAGTACATCCCCCATTTTCTGTCACACCAAAATGTACATTCCACTTTACTAGGTACAAATAATAGTTCACACATTTGAAATATACATCATTTTTAAAAAAAGGGGGAATACCTCAAGAGGGGTTTTTTCTTTTTCAAAAACTATTCTTAATGTGCCAAACATGCCTCATTACTTTTTATGGGATATTTTTATTTTAGAAAAGAATAATCTCCCAACCCTTTCCAAAACCCTTTGAAATCCCAATTAAACAACCAAGGAACCAAAATTTAAAAAAAAAAACTTTCTTGAAACCACTATAAAAATAATTAAAACCTTTTATAAATGGAAAATACCAATTAATCTTAATGTCCTATAAAAACCCATGCATTTTTTCAAACTAACCAAAAAATAAAATTTTTGTTTTATTTAATCACAGACTAACTCATCTTAATTCAATTCAACTTTCACAACTAATATGCACACATCAACTTGTTTGAAAATACCTACCACATTTCCAAAACAATTTTATAAAATGATTTTATGCATTTAAAGTGGCTATCATTATAAATAAATCTTGGAATCATACTTAAATAAAGACTACAAATTTCAAAACATAATAGTGAAACATGAAAAATAAATATAATTCCCACATTTTGCATCTCAATTACATTTCATAACACATATTTACTATTTAATATTAAAATAATTTTTTTAAACACTCAAGAAAATATGTATTTCAAATTAATGGTATAGAAATAGGGTACCTACCTCAAGGTGGAACCAAACTAATCTTTTAACTATTGGAACATTCTAACTAGATGTTGTTTCTCCCCACTAAGCATATGAACATTCACCTACCAATAAGGACACATAAACCCTATGCACAAACTTGTATATCCATGAACATGTATGAGGGGATACTCACATATATGCTTATATGAATCTTCTAGTATCCACATAGATACACTGGCATATATCTTATATATACATAGGCAAACCTTTCCCCATAAAACTATTTCCCAGCCATGGGTGAATTTATACCAATGAGGGTACCTATATATATATTTTCAAAAATATGAATATGAAGGTGAGTTTCCTTTGACCTGACGACTCGAAACAACAAAGCAGGGACCACACACTACACATTATTTACAAGGATCCTTAAAACATTTAATGAAAAACATATTACAAGTGTGAAACCAACATGTGGCATAAAATCCATACCATAGATGAAGGAGGTGAACTGAAATCTCCCAAACCACCTTGCCTTCGGTGGTGGTTTCCAGAACACGAACCCAAATTTCCTAAGAGACCATTCGCCCTACCCTAGGAAAAATGAAAAATGAAAAATATGTTAACCCCAAACCCTGGGGTTTTGAAAAACCAAGAGGGGATATAGAAAGAGGGAAATTTGCTGAGAAAAATAGATTATGTGGATTAGATAACCATAACACGAATCATTAGACAATATTCATGTAGAAACGGAGGAAGAAGTCGATGGTCGGAGGAGGATGTAGGCTTGTGCGTCACGCGGCCAGGGAGAACCCCAAGGTGGTTTCATATGTTAGTCGAGCGAGACAGGGGTAAAGGAGAGTGGGGTTCCGTTGGGGTTGTGTGAGTGAGGGTGGACGGAGCCATGTTCTTTAGGGGAAGGTTTCCGAAATGGAGGGGCGTCTAATAGGGGTTGCATGAGCGGATGAGGAAGGGGGTAAAGCGATGACATGGGAAGGGGAAACCATAAAGAACATAATAATAATAATAGTAACAATGATAACTTAATTGATAATAATAACAACATAAAAACAATAATCTTAACTATAATAAATACAATACTTTTAATAATAATATTAGTATTATTATTATAAAATATTTTTTTAATTTAATTTTACCTTTAATATTATAGTTTATCTTCATTTTATTAATCATTTAATTATTATTATATTTTTTAAAGATGGTTATGCGACACTATTGCCTTGGAGAAGTAGCAAGGTTTCCAAACCATGCTCTACCCATGATCCAGATTCAACCAAGCCCAAAATCAGTGTTTTTCAATAAAAAATCTAAAAATCAAACCAGAAATCAACCTGAACCTCAACAATGATACCCAATTATAAGAAAAATTAAAAAAATTAAAAATCCATGTGTGACATACTAGGTTAGTCGGAGGGTTTATACCTATATACCATGTAGGTTAACCCTAATTGTTTTTTCCTGCATACTATGTTGGTAATCCCTGAGTGCTTATATCATTATATATGGGAGGGTTATCCCCTAGATCATGAAATAGCTTTGAGAAGTTTTGTGGCATGTTCAGGGACACCCTAAAACTATCTGAAGCATGAATGGTATTGGGTAATAGTTTTGAGATAAAACATTGTCCTATTGAGTGGTTACTTAAAAATAGTGACATTTGATTATAATTAAACGTGGTATGCTTTGGGATTACTGTTTCCCACTTGAATATTAAAGAATCGATGTTTATATTTGATATGATTTCATGTTATGTTTTCTAGGGGTGTATTTCATCCTCACAATCACACACTTTATATTTTTATTTCATGCATATCTATTTGGTTATAGGAGCTATCAGTACTATCAAGGCAGTGGGTATTCTTATTATGTCATTAGAATCACCCCGACTTGTGTACCTAATATATCATTCAATGTATGTGGTTATATCAACCCATTTTATATTAGGAAATAGTTACTTCTTGTAGAATAATGTGTGGTCCATATGTAGAGTAATGTGGATGTTTTTTGATCAATAGAGTTAGTTATAATGATTTGGTTCAAAGGATATCTTATTTTTATATTTTCTAATATTGTAATTGAATTGAATGAATAGAATATTTTTCCAGTTACAATACATGGGTTAGGTTTAATTTATTTAGTATAAACATCTATTTCTATATTTATCTAGTTGTATCATATTGATTTACTACCGAATATTCTAGACTATTGGGCCCTAGTGTTATCGTGGTTTATGACTACATAGTTTTGGGATTTTTGAAACACATAAAAGTTATGATAATTTTTTTTAGAATTTTGGAATTACCCATTGGGTTATATTTGAGGTCATATTATCCCCAAAACTACCTTAATTCCATGATGATAATTGGAATTCTCTTTCATATGGGGGGGGGGGGTCCACCTGAGGTGATGAAGCCTCCTGGATGTAAGATCAAAAAAAATTGGAGGCATTTAAATGTTTTGCATTTTGTGTTAAATATCTTAATTTAGGTAAATTAAATCATTACTAGGTGTGTGAGGAGGTTTGAGGGTGTTCAACGGGCTTAGGACATGAATGAAAGGGAAAACAAGGCCATTCTGCTCATGTCGTATAGTTTGTGCATGGTAAGTGAAAACTATGTGAGGGGGGAAGGAAAACCATGATACTAGGGATATATGCTTATTACACGGTTGGTTCAGGGTTTATCAAACCGTGTAGTAATTCCTAGGTAACTATGTGTCTTATCCACTCTTGGGAAGAGAGTGGTGCATGGTTGGTGCAATGTTTCACAAACTGTGTAGCTAAACCCTGCACCCTGTTAAAAAGTGTAAAATTAACACACATCTCCCATGGTATGTTTAAGTTATTACCAAATTTCATCAACATTTATCCTCTTATAAACGCCAGTGATGATCCAAAATATCCCAATAGTCCATTGGATCATTCTCTTTCAATTCTATGCCATTTGGAGTACTCTCTCTTTTATATGAAAGCTTCATGTAACCCTAATATTCCTCTTGATTATCTTATCAGGATTATTGCTTATAGCTTTGGATTTATCATTATAATACCATAAACCCTATATTTTCATTGGATTGTAGGTTAAGGATTCAAGCGGTTCTCAAATATTGATATATGGATAAGGTTAAGAGGGTGTTCTTCTGTTGAATCAAGGTATGGTGTTTATAAGTTATATAACATAGTTTTGTTATAGATTTGTGCATGTGTGGTTGTGATATTTATTCCCTTTTCATTTGAATTTGATTCCTTGATTAATAATTGATAAAATGGTTGGTTAAGTGATTATTTGAACCCCACATGATCCTCATGGGACGCATTGAGGTTGGTTAGGCATATTTAGTGCCACCCATGGGGCGCACCATCATTCTCGAGCTTAAAAATTGGCGATGTTAAGCCTAGGGTTCCTTTGTGTGGAATTAGAACCCATGATTAATGCATTGATATTATTAGTTGGTTTCTAAGGGGCACTAATTATAGCGGTGTCTAGTAGTTGGGATTGTTAAATGGGATTTTTTTTTTGGGAAAATGTTAAAGGGTGAAATGAAATAACATGAATGGGTAATATGAACTGCGATTTGTAATTGAATGGCATAAATGGGATAATGCTTATGTAATGATGAATTATGTTGAATAGGTTAATGTAAATGAATTATTGGTTATACTAAATATGAAAACTTAAGAAAAGGGGAGATTTTTTAAATGGTATATTCCAAGTAAATGGAAAATGTACTAATGGATTATTTCTTGTGGGTGATTTATTTGTTGAATGAATTGTAAATTGAAAATATCACATGCCTTGTTATGATCGGTTTGTGATATAGTCAATGTGGTGAATATGACCAAACAAACATTTTTATTTTATTATAGTAATTTTACATAGTGTAAATCACATAAAATCACTTAGAGACAAAAATAAAAACATTATAAATGAACAATTAATGAAATAAGAATTATTTCTAGAAGTTAAGGATGCAATACCAATGAAATATTAACTTGACAATTGGAATAGTAATATGACCCTTATGAATACGAAAATGGCCAAATGAATTGTAACCACACCCATAAAAGTATAAATAAATTATTTTCATCTTATAAGTTAAAATGCGAAACAATTATATCATAGTATAAGTATTTAAAAATTTTAAAAACTATTAATTGTGGGAATTTTTTTAAGTCATAAATATTTATTTTAAATTTATTAATTAATTTAAAAATTTAAATGAAAATTTATTTTCAAAAAATGTATCTATAAATTATTATTTTGATATCTTATGATTTTTAGATAATTTTATGAGACCTTAAGTAATTTTTCAAAGTGTTACAAAAGTATTTATAATTTTTAAAAATTTTATTTTCCAAGAAAATGACTGTTTTAATTAAAAATTAAATTAATCAAATTTAGAGATATATTTTCATCCAAAATATCTCATTTCTGAATTTTTAATTTTGAATAATGGTTCGGGTTAATTTTTCAGTTTTTCTAAAATAATGGAATTTTTGGTTAATAGTAAAATATGATAATTTTTTATAAATGGTAAAATCTGGAGTCTTTTAGTCATTATTGAGTCATAGATGATGTAATTGAATTTTTTTTAAAATCACATGCAATAATTACTATATTTAATTGACATAATCCCCACTATTACTTTTCTTGAGAAAAATAACAAACTAGGGATTAAAATAATAACAAAACACCTCTCTCCTCTACTATAAATATCACCCATCACATCCTATTATCCTAACAACTCTCATGCATTGAGTCTTACCTAAATTATACCCAATACTCTTCCCTTTACCCTCCCCCACTTCTAGGATCTGTTGGTCTCATCAAAATTCTATGCTTGGGGGCTTTCAGGAGGATATCAAGAGGAGAATTCTAGTGGTAAATCCTCTCTTTTTCTTTTAATTTCCTTTGAAGTTCAATTTTCATTCTTATTATCTTCTTAACTCACTTCATTAAAATGGAATGATAAATATATGAAATATTTTATACTTGAATTATATCATTTTACTGTAATGTCGAACATTAATCCCCACCCTCTCACTCTAATATCTTTAAAATTAAATCATCGCATGTGATGTGTCAACTTGCTGGAATCATGGGAGATGCACATTAATTTTCCTTAAACTCCATCAAAGATGTTAATAAAAAAATTAATTTTTTTAAAATATATTTTTATTTCGATGATAAAATCCTCTTTATTTTTTGGAACTAACTAATACTCATAATATTAGATGATAAAATAAAATGAACTCACTGTGATCGAAAAACCGTAAAAATTAACCTAAAACTATCATCATTTACATTTATCTAATGATTAAATCTCTGGGTATATAAAAAATTAATTATAATGTAATTTAAAAATATTTAATATCTTTAATAAAATATAATAACAATTATTTGTATTTATCCTCATTTTTAATGAACTCCTAATCATGTATACCGACGAATCGATCAGGAAAACCTTGAAAAAAACACTCCCGAACGCCGACATTAAAATCTATAACTCATCCAAAAGACCATAAAAGTGATTAATAAAACCATAATAAATTATATTAATGTATAAAAGGTTATTTAATTGTTAATTAATGAATATAATGTGATTATACATGACATTAATGTGAAGAAAACTGTCCATACACAAGGTAAGGGAATTCTCAAACCCAACAAACTTTCTTTGGGGTTTCCCAACTTCACCCTATTTTCAGTATTTATATTACACAAATATCATTTCTCTATAATTATCTTATATTTTTTTAGTATACATGTTTTCTAATCAAGATTACGACAAACAAAAAGTTTTTTCAATGAACAATTCTTTAAAAAAATCAAACTTCTTGAGATTGTTTCTTCTTTACTAAAAGATGATGATTATTATATAAAGTATATTATTACCTATTTCATTTGGGAAACCAAATATGTTGAATTTATAATTTATGAAATTAAATCCAGTCCATTTTATGGTTTATTTGATTTCAATAATTGATATATGTTCTATGTGGAATGCAAGATAAAGTAAATGTTGTGATGTGACAGGTGATCCCAGATTTATATAGCGTAAATTAGATAATAAGATGTAATGGGTTCAACTAGAATCATATAAAACACCAATGCATTGGGTAATGTTATTTATCTCATGAGGAATATTAAATATGCATGAACATGATTCTAGCATTATTCACAACTATGTTTAGTAGTAAACCACTAAGACATGATTTTTCATTTTTACACATTGCCACATTCTAATCATTTTATTATTGCTTTCTCTCCTTTTTATGATCCTATGCCTATTTTTTAGGATGATTATTCTTTCCCAAAGTTATATTGTTTCATGTTCTTATATTTCCTCTTACTGGTCTATGAATTAACCCGTTTTTGATGCATATCCTCAGGTGGTTACATGTAATAAGGTTATTTTGAGAGCCAATATGAAGGTATAGAAGAAGGAATTAAATAAATATTTTTTATTTATTTTTTATATGTTATATATGGTCCTAATTTTCCTAAATAATTGAACCTTTGGATCCTTGTTGTGTAATGATTTTATTTTGTTTGTCTTTAAAATTATGTAATAGTAATTTTAGAAAAAGAAGGTTTGATATAGTTGGTTTCAGAGGGCTGTTTATTTAATTTGTGAATTTCTATTAGAGAACCTTACTGAATCCCATATTATGAGACAAATCATATGTAAGCATATACTAATATTTTTTTAAACACTGGGATTCCACTTGATATTCCATTGGGCTTAAATTCAAAATGGAATAAATTATATATTCATGATTTTTTGACTTATTTTTTCTTCAGAATTTTACAATTTAATAAAATAACTGGAACCCAAAGAATCTTGTCCAACAACTCGTGTGAGGGATAATGCCTCAATTTCCCTGATGACATCCACAATGCTTCAGGAGGCGGTGTTCAGATTTTCATGGTGATGTTTACCCTTCTATTATAGATTATGAACAATATCCTAAATAATGTGGAACTTCTTCCTTCACTAAAGAGTGAGATACTAGATATCGAGTGTGGTGTGCAGCAACAACCACCAATGCTTAGTGGATCTTTTGATCCACTAGTTGCAGTACAGTGGGCCATTTTAACGGAGAATATATTTTATGGGATTCACTATTATGATATGGGGAAGGTGGATCTGGTTGTTTATCATCTAGATGGAGTGTCCAACCAATGGTGGTCATTGATTATGAAGACCATGCAGAGGGAAGAAATTTAAGAGATTGTTTGGGAAGACTTCAAGATATTGTTTATTAATAAGTATTTCCCTAGAACTCTCCATACTACGATAGAGAAATAATTCATAGAGCTGATGAAAAATAATGTAGAATCTATCATGAAAAACTATGTGAATTTCACAAGGATTGAGAGGTAGGATTTAGGTTTTGTTATCAACAATGATAGAAAAATTTATAGATTCTTTATTTGTTTAAAAACACACAATCGAAAGGATCTTTCAATTCGAGACATTGGGATTTATGAAGAATTTGTTCAATGTGATCTCAAAGTGGAGGTGTAGTTTGGTGAATAGTTCCATGATTATGGTGATTAGAAATTAAAGATAGTGTTTCAAGCCAGATGATCTAACGATAAAGGTGGAAAGAAAACTCAGCCACCAACATGTAAAAAATGGGGGAATAAGCAACATGAGAACATCCTCAAAGGGATGGGGAAATTATTCAAGTGTGTAAGAGAAGAACACTAAGCTTATGAATGTAAAAAAGTCATGAGGAAGCAATACAATTTTATGAAGAAAAGGAAAGAACCACCCATGGTCCAATGCTAAAAATATAGGGAGAAAGGGCACTATGCAAGACAATGCACTAGACGTTGAGTTCTCGAGGGTAATTAGTGACATCAACCACTAAATCCAATGGAAAAAGTAAATGATTATTCCATCACTACTTCAAATGTGGAGGAAGAAAATTAAGTATTACATGATACACATCATATTCACTCATGAATGGAAAAAGTCATATTTGATTCTTGTTCCATGCATTCTTCTATATCTTGAATGTTTTCTAGAACTATTGAATCAATGTCCTAGAACATTGAAGTAGAAATATTTGTAAAAACATATAGTGGTTCAATCATCAAAACCCAAGTGTTAGAATCTTCTCATGTTAGTGTATGTGGGATGATTCTTCCTTGGAATCTCTTAATACTCCCATGATTTAATTCGATCAAATAATAGGGATGGATTGACTTTCATTAAATTGAGAACACATGATATTCCAGGAGAGGAACATATAATTTTCATATTCCAAAACATCCCATGATCCTCTAAAAATGTAAGGAATATCATGAACATCCTTTAAAAATCATTTAACGGTGCAGGTGTCGATTCTTTATGAACAAGCATACCTCGCTCAAATGGTTGAGTCAAATGATGTTATCAACCTAGGGAAAATTCCCATCACGAGGGAATACAATGAGGTATTTCCCAAAAAGTTACCTAGAATTTCCTAAGATCGTGAGGTAGAGTTATCAATATAACTTATACTCGGAGCTACTCTTATCATAGAGTATCCATATAGGATGGATCCTATCAATCTGGATGAGTTAAAGAAGTAGTTGTAAGAGAATTTTGACAAAGGGTTCATACACCCTAGTGCATCACCTTGGGGTTAGACAAAGGTGGCTAAGATATAGACAGAGTCCACCTATATGATTCTTGATTAGTTAGATACTCCTCCAAAAATAGGCTCATGATGGTAGTGTATATGCTGCATGTGATGGAAAATTATTAGTGGGACAAATTGGTTCAGAAGAAGTTGGTAGAGGGGATGTTGTGGAAGGGTTTCAGGGAAATGTTTCATAAAAATTAATATCTAGAGACCAAGGGATATGAAAAGGTTTTTGAGTTTATGAGGTTGACCAAGGGGACTATGTCAGTGATGGATTATGCAAGTCATTTCATGGACTTGAAATGTTTTTTTTTCTACTTTGGTGGGGGATGAGTAAACAATTGTGTGAAATTTCAATGGTAGACTTTGACACGAGATAATGTCCCATGCACATATATTTCATCTAAATAGGTATATGATTATTATGGAGAATATATGCATCATAGATCAAAATCATAAGGTGGCTTCTTTTATAAGATGTTATGCTTTTTTAGGATGATCTAGTTTTGTAAATTTCAATTGTAAGAAACCTCATTTTGAGAGAGTCCACCAGGGTAAATGGTAGACAGGGTAATTAAAAGAAGGAAGCATTGTTTTTAGGTAAAGATCGTGTCTTCTATTATATGGGTGGTAGACTGGGACATATGTAGAGTAAGAGTTCTTTCCACGTGTTGAGTGTCAGGTATGTGGTTGGTTGGACCATGTGTAGAGGATCTGTAGGATCCCTCTGTAGTAGGGAAGAAAGGAAGGATCAAGGTTGATGTAGAGTATAGTAAGGGGTCAATTACATCATAATAGGAAAGTAGTTGGAGATCTTCTAGTTATAGCTAGAGAGGTATCAAATACAGAAATCCTTGGTGAGAGATTCCATATCACAAAGGTATCACAATTACAAGATATTAGATCATATCCTAGGGTAGAGGGGTAGGCCATCTTCATGTAAGGAGTCTACACCAGGAGGTGTTGAGGTCGGACCATCGACTGTTCAAGGTATGATTCTAGTTTCATATAGTATTTTTAGTGATATATTTGATATTGGATCCCCACATTTTTTAGTTCTTCTCATATTTTAGCTGTCTTAGGTCAAGATATTGACCGTATGTGTGGAGTTATGCCGATAGATACACTATTAGGGGTGGGAGAAGAAAACATCATGCAATGTAAGGGGTGTTCTTTGGAGATTAGAAGATACTATTTTCTATAGGATTTTTCCATGCATGAGATGTCGAGTTTTGATTTATTTTTGGGCATGAATTGGTTAAGGTTATACTAGTCCCATATTGATTGTCACCATCACATGGTGACATTAACTTCACTCGAGGGGAACACTTATGTCTATTGTGGTGAATGAGATGATATAGTAGGCTATGTAAGAGATGTTTATGAGTATTTTTGTGAAATCATAAACATGTAGCTTTCCATTTTCTAGATGATAAAGAGGAAGAGTAGCTTGTATTTCATCTAGTGGTGGATTTGTTTCAGGATGAGTTTTCTGAGGACTTCTCAAGGTTTCCACCCAAAAGAGATATTTAGTTCATGATAAAGTTTCTACCAAGAGAGGAACTAGTTCCCATTTAAATTTATAATATGGAATTATAAGAACTCTAGGTGCATAAAATCAACTGAAGTAGTTGGAAGATAATGGTTTTATTCATCCTATTAAATCACTATGGGGATATGAAATGTTGTTTTCCAAGAAATCTAATAGATCCTTGCGATTGTGTGTCGATTACAGGGAGATGAATCCGATGACTGTTAAAAGCAGATACCCTCTTCATTGAATCGATAATATTTTAGACCACATGAGGGGTAATTTGGTGTTTTACAAGATTGATCTAAGGCCAGGGTATCATACTCTAAGGGTGAGGCCATCTGATGTACTCCAAACTCCCTTTAGGAGTAGGTACGGGTTGTATGAGTGTGTGGTTATGCCGTTCAAGTTGACCAATGTCCTAGTAAAATTCATGGATCTAATGAAATGATTAATTAAACACTATCTTGATTAGTTTATAGATGTTTTTGTTGATGATATATTATTGTACTCTATAATGAATGATGATCATGTCAGACATCTTCACAACGTCCTGAGTACAATAAGAGAGCATAAACTACACACCAAATTGACGAAGTGTAATTTATGGATTAGCAAAGTAAATTTTATTAGAAAAATCATCAGGAAGGAATTTGTGCTAATGGATCCTGAGAATATACATGAAATTGTGTATTGGGAGGAACACAATAAAGTTTTTGATGTTCAGATTACTCTAAGATTATCTAGTTATTATAGAAGGTTCAACAAATATTTCTCCCATTTAGCGATGCCACATTCTTGTTTGACCAAGAATAAAATCAATTTAATTTAGTCAGACGCATGTGAGGATTCCTTCCAGGAGTTAAAGAATTTATTGACAACTGCACTGATTCTGAACATACCTAATACATGTAAGCATTATGCAATATTTTCCAATGCATTTGGTGTTATAATTGGGGTTTTATTGATGCAAGATTACTAGGTAGTGGAATATGGGTCAAGACAATTGATTACTTATGAAAGGAATAGCCTCACCCATGATTGTGAGTTGGGCATTTTAGTTTACACACTAAAGTGTTAGTAGCACTACCTATTGGGATAATGGTTTATGGTGGATACCAATCATAAAATGTTGCTGTATATTTTATATCAACATTATTTGAATCATCGGTAGATAAAATGGGATGAATACATGTAGTATTTAAGCTATGAGTTAGTTTGCATGTTGGGAAATGTGAATTAAGTTGTTGATTCCTTGAGTCAGATAACTCATAATCAGCCAGTATAAGAGTCTTGTACTGAGTAGAGGATGATGGTTTTTTTTATGATATTCATCTAGAGGTGTAGGATGGGCCTAGGTAGATGAACATAGTATCTATGAAATTTGGGTCCATGATTTTGAGCCAGATCAAATATAATATGTAACACCCTAATATTTTGAGAATTATTTTTTCCAAATTAATTTATCTTTTATGTATATTTCATTTCACATGACACCGTATATAATTATTGTCATGAACCGACCCAATGGGGCTCGATACATGAATCCACAAGCCCCCCTTCAAAAGGCTAGGTGCTAGCATCCAGCGCCGAATAGTATATCACACACATGGGAGGCATTAGACTAAGGTATCTAGACACACACACACACACCAAAATACACCTCCATGAAATAGTGCAAAGATATATATAAAAACTGGAAAGAAAATGCATGCATACTTAAATCCTGAAACAGAGTACAACAAAAGTATAAAAGGGAAAAACAGGGCCCACCAAAAGAAAACTGAAAAGTGTCCAACCTGCTCATAAGGTGGGAAAACACTTCCAAAACACCTTCAGGTAAGCTCCTCGACACATCTCCAGTAAACACCCCGGTCAAACCTGCTCACTAAGCTCCGCCTGCTCCAGGTCCTCTTGGGACTTCATTGAAAGGCATGTGGTCTGCACAAGACACAAATATGTGCGGGAAAGGCTCATGCAGGGGTGATTATAACAATACTCAGTAGGTACCCCAAAAACCCAAAATAAAATATAGAAATGGAAAGGCAACAATCTGCTCATCCCAGCCAGAGGTAGCCTAGAGGAGGGAGAACTCCATCTCGTGACCATCCTTGGCAAAACACAACTAGTCAACTCAAACCAGGTGTATTCCCATACATACACCTTGTTCATCCAGATATACTCAGCTCACACACCAAGCCACATGAGGTACTGACCTCATCACTAGTATCTTTCCACAACCAGGAGAGAACACTCCATGATAACTGTCATCCCAGATGACACACTTCTGAGAGATACACTCCACAGGGTCCCACAAATACATCTCAGATGCTCACCCAAGAGATCATGCTCATCAGATATCGTCACTGAGTAAACCTCGCTGAAACAACATAAACACCAAACTCCTCAGATAGGGGATCGCTCCTAGGGTCTTCTTGAGGATACCAGAACCCACACCAGTATACGCAGATCTGATAGATAGGGGATCACTCACAGGGTCTGCTAGGGGATACCGCAACCTGATCTAGCATTCATAGATCTCAAAAATAGTGGATCACTCCCAGGATCCACATGGGGATTCCACAACCCGATCTAGCATTAGACAGAAACATTTCCCTCAGATAGAGAATCTCTGCCCGCCTAAAGGTGGTCACGATGATACCAAAATCGTATCGGGTACATCTTGCGTTGTAGGGGATCGAATTGATGATGCTGCAACACTAATGAAACCACACACTGAGTAGGGGATTGTATAAAAAATGATACATAAACCATACTATAATCCTCATACTGAGTAGGGGATCATATACCCGAAGATGCCACAACCCTGCTGACCACAGCCCACTGCGTAGAGGATAATATTCTCGATGATGCCACAAACCCTATGGGGTTAACCTGTTAGATATGGGATCGTCGCCCATGAATAAGCGGTCACAACAATACTAAGAACCCGATATAGGGAAAAAAATGCTAGAGGATTCCACTATGGGGGCCAACAGAGTGATTCCACAACTATAACAGATTAAACACCTCATCGAGAGGATCACAAACATATACAAAGGTTGTGATGCTACATGAACCCCTGTAGGAACGAACCATGGGAGTACCCTCAACCACTGCAGGTCCAAAAAATTCTAACCTAAGCGACCCACCACAACGCCACCCCCAGGCCTCTAAGGCCGATACCGAGGCCACCATCATGATCCACACAGAAAAACATGCAGGATAGGTTGTTTACTCGCCCGAAACAGAAAAATAGTGAAAATGCACTATCCACCGTAGCTAGCCCGAGCGGGGCCCACACAATAAGCCCTAAATTCATGAATCGTATCTTACCACTGTGATCGCCTCGAAAAAACACACGAGATAGACTACTCGTTCGTCTGAAACGGACACCTGGTGAAAAGGCACTTTTCACCAAAGACAGCTCAGGTGGGGCCCATGCCTCGATCCCGAAACTCATCGAACGGATTGCACTATTGCGATACTATCGAAAAAGCACCCAGGATCAACTATTCATCATCCAAAATCGGACTCCTGGTGGGAAAGTTGCATTTCTCCGCAAACGCCAAAACCTGGCCTCGTGGGGCCCGCACCCGAACTCGGCCCCATCACCCAAAAAAAAAAAGAAAATTCAACCATACCATGAGGGCCTCAACGCCACTGACGACACGTCAATCAGTCACTCTGGGTAAAAGAAACAATGACCCAAAGTCGAATAATAATAAACTATCATTATTGTATTCGACGTTTCAAGCCCATGGGCTACGATCCGAAAACATAAATCTCCCGAACCCATGCTAAAAGGTTTGCCTCATCACCAGGGTCACGTCACCACAGACGACACATGAATCTGACCCCGTATTGCAAGAAACGAGGGTTTTAAAACCCCCCGGTGGGCCCTCCGCCACGCTGGGTGGCACGTCGCCGCATTGTCGCGTTGGCCGGTCATGGCCAGCCGGCCTCACAGGCGTCGCTGTCGTCGTGCCGGTGTTGCACTGATGATGCTCCGTGGACCATCGGGACCACCCCTGTGGTCCATTTTTTGATCCAAAGGTACCTGTTTGACCCTCGATACTCGATCTTCCCTACTACAACAACAAAACAAATAAATTCGAAGCAAAAAACGGGATCAGGGGAAAAAAACCCAAACTGCCTACCTCGTGAGTGAAATGCCGAAGCTTTATATGGTGACGATCTGTGCAAAAAACAAGCAATTTCGGCTCGATCCGGCGAGAAAATGGAGGAGGTGGTGGAGGATGTCATTTCGCTTCGCGTAGGAGGAAAATGGGGGGGGGGTGGAAGGAGATTTATTTTTTTTCAATTTTTGAAATAAAAACTTCATTAAATTGAACACCCCGACTAGACCTCCCGACGCGGAGGAAATTAGGTCGCCCCTAAGGTAAATGTGCCATTCTGAACGCAACAGAGGACATAGAGTTTCTATCCGAGACTCCGTTTAGAAGTTATTTGAGCCGACGTTCATATATTAACTTTTCCACTTATGTATGAAAACACCCATGGTGGCCTTTCTCACAGCAGGCCCGCACCCGCAATGTTTACACCCCACTAAGGGTAAACGACACACTCCGGATGCAACTGTGCCCTCTGATTCTTTTTCTGAGCTACCATTTATGAGATATCACACCCCCGCCATGTGCATAGTATACAAATACTTAATATTTTTTAAAATTTAATTTTGGACACCCCGGGGCTCAGAATCGCATGACGTCTTCACTCCTAGCTCTGGAATTATTCATAGAAATATTCCAAAGTCTGACAGGGCCAAAACCCAAGTGACTATATCGCCCCCCCCCCCTTGAACTTTCCATCCCCGAAAATACATAAGCCCAAGGAAAGCGACTGGACTCTCAACTGGGCCTCCCACACCAGTGAGTTCTCCAACAAACACCCAGGCCTGAAAACATAATTCAGAAGGACTAAACCACCACACCTCAACACTATCCACTTTGGGTGGCACTGACTCTCCCACATGGTTTTAATCACGTCAGAAAAACGCATCTCAATGGGGGAAGGATCCCTCTTCCTTACACATTCGAAGCACGCCGAACAACACCCACACATGGTCTTACCAATGCCCTGAACAAAAATCAAGAAAGCAACGGAAATGGAAGTGTACCACTAAATAGTTTCTATAAAACTACTGTAGAAAGTATAAAAGACACAAGGCATACCTCTATCCATCCGCGGAGCCTCTGGGTCAACAGACTCTAGGGTATACAGCTATCCTCACCCACATCCTCCAGCTCCCTGAGCTTGGCGTGGACCACATGGGGGTGGGGGTTGGGGAAACTGATACCTCCTACCAACTCCTGCTGCTGCACCAGCTCCATCGCCATGTCCGCCACCCTGCAGACCTCCTTGATCGAGATGTTGCATCTACCAAGGTGGTTCGTAGACCATCTCCCTCTCGGTATCATGACGAGTCGGACAATATCTAGCAAGATGTCCCTCACCGTTGTAAGCATAACATTGCCCCTCCTGCGGCTGACCAAAGCTGGCCTGCGAGACCTGTGAGCCCTGATCCTCAGATCCTCCATCCTAGGGTTGCCTCCTAAAATGTCGGCAATGTCCAGGCCCTTGAGTCTATTGTCGGCTACCGGATGCCAGTCTGACTGATGAAGTCGCACCTCTCATGTGCCGAGCACTAAAAGGCGGGATCTTCTCTGCCAGAAATCTCTCCACCACCAAGGCTCACCCCAGTACTCCAGCATAGGTGGGCAGACAAAAAGAAACCACACTTTCCCGGATGTCCTTGCGTAGGCCCTGATCGAAGGTCCAAACCCTAAAGAAAGTATCTCAAACCATGTCTAGGGCGTAGCACCACAAGTCTGTAAACCTTTTTGAGTAGTCCGACATAGTCATTCCCTCCTCCTGAAGCTGAAGAAGCTCCTGAAGACACACTGAACATACCATCACCGGATAGAACTCTTCCCTAAAGAGACACTCAAACTCTGTCCACGTGAGCGTCTCCTCGTCATGGGATTGCGTCACCAAACTCCACCATCTCCCGACCGAACCATGTAGAAGGTTCGCCGCTAGGACCGCCATCTGATGTAGAGGTGTCCTCACTAGGTGGAAGACTCGGGTGACTGCTTCGAGCCAGTCATTAGATGCCTGAGGGTCAGGATCACCTTGAAACCTCAGAGGTCGCTACCTCTGGAACTCGTGCGATGCACTCAGCCTACACGCAACCTCATCCTGCACTGTTGGCACAACCAGCTGCTCCACAGGTGGTGGCTCAACAGGTGGACCACCTGGATGTCCAGCCTCATAACATGCGCCCTAGTCCACAACCTCTAAACGGGGTGGATCATCACCACAATCCCACTATGGAACCCTCACTGGCTGTCTTCATGGAGGAATCCTGAAATACATTCAAGATGCACCACGGTCAAAGAGTATATATGGTGAACTGACTCAAGAAGGACAAGGAAAATCCCATAACCCAGTCCTCTATGATACATGTCCCATTATGTCCCTGCGACTAGTGTCCAAATATCCCGAGTAAAAAGGAATGTTGTCAGAGTCTTGGTGAATGGTTATGTTGGTCGCCACACCAACACTGGAGTCCCTAGCAGGAAAGCCGAGTTTGAAACATCATAACACTACCGCAATGAAACCCAAACCAAACTCATAGCTAGACCACCTACACTCTGAGATCCCAAAGGTGGAACCTCCTCTGATACCACAATCATGACCCAACCCAACGACGCTCGAGCTGTGACTCCCCAAGCCCACCTTCAATAGTCCTGGGGATGGAGTCCAGTGCCGAGTAGGCTATCTCACACATGGGAGGAATTAGCCTAATGTACCTAAACACACACACACCCACATACACCTCCATGAAATAGTGCAGATATATTTATAAAAACCGGAAAGAAAATGCATGCATACATCTATCCCAAAATAAAGTACAGTGAAAGTACAAAAGGGAAAAACCAGGCCCACCAAAAGAAAACTTCAAAGTGTCCAACCTGCTCAGAAGGAGGGAAAACACCGCCAAAACACCTACCGATAATCTCCTCGCCACAGCTCTGGTAAACACCCTTGTAAAACCCGCTCACTAAGCTCTTACTACTATGGGTCCTCCTGGGACTCCGTCAAAAGATATGTGGTCTGCACAAGACACAAACATGTGTGGGCAAGGCCTGTGCAGGGGTGATTATAACAATATTTGGTAGGCCCCCCAATAACCCAAAACAAAAGAGAGCAACTAAAAGGCAACTGTCCGTTCATCCCATCCAAAGGAAACCTAGATGAGAGAGAAACTTCATATCGTGACCATCCTCGGCTAAACACAACTAGTCATCTCAAAACAGGCGTATCCCCATACATACACCTTGTTCATCCAGATATACTCAACTCACGCACCAAGCCACATGAGGTACCGACCCCATCACCAACAATCGTTCACAACCAGGTTAGAACACTCCATGATCATTATCATCCCAGATGACACTCATTAGAGAGATACACTCTATCAGGTCCCACAAAAATATATTAGACGCTCACCTAAGAGGTCAGGTTCGTCGGATATCATCACCAAGGAATCCTCTCTTAAACATCCTAAACACCAAACTACTCAGATAGGGGATCACTCATAGGGTTTGCAAGGGGATACCAGAACCCACACCGGTATACGAATATCTAATAGATAGGGGATCACTCCCATGGTCCGCTGGGGGATACCACAACCCGATCTGGCATTCGTAGATCTCAGAGATAGGGGATCACTCCCAGGAACTACTGGGAGATACCACAACCCAATCTGGAATTCGATAGAAACACGCCACTCAGATAGAGGATCGTCACTCGAGTAAAGGTGGTCATGACGATACCGAAACCCTATCTGGTACATCTTTCACTATAATGGATTGAACTGACGATGTTACAACCCTACAGAAACTACATGTTGAGTAAGAGATTGTATAACCAATGATACTGCAACCCTACTATAATCCTCGTGCTGAGTAGGGGATCGTATATATGATGATACCACAACCCTACCGAGCATGGCCCACTATGCAGGGGATCATATTCACGATGATGCCACAAACCCTACAGGGTTAACCTGCTAGATAAGGGATCACTTCCCATGGATAAGCGGTCACAACGATACCAAGAACCCGATCTAGGGAAAACGATGCTAGAGGATCTCGCTCTGGGCCCACTGGAAGGATTCCATAACTCTAACAGATTAAACATCCCATCGAGAGGATCACAAACCTATACAAAGTTTGTGATGCTATACGAACCCCCGTAGGAACGAACCAAGGGAGTACCCTCAACCACTGCTGGTCCAAACGTCGGTAACCCGAGCGACCCACCACAATGCCACCCCGCGAACCTCTAAGGCTGATAACGAGGCCACCATCGCAATCCCACGGAAAAACATGCAGGATAGGCTATTTATTCACCCAAAACTGACAACCTGTGGAAAATGCACTATTCACCATAGCTAGCCTTTGCGAGGCCCACACAACGAACCAGAAACTCATCAAGCGGATCACAATACTTTGATCTCCTTGAAAAAACACACGAGTTCGACTACTCATTCCTCCAAAATGGACACACAGTTAAAATGCACTATTCAACGAAGCCAGCTCGGGTGGGGCCCATGACTTGATCCTGAAACTCATCAAATAGATTTCACCATTGCGATCCCCTTGGAAAAACACTCAGGATCGACTATTCATCCGCCAAAATTGGACTCTTGAAGAGAAATTTGTGTTTCTTCGCAAACGCCAACACCCGGCCTCATGGGGCATGCACCCCGAACTCGGCCCCAACACTAGAAACCAACAAGGAAAGTCTGTCGTACCATCAGGGAATCAACGCCTATGACGACACATCAATCAGACGCTCTAGGTAAAAGACACAATGGCCCAAGGTCGAATAATAATAAACTATCATTATTTTATTCGACGTTTCAAGCTCCCAGGCCACGATCCCGAAACATAATACTCCCGAACCCACACCAAAAGGTTCGCCTCGTCGCTAAGGTCATGTCGTTGTAGACAACATGCGAATCTGACCCCTTGATTGCAGGAAATGGGGGATTAAAACCCAAGTGTTTTAAAAAGAAGTCGGGCCGGCCTGCGCCGGCCGACCCGGCCGCCGCCGCCACTGGCTGACCCAGATGTCGCCGCCGCCAGCCCGCCCTAGCCCGTGGCCCTCTACCGCACAGCAGCGCCGACTCCTCTGCGCTTTCGAGGCTTCATCGGACCGCCGGGACCACCCTGGTGGTCCGTTTTTCGATCCGAAGGTACCTACGTGACCCGCAGGACTCAATCTTCCCTACTATGATAAGAAAATGAAGAAATTCGAAGCAAAAAATGGGATCGGGGAAAAAGAACTGAAACTGGCTACCTCATGGGCGAAACGCCAATGCTTCGGGTGCAGAATGACGCCCGCAATGCCCTGAAGTTCGATCTGCCGACGATCTGCATATAAAATGGATGATTTCGGCTCGATCTGGAGAATAAACGGAGGAGGTGGGGAGGGCTTTGTTCCACTGCACGTAGGAGGAAAATGGATGGGGGGAGGAAGGTCATTTATTTTTATTTCATCTTTTTAACTAAAAACTTTATTTAATTGAACACCCCCGAACAGGTTTCCCAGCACAGAGAAAATTAGGTCACCCCTAGGGTAAACACGCCATTATGAATGAAACAAAGGACTCGGATTTTCGATATGAGACTCCTTTCAGATCTTATTTCAGCTGACACTCATAAATTTACTTTTCCACTTATTTACAAAAACGCCCCGGGTGGCCTTTCTCACAGTATGCCCATGCCCGTAACGTTTACACCCCGCTTAGGGTAAATGGAACGATTTGGATGGAATTGTGCCCCAAAATTCCCATTCTGAACTACAGTTTAAGAGATATCACACCCCCACCATGTGCATAGTATAAAAATACGTAATATTATTATAAAATTAATTCTGAGCTCACCAGGCCTCGGAATCGCACGCCGTCTTCGCGCCAAGATCTGAAATTATTCATAGAAATATTCTAAAGTCTAACAAGGCCAAAACACGAGTCGCTAAAATTATATATATATATATATATATATTTATTTAATTATTAAAACCCTAAGTCAAAGATTCCTTGCACATGTAATACAAACTTGCCTTATGCTATAATCAATGCCGACTTGGCATATGATGGACACAAAACTGAGTTTCTACAAAAAATCTATTTTTATTATTTTTATTATTTTAATATGATTAATAAAAAATATACATTAATCTTAGTAAAATATTCTTTTCAAATATTTTTGTTTTATATAAATAAAACATATTGATAATGAAAGATAATATTTCTAGTAATGTCATTTTATGTTAAAAATATTTTTTTCTTGAATGAACTACCCTTAATTATAAAATTAATTTTATAAAAATTTTGAACTATAATTTTATTAAATAAATAATATTTTTGATTTCATAATTTCAAATTATCCTAAGGTGACCTTTTTGTATGTTTCTGAGAAGCTTTATTCTTTTTGATGTATTGTTAAAATACTACTCTTTAGTTATAAACTAAATTTTTTCTAATTATTAATTAATGGTAAACAATATTGGAAATATGTTTTAAGGTCTCATTAGATGAATATTAAATCTATTAATAAATTATAATTCATTATAATAAATTCCACTTTGAAATTGAATATAAAATATTTACAAAAGATTGAGTATTTTTCTACTTTAAAAACTCGTTATTTCATCCCATCTATGGGATTGGAACTAATCTTAATTTTTCCTATTCCATGATTATAATTTTATAAATAAAAAATACACCATTTTATTCCATATAATATTTATATTCTAATAAGGCCATTTTAATTTTGGACCAAAATTATTAGTAAATGTAATTAAAATTAATCATTGTAGTTAAGACCATATTAAGATTAATTTGGGACTAAACATTTAAATTAAGGGCCCAAATTACCTATCCACTTGTAAAAAACCAATTGGATTTACATCATTCGTCCATACACCTTAAATTGTTTATTTGGGTTGGTTTTTTAAGACTTTTTTTAGGTATGAACAGGTGCACACCTAATTTGTTTCTAAAAATTCCATATGAGTCCTTTTTCCTTCCCTATAAAAGGCCACCACCTCTACCAATTATTATCACCTCTCAAGTATCTTAGGTTCATCAAATATCAACAAAAATTTCCTCAAAACAATCCTACATTCTACTTTGAATCCTACCTTTGGGTATAAACCCTCTCAAGGAAGCCTTTTGGCACAAACCAAACGGAGTTACCCGATTTAGGGGTAACATCTTCTTTGAATCTTGTTTCCCTTATTTTAATTATCCACCCCATCCACTCTATTTAATAACATATCATGTGAAAAAAATAGTATCCTTCATATAATAGTTTTTTTAATGAAAAGGGTCTCTCCTTCACTTACACACACCACCATCTGATGGATGTTGAACAGACTGTTTCTGTGTATGGTGAAATACACTCTCACGAAATGATGATTGTTCATTTCTCCATTACAACCAATGACGGTGGAAATAAAGATGGAAATGTTTTTTATATATTAAATATATTATTTTTATTAATTATTTATATTATTTATTCCTTTTAAAACATACATCTTTTTACCTTCCATTTTGTTTTAATATGATAATATCATTTGTGGATGTGTGGACTACCAACCCCAAAAAATAATGTGATTTGATCACATGCCAAATGGAATGAAATAATTAAAATTATATGATATATATAATTTGAAAATAATAATATAATAATGATATATACATACATACATACATATATATATATATATATATATATTACAAACATTCTTTCAATTCGACAATAAAAACAGAAAAAGTGTTCAAGTGTATATTTGACTTACCCTCTCTATGAACAGTGTATTCCATTTCATGCTTATATATTATATAAATTATTATAATATGAATATAATGTATATAACTGAATTTTTTATCCTAATATAATTTTTTTAATCATTATTTAAGTATAAGGATCAACGGTATAACAAATTAAGACACATGTGAAGAACCGAGAGAATATTACCCGAAGTGAAACCTTAACGTATGATAATTAACAAGTAGGTAATATAATGTAATAATAAAATTGTATATGGTAATAATATAATAATATTTTTATATAAAATGTGTAAAATAAAAATATATTTATAATATAGGATTCTTCTATGTGTATGGATATATTCAAGACACACGGTAGGGAGATTCTATCTCACTTTGGATTTCTGTGAGATAAAATATTTGTTTTCCACTCATTCCATTAGTGTGGTGTATGGACTAAAAATGGTTTTATTATATGAATATTTTAATTAAATTTATGGGTATTAACATTCCCATTTTGTTATACTTTTTTCATGGGATTTATGTTTCAATATGTACCCAATCGGTAAAAATGTTTTTTTGTATCAATTTGCATTCCTTGATACTCATGTTTTTGTTATGTGCCAAAAAACTCTTTCGAGTTTCATATACATACATATTACAATAAATATAATGAATCTAAAAATTTTAATGAAATTATATTCATCATATAATTACCCTTCCTTACATGGAGAGCATGATCCCAAGATACCAAGTTATAACTATTTATTGAGACATTCTCATTGCTTTTTGAGATTGTTTGTTTTTATGATTCCTTTGATAAAATAATATGATCCATATCTCATGAATATTCATGAATTTACTACTCTTACTTTAAATTATTATATACTCATGTGTTGTTAACATTTTATACTCTTTGGTACATAAGTTAGTTAAGAATGTGTTTTTAGGAATTCCGACTATACCATCTCTTCAGTCAAAAAAAAATGTTTTCTACAATTGTTTTTGAAGAATAATATATCATTCTTCTATAATACGTAAAGTATATTTTTTTACCATTATTTTTAATTATCAATCTATTCAAAGTAATATTCTTGTCTCATCATAAACAAGGATCTCTTCTATCCATTTTACCGTGAAAAAGGAATGTTATTTTGATTTATTACGATATGTACAGATTTATGCGCCATAATTTATTTGAAGATCTATTGGCATTGTTAACAAGTTTAATATTTAAAAAAATGATTTTAAAAAGTAATGTTCAAGGGAATTTGTTTTTCAAAATGGTTTCAAACATCTTTCATATGTTTTCATGGAAAATTGTGTTCTATTTTTCACGTCTTATTTACAGGTTTTCACAGTGTCTTCAAAGATATGGTTTTGAAAACAATTTCAAGATTATTATATAAGTTTTCAAGAAACAATATTTTAAAATGGTTTCTGAGATTTCCATATATATTTTCAATGTATTTTTAATAATATGGTTTTCATAACATTTTCAATATTTCATTAAATGTTTCCAAGTGTTTTCAAAGAGAAAGGTTTTTAAAATGTTTTGAAGCGTATTTTACAAGTTTTCAAGGAAAAATGTTTTGCAATTTATTTAAATCCTTCATTATATTTTTTCAAATATATTTTCTGTGAAAATTATTTTCAAATGGTTTTAGGAATTAAAAATCATTTTTCAAACAAGAAAGTATATTTTACACTAAATATGTTTTTAGAGTATATTTCAAAATTAGTTTCCATATAAAATGGCATATATTTATGTTACTCCTTCCTTTCTTGGAACTGAAATAAGATTCCATTAATATTCATTCTATGAATTAGTTAGGATTAATGACATGTCCATTATGAAATCAATTTCTTCTTTATGAGTAATATGTTTTCGAAACTCCTTAATCTTTTACAGGATATATGATTTTGAAACCTACTTATTTTAACGAGATATGTTTACAATGAATTGATTATGAACCCTATATATTTTTAAAGGTTACGATATGTTTACATGTTTATGAAACCCATTAAATTTCAAGGGTTGTGATATGTTAATTTATGATCTTGTATCACATGTGTGTATGACTTCATTATGTGATGAGTGGGACCTTTATCTCCCTCTAATGCATTGGGTAATGATGTATATATTAGGAGATAGATAGAACTAGAATGAGGTTTTAATTGGTTTAGTAATACATTGGTGGAATGAGGGTTTACTCAGTTTAATAATACAAGGCTAGACTGAGGGTTTTCACGGTTTAGTAATTCAAGGATGAAATGAGGGTTCACTCATTTCAGTAATACAAGGCTGGAATGAGGTTTCACCCAGTTCAGTAATGGACTTTTTCAACAAAGATGGTATTGGATTTGATGCATTGGATATTATGTGTAGAGACCCAAAGCATGTCGTACATGGACATTAAATTACTTTTGCAGAATACTTAATACAAAACAAAAACCAACACACAAGTACCGTAATAGTTTAGTGTCTTTGGAAACTCGGAACATAATATTCTAATCTTGGTGAAAGATCTTCAACATCTCCCATAAAGATCTTCCCCTTTTGTTTTCTTACATAAAAATTTCTTTATATCGTGGGGAAAATAAAACATATAAAGGGTGAGATCAAATGCTCAGTAAGGGTAAGCATAGAGAACATAAAATAAACCATAAACATTTGAATGCAAAAACTTGAACATAAAATCTCAAAATCAAAATTGTGAGCAAAGACATAAATCTTGGAAGTATGTAAGGCTTATATCATAATGGAACATCAATGATGATAAAATATCCTGAGAATAAAAAATGTAATTTTGGAAACCATTAAGCACATGTTATGATTTCCACAGTAGCCAAGGCATTGCTGCCAAGACCATCTTAGTGGACAAAGTCCATTTTTGAATCGAGTTCACTCCTCATTCCAGTACTGTATTGCTGAACCAGATTAACTTACCATTCCAACCATGTCTATCTCATGAGATATAAATCTTTACCCAATTAATTGGATGGAGATATAGGTCCCACCCATATCATCATGAAATAATTATTTCATGTGCCACAAAATAAACATAAATAATTCATTCAAACCCAATAAATAAAATGGGTTTCATAAACATCATCCCATCGTAACATAATCCATATAAAATAATGGATATCAATTCATCATAAACAAAATAAAACCATTGAAATCATAGAGACATTATACATGAAACATACACATATGAAATTATTTCATCTTAGATGGAAAATAGTTTTTATAAAACACTTGAAATGAATACTTGAGGAAAACATCCTTTCTTATTCAAAAATCATTTTCATTTCAAAAAATGCCATTAAATTTTAAAAGAAAAGGATTCTGTTGAAAATAATCATGGAATTATTTAGAGTAAGCTTCTTTAAAATAAGGCTTTATGAAACCGTAAAAGTCTATTCGTGTCGTATAAGTTAAAAGAAACATTCTTCTCGTACTTTTGCTGGAAAAGTAAACAAAAAGTACCTCCTATGGTAAACAAAAGAATGATTACTTACATAACATGTAGTAAAAGAAAAAAATGGGTAAAAATGACTTTAAACATACATTAAATCATTTTTAGAAAATAGGGACATGGATGATAAATATAACCCTAGTAATACTTATGAATAAACAATCTCGAATAAAAATGAGATTGTGAGATTTTCCCTTACGAAGACCTTTTTGTAAATAAAATAGATCACTTATGTGTATTCACTATAAGGTCACATAAATAAAGTATAAATACATGATAAGATATAAAAATTAATTTCTCACATAATCAATGAACGACATAAACCAGAAAGAGAAGATCAACCCAAAGAACAGAAATTGGGTTAAGAAGTTCCCTTACCTCATGTCCGACTTGACTCGATCGTTCTTCAATATCCTGAATAATAAACCAATGTTAATTTCTAAATGATTAATAAAATTTTTCAAGTTTATTATTCCTTTTATATAACTTATTACCATGTTATAAACATTATGTAACCATTTAAGTTAATAATGTTCGTTTTGTCGATATTTGGTACTTGAGTCAAAAATGGACTTCTTATAATTACATGTCGTTCATGTGGTCAAAGTTTCATTATATCCAGATTGATATTCATGATTTATATATCATATATATCATATATATCCAGCATATACATGTATTTATAATAGTATATAACATATTGAGGTAAGAAATGAAATTCACTGTTCATGGAGACGGTAAACCGTACGTACGCATGAACGCTACTTTCATTTCTATTTATTATTTTAATGGAATAAAAAAATAGTGATACATAGGTATATTATACTTCAAGTATAATATCATATATAAAATCATTAACTTTATCCTTTATACACCCCACACAAGGCATTAACGAATCACATTACTTTGAGGGGGCGGTAGTCCGCACTTCCTCAAATGAAATTATCGTATTTACCCACTATGGAAACCATAAAGGCTTGATATAATTGGGAATTAAAGAATCATGAGAAAATCATAAACATAATATATATCATATATAAATACAGTGACATCATAATTTCCACCATGTGAGGCGGTAGGAGAAAATCGAACAATCATCGTTTCGTGAGGCGTTAGTTTGCCATCCAGAGAAACATTATGTTCTGAATCCATTAGATGGAGGTGTGTGTAAGTGTAGTTATAATCCTTCTCATAACAACATACTAGTATATTGAGGATACTGGTGTTGTTACAAAATAATGTATTAAAAAGAGTTTAAGGGTTGGAATTAGAATAAAAGAAAACAACTTAAGAGAAACTGTTACCTTTAATTTGGGTTACTTCCATTGGTTTGAACCAAAAGAAATTAGTTAAGTTCCTTATACCTAAGTTAAGGCTCTTAGGGTGAGGATAGGGATTTATGGAGCTTAATTGGGCAGAGTTTAGATAGGCTAAATGGCTTGAGTGGGGTGAGGAATTGGATAGAAATGGTTTCTTTTTATAAGGGAGAGGATGGGCTCTTTAGGAAAGAGTGAAAATATTATTTTATGATATAATGATATTCGGTTTCTAATGGTCCAAAAATAATTATAGTCAGAGATAAGATGACTCATGGTCGAAATATAATCATCCCATCAAAATTGGACATGTTTTGGATAATATTTTAATCATTATAATCTTATTTATTTAAATCATTTATTAATGAGGTAAATACTGCATCATTATTGTGTCATAAATAATTTAATTTATATGATGTCTAAAACTTATAAAAATATTACAACATTTAGGAAATCTTTTTATATTTACAATGAATATTTATAGTAGAAATGAAAATTTTTATAGCCCCTAATAAAAATTAACTACTAATAGATTTTTGTTAATGTCAATTTTGTCTTCACATTAAATTAATTAATCCAAATTGTCATTATCACTACCATGTGGCTCAATTGGGTCCCAAAATCGACCCAAATATTCCCATTATCGACCAATACTCATACAATAAGGTTTGGAAGAATGTAAAGGTAATTTTGAATTATTATATTATTCTTTTAACCTTGAATTACCCTATTTACCTTTAACTTGAGTAAATAAAAATTACTGTAGTTACTATTCATAATATCAACAACAAAAAAGTAACCTATTTACATTATTTGGACCCACTGATTCCAAATATGGAATCCATTTTTCAAAATTCAAAACACAGAAGTTGCAGTAATTAATTTAAAATTAATCCTGTTGTTAAGTAAATGGGTTTTAAAAGTTAAAACTGTAGAGACCCAAAGCTTAACGTACATGGACATTACATTACATTTGCGGAATACTTAGTATATAAAAAAACACACACACAAGGATCGTAATAGTTTAGTGTCTTTGAAAACTCAGAACGTAATCTTCTAATCGTGGTGAAAGATCTCCAATATCTCCCATAAAGATCTTCCCTTTTTTTTAACTAAAACCTTTCTTTATATCCTGGGGAAAAGAAAACATAAAAGGGTGAGCTCAAATGCTCAGTAAGGGTAAAAAAAAGAAATATAAATCTCATCGTATACACAAGCACATAACTTTTGGAAATCTTAACCTACAAAAGAGATCATAATTTCATAACATGGGATAAATCATAGTAGTGAAATGTAATCCCAATAATCATAACATAAAACATGAAACATTGTGGCATACACACATAATCATGGAAAATCATTTCTTGTTAGTCATGACTCATTGCCAAGACTATCTTAGTGGACAAAGTCCCTTTCTGAACCGAGTCACCCTCGTTCGAGTCCTGTTTCACTGAAACGGTATAACCTACCGTTCCAGCCATGTCTATCTCATGAGATATAAAATCTTTACCCAATGCATTGGAGGGAGATATAGGTCCCACCCATCTCATAATGATATCATTCTTATGTGTGCCACAAAATCATAAACCATACATCATAGCGTAACCCATGTAATAAAAATGGGATTATTGAAACATCATGACATCATAAAACAATTCATATAAGATAAAGGAATTCATAAAAATGTTTCCATCACAACATAATCAAATACATGTAATAATAGGGATAAAAACAGAACCCTTTTATTATCTTAGATGGAAAATAATTTTGATAAAATACTTGAACTCCATTCTTGAGGAAAATATCCTTTCTACTTTAAAAACATTTTTCCTTTCATAACATGTCATACGACTTTAAAATAAAAGAAGTTGATTAAAAATAAACTTGAAAACTTGTAAAGTAAGATTCTTGGAAATAATTTTTTAAAAATCCATTCATGCCGTATAAGTTAAAAAAAACATTCTTCGTACTTTTGTCGGAAAAATCAAAAAGTACCTCGTACGACAAAAGATTCCATTCATAGATATTACTAAAAACTCACCGAAGGGTAAAAATGGATTTAAACAATTTTAGGTGGATGGAAATAATATTACATATTTATGAAACATGGATGTGGATGATAAAATGCACCTCAGTAAATACTTACGAATAAACAATCTCGGATAAAAATGAGATTGTGATATTTCCCTTACCTTAGGTCCGACTTTCTTTGTAAGTGTCCGAACCTCCTTTATAATGATTTAAATCATGTTATTGACTTATTAAAGAATCATATTCATTGTTATTATATCATATATGGTCCACTTATGACTTTATATTACCCGTTCTTTTGTAAATTCATGTTAAAGTAGCGTTTTGGGTAAAATCGTCTCATTAGTCGTTCGTGTTTTTAACCTGTAATTATTCATATGATTAATTAGATCATGATTACATAATTCCAGAATATAAAACATGATATATATATTCAGAATATACATATATAATAAATCAGTAAATGGAAAGAAATACACCATTCATGGAGACGGTGGTCCGTACGTACGCATGAACGCTGCTTTCGTTTCCTTATTGAATTGAATGGAATTAAGTAGATGACATAAATATAAATAATTCCAGTATAATTATTAGGTCATATATTTAATTAGTACTTATTATATATACTTTATAATCATTCATGAATGGTTAATCATTGAGAATGAATCTCATCACGTCGTGGAGACAGTAGTCCGTACGTACGCACGAGCGATGATATCGTTCCCATGGTCGTGGAATTGTGTTGAAGTGTATGTATACTATTTCAGTATCAATATCAATTTATAATAATCATATATAGTTACTCATTACACCTTTATACCCATCCAATTAAGGTGGTGGCGGAAAATAGATTACACCACGGCGTGGAGACGGTATTCCGTACGTACGCACGCGCGGTGATTTCCTTTTTCCGTAGGATGGATAGAAGGTTAATTAGAGTTGTTTCATATTTATAATAACATATCAGTATATAATAAATACTGATGTTATTACTTTATCATGAAACAACTAAAGAAGAAGAAGTTGAAGAAGAATGAAATTTAAAAGATCGGTAATGGATATTACCTCTTCTTTGAAATGCCTCTTTGAATCCTCCACTTAGGGAACTAAGATTGGTCTTTGAAGAAGACCAGTACCTATAGGATTATTCTAGGGAAGTGGAGAAGGTATTTTGGCAGGGGTTTTCCGAGCTTGAGTGCTCAAATTGGTGTGAGGAGGAGGGGGAGGAGGTGCCTTTTTATAAGGGAGGAGAGGGGCACCTTAGGAATATCTCAAAATATTATTTTATATTAAAGTCAAAATCGGTTTATAATGGTTCCAAAGGGTCTTATTTCGAAGGTAAAGTGGGGATGGGTCGAAATCCTATCAACCAATTGGATTTGGACAAGTTTAGGATATTATTTTAACCTTATCAATTAGATTTAACTCTAAGTTAAATAATTTAACTTTTACCGTGTCTTTTTGTTTTCTTTCACTATATGGTTAATACACTTACTATAACATGCCAAACGAACCCCAAATTGTTTATTATTAATATATATATCCTTATCTAAGTCATTTGGCCGAACCTTAGATTTTTAGGAATAAAATAACAATTAATAATATAATATTTGATTTAAAAACTATTTAGTGTCAATTTTGACACTATTTGATATATGATTTTTGTGAAACTCATAACAGAATTATATGTTAGAACCAAGTTGATTACATCAACACTCATATATCATAGTAACCTATAAAATTAGTGGAATTCATAAAAAGTCTTAAATTACATTTATTTTGGTATTTATAATATCAATTATGTCAATATTTCATTAATAAGATAATTACTACATCATCTTTGTGTCATAAATAAATTAACTTATTTGATATCTAAAAATTACAAATAAAATACCATTATGTAGGAAATCTTTTTAGCTTTCTAATGAATATTTAAAATCGAATTTATCTTATGTATAACCCTATATTACAAATGTTTTCGTAAATAAACTTTGATTTTAACTCTTTTAACTCTTCTTTGAATTAAATAATAATAAATGTCCTAATCTAATCCAAGTGGGCCTAAATGATACTATTTTACACTTAAGGTTGTTTTTGGTCGAGATAAACTTGTCCAATAGGATTAGGACATGTGTTAGGGTAATATTAATATCATTTTTACCCTTTATTACCCTATTACTTTTAACCGTGGTAAATAAAAGTAAAAAAGTTACTATTCACCAAAAATTATTTTCATCTCATTGAACCACATTTTACTTACTTATATCAACCGTGTCTCTCGGATTTTTTAAATTCCATTCACAGAAGCGGTAAAATTAAGTTTTATGAAAAATTCAGTTTTTTAACTACCACTTAGTAGTTTCACTATTCATAAAAAATTGATGTTTTTCAGAACAATGCCAAAATTTCATCCTAAGCTATATTTCATATTCCGAATTCAAAAATGAAGTCTATTTTAACAAATTCATAACATAGAAGTTGAATTAAATAATTTTATAATTAAATCCCGCTGTTAAAACAAATAGCGTGTTTTTAAGAAGCAATATCTATCAAAAGATTGACACTTGTTTATGTCTGGTTTAAATGTGAAATTGCATACAATGACCAACATTGTATTAAATTGTAAAAATATATTCTAAATATACTTTAAAACCACTCAAATTAATAATTTATCACTATTAATTATTTTGATTAAAAAAAGTTGTTTTTAATTATAATTTAGTAATTTTCACTATTCATCAGAATATGAAAGTTATCCGAAAAGTACCAAAATTTCACCTTAGGCTAAATTCGATACTCCGAATCCAAAAATGAAGTCCATTTTGAGAGATAAAATTTCTAAAATTTTAAAAGGTGGTTATTACTATTCATAACGGCTAGTTATAATAATATTTTAATAGCATATCGTTGTTTAGTGAAACTCGGTATTGCGTACTACACACGCTATCGAGGAAGGTCGCGATTGCGTGTAATGCAAGGCAAGTCAATGATGTGTGTTTTGCAAGCTCCTTTTGGTGTAGCGTATAACACAAGACATTAATAAAATTAAAAAGAATATTTTTCATAAAATCTCGGGCTGTTACATTCTACCCCCCTTAAAATGAATTTCGCCCTCGAAATTCTTCGGGGTTATAAATGGTTTATTATTTGAAAGTTTCTTTAATATAAACCCACATCGTAAAAAAGAATACCAAAACTTGGCTTAAAAAACTAAAGTATGAAATGTAACGATTACCAAAATAAACTAATCACTGGGTTTCCACATAGGTGAAAATATGGATATGGAAGAGAAATCTAACCATCATGTTCTGATGGAGAGTGGTAGAGAACATGGCTATTGAAAAGCCAGTAATCACAAATCCATAGATTTGTGATGATATAAGGTACCATCTGATTCATCAGGTATAAGATCACTAGGACAACATTTTTGGTTTTCAAGATCATTTGAAAGTTTGCTTAGAATAAATACTTACTTTATTTTGGTACAATCTCACTGTTGTTCGTGCCTTGAACAATTTCCACTTCATCTCTTAAATAAATGAAGTTGAATTTGTTATTCGTGAAGTGTTAGCAGATCGTGTGATAGAATGACGGGGCATTCCATCAGTCTCAAACAAAAGGTTAGCAAAAATTATATACATAAGTCGATCTATAGTGAGATTAATCATATATGGACTTATACTTCATATATCATACTGCTTAATATAATAAAACTAGTTTCTACTAAACAGGGACTTCCTGTAGGCCAGTGGTAGGCGATAAAGGCCAGTCGCACTTCGGTTGTGGGTTCGATTCCCACAGCCTTGTCCGACGCGATGTGCTGTCGCCCGTCCTGCAGGTTGTCCTTTTTCTAAAACTACATTACTATAACATCCCATCAACAATATTGAAAAAAAGAACTTCTATCCTTAAAAAATACTAATTTATGTCCAACATAATCCATTCTAGTCTTTAGGCTTATCCATAATACTGCAGTCCATTGTCATAATATAGTGAAAACGATTACCAGAGATTTAATGTTTTCCTTGATCCCCATATATCATAAGATATGTCTTGTTGGTCACATTCCAAACATTCAATGCCCTTAATCATGTATTCTCTTGAATACCCATTGAACCTTAGTGAAAACATGAATGCAGATAAAAGTTAACTCTTTCCACATACCAAAATCCAAAGATTCTATATACTCAAACCATGATATAACCTTCTCCTTATATCAGTCATGAGCTCATGAATACTATCAAACACCTCATTATCTTATTATTCCTTCATTATGCGCATATCATCTACTTTCCAAAAAATATCTGAATAACAATTAATGGTTACTGGTACCATTAATCATACACTTTAAAAACTTAGGAAAGACAATAGTGTAACAATCCTTAGATGTCTCTTTATTCCATAGTACCATGAGATTACTTATACAACATTACACTTGATAAACATGTAATCATTCGACTACCTTCTTAAACCATTGACCAATCATCAACAATTATTTCATCTCACATATCATTTGTAGTCTCTTCATCATCATCAACATAAATACTTCCCATACGACCATACTGATTCTCTTCATGAGACTTTCCCTTAGGGCATTGGTTTGCATAATGCCCGTACATTCTACATTTAAAACATTTAACCATTGTTGATGTCGTAGCAATACCAGTATCCTCATCCATGGTGTTAACTGAACCTTTTCCTTTGCACTTACTTTCTTTGTGTCCTTCTTTTCCACACCCAAAGCATCTTCCAGTTCCTTTGAAACATTCTCCTTGATTCCTCTTCCCACATGATTTACATAGGGGAAATTGAACTTTCTTTCCTCTATGATCATCTTGAAACTCCATCATTCTCTTATTAGCCGAGTCAGGAAACATAACAAATTTTACTTTATTGATCATACAATGAGATTGCTGATTCGGCATAATAACGATGTTTGGACTTCCAAATCCCATTTCATTTGGTTTCTCATGAAGAATATCGTTCCATTGTCCATAATATCCTCCATTATCGTGAATCATCTTGTTTCCATCCATTTTCTAAAACCCAAAAAGAATAGTGTTAGAGGCAAAAATCATAATAACGGGGGAGTAACTTCAATATCTAACATCTTATGTTAAATTATATGATCGTTACCATAGTTCTAGAACTATATCCTATACTTATACTTATCATTAGAGAAATCCCTAGATATACCTTAGAAATATCTCTAGGGATCTCACTAACGTTTTTTCATCCTAGTTTCCAAAGGTTGACTAAACCTTTCCTCTGATACCAACTGTAGAGACCCGAAGCTTAACGTACATGGACATTACATTACATTTGCGGAATACTTAGTACATAACAAAAACACACAAACAAGGATCGTAATAGTTTAGTGTCTTTGGAAACTCGGAACGTAATCTTCTAATCGTGGTGAAAGATCTCCAATATCTCCCATAAAGATCTTCCCTTTTTTTAACTAAAACCTTTCTTTATATCCTGGGGAAAAGAAAACATAAAAGGGTGAGCTCAAATGCTCAGTAAGGGTAAACAAAAGAAATATAAATCTCATCGTATACACAAGCACATAACTTTTGGAAATCTTAACCTGCAAAAGAGATCATAATTTCATAACATGGGATAAATCATAGAAGTGAAATGTAATCCCAATAATCATAACTTTAAACATGAAACTTTGTGGCATACACACATAATCATGGAAAATCATTTCTTGTTAGTCATGACTCATTGCCAAGACTATCTTAGTGGACAAAGTCCCTTTCTGAACCGAGTCACCCTCGTTCCAGTCCTGTTTCACTGAACCAGTATAACCTACCGTTCCAGCCATGTCTATCTCATGAGATATAAAATCTTTACCCAATGCATTGGAGGGAGATATAGTTCCCACCCATCTCATAATGATATCATTCTTATGTGTGCCACAAAATCATAAACCATACATCATAGTGTAACCCATGTAATAAAAATGGGATTCTTGAAACATCATGACATCATAAAAAAATTCATATAAGATAAAGGAATTCATAAAAATGTTTCCATCACAACATAATAAAATACATGTAATAATAGGGATAAAAACAGAACCCTTTTATTATCTTAGATGGAAAATAATTTTGATAAAATACTTAAACTCCATTCTTGAGGAAAATATCCTTTCTACTTTAAAAACATTTTTCCTTTCATAACATGTCATACGACTTTAAAATAAAAGAAGTTGATTAAAAATAAACTTGAAAACTTGTAAAGGAAGCTTCTTGGAAATAATGTTTTAAAAATCCATTCATGCCGTATAAGTTAAAAAAACATTCTTCGTACTTTTGTCGGAAAAGTCAAAAAGTACCTCGTACGACAAAAGATTCCTTTCATAGATATTACTAAAAACTCACCGAATGGTAAAAATGGATTTAAACAATTGTAGGTGGATGGAAATAATATTACATATTGATGAAACATGGATGTGGATGATAAAATACACCCCAGTAAATACTTACGAATAAACAATCTCGGATAAAAATGAGATTGTGATATTTCTCTTACCTTAGGTCCGACTTGCTTTGTAAGTGTCTGAACCTCCTGTATAATGATTTAAATCATGTTATTGACTTATTAATGAATCATATTTATTGTTATTATATCATATATGGTCCACTTATGACTTTATATTACCCGTTCTTTTGTAAATTCATGTTAAAGTAGTGTTTTGGGTAAAATCATCTCATTTGTCGTTCGTGTTTTTAACTTGTAATTATTAATATGATTAATTAGATCATGATTACTTAATTCCAGAATATAAAACATGATATATATATTCATAATATACATATATAATAAATCAGTAAATGGAAATAAATACAGCGTTCATGGAGACGGTAGTCCGTACGTACGCATGAACGCTGCTTTCGTTTCCTTATTGAATTGAATGGAATTAAGTAGATGAGATAAATATAAATAATTCCAGTATAATTATTAGGTCATATATTTCATTAGTACTTATTATATATACTTTATAATCATTCATGAATGGTTAATCATTGAGAATGAATCTCATCACGTCGTGGAGATGGTAGTCCGTACGTACGCACGAGCGATGATATCGTTCCCATGGTCGTGGAATTGTGTTGAAGTGTATGTATACTATTTCAGTATCAATATCAATTTATAATAATCATATATAGTTACTCATTACACCTTTATACCAATCCAATTAAGGTGGTGGCGGAAAATAGATTACACCACGGCGTGGAGACAGTATTCCGTACGTACGCACGCGCGGTGATTTCCTTTTTCCGTAGGATGGAAAGAAGGTTAATTAGAGTTGTTTCATATTTATAATAACATATCAGTATATAAGAAATACTGATGTTATTACTTTATCATGAACCAACTAAAGAAGAAGATGTTGAAGAAGAATGAAATTGAAAAGATCAGTAATGGATATTACCTCTTCTTTGAAATGCCTCTTTGAATCCTCCACTTAGGGAACTAAGATTGGTCTTTGAAGAAGACCAGTACCTATAGGATTATTCTAGGGAAGTGGAGAAGGGATTTTGGCAGGGGTTGGCCGAGCTTGAGTGCTCAAATTGGTGTGAGGAGGAGGGGGAGGAGGTGCCTTTTTATAAGGGAGGAGAGGGGCACCTTAGGAATATCTCAAAATATTATTTTATATTAAAGTCAAAATCGGTTTATAATGGTTCCAAAGGGTCTTATTTCGAAGCTAAAGTGGGGATGGGTCGAAATCCTATCAACCAATAGGATTTGGACAAGTTTAGGGTATTATTTTAACCTTATCAATTAGATTTAACTCTAAGTTAAATAATTTAACTTTTACCGTGTCTTTTTGTTTTCTTTCACTATATGGTTAATACACTTACTATAACATGCCAAACGAACCCCAAATTATTTATTATTAATATATATATCCTTATCTAAGTCATTTGTCCTAACCTTATATTTTTAGGAATAAAATAACAATTAATAATATAATATTTGATTTAAAAACTATTTAGTGTCAATTTTGACACTATTTGATATATGATTTTTGTGAAAGTCATAACAGAATTATATGTTCGAACCAAGTTGATTACATCAACACTAATATATCATAGTAACCTAGAAAATTAGTGTAATTCATAAAAAGTCTTAAATTACATTTATTTTGTTATTTATAATATCAATTATGTCAATATTTCATTAATAAGATAATTACTGCATCATCTTTGTGTCATAAATAAATTAACTTATTTGATGTCTAAAAATTACAAATAAAATACAATTATGTAGGAAATCCTTTTAGATTTCTAATTAATATTTACAATTGAATTTATCTTATTTATAACCCTATATTAAAAATGTTTTGGTAAATAAACTTTGATTTTAACTCTTTTAACTCTTCTTTGAATTAAATAATAATAAATGTCCTAATCTAATACAAGTGGGCCTAAATGATAATATTTTACACTTAAGGTTGTTTTTGGTCGAGATAAACTTGTCCAATAGGATTAGGACATGTGTTAGGGTAATATTAATACCATTTTTACCCTTTATTACCCTATTTACTTTTAACCGCGGTAAAAAAAAGTAAAAAGTTACTATTCACCAAAAATTATTTTCATCTCATTGAACCACATTTTACTTACTGACATCAACCGTGTCTCTCGGATTTTTGAAATTCCATTCACAGAAGCGGTAAAATTAAGTTTTATGAAAAATTCAGTTTTTTAACTACCACTTAGTAGTTTCACTATTCATCAAAAATTGATGTTTTTCAGAACAATGCCAAAATTTCATCCTAAGCTATATTTCATATTCCGAATTCAAAAATGAAGTCTATTTTACCAAATTCATAACATAGAAGTTGCATTAAATAATTTTATAATTAAATCCCGCTGTTAAAACAAATGGCGTGTTTTTAAGAAACAATATCTATCAAAAGATTGACACTTGTTTATGTCTGGTTTAAATGTGAAATTACATCCAATGACCAACATTGTATTAAATTGTAAAAATATATTCTAAATATACTTTAAAACCACTCAAATTAATAATTTATCACTATTAATTATTTTGATTAAAAAAAGTTGTTTTTAATTATAATTTAGTAATTTTCACTATTCATCAGAATATGAAAGTTATCTGAAAAGTACCAAAATTTCACCTTAGGATAAATTCGATACTCCGAATCCAAAAATGAAGTCCATTTTGAGAGCTAAAATTTCTAAAATTTTAAAAGGTGGTTATTACTATTCATAATGACTAGTTATAATAATATTTTAATAGCATATCGTTGTTTAGTGAAACTCGGTATTGCGTACTACACACGCTATCGAGGAAGGTCGCGATTGCGTGTAATGCAAGGTAAGTCAAGGATGTGTGTTTTGCAAGCTCCTTTTGGTGTAGCGTACAACACAAGACATTAATAAAATTAAAAAGAATATTTTTCATAAAATCTCGGGCTGTTACAAAAACATTGCCAAAGATTGAAATGTTTTTACCTATGAATTCAATGTAAAATTAATGCTAATGACATAAAATATATTAAATGGTAAAAATATATTCTATTTATACTTTAAAACCATTAAACGTTATAATTTAAACATATAAATTATTGCGATGAAAAAAGAAATTTAATTAAAATATAGTGTGCTTTTACTATTCATCAAAATATGAAATTTACCAGAATAATATGAAAAATTTATCCAAATTAAATTTTTATATCATGATTCCAATGAAGAATTTTATTTTTTCAAATTGAAGTTATAAACATGTCAAAAACTATAATTAAAGTGGGTGCGCCATCAAAAGGCGGCAAAACTGTATTTTTTGAATAATACTTATTTTACCTGAAAATTTTATTTTTTTATCATACCATGTTCTAGAAAATATGTAAGATGAATAGTTATGTTATAAAATTAAAAATGTAGTTAATACTATTCATAACGGCTAGTCCATACTAATATTATAACAATATATCGTTGTTTAGTGAAACCCGGTATTGCGTACTACACACGCTATCGAGGAAGGTCGTGATTGTGTTTAATGCAAGCCAAGTCAGGGTTGCATGTTCTGAAAGACTCCTTCGTTGTTTTTTATAACATAATCCAACCATATTTCATTTATACATTTAATATATATATATATATACTCAATGTTGCGAAGAATGACTACTATCAAACGAACATGAAATTGTGTGTAACACAATCCAAGAATAGTGTTGCGTATACTGCAAGCTAATACGGTGTTGCGTATAGCGCAAGATAATCATGGTGTAGTGTAAAACATAAGAAATCAATTAAATTTAAAGGAATAATTATCATAAAATCTCAGGTTGTTACATTCTACCCCCCTTAAAATGAATTTCTCCCTCGAAATTCGTCGGGGTTATTAATGGTTTACTACTTGAAAGTTTTAATAGAAACCCACATTGTAAAAAGGAAAACCAAATATTAACTTTAAAAACTAAATTATGAAACCTAACGGTTACCCAAAGTAACTCATCACTGGGTTTCCACATAGGAGAACATAGGTGAAAATATGGATATGGAAGAAAAATATAACCATCAAGTTCTAATGGAGAGTGGTAGAGAACATGGCTATGAAAAAGCCAACAATCACAAAGTCATAAATTAGTGATGATCTAAGGTACCATTGGATTCATCAGATATAAGAGCAATAAGACAACATTTTTGGTTTTCAAGATCAATTCCCTAATGTTGAAGAGTTTTTGAATTAAAATAAATTCTTACTTGATTTTGGTACAATCTCACTGTTGTTCGTGCCTTGATCAATTTCCACTTCATCACTTAAAGAAATGAAGTTGAATTTTTCATTCTTGAAGTGTTAGTAGATCATGTGATATAATTATGGGTCATTCCATCTGTCTCAAAAAAAGGTTATAAAATGTTACCAAATATACATAAGTTCATCTATGGTGAGGTTAATCATAAAGGATTCCAATAATGGACTTATACTTTAACTATCATACTACTTAATAAAGTAAAACTAATTTCTACTTACCAGGGAATTCATGTAGGCCAGTTGTAGGCGATAAAGGCCTGTTGCATTTTGGTTGTGGCTTTGATTTCCACATCCTCATCCGACGCGACGAGTTGTCGGCCATTCTGCATGTTGTCCCTTTTCTTAAAATACACTATTATAACATTCTCTAAATAATATCAAAAACAAATTTCTAGCCTTAAACAATACTAACTTATGTTCAGCATAATCTATTCCAATCTTTAGTCTTTTCCAAAATACTTCTATCCAATCTCATATTATAGTGAAAAAGATTACCAGAGAGGTCATATAACAAGAATGTGAATACCATCATTTATCCCCCATATATCATGAGATATATCTTGTTGATCGAATTCCAAACATTTGGATACCTTAAGCTTGTATTATCTTTAAAAATGAATACCCATTGAACCTTAGTGAAAACATGAATGTAGTTAAAAGTTAACTCTTTCCACATAAAAGAAAATCCCAAACATTATATATACTCAAACCATGATATCACTTAGTCCTTATATGAGTCATGAGCTCTTGAATACTATCAAACATATTATTTTATCTTTATCCATTCATTATGTGCATAGCATCTACTTTCCAAAAATATTTCAATCACTTTTAATGGTTACCGATGCCATATTCTTATGGAAAACCACAATGGACCAATATATAAGTATTCCAATATACCATAAAAGTACCTCAACAACATTATTCTTGAATACCAGTATATAAACACTTTAAACCATCCTCTTCAATGATTTTCATGGAATAAGTCCTTCCTTGATTTAGAAGTAACCTCTTAGGTCAGGGCATTGAGTTGGGTAATGACCATGTTCTCCATAGATAAGTCATTAAACTCCATAACAGTCTGTCACTCTTTGACCCTTCTCTTCACACAGATAACATCGTCCCCTCCATTTGATGTATTCATCAAGGTTCTTATTCCCTTCTTTAGAAATCTCAATCATCCTTTCTCTATTCTCCTCAACATGCGAACAGGCATAAAAGTACATCTTCCTATTATTTGATGAATTTGGAATGCCACTAAAGTTCACCTTGTTAATCATATATCGCGATGTCTAATTCGGAATAATCATAATATCATTATTTCTAGGCATTACAAAATTTCACTGCTCATAGTCACCAATTTGTCCATCAGATTCAATGTCAACCCAATTCCTTCTGGTTCCCTCCATTAACTAAAACTAGAAACCATTGTGTAAGAAACAATTAAAATAATGAGGAACCGCATAATCATAAAAAGTCACTTACAGGATGTATAACTTATGACACCTTCTTTAACATATGATAGCTTAGTTTCAACCTAGGTTATTCATTATCGTCAACATAATTCTAGGACTATAACATATAGTTATACTAAACCTTAGAGACATCCCTACACATACCTTATAATTATCTCTAGGGATCTCACTAATGTTTTCGCATCCTAGTTTCCAAATGTTAACTAAACATTTCCTCTGATACCAACTGTAGAGACCCAAATCTTGACATACATGGACATTACATTACTTTTGTGGAATACTTAATACATAACAAAAATCAACACAAAAGGACCGTAATAGTTTAGTGTCAATGGAAACTCGGAACATAATCTTCTAATCGTGGTGAAAGATCTTCAACATCTCCCATAATGATCTTCCCCATTTTTTTTCTTACCTAAAACCTTTCCTTTTATCCTGGGGAAAAGAAAAAATATAACGGGTGATCTCAAATGATTAGTAACGGTAATCATAGAGAACATAAAACAATCCATAAACATTTGAATGCAAAAACTTAAACATAAAATCTAAACATCAAAATCGTGAGCAAAGACATAAATCTTGGAAGTACATAAGGCATATATCATAAAGGAACATCAATAATGATAAAATAGAATGGTAATAAAACATGTAATTGTGGAAACCATTAAGCACATGTTATTATTTCCATAGAAGCAAAGGCATTGCTGCCAAGACCATCTTAGTGGACAAAGTCCCTTTCTAAAATCGAGTTCACTCCTTGTTCCAGTCTTGTATTACTGAACCGGATTAACATAACATTCCAGCCATGTCTATCTCATGAGATATAAATCTTTACCCAATGCATTGGAGGGAGATATAGGTTCCACCCATCTGATAATGAAATCATTCTTTTGTGTGCCACAAAATAAACATAAATTATTCATTCAAACTCAATAAATAAAATGTGTTTCATAAACATCATCCCATCATAACAAAATCCATATAAAAAAATGGATATCATTTCATCATAAAAAAAATAAAACCATGTAAATCATAGAGACATTATACTTGAAACATACACATATGAAATAACGTCATCTTAGATGGAAAATAGTTTTGATAAAAGACTTGAAATGAATTCTTAAGGAAAATATCCTTTCTTATTCAAAATCATTTTCATTTCACAAAATTACATTAAATTTTAAAATAAAATGCTTTTTTTAAATAATCATGAAATCTTGTAGAGTAAGATTCTTGAAAATAAGGCATTATGAAACCGTAATAATCTGTTCATGTCATATAAGTTAAAAAAACATTCTTCTCGTACTTTTGCTGGAAAAGTAAAAAAAAGTACATTGTATGGTAAAAAAAGAAATATTCCTTCCATACCATGCAATAAAAGTCAAAAATGGGTAAAAATGACTTTAAACATACATGAAAACATTTTTAGAAAACAAGGACATGGATGATTAATATAACCCCAGTAAATACTTACGAATAAACAATCTCGGATAAAAATGAGGTTGTGAGATTTTCCCTTACAAAGAAATTTTTGTAAATAAAATAGATCACTTATGTGTATTCACTATAAAGTAACATAAAGATATTATAAATACATGATAAGATATATAAAATTCATTTCTCACATAATCAAATAATGACATAAACAATAAAGAGAAGATAACCCCAAAGAATGGAAATTGGGTTAAGAAGTTCCCTTACCTCGTGTCCGACTTGACTCGATCATTATTTAATCTCCTGAATAATAAACCAATGTTAATTTATAATTGATTAATAACCTTTTTCTAATTTATTATTCCTTTTATATCCCTTATTACCTTGTTATAATCATTATGTAACCATTTAAGTTAATAACGTTCGTTTTATCGATATTTGGTACCTGAGTCAAAAATGGACTTCTTATAATTGCATGTTGTTCATGTGGTCAAATATTCATTATATACATAATGATATTCATGATTTATATATCTTATATATAATATATATCCCACATATACATGTATTTATAATAGTATATAACATATGAAGGTAAGAAATGAAATGCACCGTTCATGGAGACGGTAAGCTGTATGTACGCATGAACGCTACTTTCATTTCTATTTCTTATTTTAATGGAATTAAAACATAATGATACATAGTAATATTATAATTCTAGTATAATATCATATATAATATGATTAAATCTATCCTTTATACACCCCACATAATGAATTAACGAATCACATCACTTTGAGGGGGCGGTAGACCACACTTCCTCAAATGAGATTATCGTATTTACCCACTATGGAAACCATAAAGGATTGATATAATTGGAAAGTAAAGAATCATGAGAAAATAATAAACATAATATATATCATATATAAATATAGTTCCATCATAATGTCCATCATAAGAGGCAGTAGGAGAAAATCGAACAATCATCGTTTCGTGAGGCGTTAGTTTTCCATCCACTGAAACATTATGTTCTTCATATATTAGATGGAGGTGTGTGTAAGTGTAGTTAGAATCATTATCATAACAAAATAATAGTATATTTAGGATACTGGTGTTTTTACAAAAGAAAGGATTAAAAGGAGTTTAGGGGTTGGAGAAGTAGAATAAAAGAAAACAACTTAAGAGAAACCGTAAACTTTAATTTGGGTAACTTCCTTTGGATTGAACCAAAAGGACTTATTGAACTACCTTCTACCTATGTTAGGCTTCTATGGGTAGTAGAATGGTGTAGGGAGCTTAATTGGGCAGCTTTTGGACCTGCCAACTTGCTTGAGAGGTGTGAGTAATTGGATAGAAATGGTCTCCTTTTATAAGGGAGAGGAGGGGCTCTTGAGGAAAGAGTTAAAATATTATTTTATAATATAATGATATTCGGTTTATAATGGTCCAAAAAATTTTATAGTCTAAGATAAAATGACTCATGGTCGAAATATAATCATCCAATCCGAATTGGACATGTTTTGGATAATATTTTAATCTTTATAATCTTATTTATTTAAATCATTTATTAATGAGGTAAATACTGCATCATTATTGTGTCATAAATAATTTAAATTATAAGATGTCTAAAAATTATAAACAAAATTCCCAAATTTAGGAAATCTGTTTATCTTTCCAATGAATATTTATAGTCGAAAAGATAATGTATATAGCCCCGTATAATAATTAATTAGTAAAAGATTTTTGTTAATGTCGATTTTGTCTTTACATTAAATTAATTAATCCAAATTGTCATTATCACTACCAAGTGGTACAATGGGGTCCCAAAATATACCCAAGGAAGCCCATGGTCAGAAAATTTTCATCCAATAAGGTTAGGACATGTGTCACGGTAATTTTTAATTATTATAACATTCTTTTATCCTTGAATTACCTTATTTCCCTTTAAAAGCCGTAAATAAAAATTACCGTATTTAATATTATTAATATCAAAAAAAAGTAATCGATTAATATAATTTGGACCCACTGATTCCAAATTTGAAATCCATTTTTCAAAATTCAAAACACCGAAGTTGCAGTAATTAATTTAAAATTAATCTCGTTGTTAAGCAAACAGGTTTTAAAAGTTAAAAAATTGCCAAAGATTGAAATTTTTTTACCTATGAATTCAATGTAAAATTAATGATAATGACCTAAATTATATTAAATGGTAAAAATATATTCTATTTATGCTTTAAAACCTTCCAATATTATAATTTAACAATATAAATTATTGCGATTAAAAAAGTTGTTTTTAATTAAAATATACCGTGTTTTTAGTATTCATCAAAATATGAAAGTTACCAGAATAATATGAAAATTTTATCCAAATTAAATTTTTATATCCTGATTACAAGGAATAATTTATTTTGTCAAATTTAACTTATAAACATTTCAAAAACTAGATATAAAGTGTGTGCACCATCAAAATGTGGCAAAACTGCATTTTTTGAATAATACTTATTTTACCCGAAAAATTTATTTTGTTCTCATACCATGTTCTAAAAAATATGTAAGATGAATAATAATATTATAAAATTCAAAATGTAGTTAATACTATTCATAACAGATATTCCATAATAATATTATAACAATATATCGTTGTTTAGTGAAACCCGGTATTGCGTACTATACACGCTATCGAGGAAGGTCGTGATTGCCTGTACTGCAAGACAAGTCAGGGTTGCGTGTTTTGAAAGACTCTTTGGTTTTTTTATAAGATAATCCAACCATATTTCATTTATACATTGAATATATATATATATATATACAATAAATGTTGCGTATAATGACTACTATCAAACAAACATGAAATTGTGTGTAACACAATCCAAGAATAGTGTTGCATATACTGAAAGCTTATACGGTGTTGCATATAGCGCTAGATAATCATGGTGTAGCATACAACAAAAGAAATCAATGAAATTAAAAAGAATAATTCTCATAAAATCTCGGGTTTTTACATTATGGAAATAATTATATGCTTATGTTTTGCCAAAATTTTATGTCTTACTGATATGTTATGATTTCATGGCTTATGTACTTTACTTTGGATTCATGTCTTATGAACTACCATGTTTTATAGAAGAATTCAAGTATATGATCTTTAATAGAAAGGGTATGATCTTCTATTCTCATGATAATTTTCTAATACCCTTATGCTCATGTTTATACTTATATGTCTTCCTTGTTTACCCTTAAGGAGAATTTTGTCTCACCTTTTTTTATGTTTCCTTCCCGAGGTTATGAATATATGTGTTATGTTTGATGTGTCTAAAAAGGGTTCTAGTCACTAAGAACCTAGTGGGAGATTATGTTGCACACATATGTACTAGTTTTATGTTTCCATGATTGAAAAGGCACTATACCAACTAGGACTTTCGGCATCTGTTTGTATAATGTTTAAGTATACTGCAAATGTTATGTAATGTCTATGTTTTATATTGTGAGGGTCACTATAGTTAGTATCAAAGAAAAGGTATAGTTAAACTTTGGTAATTAGGATGATAAATCCTTACTGAGATAAATAGGTTTTTTTCTAAGGATATGTCTAGGGATGTCTCTATGGATAAGTATAAGGATGAGTTAATGGTTAGGAAATTGTCCTGAAATTTTGGTAAAGGATAGAGTGAGTGGTTTCCAAGTAATAAATTCTTGTCTATATAATATAAGTGGATGTAGCTTTGGAAGAGATGTAACTAAGGGTACAAAGTATAAACGGAATTTTTGGGCTTGACTCAGGGTAATTTGGTACACAAAAATGAGCCTTGATGCACACTATGTTTGACACTCCTAGAGGATATGCTTCAGAAATTCACAAACTCATCAAGAAATCTAAAAAATTATTTAGATGTAAGTTAGTTATGAATAACATAGGGTAAACCCAAGGTGTCATATATAATGGAATGTTTCAGGATTTAGACATCTGATAATTAATTCCTTTCATGACTATGTGATTTTCTGCTATGACATGTAATTCTCACAGAATGTTTTCTGTTTTAGTCAATGGTGGGAACTGGAAGGAACTGGATTAATGTTGGAAGTTATGGGAGATTTTATAACGAGAAGTCATGTGCAATGATCATGAGATTGCAATATGTCATGATCATGCCTAATCAGTTTTCATGGAATATTATTAACAATGATTACCATAACCAATAATCGGACTCACCAAGGGAAAGGAGTTCACTGAGAGTTTGGGTAATGGAGACCATTGAGGAAATAATATTTTGTTTCCTTCATGTAAAGAATTTTGAAATATTATCTTAAGTGAATGTGTTATAGGAACACAAATGTGTTTTGACCATAGAAAATAAGGACACAAAGAAAGTGTCACGACCCGACCCAACGGGGCTCGAACTGCGACTCCCCAAGCCTGCCTCCAACAGGCTAGGGGCTGGCGACTAGCACGGAGTAGTCTATCACACACATGGGAGGCATTAGCCTAAGGTACCTGTACACACGCACCCACAAACACATCCATGCAACAATGTAGAGATATATAAAACTGAAAAGAAAATGCATGCATACATCTATCCCAAACCAGAGTACAACAGAAGTACAAAAGGGAAAAATAGGGCCCACCAAAATAAAAATACAAAAGCATCCAACCTGCTCGGAAGAAGGGGTACGCTGCCAAAAGCACCACCGAAAAGCTCCTCGGCACAGCTCTGGTAAGACACCACGGTCTGTCCCACTCACTCAGCTCCACCTGCTCCAGGTCCTTCTGGGACTCCGTCGAAAGGCGTGTGGTCTGCATAAGACACAAACATGTGCGGGAAAAGCCCGTTCAGTGGTGAGTATAAACATACTCAGTAGGCACCCCAAAAACCCAAAACAAAAGAGTGCAACTGAAAGGAAACAGTCCGCTCATCCCAGCCAGAGGGAACCTAGACGAGAGAGAAACTCTATCTCGTGACCATCCTTGGATAAACACAACTAGTCAGCTCAGCTCAAGTGTATTCCCATACATACACCTTGAACAATACAGATATACCCAGCTCACGCACCAAGCCACAAAAGGTACCAACCTCATCACCAGCAACTGTCCACAACCAGGAGAGTACCCTCCATAATCACTGTCATCCCAGATGACACTCGTCTAAGAGATACACTCCATTGCGTTTCATACAAACATCTCAGATGCTCACCCGAGAGATGCTGCTCGTCGGATAGCAACACTGAGGAAAACCACACTGAAACATCAAGAACAACAAACTCCTTGGATAGGGGATCGCTCCTAGGGTCCGATAGGGGATACCAGAATCCACATCGGTATACGAAGATCTCACAGATAGGGGATCACTCCCAGGATCCCCTGGGGGATAACACAACCTGATCTGGAATTCGACAGGAACCCGTCACTCAGATAGAGGATTGTCGCCCACGTAAAGGAGGTCATGACGATACCAGAACCCAATCTGGTATAACTTGCGATGTAGGGGATCGAACCGATGATGCAGAAACCCTACTGAAACCACGCACTGAGTAGGGGATCTTATAACCAATGATACCACAACCCCATTGAAACCACGCGCTGAGGAGGGGATCGTATAACCAACGATACCACAACCCCACTGAAACCATGCACTGAGTAGGGGATCGTATAGTCAACGATACCGCAACCCTACTATTATCCTCGTGCTGAGTAGAGGATCGTATACTCGACGATGCCACAACCCTACTGAGTACAACCCAATGCATAGGGGCTCATATTCCCAATGATGCCACCAACCCTACGGGGTTAACCTGCTAGACAGGGGATCACCACCTGTGGATAAACAGTCACAACAATAACAAGAACCCGATCTAGGGAAACGATGATAGAGGATCCCGCTCCCAACCCACCAGAAAGATGCCAGAACTCTAATAGATTAAACATCCTGTCGAGAAGATCACAAGCCTATACTAGGGTTGTGATGTTGCTCGAACCCTCGTAGGAACGAACCAAGGGAGTACCCTCACCCACTGTTGGTCAAAATGTCACTAACCCGAGCGCCTCGTAACAACGCCACCCTGCGTAGCACCAAGGCCGATACCGAAGCTACCATCACGATCTACGTGAAAAAACATGCAAGATAGGCTGTTTACACACCCCAAAACGGAAAATCGGTGAAAAAGGCACTATTCACAGTAGCTAGTCCATGCGGGGCCCACACAACGATCCAAAAACTCATCAGGAGGATCATACCACGGCGATCCCATCGAAAAAACACATGGAATCGATTACTCGTTCACCCAAAATGATCACTCTGTGAAAAAGGTACTATTCACTAGAGCCAACCCCGGAGGGGCCCACGCCACGATCCCGATTTCCGTCGAGTGGATCACACCATTGCGATTCTCTCAGAAAAACACACAGGATCGTCTATTCATCCGCCAATATCGGACTCATGGTGCGAAAGCCGCGTTTCTCCGCAAACGCCAAAACCCAGCCCCGCTGGGCCCGCACACCAAACTCTATCCCAACACTCTGAATCCATCTAAAAAAGTCCGTCATACCATCATGGTTTTAATGCCACTGACGGCACGTCAATCGGATGCTCCGGGTAGAAGTTACAACGGCCCGCAGTCGTAAAATAAATAAATATTATTATTTTATTCGACGTTTCAAGCCCTCGGGCCAAAAACCAACTCAAAAAATTCTCAAAGTGAGTTCAAAAAGGTCCGCCTCGCCTCAAGGAAGGCGTCACCGTAAACGGCTCACAAATCGGAGTTACGGTTGGCGAGATACAGGAGTTTAAAGAACCCCCGAAAAATCCTTGCCGGACCACCACTGGCCTCGCCGGAAACCACCGCGCCGTCACCGGATTCCGCCACGCCGCCGCCGCCACCGCCGGATTCCGCCACTCCACCTCGGCGTTGTCGCCGCGCCTCACCGAATTCCGCCATGGCCACCGCCAGAATCCGGGGTTTCCGCCGGAAAACTTTCGGGAACCCCCGGGAGCACCCCGGTGCTCCAAAAACAGATCTGAAACATTTTTCAGAAACCACGGGACCCGAACTATACAACCCTTATGATGATTTAAAGAAAATAACACATAAACAGGGTCCAGAATTTTTAAACTCAAACAGCCTACCTGTTGGTAGATCGCCGAAGCTTCGGGTGTAGAATGATGCCTGCGACGCGCTGGAGCTCGATCTGCTGACAATCAGCGCTGAAAACGGACGCCCAGAGCTCAAATCTGCGAAGAACGGAGAGGGGAGGAGGTGGTTCCGTCATCCTTTATGCATAGGAGGTGGGGGAGATTGATTTCACATTTAATTGTTTTTATAAAAACCTCAATTAACTATCCCCATGAACTCTCCTCCGACCCGGTGCCTGGTACAAACAAAGGTAAGGTCACTCTTAGGGTAAAAACGTCGTTCTGAACGAAACGGCAGACTCGGAACTACGATCGGAGACTCCGTTTAGAATTTATTTGAGCCGACGCTCGTAAACCAACTTTTCCAGTTATTTATGAAAATGCCCCAGGTGGCGTTTTCCACAGCAGGCCCACGCCCACGAAGGTTACACCCCCTAGGGTAAACGACACGTTCCGGACGCAACCGTGCCCTTAGAATCCTATCCTGAGCAACCGTTTTGGAGATATCACACCCCTTCCATGTGCATAGTAAAAAAATAATTAATATTTTTATAAAAATAATTCCGGGAACACTGGGCCTCGGAATCACACACTGTTTTCGTGCCTAGCTCTGGATTCTTCGTAGAAATAATCCAAAGACTGATAGGATCAAAATCCAATTCACTACATCCTCCCAACCCCCCCCCCCCCCCCCTTAGAACTTTTCGTCCCCAAAAATTCCTAAACTCAAGGGAAGCGACTGGACTCTCAACTGGGTCTCCCACGCCAGCGAGTTCTCCAACCAACACACATTCCAGAACACATAAGTCAGAGGGACTCATCCACCGCACCTCAACACTATCCACTTTAGACGTCACTAACTCGCCTGCACGGTTTTAATCATGTCACAAAAACGCATCTCAGTGGGGGAAGGATCCCTCTACCTCATGCATTTGAAGCACACTGAACAACACCCACACAGGGTCTTACCAACACCCGGAACAAAAATCGACGAGGCAACAGAAAGGAAAGAGTACCACTAAATAGTGTCTAACAAACTAGTACAGTAAGTAGAAAGGACACAAGGCGTACCTCTGTCCATCCGCTGAGCCTCTGGGTCAACACCCTCTAGGGCATGCACCTTTCCTCGCCCTCGTCCACCAGCTCCCTATGCCTGGCGTAGACCTCCTGGGGGTGGGGGTGGTGGTAACTGATACCGCCTACCACCTCCTCCTGCTGTACACTCTCGTTTGCCACGTCTGTCGCCCTACGGACCTCCATGCTTGAGACGCTGCCTCTTCCAAGGTGGTCCATCAACCAGATCCCTCTCAGAAGCACGACGGGTTGGACAATCTCTAGAAATATGTACTCGACCGTCGCAAGCATAACACCGCCTCTCCTACGGCTCTCCAAAACTTGCCTGTGAGACACGAGCCTCAGATCCTCTATCCTGGAGTCGCCTCCAGAAATGTCGGCCACGTCCAGACCCCTGATTCGGTCATAGGCTAACAGATGTCGACGTCTCAGCTCTCACGTGCCCAACACTAACAGGGGGAATCTGGTCATCCAGAAATCTCTCCACCACCAACGCATGATCGAGCACTCCAGAATAGGTGGACAGGCACAAGGAAACCACACCTGCTTGGATGTCCCTACGTAAGCCATGCTCAAAGGTCTGATCCCAAAAGAACGAGTCTCGAACCATATCCCGGGATTAGCGCGATATGTCTGTAAACCTCGCTGAGTACTCCAAAATAGTCATTCCCTCCTGCCGAAGCTGCAGAAGATCCTGAATCCGCACTGACCTTAGCGTCCCCAGATAGGACTCTTCCCTGAAGAGCTACTCAAACTCTGCCCATGTGAGCATCTGATCGTCGTGAGACTACGCCACAAGGATCCAGCATCGCCCGACCTATCCATGCAGAAGTCTCTCCAAACGGACCACCATCTAATCTGGATGTGTCCTTACTAGGAGGAAAATTCGGGTGACTGCCTCAAGCCAGTCATCAGCTGCCTGGGGGTCTGGATCACCCCGGAACCTCAGAGGTTGCTACCTTGGGAACTCGTGCAGCGCACTCGGCCTGCCTGCAACCTCATCCTGCACTGTCGGCACAACCAACTCCTCAACAGGTGGTGGCTCAACTGGTGAACCACCTGGAGGTCCAACCTCAGAACCTGCGCCCTAATCCACAACCTCTACATGGGGCGGATCGTCACCACATTCCCACTGTGGAACCCTCCCTGGCGGCCATCGTGGCGGCATCCAGAAATACATTCAAGATACACCACAGTCAATGAGTATATCTGGATAGCTGACTCAAGGGCAAGGAAAAACCCAAAACCCAGTCCTGTATGATGCATGTACCATTATGTCCCTAAAACCAGTGTATGAATTTCCCAAGTCGAAAGGCAAGTTATCAGAGTCCTGGTGTATGGATACGTCGGCCGCCGCACTAACACTGGAGACTCTGTCCTGAAAGCCGAACTCGAAACATCCTAACACTGCCGTTATGCATCCCAAACCAAACTCACAGCTAGACCAGCTACGCTCTGAGATCCCAAAGGTGGAACATCCTCTGATACCACTATATCATGACCCGACCCAACGGGGCTCGAACCGTGATTCCCCAAGCCCTCCTCCAATAGGCCAGGGCCTGGCGACTAGCGCCAAGTATGCTATCACACACATGGGAGGCATTAGACTAAGGTACATGTACACACGCACCCATAAATACCTCCATGCAATAGTGCAGAGATATATAAAACTGAAAAGAAAATGAATGCATACATCTATCCCAAACCAGAGTATAGAAGAAGTACATAAGGGAAAAATAAGGCTCAATAAAAGAAAACTACAAAAGCATTCAACCTGCTCGGATGAAGGGGTACGCTACCAGAAGCACCACCGAAAATCTCCTCGGCACAACTCTGGTAAGACACCATGGTCAGTCCCGCTCACTCAGCTCCTCCTGCTCCGGATCCTCCTAGGACTCTGTCGAAAGGCCTGTGGTCTGCACAAGACACAAACATGTGCGGGAAAAGCCCATGTAGGGGTGAGTATAAACATACTCAGTAGGCACCCCAAAAACCAAAAACAATAGAGAGCTACTGAAAGGCAACAGTTCGCTCATCCCAGCCAGAGGGAACCCAGACGAGAGAGAAACTCCATCTCGTGACCATCCTCGGCTAAACACAACTAGTCAGCTTAGCTCAGATGTATGCCCATACATACACCTTGAACAATACAGATATACCGAGATCACACACCAAGCCAAAAGAGGTACCGACCTCATCACCAGCAACTATCCATAACCAGGAGAGTACCCTCCACGATCACTGTCATCCCAGATGACACTTCTCTGAGAGATACACTCCATTGGGTTTCATACAAACATCTCAGACACTCACTCGAGAGATGCCGCTCGTTGTATAGCGTCACTGAGGAAAAATACACTAAAACTGCAAGAACAACAAACTCCTCAGATAGGGGATCGCTCCTAGGGTACACTAGGAGATAATAGAATCCACACCGGTATACGAAGATCTCATAGATAGGGGATCACTCCCAGGATCCCCTGGGGGATACCACAACCCGATCTGGCATTCGATAGGAACCTGTCACTCAGATAGAGGATCGTTGCCCGCGTAAAGGTGGTCACAACGATACCTGAACCCAATATGGTATAACTCACGATGTAGGGGATCGAACCGACAATGTCGAAACCCTACTAAAACCATGCACTGGGTAGAGGATCGTATAACCAATGATACGGCAACCCCACTGAAACCACGCTCTGAGTAGGGGATCCTATAACCAACGATACCGCAACCCCACTGAAACCACGCACTAAGTAGGGGATCATATAGTCAATGATACTGCAACCCTTCCATAATCCTCATGCTGAGTAGGGGATTGTATACCCGACGATGCCACAACCCTACTGGGTACAGCCCACTGCGTAGGGGATCATATTCCTAATGATGCCACAAACCCTACGGGGATAACCTACTAGACAGGGGATCACCACCCGTGGATAAATGGTCACAGTGATACCAAGAACCTGATCTAGGGAAATGATGATGGCAGATCCCACTCCGGGCCCACAGGAGGGATGCCACAACTCTAACAGATTAAACATCCTATCGAGAGGATCACAAGCCTATACTAGGGTTGTGATGCTGCACGAACCCTCGTAGGAACGAACAATGGGAGTACCCTCACCCATTGCTGGTCCAAACATCGATAACCCGAGTGACCCATAACAACGCCACCCTGCGTAGCCCCAAGGCTGATATCGATCCCACCATCGTGATCCATGCGGAAAAACATGCAGGATAGGCTGTTTACTCGCCCAAAACGGACAACCGGTAAAAAATGCACTACTCACCGTAGGTAGTCCGTGCGGGGCCCACACAACGATCTCGAAATGTATCAGGTGGATCATACCACGACGAAACCCTCGGAAAAACACACGGAATGAACTACTCGTTAACCCAAAACGACCACCTGGTGAAAAAAGTACTATTCACTAGAGCCAGCCCGGGTGGGGCCCACGCCATGATCCCGATACCTGTCGAGCGGATCACACCATTGCGATCCTCTCAGAAAAACACATAGGATCGTCTATTCATCCGCGAAAATCGGACTCCTGGTGCGAAAGCCGCGTTTCTCCGCAAACGCCAAAACCCGGCCCCACAGGGCCCGCACCCCAAACTCGGTCCCAACACATGGAAACTATCTAAAAAATTCCTCCGTACCATCAGGGTCTCAACGCCACTGACGGCACGTCAATCGGACGCTCCTAGTCGAAGTTACAACAACCCGAAGTCGTAAAATAATAAAATATTATTAATTTATTCGACGTTTCAAGCACCCGGGAAAAAATCCCTACTCAAAAAATTCTCAAAGAAAGTTGAAAAGGTCCTCCTTGATGCAAGGAGGGCGTCTCCACAAACGGCTCACAAATCGGAGTTACGGTTTGCGAGTTACGGGGGTTTAAAGAACCCCTGGAAAATCTTGGCCGGACCACCACTGGCCTCGCCCGAAACCACCGCACCGCTGCCGGATTCTACCGTGCCGCCGCCGACACACCGCCGCCGTGCCTCTCTGGATTACGCCATGGTCGCCACCGGAATCCGGGGTTTCCGCCATAAAACATCCGGGAACCCCCGAGAGAACCCCATTGCTCCAAAAACAGATCTGAAACTTGTTTCGGAAACCTCGGGACCCGGACTATACAACCCTTATGACGATTTGAAGAAAAACAACACATAAACGGGGTCAGGAATTTTAAAACTCAAACCTCCTACCTGTCAGCAGATCGCCGAAGCATCGGGTGTAGAACGACGCCTGCGATGCGCTGGAGCTCGATCTGCTGACGATCGGCACTGAAAACGGACGCCCGGAGCTCAAATCAGCGAAGAACGGAGAGGGGAGGAGGTGGTTTTGTCATCGTCTGCGCATAGGAGTTGGGGGTGATTGATTTCCCATTTAATTTTTTTTATAAAAGCCTCAATTAACTCTCCCCACCAACTTGCCTCTGACCCGGTGCCTGGTGCAGACAAAGGTAAGGTCACTCTTAGGGTAAACACATCGTTCTGAGGGCAACAATGGACTCAGAATTGCGATCTGAGACTCCATTCAGAAGTTATTCGAGCCAGCACTCGTAAACCAACTTTTCCACTTATTTACAAAAACGCCCCAGGTGGCGTTTTCTACAGGAGGTCCGCACCCGCGAAGTTTACACCTCGCCTAGGGTAAACGACACGTTCCAGACTTAACCGTATCCTCAGAATTCTGTTCTGAGCTACCGTTTGGGAGATATCACACCCCCGCCACGTGCATAGTATAAAAATAATTAATATTTTTATAAAATTAATTTGGGGCATACCGGGCCATGGAATCGCACGCCGTTTTCGCGCCTAGCTCTGGAATTATTCGTAGAAATTATCCAAAGTCTAACAGGACCAAAATCCATGTCGCTATAAAATGTGACTAAAAGAGAAAATGAATAGTCTGGTTAACAAAATGGACTGGAATTTTGGCCTCTCTATGTCATCATCGAAGGTGTGTTTTATGTTTGGATAAAATGGTCATTATGCAACTCAATGTCCCAAGAGAAAATTTACTAAAGACAATCAACATGGTGGTGTGAGTAATGGTTACATTGTTGATGATGAAGAGAGTATAGATGAAATGTTAAAGGAAAAAGGTATTATTGATAATGGATTAAGGATGAAGTAATGAAAGTATTTACCTATTTGGATTCTAGAATAAATAATGGTGAATTATGTATGGGATGTTCAGTTTATGTTTTTGAAAAGGATTTACAACATTATTTTGAATGGCCACGATGGACTAGAATGGTTATCTCATGAAAATCAACATTTTTACTAATGGATGTTAACCCTTATTCTATTCTTCATGTTATGATAATGTTGTATGGATAAAGATACATGGGATTTGAATATGTAAATCAAATAGTATTGATTACCTTGTAACTAAGAAAGGATCTGTTTATATGTTGTTTATGCTTCCACTAATAAAGTTTTGAATTTTTTTGGATTTGAGGAGTAAATCCAATATACTTTGGAATGAGTAATCATTAAGGTTTTCCTAAAGGATTTATGGTAATTCAGGTTGTTAACATGTTTCTAGGGAATATAAAATAAGGTTATTCACATGTTTGGAATGATTCAACCATATGATACTTTTTGTTATATAGTGGAATCAATGTTAATTTGATTTTTTAATCGTTTTCTAATGTTTTAGATTTTCACCTTTGAGAAATAATTTTAAGGATAACTTCCCATGAAAAGTTTAAGTTAAACTTCAATGGGTGTAATTTTTCACTGAGTTTGTGTTGAAAACCTTGGCTAAAAGGCTAATCAGTTATTAAACTTATTTAGAGGATGTCAGTATTATATATTATATTAGTGAGGTTTTTAGAAAATAGACATCATTTATGATAGGTTGGACCAATCATGTCCGACAAGGCTGTGGGTCTTGAACCCATGATTGAAGGACGATAATGGATTCATGCTTACCCATGGCCTCTGCAATGTCTTGGTTAACGTGTATTTATTGCTAATGAATTAATATTTATGATGAACTATTAGGGTTAATATTTATTTTTTTATATTAATGCATGTTGTTTTTTTAAGAGACAAAAAGTTATACTTTTTATCTTTTATGGGAAATATGATCCATTAAAAGTGTATTTTAGTGATTTGATCATCAATGTTAATTTCTAGACATTCGGTTAATGTGGTAATGGATTTATTAGAATGTTTTCAAATCATAACCCAATAATGATTTTTTTTCGAGAAATTTACCAATAATAACTCAACGTTCTGAAAGTGAAAAAAATTATTGTCCAACTAAAATCATTTTTGTTAAGTTGATGGCCTTTTAAATAATCACATATTTATGAATTTGAGGAACTCAAATTTCCTTTGATAATTCACCAGTTTGTGATTTTTTACCTCAATTACTACCTATAAATATTTAATTTTTTCCTCTATGTCCAATCTTCACTCCCAACCTGTGTTCTCCAATGTGGAAACCCAGTAATATATTACCTCGGGTAACCATTGTGGTTATAAATTTCCTTTTTTAAGGGAAGTTTTAGTATATATTTTTATGATGTGGGTTTCTATGAATTAAACATTCAAGTTTGAAACCATTGATAATTCAAATAAATTTCTAAGACAAAATTCATTTTAAAGGGGGTAGAATGTGATACCCTGAGATTTTGAGAATTATTATTTTTCAAATTTATTTAACTTTTCATTATTTTTCATTTCACATGATACTAGAAATAATTATGTACTTATATATATATATATTAAAACACTAAGTGAAACATTTCATTAATAGGAAATATGAACTTGGACTGTGTTATACGCAATACTAACTTGGCTTGCGCTACAAGAAACACCAACTTGGCATATGATGCACACAACACTGAGTTTCTATGAAACTTCTCTTTTTATTGTTTTAATGATTTAAATAAGATTATTACAACATATCTATTAATCTTATTAATATCTAATTTCCAAATATTTATGTATTATATAAATAAAATAGAATTATAATGAGTGATAATATTTCTTGTAAAGTCCTCTTATGTTAAAAATATTATTTTCTTGAATGAACCTCCATTAATAATATAATTAATTTTTCAAAAAAATTAGTAATTGAATTTGATAAAATAAAAATTATTTTGAATTTAGAACATCAAAATTATCCAAGGGTGAGGTTTTGGGATTTTTTTGAGAAAATTTATTTTTTGATGAACAGTGAAATATAGCACTTTTTAGTTAAAACCAACCTTATGTATAATGAATTATTAGAAATAACTAATATTATAAATATTTTTAAGACCAGAATATATGAATATTAAATCTATTAATATAATTTAATTCAGTTTAATCTATTCCACTTTGAAACTGAATATAAAAATTTAATAAATTTAGAGTATTTTTCTACTTTAAGAACCCATTATTTCATCCCATCTGTAGGATTAGCACTAATCTTAATTTTCTCACTTATATGATTGGAATTTCCAAAATTCGGCATAAACCCTTGCATTCAATATAATATTTTGTTTCAAATGAGAACATGTTAATTTTTTAGCAGAATGATTAGTAATAGTTATTATAATTAATCACAGTGGTAAAGGACAAATTAAGTTTAATTATGGACTTAACCTTAAAAATAAGGGACAAAATAACCTATAAACATGTCCAAAACCCATTTTTATGTCCATATTTTGTCCATAAAACTTCAATTATTGAGTGTATTTGGTTTGGTAGGACTTATGTTAGGTAAGAACATGTTCTCACTTAATTTGTTTCTTAACATTACATGAGAGACTTAAATCCTTCCCTATAAAAGGCCACTACCTCCACCCATTCATCACACCTCTCAAGACTCTTTACATAATACAATATCTACCCAAATTTACTCCCAATAATCCTCCCTTCAACTTTTAATCCCCCTTTTGGGAGGAAAACCTCTTAAGGAATCTTTTTGGAACAAACCAAAAGGAGTTACCCGATTTAGAGGTAACGTCTTCTTTCATGCTCTTTTCCTTTGTTTTACTTATACATAGCCTTATCTCTATTTATTCTCTTCTTGTGTGAAAAACATCTTCATGTGTGACAAAACTATTATCCTTCATATACTAGGTTGTTTTTAAGCAAAGGTTCAGAAGTACACTTAAACGCACCTCTAAATAACGGATGTTAAACATTCTGTTTCTGTGCTTGGCGAAATACTTCCTCATGAAATGATGATTGTTCATTTTCCTTTACCACCAATCATGGTGGCCATTATGATTGAAAATTTGTTTATATATGTAATATATTATATTATTTATGTCTTTTTTATTTTTTATTTCTTTTACAATGTCATGACCTGTCCCTCAAGGCTCGTGTCGTGACTCCCCCAAGCCCGCCTCCTGATGGCTAGGGGTTGGAGACTAGTATCAAAGGCATCAACCTGCAAGTGGGAGGAATTTGTGTTAGTAAGTGTATACATGCCCACAAAAAACTATGTCTCAAGAAAACTGGGGAAGAGAAAAACATGCTACAAACAAACACTGTGTGTAAAAGTATGACAAAAAGTTAATGGGCCAGAATACAAACCCAATAAAAGACAACTGTAAGAAGAGTGAGTAAAAGATTGAAGAAAATCCATACGATGGAAACCAAACCTGATGGGTAAGTATATAATAGCTATTGGAATCCGTAGTATCAGGCCTTGCATACCTGACCTCACTGAGCACCACCTGTTCTGGAGCCACCAAGTCCTTCATCAAGTCGTCATTCGTCTACACCAGACACAACACGTGTGGGAAAAGTCCATGCAGAGGTGAATAACAAAATACTCATTAGGGGACCCAACCACTAGGAAATAACAAAAAGAAATCCACAAATCATGGTCAAGAAACATGACATCTCAAATAGGTATAATCTAATGTACGAAAAGCAAATCTATCAGTCATAACACTAAATGCCTTGGACTGTTGAGGTACTCATCCAGATGTGTAATGTGGGTCAGCGTGGTCACAGAGAGCCACTTTAAGATAATCCACACAAGGCCTCTAGGAGTTGATCCATATAATTCCTCTAATATATAATCCAAATATGGTACCCTAGAGCTGATCTACATAGATTCTCTACCATATGATCCACATAGGGTGGCTAGGAGCTGATCCACACAGGGTTGCTAGTCTTTGGGTATCACCCATCCACAGGATTCCTGCTTGATGCGCACATGATTATGAGATAATATACTGCTCTTGTAAATCATTTTATATCAACTTCTATCAAAGATTATTTTGATAATTCCAAAATAACAACCTCATAGTGAGGGTTCCAACATCGTAAAAACTGCTCTTCAATCAGACACCCAACATGAATGATATTGCTGATTTTCGAAAGATGGTCCGATCGAGATCAGTCCAACCTGGATGGGATGACCAGAAAGAACCTGGAACAGAGTCCACCAACCAATCCAGCATCCTCTGACACAACCAAGATTCGACCTAACTTGTTGGGATGTGGGTTTAGTCTGCACCCCGCCCAGCCCACCAAGGGCATGTCGGATCTTACCTGGCCAGTGCGCGAATGGATGACGTGTCCTCCATCCTTCCCACTGGTCATCCACAGGGAAGCCTCCACTATCATAATCCATTGACCGAGGCCTTTTCACATGTGATGTAGTGTTGTGACTCTGAAGTAGTCGGGTGGCTGCGTCCGCCCGCCGCTAGACCCAACACAGAGGCTAGTTGCTCCTACCACACCGCCGCGACACGATCTGGCCATGGCGATCCATATGGCATGACATCATGGTGTATTTCACTCGAATGCGGATATTTCCAAAGATCCCCACCAAAGGGTTCTTCCAAGGACCATCGGGACCACTCCGGTGGTCTCTTCATCATGCCATCTATGCCTCCTGTCCCCACGGGGTACCACCTTCCCTACCACAACCTTGAAAATGCTTCACCATCAACATGGTGGTTCGACTATAAAGAACGCACAAGGCAGAGGGGATTTGGCCTTATTTATGTCAGTCTGTACTCTCTTCATTATATTATTACACATGGAGAGGTTTGGGATTATAATTCTATTAGATAGTAACCAATCTCAGTGAAAACCTCAACAAAGACACCCCCCAAAAGAACACAGGATCTGCGGATCAAGCTGTTTGTGGGTTGATTCGTGTTCATTGTTTTAGAAACAAGATAGGGGAAAACTCAAGAATAAAGGAAACCCCTACTTGAGTAACTAATTCTTGGGAGATGATCTTTTTGAAGGGTAGAAAAATAACGAGTCCTCTGATCGTCACTCCAAAGTCCATTGTTTGATAGTTATTGGTGTTCTTCATCGTCACCCACCATAGCTTCAAAGAATAACCAGGATTGTGCCAATAATCCTATATTGTTTTCTCAGCCATTAAGGGGAGAAACCTGAAACAACGTATCAGTTATGTTCTATTTTGAATTCATTACATCGATTCATTTATGAAACAATGTTTTAGGTTTCATTTCGTTATACGTTGTTTCGCTGCAACAATTTGAAAATTCTGAAAATCAAATTAAACAAGTTTATTTTTTTTATCTTTTTCTTTAAAAATATTGAAAAATAGATTTTTCCCCTCAACGCACACTAGATGAGTATTGGTCCATTTTAGTCAAATCACAATGTTCTGAGTTCAATGGTGTGCTCAGATTTTTGATCAGAGAACCGGTTTAAATTTTTGAATAACCTACATGAAAAATTATTCAAAAAAACTAAATTTTTTTCAAAAGTCTATTCCGGAATCACTGGGCCTCAAAATCAGGTTCCTTTAGAGTGTGCAGTCTCGAAATATTTCCATATAATTGAAAGAAAATTACACATAATTTCTAAGACATTACATTTTCCCCACCTCGGGGATTTACGTCCCCAAAAGCCAAAAAAACGAATAAACAAACAAATCGGGGTACTGAACATGAATCTAAGCCTCTCTCTCCCATGTTCTCTCCTTGAGATTCTTATGCTTCCATCAACTGTGCACCATAAAAATCAACCATCCACAAAGGACCTACTCTTTTCTATCCTCTATGTCCAATGGAAACCCCCACAAACTTCACCCCATCATCAATGTCAACCTTTCCCTAGTTGATGACATGTGATGGATTATGCACGTACCTCCTCAGATACGACACGTGAAAAGCATCATGAAACTGGTGCATCTATGGGGGAAGATCTGGGCGATACTCCACCTTTCCAACTCTGCTTAGAATGTGAAAAGTTCCAATGAACCTTAGACATAAATTGCTGCCCCAACCAAATATATACAATCCCTCTCAGAGTGAGACTCTAAGGAACACATGTGCCCCTACGTGAATTCCAGGGGACTCTATCTCATGTCAGCATAAGATTTATTCCACTTCCATGAAGTCTTTATCCACTCCTAGATTATCTGCACCTTCTCAGTGGTATCCCATACCATCTCTGGACCCATTAGTGTTGACTCTCTTGGGACTTCCCAGTATAGAGGTGATATGAGAGGATGCCCATCCAAATCCTCAATCGGTGCCATGAAAATAGTGGAGTGATATCTTTTGTTGTTTTCAAACTACAGTAGTGGATGGTGGTCATCCCAACTATGACCAAAATCTAGGATGAAAGCCCAAATCATGTTTTCCAAGGGTTGTATGGTCCATTCAATTTGACTATCATTATGTGAGTGAAAAGTTATGATCAAGAGCAGCTGAGTCCTGAACGCCTCTTATAATCCATTCCAAAAATAGGATGTGAAGATTGCATCGTGGTCTGAGATGATTGTCAAAGGCACCTAGTGAGGACGCACTATCTCATAGACATAGAGGTATCCCAAGGCCTCTACTGATCCCTACTACTAGATGGGTAGGATGTGGGAAGACTTGGTGAGTCGGTCAATGATAACCAAGATAGAATCATGGTCCTTGGTTTGGTGTGGTAATCCATTCATGAAGTCCATATAGATATCATCCCAATTCCATTCTAGTACCTCAATTGGCTGGGTCAATCCTATTGGAACCTGATGCTCAACCTTCACTTGCTGACAGGTGCGAAACCATGAAACGAACTCAGCCACCACTTTATTTATCCCTGGACACTAGTATAGACAATCGAGATCATGTTACATATTCTCCCCTCCAAGATGTACCAACAAGGGGTGGTATGGAACTCCCTCAAAATATCCTATCACAACGCCAATGGTACTACCATGCACCCCCTAAAAAGGATGATGTGTTCCACACCTATCAAAAAACCATAAAGAGTGTATCTCAAGGATAAATGAGCACATCTAGCCTCAAAATAATCATCCACAAATTGTGCCTCCCTAAAATTATATATGAGTGGGGGAGTAACAGTTGTCAACTGAGGGTAAGCCTCTACATCATCATACATGAAGGATATATTCATTGGGACTAGCTGATCCATCGACTCAGTCTACATTTGGAAACTGGATCTCTTGCTGAGCACATCTTCCACCACGTTCCCCTTTCTAAGTGTATAGACTATCTTGAAGTCATGGTTCTATATGAACTCTATCCACCACTATTGTCTCAAGTCCACGTCCTTTTGGGAGAAGATATACCTAAGAATTTTTTTATCGGATTATACTGTAAACCAATCACCTATCAAGTAGTTTCCCCACATCTTCAAGGAAAATAACACTAATTCTAGATCTAGGTCATATTTCACGTAGTTCTTCACATGATACATAAAATTCCTTGAGTGGTAGGAAATCACTACATGCTCTAGCATCAAGATAGAACCTAGTCTGGTCCCTGATGCATCATAAGAAACTAAATTCCCAATTCCCTTTTCTTGTAGTACCAAGATGGGGGCAATATTAAGTCTCATTCTTAGATCTTGGAAACACTACTGGAACTTCTCCATCCACATGAAGGGATTCCCCTTCTATTTCAAAGATGATAAGGGTGATTTTACTATAGAAACGTCAAGCATGGACCTATGGTAGTATCTGACATACCCCAAGAAACTCTGCAACTCAGTCATTCTCCTTGGTGGCTCCCAAGAAAGCACTGCCTCTATCTTCGTCAGATTGACTGCAACTCCATCCTCTAAGATGGTGTGTTTGAGAAAGTGGACCACCTGAATCTAGAATAGGCACTTTGAGAGCTTCCCATAATTATGGTTCTCTCAGAGTGTATACCGGAATATCCGTAGGTGTGTAGCGTGCTCCAACTCTAATGACAAGTACATTAAGATGTCATCAATGATGACTACCACAAAACGATTGAGGTAGGGATGGAAGATCCTATTCATGAGTCCCTAGAATTGTTTGGGGAATTGGTCACACTGAAGGGAATGAAAAATATATCGTAGTGGTCATACAAGCATATGAAGGCTTTCTTCGGCACATCCTCATCCCGTACCTAAAGCTAGTGATAGCCTGATCTAAGGTATATCTTTTAGAACCACCTTTCTCCCTTTAGTAAATAGAAGAGTTCATAAAATATAGTAAGTTGATACATGTGATTCATGGTCACCTGGGTTAGGCACTGGAAGTCCGCACATAGTCTCAGGCTCCTGTCTTCCTTCTTGGTGAACAAAACTAGGGCTACCCACGGTGAGACACACGGCCTCATGAAGCCCTTTCCATGCATGTCCTCCAGTTGTACACTCTACTCAATAAGCTATGTAGGGACTATCCCAGTGTGGATATCAGTATTGTACTTGGGTATAGATCGATGCAGAAGTCCACCTCTCGGCAAGGAGGTAGTCATGGAGCATCCTCAAGAAAAACGTACACATACTCTTCCACCACTACAGGAAAACTTGGACTCCTCTCATCCACCGTACCAAGGGTGAGGATATCCGACTAACGAGTGATCTGTTACACCCTCCTTTGATAAATTTTTTCATGCGCTACAAAAGTTCCCTTCTCACCAGTGTAGGAAAACCTAGTCCCATCTATGTGGACACGTCACAATTTTCACTTAATACGGTTGATCTGAGCATGGACTATAGATAACCACTCCATACTAAAGATGGCGTCATAAGGCCTTGACACCACTAATAAAAGACCCCATCTAAAGCTTGCGACTCCTAGAGTAAGAACACACAGCCAACACTAGAGTTTAATGGTCAATGGTCCTCCTGTATGAGTCTCTAATCATAAATATCAATCCAACGACTCCATTAGAATCTCTAAGCTCCGAACAAGGTCTATGGAAAAGAAAGAGTGACTGGAAGCTATTTCAATAAGAACTATATAGAAGGTGGAGAAGAAATATATCATACCTCTAATAATATCTAGAATGTCGTGTTCATTGGCCTTTATCACCTAGAGCTAGCCTCACCCCTATTCATTGACTCCCTTAGCCAGTCGTGGACCACCTGTGGGTGGTGGTGGTAGCACCTTGAACCGTTGTCCACCACCTCCCACTCATCCGGCCCCCTTCCACATTTTCCACCCTACGGACCACCCCGCATGAACATATAACACTACCTCAGCAACCCTTTGATCACCTGCTGATCGTCTGAGCAACATGTTGGGTTGTCACGAGCCAGGTGTCAATTCTCGTCGCACGAGTAGCACACCCTAATCCTCTATTAACCCCCACAGCCTTGGTGGCCTCACACCACCAATTATGTGTCTTAGGGTGTCCCTCTAGATGGTATCACCCTCTTGGACCCCTACATCATCTGTCATTTGATTTCCATGGATGACTCAGCCACATGTTTCCCATGATAGCTCCCATCGTTGGTGCCTTCTCTGTGAGGATTATCTCTACCAGTAAAGATTTCTCTAGAACCCTAGCCTCTGCAGTTATGCTAAGGGGAATAATCAAAGACTCGGTCTTCCATTGGATTCTCTTATCAAAGGTCTAGGCCCTGGAGAAAGGGTCTCATACCATATCCATATAGTAATGGGAGATGTTTGTAAACCTCAAATAGTACTCAACCACTATCATGCTACACTGCTTTAGGTGAATCAACTCCTGTTTGCGCACTGAGCACAAGGTCATGGAAAAAAACATCTCATTGAAAAGTCACTCAAAGTCTTACCCGGAGAGGATCTCCTCCTAATGAGTCTGAATCATCAAACTACACTATCTCCCGGCTGAGCCCCGATAAAGGCTTGGGGCTAAGATCGACATCTGGTCATGTGGTGTCCTCACTAAGCGAAAGACCCACATCACTGCCTATAGACAGTAATCATCATCCTAAGGATCTATATCTCCCATAAACCAAGGAGGTTTCTATTTCTGAAAATCATGTAGTGTGTTGAGCCTATTTTCATCCTACACTGTTAACTATAGGAGTAGATGTTAACCAAAGGGTGGTGGCAACACTGGTGCACAACCCGGTGGGGCCATCTCTAACACTGGTCTGTGAACCGACTACTCATCACTTGGTGAACTATTCTCATGACCATGTATTGGAATCCTACCTGGCTGTCTATATGGAGGCATACTGAAATAGATCAATATGTACCAAAATCAATAGAGTATACATAGTGTGATGAATCTAATTCAAGAATAACACAAGGAAACACTCAATTCTTATAAAATGCATGTAACCTGTTTTTATGTATAGAGCCAAAAATCAGAATTCATGGTCTTGGTGTATGGATACGTTGAATGTTGCCCAAAAAATGGACTCCCCAAATCTGAAGTCAAACTCAAAATATTTAACACTACTACAAACAAACAACAGACTCCTGATCGTTGAGGTAGAACTGACCACCTTTGATAACTCTTTTCCTTGAACTATCCCCCATGGACCATGTCGTGACTCCCCAAATCCAACCATTTAAATTCCACGGTTTGGGGACTAGCGTTCAATGTGTCAACTTGCATATCAGAGTCATTTTACTGAGTACATGTACACACACACACAACCATGCCCCATGAAAACTGGGGAAGAGAACTTGCATTCTAAAAACTACCTATGAGTGTAAAATTATGACTAAAAGTTAATGGGACATAATACAAACCTAAAAAAAAGAAATCTGTTACAAGAGTAATTATGAGATCGAATATAATCCATCTAATGGAAACCCCACATAATGGGTAAGTATAAAGAGGCTTCTAGAAGACTTTGAACTAAACCCTGCCTACTTGATCACACTAGGAACCACCTAGTCCTAGAATACCAAGTCATCTGTCAATTTTTTGGTCATCTGCACCAGACAAAACTTGTGTCGTAAAATCCCACATAGTGGTGAGTAACAAAATTATCAGTAGCGAGCCAACCACAAGGAAATAACCCAATTTATTCCAAAACTAAAACTGTGAAGAATGATCAAGAAATAAGAAAATTCACATAGGTATAATATGAAGTGTGGAATTAAATACTATCGGTCATAACACAGAACCCCTTGGACTTTTGAGGAAATCATCCCAGATGGGTACTATGTGTCTGTTGGGTCACACAAAGCCATTATTAGATGATCTACATAGGGTCGTTAGGAGATTATCCACATAGGGTCTCTAGGAGATGATCCACATAAGGTCACTCGGGGCATATCCACACAGGGTCACTAGGAGATGATCCATACAGGGTTGCTAGTCTTCGGGTCTCAGCCAGCTGCTAGAATCCTACACAAAGCGCGCTTGATTATGGGAGAATCTACTTTTCAAGTAAATATTCGCTTTTCAAAATCCATGAGAGTTTCCTTAGATCACCCCAAAATAACAACGTATTTGGTAGGGTTCTAGTTCCATAAATGGATCGACAATCAGATGCCCAGATTGAAAGATATGGCTGATTTTCCGAAGAGGGGATGGCTGGGTCTGGGTATAGTCTGACCTAGTCAGAGTGACCCAACCTGGATTCGGACCAGCCCAAAACTATCCACGCCCACCCTGTTGGTCGTGGGCCTATTGGGCCGCGTTTCTGGACCACTGGGGGAACACACCCTGCCCACCCCCCCCCCCAAGGGTAGGCTATGTCTTAACTGGCCGGGGCACGACCAGAAGGCCCATCCACCCTCCTTCCCCACACGTCATCCGTGGGGACACCTCCTCTGTCATGGTCATTTAGACATCACCTTATTGTGTGAGACATGGTGTCGTTCTTTTTCCACGATGCCTCTTACGTGGCCAGGTGGCTATGTCCACCTTCCACCAGCCGCCATCAAGGTGGACGGTGGCTCCTGCTGCACAGCTATGAACCGAGATGTCCACAATGTTCATTCCGACGCACTGGTGGTTTCTTCAGTGGACCACCAGGACCACTCCAGTTATCTGTTTCTCTCCCCATCCATGCCTTCAGTATTCATGGGGTACCTCCTTCCCTTCCACATCCTTGAAACCGCTTCCCTACCAACATGGAGGATCAGCCATGAAGAACACACAAGGTAGAGGGGCGTATGTCTTGTTCGTCTCTGTCATCACCCTCCGCATTAGAATTTTAAACTTTGGGAGGTTTTGGATTACAATTCGATCAGATAATAACCAATCCCCATGAAATACCCCCCAAACCCTATCTCAAGAACACATGATCCGTGAATCAACTTGTTCATGGGTTGATACGCGTTTGTTGTTTTAGAAAGAAGAACAGTAAAAAATCCATCATTTGGCGGTCATTGGCATTCGTCATCTTCACCCACTAGAGCTTCATAGGAGAACTAGGATTGTGACAACAATCCTACATTGTTTGTTCGACCATTAAAGGGAGAAATGAGAAACAATGTTTCAGTTACGTTTTATTACGAAGTCATTTCATTATTTCTTTTATGATATAGTGTTTTCATTTTCATTCTCATATATGTAGTTTCATAACAAAGGTTTTAAAATTTCGAAAATAAAATAAAACAATATTATTTTCTATTTTTACTTTTTCTTCAAAAGTCCAAAAAATTAAATTTTCCCTCGACACATGCTAGTAGAAGTTAGGACCATTCTAAAAGAATCCTTCCATTATGAGTTCAATGATTCACTTAGATTTTTTATCTGAGAAATGATTTAAATGTTAGAAAACCCCAATCTCACATTTATTTAAATGTACTAAAAAGGTTCAAAATTCTATTCCAGGCTCACCGGGCCTCAGAATCAGATTACATTAGAGCATCTAATCTTGAAATAATTTCATCTAATATAAAAAAAAATTCACAGATTTTTTGGGAAATTACATATAACATACATATTTTTACCTTCCATTTTCTGTTTTTACGATAATCTTGTTTGAGGAAGTGTGGAATACCACCCCCTCAAAGCAATGTGATTCATTCACACACCACATGGAGTGGGATTAATGAACATAAATGAAAAATATAATATAATCGTAATAATTTCATAATGATATATATATATACATATATATATATATATATTACATTTACATACTTTCTTTCAATACGACAATAAAAATAGAATCAACGTTCATGCATACATACGGCTTACTATTTCTATAAACTGTGTATTTCATTTCATACTTCTAAATGCTATAAATTATTATAATATGAATATGTTTTTTATAACTAATATTTATATCATGATATAAATTATCAATAATTATATAAGTATAAGGATCAATGAGAGAAAAAATTAAGACACATGTGAAGAACAAACAGAATATTACATAAAGTGGAACCTTAATGAAGGGTCATCAACAATCGTGTAATATAATGTTATCAGACCATATATGGAAATAATTTAAGAATATTTCTATGTAAAATATGTATAATAAAATTATATTTATTATATAGGAATATTTTAAGAGTACGGTGAGAGTCAAGACATAAGGTAAGGGGATTTCAACTAACTTTTAATTTTTGTAAGATACAAGCTATGTTCACTACTCTTTCCTTTGATGTAGTGAATGCAATTAACTTGATTTTATTCTATGTATCTTGTACTTACATTTATGGATATTAACTATCCAAATTTATGATCCTTATTTCATGGTGTTTATGTTTCAAAAGTTACCTAATCGGTAAAAAATATGTCTCAATCTTCCTTCTTTCAGACTTCTCTTTTGTTATGTACCTAAACTCTTTTTTGATGTACATATACATCCATTTTAAATTATATATAATTAATTTCAATCATTCGATGATATTTTTTGCTTCATGTAATTACCTTTCCTCTCTTGGAGAGCATGATCCCATGATACCATGTTATAAGTGCTTATTGAGACAATCTCATTGCTTTTCGTGATGGTTTATGTTTCTGCTTCATTTGATAAAATATTATTATTCACATCTCATAAGTATTCATGGGTTTAATTTTAATTTTTTATTTTATGATATACTCATGTATTGTTACCACTTTATACTTGTTCTTTCATAAGTAAGTTAAGAAAGGGTTTTTTGGAAAACTCGACATTACTCTCTCTTCGGTCGGAAATCTATGTTTTTAAAAAAGTGTTTTTATGAATATTATACCATTAACCCATAATATCTAAAATTCAAATTTACCATTTTTTCTTTTAACAATACCTTAATGGGATTATTCGTGTCGTTTTATTAACAGGGAACTTTTTTATAATTTTTACCATGAAAAAGTAATGTTCTTTTGATCTCGTACGACTTTTACGAATTTAACTGCTACCATTTCTTCAAATATCCCTTTGCATTTTTAAAGAGGTTAATCTTTAAGAAAATGTTTTCAAAAATTAATTTTCAAGGAAAATTGGTTTCAAAATGGTGTCAAACTTCTTTTATATGTTTTCATGGAAAACTATTTTCAAAATGTCTTTAAGTCTTATTTACATGTTTTCAATTTGTTTTCAAAGAATTGGTTTTCAAAAAAAAATCATGATTTTATTATAAGTTTTCATGATAAATAATTTTAAAAACGTTTTTGATCATACCTTATATTTTTTCAATGTATTTTCAAATAGATGGTATTCAAAATATTTTCAAGCATTCTTTAAAAGTTTTCAAGTGTTTTTAATTGAAAATGTTTTTTGAATTCTTTAAAGCTTATTTTATATGTTTTTAATAAAAAAGTATTTTAAAATGATATAAATTATTCATTAATTGTTTTAAAATATATTTTGTATGAAAATTATTTTCAAATAGTTTCATGTATTAAAAATACTTTTTCAGAAAAGAAAGGATATATTCATCATGAAAATTTTTAGTGTATATTGCAAAATTTTTTTCCATCTAAGATGACAACTATTGATGTTAGTCATGCATTTATTGAAAATGATATCAATGTTTTATTCATATACTTTATATGAATGTTTTATTCTTAATTCCAGGGTCTTTATGAGACCCTTTCATTCTTCTTGGGTAATATTTTTATGAAACCCATTTTTCTTTATGGATTGTATTTTTTTAAAACCATCTTCTTTTCATGGGGTATTACAATGTTGAAATGATTTAGAAACCAATATCTTTCCATAGGTTTTTATATGTTATCATGTCCATGATACCCATTTCATTTCATGGGTTCAGATATTTTTTTTAAGATCTTGTTGAACATGTATGTATGATTTCATTATGTGATAGGTGGGACCTTTATCTCCCTCCAATGCATTGGGTAACAATTTACATGTCATTAGATAGATAGGGCTGGAATGATGGTTTAATTAGTTCAGTAATACAGAACTAGATTGACGGTTTACTCAGTTCAGTAATACGAGGCTGGAATGAGGGTTTACTCAGTTTAGTAATACATGGATGGAATGAGGATTCACTCAGTTCAGTGATACAGGGCTAAAAAGTGGGTTCACCCAGTTCAGTAAATTAATTTTCCACTAAGATGGTCCTGACATTGATTCCTTGGCTACTACATAATTCAATATAAATCTATGTGTTTCCACAATTCCATGTTTTACTAATATGTTATGTTTTCATGGATTATGTCTTTTAATTTCATTGGAATTATGTCTTATGAACTGCCAATATTTGTACCATGATTCATGTATATGATCAATGATATGAAGTATATGATATTCTATTCTCATGAGCAGGTTCTCTGAACTTATGCTAATTTTATGTTTACATGTCCCCCTTGTTTATCGTTACTGAGCATGTGATCTCACCCCATTTTATGTTTCTTACCTAGGTTATGAAGATATGTATTATTTTTGAAGTGTCTAAAAAGGGTTCTAGTTTAGAGGAACCCTGTGGGAGATATTGTATCTCACATATGTACTTGTTTTATTTTTCCATGTTTACAAAGGACTATACCAACTATGGTCTTTGGGCATATGTTTGTATAATGTTTAAGTATTCAACAAATTTTATGTAATGTTTTTGTTTTGTAATGACAAGGTATCTATAAAATAATCTTTAAGAAAAACAATGTTTATCTATAATGGAATATTCTAAATGTGGTTAGTCACCCTCTTGTTGTACTATTGGTAGTGATAGGATTGTTTTTGTTCTTGGGTGTGTGGTTGTGCCAACATGTATGTGAGAAGAGTCAATGTTATTGTTTCATGTATCGAAGTGGGTGGTGCATCCTGGTTTGAACAAAATGTTTCATGATCTCCATGGGAGGTATCAGTGGTCAGGGATAAAGAAGAAAGTTACTGGTTTCATGGTTAGATGCCTTACCTTTCAATAGGTGAAGGCTAGGAATCAACAACCAGAAGGTGTGTTTCATCAATTTCCTTTTCTATAGTGTAAATGAGATGACTTGTCAATGGAATTCATCATGGTAATTTGATGGAATGTGCATAAGAATGATGTGATCTGGGTAGTTTTAGATCGATTTTCTAATGTGTCTTACTTCTTACTAATTCGAGAGACTTTCACTATAGATTAGTTGGGTTAGATGTATGTTTGATAGATAGTATGGCTGCATTGGGTTCCACGTACTACAGTTTCAGATTGTGATTTAAATTTTACATTGTTCTTCTGGTAGGGATTATAGGAGGTTTTTGGTACCTACGTGTTCTTGAGTATGGATTTTGACCCACAAACAGTTGGTAATTCAGAAGGTCCAATCCATGTTTTGGAGGACATATTAAGGGATTGGGTCTTGGATTTTGATGGATCATGGGAGAAAAACTTACCACATGTTCTGTTTTACTACAATAATAGTTTCCCCACTATGATCTAGATGGAAACATTTGAGGAAATCTATGGAAAAATTTATAGATGTCCCTTATTTTGTTTTGAGGCTAGGGAATCAGATTTGTTGGGATCGAGTCTCATGAAAGAGATGTTGTAATAGGTTTAGTTGATTGAAAAGAATATGAGAATGAATCAATGTAGGAATAAGTAATGTGAATATTGGAATCGTATAACTATTTAGTTTGTGGTGGGTGATTGGTTTTTTTGGGTTACACCATGGCTAGGTCACCTTTAGATTTAGAAACCGGGAAATTTGGAACCTAGGTATGTGTGGCCATTTTATATTTTTTAGAAGATCGGACCATAAGAGTATTGAATATCTCTTTTTGAGTGGTATAATGGTATGCCTGATGTTTTTCATGTTTAAAATCATAATATGTATCTCCTTGACCCATTTCATGTGTTTGAATTTGAGGATATTGAACATGATTCTAATTAATTCTTCAACGAGCATCTGGTTCATATTGGGGATTTTAGTGAGAAAATCATGCGATATAAGGATGAGTTGTTATAAGGTGGAAAGTTGTTAAGATCCCAGATATTTTATAGGTATGTACTTGTTTATATTTTTGATTAAATATCTTATTTTTAGTTAATTAAATGCTTATTTATTGTATAAGTATGTTCTAGGGTGTTTCATTGGATCAAGAGATGAAATAAAGGAGCCTCTGGGCCATTCCATGCATGGTGCATCGTTTGGGTATAGTTAGTACAAACTGTGTGAGGGGGGAATCCAAACCATACATCCTTGGATAAAGAATCATCACATGGTTGGAATAGGGTTTTTCAAATCATTATGTCCTTCCATAGTAACCCTATATCATAACCCCCCTTTGGAATAGTATGTCGCCCAATTGGAAAATGATTTGGCAAACCATACGGCCAAACTGTGTGCCCAATTAAACAGTTTAAAATTATGGAAGTGCTGCTTCATGATTTTTATGTTCTTACCTAATTTATTCCTCATTTATCTTCATCTCAACTCTAGTGATTAACTAAACTCTCCCAATCTTCCAAGGGATCATTCCCTTTCAATTCTAGGCCATTTGGTGCGCCATTGGTTATGGATTGACGCTCTGGGTAAGTCTAATCTTCTGATTTCTTATCCTTTATAGATTATGGCTTGTAGATTTCTGTATCCCCTTAAAAATCCCGAAAATACTCTTTTTACAATGTTTTATTTGTTATTGCTTCATGGGGTGCTTGAATCTAGATTTAAGGCAAAGGTTAAGAGTGTTTCCATCCATGTAATCTAGGCAGGTGGTCTACAAGTTATATCACATTGTTTCATTATATATTTGTGTATTTATGGTTGTGATATTTCTTTCCCTCTTGATGTGAATTTTCATCATTGAGTATCAAGTGGTAAAAGTTTTAGTTTATTAATTATTTAAATACCTCATGATCCCTGTGGGATTTATTGAAGTTTTTTATACCTTTTTAGGGCAACCCCTGGGGTACACCAACATTCCTGAGCATGGAAAATGGAGAAATTAAGTGTATAGTTGATTTGTGTGGAAATAAAACCCACAATAAATTCATTGACATGATTAGTTGATTTTTAAGGGGAAATAATTATAGTGGAGTCTAATCAATGGAATTGGAATAACATATTGTTTGAGAAAATGTGAAAGGGTTAAATGGAATAATGTGAATGTGTTAAATGATTTGTGATATTTAATTGAATTGTGTCAATGAGATAATGCATGTGAATTGATGAATTATATTTAATGGGTTAATGTAAAAGAATTTTTGAATATTTTAAAATATAAATGTTAATAAAAGGGTAAATGATTAAAATGGGATATACCAAGTAAACTATATATGTACTAATGGGTTAAGGAAAGATGATTATTAATTTGTTGAATTAATTATAAATTGAAAAAGTTACCTAACTTGTTTTTATTGGTTTGTGATATAGTAAATGTGTTAAATGGATAAATAATTATGTGAACATGGACTGGTGGTGTGGGATAAGGATTGAGGATCCTCCCATAGGTCTGGTTGGACTGATGCTCCAAACACACCCATAGAATGCACGAGTTAGGATGCCAGAATGATTCTCTAGGCCTTAATGGTTTCATTAGATGAAACTAACTAGAATGATGCTCCAAGTTAAGTGAGATTTAAATAATTTTTAAATGGTCTTCTTTAGTGAGATAAGAAACATGAATTATTCCATTTTCTTGGTAAGTTATTGGCTTAAGCTATTAAGTGGATAGTTTAAATGCATAATCCATGAAACAAAAGAAGAAATTGGCTAAAGTAAGTATTGTTAACTAACGTCTTAGAGTTTTCTCATGGTTTACCTTGTATTATAATTCATAGTTTCTTGAATTTAGATAGGAAAATTTTCACACACCGTTGGTGGTGGCCTAAAGAGTATTACTCACACCCTACTTAGGCCATAGTTGTCTACCTGAGATAATTTCATGGTTACAGGTCAGGGAAAGGGTGAAGGACCTATGTTAGGGAGTTGACTTGGGAATGGGAAATTCATGAATGTGGATATGTAATTGGAGTGAGTAAATTTTTTGGGAGTCATCTATTTGTATTTTTTTTAGTTTTCCTTTCACATTTGGAACATTTTACCATGATAGGACATTTTAGGTTATTTGGTTTTGTTTTTACCATGATTGAAATTTGGATATTAATGCATGTTCCTAGATTTTTGGTTACTGTTTCCTTTGTTTTTTACATTATATTTATTGGATTAATCTAAAAAAGAGGGTATAGTATCCCACATGATTTAATAGATCCTCATGTCGAGTCAGTAACCTCTATAAAATGGGGAGGCATGCTTGAGGTCATATGGAGACTCAGATCAAGGATCAATTCAGTGGATTCTCAGTTAGATTCATTACACCTAATGGACCATCATTAATGAATCGTAGGTTTTTTAATTTAGACATATCTTCATAGGGTATTATAGGATTGGTAAATTCCAATTTGAAATGGAAATAGTATGCCACAAATCAATAGGTGGGCCAAGGGAATGCTTGGAAAGCATTACATTAGTTGAATACCAATAATATTAGAGACTACCAATTTATGAGTATGCACTCTAGGTTGAGTGAGGTGAGGGTTTGGGTTGAGAAAACCAATGTGGGATGCATGATACTCATGATAATTCATGGGGCTCTGTTGGGGGCTAGTGAGTTGTTTATTTATCATTATTGTATCTTACTAGGGTAATTGTTCATGCACCTATGGGTAATGTTATTTGACATGAATCCTCATCATAATATAAATTAATTTAAGGAAATTGAAATATAATTAGTGTTTTCATGAATATATTATAAGTGGTGATCAAATTATTATTGATATAGGAGCCTTGGATGATTGACTTTTATGTTTTTTCATATCCTATATAGGGATATATATTTGAGATGATAGGATTTTGAAAAAAAAAACGATTTTAAATAGAAAAAATCATATGGTGTATTGAGGTGTATGTGATTTTTTTATAAGTAGGTTTTAACTAAAATAGATCTCAAAGCTTTTTATTTTGAAAAAAATTTAAATTTTCATGTTTTTTGAAGTATTTAGAATATGGGATTTAAGATGTAATTATAATGTGGTTTGGGAAAATGGGAGATAATTTTAGAAATATATCAGTGCAGTCATAGATTTTGGGGAATTATAATTTTTATGTAATGATCCTTGGATTCCAAGGGTTGTTTCTAAAATAATTGGTGAGTATGATATGGTTTATGGAAGATGGTATGAGTTTAGTTGACTAATGCTTCTAGAAAAAATATGCGCTTCCTTCCAAAAAAACAACTTGGTGGAATTCTACTTAACCAAACCATGTGGATATAATAAATTTTCCCTAGATCACCTGGAAATAATTCTATTATATATGTGTGCGGTAGATGAGATTTCAGTCCTTGAGGGAGAAGTCTCATTTATATATTCATGATGAGGGACACTTACCTAGTAGAATGATTATTTGAAATGCGATTCCAAATATTTTTATATGAGATCCTTGTATGACTATGAATGAATTCTTTGAAGTTGTATGTAATGAGAAACCAATTCTTCTTTAGACTGGGATTTTGTGTTTCCTGTAGTTTTGAAGGAGTGACATGTATGATTGTTCCTTGTGTATTATTTTTATGTTGAGTTGGTTTTTAGAGAGGTTCGTTTGCAGTTCTCATGAGGTTTAAATATGATGTTGGGCCGGAGAAACTTATTATGTTTTTTGGTTGGGTAAGTTGTTTAGACTATTTTATTTTTAGTTTTCGAAGGTTATTGTTATTTTGGGAGAACCTTAATCCATTTATGAATTAATGTATAATGTTTCAGTGTTCTAGATAGGTGGTTATGTTTAATCACAATCATGGTATTAGTGAGTGGTTTTTCTATTAGGGGAGGGAATACTAAATGCACTCCAATGGTGGGTAGTTCTAGATTATTTAATGTTGATATGAACATAATATATTGTTTAGATAATATACTATATTTGATGATTTATTTATGAAAAAAATATAGTTCATGTGATGGTGATGAACATAGTGTAGTATAATTAGGATCCATGAATTATTCAAATCAATGGAAGATTGATGTTTATGAGTAGAGAATGATAGCTTAATGGGCCAGTTGATAATCAAAATCAAATAATTACAACAATAATTGTGTTTCGAAATTTTTGTGAACTCTTTAATTTTTTGGTGATTCCTTCATGTGTTAAGGAATAATTTTTAGATACCAGGATGGTATGTCTATGGTTTTGCCTAGTATTTTGAGGTAAATCATACAATTCATAACAACTTGTGTTTTCTATAGAATTGTTATTGTTGAGTTTGGAACTACATAATTAATGTTTATTATGACATGTTTCAGTTGGTATGAGGGTTAGAAAAGTATTTTGAAAGAATGTTGTCATGTTTGTGTTTAGTGATATGAAATGGTTGGTGGAATCAAATTTGATGTTATGAGTGGGAAAAAACAGTTTAGAATTTAATTTATAACTAGTATTAGCTGAGACCTATGTTTGGAAGTTTTTCTAATGATTTTTGGTAATGAGAAGAAATTTGGTGTTTTTTAAAAGTCTTATCCTTTAATATATGTACATTTTTTGGGAAATATGTTTTTATGGAAATTATGGGGTAGGGGTTGTTATTGAAACTGATATTTGGATTTGAATTTTATGATTTGAATAACCATAATGGGATATTTTGGATATAGTATAAGGATGAATAATTTACTAGGGGTATTAAGTAATCTCTGGGACATTTGGTTAAATTTTTGGATTATTATTTTTTGTTTCTACACAGTTTTCATAGTTTGGTGTACATGATTTCAGGTAACCATTAGATATCATGATCAGGAGGAGGATTCAAAGTCTTATTCTATATGGGAGTTTATTACACTAGGATAATGAATGATGAATGTGTAATTGTTTTTATTTTGGAGAAAACAATGTTAGGTGGTAGGTAATTAGTTCTTGGAACATGTATGACAACCCTGCTTTTATTAAAAAAAATTAAACATGATTTTTTATATAAAACATCAATTGATAAAACAAAGAATATAGAGAGGTTTAGTGTCTTTGGGGCTTAGGATCATTACATAAAAACTTAAAACATTAAATACAACATCTTTATTGAAAATTTCCTTTACATGACCACTACATTCCCTCGTACTTAGCATTTCATGGGATAACCTGAGGACATGCATAAGAAAAAGGGTGAGCTATAAAGCCCAGTAAGGGAATAAACATGGAATAACATGAGGAGTACAATACATGTTAGACAATATGCATATCAATAGTGAACAAGAGAAACATGAACATAAAGGAATGATAAATCATGATAATCATAACATGGAAATGTGGCAACAACACTTATCATGGAATTAGCATGAGCCATGTCCCATTGCACATAGAGCATGAGTAAATCCTCATTGCACATGAAGAACGAGTAAACCATCGTTGAACTTGAATTATCATGAGTCAACACCCATTGCACATGACGTATCATGATACTATACTTTACCCAATGCATTGGAGCGCTATAAGGGCGCACCCTTCTTAAACATTTCATTTCATGCATAAGTTTGCCACATGGATCATAAAACATGGATTCATAAAACATAATCATTTATTCCATGAAAAAGGAATGCGGAATGAAACTTTATAATGAATAAGTAAATGTGAATGAAGGTTAATACCCTTGATGGAGAAATGGGAATGGTATTCACTACACAGTGACATTGGCTTAGAAAATTGGTGCAATTTTGGCAGCGTAACGGCGTGATATAAGAATTAATAAAAATGTTTGATGAGAGAGAAAGGGGTGTATCATCATATATACATGAAATATAATGTAAGGGGGGTTATATAGATACATTTCCCAAAATTTTAATGGAATTTAGATTCATGATACAAAAGTATTGCTTGAATGTAAAAGAAGAGAGAGAAGTTCCTTTCAGAATTTCAGCATAGTAACGGGTATACATGGGAGGCATTTAATGAGAGAAAAAGGGGTCTCCCATCATTCAAACAAAAATAGGACAGTATGGGGGAGGTGAAAAATTATACCCCAATATTCATAATTGAAATTAAAAGGGCAATACAACTTAAAGAAAATTGAAAAAAGGGAGAAAGGGAGAAAAAACCCTTACTTGGATGTGTGCTTCCAAAGGCTAGAGAGAGGCTTGTGAGAGGCCTCTTGGGAGATTGGAGCACATTGGGAGGATTCTAGAGAGAGTAGGGTAGAGTTTGGACGAACTCCAAAGGCTTTGAGTGTGGAGGATGTGGGAGCTTGGGTGGGTTTATATAGGAAAGGTGAGGGAATTCTTTATTATTTAGGTTTGGGACCCTTTATATTAAATTAATCCAAACCACAAACCAACCCATAGTTTTTGCCCATGGTTTTTGGAAAAGGGAAGAGTAAAACAATATTTTATAAGGATAAATTCAGAATGTCTTAAAATAATAGGGTTGCTTATGTGGAGGTGAGTCACACTCCCATGGAAATTAATTTAAAAAGACAAGGTGTTTAATAAGTCTTGAGGGGTCCATTAATTCTTTGAAAAGTAAGTCAAAAAAACCCAAAATCACATTATTTTAATTTGAAAACATATATTGGCCGAACATAAAGCTTATAGTATTTTATTACATCACTATTGGGTCATTATGATGTCATAAAACACATTATATATTTAAATGGTATTTAATTTTTACCCAAAAATTTGACTGTCTCAGAAAATTATGTAAAATTCACCGTTGGATAATTTCGACATCCTGATTACATAAATAACATTTATTTTATCTAAATAATTTTCTAAATATGTTAATTTTCACTTTTAAAATAAAAACCGACATTTATCGAAAATTCACGGGTTTTGACAGAAATGGCTTTCAAACCATAATAAAAAGTATAATTGCATTCATAAAATTATATGATAATTTAGATTTAATACAAATTAATTTAATAAAAATAATATTATTTTATTAAAACATTATTTAATTCAAAAATACCTTTATTTAAAAAAAATAGAATTCTTATTTAAATAATAACTAAAAACACTATTTGTACTTTAAAAATTGTTTACAATGTATCAATAATTACTAGAAATTATATTCATTATTATATACAAAAATAATGTACATGAACATAGTACTACTTATTTGTTACATAACCCCTTAAAATAGCTGCATAAGACCTAATGGTAAGGTGTGCGATGGTGATAGACCCTTCGGGTGGCTCGGATAACATCGCTCGAGTGGTAATTTCTATCAAATTCAACTTCTCCCGTAGAAAGTCCCGTTCGAGCTTGACATGATGAAGCTCAGCTTGGGCTTGGTCAAGAGCGAAGCCCAAAGATGACATCTCTTTTCCGAGCTTCGATAAATGGGCATCATATGGGGAAATTCTACTGAATGAAGTCATTGCTTCCTTTGTCTGAGTAAATTGGATTTGTTAAAGTCCTATATTTATACTAATCATGCGATCACTGTTCAATGGCTATATTAGCAATGGTCAAAATACTTATCATAAACCAAAAGAAGATTACATTTTATATAAACATAAAGAGACATTTAATTAGATCATGAGGGAGTCTCATTAATGAAACTTTGGGTCGTTACAATATTCCCCCCTTAAGAAATTTCTCCCTCGAAAGTTTTCTTTTCCAACACTAAAACAGATGTGGGTAACTCAACTTCATCATTTCCTCCGATTCCCAAGTCGCTTCTTCAAACATGTAGTTTCTCCACAACACAATGACGAGGGGAATTGTCTTATTTCGTAGAACTTTTTCTCTACGATCTAAGATCTTCACTGGTTGCTCCTCATAAGAAAGATCATCTTCCAGTTATACCACCTTAGAAGAGAGTACATGTGAAGGGTCCGGTATGTACTTCCTGAAGAGGGATACATGAAAAACATCATGTACTTTGGCCATTGTAGGTGGAAGTGCTAGTTGATAGGCCACAGCCCCGACACGATCAAGAATCTCGAAGGGGCCGATTTACCTTGGACTTAACTTCCCTTTCTTTCCAAACCTCATGACCTTCTTCCATAGAGATATGCATAGAAACACAATGTCTCCAACTTTAAACTCAAGGTCCCATTGATGGTTATCTGCATAACTCTTCTGTCGACTCTGAGATACCATGATATGCTGTTGAATGGTTTTCACCTTCTACACCATTTCCTCGACCATTTCTGGTCCAAGCAGCTTACGTTCACCGACCTCATCCAAACATGCATGTGTTCGGAACCTTTTCCCATACAGGGCTTCATATAGTGCCATTTGGATGCTTGAGTGGAAACTATTATTATAAGATAACCCAACCAGAGGAATATATTGGTCTCATCCTCCTTTAAATTCCATTGATCATTATCTCAACATGTCCTCAAGTGTTTGGATAGTCCGCTCGGATTGTCCATCAGTTTGAGGATGATAGGCCGTACTGAAGGTCAGTTCAGAATTCAGATCACATTTAAGACTCTTCCGAATCATAGAGGTGAATCTTGGATCTCAGTCAGACATAATAGATATTGGTACTCCATGCAACCTTACCAATTCCCTGATATATATCTGTTCCAGATGATCCAAAGAGAAATCCTCCCGAATAGCAATGAAGTGTGCAGTATTTGTAAGATGATCCACAACAACCAAAATTGCATTGTTTCCTTTGGATGTCCTCAGAAGTTCGGTGACAAAGTCCATGGTGATGTTTTTCCATTTCCATTCTGGTATGGGCAATGGTTGCATCATCCCCTTAGACTTTTGCCTCTCTGCCTTCACTTGCTAACACACCAGGCACATTGATGTATATTCGGTGATCTCCTTATTCATATTATCCCACCAAAATTTTTCTTGGATATCTCGATACATCTTTGTGCTCTCTGGGTGAATAGAGAAATTTGAACTATGTGCATCATCCAAAAGTTCCTTCTTCAACTCCGGACTTGATGGAACACATAGTCTTTTCCCAAACCACACAATTCCTTCTCCATTAACATTAAACTCCGAGGATTCCCCCTTTTTGATAGCTTCCACTTTTTCTTGAATTCCCACATCATCCTTTTGAGCATCCTTTAACCTTTCCAAAAGAGATGGTTTAGAAATCATTTGTGAAAGGATTGATCATGTTCCCTTATTTATGATTCCCACGTCTATCTTTATCAAGTCTAAGAAGATTGGATCCTTCTCAATTCTCATCATTTATAGAATCGCTGGATCCTTTATCCTTAGGGAATCTGCCACCTGGTTCGCTTTCCCAGGGTGGTAATGTATTGAACAGTCATAATACTTTATGAGATCTATCCATATTCTCTGGTGCATATTAATCTCTTTCTATGTGAATATATATTTAAGACTCTTGTGGTCAGTATATATCTCACATTCATCTCTATAGAGATAATGCCGCCAGATTTTCAAGGAAAAGATCACAGCCGCCAACTCCAGATCATGTGTTGGACGGTTTCGCTCATGGATTTTCAACTTCCTTGAGGCATAAGATATAACTTTATCATTATGCATCAGCACATAGCCTAATCCCTTCTTTGAATAATCACTGAATACCACAAAAAGTTCCCCAATTGTGGGTAAACTGAGCATGGGCGTAGTGATAAGCCTCCTTTTCAACTCCTTGAAGCTTTCTTCGCATTCATCAGTCCAAGAAAACTTTACTCCCTTCCGAGTTATCTTGGTAAGAGGGTTGAACAATCGTGATAAATTTCTCACAAATCATCGATAATATCCAGCTAACCCCAAGAAGCTATGGATATCTGTTATCGATGTTGGACTCAGCCATCCCTCAATTGCATTTATTTTGGAGGGATCCACATATATCCCATTTCTTGTGATGATATGGCCCAAGAATGAGACTTCCTTCAACCATAACTCACACTTCCTATACTATTCATAGAGCTTCTCCTTGCACAAAGTCTCCAGTACAGTTCTTAAATGCTCCTCATGATCCTCCTCGGTTTTGGAGTATATTAGAATATCATCTATAAAGACTACCACAAATTTTTCAAGGTAGTCTCTAAAGACTCTATTCATCAAGTCCATGAATATTTCTGGAGAATTGGTGAGTCCTAAATGAATTAATATGAATTCATAGTGCCCGTATCTTGTACGAAAATCAGTCTTGGGGATATCTTCCTTCTTCACCATTACTTGATAATATCTCGACCGCAAGTCCACCATGGAAAAGTATTGTTCTTCATGTATCTTATCAAACAAGTCATCAATTCTTGGGAGAGGATACTTGTTCTTTATCGTGATTTTTTTAAGTTCATGATAATCGATGCAAAGCCGCATTGACCCATCCTTCTTCTTGACGAAGAGGACTGGTGCACCCCATGGTGAAGCACTTGGGCGTATAAACCCTTTATCTAGATTCTCCTGTATTTGTTTCTTCAGATCATCAAACTCTACAAAAGTCATTCTATATGGAGTCTTGGATATTGGTAGCACCCCAGGTATAAGTTAAATTGAGAACTCAACATCTCTTCTAGGAGGAAGACCAGGAAGTTCCTCGGGAAACACTTCCACAAATTCCCTCACAATAGGCATTTCTTCAAGGATGGTTTCTTCTTTGGACTCAATCATCTGGGCCAGATAAGCGTGCTCATAGGGGAGTAATATCTATTCTTGAGATGATGTAGATAAAGGAGATTCATCTTCCTCCTGACACTTGTAAAGAATCGGGGGTCGATTCTCCATATGGAGTGTGATTTCCCTCTACCGACAATTTCTGTTGGCTCTATATAAGGAAAGCCAATCCATGACATGAATTGCATCAAATTCCACTATAGGGAGTATGATGAAGTTCTTCGGGAAATTCAATCCATAGATTAAAATAGGGGAGGACTTATATTCATGGGATGAAATGATTGCCCCATTTTCCGTACTCACCGACATCTTCACTTCCATGATTTTTGGTGGTGCTCGGATTGTTCTAGTAAACTTTCAAGATATAAAATAATGCGTAGAACCTAAATCAAAAATTACATTCACTATTCTTGAATGAATATCTAGCGTACCTGTCACCACTTCGTTGTCGGGATTCACTTCGGTAGAAGTGATGACAAAAGATCTTCCTTGTTGCCTTGGAGGTTGTTGGTCGCCTCTGAAAACCCTTGGATTAGGGAACTGATTTGAAAAATGACCTAGTTCTTTGCATTTGTAGCATTGAACAACACGTTGAGGTTCAATCGAAGCATTCCTCTCCTCTGTCGCAGCCGCGGGTCTTTCTTTCCGACAATTAACAGCAAGGTTCCCTTTTCTTCCACACCTAAATCATTTCCTCGTCCCCTTAAGGCAATTTCCAGGGTGCTTCTTCCCGCACTTTTGGAAAGTGGGGTGCTGGATCTTATTAGCACCGTTGGATTTATCCATCGGACCACCAGCATTGAATTCCACCTTATGCTTCTTGTCCCCATGATACCCCTGTGATTCTTTGATCTCCATTTTCGACCTTGAGGGAACATCTGACAATTTCCTTATAACTGTCGAAGTCACGGATCCCTAATTCTTTCTGCAAACTAGGCTTCATCCCACCAAAAAAATGGTCAACTTTGCATTTGGGGGTAACGAAAAAGCCAGAAGCATATCATGCAAGATTTTTGAAGTTTGCCTCATACGCTCCATCAGATTCTTCATCTTTTTTCTTGAGGGAAAGGAAGTCTCTTTCCATCTTAAGCCGGAGGGTGCGCGAAAAATATTTATCAAAAAACATCTTCTGGAAATCCTTCCATTCCAAAGCCTCGATCTCCTCCTCAGGCTTCATATTTTTGATAAACGTCCACCATTGATCAGATTCACCCTCCATACGATAAGCTGCTAGGAGAACCTTCTCTTGTTGAGAACATTGAAGGATGGAGAAGATCGTTTCAATGGATTTGATCCATTGTTTAGCGATCGTGGGATCTGATGATCCACTACAAGTAGGAGGCCTTTGTCTCATGAAGATCTCGATAGTGACATGTTATTTCTTAGGGGGGGGGGGGGGGGTTGAACATTCTTCTTGACCGGTGTTTCTATTCAAAACTTGAGTTAGCTGAGAGAGAAGCGTGAAAAAGTTCGCAATTCCCGCTCCCATTGGATTTGACATCTCATTTGTATAGTCATCACAATGATCTTCACAACGGTTGTTGGCCCGAGTCCTCCTATTACCAGCCATTGGCTGGAATAAAAGGAAAGTTAGGGGTAACACATAAAGGGTAATCCAAATACAAAAGTTGATGACTTATAAATAAAATTTTATTTCCTTACTCATGAGTCTATAGGATTCAATCTAGGCTTTTCATGATCTTCTTTCTAACATATATTATTAGAAGAATTTTTTAAATTCCCTTAATAAGGGTTCATACTAAGATTGTGAATTTATCAAAACATATCCCCCGGGAGTGTTGTAACCAAGAGTGCAGCAAGGCCCATTGTCGTGCACCAGTTCCCGTTCGGGTCTAGCTCAAAGCGGTGTTTTCGGGTTTTACCACTAGGATACATCTGTTCTAGAGCCGCATCTACCTACTCGTATCCAGACAGGTATGTATTTGCTTGATAACCCACTTACTCAATATTTTCCAAAAATTAGGGATGTTTTTATTATACTTAGTCTTGTATCTAAGGCTTTACTAGGGTTTCCTAATCCTAAAAATAACTAAACCTATCCTCTAATACCAACAATGACAACCCTGATTTTATTACAAACTTAAACATGATTTATTACAAAAAACTTCACCTGATACAACAAAGAAGATCGAGAGGTTAATTTTCTTTAGGGATTAGGATCATTACATAAAAACTTAAAACATGAAATACAACATCTTTATTGAAAACCTCCTTTACATGATCACTACATTCCCTCGTACTTAGCATTGCATGGGATAACCTGAGGACATGCATAAAAAAAGGGTGAGCTATAAATCCCAGTATAGGAATACACATGGAATAACATGAGGAGTAAAATACATGTTAGACAATCGGAATATCAATAGAGAACAAGAGAAACATGAATATAAAGGCATGATAATGTATAATAATCATAACATGGAAATGTGGAAACAACACTTAACATGGAATTAGCATGAGCCATGTCCCATTGCACATAGAGCATGAGTAAATTTTCATTGCACATGAATCACGAGTAAACCCTCATTGAACTTGAATTATAATGAGTCAACACTCATTTCACATGAAGTATCATGATACTATACTTTACCCAATGCATTGGAGCGCTATAAGGGCACACCCTTCTTAAACATTTCATTTCATGCATAAGTGTGCCACATGAAACATAAAACATGGATTCATAAAACATAATCACTTATTCCACAACAAAGGAATGTGGAATGAGACTTTATAATAAATAATTAAATGTGCATGAAGGTGAATACCCTTGATGGAGAAATTGGCATGGTATTCACTACACAATGGCATTGGCTTAGAAAATCGGTGCAATTTCGGCAGCGTAACGACGTGATATAAGAATTCATAAAAATGGTTGATGAGAGATAAAAGGGTGTCTCATCATATATACATGAAATGGAATTTAAGGGGGGTCATATAGATACATGTCCCAACAATTTTAATGGAATTTAGATTCATGATACAAAAGTATTGCTTGAATGTAAAAGAAGAGAGAGAAGTTCCTTTTGGAATTTCAGCATAGTAACGGGTGTACATGGGAGGCATTTAATGAGAGAGAAAGGGGTCTCCCAATATTCAAACAAAAATAGGGAAGTATGGGGGAGGTGTTAAACCATACCCCAACATTCATAATTGAAATTAAAATGGCAACACAACTTAAAGAAAATTGACAAAAAGGAGAAAGGAAGAAAAAACCCTTACTTGGAAGTGTGCTTCCAAAGGCTAGAGAGAGGCTTGTGAGAGGCTTCTTGGTAGCTTGTAGCACCTTGGGAGGATTATAGAGATAGTAGGTAAGATTTTGGACGAACTCCAAAGGCTTTGAGTGTGGAGGAAGTGGGATCTTGGGTGGGTTTATATAGGAAAGGTGAGGGAATTCTTTATTATTTAGGTTTGGGACCCCTTATATTAAATTAATATAAAACACAAACCAAACCATGGTTTTTGCCAATGTTTTTTGGAAAAGGGAAGAGGAAAACAATATTTTATAAGGACGAAGTCCGATATTCTTAAAATAATAGGGTTGCTTATGGGGAAGTGAGTCACACTCCCATGGAAATTAATTTAAAAAGACAAGGTGTTTAATAAGTCTTGAGGGGTCCATTAATGCTTTGAAAAGTAAGTCAAAAAAACCCAAAATTACATTATATTAATGTTAAAACATATATTTTCCGAACATAAGGCTTATAGTATTTTATTACATCACTATTGGGTCATTATGATGTCATAAAACACATTATATATTTAAATGGTATTTAATTTTTACCCAAAAATTAGACTGTCTCGGAAAATTATGAAAACATTACTGTTGGATAATTTCGACATCTTGACTACAGAAATAGCATTTATTTTATCTAAATAATTTTTTAAATATGATAATTTTCACTTTTAAAAAAACCCGACATTTATCGAAAATTCACGGGTTTTGACAGAAATGGCTTTCAAACCTTAATAAAAATTATAATTCCATTCATAAAATTATATGATCATTTATATTTATTAAAACTTAAATTAATAATAATATTATTATTTTATTAAAAGATTATTTAATTCAAAAATCCCTTAATTTAAAAAATAGAATTCTTATTTAAATAATAACTAAAAACACTATGTGTACTTTAAAAATTATTTACAATGTGTCAATAATGACTAGAAATTATATTCATTATTATATACAAAAATAATGTACACGAACATAGTACTAATTATTTGTTACATAACCCCTTAAAACAACCACATAAGACCTAAGGGTAAGGTGTACGATGGTGACAGACTCTTGGGGTGGCTCGGATAACATCGCTTGAGTGGTAATTTCTATCAACTTCCTCTTCTCCCATAGACCGTCCCGTTCGAGCTTGACATGATGAAGCTCAGCTTGGGCTTGGTCAAGAGCGAAGCCCCAAGATGGCACCTCTTTTATGAGCTCTGACAAATGGGATTTGTATGGGGCAATTCTACAGGATGAGGCCATCGCTTCCTTTGTCAGAGTAAATAGGATTTGTTAAAGCCCTATATTTATACTAATCATGTGATCAATGTTCAACGACTATATTAGCAACGGTCAAAATACTTATCATAAAACCAAAGAAGTTGACATTTTATATAATCATAAAGAGACATTTAATTATATCAAGAGGGATTTCCATTGATGAAACTTTGAGTCATTACAACATGATTGTCACTTTGTAATAGGCAAGCCGTGTGAAATTTAGTGGAATGAGACAATGTTTGTTTTGGAGGATGGAGAATGGTTTTGAATACCATGTAATATAGCCACAGGATGAGGGGTTGATTGGATAATTACTAATTAATGGATGGAACACTATTTTTACACTGCACTTCCAAACCATGTGGATGATTAGAAGTGGAAAATATTTATTCTACCCACTAGACCATTTATCCAAAACACCCCATTTACCCTACCTCTTTTAGTGTGCATGCCCAATCGACCCTCCTCCCCTTGCTCCCTTTGACCACATTAGGATTGTTCTTCTTTTTGGAATTATGTTTTGGTGGTTAATGGTAACATAGTCTCCCTTATTCTTCTTTTGGTATTCCCCTTGGCCTCTTTTCGATTTGGTGATTCTCTAGTATAGGGTTCTTGATGATTTCTTCTAGAGCACAAAGAAAATTATATCTCTACTTTTGGGTTTCATATGTGACTTGTAATGGTTGTCTCAAGGGGAAATTATTAAGATTAAATTCATCATTACCCATGAGGTATGATTTTTGTGGATGTATGAAATGTTTTATATCAAATTAAAGAAAATATCTATTTAATTATCCTTTCATATTTAAGATTTGGGTATGGTTGATGTTGGGGGTGTGTTGGAAACCCTTCTTCCATGGTAGGTCACTATAACTATGCATTATGGTGCCTCCATGAGTAATTCAAAAATAATGTCTAATTAGGTTAAATTTTTAAATAATTATTAATTGGTATAACTGGTTAAATTTAATGGAATAATTAAATAAAAAACATTTAAATTAATTATTTATAATAACGGGGCTTGCAATAAGATGAAGGGTTGACTATGGAGCTGGACGTTCTTGGCTAGTAATGGTTTGGTATCCCCTCAAATGAAAAAAAAACTCATTGTTGAGGTTAGTGGCCTTTATGTTTTTGAGTCCCTTATCTGATTGGTTGTTTTAGAATCAAATTATTTCATTATTATACTGGCTTCATGTTGCATTGACTTTGGTTATTTTGAAATAATTTGGGGATGTGATTATGTCAGCCAAATAGTAAATATAAAAAATGTAACCCATAAAATGGTTCATTGGGGGGACCCTGGTCTAATGATTATTGGTGTTTATCTTTATGTATTTTCTGGGTGATATGAACGGTTTTAATGAACATGTGAATTACTTTTCAAAATATCATTTTAAATAGGAATGGATTGAAATTGAATTTGATGGAAAAATTTTATTTAAAAAATTGGATTTGAAGTAACATTTTAAAAGGTTATTTTTTATTATCTAAAAAATATTGAATATTTTTATCTAATGGAATAACATGAGTAAATTGGTGGGGGATTCCTTTTAAAAGAAAACTATACGAAAGAGGGTTTTGGGTTTGGTTTCCAATGGAATCAAAAAAGGTATTGGCATTATGTGTTTTCCTATATATGAACTAATGAGGGATATGCCCTATTTTTAAGAAGCCTGTATTTTTTGGGTTCTTACCATTTTTTATTTCTCATGGGTTTTGTATTGGATATTTATTCATGTCGTGTGTTTGGCCTTGAGAGAACCTTACTTGTGGCATCAAAGTGGTCGGTTGATCAAGGTATATGTGATATATCCCTTAAGAGGTAGAGATAGGTATAAATAACCATATTTATGGTTGATTGATGTTATGAATATTGTGAAATGATAAGGCAAAGAGATTGAAAGTTGGTTGATACACATATATTGGGTATTCATGTTGTGGTTTGACATAGGGGGCATTAGAGGGAACCCGATAAGTATTTTTTACTCTAGAGAGGGAGAATGTTAGATATGGGTAGGAAGGATTGCCGGCATAACCTTATACCCTGAATTGATGATGTGGTCCTTACATAGCAAATTTGATGATAATAGGTTGCTTTCCAGGGATTCGAACCTTAATCTTGTGAGATGGGTTCTGGATTGAGGTAAACCATATGAGTTTTTTTGAGATGTTTGGGTGGAAGAAACATCCACTGATATGTTTTTATGTATATAGTATTCTATGGAAACTACCCTTGAATCCATGTGTGTGGGACCTGATCCCCTATACATATTTATATATTACAAACATCCCTGATTTAGAGTTGTCCATTGTGCTTGTATGCCCTAGTGATTTCGACCCTAGGTGTCTATCTCTATATACCAGGTGAAAAAAAACCCAAGATATTTATCTCTATATTTGAAGAGGATTGTAACATGAGTGTTTATATTTGTATATTGGATCAGAAATACCTTGTTAGTTCATCTACGTATACTAGGTGGGAAACCCCTAGGTGTTTATCATTGAATACTTAATGGGTGATCTCCTAGGTGTTTATGTTGGTACACCCTGTGGGTTACCCCTAGTGATTTTTCTATAAACTAGGTGGGTAATACCTAAGTGTTTATCTCAATATACTGGGGTAGGTTAGGTTGAATTTTATTACATTGGTTGGTATAGTTGTTTGTTATACTCTAATACACTTTATAACTAACCAAATAAGATATGGTATTAGGTACTAGTTTGTGGGTTCATCTTAGTTCACCTAAGTGGTTACTTTTGGATTGAGACATGATTCACTAGTATAAGTAGGTATGATCATGGTTGAATATAATCGTCCTAAAACCATATGAACTGATGTTTATAATTTCTATACATGCATGTTATGTTTTCATATGGGTGATTTTAACATAAATAACTCTTTGTATATGTTTTTTCATTTAAATTCATTTGATTAAAATAATTATTAGTAATGTATAGGCTTTCGGGATACATACTATGTCATTGAACTCACCAGTCCCCATGTACACAACACAGTTTTCAATGTACACATGAAGATCTACATGTTTTCTCTTAGGATACATGAGATTATTGAAGCTGGATGCATAGTATAGGTCTAGTGAGATGTGGAGAATTATTTCTCAATTTGTTGCATTATAGTGAGTTGGGACATAAGAATTTTTACTATTTTTAGTTTCATTTTATTTATAGATCCACATGTATAAGAAAATTTTCATATATGATTTTTTTATACATGTTTTCTTTATTTATTTTATACTATCACCTATCCATGTTTCATGTTGTATAATATATATATACATCTTATTATTATATAGTATGGAGGCCTAGTGGGCTCCCTTTTTATATATATTGAATTTTGAGAATTCAGATACACTGATGGGTAAAGTTTAATTATTAGTAGAATTTTTGAATGAACCCTTTGGATCACTGTGAGGTAAAAGTATCTCCACAACTATATTTAGAGCTAGCTAGTTGAAATTCTCTAGAATACAGGGATGCACTACTAAGTTCAAGTATTATCCTAGCTTGTGTGCTATTCTGGTGGACCGGGATGGGGTATTGTGATTAATAATCATTAATCAACTCCAACCATATCCTTTAAAGAAAATTTACTATTTTATATATGTTAATATATACTTAAGGATTTTATATTTATTATATATATAAAAACCATCACCATATAGACTATATATGCACATTTCAATTAGAAATTACAATTGTTGGCTCTAAATCATGAGTTAGGTATTTTTTCTTATGAACCTTAATTATTGTGACTAATATGATGATACCATTTCATTATACATAATAACACCTCTCAATCCATTTATTGATGCATCACTGTATATCAAAAACCATTATCCACAATTGGGTTTTTTAAGCACATGTGAACTGACCAAATGTATATTTAGTTCCTTAAACTTTTCATCTAATTTATCATTGCAAAAGAACTTGGCTACCCTATACAAAATCTTAGTTATTTTTTTATAGATATGAAAAATTTCTAAATAATTTGTGGTTATATACAACCAACCCAAAAAAACAACTGATTTTCGTCACCATAGTTAGTTTTCTCCATTTTCCAAAAACTAACATCTTAAAAGGATTAATAGATATACCATTCTGTGTGATCACATGACCCAATAACAATACTTTTTTCCCAAATTATCACTTTATAAATTTGGTATAATGTTTCTCATTCTTCATAGACGATAACAAAATTCTAAAATAATCTTTACACTCTTCTTATAACATTAAATATACATGAATATTACTTTAAAATACTTCAAAAATACTGATCAAGTTAATCTCTAAAGACTCTATACATTATATCCATAAATATCAATAGTTAAGGGTAAAGTCCTAATGTAATCAATATAAATTCTAACTAAAAAATCTAATTATAAAGGGCCTTCTTTGGTGTATCCTCCATCTTGAACCTTATTTGATGATATCATTTATCCTTGGAATAACATTTAAATCCAAAAAGTATTTCATGTAAGTAATAAATACAGGGAAAATGATACTTTTTCTTGATAGTTTTATTGTTATATTATTTATAGTAAATGTCAAAATGTATTGGCCTATATTTCTAGTTAATAAAAAGAAAAGGTGAATCCCTTTTTGGGGTAAGTGGATAAATTTACGCCGTATCCAGATTATTTGGGAGTTTTGTTTTATATTCCTTCAACTAAATTAAGGATATTATATATAGAGTATTTAAATTTGGTTTAACAAAAAATATGAGTTCTATTGAAAACTAAATTTCATAATTTGGGGGTTGTATAAGAAAATAGTGAATAAATACAACAACATATTCATGAAAAATAGGTAAATATTCAATGTTGAGTTTCACCCTAACCATTTGAGATAAATACACCTTATGAATCGGTAGAAAGTACCATATAATGTAATATCCCTTATAAGTCCATGTACATCCACACACCAATAGACAATCATATGCTTATTTGGAATATCAGACTTGACATACATTTCATGGAAATTGATATGGGATCTATATAAATAGTGTTAATGAACACCCAATATCATATTAAATTCAACATTAGGAAGAATAATAAGTTTTGAGGAATGAAAATCACACAAAATTATATTGGATATGAGTTGTAGACATAATATGAGATCATTGTAAAATTAAGAGTTTTCATCAGTAATTCAAAATCTAATCATAAAGGCGGGGACATGAAATATTTATATATTTCATAATATGAGAAAAGTGGCTTAAATTAGAATCCAAAAAATATTTTATAGTCATATTGGTGATAATAAGTTCACCCTTCACCATTTTATTTCCATGACCCTCATAGAGGGTTTGATCTTATGAGTGTTCCCATTGTATGTTTTCTTAAGAGGATATTAATGTTGATTTTTGTTATTAACTATATAATTCATGAATTTATTAGTATAATTTGTATACTGATTATAAATATATCATTTTATTATTGTTGGTTCATTTATTTCATATTTATCTCCACTAATTTCTTTGGGAATCATATTCAAACCACTTCAACATTCAATTTCTTGATAGACTTTTTTTCAACACAGAAATCACTTGCTAATAACCTTATGGAAATTCAATCCTTACTTATTTCTAAACATTCATCATAATGAAGGATTTTTTTCATTCCCCCTTGGTTTTTTTATTTTAATCTCTACGATGGTCTATCATTCTCTTGTTTTCCCAAAAACCATGAGAATAATGAGTGTATCTACTCTTTATTTATACCTTGAGAATTCATCCATTATTTTTTGTGTATCCGCCAAAATCCCTTGTGGATAATGCATTTTAGAGATATATTTTTAATACACTACATAAATTATTTTGTATTATCATAGGGAATACTATTAAACATGATTTTTACAGTGAATTTATGATCAAATTATCCTTGTAGGTGATGATGGATTCATTTTCCTTCTACTAAATCACATGGAATCTTATTTCCATTCTCATGAAAAGATTTTGGGGAAATTAATTGTCAAAAATACCCTCTTCACATCTTCCCATGTCATCGTATAAAACTATTTCCCTTTAATAAAATTCATAATAGGTGTCCACATGTTATTAACTTAAACTTAAAAATGATAAAAATTCAAGGAAGTTTTCAATGATTTAAGAATCAAAGAATAAAAAATATTTATTTGGTTGTACAGATCCATATATCTTTAATTATTGGATAGAAGGATCAATTGAAACATGGTTAAAGTTTCCTCATGAAATACTCAATAATTCATTTCTCATAACTTTGGTTTTTTGGAAGCTCATCATTATATAAATGATTAATGTGTAGTTTGATAAAAATAATAAGTTTTTGTATTCTTACTACCACTACATTTTTTTCGCAAGAGGAATATTCTTGCATTATCCCTAAAATTAATGTTTAACATAATTATTCTTGGTTACATCAACCAATGAAAATAATAAACCAAAGTGTGATAATCCATAATCATTAATCATAGTGATAAATCATATAATAATAAAAATTATTTTAAAGTATTCATAAATTATTTCACATTTTTATAAAATAATGACATGTTGGGTACATCCTACCTCACTTTCAATACATTATATTATTTTTTAAGTTATATCCACATTTTCAACACATTATAATAAGTAAAAATCACTAAAATCTACTTTGAAACCAACCAATGTATCCCAAGCATTACTTATATAATTATATAATTTAAGAATAATATTCAATACACCTGATAATAATACTTGCCTCATAACTATAACAGATTAGGGTTTTTTTAAAATTGATATATAAAAAATTATTTTATGAAATATATTCATCAAATATAATAAATTTATTATCCATTTCACCCTAACTTAACATACCCTAATTAGTTCCATTATTCATAACCTTGTGAAAGAGTAAAATAAGAATAAGTTATAATAGATACTCAGAAAGGGTAAAATGAGACATATTAATTGATGATTATAAGTGACTATAAGATAGTAAAAATGATATGATAAGTTGATCATAAATTATGAAAATATACCCAACATTTCATAGACCTCAAATCATAAGCAAAGTTATAGAAATGTTTATAATAAAATACATCAGTCATAAGAGTGCCTAATCATCAATTATCAATCAAGTTCCATGAGAGTGCATAATAAGAATAGAAAATATGTTTTAGTTATAATAATAAGTATATAGAATCATTTATATGTCAACTATCACTTGTAATACTATTATATTGGATATAATTGCAGATTTTATTTTGTTTACATCCCATTCCCAACATTTCCTTAGTCATGGATCACTACTAAGATTATCACAGTGGACGAAGTCCCTTACTAGAGCAGGATCACTCTCCATTCTTGTTCATATTATCTCATGATAGATAAATAATTACCCAATTAATTTGAGGGATTTATAATAATATTCCTGCCTATCAATTAATATAAACTATATACATGTGTATAACATGATCATAAATACATTAATCACTTAATCATAACACCATTAAACCATGGGAAAGAGACATGTTTCTTGAAATACTCATTAAAAAATCTACAACATAAAAAATCCATATAATGAATGTGCATGGAATCATATGATAATATCTCTATTAAATAAAAACAATCCATATAGGATGTTGACATATATGAAAATTCTCATTTATAAGAGCATTAAATATATGATTTAAAAATCTATAAAAAACATCCCTTTTTGGGTAAATTTTAAAAATAAAAATTCTATGAAAAATGGGAAAATGATTTAATTTTTAAAATAATTGAAATAATTAAAGTTATATTTATAATTTAGTTAGGATATTTCTAATGTAAAATTTGATCATTCCATTTATATTAAAAGAGAACATTCTTTTCATACTTCTTTAAAATATAAATAGTGATTTATCTGTAAAACCATTGAAAATATTTCTTTAATTATATTTTAAAGAGAGATTTTTTTTGAGAAATCTAACTTTTTAAAATATTTTATTATAAATTCATATTTTCATAAATGTAATTCAAAAAATAAAGATATGAGAGATAATGATTCTTAACCAAATAAGGTAAAAATTCTGTATTTTTTTAAATCCATTTTCTCAATAATTTTATGTACCAAAGAGAAGATCATAAAAGGAAGAAATTAAAATAATAGAAATAAGTAGTTAGAAGAAAATAGATTAGGTTTAAAATATAAAAATCATAAAATTTCCCTTATTATAAATTTAACATAAAAAAATCCTAAATTTATTTGAAATTGTATCTGAAATCCTTACATCATTTGTAAGATTTGAAATAAAACCTTATAAAATATATAAACACAAAACTATTCTTATACCACCAATAATTTACTCAAATGAATCATAAAATTAATTTAATGGCACTATATAAAACACAAAATACAATTGGTTAATTTTGAAAATGTTTCCACGATATAAAAGTAAGATGACTTAGCCTTAAATCTAGTCTTGACTTTATACATACATAATATTAACATCCTATGTAGTAAATTTAAATTTATTATAAATAAATAACTGAATTATATTCATAATTATATTATAATTTAAAATTCACTTATATTTTTGAAATTGAATTATTTTTAATAATTCTTCATTAAAATCATCATTTTAGTGTTAACAGTTCTGTTTCTCTTGAAAGATTTATATTTATATTTCTTTTCCTTACAAATTGATAATTTTATCTCATATATAGAATATTAATCATGTAAAATAAATCATATTTATTCATTATAAATACTTTTATAACCATCCATATAATTTATTTATGAAAAATGAATTTTATAACTTTAGGGAGAGGGTTGTCTTTATATACGCATGGGTGATGTCTTCATTTACCAATGAATGGAAAGAATGAAAGGTAAGTAACTATAATGATATCATATATATCATATACATTCATTAAATATATCGATATTACTCACAATGTTAAGATAAAATTAAACTATATTTACATCACTTTGTGAAGGGGGTAGTCTACACATAGGCATGAGTGACCTTAGTATTTCTCAAAAGACCGGAATGTTAGAAGGTATGTTATGTTTTCTTATTTATAGAGTAATAAAGATTTTATAAATATATTATATATAAATTAAATATTTATATACGGCCATAAATTTTCGACAATTATTAAAAAAAAATACATCGCTTCTTGGAGATGGTAGTTAGTATGTACACATGGGCGATGTTTTTATTTGTCATTAGAAATAAGGGAGATTGTAAACAGATGTACCATTAAAATAAATAGATTTAAATATATTAAATATACAAATTTCGTGATTTTAATATGGATATATAATATTTTTATGATGTTAAGGAATAATGACACTCAAAACAGATTGCTAAAGATAATTATATATTCTTCAGGTATCATCCGTTATCTTACTCCTTTGGAATTTTTTAGATAAAATTTTTGTGATAAGAAAAAATAGAAGATTTGGGAAGATTTATAAGATTGAATTTGGGTCAGTATATTTTATAATATAGTGCTCAAGTGTTGTGGATATGTGAGAAGCAGGGGTTTCCATTTATAAGTGAGGTCGGTAGAAAACTTGTATATACTTGAAATCTTATTAAATATTATATGTCATTCTAATGTAAATTGGAACCAAAATTTTATAATTTCAAAAAAAAATATGTTTAATTTCAAAATTTAATAAATCAATGATATTTAATACTCTTTTTGGGTTATTTTGAACCTTATGTATTATGTTAACCACCCATTAACCCTTTTAACCCTTAATGCGTTAAGAAGACTTTTACCATAGTAATGATTTATTATAAGCAAGAATGAAGTTAAAATTAGTCATAAATATAAATTATTTTAATTAAAAAAATTTAATCAATTTTATAAAATAAAATTATTATATGGGAAAGAAATTAATTCTAATATCTGGACACAAAATGTGTAAATATTTTTTTAGGAAATATTTTTTACACATAAAATTATTGGATTCTGATTCCTTTCATTGTAATTATAATTAGAATAATTATAATATATTTTATTGAATATATTAAACCTAAATTTTATTATAATCATTCATACATTTTTATTATTAAAATTTATTTAGATAGAATACATTACGCACAAAAAATACAAAATTTTGAGAATAATATATTTTTAACTTTCAAATTTTTATCTTAATTTATAACAAATTAATAATAAATATATATATATATATGATTATTCTTTTGGTTATGTAAATTTTAAATATAAGTAATCAATTATTATTTGTTATAAATATATTTTATTTAGATATAAATTCATAATATGTTAAAAATATAATTCTTTTAAATTAGGTCTCATTTGATTTTATTCAGATCATTAAAATTTGAGTACAAGTTTCTATAGAATTAATGAATACATTTTAATTAGGTCAAACTAGTTTAATCTTATTAAATAACCCATTTATTCATATTTAAACCCTATAATAAAACGAATAAGAAATAAAACTCACATTTAATGATAATATTTCAAATATATATCATGGTTCGTATCTGATAGATGTTTCGTGTAATGAAAGATGCAAATATTTTAAATTTATTAAAAATAATTTGGTTTTAAGAAATATTTTAATTTTAAAATATTCATCTTATAGAATTATCCATTTTTTAAAATCGAACCAATCATCATATGTGAGGTATCCCCCACCCTTCAAGAAATTATAATGCCTTGTGATGTGACTGAGGGTAGGGAAAATTGATTAGTGGTTGTGAGAGTTTTGACCAAGTATAAAAAAGTAAAATTAATATCCATCCAATTATAGTGGGATATATTATGGGGCCCTTACAAATGCTCCATGATTATCATTCATTTACTCATGCGATGCAATAGATGAGTAAATTCCCAAACCATTTCATGTAATTATTACATTAATTCATCAATAATGAGTTACATATTTTTTGTGGATTTTTTAATGATAATAAATTTTGTACCCTATGAATTACATGGGTAGTGACATATGATATAATCTGATAGAACTGTGGTATTAACAATGGTAGTATTAGGAGATCACATTTCATGACTTATGATAAACATGAATAACAAAATAAGATTAATCCAATTTCATTACATGAAACATTGATTAGGGTATATCTCATTAAATCTCTCACATGTTATAAATCCTAAAATACATACACAAATTTTTAATTATATTATATAATATATAATAACTTTTCAGTCCATAACCAAAAATACATTTTGATATAATCCAACAAACTGGGGGAAAGGTATCACTAACTTCACCATATAGCACATCATTTGCAATTCCATATGAATACCCATACAAATTTTTTTGAATTAATAATAAAAATATTTTAGATAGTTTATTTATTCAATCTCAATCCCCATTCAATCAACCACAATGTGTAACACCGCATGCCTTTATAGATTTGTCCAGAAAATATAAAGAAGTAGATCAATAAATTTAATCCTGGAGTGGCCTATAATAAATCATCTGTTCTAATCAAGATACAATGGTATTTGTCTTCATATCCATGAAACACATGTATCACTATAAATATATGCTACAAGTTCACCATATACAAGAATGAATTTTCATATGTTTCCTTTTCCCAAGACATAGATTGATCATGGTACTTGTATTATGTCAAACCCATATAAGAAAATCATACATTCTCAACTCTTTTTTATACTTTCCATGGTTATGTCACATATAATTCACCTTTATCAATGATAAAATTACATTACCAACATCCAAATACATAAAAACATCATATATAATACCTATTCTCATCCACACATTCCAAATATATATCAATCAAGGTTCTAGATTTCATATGTTATATATAAGAGGGAAAATCCCATCATGGATTATGTAAAATAAAAATTATGATCATAAATATTCCCAACCACACCATGAATAGCTAATATATTAGGCTTATTTAAGCAATATATCAAAGTATAAAGGTTATCATGTTTGGTATCTCACTAATCTTAGGTCACAAGGACTCTAAATATGTTCCATGAATCCAAAATATAGCAGTGAAATTGTATATGAGTATTTATAAGGTATTCTATGATGACCCTAACCTAACTGAGGTCCACGCCAAAATACCCCAAGCCCACCTCTATAGGCAAGGGGGTGGTGAAAAGTGTTGAAATGCATATCCTAAATAGGAGTCTATTTCCTATGTAACTGTATGCTGAAAATCTACCATCTTAAAGATAATGTGTAGAGGAATAATAATACCAATCTACAACCACAATAAAGTAAGTGAAGCATGAAAAACCTCTAGGGTGTACAAGAGTATAATAGAGGAAACCAAAAAGTAAAGGGAAAAAACAGACACATAATCAAGAATATGTCCAAAATTGAAAAAATGGGAAAAGTAGAATACTCTGAGATCCCATCTATTAATTTCATTGTTTTTACCATCAAATTCCGTACAAAGCTCTAGGTACCCCTATGATCCTAAGAATTCACCATTGACCTATCCGACATCTCCTGAAGATACGAAAAGTGATGGAAAATCTCATATAGAGGTGAGTATATACATTCCCAGTAGGATGCCCTAAAAGCTATATGGGGAGTAGTGAGAGATATAATAATAAATTGAAAGACTGTATAATAGTACACATGATGTATCTGAAAACAAATAAAGTTAAAGATTGTATTAATTCAATAAAAATGGTCTCAACTCAATGTTTAGATGAACTAAATATAGAGTATTTTCCACCCATAATAGGAGAGAAGACTCATCTAACCAAGAGAAGCTAAATGCAGAAAGCATGTGGCATACCCTTGGCATGTTTTCATGTTATGGAATGATAGTAACTAAATAAAACGTTTTGGATATATATATATATATAAACACTAAAATAAGACAAAAAGAGAGATAAAGGGGATCTGAATCTCACAACTAATACCAATAAATATAGTTAGAAAAAGTTCCAAAAATCCATCAATGATTCCCAATATCTCATGTGTCTGCCCAGAAGTAAGCATCCATATCAAAAAAATCATCATTATTCCCTACATTCAAGGAACATATTCTCTAGGTATATGACCCATGGCAACATTAAATTGGAAGGTTCCAATCTAGAAGTTATCAAGGATGCACTGCCCTCAGAATTTGTGGAGGACCCACTACCCAACTCTTCTAGAGGGATTCACATTGAGGCCGAAAAGGTCTCACTACCCTACCCTACTAGAGAGTTCCACTTGGAAAATTTCATGTACCCTCGTCCTAGCTCTACTAGAGGGTTCCACTTTCGAGTCATCAAGGACCAACAACCCAGTTCTATTATATTGTTCCACTCAGAATTGAAAGAGGACCCACGACCCAACATTATTGGAGGGTTCTGCTCAGAATTCATCATGGAACCACTTCCAAACTCTACTGGAATGTTCTACTCAGTATCCGTTGAGCACAAAATGCCTATCTATACTAGAGGATTCCACCTAGATGTTGTCAAGGACACACTACCCAGCTCAACTGCAGGGTTCCACTTGGAAGTCATTTAGAACTCACTGTCAACACATGCTGGAGGATTCCACTATGAATTCATCGATGACCCACTACCCATATATACTAGACGGTTCGACATAGTATGCCTCAGTTGATCCTGTGTGATCATTTACATTTTTTAGAATCACCTAACCATGAATAATGTATATAACATTCATCATATTGTCCCAAAATCCATAACCAATGGGAGCTATCATGTTTTAAATGAAACACACTCAGAATAGGCTATTCACATGACACAATTCAATTCTAAATGACTGAGATAAGAGAGGATGAAGTTTAATCAAATGGAGGAACATGTCGTGTAGAAGATTCACATGGAACGTGGTCTCACTCAGCTATTTGGACATATACTCAATAGAAAATGGATTTCTATCCATGTAGTACTACAAGACATTTAATGGCACCACATGTTGTGTCTCAGCAAAATGCTTGATGAATTCATGAGTCTCATTGTCCATCCCTGAAAAAACATAATTCTACTAATATTCCTATGAAAATGAACATATATTTATAAAAGGATTAGATCATTATAAACCTCATGTAATATTATAGGGATAGTCTATTCATTTTCCCAAATCAGTTAGTCGGTGAAAAAGTCACATTTCACTACAGAAAGAACAAATGGCGCTTCATGGGCTCGATCCAAGAAACATAATTAAATTAACAATATTTGTCTCCAAATGTCCACATCAAAATAAGGGTCTTATAATTATTTGGAATTTCATTGTCCAAAGCCATGGTTATAAAAAAGGTATGAAACATAAATTTTAAATTATTGTCTATATTCTAGGTTCACCCTACCACTAACAGATTTCCAATTGGATACTGCATGGTGAACTTATGGCCACAATAGTGGTTTGAAAAGAGAAATAATAATAATTATATTTCATATTGTAATTATTTTTTATTATTTTTTTAAAAAACCACATATGCATGTGGCTTTCCCCTCACTTCTCCACACATTTAAAAGAGGTGTTCACCCCTTTATTTTTTATATTAATTAATTTCATTTATTATTATTATTATTAATAAAAGAACATGAATATTCTTGGCCATAAAGAACATCTCATTCCCTAACCACCATGAGGTTTAGATTTTATTCCATTTTATTCAAAATTAAATGTCAATTAATTTTTCTATCCAACCACACTTTTTATACCACCATTATTATTATTATTATATATAATATTAATAAAAAAGTACTCATTCAATTTTTTTAACTCATCATAATAATAATTTTTATTAACAAAAATAATAATAACATCCACTATGTTGACTATATTTGACCACCTCATTAGATATCCATGTATGACCACATTCTCACCCACACCAACTAGCCTCTTTCAAGAGACTCTGCACACAACCTCTTTTCGGAACTGATTTCATCACACCACATGTATTCATCGCATGTCAACCTATAAAACATAGATCACCAATCTAATATTGAACCTTCTCTTATCACAAAATCTGTAACTATGGTATTGATCTAGTCTATTAACAAAATACAAACCTACTAGTTTATCAATTCGATCACAAGCTATTGATCGATGTTTCATTTGTGACATTGAAATTAATTTGGGGGTCTAATAATACACAAACCCACCATGGAAATGTCAAATCATGACCTTGTGTTCCAATAATGAATATCATGATGAATGGTGGTAGAAAACCACAAATAAAAAAAAGTGATAAGAATCATTAGCAAAATGTTCTTGTATAATGATTTCATATAGATAAATCTTGGTTGAAAAAATAGGCATGAATAAAAAATAAATTGAAAGAATAATTTATTTCAGCATAGATGCTCATCTGAAGAATCATTTAATTGTAGAATAATGAAAGAATGTTGATCGTTCTCAACAATTTAATCAAAAGGTGTAGAAACCATAATGAAAAAGTACTAAATTGATTATTTAATGATATTTTGTGAAGAAACAATCTTGTAGAAATTAATGTGATCCACTTCCGCTGGTGTTTTTCAATTCACCTCAATCAGATAATAATTGGTCACTCTATATACATTCGCCAAAATCGAGTGGGTAGAAGCTCCTCTCAATGGTCATAGGGTTATTCAGCTAACACTGGAGTTTTTCTAATTAAGCATACTTATAGGGAAAATGTTTTCGGTCATTTTATTCAAAATAAATCAATAAATTATTTATTTTAATTAAAAGCACCTGCCAGCAGTGGCCTTTAATTGATATCCCATGCCGACCAACTTTAGGTGAGGGTTAGGGTAAACACTACATTCTGAACTCAACAGTGGTCTCATATTTCTCATTCGAGTCTCTTTTAGTGAGTTATATGGGTTTGGGTTATTAAATAAAATAAATTAATTAATTAATTTATCCAATAAAACTGCTAACATCTTTCCTATCTGAACGTCCTGTGACGACCAACCTTAGGTAACAACTAGGGTAAACCATATGATAAATTTTCAACCACGGTCTCAAATTTCATACCAAATAATCCATTCATGAGATATTCCTCTTTTTCCATAAAACTATGAAGGTTTGATAAAAATATTTTTAATATTTTTATAATATTAATTCTAGGTTCACTGGGACTTGGAATCACATGTTGTCTCAGTGCCTCACTCCAAAAATATTTATACGAATAATCCAATGCCTTATATGCGAAAACTATAACCTTTACAAATACTTTAGGGGTTATCTATAATTTTTTGTATCTGATTATTATATTTTCCATGTCCATACTAGAACCCACCTCAGGATAACCATTAAATTTCCTCATAATCTAGAATACTCCATGAAGAACTTAATTCAGGAATAACATAATTTCATACATTAATATGTCAATTATCATTTCAATATTCTAAATATATCTCAATATGAATTTTTACACAACCATTGTGAATTAATGACAATTTTGATATATCCTATTTGATTAATTTTATATTCTTATACTATTTTAAGAATACTTAACAAAACCCTACATAAGTGCTTGTCTAGTGTATCATATATGACATACTTCTAGATCATTTTTATTGATTCCAAACTTTCTAGTATTTTTAACTTGTTATATCTATATATAATTATTTTCACATATTTATGTGATCATATAATAAAATCGTACCCCAAAACTTTTTATTGGTTAATTACTATGAGGAATGAATGTTTGAATAATGGTGAGATATAGGAATACTATTCCTCATTTCTGACACCTTGAAAATAATAAAACTCTTTAACATAACAAAATCAAATTTTATGATGTTAATAAATTATATTATCTACATAGAATCTTTTTTAATTTAACATCATATTCATTTTATGCCTTTCTTTTAAATTATTTCCTTGAAGGCATTTAAAAAATAATAATATAACATTTGATAATATTATATACCAATACATCTTAAAATCCTTTAGTATTTTTTAAATTCATATTTTAAGAGTATATAAATATAACCATTTATATTTTTATTTATCACTATAACTTAATAACTTTTTAATATATTCAATATAATTGAATTTTTATATTTACTAGTATAACACTTTTGAAAAAAGTGATATTAAATTTTATGACAAGTAATATATCTTTTTATTTTAATATTTACCATAATATATCATATACACTTTAGTATATTTAGTAGAAAGAATTTTTTTTTATAACAATACAATATTTTATTGTTAACATTCAAGTTATCTAATTTCAAACATACTCCCACTAACCAATTAGACACTATATTATTTTCAAAATATCATTATATGATATATATAATCCTTTATGCTGTGATATAATAACTATTTCGTTTTAATAGTAATATTTAATAAATAGACCATTTTTTCAATATCATATAGTGTTTTCTTTGTATTTTGGATAATTTTACAATGAAAATAAGACTTTATTATATAAAATATTCCATTTATGGGTGGAAAGAACACATTCAATCATATATTAACAAATATCTGGATAAATATTTTACCATGGATAAATAATTTTGTACACATTCCCTCTTTAAAACGTTGTTATATAATCTGATGAATCACAAAACTTTTTCATTAAATCCATTATATCATATTTTTTATGAAAAAAACTTATTAACAAATAACTCATCTTATCATATAAGGGAATTCAGATAATTGTACAAAATGTTTATTTTCATTCATCTAAGCATGGTATATTCCATTCCATTAACTTATTTTATAAAGAAAATCATTAATTCATCATGTTATTTTACACTACAAATCTAACCCTTTATTTTATGCTATTTTATAATTACAATACTTGTAAAATATAAAATTTAGTACCATATAAGTTTAAAAAATAATGAATTGAATTACCAAACACTGATGCCTAGAATGGAAATTCCATGGAGTTTCAAATACCCCATTATATATGATGATAATTATGTCTTACATAATCACTCTTTATTGCATTCATATTTTACATTTAGGTATCAATGTCTATGACTTAATAAATAATGAGACAATTCTAGACTCTCCAACTAACATTTCTTCTATTGGTTTGAAATTTTACACACCCGTATAGTAGTAAAAAACCCAAAAAATGGAAATCATATTCTGAGTTAATATATGAAACACACATTGAGAATAATGAAGAAATAATTTCATGAACTAATTCTTATTTTTGTAAAATTCTCATCAATAACAAAAAAATCAATTCCCTAATAGGAACAAGAATCACAGAAACCGCTATCCACTATATATCATTTACATACCTAATCATATTGAATATATGAGTGTATAATAATTTGAACTTGGTCATTTAGAATATAATTCATTTAAAACCTTTAGGTAAATCATTCTATAATTCTCATATGTATCATGATTTAGTCACTGAACAACATCATCAATTGGTTAATTAAGAATATATTTCATTAACAAATAGAATTTTTACTTAAATAAGAACTTTTGTTAATTTACTAGTCTTATGTTTTTTTACATCAGGCTTCACATTCTAAAGTATTAATTTCAATGAAAATTTTTATGATGATATTTTCATTAATATAAAAAAAATATTAGATGAGTATCATATTGTATATTTAATTTATAGTGAAATATATTAATTAGGATCTCATTAAAATAATGTCCCAGTTTATACTCATAATATCCATTAATGGGATATGATACATATTTCACTAACCAATGAGTTCTCTATAGTGTTCCTCCCACCAAATAGCTATTTGGGTAGCATATCATTCTAATATTTTAATATATTACTCTAGCATGATTGAGACGAAACATTTTAATCCTATCCAATATATGGATAAAAATCCATTCTTCTAGTATCTTAACACTTAGGTTTTTCCAACAATGTTTAAACCAAATAAAAGGATTTGGTTTCCAAACTCATAGGGTTTTCCATTTCTACTATACCTTATTTAAGGCAATCCATGGGAACCGTGATATAGTGGATCTTACCAAGTTGGTTGATCGAAGTCTAGAGATGTGCTTTTTTGGAAGGAATATAAATCATATTATTTTTTATAGGATTTAATCTCACAATTTCCTGTCTTGTGATTTCATTTATGGAGGATTTTTTCTAGTGACATTGTTTTGAATCATTATCCTTCAAAGAAATCAATATTTTTTTTCCATTTTGATTTGGAACTGTTTTCACAACTCCCAGTTTGTTCAACTACAACAAAAATATAATTTTAATATATTTAAACATATTTGAATCCATCCCCTTCATGGGTTAAATAATATTTTAATTTATTTTATTATACTTATATAAAAATGATAATGTCCTCATGAATAAGGCTAGAGCCATAGATAGCTAACCACAACATTTTTAAATCACAATATAAAAATCCAAGATTGTGGGATGTTAGACCCAAATCCACATTAGCTTATGATACATTAATGAAGAGAGATTATAGTTAACCATAAATATAATACCTGATTTGAATAATTTATATTCAACTACTAAATTCTTGTTAATAACATTAATTACAAAAAAAAAATATGTTTAATGGAAACTAAATCAATTATCATACCTTTCATGTGACAACATAGATGCATGTATTGTAATATCTAGATGTAGTTTGGAAATGTAAATAAATTGTACACACATTCATAATATAACAATTTATATATATGAATAATAATGCAGTGAATTACTCTTAAATAAATGAACAATTTCCATATTTAAATATGAGATAAAAATTTAGGAACATTTCATAATAAAACTTTTAATAAAAAAATTGTAATATATCTATTCATTCTATAGATTCCCTAATTAGGAATAAAAAAATATTATATTTATTTAATAATATGAATTCTTTAATATAAATCATCATATGGAATTTTTACTTTAAATATATAATATTTATGATATTTTAATCATTTTATAACCAAAATTATTTTATGTAAACAATTTTTGTAATCTAAATTTCACATACTTAATAATATTGAAATATTGATAAAATCAATAATCAAAAATCTTCTAACATGGTTTAAACTATATAGGAAATGTGTTCCTTCCTTTACCATTACAAATTAAGTAGTAACAACAATTAGAAATCTAAAAATCTAAAAATTTTATATTTTAGCTATATTTGGTAATTTATAAACAAATTCAAAATTACTATTATCGTTTCCAAATAAGAAATGTATTTATAATTCATAAGACATTTCGTGTAATTTTATAAAAATAATTTTGGTATTGACATTTAATATTTAAAATATTTATTAATAAATGTTTCCTAATTAATTAATTAATTTTTGCCTATTTATAATATAAGGATTGAGCATTAGAACATTACATAATCTTGCATTAAATAGATATTCATATTGAAGATATTATCAGGTTTAGAGTTTTATAAAATTATGCCATAACTGTTACATTACATCTCAAAAATTACAAAGTAGACACTTCTACTGAGTTTCCATTTTTTCATAAAATATATACTCTTGATTAAAAAGAGTCATTTCTTGTTCCATGTTTTAGACAGAAAGACGATACCTTGATCCCGTCCATGAACCTATTCATCTTTATGTCCCGTGAAAAATATTTCAAAACATGGGATGAGCCTACAAAGAACAGTAAGTGTTATAAAATAAATAAAGAAAAAATTATTTCATCAATACATACATAAATAAGATCTTAAACATACCTTATGAAATCATAAGATTTATAAATAACACATAGTAATCACAAATCATAAAGGTAACTTGTGGAATCCATAACATACTTACGTAGTAGCTTTCACAGCTATTTAGAGAGTCACTTTTGGAATACCCATCAAAATATATTCCTTAAATATCATTGGAGAAACATTCAATTTTACCTCCATCACGTTAACCAATGCATTGGAGAGCTATCTCAAGCTCAGCTGCTCTAGGTTTATCTCAGAATCAGCCGTATATGTACACAATGCCCAAGGACCATAACATATTCATAACACCAAAAACAAACATAAAGCAAAGATAACATTTCCACATCATTTAAATATATTAAAATAAAAAAACTATTATCAAAACAATTTTCCATACCAAAATATGTAAAATAGTATATGGTATTTATTTTCCATTGAAAAACATTATGGCTTTTATGGAATCCATAGATCAAATAATACTCGCGGCGGCAGAAAAGGTCATTGTCATGACTTAGGTTAAAAGAAACATTATTTTTTTCGTTTAGTAAAATTCCTCCTATAAAAATATTTCCTTTGAATGAAATTAAAATTCAAAGGTGTTTATACATCGTATAAAAGAATGTCGAGTATAAAACAAAATATGGCTCAATGAAAGGAGATTGAGATGAAATCCCTTACCTCATGTCCGACTTGACACGTTCATTCTTTAATCTCCAGAATAATAAACTAAAGTTAAATTTTACTTGCTTAAAAATAATTTTATATTTTATTATTCTTATTATATCACTTATTACCATGTTATAAACATTATGTAATAATTTTAGTTAATAATGGTCATTTCGTCGATATTTGGTACCTAAGTCAAAAATGAACTTATAATTACATGTTGTATATGTGTTCAAATGTTAATTATCTCAAAAATGATATTCAGGATTTAGATATCATATATATATAGTATATATATTTATTTATAATAGTACAAAACATTTTGAGGTAAGAAATGAAATGCACCGTTCATGGAGATGGTAGGCCTTCTGTACACGTGAACGCTACTTTAATTTATACTTTGTATTTTTAATCGATTGAAACATAATGATAAATAAGTAAATTATAATTCCAGTATAATATCATATATAATTTTACTAACCCCAACCTTTATATGTTCCACATATGGCATGAATAAGTCATATCACTTTGAGGGGGTCGTAGTCTTCCCTCAAATGAAATTATCGCATTTACCCATTATGGAAACCATAAAAAAATTATACAAATTAAAAATATATAAGAATAGAGAAAATATAAATATAATATATATAACATATAAATATATTTCCATCATAATGGCCACCATAAGATGTGGTAGGTGAATATTGAACAGTCATCATTTCGTGAGGCAGTAGTTCACCGTCCACAGAAAGAATATGTTTTTTACCCATTAGATGGAGGTGTGTGTAAGTGTAGTTCTAATAATTCTCATTAGAACAACCTAGTATATTTAGGATAATGGTTTTGTTATAATATAAATGAATAAAATAAGTTTATGGTGTGGGATAAAAAAATAAAAGAAAAGAACTTAAATGAAGATGTTACCTTTAAATCGGGTAACTCCCATGGTTTGAACCAAAAAGATTTTTTGAAGGGACTTCTCCCAAAGGTAAGGATTTTAGGTGGAAGAGATAGATCTTGAGAGATTATTTGGTTAGAAGTTGGATGAGATAAGGGGCATGAGAGGTGTTAGTAATGGGTTAGAGGTGAGGTCTTTTTATAAGGGGGCGGAGGGGCTCTTTAAGATAGTTTGAAAATATTATTTTATTATACAATTATTTTCATTTTCTAAAGATTGAAATATTATTAAAGATGAAGATAAGATGATTATTGTTCAAAATAAAATAATACAACATGTATTGGACAGGTTTTCTATATTTTTTTAATCTTTCTTATCTAATTTATTTAAAACATTCATTAATGAGGTCAACACTGCATCATTATTGTGTCAAAAATAATTTTATATATTTGATGTCGAAAAATTATAAAAAAATAACATGATGTAAGAAATATATTTATCATTATAATGAATATTTATAGTCAAATATATCAGTTTTATAACTCCACATTAAAATTGGTTTAGTAAAATAATATATCATTAGGATATTTTTATTTTTACATTAAATAAAACGTTATTAATATCGTTATCTTTCCCAAGTGGCTTTCAAAAGCCCAAAGTATCACCCAAGGATTCTATTGGTCGGCCATTACTCATACAATATTTTTTGGATAAGTGTTAAGGTAATTTTATATTATTATAATATTTGTTTCTTGAATTACCCTCTTTACCATTAATCGCGGTAAATAAAAGTCAAAATTTACTATTAACATAAAATTATTTTCATCTTATTGAACCAAATTTTTCTTACTAATAAAAATAATTCATGTCAAATTTTTTAAATTTAATTCAAAGAAGTGGTAACATTTAATTGAAATGAAAAAGTCACATTTTCAACTATTACTCAGTGTTTTCACTATTCATCAAAAATTGATGTTTTTCAAAAAAATACCAAAACATCAGCCTAAGCTATATTTGATATTATGAATTCAATAATTATGTCTCTTTTACTAAATTATAAACCTAGAAGTTTCATTAATTATTTTAAAATTAATTCCCATTGTGAAAAAAAAGCGAGTTTTTAAGAAAAAATAACTATTAAAAGATTGACACTTATTTATTTCCAATTTCAATGTGAAATTTCATCCAATGAACAAAATTGAATTAAATGGTAAAAATATAATATAATTAAACATTAGAAAAATTAAAAAGATATTATATCCATAAAAAATAAATTTGATTAAAAGGTAGTTTTGAATTAAAATATAGTATTTTTCATTATTCATTAACAAATGAATTTTATCAGAAAAATAAATAAAATTTTCCCAAAGTAAATTTTGATGTCCCGATGCAAAATAAGAATTTTATATTTTCAAATAGAGTATATAAAAAGTGAATAAAATTAGATTTTAAGAGGGTTTTCCATAAAAAGGCAGTAAATCAACCCTTTAATGAATATTACACTATTTGTGATTAAAATTAGATTCATTCAAATTTTACACCTCTACGTTTTATTAGATAATGTAAAAAAATTTAATAAAAATGTATATTCATATTGTAGTTAGTTATATTCATTCCTGCTATTACAACGGTAAGGTGTTTACAACCATTTAAAATAATAATATTATATTATTATTTTTCAGTATAACTCAACATTGTGTGCAACATAAGATTTCAAAGAAACTCGTTGTTGTGTATCAGGTATTCCATCGAACATAACATCCCCTTTTAAATTAAAAATAATATTTAATTCACAAAAATGAATAAATATGAAAAAATCATATTCTTAATTTACCTCGGATGCTACATCCTTTACACCTTTTGGAAGTTGAGTCCTTGAAATTTTTATTGACTTATCAAATAAATGGGGGTATTTACCCCTCATAGAATTTTCAGTTTCCCACATTTCCTCTTCAACTATATAGTTTTTCTATGAAACCATTACCTGATGAATTCCCTTATTCTGCTACACTTGCTCTGTTCGGTCAATTATCTGGACTGGTTGTTCCACATAAGAGAGATTCTCTTCCAAATAAACTACCTCTAGGATAAAAACATGATATGGATCCAGAATATACATTCTCAACATTGGAACATGAAAAACAATGTGTACCTGGGATAAACTTGGAGGTAAATCCACATTGTAAAAAACTGATCAAACATTATCCAAGACTTCCAAAGGTCTAATGAACCTCGGACTCAAAATTCCCTTCTTACCAAAATGCATCACACTTTTCTATGTAGAAACATTGAGAAAGAAACGATCACCTACCTCAAAAGAAGGATCCTTCATCCGGTTATCTGCATAACTTTCCTGCCTGCTCTGAGTTGTTCTCATGTGCTTTTAAATCAACCGAAACTTTTCAACCATCTTTTCTACCCATTCTAGTCCCATCATCCTTTTACCAACTTCATCCCAAAAATCTCGAGTTAGACACTACTTCCCATATAATTCCTCAATTGGATCCATCTGTATAATAGAATGAAAACTGTTATTATAAAAAAATTAAACAAATAAAATATGTTGCTCTCAACTTCCCTGGTAATCCACTGATCAAGTACGTATCATATCTTCCAAGGTCTGAATTTTTTGTTCTGACCGCCCATCTGATGGAGGATGAAAAGTTGTACTAAAATTTAATTCAGTACCCAACGTCTTCTAAAGGCCTTTCCAAAAGTTATAAGTAATCCTAGGATCATGATCAGATACAATGTAGAAGGGAACTCCATGCAACCAGACTATATAGTTAACATACAATCGAGAAAGTTGATATAGAGACAAATTATCTCAAATATGAAGAAAATGAGAAGATTTAGTCATTCGACCAACAATAACCCTACTTGAATTATTACCTTTAGATGTCTTTGTTAATACCCCAACAAAGTCCATGGATATATTTTTCCATTTGCATTCTTGCACCGGTAAAGACAGAAGCATATCTTTTGGTAACTTCTGCTATTCTTTATCTTGTTGACAAGTCAAAATCTTCACAATAAAGTCAGCAATATTTATTTCATTCCATCCCACTAGTAAGACTCCTGAAGATCTATGTAAATCTTAGTACAGCCAGGATGAACTGATAATAGAGAAGTATGAGCTTCACATAACATCTCATTATTCAACATTGAATCACAAGGCACACATAATCTGTTCCCAAACCTGCAGAATAGAATCATTATCAATGTTGAATTCAGGAAGAATACCCTTTTGAATCTACACTATCATTTTCTATAACTCAGTATCTTCATTTTTCACTTTCATAATTCTGCATGATATAGATGACTTCACTGACATCTGAAACAAAATAGAGGAATTTCCTGAACCAACAACTTCTATTTCTAAGTTCATCAAATCAAAAACCAAAGGATTTCGTTCCAAACGTAACAAGGTTAATGCAACATTACTTGTTTTGAATCAAATAATCAGACACTTTATTTTCCATTCCTGGATGGTGATGGATCTTGGAATCATAATCCTTGATTAATTCCAGCCATCTCTTCTATATCATGCTGAATTCATTCTGAGTGAATATATACTTCAAAAATTTTCAGATAGTACATTTTACACCATACAAATGATGCCTCAAGATTTTTAAATAAAAAACAACTAAAAATAATTTCAAATCATGTGGGGTAATTTAACTCTTGAGGTTTCAACTGATGTGAAGCATAAGAAATTAATTGATCCTTCTACATAAGGACACAACCATGTCCTTTCTACAAAGAATCATTGTAGATAAAAAACTCACAATTTCTGTAAGGTTAATCTAAAACAAGATCATTCAGAAATCTTCATTTCTATTCCAAAAAAAATTCATCACATTATTTTGTACAAAATAACTTATCACCTTTTCGAGTTAAATTAGTTATTAGGCTATATAACCGTGAAAAACATTCAACAATCCTCCTGTAATAACCTGTTAAACTCAAAAAAACTATGAATCTCTCTACTATTGGTAGGTCTTGTACATTCTTTAACAAATTTTGTTTTAGAAGGATAAATAATTATTCCATTTTTTGAATCAAAATGAAGAAGGAATGAAATTTGTTGTAACCAAAACTCACACTTGCTGAATTTCAAAAAAAGTTTCTTTTCTTTTAATGTTTGCAAGACAACCATTAAATGGCCGTCATGTTCCTCTTAACTTTTTGAATAAACCATAATTTCATCAATGAACAGTACCAAAAACATATCCATGAAATCACAAAAAAATCAATTCATTAGATCCATGAATATAACATGTGCATTAGTTAATCCAAAAGGCATAACCAAAAAATCATAATGGCCATATCTATTACGAAATGAGGTTTTAAGAATGTTTTCTTCCTTTACATTCAACGGATGGTACCCCGACCACATGTTAATCTTCGAAAAATACAGAGATCCCTAGAGCTGATTCTACTTTATTTGATGGCCCAAGATCTATTGATGTAGTTGCAAAGGATTTCACCACCCCATTCTGCTTGAAGTCGGGATTATTTCCCTCATTTGAGTTCTTGGTTGGACACTAATTTTCCTTATTACCCATTTCATTACAGATGAAACATTTTACTAACTATAAATCATATTTTGTATTTCCATTAACCTAATATTTTTTCAATACAATTATGAGCCTTATGTACCATTTTACCACCTCTATAGCAGTAACAAAAATTTAAAAGGGATTCCCCACTATGACTTTTATCACAATTATCATAAACTATAATTTTATGTTTCTTGCCATCATACATTTGTAAAGAGTTCTTCCCTTTCTTCTTCCACTGCAGCCTCTTAGTCTGTTGTTCGTCAAAGAACACCTGATCATCGATAAACTCCATTTCCATATTCTCCGCACATCGATCAAGTTTTTCATAACTTTTGAAGTCATGAGAAGATAAATCCTTTCGATACTTTGGCTTTAATCCTGAGTAAAAACAATTGATTTTACTATCAAGATCTCATATAAAATTTGGAGCATACCTTGCCAGTTGAGTGAATTTTTCTTCAAATGTATCCATTGAGTCATCCTCTGGCCTCAATTCTAGGAATTGTTTTTTCCTTCCTAAGGCGAACCACTTTAGGAAAATATTTCTCAAGAAACATACCTTTGAATTCTTCCCATTCAAGAGCATCAATAGCCTCACTAACCCTGAAATTTTTCACCATCGACCACCACTGATCGGATTCACCTTCAAAATGGTAAATATAAAGACTAACCTTTTGATTTTTTAAACACCCTATGATATCAAAAATATTCTCTAGTGCTTTTATCCTCCCTTCAGCTAGAACAGGGTCAGATTATCCTCTGAATGATTGGGTATGCCACCTCATGAAATGCTCCACTACTGACATGTTACTCTATGCTTGATCTGGCTGATCTCGTGCATGGATACCACCACCATTTATATATATTTAGTCAACTGTTACATCACTAACACAAATTTTTTAGTTCCGATTTCAACTATCTCAGGTTGTTGATTTGGAAGTTTGTATTCCTCCTGATGTCGTTCCATCATAGCTATCATGTTTCCTCTGTAGAAAACCATTATAAACACAGAAATATCTTAGGCGAAGAAACATTGTAATCTATAAATGTTATATCATATCAATATTAACATTTATTAATTTATGGATATTAATTTACCAATATGATAACTCCAAAAATTATATAAACTGACCTATGTTACCAATTATAAGGACCCAACTTTAAACATTACAAGATCTCGAATTAAATTTATAATTTAAATTTATCATATTTTTAGGTATTGAGTTTTAGATAATTAGTCCATAAATATTAAATTACATATCAAAAATTGCAAAGTAGAAAATTATACTCAGTTTCCATTTTTATCCTAAAATAAAAACTCTTGAAAAAATAATTATGTCTAGTTCCATATTTTAGACAACAATACTTTTTCTCTATCCTATCCTAGACCCTATTAATCTTTAAGTCCTATGAAAAACATTTCAAAAAGTGGTATGAGCCTAAAAAGAACAGTAAGGGTTAAAAAATAATGAAGGAAAACATTAGTTCATCAATACCTACATAATATAAGCTCTATAACATACCTCATCAAATCATAAGATTTATGAATAACACATAGTAATCATAAATCATAAAGGTAACTTATGGCATCCATAACATACTTACATTGTAGATTTCACAGACACATATAGAGTCATATTTGGAATACCCATCACAATATATTCCATAAATCTATTCGGAGAAACATTAATTTTTACCACTTTGACATTACACAAGGCATTGGATAGCTATCTTGGGCTCACCCACCCTAGGATTATCACAAAACCTCCCATATAAGTAAAAAATTCCCAAGGACCATAACATATTCCTAACACATAAAACAAATATAAAGGAAAGATAACATTTCCACATAATTTACATATATTGACATAAAAAATACACTAACAAAACCATTTTGAATAAAATAATATGTAAAATAATATATGGTATTTATTTTCCTTCTAAAAACATTTCAGCTTGTTAAGGAATCCATATATAAAATAATACTCGTGGTGGCAGAAAAGGTGGTTCTCGTGACTTACATTAAATGAAAGATTATTTTTTTCATTTAGTAAAATGCCTCATAGAAAAAGATTTACTTTGGATGAAATTAATAGTAAATGGTTTTTATTCACTATATGAAAGAAAGTAATGTATAAAACAAAATATGCATCAATGAAAAGTGATTGAGACGAAGTCCCTTACCTCGTATCCGACTTGACTCGTTTGTTCTTTAATCCCAGGAATAATCAAATAAAGTTAATTTATACTTTCTTAAGAACCATTTTCAAGTTTATTATTCCTTTTATATCACTTATTACCTTGTTATAAACATTATTTAATCATTTAAGTTAATAATGGTCATTTTTTCAATATTTGGTAATTGAGTCAAAAATGAACTTCTTATAATCACATGTTGTTCATGTGGTCAAAAATTCATAATCTCAAGAATGATATAATTGATTTAGATATATTATATAAAATATATATCCAGTATATATTTTTATTTATAATAGTACATATCATTTTGAGGTAAGAAATGAAATGCACCTTTCATAGAGACGGTAAGTCGTACGTACGCATAAATGATACTTTCATTTCTACTTCGTATTTTTAATGGAATGAAAAATTAATGATAAATAGGTATATTATAATTCCAGTATAATATCATATATAAATTTATTAAATCATCCATTTTTACATTCCACCTATGGTATGAATGAGTAATATCACTTTGAGGGGGAGGTAGTCCGCACTTCCTCAAATGCAATTATCACACTTACCCATTATGGAAACAATAAAGGTATGCTATAAATGAAAAATACATAAGAATAGAGACACTATAAATATAATATATATCACATATAAATACAGTGACATCAGAATGGCCACCATAATAGGTGGTAGGAGAAGATTGATCATTCATCATTTCGTGAGGCAGTTGTTCGCCGTCCACAAAAACAGTATGTTCTTAACCATTATATAGAGGTATATGTAAGTGTAGTTATAATAATTATCATAACCAAAACATATTATATTTAAGACACTAGTGTTTTTTATAAAATAAAGGAATAAAATAGTTTATGGGGTTGGAGAAGTAAAATAAAATAAAATAACTTAAAAGAAGACGTTATCTTTAATTCAGGTAACTCCTTTTGGTTTGAACCAAAAGGATTTCTTTAAGTTCCTTCTGCATAAGTTAAGGATATTGGTTAGAATATAGGGATCTTGAGAGATTATTTGGTAAGAGTTTTGATAATCCAAGGGGCTCGAGATGTGTGATTAATGGGTTAGAGGCTAGAGGTTCTTATAAGGGGGAGGAGGGGCTCTTTATGAATGTATGAAAATATTATTTTATTATATAATTATTTTCGGTTTCAAAAGGTCGAAAACTTTTTAAATTTAAAGATAAGATGAATCTTGTATTAAATAAAATCATCCAATAATAATTGGAAATGTTTTAGATATTTTTTAGTCTTCATAATATTATTTCATTAAATCATTAATTATTGAAGTAAAAACTGCATCATTATTATGTCATTAATTATTTTAATTATTTGATGTATAAAAATTATAAAAAACATACCATGATGTAGGAAATATTTTCATATTTATATTGAATATTATAGTCAAATATATCAATTATATAACCATACATTAAAAGTATTTTATCTATATAATACATGATTATGATAGTTTTATTTTTACTTTAAATAAAACATTATTAATATCATTATCTTACCCAAGTGGCTTTCAAAGGACAAAAGTCTCACCCTCGGATTTTCTTGTTCATCCCTTACTCATCCAATAAGGTTATTACAAGTTTTAGGGTAATTTTATATTATTATAATATTGTTTTTACTGTGAATTACCCCCATTTACCTATAACAGCGATAAATAAAAGTCAAATGTTACTATTCACCAAAAATTATTTTAATCTTTTTGAACAAAATTTTACTTTATAATAACTACTATGTATTTCTTAATTTTGAAATTCATTTTATAGGGGCGATGAAATTTTTATTTAAATGAAAAATTCAACTTTTTAACTACTACTCAGTGTTTTCACTATTCATAAAAAATTGATGTTTTTCCGAAAAATACCAAAAATTCATCCTAAGATATATTTTATATTCCAAATTAAAAAATGTGATATATTTTACCAAATTCAAAACATAGATGTTCCATTAATTAATTTAAAATTAATTCACATTGTCAAAATAAAAAGTATATTTTTAAGAAATAATAACTATCAAAAGATTGACACTTGTTTATGTTCAATTTCAATGTGAAATCTATTTAAATGACCAAAATTGGATTAAATGGTTAAAATATAATTAAATTACACTTTAAAACCAATTAAAAAGATAATATACCATAGAAATAAATTTTATTAAAATAAATTTTTGAATAAATATACAGTATTTTTTACTTTTCATTAAAAAGGAATTTTATTAGAAAAATAAAAAAAATTTACCCAAAGTAAATTTTTATGTCACAATTCTAAAGAATAATTTTATTTTGTAAAATAAAACATATAAAAGTGAACAAAACTATATTTGAGGGGGGATCACCATTAAAAGGTGGTAAATCAACCTTTTAAGAAATATTAGAGTATTTGTGCTTAAAATTTGATTCATTCACATTTTAATCCTCAATTTTTTTTATAAATATAAAAACATTTAAAAACATGTATATTCATATTGTATTTAGTTCTGTTCATTCCCACCATTTCAACGGCTATGAGTCAACTACCATTTAAAATAATAATATTATATTATAATTTTTCAGTATAACTCAACGTTGTGTGCAACGTACAATTTCAAAGAATCCCATTGTTGCGTATCAGGTACGCAATCGAACATAGTAACCCCTTTAAAGTAAAATTAATATATAATTCCCAAATATTAATAAATATGAAAGTATTATATTCTTTATTTACCTGGTATGTAACATTAAATTAATTAATTTTCAATAATATTATTAACTAATAAATATCCATAATGTACCTTTAATCATTTTTTACAAACAATTTATAAATGAATTTAAACAAAAAAAAAATTTCAAAATAAATCCTACTTAATGATTTAGAGTAAATCATAAGTTATGATTGATTGTAAATTGGTGAGTGTTATCAGTTGTATTTTTATATAGGTGTCGCCATGTTTTTTTTAAAATATCACTATCATATTTAGTGACACACATAAATATTTCAAATATGATTTGACAATATATTTTGTAACCATGAGATGATTATATGAAATTATATGACATTTTTGATTTTTATGCAATTACTAACACAAATCATAAGGTTTTATTCCATGTTAAGGGTTTTGATATCCCATAAAATATGTTGCAACTGAACCAAATAAAAAATACCAAATTTTATTTTATGATAGGAATTCTATATGAGATACGATAATAAAAATTTATTGTTAGCATGATTTCAGAAAGTCAATTACATTGTATGTTTTTTTACAACAATTAGGGTTTCTTAAGAGATCTAATAATAGTTTATTAATGTGGAATAAGGGATTAATAAAACTAAATCCAATATCACCATTCATGAAAGATGAAACCATATGTAAACTGAAAGTTAAGATATATACATGTAAATAACAACAAATCCACTTCCTACTTCTTTCTTATCCTTATTAATAACATGTTCTTGATGAATATCAAATAAAGGTAGCTAAATGAAATATATCCTTTAGATAAATCCATCATTTGAAATCAAATAATTCATTATATGAGCTTGATCTTCCAATCTCTAAGACAAAATAGTGTCTCATGATGTGAAGGAGGCATGAAAATAATGATTTAAAGGTGTGTTAGTTTGTAAAAATTAAGAACTATAAAAAATTACATCCCACACAAGGTAGTGGGATCATTTATAGGTACCCTAAGGATACGTTTTTTGTGTTCATGAAAATAATAATGTGTAATAATTCCTTATTTAATGCATCTACTAATCTATGAAATCATTTCATCAATGAATCACACATTATTTTAATCATATATAATAGTTTTTTAATGATAACCAAAAAAGTATGACTAAATTGAATGATAAAAACTATCATTTGGTAGCCCAAAAAACAAAATCTTTTTTGGAGGCATATGATTTACATTTTTATAACACACAAATTTAATGGTACTGCCTTATGATATAATATAATCACAAAATTTTTGTAGAAAAAGGTTGTGGCATGAAATATCATTCCATGAATTACAATATATCAAAATCATATAATACTATTGGGATAAACACATCACAAGAAAAATTATTTAGGGTGTGTCTTCTTTAGTGGATCTGTATGGATTTGTTTATATTTGTTCATAAAATTATGTATTTTCCCTATTTTTGAATGATTAAGGAGTTGGTGGGGATCCCATGAGTTTTTTATATAAATTATCATAATATTAAAGATAATTATTTATTACATATGGATGATAATTTTTTACATAGCAATGCCCACTTTGAGACAAGTAGGGTTTTACATTGATAGGTATTTGTTCACGATTATGCCCTCCTAGTGTCCGGAGAGGTCACACCATGAAAAATGTATTTGTACCTAGGTAAGTGTTATATAGGAGTAAACTCATATTTCATAAGGCTCAACCATGGGATATTAGGGTCTTATTATGGTATAGAATTTATTATGATGATTTTAAACCTTATGTAGCTTATATAAAATATTTTGTAAGACTTTATTATTAGGGAGATTTTTTTTAAGAACAATTTGTTCTTTTAATTGGTTTTTAAATTCTTCAGTGAACTTAATAATGGTTATTAAATAATTTGAAGTTTGTTATTTTTTCTTTACTGTGTTCAAACCTATTTTCTAAAAATATATTGTAATTTATAGAATTTTTTATTACGTCAAAAAGATAATATTGTCATAATATTATAACACAAAGAGATCAGCACATAAAATTTAAAATATAAATCAATGATTCAAAAGTATATGGGGATTTTTGGTTGATTGACATGAAACCATACATTAAGAACATAGAATTTGACAATATATTTTTTATAGTTGTAATAATAAATTCAACTGAGGTCTTCATCTATTAGAATAAATAAATAGATCAAGGTTTTAAACTATGCTAAAATTTCATATAGTCTATTTTAATTTTAAATAATTACATTAATTTTAAGGCTTTAAATTATAATTTATACTTTAAATGATTATTTCTATGAGCTTTAATTTAGTGAAAATTCAGTATAATTATCTTTGATCTTAATGTTATAATTTTAAATTTTCTCCTTCTACAAGATTGAGGAGGTTTGTGGGTTGAAATTCTTGATGATTTTGGTCAAGGAGATCAATGAAATTTTTTTATGTGTAAGATTTTATCTTTTATAGGTTAACAGTTTATGAATTCTTGGGGAATGGAATTTTTATCAATTATGAGAGTGATTAGGATCTTCTTCCAGAGATTCCTCCTCTTGACCGTGATGTCAATGAAATTTCTACAGGAACTTGTTTCTTTTTATGAAGGTAGTTGAGGAGGATTTGGGTGTGGAACTAGGATACCTAAGATTAGATCTATATATCCATCTTAAATAAGGTTTGAAGAAAAAATATTCCTTTTTCTTGAATAAATTTAATATGTGAGTGGAAATAATCACGAAGCCTTACACTTGATTAAATCGAATTTTATTTCCCAAAATCATCCTCATTTTTTGGAATGAATCAAACAAAAGACATGTGGTGAATATATCAATTGTTTTCTACTTGTTTGGATAAAACTATTGCATCAAATTTACATACCCCACCAAATTATTTATAATGGTTTATTTGATATTGAGGTGATTTTCTCAAGAATCATGAGTTATATTTCATGATAAATTAATGCATCTCTGACCATCACATATGATATGAAACAAAAACATCACATTATTATTTAGATCATCTAATTAATTTTCAATCCACATATATTGTCATATCACCTGAGTTTAAACAAAATTTATTACCTTGGAAGTAATCAGTGTTACATGAGTTTTGTTTCATTCCAAATTACTCTCTATGATAAATATAAAACCACTATATGTTGATATTCTATCATCCATATTTCCATCAAAATACACATATGAATACCCAAATGAATAAAGACTATTTTTTAATTCATATTACAAATCATAATATCCATTTACTTTTATATATTTAATTACTCTCTTAGTATCCCAAAGTTATGTTTTTTGGAACACTATGAATTTTTTTACAATGTGTAATAGAATAAAAAACATCTAGTTGTGAGGAAATCTAGTTTATCAAACTGAAAATATGTTTTTTACTCTCTTGAATATAAATATTTTCCTTATATTCTATTTATATCCCAATTCACACTAAAATTGGAGTTAAAACTTCAATATAATTTAATATTTTAATCTTCTTCAAACAAATTCAGGCATACTTCTCTTAGAAATAGAAAATTTTGATTATCTTGAGAATGCTTAATATATTTGAAATAAATCATCTTTATAAACATGTAAATTAAAATATTTTCTTCATTTATAAATAAATATCTTTGAAAATAAATTTTTAATTGGTAGATTATGTCAAATCATCAAAATAGACAATAAAATTTTCTGATACCTGTTTAGAGTCTTTATAAAAAGGATTATATCCACTATTCCCTTATTTAATTTTTGACCATTCAAGTAAAAATACACCATTGATTAACATACAATAGGGATTGATTTAAATATTAGAACACCCTTATCAACATGAATATTTTTCCTTCATCTTCTCCAAGAAATAATCCATATGTTTTCGGAATATACACTTCTTGTCCGAATTATCCATTGAGGATGGATGAAGTGAGATCTATTTTGAAGATATTTTATTTCCATTATGCTATTATAACAAGAAAAATGATGATATTCTCAAGTCTCGAAAATGATAAAAAGGTCTCTTAGAATTAAATTAATTCCCCTAGAAAGGAAACCCTTTCCCAAGAGTATTTCCTTATTTATCATCACCACTATTTTTTAATTCAATTTGTTATGGAATACATTGTTCCAATAAAATTATTTTTGGGTGTATTTTTATCCAAATCCCATGTATCAGGGTTTTAGAATTGATACAACTCCATATTCATAGATTTAACCTAATTTTTATGCTCAAAAATATCATTCTCATCGTTCAGTTCCACAAAAGAAAACAACGAGTTATGAATTTATGTTCTCAATGTTCACCTTCTTTGAGTTACATATCCTTGATCACCAATGATATTTTGGACCTTCATCAACTTTTTCATTCTTGGATGAGTAGAATAATGTTGTTCATTATGGATATAAAAAAGATAAATCATCATCTTTAAATTATCTTTCTTCGAATTTCACATTATTTTTTTAAAAAATATCATATATGTCAAAAAATATTTTACATTATATTCTGTTGTATAACGTGATTATTTATGTGTATCCTAATTATAGAAACATTCCATAACCTTCACATAAGAACAATTAATGATATTACATATATCATTATTGTTTAAACAATATTCTCATTTATATGGAGGAAAACCAAATATGACTATATCGGATTCACTTCACTCAACATTCCCAAGATATACACCTTTCACATTCATAATATATGGTACAAAAAATAACTAAAATTATTTAAATCCTAGTGTCTTATTTTAAAAAATAAATTATAATATCATATCTTACTCTGGTTGACACAGAAAAAATTTAGAACCAGAACCCTTGTGCTAATTTGCAGACTGTAGAGACATAAAGAAGTATTATTATAAAATAATATTTTATAATATATTTGGACAAATATATTTGTATTCCTTTCATAAACACCGTTTATTAGTTAATATGGGGCATTTAATTGGTAAAAAATACTTTTTTTCAAATATAGGAACTAACAGTTTCACTTGTGTATTCAAAATTGTTTTATGTTCCCAAATTTTATCAAGGAGAATCAAAACATTTTTATACCCTTCTTTTAAAACACATATCAAGGAAATAAAAACATATTTTCTCTATAAGTTGATTGAATCATCATAAGACCGTAAATTTCTAAATGAATACAATCCAATGAATATGGTTTCTGAAACTCTATTTTCATGCTGGAAAAATTGAATACATTTCAATTTTTTCTTATCAAGGGAATCTAGTTACTTTATCTATTAAATATCATAACATCTGAAAATTATTTCACTTAGTAAGAATGCTAAAATTCATTTGAAAAATGAAATGACATCATCGATTCCATAATTAATATAACTTATTATAATCTAATTATCAGGAATTTTTAAAATCACCAACTTGAATTTTTATCAATATTTTTATTGTCTTTATAGAATTAAATGTATTAATTTTTTAATTTTCATAAATCATTCATTATTTTAGAAAACCACATCAATTACTTCATCTCATAGTTGAGACACACTTAATAAATTGTGCTTCAACACATCAATAAATAATGTTCCCTTAGATTTTAGATTCTATTATCCAAGGCATGTTTAATAATCTAATAATATCATGAGTGAAATATCAATACCAAATACCACTATTCCTTAATTTTATATGTCAATATATTTTATTATCATTAAATATCCAATCACATGTGACAATTCCACAATCAAAATACATGTATGTTCCTTTGATGTTGTCTAATGTTCCCATTCAACATTACTTACCTTCTATATTAATAGTTCTTACTTTTTAGTAATATTTTTAGTATTGGAATTCATAAAAAAATTATTTTTAGTATTGTGAGATAGTATTAGGTTTAGTTACTTTATTGGTCACATTTTCCACATGATTCTTCAAAATATTAGAAAGGGTTTTCAATTTTTAGTGATTAATTTTTTGGTTTTTTTTGGACTTTATTTTATGAATCTATTTAATCACCCTCAATTTCCAACACCCATATATTATAGGATTGTTTAAATTATTATAATTGAACCAAAATATTCTTACCATATCACTAATGACTCGAATATACCTAAAATAGCCATAAAATGTGTAATTACCATTCAAAACTACATTCCATTAAGAAGTAAACTTCTAATATTCTTCCATCATAGAACCATCATTCATGTATCCATTCTCTAAAAATATTATTATAAAATCCCAATAATTGTTTCTTCTACATATTCTTTTTTTATGACCTTTTTAAATTAATTTTTTTTGTGTATTTTTAAATCCAATAATTATTCTCATACTTTTCATATATTTAGAGTTGTTTTGTTTCAAAAAATTATCAACATTCCTCAACCATTTCTTTAAATCAACTTTTTTAGTAAAGTTATTCATTATACATTATCCAAATTCTTAAATATTATTTTAAAAGTTCTATTTGAATGCTTTAAACTTTCTCTTCAATTTAATAAATTTTAATTTGAATAATTTAGAGATTGTTCTCCTTTTGTTTATCATTAATCTCCATGACATATTTAACTTCATTTCATTTGTGACTAATCTCATCAATCATTCAAAATCTTTTGTTAACATTAAATCATTTTATATATGTAAGGTGAAATTACTTATTACATCACTATTAATCTATTCTTCATTCAGTTTTATAATATAAATCACTGTTATCATTGTCACTACATACATATAATAATTTTTTTAATTAGGGTGTTAGAAATTTCTAACCTCTCACTATAGGAGAAGACATTGTCTTGTTGTATTTTGAACCTTTCTTCTTTTAGGAACATCATTGATTCTCATGTTCATTTTCACTATCAATTTATTACTTTTATGTTGAGACATTAGCCATAAAAGTTATAATATCTTCAAAATTACATCAATTTAGTGATATCATTATTATATATTTTTATTTTCCCCTTAAAATATTTATTGAATTGAATAGCCTGACATTTTAAAATTTCATTAAAATATCTCCTTATTCATTATAATACACTTTTTACATAATAACTTCTTTTTTATTCTTATCTTTTTTCAACTCTTTAAAGAATATTTCCTTATCTCCCTTAATGTAACTCATTAAAACACCCCCTTTCCTAATTTCATAGCCAATAAAATTTTATAATGAACATCCAATATAAGTGTAACCAAATCATGGTATTTTAGTTCTAAAATCATTACAACAAATATATTTATAATGGTACATGATATATTTCCAATATCCATATATTAAATTTTCATTACTCCATGTTCCTTCATGTTGATTAATATTTTATTGAATCAAGTAATGAAATCATTCACTATATTATCATAAATTAACATGAAATATTGATATTTTATCCTCCAAACCTATATAGTATCTGACTCCACTTTCACATTTCATTCCTAAATATTTTACAATTTTTAAAAAATTCATTTCCTTATTTTAATCCCTTTAACATTGATGATATCCTATTGTAAAATAATTGACAATATGATATTATAAGAATGAAAACTATTATATAAATTTATCATATAAATATCATTCATTATTGAACCATCATTACAAGGTGTAAATCCATTAGTATTTTCCTCCAATATATAATGAATGATAGGAAAAAAGAAATAGAATAATATGTTACTTATGTATGTAATAATTATTTTCATTGATCATGGGAAATATTTTTCTATTCATTGAATTAATGTGATCCACATTTAATATAGAAATTAAGAAATCATTTTTTTAAATCACAAAAATTCTCCCATAATCAAACTCCAAATCGGTAATTCTCTTTAGAGTGAATATGGGATGATCTAAAACTACATGAAATTCCCCCACACGATTAAAGAGAATTCATTAGGGGTGAATCTATGATTTAATATAATATCATTTTTCTCCTTAAAATAACATTTTAATTTTATTTAGAAGCATGGAATTATTTTTTTTATATAGAGTAATTAAACATAAAGGAATAAAAATATCATGGAAAATAATGTTTTACACGGTTCACTATGAAAAAATGTGATTATATCGACTATATGATATGGTAACACTAATGATCAACCATTCTAGTAGAATTCACCTATAGAATAAAAATGATCCTAGATTATCTTTTTTTAAAATATTATTTCTTATTTGAGGTTTTAATTCACATCATACATGAATTTTTTTTGAGCATATGTTTTAGCAGAAGTAAGACTCGTGCGATTTGAGGATTAGTAGAGTTAGTTTTCTGAATGATACATTACAAAACCAGGTTGTGCTATTGGTCATCCTCCATATATTGGAATAGTTGAAGTTATTGAATAAATATGTTTTTATCAGTTTTTCCATATATTTTTACAATAAAGGAATTACATATGTTTTTTAAAGAATTTTATCTAAGAGTAAATTTCACTATTTATTGGATGTTGGTGGTCATTATAGTGAATCAAAAAAGAACATTAGAGTTGTCCAAGGAGAAATATGTCCCGTTTGTAAATTGGAGGATAGAAAATATGGTTGTCTTGTTCATTCCCATTATAATGGAGAGTTGTAACCACATGTACACATGTTAAAAGGAAATTCATTTGTGATTTTACAATTGGAAAAAATGAAAATCAATATTTCAATATTGTACAATAGTTGAATTCATTATTGAGTTTTTTTTTAAATGGATTTAGAACAAATATTATAACCATATAAATATGTGTTTTTCATTTATGGTATAATTTATTTTTCATGAATTTTTTTTCAGGTATTTTTATTTATTTTAGTAGGAAATACTATTTCATTCAAGTGTAATGATTTAGGGTGATATTTGTTTCCATATGTTATAGAACATTAGTTAATTTATTTCCTAATAATGTTTGTGGTTTATGGATTTTTTTTATGTTAGTATAGTTTATGATGGTGAACATATAGTTGTTAGTGGTTGGTAATCTAAACCATTGGTATCTAAAAATGTTAGTTCACCATGGAATAATAAAAGACTCTAAAATAAAAAATCATGAAAAAAATTTTCTTAATATATTTTTATTCAATGGGAGACTATTATTATAAAGATTATGGTAATTGAAGAATTCAAGGTATTAATATATAGATTCAATGGGATATATGTCAACATCTGGAGGATGCAAGTGGAGGACTATTTAATTTTGAAGGTCTGTGAGGTTCTATTGAAAGGGTTCAAACTAAAAGAAATGGATAAAGAATAATAGAAATGGTTGGATAAAATGAAACTTATATTGATTCAGATATCATTAGAATGGATTGTTTCATATAACATTTGGGAAATTAATATCGTAGTGGTGTGGAGGAATACTTTGGTAGACATGTATGAGAATCTAATTGTTAGATAGGTTATAAAAGATAAGGAAATACAAAGGAAGATGAATGTGTGATCTAATGAATGAATTTACCATGATTTAGATCTTCATAAAACTAGTAAATGAATGTTTTTACGATTTTTTGTAATATATTTCTATTATAATCGATACTTGAATAACTAGATATGACAATAACTACCATAATTATTTTTTTAAGGAAATTAATACTAGTAAGAGTGTTAAAGATATCACTTTGTTTAAATAAATCTTATGGGTGGAAGTGAAAGAACTTACGAAAATCACATTTTATATAGAGGGTATTGGATATTCTACTTTGTGGTAACATGAGAAAAAATTGAAAGATAGCTTAATGGAGATATGTTAAGGTAAATCAACTATTATTTAAACCATATGTTTGAAATTTTGGAAGATAAGGAACATGAAGAAATATTATAGAGATTTCAAGGTAAATTTTTAATGGGGCCATTCCATAAGTTCATTTTTTGTAAATTTTACATTTAAGGAAATAATAATTTATTACTGAGTGGTTATGCTTAATCAGAATCATGGATCATTAATTATCATGCATCATTCCATTCCATGACTGAGATGGAATGCATCATGAATTATATTTTTGGAAGGTTAGTAAAGGACCAAATAGATGATGAGGAGTCTCTACAAGTTAAGGGGTAGTGAAATATTAAAATAAAAAACAAAAATGGAATTTATCTCGAGAAAAAGGGAGCTCGACATACATCAATTTTATGAAACAACATAATTTTAATCAGTTAACTGGATATAGTAGGATTCAAAAAAATGTCCATATATGGAGTATTGAAAATTACTTATGGTTCCATGGGTATTTCTAGATTTTCAAATAATCGGATGTATTATCTAATGTGATGTTTAGATGTAGAAATAATAACCCGAATTAAAACTTATAAAATAATGGAATTGTGGAATTATCATCATGGGAACCATTGTGAGAAAAAATCAAAATCTAGGAAGATAAGTTTATGTTTAATCTCAGTCACATGGATTTTAGATATTGTGAGAGTTTTATACCCATAATGAAGAGAATGATATTTTTAAATTTGAATAGAATTATACATATTTCCTAGAAATTAGATCTCATAGACATAGATTTTTGGGGGCCAATGCGAGTATGTTCAATTGGTTGTCCTTATATTTTGTCATATAAATCGATGGTAGAATAAATAAGTCAAGGATATGATTCCCTAATCACAAATACATGTTTTTCATAGTGTTTTTAGATGGAGGGACACCATAAAAAAACTATTACAATAAAAATTAGATGATTAAAGATTAATAATAATGGTGAGTATAGTATTAGGGATATTTTATGGTTTTGTTGTGGAAAAGGAATCAGGTTTTAGATGATTGTACATGAAACACCAGGGTAGAATGGTGCAGTAGTGTAGATGAATCCAATTTTAAATAATAAGGATTAGAGAAAGTGATTATGTTCTGTAATATCTAAATAAATTTGAGTGGAATATATTAGTTACATTGTGTACCTTGTTAACTGGAATGATTTTAATATTTTTGGGAAGGTGATTCTAGAATGTATTTGTTCTAGAAAACCAAAATAAGTCACCCACCATAGATATTTTAGATATTTATACTATATTATTTTTAATCTCAATGGATAGGATATATTAACATATATGTCTTCAACATCATTATTTATGGTTTACATCTATGATACTTCATTTTTCATCATTGGGATAATGATATAAGGAAATAAATTAAAATATGGAATCATCTCTTTAATGAGAAGATCTTTTGGAAAGACTATAACTTTGTGAAGGGATGAATTATTAGTAATGAATTAAATTGTATTTTTAAAGATGATATGAATATAAATTATAGAAGGATAAAAGTTAAAGAAATTTAATAAATTATAGAAGTTCTTATGGAATGAGATAATAAAACAAATACAAAAAATAGATTAGGAACTATAGATATTGATGGGAGTGTTTTAGAAGGTGAGGGTTTAGAGCTTGTGTTTTGGAAATAGTAGACCGAGATGTTTCATTTTAGAGAACCACCAAAATTAGAGGATTGACCCAATAATTTAGAACTAATTTTCTTTAATTTCTTCTTATGGACATAGGAAAACTAGAGAGTTTATAAGAAGAGACTAAACTATGAGATACCTGAATTTGTGAGTCATACATGAAGGATGAGTCAAATGTTTTTCAAGAAAATGAAATATATGAGCAAAAATATTACCTGAAGAAAATGAATAAAAAATATGTGGGATATCCATTCTAAATAATAAGATTATGGTAGGAAGTGGAAAATTCAAGATTATTTTTCAAGGGGTTTATTTAGAAGGAAGGAGTGAACTTTATCAAAATAATCTAATAAATTTTAAAAAATAAAATAATATAGATTATATTGAGTTTGGTTGGTTATAATAGATTTCATCTATAATTGATATTTGTGAAAACAAAATATTTTCATGGTGATTTATAGGTTGAAATATATATATAGAAAATAGATTGTTTAATGAAAAAATAGAATAATGAGTTGGTGTGTTATATAAAATGGAGTCTTTATATATTAAAATATAAACCAAGATAGTAAAACAAGGACTTCAATGAATTTATAGGAGAGAAGGGATCTTTTAAATAAACTCAAATCACCAAATCTATAAGAATGTACTAAATGGTGGGAGAATTATCATCCTTCACTTATATATGGATGATATTATCCTGGTGGATCTGAAAATTTAATATATTTTGGAGGTGATGTTTGTTTTATATCAAAGGATTAAGATAAAATTGCTTGCAAAATCAAAGAATATTTTTTTTATGTAGATTATTAGAGGGAAAAAGATTTGATTTTTTGATTGTATCATAGAATTAGTACATCTAGATGGTTAATGAAGGATTCCAAATGAAAATATTTAAGGTGGTTTTAACTCTACAATCTAGGAACATCAAATTATCCAAAATAAAATAATCAAAAAATGGAAGTTGAGGTTATTTATAAGTTGAAAGACTAGTTTATTTTAGATATAGGTAGTTTCATATAATCCATGGTATGTAAAAGTTTAAAATTTTCATTTAATATTTTGGTTTTCATTAGATTAAAAAAATATAGGAAATGAGAACTAAGAACTATAAAGTGGATCATCTGGTATCTAAATTGTTCTGAACATATAAACTTGTGTTTAGAAATGGATAATTCATTACTAGTCTATGAGTATTAGAATATTATAGAAGATATTGACACATGAATGTGTGCCACATTAATTTTATTTACTTTTATTGGAATATTTTTAATGTATATGTAGAGGTTATAACTTTTGGTGGTACAATAAAAAATGTAATCTAAATATTAATCCATCATAAAATTATTGAAAAACTAACAAGGTAAATGTATTTGTTAAAGTAGTTCTAGAGAATTAAAGAAATTTTATTATTACTCAATTATGTTTAATTAAATTGTTTTAGATATGAATACAGTGATTCAATCTCTAACAATGAAAATTGACCTAAAATATCATTTTATCAACAAGATTTTTTGGGAAAGGGTTCATAGAGATATATAATATTGATGAATAATCGAAGGAAATTTATTTTTTAGTAAGGGTTTGATGTTGAAGATTCAAAAGAAAAATTTTACTTCAGTGGGGCTATAGTGACCAAATGGTGGAAGAGACACTGTTTTATTGCCCTAGAAGTTGGAATGATTTGTATTTTCATTTTTATTAGAGGTGGATTTTTTTAATGAAATTAGACTTTTAGAAGTTGATTATTAGGAAATATGATGTCTTTATGAAACTTATTATTCAATAGATAAAACAATAAACATTCTAACAAATATTTTTTCCCTAATAAAGGGTCATTGATATATAAGTATTATAAAGGTAGTGGTTTGTAAATTTTTTTTCCAAAACCATGCTGTAAATGTGGCCATCTTTTGGATATTATAATAACATAAAATATGAAATAAATTTTTTTTTCTAATGGTTATTTATGTTTTACCATAATAGTTTTTCGAAACAATAAATTACTTAATTTTTCCATAGAATTTTTAAGTATTATAATTTTTACTATTATATATTGTCCCAAGTTTTTGTGTGGGTCGAAATTCCTCAACCATTTTTAATTTTTGAGTTTTTTGGTTGGAGAAAATATTCTCTTGGTCATTGAAGCCTAATTTAAAGAGTTATATTTATGCAATAACTTATTTTAAATAGGGTTTTGGGCATGATAAGTTCATAAGTATTTCAAATGAGTTTAGGGTGTGTTAGGACCTAGAAACTATTTATTAATTTTCTAATCCATTTTTTTCTCTCCCACATGAAACATAGGGGGAGCACTCATTTTATTATTTACCTAGTAATTTCCCTAAATCCATTATTTGAGTTATAATTCAATATTTTTTTGGGTTCCTTGGAAATGAAACTGTATAGCCTTCAATCCACTACCTTATTTTATTTGTTTTCCTCTCTAAACAGAATAATAAATCTGTGAAACTTATTTTGAATTATTTTCCATGTATTTATCTAAATATATGATTTCCCTCATTTTTAATTGAGTTAGCAGTGTATATCATATGAGAGAGTGCCTATGAATATAAGGTTGTTGGTTCCTAATTTTATATTTGATTTTATGGGTTTTTGGGTGTTCATTATTTATAAACTCGTGTGGATTTTTCGTAAGAGACCCTAAATAAATATATATTATTATAAAAATGTTAAAATGATGTAGTAGGATACATTTAAGAATACACTAGACAATTTTTACATAGTAATCTATGTAATGGGATTGTGACCAATTAGGAAAAATATTTCAGTAATTGAATTTAATTAATTAAATTATTTATATTGATATGGGTTTTACCATGGTATCTTGATGGAATTTCCTTAGGATTGGGATGATGTTGATCACCATGGTTGAGGTGACATTTTAATTAGTTTGAGTTTGTGGCCTGAGATATATGGTGTGATGATGATCAATAATATTGAGGTGATGAGGTCATTTGTATTAGGGTATGGAAAGGGTTTTTGAGATGGTTTTGACTATCCTGATTTAACTACAAGGTTGTAGGAGAATGAGGGGTTGAATGATGTGGCTGAGGTTGTTTGAAATTACTATACACTATTGTTGGATGAACCACAGTTGGAGTTATTTTCACATAGATAGGACTTATTTGAGGTGGTTTTGAACAATAATTTTGGGTGGGGGAATCAATAGATATTTTTGATTAGGGAATGGTGTTCACCAACAGTTATGTTGGAGGTTTTCACCATAGAAAGCCTCTTGGGTGGTGATAGACCATCAGGTAATGGTGTTGAGACCATCAATTAGGGGATGATTCTCTAAATTATAATTGAGGTTTATTGGAGAAGATTATTAGAGTATGGCAATCCCTTCACCTTAGAACATCGGTCTATAGAGATGATGGGGATTATTTATATATTAGATGATAGATATCAACAGGCCTTGGGACGTCGTCTGTTAAGCTGGTGGTGATTTTTTGAGAAGTGGTTCGAGGGACTAGGGATTTGAAGGGAAGATTGTTTGGACCTAGGTGGAAAAATTGATTGCATATGAGCTGTCAAATCTAACAACATTTCAGGTTATACATTTTTGGGAGGTCAAAAGGTCTCTCCTTGTTTGTTATTCACCAGGAGACACCTTGGTAGTACGCCATGTGTCCTTGCTAATACAATTATATATATATAAAGACATGTGTTATAAACTACATATATATATATATATATTTGGGTCACATTTTCAAATATATACAATGAATGGTTAAATCAAGTGGAAAATTCCTTGTGGAAGTTGAGTCCAATAGAAGAATGTTATTTATTAAATATATGTTCATATGATTTTAAATTTTATTTTTCATATATGTTTATAAGTATAGATTTTAAACGTGAACAAGTACGTGGTGGCCTACTGAGTTCATACTCACACACTACATAGGTCCCTTAGGACACAAAGAGACTATAGGTTTTGGAGATTTTGTAATGGGTTAGAATTAGGATCTAGGTCTTGGTGACCATAGATATAAATTTTGTATGATACGGATGGTAGTTAACCAGGTGGTTCCTCTATATCAAGGTGAAATTTCTTTTTATATTTTAATTTATGTACGAATATGGTTGTCCACAGGTGACCCTTCTTGTCTACTATTTTTTATGACATGTTATAGAATTTTTATCATTTGAAAATGGTATTATGACTTTGGGCTTTATTATTACTATTTATATTAAAGACGATTCATTAGTGTTTATTCATTTATTTTCATTTATATATATATATAGACAAATATTATAATCACCACATGAGGGTGTATTGTTCCCACCATCACCTAATCAAAATCACACTACTAGTTGTCATCCTTGGTAGTACAAGGAGTTGCACTTAAGGCATAGTGGTTAACTGGATCGAAGTTGTATTTAGTGGAAATCATAGAAGGGGAACCCAAAATTTTAATAGACAAGGTTTTTGTTGGTGTTTACTTACAACATGATAAGGCTTCAGAACTATAGAGGTGAACATGTTCATTTTCTTTGAAATTATATCAAATTATTTTTTTCTATTTTTGGGGATTATTGTTTTTGATCATGTAGACTGGAGAATTGGATTTAGTCAAATTTGGGTAAAGAAATCATGCTTTGGTTCCTAATTCCACATGAACAGGGAAAAGAGCATGTTTTTAGGGTGGTAAATTAATTTTATTATTTGAACTTTTATAGTATATTTATTTCCACCTCGAGTGGTAGACATCAGTGTGATTTTTATTTGTTTTTAGGTTTTGAACCTTGTACTGGTATAGTAAGTGATGATTGTTTACACATCTTGATAGGAACATAGGATCATATGATGTCATTGGGAAATAGTAATGCCCAAATAGAGGTTACACTATTTAATTTTATAACAAATAAAATAAACAGTTTAATCCTACTTTTCATTTTTTGTTGCATTCTACTCAGAAAACCCATGAATGTGGCTTTCAGTGAGATTGATATGTCATATATATTCATGACATGATCATGTGTTGACCGGGAAGATAAAAGGCCAGTGGGTTTCTTAATGTGTCAAAGAAGAATGTAGATTTTTTTTCGATCTTAGCCTATTCTAATTTATTCTAGTCATATACCCAATATTTATATGTGTGATATGTGATTCCTGAATCTGTTATGGGTGGGAAAGGGGAAACGATGTAAAGACCCAGAATTTTCATGTAATTTTTTTAAATTAAAAGGGAATTTTACGAGTCTATATATATTGACGGTGCGTGATTTTGAGGACCAGAGTGACTAGAATGAATATCTGCACTTAGTTCTGGGTACATTCTGTAAACGTACAAGCAGATTTTTGTAACTTTTGAACTGGTTCATGGAATTGAAATCTGAGGGCACTGTTGAACTCACAACGCCGATATTCGCTTAAGGAGACATTCACCTCAATAAAAGTTACTCGAGAGTGAAAGATAATTTCTTGAGTTTTCTCATGAAAGAATAAAATAAAATAAAAGTTGTGTAACATATTAATTTATTTTTCTTTTGGATCTCCCATATGGAAGTTGAGAGGTGGGGACCACCTGAACTAAAATCTCTCAACATAGGTTTTGGTGCTGGGGACCACCCCAGCCTAACCTCCCATATAGATTATGGTGGTGGGGACCACCCAAGACTTAAACCTCTTGAACTCCCCTCTTAAATGAGGGGAAGTCTCTTGAAATTCCCCTTGATTAATTATGCCTCCCCTCTTTTAAATAATACACCAAATCAATTAATTAATTATTCTAATTTGAAATTTTTCCAACATATTCTATAATGTTGGCTAATTAATTTTTGGTGAAATTGGGGGAAACTCTTTTAAAAAGGGAGAAACATGTTGAATTGGGAGAAATCTCTCCAACGAAGAATGCCAAAGAAGAATGCCGACTTCGACTTCGACTTCTTCCTTGAGACATTGGTTGATGAGGAACGTCCACAATATCAACGAACTGACGATCGAGGGAACGCTGACATCACCCACGTCCATCTATCACTAACAATGTCGTATCCTTCCTCGTGACTTCTGTCGATGAATCAAACGTGGTAGGGAGAGTGTTTGAATTATTTCCCTTACCCATTCTTGATATTCTTGTGATTCAAGTATTATAGCCGCTTTCTACCACTCTAATGCGAAGAGTGTGGGCCAAACAAACATGGTCCGTCCTCTGCAAATTTCTTGGGATAATTCTTGTCTTTTTCGTGATGGATGTAACACCACAAGATTTTATAATACGTTAGTTCTTCAAAGTAATTCAATAACTTACACTACACACAACATTGAGTTTAAGCGCACCACGACTTACCAAACTAGCCATTCAAAAGAGTTTAAGAATAGTATTAACAGAAGTTTGAACTTTTTATAACCCATATAATTTTACAATCCATGTTATGAGATTGTTAGAAATAAATTAAGGACAAATTCATTTTTTTTATAAAAGAAGTATTTTTCAAAAAAGGAAATTTTACCACCTTTTAATGGAAAACCCTTTTTAAATCCAATATTTGAAACTTTTATATATTCAATTTGCCAAAATAAACTTCTTCATCGGGATCGGGACATAAGAATTTAGTTTCAATAAATTTTTGGTGTTTTCCTGATACATTTCATATTTGGGTGAATAGTGAAAAATAATATATTTTAACTGAAAATAACATTTTTAATAAAAATAATTTATACTGTTAAACTATAAATATGAATGTTTTGGACATATAATTAGATTATATGTTTACTATTTAATCCAATGTTTTTCATTGGAAGTAATTTCACTTTGAAATTGGACATAAACAAATGTCAATCTTTTGGTAGTTATTATTTCATAAAAATACACTTTTTGGTTTTGACAATGGGAATTAATTTTAAACTAATAAATGAAATTTCTATGTTTTGAATTTGGTAAAATAGAATTCATTTTTGAATTGAAAATATCAAAATTATCTTGTGGTGAATTTTTGGTATCTTTTTGAAAACATTTAATTTTTGATGAATAGTGAAAAACACTAAGTTATAGATTAAAACGAAATTTCAATTTAAATAATTATTTATTGTATTTAAATTTATTTTAGGTTAAAATAGATACATAATACCCATATATGTTCGATGTAATTAATAGGAGTCATTTTGTAATAATATTAGATATATAAAATTTTATATAACTTTTCACCGTCTTTTACCCACCACCTAGGAGAATTTTTAAATTCACAGAAAATATAATTTTACCGCTTTTGTGAGTTAAATTTCAAAAATCCGAGAGACATGATTAATATCAAGGAATAAAATTGGGTTCAAAAAGATAGAAATAATATTTGGTGAATAGTAACTTTTTACTTTTATTTACCACGGTTAAAAGTAAATAGGGTAATTAAGGGTAAAAATGATATTATTATTACCCTAACACACATCCTAAATCTATTGGCTAAGTATATTTCGACCAAAAACAACCTTAGTAATAAAATATGAACCTCTTTGGTCAACATGGATTAGATTAGGACATTTATTATTATTTAATTCAAAGAAGAGTTAAAAGAGTTAAAATCAATGCTTAATAACTAAAATTTTTTTACTATAGGGTTACACATAAGATATGTTTGACTATGAATATTAATTAGAAAGATAAAAATATTTCCTACATAATTTTATTTTATTTATATTTTTTAGAGATTAAATAATTTAATTTATTAATGACAAAATGATGATGTAGTAATTACCTAATTAATGAAATATTTAAATAATTGATAATATAAATATCCAAATAAATTTAATTTGAGATTTTTTATGAATTATAATATTTCTATAAATTATTATTCCATATTAGGGTTGGTTATAAGAATTTTTTTTGATATAATAATGCTGTTATAAATTTAGAAAAAACAAAATACCAAATAGTGTCAAAATTGACATAAAAGAGTTTTTAAAACAAATATTATATTATTAATTGATATTATATTTATAATAATATAAGGTTCAGCCAAAGGACATATATAATGATATATGTATCATTAATGAACCACTTGGGGTTTTCTTGGAATTATATATTATGTTTATTAAAGGTATAATATAAAAATACAAAGAGACATGGTAAATGTCAAAATATTAAACTAAGAGTTAAATGTAAAGGTTAAGGTTAGTATATTGATCCAAACCTGTCTAAAACCTATTGTTTGAGTTTTTTTAGACCCATACCCACCTTAGACATTAAATAATATACTTTGGATCCATTATAAATTGAAAATTATTTTATTATAAAATAATATTTTATGTTTTTCTTAAGGTGCCTCTCACCCCTCTTATAAAAGGGTGCTTCCCCTTCTCTCAAATTCACTCCTTCAAAGAATTTTGGCTCAAACAACCTCTACCCAAATATCCTATCAACTTCTGTCGATTCATTCTAGAGTCCCTCCTTTGGTTATAAATCCAACTTAAGGTTCCCTTTTGATCAAATCAAAAGGAAGAACCCGAAGAAGAGGCAATAATTTCACCGCCCTCTTTGAAGTTCTTTTCTTCTTCCACTTATTTTTTCTTTGTTATTTCAATTATAAAATAATAACTCCAGTGTATTCTATATACTGTGATGTTATTATAAATATGGTACAACTATATTCATTATTCAATCCATCATTTGAATGACATGTCACCATACGTGCGTACGTACAAATTACCATCTCCACGTCGTGGTATAATTGTTATTCAATACATTATTATTTGGATGGGTATAATAATGATGTGTAATTCAGGTAAATAATAAAATATAACATGATAATGATTCTGTATATATGATATACCATCCAATTATATAATATTTTAATATCAAGGAAATGATATTGTCGCTCGTGCGTACGTACGGATTACCATCTCCACGAACGCGATGAGATTCATCTCCCATCATATACATTCAAGAATAAATTTCATTTGATGATTAAAAATAATTTTTATTGACATGATATCATTCTGTATATGAATAAGATACATCCTATCCATAAAAAATATGGCTCACATAACAATTAATATAATAGAAAATGAATCCGTCAACACCCTAAACGATGATAATACTAAGATATTATTAACAAATCAATGTTAATAGATAATATATGATATCATATTAATGTATATTATTATTTTATAATTCAATGAAAATTATTTAACCATTATAAAGGAGGTTAACCTACCCTCAACCAAGGAAAAATTACAATGTAAGGGGTTTCTTATCTCACTTTTAATTCCGTGAGATTTACATTGTACACCACTTATTTGTTGCATGTGGTGTGTGTACTTCCAATGATTGTATTAATTGTGTAATATACATTAATTTATGGATATTTAAATCATCATTGTATGATCCTTCTTTCATGGCTGTAGGTTTTTTATGTTACCAAAGCGATAAGGGAATTTGAAATTTCAATTTCCACTCATTCTTCATTACGCATACTTCATTGATTATTTTACTCCAAGATTATGTGTGGAATCACCATTCATTTTATTATGTCATAATTTCAACTCCCCTTTCTGTGGATATACTTTTGATACACATAATCACTCTATTGATAAATTCTGATGTCATCGATATGAATTTGATAAGAGTAATTTTAACTCAATATCCATTTGTTGACTTAAAAATCCAATTCATTGGGGTTGTTTTGACAAGAATATGAGTGAATTACCTCTGGTTTATTTACACTAAATATCCAATTATATTGAGTACATTTATTTTTGTCACACATAATTATTTAATTGAATTATCCTTAACCTAAGGATATAGTCTTTATAAGAAATTTCATCTCAATTTATATTCCATTGAGACTTTTTTGTTGTTATACACCAAATCACTTTTATGTGGTGTATATAATGTACTTTGATATAGTATATCATGAAAAACTTTATTCTCGTGATACTATAATGTTTTTATTACCAAAATTATTTGTATTCAAGTGTCTCTCTTTTCGTTAGGAACTCTAACTAAAATGTCATTTAAAAATGATTTAAAGATTTATTATTCTAAATATTTCTCATTAATTTCCATGTTTTAAAAATGGTTTTATGGATTTATTTATATGTAAATTAATGTTTTCAGATTAAAATTCATTTTAAAATTTTCAATGTGGTATGAGACACTTTGATTGAAAAATATATTTTAAACGGCTTCTTGATAAATAATGAAACTTTTAAATGTTTTCATAAAAAGGGGATATTTATCTGAAATAGTTTTGATGGCTATTTTCATGTATATCAATATCATTCATTATTCTCGATTTTGGTTAATCTGTTACAATAAAATCTTCCATATTGTATTGAATGAGTTATGTTTGACTTTGGATGTGCTATTTTTATACCATTCATGGTTTGTGGACAAAGCATTGACACTTCGTATTCTAGTTTTAATACGAATGTTTATGTTATGTTTAATCCTTGTCATATGAGGAAGGCATTGGACTTAGTAAGTGACAGGTGGAGACTTCTATAGCATGTCGATTCATTGGTAGGTCTCATGAGACAAACTAGTTTCTTGGCACAAGGACTTGAAAAACTCTTATTTGTAGTATTGGCACAAGGCCTTGACTATGTCATTATGATAGTTTGGCATTATGAATTCCATCATTATGAAAGTGGCTATTGATATTGCATGTGATTATTAGACTAGAATAATGTCCATGTGAATTAGTAAATGGCATTAATTTATTTTATATTTTCCATATTATGCTGAAGTTCATATTTAAAAGGATTTTGTTCTAGTATTATACACTACCTTAAATGTTTATGCCTATTTATGAAAGTTTCCCCAATAATGTTATCCTTACTGAGAATCTAAGATCACCCCTTTCGAGGTTTTAGTTTTCCCAGGATGAAAATAAGTATATAATGACAGACCTCCAGAGATAGTCTATGGGATCTCAGTGTTGTCTTTGGAAAAAAATGTTGTTTTAGTTTTCCATTTTATGATGTAATGTAAACCTTATGAATGTATCTAGTACTTCCAAGGCTACTAAACTAATCGGTCTTTCGATATGTGATCCTTTATGATCATCACAATGATACATAAAAATGCACCGACTCTGGGATTCTGTAACACCCCAAGCTTCCTCGGTATGTTTCCTTTCGAATAATGCAATGACGTGCATTGTACGCAACTTCGAGATTTTAACACACCACAACCAATCAAACTAGCCGTTATGAATAGTAATACCTACTTTTTGAAATTATATATATTTTATATTTCAAAATGGACTTCATTTTTGGATTCGGAATATCGAAATTAGCCTAGGGTAAAATTTTGGTACTTTTCGGATAACTTTTGTATTTTGATGAATAGTGAAAATTACTAAATTTTAATTAAAAACAACTTTTTTAATCAAAATAATTAATAGTGATAAATTTTGAATTTGAGTGGTTTTAAAGTATATTTAGAATATATTTTTACCATTTAATATAATGTTGGTCATTGGACATAATTTTACAATTAAACTGAACATAAACAAGTGTCAATCTTTTGATAGTTATTATCTCTTAAAAACACGCTTTTTGTTTTGATAGCGGGAATTAATTTTAAATTAATTTCTGCCACTTCTATGTTTTGAATTTAGAAAAATGGATTCCATATTTGGAATCAGGATGTTCAAATTGTGTAAATAGGTAACTTTTATTTTAAGACATTTTGAATAATTACTGCGGTAAATATTTTATTTACCATGGTTAAGGGTAAATCCGGTAAATAAGGGTTAAAAAAATAATATTATAATAATACTAAATTACCCTAAAACGTGTCTTAACCCTATTGGTTGATACATGGTCGACCATGGGCATCATTGAGTCAATTTTGGGACCCCATGGATCCACTTGTAAGTGATAATGACACTTTATATTAATTAAGTTAAAATGAATACAAAAATGACACAAGCATATATCGTTTAGAAAAACAATTGTTACATAGGGTTATACATGTTGGATTTTAGATTATAAATATTCATTAGAAAGATAAAAAGATTTCCTAAATAATTATATTTTATTTATAATTTTTAGACATTAAATAATTTATTTTATTTATGACACAATGATAATGAAGTAATTACTATAATAGTGAAAAATTAAAATAATGGATATTATAAATACCCAAAAAAATATAATATGAAACTTTTAATGAATTAAACTAATTTTCTAGGATAATATGATATATTAGGATTGATTTAATTGACTTTGTTCGAAGTAATCAATCTGTTATGAGTTTCACAAAAATCAACTATTGAATAGTGTCAAAATTGACATAAAAGAGTTCTTAAAACAAATATTATATTATTAATTGATATTAAATTCCTAAAAATATAAGGTTCGGCCAAAAGACTTATATCATGATAGGTTAATCATTAATGGACCACTTGGGGGTCTCTTGGATGTATATAGTAAGTTTATTAACCATATTATATAAAAATACAAAGAGACATTGTAAAAGTGAAACTAATTAACTTAGACTTAATACTTAAAGATAAGGTTAATATAAGTACCCAAACCTGTCCAAATTCTATTGGATGAGTTGTTTTCGACCTATCTCCACCTCATCCTTTGAATAATCAACTTTGGAGCCATTGGAAACCGAATATAAATTTATTATAAATTAATATTTCTAGCTTTTCCAAAGGTGCCCCTCACCCCTCTTATAAAAGGGCACTCCTCCTTCTCATTTCTTCACACCTCTCAAGCCACTTGCCTCGTCCAAACTCTGCCCAAATAAGCTCCCCACATCCCTCTCCTCCTACTTGAAGCTTCCCCTTAGGCAGAAAGCATTTCAACAAGTCCTTTGGTTCCAACCAAAGTGAGTTACCTAAATTAAAGGTTACGTTTTCTCTTAAATTATTTTCATTTATTTTCCTTATCCAACCCCCAAACTCTTTTTTATTTCCTTTCTTTTGTAACAACACCAGTATCCTCAATATACTAGGATGTTGTTATAAGAATGATTCAAACTACACATACACACAACTCCATCTAATGGATGATGAACATAATGTTTCTGTGGATGGCAAACTAACGCCTCACGAAACGATGATTGTTCAAATACATCTTACCGCCTCTCATGGTGGCCATTATGATGGCACTATAATTAAATATGATTTTAATGATATATATTTTATATATAAGCTTCTGTAATTCCATTTTATTTCATACCATTATTCGTTTCATGTTGTATATACATACGATAATTTCATTTGAGGAAGTGCGGACTACCGCCCCCTTAAAATGATATGACTCGTTCATACCACACATGGAACGTATAAAGGATGGTGTTAATGAACTTAAGTAACATATATAAAATATTATATTATACTGTAATAGTAATATACCTATGTATCATTTGGATTCGATTCTTTTAAAATAAAAATTAAATGGAAGTAGCGTTCGTGCGTACGTACGGACTACCGTCTCCACGAACGCGATGAGATTCATTCTCCATCGTATCCATTCAAGTATAATTATCATTTGATGATTTAAAAATGATGTTTAAGAACTTGATACCATTCTGGATATGAATAATATACATCCCATTAATAATGAATATGGCTCACATAACAAAGAATATAAAGTAAAATGAACCCGTTAACACCCGAAATGACGATAATTCTAAGATATTATTAACAAATCAATGATAAAAGATCATATATGATATCATATTAAAGTAAATGATTCTTTTATTATTCAGTAACAATTATTTCACCATTATACAGGAGGTAAACCTACCATCGACCAAGGAAAAAGTACAATGTAAGGGATTTTCTAATCTCACTTTTAATTTCGTGAGAATTCTATTGTTCACCACTTAATTATTGCATGTGGTGTATGTGTACTGCCCATGATTGTATTCATTGTGTAATATACTTTAATTTATGGGTATTTACATCATCATGGTATGATACTTCTTTCATGGGTGTATGTTTTGAAAGTTACATAATCGATAAGGGAATTTGAGATTTCAATTTCCACTCATTTGGCTTTACACATATTTCATTGATTATATTACCCCAAGATTATGTGTGGAATCACTATTCATTTGATTATGTCATAATTTCCACTCCCCTTCCTGTGGATATAAGTTTGATGCACATAATCACTCCATTGGTAATTCTCAAGTCATTGATATGAATTTGATAAGAGTAATTTTAACTCATTCTCCATTTGTTGAGTTAAACATCCAATTCGTTGGTATTGTTTTTACAAGAATATGTGTGAATGTCCTTTTATTGTTTTACACTGAATATCCAATCATATTTAGTGTATTTATATTTGTCACACATAATTATGTCATTGATTTATCCTTAACCTAAGGATACAACCCTTACAAGAGATTTCATCTCAATTTACATTCCATTGAGACTTCTTTGTTGATATACACCAAATCACTTTTATGTGGTGTATATAACGTACTTTTACATAGTATATCATGAATCCCTTTATTCTCATGATATTACAAAGTTTTGATTACCACAATTATTTGTATTCAAGTGTCTCTTTTGGTTGGAATCTCTAACTAAAATACCATTTTTAAAATGATTTAAAGACTTATTCACCTAAATATTTCTCATTAATGTCCATGTTTTAAAAAATGGTTTTAAGGATTTATTTATATGGACATTAAAGTTTAGAAATTAAAAATCCTTTTAAAAAGTTTCAAAGTGGTATGGGACACTTTGATTCAAAAATCTATTTTTAAATGGCTTCTTGACAAATAGTGTGACTTTTAAATGTTTTCAAGAAAAGGGGGATATTTCTCTCAAATAGTTTTGATGATTATTTTCATCTATGTCAACATCCTTCATTATTCATGATTGAGGTTAATGTGATACAATACAATCTTCCATATTGTATCAAATGAGTTATATTTGACTATGGATGTTCTATTTTTATACCATTCATGGTTTGTGGTTAAAGTATTGACATTTCGTATGCTAGTTTTAATACGAATGTTTATTTTATGCTTAAACCTATTCATATGAGGAATGCATTGGACTTAATAAGTGACGGGTGGAGCCCACTATAGCTCCTCGATGCATCGGTAGGTCTCATGAGACAAACTAGTGTCTTGGCACAAGGCCTTGGAAAAATCTTATTTGTAGTCTTGGCACGAGGCCTTGGCTATGTGGTTATGATAGTCTGGCATTATGCATTCCATCATTATGAAAGTGGTTATTGATATTGCATGTGATCATTCAACTAGTAGAATATCCATGTGAGTAAGTAAATGGCATTATTTCATTTTACCTTTGCCATTTTATGCTGAAGTGCAAGTTTAAAAGGCTTTTGTTTTAATTATAAATTGCCTTAAGTGTTTATGCTTATTTATGAAAGCTTCTGCTATAATGTTATCCTTACTGAGCATCTGAGCTCACCCATTTTAATGTTTTATTTTTCCCAGGATTATGAAGAAGTAATTTATGAATGACCTGCAGGGATAGTATGAGGGGATATGAAGACAAGATGTTTTTTTTGTGTTATGATGTAATGTAAAAATTTATGGATGTATCTAGTTATTCCAAGGCTACTAAACTAATTGGTCTTTCGAGACTTGATCTTTCTCATGATCATGCCAATGTTATGTAATAATGCACCGACTTTGGGTAACTAGGGTCGGGGCGTTACAGTTGGTATCAGAGGAAGTTTAGTACAAACCTTGGTATCTAGATTTAGATAAACTCTGATTAGAGCACGTAGACCTAAGATGAACTTTGAGGATTAGTATAAAAGAACTTCATAGAATTTTGGTATTGTAGAGATTTTGTGAGTTTTTCGAGCAATACATCCCTGTCTGGATACGAGCAGGTAGAGGCGGCTCTGGAACAGATGTACCTAGGGGTAAAACCCAAAAACACCGCTTTGAGCTAGACTCGAACGGGAACTGGTGCACGACAACGGGCCTTGCTGCACTCTTGGTTACGACACTCCCGGGGGATATGCTTAGGATAATTTACATTTTCTTTACAAACCAATTTAAGTAATATATATATAAGATGAGAGTAAATGACCTTGGTTAATCCTAATATGTTTCAAATTGAGAATATGGTGACATTTTAATCTCTAAATGATTTTACGACTACTATTACTCACACAATGCTTTATGGTTTTAGTCAATGGCTGGATTCCAAGGAAGTCATAGTGACTTTGAGAATGATGTACAAGATGGGAACGGTGGTGGCAATGAGCAACAAAATGGAATGTTGATAGGCGTAAAAGATATTGTCTTTATGCCAAATCAGTTTTCCAAAAATATGATCAACAACATATATATTAACCAACTCCCAAACTCAACAAGGAAGAGAAAGGTGATAAATGATAAAAGCTCCAGCAATGGAGACCATGGAGAAAAGAACCCTCAATTTTCATCATGCAGGAAATGTGGAAAGAGACACCCAGGAAAGTGTCTCAATGGGACAATGAAATGTTTTACGTGCGGGAAAGAAGGACATAAAGTAAAGAATTGCCGAAGAAAAATGAAGAGTACTATGGAAGAAGATAAAAATGGTCCCAAGAGTCCATTTACAGTCATTTGCCGTAAATGTAGGGGACCTGGCCATTACCCGAGTGAATGTCCTATTCTATAGGATATTTTTTTTGGTCAAAGAAGAAGCTATGTGGGAATAAATAGTTGGAGAAATGTTTAAAAAGTATTAGCACTCCTTGTTGATGGGTACTATGGAATAATTTTCTCTTGTATTTGTAACCCCGCAGTTTGCCATGTGAGAATGATATTTGAGGAAGAATTGTCTCTTCTCTTGTGGATATGGGTATAAATAATCATTTGGATTTATATGATCATTGGGGTTTGAGAGAATTATAAGTTATTCTAATTTGGGATGAAGATTCAAGGTATGATATAACATTTGTCGTTAAATTTATGATATAGTATTTTGAGGAATTTATCTCATTTTGGCAATATTATAAAATATAGTTTTTGAAGAAGGACAACACGTAGACCGTGTGACAACCCATCACGTCGGACAAAGCTATGGGAATCGAACCCACAACCAAAGTGCGATTGGGATTTATCGCTTACCACTGGACTACGTGAAGTCCCTGGTTAGTGTGACTTTTTTTTAGTTAAATGATTTTATTGATCAATAATAAGTTGATTTGGGTTCTTATTTCATATCAAAAGAATACCCTTGGTATAGGAAAATGATTTGGTGATTAAGTGATAAATGTTATTTTGGAAGATGTTCGCTTTGTTGGGAACACTATATGCCCAAGGAAAATAGAATACTATGGGGTTTCATTTGTGGAGTAATGATAGATTTTTATCTACGTTTTTATTGTGGATTTATAGTGATTTGGGTTATTTATGGAAATGATTAACCTATAATAGAGAATATGTGATTAGGTTAATTACTTTTGAGTATGTGACTTTAAGAGTATCTGATGTCATTTGGAGATACAATTTAACATGGGAGACTACATAATCAAATTCTTCTATGTTTTGGGTTTCAATATTAGTTTGGATTATATTAAAGGATTTTAAGGACAATTGGTTATTGAATGGTATCTATTTAACTTTGGGGTATTGTTGGTTTAATTTTAGAAATTAAGATTAGTGCATATTTATCTCAATGAATATCCTTTTTGGGGATCATTAGATCATTCACTGACCATTTTGGTTTTGATTAATCTTCAAAGACAATGTAAATATATGGTTTATCCTTCATGGATCATGTGATTCTATAGAAGTTTATTCTATCTCTTCCAGTGTGACCAAGTCTTCTTGAATACTCATCGTTTAAAAAAAATGAGTTAGTGGTGGAAATTTATTAAAGAATGAAAATCTACTTAAAATGTAAGTATATCTCATAATGTTCTTAGTCAATATCATAAATGAATTCCTCTTCCTTATGTAATGTAACTTAAAAAAAATGTTGTCCGTTTACTTTCCTACGAGGAGACTAATGGTCGTTTGTCCCAACACAAGTTTGTGGTTTTCTCATTGTTAACTTTCTCCTGATCATGATTTCTATCCCTCTCCACCAGAACTTGACACTTAGTTTATCATCCATATCCATGTTTTCTAACATGGAATCCTAGTATGGGTTATCTTGGATGACCCTTATACCTCTCTTTCTTTCTTTTAAAGTGATAGTTTTATTGACTCTTTTTCCGATGTGGGACTTTCCATTATATTCCCAAGCAAAATTTTAAAAATTGCGAGGACGCAATTTATTGAAGGAGGGGAGAATGTAACACCCCAAGCTTCCTCGGTATGTTTCCTTTCGAATAATGCAATGACGTGCATTGTACGCAACTTCGAGATTTTAACACACCACAACCAATCAAACTAGCCGTTATGAATAGTAATATCTACTTTTTGAAATTATCTATATTTTATATTTCAAAATGGACTTCATTTTTGGATTCGGAATATCGAAATTAGCCTAGGGTAAAATTTTGGTACTTTTCGGATAACTTTTGTATTTTGATGAATAGTGAAAATTACTAAATTTTAATTAAAAACAACTTTTTTAATCAAAATAATTAATAGTGATAAATTGTTAATTTGAGTGGTTTTAAAGTATATTTAGAATATATTTTTACCATTTAATATAATGTTGGTCATTGGACATAATTTTACAATTAAACCGAACATAAACAAGTGTCAATCTTTTGATAGTTATTATCTCTTAAAAACACGCTTTTTGATTTGACAGCGGGAATTAATTTTAAATTAATTTCTGCCACTTCTGTGTTTTGAATTTAGAAAAATGGATTCCATATTTGGAATCAGGATGTTCAAATTGTGTAAATAGGTAACTTTTATTTTAAGACATTTTGAATAATTACTGCGGTAAATATTTTATTTACCATGGTTAAGGGTAAATCCGGTAAATAAGGGTTAAAAAATTAATATTATAATAATACTAAATTACCCTAAAACGTGTCTTAACCCTATTGGTTGATACATGGTCGACCATGGGCATCTTTGGGTCAATTTTGGGACCCCATGGATCCACATGTAAGTGATAATGACACTTTATATTAATTAAGTTAAAATGAATACAAAAATGACACAAGCATATATCTTTTAGAAAAACAATTGTTACATAGGGTTATACATGTTGGATTTTAGATTATAAATATTCATTAGAAAGATAAAAAGTTTCCTACATAATGATATTTTATTTATAATTTTTAGACATTAAATAATTTATTTTATTTATGACACAATGATGATGCAGTAATTACTATAATAGTAAAAAATTAAAATAATGGATATTATAAATACCCAAAAAAATATAATATGAAACTTTTAATGAATTAAACTAATTTTCTAGGATAATATGATATATTAGGATTGATTTAATTGACTTTGTTAGAAGTAATCAATCTGTTATGAGTTTCACAAAAATCAACTATTGAATAGTGTCAAAATTGACATAAAAGAGTTCTTAAAACAAATATTATATTATTAATTGATATTAAATTCCTAAAAATCTAAGGTTCGGACAAAAGACTTATATCATGATAGGTTAATCATTAATGGACCACTTGGGGGTCGCTTGGATGTATATAGTAAGTTTATTAACCATATTATATAAAAATACAAAGAGACATTGTAAAAGTGAAACTAATTAACTTAGAGTTAATACTTAAAGATAAGGTTAATATAAGTACCCAAACCTGTCCAAATTCTATTGGATGAGTTGTTTTCGACCTATCCCCACCTCATCCTTTGAATAATCAACTTTGGAGCCATTGGAAACCGAATATAAATTTATTATAAATTAATATTTCTAGCTTTTCCAAAGGTGCCCCTCACCCCTCTTATAAAAGGGCACTCCTCCTTCTCATTTCTTCACACCTCTCAAGCCACTTGCCTCGTCCAAACTCTGCCCAACTAAGCTCCCCACATCCCTCTCCTCCTACTTGAAGCTTCCCCTTAGGCAGAAAGAATTTCAACAAGTCCTTTGGTTCCAACCAAAGTGAGTTACCTAAATTAAAGGTAACGTTTTCTCTTAAATTATTTTCATTTATTTTCCTTCTCCAACCCCCAAACTCTTTTTTATTTCCTTTCTTTTGTAACAACACCAGTATCCTCAATATACTAGGATGTTGTTATAAGAATGATTCAAACTACACATACACACAACTCCATCTAATGGATGATGAACATAATGTTTCTGTGGATGGCAAACTAACGCCTCACGAAACGATGATTGTTCAAATACATCTTACCGACTCTCATGGTGGCCATTATGATGGAACTGTAATTAAATATGATGTTAATGATATATATTTTATATATAAGCTTCTGTAATTCCATTTTATTTCATACCATTATTCGTTTCATGTTGTATATACATACGATAATTTCATTTGAGGAAGTGCGGACTACCGCCCCCTTAAAATGATATGACTCGTTCATACCACACATGGAACGTATAAAGGATGGTGTTAATGAACTTAAGTAACATATATAAAATATTATATTATACTGGAATAGTAATATACCTATGTATCATTTGGATTCGATTCTTTTAAAATAAAAATTAAATGGAAGTAGCGTTCGTGCGTACGTACGGACTACCGTCTCCACGAACGCGATGAGATTCATTCTCCATCGTATCCATTCAAGTATAATTATCATTTGATGATTTAAAAATGATGTTTAAGAACTTGATACCATTATGGATATGAATAATATACATCCCATTAATAACGAATATGGCTCACATAACAAAGAATATAAAGTAAAATGAACCCGTTAACACCCGAAATGACGATAATTCTAAGATATTATTAACAAATCAATGATAAAAGATCATATATGATATCATATTAAAGTAAATGATTCTTTTATTATTCAATAACAATTATTTCACCATTATACAGGAGGTAAACCTACCATCGACCAAGGAAAAAGTACAATGTAAGGGATTTTCTAATCTCACTTTTAATTTCGTGAGAATTCTATTGTTCACCACTTAATTATTGCATGTGGTGTATGTGTACTGCCCATGATTGTATTCATTGTGTAATATACTTTAATTTATGGGTATTTACATCATCATGGTATGATACTTCTTTCATGGGTGTATGTTTCGAAAGTTACCTAATCGATAAGGGAATTTGAGATTTCAATTTCCACTCATTTGGCTTTACACATATTTCATTGATTATATTACCCCAAGATTATGTGTGGAATCACTATTCATTTGATTATGTCATAATTTCCACTCCCCTTCCTGTGGATATAATTTTGATGCACATAATCAATCCATTGGTAATTCTCAAGTCATTGATATGAATTTGATAAGAGTAATTTTAACTCATTCTCCATTTGTTGAGTTAAACATCCAATTCGTTGGTATTGTTTTTACAAGAATATGTGTGAATGTCCTTTGATTGTTTTACACTGAATATCCAATCATATTTAGTGTATTTATATTTGTCACACATAATTATGTCATTGATTTATCCTTAACCTAAGGATACAACCCTTACAAGAGATTTCATCTCAATTTACATTCCATTGAGACTTCTTTGTTGATATACACCAAATCACTTTTATGTGGTGTATATAACGTACTTTTACATAGTATATCATGAATCCCTTTATTCTCATGATATTACAAAGTTTTGATTACCACAATTATTTGTATTCAAGTGTCTCTTTTGGTTGGAATCTCTAACTAAAATACCATTTTTAAAATGATTTAAAGACTTATTCATCTAAATCTTTCTCATTAATGTCCATGTTTTAAAAAATGGTTTTAAGGATTTATTTATATGGACATTAAAGTTTAGAAATTAAAAATCCTTTTAAAAAGTTTCAAAGTGGTATGGGACACTTTGATTCAAAAATCTATTTTTAAATGGCTTCTTGACAAATAGTGTGACTTTTAAATGTTTTCAAGAAAAGGGGGATATTTCTCTCAAATAGTTTTGATGATTATTTTCATCTATGTCAACATCCTTCATTATTCATGATTGAGGTTAATGTGATACAATACAATCTTCCATATTGTATCAAATGAGTTATATTTGACTATGGATGTTCTCTTTTTATACCATTCTGGTTTGTGGTTAAAGTATTGACATTTCGTATGCTAGTTTTAATACGAATGTTTATTTTATGCTTAAACCTATTCATATGAGGAATGCATTGGACTTAATAAGTGACGGGTGGAGCCCGCTATAGCTCCTCGATGCATCGGTAGGTCTCATGAGACAAACTAGTGTCTTGGCACAAGGCCTTGGAAAAATCTTATTTGTAGTCTTGGCACGAGGCCTTGGCTATGTGGTTATGATAGTCTGGCATTATGCATTCCATCATTATGAAAGTGGTTATTGATATTGCATGTGATCATTCAACTAGTAGAATATCCATGTGAGTAAGTAAATGGCACTATTTCATTTTACATTTTCCATTTTATGCTGAAGTGCAAGTTTAAAAGGCTTTTGTTTTAATTATAAATTGCCTTAAGTGTTTATGCTTATTTATGAAAGCTTCTGCTATAATGTTATCCTTACTGAGCATCTGAGCTCACCCATTTTAATGTTTTATTTTTCCCAGGATTATGAAGAAGTAATTTATGAATGACCTGCAGGGATAGTATGAGGGGATATGAAGACAAGATGTTTTTTTTTGTGTTATGATGTAATGTAAAAATTTATGGATGTATCTAGTTATTCCAAGGCTACTAAACTAATCGGTCTTTCGAGACTTGATCTTTCTCATGATCATGCCAATGTTATGTAATAATGCACCGACTTTGGGTAACTAGGGTCGGGGCGTTACAGTTGGTATCAGAGGAAGTTTAGTACAAACCTTGGTATCTAGATTTAGATAAACTCTGATTAGAGAACGTAGACCTAAGATGAACTTTGAGGATTAGTATAAAAGAACTTCATAGAATTTTGGTATTGTAGAGATTTTGTGAGTTTTTCGAGCAATACATCCCTGTCTGGATACGAGCAGGTAGAGGCGGCTCTGGCACAGATGTACCTAGGGGTAAAACCCGAAAACACCGCTTTGAGCTAGACTCGAACGGGAACTGGTGCACGACAACGGGCCTTGCTGCACTCTTGGTTACGACACTCCCGGGGGATATGCTTAGGATAATTTACATTTTCTTTACAAACCAATTTAAGTAATATATATATAAGATGAGAGTAAATGACCTTGGTTAATCCTAATATGTTTCAAATTGAGAATATGGTGACATTTTAATCTCTAAATGATTTTACGACTACAATTACTCACACAATGCTTTATGGTTTTAGTCAATGGCTGGATTCCAAGGAAGTCATAGTGACTTTGAGAATGATGTACAAGATGGGAACGGTGGTGGAAATGAGCAACAAAATGGAATGTTGATAGGCGTAAAAGATATCGTCTTTATGCCAAATCAGTTTTCCAAAAATATGATCAACAACATATATATTAACCAACTCCCAGACTCAACAAGGAAGAGAAAGGTGATAAATGATAAAAGCTCCAGCAATGGAGACCATGGAGAAAAGAACCCTCAATTTTCATCATGCAGGAAATGTGGAAATAGACACCCAGGAAAGTGTCTCAATGGGACAACGAAATGTTTTACGTGCGGGAAGGAAGGACATAAAGTAAAGAATTGCCGAAGAAAAATGAAGAGTACTATGGAAGAAGATAAAAATGGTCCCAAGAGTCCATTTACAGTCATTTGCCGTAAATGTAGGGGACCTGGCCATTACCCGAGTGAATGTCCTATTCTATAGGATATTTTTTTTGGTCAAAGAAGAAGCTATGTGGGAATAAATGGTTGGAGAAATGTTTAAAAAGTATTAGCACTCCTTGTTGATGGGTACTATGGAATAATTTTCTCTTGTATTTGTAACCCCGCAGTTTGCCATGTGAGAATGATATTTGAGGAAGAATTGTCTCTTCTCTTGTGGATATGGGTATAAATAACCATTTGGATTTATATGATCATTGGGGTTTGAGAGAATTATAAGTTATTCTAATTTGGGATGAAGATTCAAGGTATGATATAACATTTGTCGTTAAATTTATGATATAGTATTTTGAGGAATTTATCTCATTTTGGAAATATTATAAAATATAGTTTTTGAAGAAGGACAACACGTAGACCGTGTGACAACCCGTCACGTCGGACAAAGCTATGGGAATCGAACCCACAACCAAAGTGCGATTGGGATTTATCGCTTACCACTGGACTACGTGAAGTCGCTGGTTAGTGTGACTTTTTTTTAGTTAAATGATTTTATTGATCAATAATAAGTTGATTTGGGTTCTTATTTCATATCAAAAGAATACCCTTGGTATAGGAAAATGATTTGGTGATTAAGTGATAAATGTTATTTTGGAAGATGTTCGCTTTGTTGGGAACACTATATGCCCAAAGAAAATAGAATACTATGGGGTTTCATTTGTGGAGTAATGATAGATTTTTATCTACGTTTTTATTGTGGATTTATAGTGATTTGGGTTATTTATGGAAATGATTAACCTATAATAGAGAATATGTGATTAGGTTAATTACTTTTGAGTATGTGACTTTAAGAGTATCTGATGTCATTTGGAGATACAATTTAAATGGGAGACTACATAATCAAATTCTTCTATGTTTTGGGTTTCAATATTAGTTTGGATTATATTAAAGGATTTTAAGGACAATTGGTTATTGAATGGTATCTATTTAACTTTGGGGTATTGTTGGTTTAATTTTAGAAATTAAGATTAGTGCATATTTATCTCAATGAATATCCTTTTGGGGGATCATTAGATCATTCACTGACCATTTTGGTTTTGATTAATCTTCAAAGACAATGTAAATATATGGTTTATCCTTCATGGATCATGTGATTCTATAGAAGTTTATTCTATCTCTTCCAGTGTGACCAAGTCTTCTTGAATACTCATCGTTTAAAAAAAATGAGTTAGTGGTGGAAATTTATTAAAGAATGAAAATATACTTAAAATGTAAGTATATCTCATAATGTTCTTAGTCAATATCATAAATGAATTCCTCTTCCTTATGTAATGTAACTTAAAAAAAATGTTGTCCGTTTACTTTCCTACGAGGAGACTAATGGTCGTTTGTCCCAACACAAGTTTGTGGTTTTCTCATTGTTAACTTTCTCCGGATCATGATTTCTATCCCTCTCCACCAGAACTTGACACTTAGTTTATCATCCATATCCATGTTTTCTAACATGGAATCCTAGTATGGGTTATCTTGGATGACCCTTATACCTCTCTTTCTTTCTTTTAAAGTGATAGTTTTATTGACTCTTTTTCCGATGTGGGACTTTCCATTATATTCCCAAGCAAAATTTTAAAAATTGCGAGGACGCAATTTATTGAAGGAGGGTAGAATGTAACACCCCAAGCTTCCTCGGTATGTTTCCTTTCGAATAATGCAATGACGTGCATTGTACGCAACTTCGAGATTTTAACACACCACAACCAATCAAACTAGCCGTTATGAATAGTAATACCTACTTTTTGAAATTATATATATTTTATATTTCAAAATGGACTTCATTTTTGGATTCGGAATATCGAAATTAGCCTAGGGTAAAATTTTGGTACTTTTCGGATAACTTTTGTATTTTGATGAATAGTGAAAATTACTAAATTTTAATTAAAAACAACTTTTTTAATCAAAATAATTAATAGTGATAAATTGTGAATTTGAGTGGTTTTAAAGTATATTTAGAATATATTTTTACCATTTAATATAATGTTGGTCATTGGACATAATTTTACAATTAAACCGAACATAAACAAGTGTCAATCTTTTGATAGTTATTATCTCTTAAAAACACGCTTTTTGTTTTGACAGCGGGAATTAATTTTAAATTAATTTCTGCCACTTATGTGTTTTGAATTTAGAAAAATGGATTCCATATTTGGAATCAGGATGTTCAAATTGTGTAAATAGGTAACTTTTATTTTAAGACATTTTGAATAATTACTGCGGTAAATATTTTATTTACCATGGTTAAGGGTAAATCCGGTAAATAAGGGTTAAAAAAATAATATTATAATAATACTAAATTACCCTAAAACGTGTCTTAACCCTATTGGTTGATACATGGTCGACCATGGGCATCTTTGGGTCAATTTTGGGACCCCATGGATCCACTTGTAAGTGATAATGACACTTTATATTAATTAAGTTAAAATGAATACAAAAATGACACAAGCATATATCTTTTAGAAAAACAATTGTTACATAGGGTTATACATGTTGGATTTTAGATTATAAAGATTCATTAGAAAGATAAAAAGTTTCCTACATAATGATATTTTATTTATAATTTTTAGACATTAAATAATTTATTTTATTTATGACACAATGATGATGCAGTAATTACTATAATAGTGAAAAATTAAAATAATGGATATTATAAATACCCAAAAAAACATAATATGAAACTTTTAATGAATTAAACTAATTTTCTAGGATAATATGATATATTAGTATTGATTTAATTGACTTTGTTCGAAGTAATCAATCTGTTATGAGTTTCACAAAAATCAACTATTGAATAGTGTCAAAATTGACATAAAAGAGTTCTTAAAACAAATATTATATTATTAATTGATATTAAATTCCTAAAAATCTAAGGTTCGGCCAAAAGACTTATATCATGATAGGTTAATAATTAATGGACCACTTGGGGGTCGCTTGGATGTATATAGTAAGTTTATTAACCATATTATATAAAAATACAAAGAGACATTGTAAAAGTGAAACTAATTAACTTAGAGTTAATACTTAAAGATAAGGTTAATATAAGTACCCAAACCTGTCCAAATTCTATTGGATGAGTTGTTTTCGACCTATCCCCACCTCATCCTTTGAATAATCAACTTTGGAGCCATTGGAAACCGAATATAAATTTATTATAAATTAATATTTCTAGCTTTTCCAAAGGTGCCCCTCACCCCTCTTATAAAAAGGCACTCCTCTTTCTCATTTCTTCACACCTCTCAAGCCACTTGCCTCGTCCAAACTCTGCCCAACTAAGCTCCCCACATCCCTCTCCTCCTACTTGAAGCTTCCCCTTAGGCAGAAAGCATTTCAACAAGTCCTTTGGTTCCAACCAAAGTGAGTTACCTAAATTAAAGGTAACGTTTTCTCTTAAATTATTTTCATTTATTTTCCTTCTCCAACCCCCAAACTCTTTTTTATTTCCTTTCTTTTGTAACAACACCAGTATCCTCAATATACTAGGATGTTGTTATAATAATGATTCAAACTACACATACACACAACTCCATCTAATGGATGATGAACATAATGTTTCTGTGGATGGCAAACTAACGCCTCACGAAACGATGATTGTTCAAATACATCTTACCGCCTCTCATGGTGGCCATTATGATGGCACTGTAATTAAATATGATGTTAATGATATATATTTTATATATAATCTTCTGTAATTCCATTTTATTTCATACCATTATTCGTTTCATGTTGTATATACATACGATAATTTCATTTGATGAAGTGCGGACTACCGCCCCCTTAAAATGATATGACTCGTTCATACCACACATGGAACGTATAAAGGATGGTGTTAATGAACTTAAGTAACATATATAAAATATTATATTATACTGGAATAGTAATATACCTATGTATCATTTGGATTCGATTCTTTTAAAATAAAAATTAAATGGAAGTAGCGTTCGTGCGTACGTACGGACTACCGTCTCCACGAACGCGATGAGATTCATTCTCCATCGTATCCATTCAAGTATAATTATCATTTGATGATTTAAAAATGATGTTTAAGAACTTGATACCATTCTGGATATGAATAATATACATCCCATTAATAACGAATATGGCTCACATAACAAAGAATATAAAGTAAAATGAACCCGTTAACACCCGAAATGACGATAATTCTAAGATATTATTAACAAATCAATGATAAAAGATCATATATGATATCATATTAAAGTAAATGATTCTTTTATTATTCAATAACAATTATTTCACCATTATACAGGAGTTAAACCTACCATCGACCAAGGAAAAAGTACAATGTGAGGGATTTTCTAATCTCACTTTTAATTTCGTGAGAATTCTATTGTTCACCACTTAATTATTGCATGTGGTGTATGTGTACTGCCCATGATTGTATTCATTGTGTAATATACTTTAATTTATGGGTATTTACATCATCATGGTATGATACTTCTTTCATGGGTGTATGTTTCGAAAGTTACCTAATCGATAAGGGAATTTGAGATTTCAATTTCCACTCATTTGGCTTTACACATATTTCATTGATTATATTACCCCAAGATTATGTGTGGAATCACTATTCATTTGATTATGTCATAATTTCCACTCCCCTTCCTGTGGATATAAGTTTGATGCACATAATCACTCCATTGGTAATTCTCAAGTCATTGATATGAATTTGATAAGAGTAATTTTAACTCATTCTCCATTTGTTGAGTTAAACATCCAATTCGTTGGTATTGTTTTTACAAGAATATGTGTGAATGTCCATTGATTGTTTTACACTGAATATCCAATCATATTTAGTGTATTTATATTTGTCACACATAATTATGTCATTGATTTATCCTTAACCTAAGGATACAACCCTTACAAGAGATTTCATCTCAATTTACATTCCATTGAGACTTCTTTGTTGATATACACCAAATCACTTTTATGTGGTGTATATAACGTACTTTTACATAGTATATCATGAATCCCTTTATTCTCATGATATTACAAAGTTTTGATTACCACAATTATTTGTATTCAAGTGTCTCTTTTGGTTGGAATCTCTAACTAAAATACCATTTTTAAAATGATTTAAAGACTTATTCATCTAAATCTTTCTCATTAATGTCCATGTTTTAAAAAATGGTTTTAAGGATTTATTTATATGGACATTAAAGTTTAGAAATTAAAAATCCTTTTAAAAAGTTTCAAAGTGGTATGGGACACTTTGATTCAAAAATCTATTTTTAAATGGCTTCTTGACAAATAGTGTGACTTTTAAATGTTTTCAAGAAAAGGGGGATATTTCTCTCAAATAGTTTTGATGATTATTTTCATCTATGTCAACATCCTTCATTATTCATGATTGAGGTTAATGTGATACAATACAATCTTTCATATTGTATCAAATGAGTTATATTTGACTATGGATGTTCTATTTTTATACCATTCATGGTTTGTGGTTAAAGTATTGACATTTCGTATGCTAGTTTTAATACGAATGTTTATTTTATGCTTAAACCTATTCATATGAGGAATGCATTGGACTTAATAAGTGACGGGTGGAGCCCGCTATAGCTCCTCGATGCATCGGTAGGTCTCATGAGACAAACTAGTGTCTTGGCACAAGGCCTTGGCAAAATCTTATTTGTAGTCTTGGCACGAGGCCTTGGCTATGTGGTTATGATAGTCTGGCATTATGCATTCCATCATTATGAAAGTGGTTATTGATATTTCATGTGATCATTCAACTAGTAGAATATCCATGTGAGTAAGTAAATGGCATTATTTCATTTTACCTTTGCCATTTTATGCTGAAGTGCAAGTTTAAAAGGCTTTTGTTTTAATTATAAATTGCCTTAAGTGTTTATGCTTATTTATGAAAGCTTCTGCTATAATGTTATCCTTACTGAGCATCTGAGCTCACCCATTTTAATGTTTTATTTTTCCCAGGATTATGAAGAAGTAATTTATGAATGACCTGCAGGGATAGTATGAGGGGATATGAAGACAAGATGTTTTTTTTTGTGTTATGATGTAATGTAAAAATTTATGGATGTATCTAGTTATTCCAAGGCTACTAAACTAATCGGTCTTTCGAGACTTGATCTTTCTCATGATCATGCCAATGTTATGTAATAATGCACCGACTTTGGGTAACTAGGGTCGGGGCGTTACAGATTCTGGGGTCGGGGCGTTACAGTTGGTATTAGAGGATGTTCAGTACAATCCTTGGAAACTAGATTTAGATAAACTCTGATTAGAGAACATACCCCTAAGATAGACTTTGAGGATTAGTATAGAAGAACTTCCTAGAATTTTGGTATTGTATAGATTTTGTGAGTTTTCCGAGAAATACATCCCTGACTGGATATGAGCAGGTAGAGGCAGCTATGGCACAGATGTACCTAGGGGTAAAACCCGAAAACACAGCTTTGAGCTAGAATCGAACGGGAACTAGTGCATGACAACGAGCCTTGCTGCACTCTGGGTTATGACACTCCCGGGGGATAGGATTAGGATAATTTAAATTTTCATTACAAACTGATTTGAATGTTTTTAATATTAGATGATAATAAATGACCTTGGTTAATCCTAAGGTGTTTTAAAACTGAAAATAATGTGTCATGAAATTCTCTAAATGATTTTATGAATATTGTTACTCACACAATGCTTTCTAGTTTTAGTCAATGGATGGATTCCAAGGAAGTCATTGTAAATTTGATCATGATGTACAAGGTGGGAATAGTGGTGGAAATGAGCAAAAAAATGGAATGCTGATAAGTGTAAAAGATATCATGTTCATGCCAAATCAGTTTTCCAAAAATATTATCAACAACATATATGTTAACCAACTCCCGGACTCAAAAAAGAAGAGAAAGGTGGTGAATGATAAGAGCTCCAATAGTGGAGACCATGGAAAAAGGAAACCTCAATTTCCATCATGTAGGAAATGTCGATGGAGACACCAAGGAATGGGTCTCAAGGGAATAAAGAAATGATTTACATGTGGGAAAGAAGGACATAAAGTGAATAATCTTAGAGGAAAAATGAAGAGTACTATCTAAGAAAATAAAAATGGTCCCAAGAATCCATTTATATTAATTTTCCATAAATGTAGGGGACCTGTCCATTACCCGATTGAATGCCCTGTTCTATAGGATATTTTCTTGGTCAAAGAAAAAGCTATGTGGAAATAATTGGTTGGAGAAATGTTTAAAAGTAGTTGTGCTCCTTGTTGATGGGATTACATTGGAATAATTTTATCTTGAATTTGAAACCCTACAGTTTTCATTTAAAAACGATATTTAAGGAAGAATTTTCTTTTCTCTTGTGGATATTATTATAAATAACCCTTTGGTTTTATATGATCATTGGGTTTGAGGCAGTTACAAGTTATTATATTTTGGGATGAAAATGAAATTTATATGATAACATTTGTTGTTAAATTATGTTATGGTTATTTTGAAGAATTTATCTCATTTTGGTAATGTTATAAAATATAGTTTTTGAAAAGGACAACATGTAGACCATGTGACAACCTGTCGCGTCGGACAAAGCTTTGGGAATCAAACCCATAACCAGAGTGCGATTGGGATTTATCACCTACCACTGGACTACGTGAAGTCCCTGGTTAGTGTGACTAATTATTTTTAGTTAAATGATTTTATTGACCAATAATAACTTGATTTGGGATCTTAGGTATTATCAAATGAATGCCATTAGTATCAGAAAATGATTTGGTGATTATGTGATAAATGTTATTTTGGAAGCCGCTCACTTTGTTGGGATCACTATATGCCAAATGAAAATAGAATACTTTGGTATTTCATTTGAGGAGTATTGGTGGATTTATATCTATGTTTATATTGTGTATTTATAGTGATTTTGGTTATTTATGGAAATGATTAACCTATAATAGAGAATATGTGATTAGATTGCTTTTAAGTATGTGATTTAAGAGTAGTTGATGTCATTTAAAGATACAATTTAACGTGGGAGAATATATAACCAAATTATTCTATGTTTTGGGTTTCAATATTAGTTTGGATTATATTATAGGATTTTAAGGACAATTGTTTATTGAATAGTATTTATTTAAATTTGGGGTATTGTTGGTTTGATTTTAGAAATTAAGATTAGTGTTTATATCTCTAATGGAATATCCTTTTGGGGGATCATTAGGTCTTTTACTAACCATTTTGTTTTTTATTAATCTCTAAAAATAAGGTAAATATATAGTTTATCCTTTGTGGATCATGTGATTCTATAGAAGTTTATTCTAGATCTTCCGGTGTGACCAAGTCTTCTTGAATAATTATCGTTTAAATAAAAATGAGTTAGTGGTAGAAATTTATTAAAGAATGAAAGTATACTTAAAAACTATTTATATCTCTTTATATTCTTAGTCAATATCATAAATTAATTCCTCATCTTTATGTAATGTAACTTAAAACAAAAAAAATGTTGTCTATTTACTTTTCATACTGGGAGACTAATCACCATTTGTCCCATCACAAGTTTGTGGTTTTCTTCTAGTTAACTATCTCCTGATCATGTTTTCTATCCCTCTCCATCAGAACTTGACACTTATTTTATCTTCTATATCCATGTTTTCATACATGGAATCCTAGTATGGGTTATCCTGGGTGACCTTTGTACTTCTCCTTCTTTCTTTTAAAGTTATAGTTTTATTGAATATTTTTCGGATGAGGTACTTTCCATTATATTCCCAAGCCTAATTTTAAAAATTGCGAGGACGCAATTTATTGAAGGAGGGAAGAATGTAACACCCCAAGATTTCATAGTACATTATTTTTTTCAACGTAATTCAATAACTTACACTACACGCAACATTGAGTTAAAGCACACCACGACTTACTAAACTGACCGTTCAAAAGCAGTTATGAATAGTATTAACATAATTTTGAACTTTATATAACCCTTATAATTTTAGAATCCATGTTATGAGTTTCTTAGACATAATGTATGGACAAATTCATTTTTTTCAGATAAAAGAAGTATTTTTAAAAAAAATGCAATTTTACCACCTTTTAACGGTGAACCCTTTTTAAATAAAATATTTGAAACATTAAATATTAAATTTGGAGAAATAAACTTCTTCTTTGGGATCAGTACATAATAATTTAGTTTCAATAAATTTTTGGTGTTTTCCTGATAACTGTCATATTTGGATGAATTGTGAAAAATAATATATTTTAACTGAAAACAACTTTTTTAATCAAAATAATTTATAGTGTTCAAATATAAATATGAATGGTTTGGATGTATAATTAGATTATATTTTTACAAGTTAATCCAATGTTTGTCATTGGAAGTAATTTCACTTTGAAATTGGACATAAACAAATGTCAATCTTTTGGTAGTTATTATTTCATAAAAATACGCTTTTTGGATTTGACAATGGGAATTAATTTTAAACTAATAAATTAAATTTATATGTTTTTAATTTGGTAAAATAGAAATAAATTTTGAATTATGAATATCAAAATTAGCTTAGGGTTAATTTTTGGTATGTTTTTGAAAACTTTTAATCTTTGAAGAATAGTGAAAAACACTGAGTTATAGTTCAAAACATAATTTTTTTTAAATAAATATTTATATTATTTAAATTTATTTTTTGTTAAAAATAGATACATAATACCCATATAAGTTCAATGTAATTCATTAGAGTCATTTTGTAATAATATTTGATATATAAAATTTTATTGAACTTTTCAAAGTCTTTTACCCACCACCTAGGAGAATTTGTAAATTCACATAAAATATAATTTTACCGCTTTTGTGAGTTGAATTTCAAAAATCCATGAGACACAGTTAATATCAAAGTGTAAAATGAGGTTCAAAATATAAAAATAATTTTTGGTGAACAGTAATGTTTTACTTTTATTTACCACAGTTAAAAGTAAATAGGGTAATTAAGGGTAAAAATGATATTATAATTATCATAACACATATCCTAATTCTATTGGATAAGTATAATTATAACAAAAACAACCTTAGGAGTAAAATATGAACCTCTTTGGTCAACTTGGATTGGATTAGGACCTTTATTGTTAATTAATTCAAAGGAGATTTAAAAGAGTTAAAATCAATGTTTAATAACTAAAACATTTTTACTATAGGGTTACACATAAGATAAATTAGACTATAAATATTATTTATAAAGATAAAAACATTTCCTAAATAATGGTATTTTATTTATATTTTTTATACATTAAATAATTTAATTTATTAATGACACAATGATGATGGAGTAATTTTCTAATTAATGAAATATTAAACTAATTGATATTATAAATAACTAAATAAATGTAATTTGAAACTTTTTATGAATTAAACTTATTTTATAAGTTAATATGACCTATTAGGGTTGGTTATATGAATTGTTTTAGAATTAATAATGCTGTTATGAATTCAGAGAAAACAAAATACCAAATAGAGTCAAAATTGACATAAAAGAGTTTTTAAAATAAATATTATATTATTAATTGATATTTTGTTTCCAAAAATATAAGTTTCCACCAAAGGAGTTATATAAATATATTTTTATCATTAATGAACCATTTTGTGTTCTCTTGAAAGTATATAGTAAGTTTATTTACCATATAATATAAAAATACAAAGAGACATGGTAAATGTCAAACTATTTAACTATGAGTTAAATCTAAACGTTAAGGTCAATATAGTGACCCAACCCCATATAAATACTATTGGTTCAGTGGTTCTAGACCTATAACCACCTTATTATTTAAATAATCCACTTTTTATCCATTATAAGTCGAAAATTATTTTATTATAAAATAATATGTTATGTTTTTCCTAAGGTGCCACTCACCCCTCTTATAAAAGGGCACTTCCCCTTCTCTCAAATTCACACCTTAAAATCCTTTTGGCTCGGCCAACCCCTACCCAAATATCCTCTAAACATCCCTCAATTAATCGTAGAGTCCCTCCTATGGCCATAAATCCAACAAAATGATCCCTTTTGATCAAATGAAAAGGAAGAACCTGGAGAAGAGGTAATAATTTCACCACCCTCTTTCATGTTCTTTTCTTCTTCCACTTCTTATTTCTTTGTTATTTCCATTATAAAATAATAAATCTAGTATAATATATATACTATGATGTTATTATAAACATGTTACATCCATATTCATTATTCTATCCATCCTTTTAATGACATGTCCCCATACGTGCGTACGTACGGATTACCGTCTCCACGTCGTGGTGTAATTGTTATTCAATAAATTATTATTTAGATGGGTATAATAATGATGTTTAATTCAGGTAGATAGTAAAATATACATGATAATGATTCTGTATATATGATATAACATCAATTTATATATTATTTTAATATCAAAAGAATGATATTGTCGCTCGTGCGTACGTACGGATTACTGTCTCCACGAACGCGATGAGATTCATTCCTCATCGTATCCATTCAAGACTAAATTTCATATTATAATTAAAAATAATTTTTAGAGACATGATATCATTCTCTATATGAATAACATACATCCCATCCATAAAAAATATGGATCACAAAACAAGAATATAAAGGAAAAAAATCTATTAACACCCGAAACGACAATAATACTAAGAAATTATTAACAAATAATTGTTAAAAGATAATATATGATATCATATTAATGTATATGATTCTTTTATAAATAAATAAAAATTATTTCACCATTATAAAGGAGGTTAAACTACACTCGACCAAGGAAAAAGTACAAAGTAAGGGGTTTCATATCTCACTTTTAATTCCGTGAGATTTCCATTATTCACAACTTATTTGTTTCATGTGGTGTGTGTACTGCCCATGATTGTATTAATTGTGTAATATAAATTAATTTATGGATATTTTCATCATCATTTTATTATCCTTCGTTCATTGGTGTTTGTTTCGTAAGTTACCAAAGCGATAAGGGAATTTGAAATTTCAATTTCCCCTCATTCAGCTTTACGCATACTTTATTGATTATTTTACTCCAAGATTATGTGTGGAATCCCCTTTAATTTTCTTTTATCATAACTTCCACTCCCCTTTCTATGGATAAACTTTTGATACGCATAATCACTCCATTGATAAATTCTCAAGTCATCGATATGAACTTGATAAGATTAATTTTAACTCAATCTCCATTTGTTGAGTTAAATATCTTATTCATTGGTGTTGTTTTGATAAGAATACATGTGAATGTAATCTGATTTATTTACACTGAATATCCAATCATATTGACTGTATTTATATTTTTCAGAAATAATTATGTTGTTGATTTATCTTTAACATAAGAATATGGTCTTTATAAGATATTTCATCTCAATTTACATTTAATTGAGACTTCTTTGTTGTTATACACCAAATCACTTTTATATGGTGTATATAATGTACTTTGACATAGTATATCATGAATACCTTTATTCTCAATATATTAAAATGTTTTTATTACCTCACTTATTTTTATTCCAGTGTCTCGCTTTTTTTAAGAACTCTAACTAAAATATCATTTTAAAATGTTTTAAAGATTTATTATTCTAAAAATTTCTCACTAATTTCCATGTTTTAAAAATGGTTTTAAGGATTTATTTATATGGAAATTAATGTTTTCAAATTAAAATTCATTTTAAAAGTTTCAATTTGGTATGGGGAACCTTGATTCAAAAATCTATTTCAAATAACTTCTTAATAAATAGTGAGACTTTTAAATGTTTTCAAAAAAAGAGGGATATTTCTCTTAAATAGTTTTGATTACTATTTTCATCTATGTCAATATCCTTTATTATTCACTATTAAGATTAATCTGTTACAATAAAATCTTCCATATTGTATTGAATGAGTTATGTTTGACTGTGGATGTGCTATTTTTATACCATTAATGGTTTGTGGATAATGTATTGACATTTCGTATGCTAGTTTTAATACGAATGTTTATATTATGTTTAAATCTGTTCATATGAGGAATGCATTGGACTTATTAAGTGATGGGTGGAGCCTACTATAGCTCCTCGATGCATCGGTAGGACTCATGAGACAAAATAGTGTCTTGGCACAAGGACTTGACAAAATCTTATTTTTAGTCTTGGCACAAGGCCTTGATTATGTCGTTATGATAGTCTGGAATTATACATTCCATCATTATGAAAGGGGATAGTGCTATTGTCTTTGATTATTCGACTAATATAATATCCATGTGAATATGTAAATTGCATTATTTGATTTTATCTTTGCCATATTATGCTGAAGTTCAAGTTTAAAAGGCTTTTGTTCTAGTCATATACACTGCCTTAAATGTTTATGCTCATTTATGAAAGTTTCCACTATAATGTTATACTTAATGAGCATATGAGCTCACCCCTTTCTATGTTTTATTTTTCCAGAGATTCAAAGAAGTATGTTATGACTAACCTCCAGGGATAGTCTATGGGATCTCAATGTTGTCTATGGAAACAATGTTGTTGTAGTTTTCTATTTTATGATGTAATGTAAACCTTATGAATGTATCTAGTACTTCCAAGGATACTAGACTAATCGGTTTTTTGAGACATGATCTTTTATGATCATTCCAATGATAAGTAATAATGCACCAAATCTGGGCTTCTAGGGTCGTGGCGTTACAATGGTGGAAGACGACTATCAATCGTGACGAAGGAAATGAAGGCAACGACGCCACCCTACAGCCACTGCTTCCCACAGTCCCCACCGCTCGCAGCACCCACCGCTCGGCGCTCCACCGCCCACAGCCTTCCGCACCACTCCGTGACCTGACACACCACCCCATGGCCTCGCCATGCCACCTTGTAGCATGTGTTGCCGCCTCGCAGCCTGCTACACGGCCTGCGGTCCTCCGAGCCACCGCGACCCTCAGAGCCGCCCCACGGCCTCGCGCCATCCGCGACCGAGCCACCCTGATCCCTCGCCGCACCCCTACGGCCAAGCCGCTCAACGGCCTCGTGCCATTAGTGGCCGATATGACCCATGAAATCACAGAAACCACACGGCCAAGCCGCCCCGCGGCCTCACGCCATCCGCAGCCGAACCTACCCATGGCCTCGTGGCCGCCACACCAACTCCCCACCCTCTACGGCCCTCTACGGCCCCTTGCGGCTCTCACGGCCTACCGGACTGCCCGGCGGGATGGACCGAACACAACGGGTCGGGCCTCCCGATGGGACAGGTCAGACCCAGCGGGATGGGCCGGGTCGACCTAATCTAGTTCGGCCTAGGATGGATTGGGTCGGGTCGCTCCCACCGGGCCGGACCAAACCTGGACCGACTACGAGCTTTTCGCTCAAACTACCATAACGTTGTCACCAGACATCTGTTTGACAAACCATCAACAATGCTGTGAACCTTGGAGAGAGACGGTCCCTTTGGTATACCCCCACTAGAGTTTTGGTTTAATATGGGGTACGGTCAGGTTGGATCGATCAGGAATCCAGCCGGTCCCCCCGGGTCTAAAAGGATAATAACTCATAAACTGGGGGTACGATTGATGCAACGTCTGTTGCATTGAGACCCCAAATATGTGGTAGAACTTTTGAGATACTTCTTCATGAGACTATATGGAAGTTGGAGTATCGAACAATTTCTTAGGGAGAGGAACCTCCCGGAGGCTAGCAAGCCTAGTACGGGAACCCAGATGATGGCTGTGACATGAAGAATGAAGAGCGATCCAATGTGGGTCAGCACCTAGAGTGATTCTGTGTGGGTTATCACTTAGAGAGATACTGTTCGGTCAGCACCAAGAGTGATCTTGTGTGGTTCGACACCTAGTTAGATCCTATGTGGGTATGTAATTAGATCAATCCTGTGTGGGTCAGCACCAAGCAATCCTATGTGGGTCAACACCTAGAGTGATCCTGTGTGGGTCAGCACGTAGAGTGATCCTGTGTGGGTCAGCACCGAGCGATCCTGTGTGGGTCAGCACCGAGAGATCCTGTGTGGGTCTTCCTTTTTACAGAGTAAGATGATTTAGTAGTTACATCTAATCATCTCTACTACTGTACTTAAGTTATACCTGGTGTGATCTTAGTCTATACCTATGTGGTACTATCATTCATGGCAATATCTTGGTGGTATTCTTCTGTGTGATGTACCTATGTGGTACTGGACTTCATGGTATCACTTTCTTTGTGGAACACATGATCATGGGGCTTTGCATTTGGACTCTGTGTTTTCCTCATGAATGAGATGGGTTTACTTAATAACATAGGTAAATGTAAGGTCATAAACCTAATTAGGGTTAACTATTGACTTCATGATTTTAGGTTTATCCTTTGTGGGCCTGTGAGATCTTAAGGGTCTCAGGGTCCCTATAGATTATCATTATAGTCACCCATGCATGGGCTATGCCCACACCTCGTTGTGTTTGGTGAAGAAGATAGGTATCACTGATCAAGGATGAGAGTACCAGGACAAGACGGTCCTCGGAGGTTGACCTTACGGTTTGTTGGTATGTAGAGGAGACGAGTGGATGTGGAGTGCTGGGGAGGCGATCTGTACCTACCATTTTGGTATGAACCTCTGAGGATGACCCAGTGGCAGTCTTTCTCTTTCTTCAGTTGTGTTGTATTTCAGTTTTATTTTTACTTTCCAGTTGGGTAGTATTCTGGACCCTTTTACTTACTGCAATCACTCTGTTTAATGTTTAGTTTACTTGATTTTGTAACTTGTTCAGTTCCTGGTTGCGTGTGATTACAGGTTATAAAGGCAATGCCTTTCCAGTTTTAGGGAATATGCCTTTGGTGCAAGTCACCAGCCCCTAGCCTATGGAAGGAGGGCTTGGGGTTGTCACGACACGGGCCCTGGGGGATGGGTAGTGAAAAATTGGTCTTAAAGGAGTCGGCTCTACCATGGAACATAGGACTCTTATCATTTTGATGGTAATAGTGTTAAGTGTAGTGAGTGTGGCTATCAGTTTTACAATTCCAATGGTAGTGCGGTAGCCGACGTATCTATACACCAGGACCCTGACTTCTGATTTCTGACTCAGTACACAAAAACCCGGATTGCGTGTGTGTTTCCAAGATTTTTCCTTATGATCTATTTGAGAATTCTCACCAGGTATAACATATTGATGTGGAGCACCTATTTCTCTTCAGGATGCCTCCATGAAGACAACCATCTAGGGTTTTGAGAGTTGTACAAACTGATATACCACTGAGCGATGAGGCCTCGGTGCAGGGCCCTCTCCTAGTAGAGGCACCATTGGAGGCACCAATGGTACTATTTACTATTGGGCCAATGTTTCCACCTGCCCCAGTAGAAGACGGTGAATGCCGCATGAGCACTTTGCATGAGTTCCAACGCCAGAGGCCACCCAGGTTCAGGGGAGGGACAGACCCAGAGGCAGTTGAGGATTGGCTGGATGATATGGGGAGAGTTTTCCGACTAGTAGGGGCACCAGCTGATCTCATGGTGATCCTTGTTGGCAGCATTCTACAGGCATCCATGGGAAGATGGTGGAGCATGATGATCTATGTTCACGTCAAGGTGATTCTTCACCGGGTAGACTTCGAGAGCCTATTTCAGACAGAGTTTGTCCCAGAAACTCTTCGCACAATGTGCATACAAGAGCTACTTCATCTGTAGTAGGGTATCATGACTGCGGCTCAGTACTCGGAAAGATTCACTGACCTCTCACGCTACTCCACTGATATGGTGTATAACCCATTCTTGAGAGCCCGGACCTTGATACAGGGGAACAGGCGAGAGATCAGGGCTTCGATGATCTCACTCAGCATCCCGACGTATGTGGGGGTGTTAGAGAGAGTCCTCTTATAGGAGAGTTTTCTTGTTGAGTAGTCACCAACAGTGAGACCGACTACAAATTTTCATGTAGAAGATTCTTCGGTAGCTCGCAGAAAATAGATGGCATAGATTTCCAAGTGGACCAGTCCTACAGGTGGACGACCGTAGGATTCAGGGTCAGTTGTGTGGGGAACCTGAGGCAAAGTCACTCATTCCAGGAGTGGGCAGTGTTACGCATATGGTGGTTAGGGTCAAATGGCTTCTAACTGTCAGATCCACCAAACAGATGATCAGCCGATGGTCAAAGGACTGACCAGGCAGAGACATAGGTTTAATTGAGGAGGTCCGTAGGGAGAAAGCAGACATGGTAGAGGTGTTGACCTTGTATCTGGTGGAGTGAGACGATTCAACATGTTACCCCGACCACCAGAAGGCGGTCCATCCCAACCACAGGGAGCATGAGGACAGGGGTGAGCTCACCATCAGGAAGCTGAGGCCTATGATCATGGTGCTTTGGAGAGGATATGAGGTACGATCTGTGTCTACACTATATTAGTTGTAAAACATAAATACATAGGTTCCAGTCATTATTTTATCACCACTACCCTCATTCAGAGCTCGAATATTCTGATGGAGCCATTGGATCGATATTTATGGCTAGAGGCTCCTACAGGAGCATATTCAATGAATACACACTCATTCTGGCAGTGCGAGCTTACTCTAAGAGGCAAGAGCTTTGGCTGGGATATCCTAGTAGCAGCATCGAGGCATTACAACTTCATCTTGGATTTGGACTGGTTATATATAGTCCATTCTCAAATTGACTTTATTAGGCGCAAAGTGTGATGTGTCAGCATAGATGGGACCAGGTTTACCATCACCGACGAGAAGGGAGCCTTTATAGCAGAGGATGGGCTTAACTGAAGGAGAGTGATTTAGATCACTCATTAGTTGTTTAGAATTACCTTCAGAGTGGTTGATGTGTAGAGTCCGAGTTATCCTTTTATGGTGGACCAGTACGTGGTTGTATTTCGTAATGATGTTTCTGGTCCACCTCCTCACAGAGAGATGGACTTCTAAATTGTCTTGTACCTTGAGATGACACCCATATCTAGACCAGCATATCGGATGTCTCTCACAGAGCTTCGTGAGTTACAGGTATAGATAGAGGATTGGTAGGGGACGAGATTCATTCGTCCAGGTGTATCTCCTTGGGCATCCCCAATTTGGTTTGCCAAGAAGACAGATAGGAGCTTGAGGATTTTTTTTGATAGTCAGCACCTAAACTAGGTGACCGTGAAGAATAATTACCCACTCTCAAGGATTGACAACCAATTTGATTAGCAGAAGGGGGGATGGTGGTTCTCGAAGAGAGACCTCAGATCAGGCTATCACTAGATCAGAGTGCAAGATGAGGATGTGCAGTAGACGGCTATCAAAAGTTGGTATGACAATTATGAGTTTTTGGTTATGACATTCGGCATAACAAATTCTCCAATAGTGTTCATGGGACTCTCGAACAGGATCTTTCAGCCATACCTTGATCGCTTTGTAGTAGTCTTCATTGATGGCATTCTGATCTACTCAGCTACCAAGGAGGATCATGCCCATCATTTGCAGGTAAGTACTAGACACACTCCGGGAGAACCATATTTATGGTAAGCTATCAAAGTGAATGTTATGGATTCGAGAGTTTAATTTTCTTGGGACATGTCATATAGGAGGCTGGAGTTGCATTGGATCCAGTGAATATTGAGGTAGTACTTGCTTGGGAGCCACCCTGGAGTGTGACGGGGGTATAGAGTTTCCTGGGTTTGGCTGGATACTGTCAAAGATTTGTTCTAGATTTTTCCAGAGTTATGGCACCACTATCATCCTTGATGAATAAGTTGCAACCCTTCGTATGGTCGGAGATATGTCAATAGAGTTTTCAAGAGCTGAGGTAGAGGCTGACTAGTGCCCCAATTATGAGGCTTCCAGAGGAGGGCATAGGGTATGAATTCTACTATGAGACATCATGGACTAGGATAAGATGTTTCCTAATGAACGATTGAGAAGTGATCACATATAGTTCTCGGCAGCTGAGACAACATGAGAAGAACTATGCTACCCACGACCTGGAGTTAGTAGCAGTGGTCTTCTCCTTGAAGATGTGGTGGAAGTATATGGTGGGAGAATGTTTTACAGTGTACTCTGATCAGAAGAGTCTTAGGTACATCTTCTCTCAGAAGGACCTGAACCTGAGACAATGACGTTGTCTTGAGTTACTCCATTTCTATGACTTCGATATAATCTATACTCTTGGGAAAAGGAACATTGTAGAAGATACACTCAGTATGAGATCTGGTATACAACTGCTAGGCGAGGCAACGAATCAGCTGGCCACTTTGCAGATATCCTTTGTGGATAGAGATAGAGTAGCTTTTTTTCAGTCTCTTACGGTCACTCCCCCAATTATTTAGTGGGTTAGGGAGGTGCATCCTGGGGACGCTAACTGCGAGACACATCATGCTTAGATATCCACAGTATATGCAGTTGATAGATTTTCTGAAGGAGGGGAGCATGTCATCCACTTTAGAGGACAAACCATGGTACCAGTTTCTCTTCTGGAGGAATTGTTGAGGGAGTTACACACATCCCCTCTAATAGTACATCAATGAGTGTCAAAGATGTACCAGGATATCTGATGAAAACACTGGTGGCCAGGAGTGAAAAAATCAGGTGCAGAATTTGTCTCTTGATGCCTCACTTGCCAGAAAGTGAAGGCGAAGAATCAGGTAGCTGTAGGATTGGTTCATCCATTAGAGTCCCAGAGTAGAAGTGGGATTTGATATCCATGGACCTCATGATAGGACTTCCACGTATGTCCAGAGGTTATGACTCAATCTGGGTGATCTCGACCAACTCACATTATCGTCCCACTTACTACCGATCAGAGAATAGGGTTCAGTAGAGATCATGGTATGCCTCTATGTGCATGAGATTTTATGGCTACATTGAGTACTCTGGACGATTGTCTACGATCGTGATGCACATTTTACTTCCCGGCTATGGAAGGGGTTGCAAGAGGATTTCTTGACGCATCTTTGTTTGAGCACCGCCTTCCATCCTCGGACGGAGGGCCAGACTAAGAATACCATTCAGACCCTCAAGGGAATGATGTGTGCTTGTGTCCTCGACTTCGGTCACAGCTGGGAGGATCACTTAACTTTTGTAGAGTTTTCATTCAACAGTAGCTATCACTCCACCATTGGGGTGAAACCTTTTGAGGCATTGTACGAGAGACCCTGTAGATCACCTTTGTGCTGTAATGACCTAGGGGAGTCAGCACTAGTGGGACGAGAGATTGTTTCGGATACCACAGGAAAAGTGCATATCATCCAGGAGAAGATGAAGACTACACAGAGTAAGAAAATGTCTTATGATGAAAAGAGAACTAGACCTCTAGAGTTAGAGGATCATGACCATGTCTTTCTACGAGTATCTCATCGACGAGGTTTGCAGAGATTTGGATGAGGAGACAAGTTATCTTCAAGGTTCATCAGACCTTTTTAGGCCCTCATCAGAGTTGGTGAGGTGGCTTACCACTTAGCTTTTCCACCTCAGTTGCACCGGGTGTGTGAGGTCTTCCACATATCCCAGCTGAGGAGATATGTGCCTGACCCTTCTCACATCATCAACGATGGTGAGCTGGACGTCACCAATGTGGTGACTTTTATGAACATTCTGGTAGAGATTTAAGATCGACAGGAGAAGGTCCTTCATGGATGGTTGATACCTCTAGTGGGCGTTCACTGGTAGCATGAGGACCTCCAGGAGAGAACATGGGAGCGGGAGGCTCAGATGGGTGATCAGTACAACCACTCATTCCCTTAGTTTGAGTTATGTCTTATGGAAATGTAAATCCCTTATGTGTGGAGAATGTAAATACCCAGAATTACCATGTATTTTTTTAATTAAACGGTAATTTTACGAGTCCTCGAAAATTGATGGCGCATAATTCTGAGGCCGGGAGTGCCTGGAATGAATTTATGAACTTTATTTTGGGTACCTTTAGTAAATGTATGAGTGGGTTTTTGTAACTTTTGAACCGGTGCTCAGAATTGAAATATAAGGGCACCATTGAACTCGCAGCACCAGTATTCTCATAAGAAGACTTTCACCTCGACGATAGTTAGTCTAGGGTGAAAGATAATTTTTTGGATTTTTCATGAAAGAATAAAATAAAATAAAAGTTGTGTAACGTTTTATTTTATTTTTATTTAGGATCCCCCATGTGGATGTTGATTGGTAGGGACCACCTGAACTAAAACCTCTAAACATAGGTTAGAGTGGTGGGTTCCACCCGAGCCTAACCTCCCATACGAGTAATGGTGGTGGGGACAACCATAGACTTAAACCTCTGGAACTCCCCTCTTAAATGAGGGGAAGTCTCTTGAAGTTACTATGGATTAATTATTCCACCCCATTTTTAGTTAATACACCAACTTAATTAATTAATTAATCCAATTTGAAAGTATGCCAACATATTCTATAATGTTAGCTAATTCATTTTTGATGGAATTGGGGGAAACTCTTGGCCAAAGGGAGAAACATAGTGAATTGGGAGAAATCTCTCCAATGAATAACACCAACGAAGAATGCCAGCTTTGACTTTGAATTCTTCCTCAGGACATTCGTTCACAAGGAACGTCTTCAACGTCAACGAGCTGACGATCAAGGGAATGCCGACGACACTGACGCCCGTCTATCCCCAACAACATCGTCTTCTTCCTCGGGACCTTCGTTGAAGAATCAAACAAGGTAGGGAGGTTGTTTGATTTATTTCCCCTACCCGTTCTTGATATTATTGTGATTCATGTACTATAGACGCTTGCTAACACTCTAATGTAGAGAGTAAAGGCCAAACAAACATGGCCCGTCCTCTCCGAATTTCATGGGATTATTCTTGTGTTCTTCGTGATGGAAATGGACGACTATCAACCGCGATGAAGGAGAAAAATGCAACGGCGCTGCCTCGTGGCCACTGCTGCCCACGACCCCCTTTCCCCGACTCTCCACTCCCCGCGGCTCCACTGCCCCTAGCCTCCATGCCTCATGGGGCTCTGCCGCCAGCGGCCTCCACGCCCCACGGCACTCCGCCACCCATAGCATTCCACACCGCTCGCGGCCCTAAAAGCCACCCTGCGGCCTCATGCAGTTCACAGCCAAGCCTCCCCGCTCCCTCACGGCACCCCTGTGGCTAAGCCGCATTGCGACCTCATGCCTTCTGCGGCCGAGCCGCCTCATGCCCTCAGGACACCCCCGCTACCGAGCCACCCCGCGACCTCACGCCATTCACGGCTGAACCACCCCACGAACTTACTACCCCCGTGGAAATGCATCGCCCTCTGCGGCCCTCAAAGACCCCTCACGACTCTCACGGCCTACCGGACCACCCAACGGGCTAGGTCAGTCCGACCGGGTCAGACCCGACCCGGACTAGCTACGAGTTTTTTGCTCTAACTAACATAACATTGGTACCAACAGTCTATTTGAAAAACCGTCAACGACACTGTGAACCATGGAGCGAGACAATCCCTTTGGTATACACCCACTAGAGTTTTGGATTGATATGGAGTACGGTCGGGATGGATTGAGCCCAAATCCAATCGGGCCCCTGAGACTAAAAGGCTAATAACTCACAGACCGGGCGTTCAATTGACGTGCCGTCTGTTGTGTGGAGACCCGTAATATGTAGCAGATCATTGAGATACTTATATGTGGGATTTCATGGCAGTTGGAGTATCGACCAGTGGCTTGGGGAGTGGATCCACCTGGAGACGAGAAATATCAGTGCGGGAACATAGTAGTTGATTGTGACGTGAAGAAGGAAGTGTGATCCTGTGTGTGTCAGCACCTAGAGAGATCATGTGTGGGTCAGCACATAAATCTGTATTGTGTGGGTCATCACCAAGAGCGATCCTGTGCGGGTCAGAACCTAGAGAGATCCTCTGTGGGTTAGCACTTAGAGCGATCTAATGTGGGTCAACACCGAGCGATCCTATGTGGGTCACCACCTAGAGTGATCATATGTGGATCAGCACTTAGAGAGATACTGTGTGGGTCAGAACCGAGCGATCCAGTGTGGTTCAACACCTAGAGGGATCTTTTGTGGGTCAGCACCGAGCGATCCTATGTGGTTCAGCACCTAGAGCGATCCTGTGTGGGTCAGCACCAAGCGATCCTATGAGGTTCTGCCTTTTTACAGAGTAAGATGATTTAGTAGTTACATCTAATAATCTCTACAGCTATAGTTATGTTATACCTAGTGTGAGATGAGTCTGTACATGTGTGGTACTTTTCTTCGTGGTAATATCTTGGTGGTATTTTTCTGTGTGGCGTACCTGTGTGGTACTTCCCTTCGTGGTATGATTTCCTTTGTGGAATAGTTTATCATGGGGATTTGGAGGTGGACTCTGTGTTTTCCTCAATATTGAGATGGGTTACGTGATAACTTAGGTATATTTATGGGCATATACCTAAGTAGGGTTGACAGTTTACATCATGCTTTGAGGTTTATCCTTGGTGGATTTTTGAGACATTAAGTGTCTTGGGGTCCCTAATGAGTATTGTAATACTCACCCCTGTACAGGCTATGCCCGCACCTCATTGTGTTTGGTGAAGATGATGGAAAACGCTGATCGAGGCTGAGAGTACTAGGAATGGAAAGTGCTCGGAGGTGGACCTTCCGACATGTCAATACGTAGAGGATACGGGTAGATGTGGAGTGATGGGGAGGTGATATGTACCTACCCTTTAGGTAGGAACCTCGGAGGATGACCCAGTAGCTGTCTTTCTCTTTCTTTAGTTGTGTTGTATTTCAATTGTACTTGTACTTTCCAGTTGGGCTTGTATTCTGGACACTTTTACTTACTACACTGACTCTATTTACTGTTTAGTTTACTTGAGTTTATATCTTGATGTGTGCTTGGTTGCGTGTGCTTATAGGTTATAAAGGAAATTCCTTCCCAGTTTTTTGGAATACATATTTGGTTCTAGTCTCTAGCCCCTAGCCTATAGAAGGCGGGCTTGGGGTAGTCACGGCATGGGCTCCGGGGGGCGGGGTGTGACACATGAGTCCAAATGATATATGATGTCTGACCCTAATTTGGGTAGGTAAGGGGCCATGATGTTGTATTTAATGTTACATGGTGTGAGAGGTGAGTGTAAGGGGGGTGAGTTTCCCCACTTGTAACACATTTTCCTTTTTACAGTATATATATATATATACACACTATCAAAAATCTTAAACCAAGGTATTTTGGTATTTAATGTGATGCCACCAAGATGGTTTCTGGTGGAGCATAAAGAGGTCAGAGATATGGTTCCACATGAGAATTCATAGGATGAGGCTGCTAGGGTTGATATAAAAAACATTATTGTTAGGTTGGTAATGAACCATTGTTACAAGCTTCGACATTTTTAGTTCATCCAAATAATATGGTATTCATTGGGCCATGGATAGATGAGAAGCTCAGGGTGAGATTGGTACAAGTCGTCTAGGTTATTGACCAATTTTTTTAGGGAACTGATAAATCCATGGCATACCTCACTAATGATTTACAATCTTAGTACCTTCTATTATTCCAGGGAGATGGTGTAACAAATGTAGTAGAGAAATGGATTTTGTCAGTGAAGACTATTTTATATCTGTTTGAGAAACCCCTAGTCCAAAGAGTGAACTGGGAAATATATATGCCCAAAGGACTATAAAATCAATGGTTGTATGTAGAGGTTCATCTAGGAAAACAAAAGGTACTAGAAATGAAGGATTTTTAGTCAAGGTTCTTTTAGGAGTTTTTCTCTATGATGTTGAGGGATGATCGAGTCCATGAGTTCATGAAACACTGGTTGTGGGATATTTCCATCATGGACTATTAAATTAATTTCGTAGACCAACCCAATTTTTCACTTAATATTTCGGGTGATGAAATCAACGGGGTCTTTCATTTCAAGGATAGATTGAAAAATTCCATCTGAGTGTAGGTTAATTTCTTTAGGATGACATGTTTTTTGACATAGAAAATTAAGAGTTGATAGACAAAGGAAATTTTATGGGCCTTTCAGATTCATTCTGGTGGATGGCATCTGGTTATATTAGTGGTTGAACTTTGGGAAATAAAAAGAGTAACCATACTTATTTTTAGTAGAGTGATGAGGCTAAATCCTCGAGTAGGCCACTGAGGAGTGGTTCTTTGATGATGTGATTCTACTGTGGTGATCTCAGGCATTTTTTGACCCATTGTGACTAGGTTCTGAAAGAGTGTGTAGCATTTTGTCTGATGTTCCATCTAGGATGGTTATATAGGAATCCATCTTGTATCGCTAGGAGTCCATGATTGGGTGAAAATGAATAATATGACATAGAAAATAGAGTGGTACTAGGAGTTAGAAGCTAGGGTTTAGCTGCATGGATAGGTTGTGGAGGAGATAGAGAGAACCAATAGTGAATTCATTGGATGATAGATGGTGTAGCTCTATATAGATGCCATGCCTCGGGTAGTCGAGCCTCAGTCTAGATGCATGCTATAGATCTACAAGGTTCAGAGTAAGAAAAAGAGCTGAAGAATAATGGAGTTATTCCTTATTCCTAAATGAGTATAATTTTTTTTGGTGTGACCATTTTTGGTGAATAAGGTGAACAACTATTTTTTGACTCAAGATGCGATGTTTAGTATGACGGAATTAGTTATGATACCTGATATATATATGATATTTATGAGAATAAAAACTTATTTTTGGCATCAATGTAATGTTTGTTTTATTCTATGTGGGATGGAATTGACATTTTTATTATAATTTATATGTATATATGACGAGGGTTTACATTTTAGCATCTTTTGAGATGATGGATCATGGAAATTTTATAATATGCATGTTTGGGTAAGGGTTGTGTATAGAACATGTTTGAAATGGAAATTTAATGAGATGCAAGACATGATGGTTGTCAAGAATGAAATAGTAATTATTGACCTGATGTTGAGGTATAAGAATTAAGATGAAACATGGGAGGACTTTTGAGTCCATGGATGATCAGTGGAACAATGGTAATTTTAATCTTAGGTTAGGAAGTGACCAGGTAGGTAATTCCTATGGTGGAGAATTCCACAAGAGGAATTGTAAAATGATTAATAACTAGGGTAGACCGAGTTGATGCTTATTATTTTGGAATTATTTGTACTATCCCTATGTAAATATTCATATATCAGAGATGAGCTATTAAAAATTTGAGAGACTATTACATCTCATGTTTTTGAGTGGGTTGAAATTCATCATCCTTTTTGAATTTTTTAGTTCAATGGTTGGGCCATCTCATTTCATGACATTCAAAACCTAATTATGGGACATTGATTGTGAAAAGTCATTTTTTAGATTGGGTTAATGATATGACAAGTTCCTTGGGGTTTTAGATGAGTTTTGAGTGCGTTGGGGGACCAAAAACTCAGTTTTGTAGAGTGTAGATAGAGGTGCATAGTATGATCAATCCATGAAGCCTCCATAGTGTAACCATAAGACCCACGATTATACTGGGCATGGATTTTAAATCCATTCAGGTAGGAGAGAACAACAATTTATGGTCTCTATAGTTTGAAATTAGGGAATACACATTGTTTGGGCGTGATTTGGAAAATCGTGCACCTAACCATGTGAGATATGGTTCTTGGATAGTGAGCACCACATGATTATAACATGATCAGCTAAACTATGTATCCAGACCATGTGTTTCATTTAATGTGGTCAAATTATTTTTACCCATCCTGCCTATTTTGTTCTTTTCATCCACCATTAACCTCCATTCTATGTCCAATATTGGGGGAGCTATCCTTTTAATCTCCACATAGGTTTTGGAGTAACTCTATTTTCGAATCCCTGATTCTTGATCTTTTAGGTGAATTGGAAGAATAAAAGTTAGGCCTTCAATAAAATATATTTATATATTCATTTACCTCTCCATACAAAATGATATATCCATGTGACTTATTTTTCCCTAATTACAGGGTGTTTGTCTAAATCATTGATTTCTCTCATTTAGGATTGATTATTGGCCACTATTAGATGATAGAGAACCTATGATTATAACTTATGTGGTTCTTAAATTTATCCTGAATTTTATAATTTTTTGAGGTGAGTTCTATATACCCTCAGGTGGGAAGCCCATGAAAGACTCTTCATTAAATAATTATTGTTTTCAAATATTTGAAATGATATTGTGGGATCCCTATAATAATTTATTAGACTAATATTAACTGAAAGGATAAGTAAGGGTTGTGGATAATTTTAAAGGATATTATGGTCATTTAATTTAATTAATGAAATATTTCCAATTGATATTATTGTTTCTATGGGAATAGGATAAGCATGACACAAGGATTGAGGTGATGTTGATCACTAGGAATCAGGTGACACAATCATCAGGATAATGGAATAAACTAAGATATATGGGGGGATTATGATCATTAGGATTATGGAAATTAGGACTAATAGATGATTAATGGTCCATTTTTTATGAGATGGTGTTTACCATTAGTAGGTAGCAACATGGTCGCAGGTTCACAAGGTTCCAAATGATTTGGATTATATTGTTTGGTGATTTTCGCTCACTGTTGTTGTTCTATGATCTATTGGAGTCATGTGTATGTAGATATTAATCAGCTAACATGGTTTTGAAACCTTTTAATTGGTGGATTACTCCATTGATATTGAGGATTAGGTAATGTTTTTGATCATTAGTTACGTTGGAGGAGCTCAATATAGAAATCCATGCGGATTGTGATGGACCATCGGGTGGTGGTGTTGAGACCATATATTGGGGGTAGAGGAACACCATTGAACATAAGCTCAATGGTCTTGTGTTATTGTAGGAAGGGTATTTCCAAACATTAGGAAGTTGGGATGTAGATTTGACATGATTTGGGAAAATATCGCTATGCCTCAGGACATCGACTATTGACCCAGTGGTGAATTTTTTATCAGAGGTTTGAGGGAGTATGGACTTGATGATAATTCCTTTTAGATGTTATTGACTTTATTTTTGTCTTGTGGGGTGTGATATGGAATGTGGTTCTGAGTTATACATTAATGGGAGGTTCTAGTGGGATCAATTGTTATGTTAATCATTAGGGGATTCATGGGAATAATGCCATGGGTTCTCTCTAATGAAAATACATATATAAATACATTTTATTTGATATATATATATATATATGTATTTAGTGGAACAAGTTCAGTTATATAATGGAAATGGATAAAGAAGGTGAATTCTTCCTCATGGATGTTGAGAGTAATGGAAGTAGGTTATTTATTAAATGCCTGTGCATTTTCATTTTAATTATATTCATCATACATCGTCATAAAAATGGATGTAGGGAAAGAAATGTTTGGTGGTGACCTACTAAGTTAATAATCACACCCTATATAGTCCCCTTGGGATGTGTTTAGACATTATGTCTTTTTATATCCGATAAGAGAACAATCTCGTGAACTTGACCTTTATGTTCGTAGATGTGCGTTTTTCTTGGGAAGGATGACAGTGAACTAAGTGGTTAATCTGTATTGAAATTAAAATTCATTTGAGATAACTATATATTTATTGATATGGTTGGTCAAGGGATACCCTTATTTTCCAATAATTCTTATGATCAATTTTATCACATGCAAATGGTATTCTGCCTTTGGTCATGTTTTTTACTTCTAATGTGGCTTATGCATCTGTTCTGTTTATTCAGTTGCTTCCACTATGTTAAATACATATAATAAATCATTATTATCACCACATGAGTGTATAGTCTACCCAATATCACCTATTATAACCCTCTTTCTAATCTGAAGACTTTTAATATTGTGAGGTTCACCTAAGGCCACTTGGCCAATGACATTGAGCACTATTGAGTGGAAAAATGGGTCAGGTAATTACTATTAAATGAATTTTGGTGGTCATGGAAGAGGCACCTATAGTTAATCAAATTTAATAATGGAAAAAATGGGTCCATGCTAGATATTTGAGGAATGGGAACCTATTGATCAATAGTGCCACAATATAAAGGTAAAGTGAAACCACTTGTACATGTGTGTCAAAATAATTATTGGTGGTATGAAAATTTTAATATTTTTCAAATATGATTTTTTATCATCTATGTTTATTTAAATGAAAATTATTTTTCTGCTATTATGTGTTTTTTAGAATACATCTAAAATACATATATCATTATCTTTATTTCTTGAATGATTTTTTAATGTTTAGTTTCTTTAAAGAATTGTTTGTTTTATTATAACGAAGGATGTTATTCTAATCCAGTGATATATGTCTTTTTTCATAACATACATTACATGGTTGTGAAGGGTTTCTTTTTTTTCTAGGAATATTCTAGAGTTTTGTTTTAGCAAGATTACATTTCGATGGTTTAGTGATCAGTGACCAAGAATCCTAATATTGTCCTTGAACCCCTTCTAAAAAATGTGTCTCTTAACATATGTAACATTTGGACACTAGCACAAATATATATTCTAAAATTTTAACTACAAGTGGTTCTCCACAATTTATTTAAATCCCTAACATTTTTGTTGTGGTTCCTTCTCTTAATCACCTTCTTCATATTGTTTCATATATAATTATCAATAATTTCATTATACGTTTTTGTACACTCCCCCCTCTAAATCAAAATTCCCACAACAATTTTAGAAGGAAAATTTTTAATCATGTATTTCCATTTCTTCAATCACTATCATATATATCTATTCATTCTATACATACTTGGATATTATTGTGGTGGCTAATGGTTTGTGATAGTGTATCCTTTAATGTACTCATTTGGAAACATCAATAAAAACTCCAATTCAACATTTTCTATTTATCATAGAATGATAATTACTACTGCGGATTAACTATTTCATTAAAAACACCTTCAGTAGTTTCATGGATTGACCGAATAATTTTTATCTAACCAATGAAAAACTACATATTCCATTATGGTGTAGAAATATCAACAACATTGGGATCATATACACCAATAATTATAGAGATGTACATAATTCTCAATGTCCTTAGTACCATGACATATTTCAAGAATCTACTCTTATGGAGTTTGAGTTTTTATCCTATACTAGACCCTTTGAGGAATGATAACTTCATAAACGGTGAAATATATATCCAACAATATAGATTAATATTATACACTCTCTATGTACTCTTACACATGACTTGTCGAGGGACAACCTCCTTGTTCACTGCACGACCTTATTCTACTCATTCTATTTGAACTCCTCATATAAGATAATTATAAAATTAAGTAAACCTATAAAAATTGAATATCATGAAAATATAATTCATTAGTGAATTGATTTATCATTTTCTTATCACTGAATTGTGATATTATTATCTTTATTACTATTAAAAAAATTACAATTAAACTTGAATAAATGTGTAAACCCTTTTGTTGTTGCATAATATACAATAATGCATGTAGATTTTAATGTTAAATTTTCTATAACATTGAGAGACATTATGCATTGTAGTGTTATTTCATCTAAAACTCCATATATTATCTAAATATATATCACTTTAAATCTAAAATGCCTTTAACTCTCTTCTAAGATTCCAAAAAACCATCCCCTAAATTGAAACAATTTGAATCACATGAAAATGAATATGATTACTATTTTTATCAAATAATTGATGAAAAAATATAAAAAAATAACAATATACATAATTAATTTACCTTTACTCCAATAAAATACACCTTAGAGAAAATTATTTCAATATTTTTGGAATTATCTTCCTTTACACAAATGAAATCCACCTATTCCATGGACACATAAATATCCTTCATCGTAGACTCAAAATAATATTATCTAATGGTCAAAAATAATATCCTTTTCATAAGAGGTTTTATGAGAATGAATCAATATATTAGAATTCCTATATTATAGTGAATTAATATCATCAAAGTGTAAGTTTTTAAACTATACTTATTTTAATTATCAAAAAAATGAAATCCCCATTTAATAAGATAATTATATGATTAATTTTAGTTAACAGAACATGGATATTTAATTCATTAATATTATTTTCACTTACATGTATGGTTCTTATATTCCATAGTATAGTATGGCCACTTCTTATTAAATATGTATTATATAATCATGTTATGTTTATCTTATATTATATATGTCAAAAAACATAGATATAATCTCTCATACTTATATTATGAGAACCAAGAGTGATTTTATGATAATTGAACTCTGACCAAATGGAAAATATATTGTGATTAAGTAATCCCAAATAAATAATGTTTTATTTTTTAGTTTAGCAACCCATCTATACACATTAAGAATTTTTATAACAAAACAAGATGTTTTAATAAAAAAACAGTAATCCACTTCATTTTACAATTATTTTTATTTCACAAAAAACATAAAAAGATTCCTTTTTTGTCAATTCGTATAGTATTTTATTTTTATGAAACATATGTGATGTGTATCCCACATATAATAACCATACTTATATTATTTTTTTAATAGAAACATTCTAGTCTTCAATTTATCAATCCTCTTTTAAGCAATAAAGAACTGTCATAACTATTTGTTGAATTATTATATTTTTGGTTTGGATAGTTGTTTCCATATGTTTATTTAATTTTCAATTATTATATTTAATATTTTTACTCATAAATTTTGAAAAAGTTCATCTAGTTTGGCAAATTTATTATTGTTTACCCATTTGTGTTTTCGTACCCATGAATTTAACACTTTAGCCTATATAATAAAAATAATTTTATTTTAAAGCTCTCCATGAGGTAATGCTTGTCTGTCTTCCCCAAGTGTTAAGGTTAATATCCATACATCATGAAATCATTTAAGGTATTGTATCAAATATAATGATACATGATAAATAGTATAACATATTCTCCATATTTTTATTAGTATAAATTTCTAAAATATACAATAATATTCTATTAAATTCATCTATGTGGGATTAGTCTAAAATTCCTGTAATAATTTTTAAATTGTATAAGATAATTTTTTTATTCAATACACCTATTATGGAATTATTAATAAAAATATGTTCAAGTACTATCTTGATAACCCATTAGTCTAAATAAGTCCAAAATTAATTTCATATCCCCATGGGTAGGTGACTAGCACCTTACATCATATCAAAATCAACGGGGTTGCGTTTTCCATAACTACACAAAACCTCAAAAGATAAATCATTATATAGTATGTATTCTAAAAATTCATCATGGGAAAAATAGCACAGGTAGATATATAAAACTCAAAATGTAAAATGAAATCCAAATTATTGCAAAAAATCCATTAAGAAAAGGTCTTTCGATCCCTATGAAATTATTGGGCCATAGCTCAACTGACCACCACTATCACCTCTACGTCATGATGATCAAGAAGAACTTCCACCAACAAGTGGTGATTTACCTTTCCCTTGACCTAGCATAAAAAATCAACAAACATCTGAAGTTAGAGTTAGGTTTTGAAAAAATATAGTTTGGTCCCACTATGTTTTGTATATGTAATTTCATAAAAATAAACCATTTATTCATTCAACATAAATAAATCATGTCATGGAAATTCATTAATAAAATTTGAAAAAACATTATTGTATTGGAAAATAGGGAAGGTTGATAAAAACAGGATTAGATGAACATTGTACAGAAATATTTTATTGAACATTATTAATTAATAAATCTATTCTACAAGTAATGAAATTTACAATCAAGTTAAGAATACAAAGAACTGCGATCATATGCCCTACGTTACATTAGTTGATTGATTTATTATTTTCAAACTTATAAATAATAATAATGGCACAAGTATGTGGGTATAATCCCTAAGGATCATTCCATTAGGATAATCAATACAACCCCATTAGTGGACCCATCATCAGAAATCATTCCGAAATTGGTTTAGATTGTCTTGTCATTTCAAATCCATTTCTAGGGATTTAGAGTCCTATAATTATTTTATGAATTGTATAATAACCACTCTATGCCACACATTATTCACTTAATAACTCCATTAACCAATTAATCATTCTTTGTTAAATCATTCATTTGAAATCAATTCATCGTTCATAATTTAGTTTCCCAATTTCATGTTCAACATGGAATTTTAATTTAAAGAGTAAATAAAAGGCTTTTATAAATTTCATGTAATTTCAAAATATCTTTTATTTCATTCCAACTTAATGAAGAGTAAGTATCAAATCATTCAATCAAATCAACATTCAATTCAAGCCACCCGTTTTCTCAAAATCAACACGATAATTTCAGTTTCATAGAAATTTGGGTTCTTCAGAATCTCCCTTCCTTTAATAATCATACAACAGGTCATATCAATTACGGGTTTAAAAAAATTAAAAACTCATTTCAAATAAATCAAGAAATTATAGTTTAAATTACAGGTTAAGGATATATAGAAACACCTACCATCCGTCATGCAATTAAAACAACACCCGAAATCTGATACACCAACAACGAATGAATATAAAAGAGATTAAGGAATAAAACCTTGAATAAAGATTTACCTATTCAATGATATAGTGAATAAATAATTTGAGTAATAAACACTAGAAAAAAATAATGAAATATGTGATCGATAAATCCCAAATCATGGGAGATATCACATACCAGAGAGGGATTGAGATCTTCCACCGATACATTGATTCACAAGAGAAGAGCTTAGAAGTGCTAATAAATCATCTCAAGAGCGTACAAAAAGACAAAGATTATATAATGGTATAATGGGGGTTATTAGGAATTTTAAATCAGGGTCTTTGAATTTTTAATTAAAAATTAAGGGGACTAATAAATTGAATGCATGGTTTCTGGGGTGGACCACATGGCTAGCAGTAATTATGCACCATTATTGTAATTTTGGACATGTTGAATGGTTTGGACACATTGATTAAAATACTATGCACAAACCATGAAGAAAACACTATAAAAAGTGTTTATAGTTTCAAGGGGTGTAATCGTTCACAACCCCCACTACCTCCAACATTTTCCAATATTTACCTAAAATAACACAAGACAAGACCTAAATGTATAGATATAAAAACAAGGGTCTAGGTATACTTGAAATGGGTTATGATATGTTACATGGCCAATCTCATCACTCTGAAGTAAGGAAAAACATGGAAAACTAAAACAATATTGCAAGATCCCAATGAATTATCCTCATGTAATGATGTGGGAACCCTTTAAAGGAAACCCATCACAATCATATTAGATACGATTCTTGAAACATATATATAATAACAAACATAGGGAAACAATTACACCTTAAGGAACATAAAACAATTACTTCAGAGACGTTAGATTAAAATTATTTTGGTGAAAAATAATCTTATTGGTTTAAATTGGATCATGATAAATAATATGCTATGTGAAATGGATATGTCCATATGATCCATGAAAATGGATCAAATTTAAATAAACATGATCACTGGAAATTTCAATAGGTTAGGCTAGATGAATAAAACCATTGAAAAATGAAATGACTAGCAAAAATAATTTAATCATTAAAAGTAAAATATAATATTCCAACGGTAAAAATTTCACGGATAGTTAAACAAAAATTAAATCAATTTTTTTTAAACATAAAGATGTTTTATACATCACACACATAAATATTTATTTTTCTTTTATTAGAAATGAATATTATCAATTAATCTATGACTTGTAATTTATACATCAACAATATTTTTTCTCATTGGTAGTGATAATATGTATGGTCCCTCAAATCCTTTTTTTGGGTTTTTATAACAATGTACCATTTTAAATAGTTTCGATGAAACCCATACCTATTACTACTTTTTGTAGCCCAATACAAGAAAAACATAGGCTATCCAATCTGCACGATACTCCAAAATGAACCAATATTATAGCCCCACAAAATATGGTCAAAAAAAACCAATTCAAAGAGTTATCGATTACATCAATCATGGTATTTAATATAGTAGTGAGTGGGCTGAATGTGTAATGGAAAAACAGTTGGGATTATACATTTTTTCATGATCCTTATTCCCATGAAACTGGTACATCATGCTTCTTAAATCCCATATTTATGTTCATTATCTTTCAATCCCCCAATACCCAACCTCAGCATTGGAAAAACCACCACACAACATTCTAAACAAAACCAACATTTCTCATTGTTTCTAGAAAGAATAACTACCATTAAAAACAACCACCACAAAAAAACCGACAATAACATTAATGATCAAAACAAAATTCCAAACACTAGATACATAACTACTCGCACATATACCCATCTAAAATGTTGACCTAATTTCAAAAAAATTAATGATTCAAGGGATCCTTTATATAGAAGAACATCTCCTCCATTATACTAAATCCACCGCGTAAAATGGTAACAACTACATTTTAATTTTCACTTCTAGTAGAGTAAATTTTTTTGATTGGACTTTCTAAGTAAGAACCCTAATAAAAGTCCATAGATATAGAAATTAATTATAATGTGATGGATATGAATGATCCAAGTGCTGACCAATTTTCACCATAATAAAAAGAGATCAATTTGGTGACATGTATGACTATTATAAAATAAAAAACAAAAAAAATGAAAATATAAGGAGAAAAAAACAAAACCTGATGATATTCCAAGAATAATGAAGACAAACCTTCTACAAGCACCACTACCACCAAATAATTTATTGATAACCATATCTGAAACCATGATAACACTAAATTAAAACCCTTATATTTTTCTAAAATTCAAAAAAATACTAAAATGATGTTTCAATGATACTATATACTAGATGACCTTCCAAAGATACTAAGAGGATTCGGCAGAGAATCATCTTATACTACTTAAATATATTAATTATTCTCAAGCCTAGGGCCAGTAGTGACACAAACACTAGAGAAGAACCTAAAATAGGGGATAAAGGCCAGAAAGGAGACTAATGTGGAACACAAATTTAGAAGAAAAAAATTTGTGATAAAATATGGTGGGAGATATCTACGAGGAGGCTAAAAATCCTAAAGATAATAAACCTAAAAATTGAGGAGAAGAAAAAAATATAAGAAGTGGAGAAGGAGATCATAGAGTTGAGAAAGATGATGAAGAACTTGGGGAGTCCTAGATGTAGGAGACATAAATCTCCCACCTTTGATTACCACGATACATACAATACTTAAATATGAAAAATCTTTTATCATCCATAAAATAGGGAGTGATAAAGTAATCATTCTTAATGGTAATTAAATAGTAATAAAAATAAATATAAGAATAAGTATTTAATTATTTGGTGATGCATACATAATTATGAATAATCCATAGTTTTATACAGAATATTGATGTATTTTTTATGTTTCAAAAACATTCATGAAAATTATTATCATATTTATTATATAGATGAATGAGATGTAAAATTACTTTTTGCAACAAAAATTTGGTTGCATAGAAGATTGATTTTAGATAAATTTCCAATGAAACATTTTAGATTATATTATGTAAATTAATTCAAACTTAGATAAACTATGTTAAACTCAAATCCTTAGCAACAATCAATCATTCGGTTCATTAAATGATTATTTTATTCATATAAGTGATATTATGATATTATGATAATAAAGATTATGAAATTTAAACATGAATGTGAGTTTTCTGATAAATATTTTAGACATAAATATTTATCATATTTTTCTTGTTTATTAGGTAATTTGATTATAAAACAAAAAATTTATAAAATTAGTTTTGAAAGTCATATATTATTGTAAAGCGTTCATAGTGATATATTACTTTTAATAAATCCACCACATAAACCGTTTAGGTGTTTTGTGGTCTTAATTGAAACATATACTTAATGGTTAAATGATTTCTTATTAAAAACATGAATATGGTAGTTTATAATATTTCATGATCAAATAATGAAATTAATGTCATATATTTTTTTACAAAATTAATTATATTAAACATGAAAATACTAATGAAAATTCCCCATACTATGTTGATAATTATTTCATTTCGATTGGAATAAGTATTGAAGATCCTATTTATCTTTCTAAAACTCAAAGAGATTTAGAAAAATCATTTAAATATAGTTACAACAGATTTACTAACCTTTTATTTGGAGAATACTATTTCTTAGTCCAACACAAGGTTCCATAATTTTTTATTAAAAAAGAATTAAATAAATATTTCAAATAGGTTTTCATGATTTTCCCCCTTTCAATTATATTATTGTTATGAATCTAATATTTTTTATTTTAAAAGATTTTTTGTGCTATTTATATACCTTAAAAACCCCCATAATAAAAAAACGGGGCTCTGTAAAATGTAACTTCATTTAATTTTAGTTTCTTTTCCCCATTAAAGTATTCTTATGTGTCTGATAACTTGTAATACATGAAAAATCGAACTAAAATAGAGAATAACCAATTTTATTATGGTTTAATATTATGAAAAAAAATAAATATATTATGAGATAACTAAATTGAACATAATTGGATAAATTTTTAAATGCATGAAACCAAAGGTAAATAAAAATTATACATCATTGAAAGTTTCATTATCATGAATTTCTTTGATGATCATACCATCATCATTAAATATATAATGTATAAATAACATTTGATATTGTATAATTCTCTTGAAAAAAGAAGTTATAGAATACGATGGATTATTACATAGATGAATGAAATTATGTGTATATTAATGAAGCATAACCGTTACACATATGGTTGCAGGATATCTAGTAAATATGTGTTGTGTTTTGATAAGCTTGAATCCAATCAGTATATTGAAGTTTAAAAAGTTTTATTAAAAATATTAAATATAATTTAATTCTCATATAATAAATAATTTTAGAATGAAAAAATATAACAGTTAATTAAAGTATTTAATTATAAAATTAACATTTTTAAATATTATATATTATTATCTAAATTGGTTTTAAATAATGATTTGATGAGTTTATATAAGTAAAAGAAATATTATAATATTTATGGATTTATAAAATTACTTTGTTTGGAGATAAATAAATTTAATGGGTTTTGGTAGAAATTATTTAATTTTAAAAAGATAAAATGTTCAAATAATTACTTTTCATAATTATTATGTATTTTTTATGTAATTAAATTAAATTTATCACATTTAAAGGATGGTTGTAATAAAAATTACTCATTCTATATATAAAATAATATATTATCACTCATATAATTAGAAATTGATATGAAATAATATTTAGAATACAAATATTTAGAAATGAAATTTTCAATAAAAATGGTTGTTCCATATATTTTCAATTTAATTTAATTATTAAAGTTATTATATTTATAAATTTAATTATATTAAATAGATTATGAATTTTGAATAAACACATTGAAATGAGGTAATAATTTCATCTTATTTTTTAGGCATAGAAAATCCAGTGTGGTAAAAGTCGCTAACATAGTGAAGGTAAAATATTATACATAGATAATTTATGGGTTAAATGACTAAAATATCACAAAAACACACACACACACACACATATATATATATATATATATAATTGAATAAGGTCATTATAGACCTTATGTCATACCATTTCAATTACCTTTCAACTTTGGATCTATTTTCCTGGAAAGTGGGAGTCCTTTTATAACAAAGAGTAATTATTTACAAAAAATCCCACAATTATCACCAATTAATGGACCCCTCCTTTACCCACATAAACACAAAAATTTACTTTATATTAGTCTGGAATCCCATCCGAAATTATCTCACTAAAAATATTCTCCAATTCTAAGGAACATTTGGTTAATATAAGGAGTCCCAAATCCCCACTACGTAGATGCTCTCTAAAAAGGTATTCAAATATTGAACGTAAGTGTTATCATCTCATCAATAATTTTTCATTATATCATTCTACCACAACTTTTTTAAATATTATTTATCACTTAGATATTTTTTAAATCGTTATTATTTTTGGAAATTAATATTATTAATATAAAATAAAATTTATTACTCAGTCATTCATTAAAACAAGTTCTTTTCTATGTCCGTTTTATGACCTACACAAATGATGTTACAATTTCTTTTGTCATTAATTAATAATAAAATAACCATAATAGAAAAATTTATAATAATTACAAACTTAATATGTTTTCATAATAATTTAATGGTAATATTAATATGTATATTAATGAATAAATTCAATTATTTTTGAAATTCATTAATCACGAAAGCTGAAATTTTTAAGTTTTCCATGAAAACATTCAACATAAGTTCCATTAAATTGTCTTGGGAATCCATAAATATAGAAAAATATACAATTTCTTTTTGATCATTTTTAGGTGATAAACCCATGATTAAAGAGTAAGGACATGAATCTACAAACTGAACTATGCTTGAAAAATGAAATAATTAACACATGAATATTAATTGTTAAATAAAAAATTTATTATATGTGTAATAAGTAATTGTAAATTAATGGTATTTTGAAACATAAACATGAATATATATCTTATAGATATTAATAATAAAAATAAATTTATTATAATGGGGTAAGGATATGTTAAACTAACAGTAATTCTATAGAAAGGGTTTATTTTCCAATATCATTTGGAAATAATCATTTTTTATATATAAATTTTTATTTGGAAAATTGTTTCTTATTTGAATCTAAAAAATATATTTTCTTCCCCAATGGTTATTTTTTAGGGTCTTCATGTCTTCTTCACATTTTACCTCCTTTTTATTCACAATTCAATCTAAAGGATGATGTTTAGTGGATGAATCTTTATATTTTATTTTTGGTTGGGTATATTTCTCTACCATATACATATTTTTCATATTTCCATATCTGTACTTCTATAATTTATTAAGTTAATTTTATATTCACTTTAAATATCATTATAAATGTTTCAAATAATTTTTTTTATCATTTTCCAAATTATTTCCTTCTTAGGATATTTTCTAAATGTTTTTAAAAAATATTTATTTCTAGGATTTCATGGTTTACCAAGATAATTTTTTTTACATTATCATCCATTTTTTGAAACCGTAAATTTCAAAATTATTAATATATAAAAATGTTTTGGAAAAATAAATTTTATGTCTAACTATTTTTTGATTTAATTTTTTAATTCTCTTATAAAGTGTATTTTAATATATATAAATATCCATTAATGTTTCTTATAATTCATGGGGATGTGATCATATGACACAATACACATTTTTCCTCTATATTTATAATGATAATATTTCACTTCAATCATGAAGAATATAATTTTCCTCTCACGAGTTAATTTAAAAAATAACAGACTTATCAATATTTTCATGTGAACATGGAACACATGATTATTGTTTTTCTATACGTGATAGGCAGGTCCAAATTCATACAGTACAATAATGAATTGGGTAAGTCTATATATCTCTTAATATTAATTTTAATTTATTTAGTAGTGATATCAATCAAATATGTTACTTCTTCCAATATGTGATGATTGTCTTGGTTATAAGCCTTGATATAAGAAATGATTTTATAGGATTATGATTGTTCAAAATTCTTATACAATATTTCTATGTAATGTCTACCGGTATTAGGATAATTATTTTATGATATCATATTTTAATTTCTCAGTTCTCTAATATGATCAACTTAGAATGTCTCCCTAGAAGGAAATAAATGTTCTAATTTTGTTAGTTGGTCAACCGTCACCTAGATAGAATCATTATTTTGAAGAATCCTCAGAAGACACAACATGATCTCCATGGTAACATCAACCCAATTCCATTCTGGAATGGGGAATGGCTGAAGTAAACCACAGGGTCGTTTATTCTTGTCCTTAACCTGTTGAAAGGTGTAAAATTCTTTCATGAACCATAAAATAATCTTTTTTATGCCTAAATACCAACACTATTGACATAGGTCATAGTACATTTTGATTAAAAAAGAATGCACTGCCCACTTTGAGGTCTGAAATTCACACATCATCTCCTCTCACATACTTAGAGTCACAACAACATGATTTCCAACATAGATGATATCATCCATGTATATAATCCAATATGAAGGTGACTTCTCATATTTATGATTTTCCATCAAGTAAAAACACTTTGGATCCTAATATTTAAATTCCCAAATCTAGCTCAGAAGTGTGGAATCTAGTGACACCTGTATGAGGTCCATATTTTCAGGGCCCCCTTGAACCATAATATACATTTATTATAGAATGATCATCATCTTCCACTCAGAACTATAATATTGAATTATCCGATTCTGAGTAGTTCTACTCAAAGAATCAGTAACATTGTTTCCTTTTCCAAGTGTATATTCTAGCTCATAATAAATTTTCATCATATAAGAAACCCATATATACCTCTAGATATTCAATTATTGAAGAAAAAATATATACAATAATATCTATTGATCGGTATACACATTGAACTTTTCTCCCAATCAAAAGTACCTATAATACATCAAATCATAAACCATTGCTACTATCTCAAGGTCACACTTAGATTAGTTTTATTCATGCAGCCTCAACTACCATGACCCATACACAACAACTAGATCTCCCTACATCAAAATTGTTCCATGTCTCGTTTTATATTAGATAAAAAAATATACTCCTCAGCCATATAATACAAGATCAAGATCATTAAAGTAGTAAAATGTTTCTTTTACTCCTGTAAGGTATTTTTACATGATTCAGACCATTTAAACTCTTTCCACTTCTTGGTCATGTCTGAATGTTGTGCTGCCAAGAAAGAAATGTAATGTTGAACCTTAGATAAAAACCCATCAAACCCAGAATTCTATGGATATGAAAAATGTTTGTGGTTTTATCTCATAAACACATTACTTGAACCTTTTTGGGTCTAATGAAACACCTTAATCTGAGATGATGTAACCCAATAAATGTACTTTATCAATCTATAATTGAATCATAGATAGATTGGCGTATATCCAATGGTCTTGTAGTTTACTCAAGATGATGTCAAGATGAAGGGATTGGCCATCATGATTCTTAGAGTACATACAGAGGTCATCCAAAAAAGATAACCATAATATGATCCAGTTATGGGTGGAAAAATTGGTTAATCATGGCCATAAACATTATTGGAGTGTTCTTTTTCCAGAAAAACATCACAAAAACTCATATTTTCCATGTATACTTTTGAAAGATGTCAATGGTATATCAAAATTAAGAACTATGAAATGATTATTCCATGATTTAATGTCAAACATGGATAATAAATAAGCACCTTTGAACTTATTAATGAGATAATCGATATGATGAAGTGGATATTGGTTCTTCACAATCATTCGATTCAATTTTTAGTAATCAGTACTTAAACATAATGTCCCTTCAACCTTTTTAGCAAAAAATTCTCTGGAAACCTATACTGACATACTAATATAGATAAACCCCTTATCCATAAACTCTTACAGTTGGGTTTTATGCTCTTTATGCTCTATTGGTGACATTCTATTAGGTGGAATAGAGAGTGGCTCATATCCTTGAATGATCTCAATTTTAAAAACCACATCACACTTAGGTGAAATCCCTAATAATTCCTCAAATTTATAGAACCTATCTACTATGGTTGATATAAATCATCCTTTACATGCCTATCATATAGACAAACACTTTCAACTTGCATAGTGAGATCCCCATGTTGCTGATGAACTAGCCATGCATGTATTTTCTTGATATCCCACTCTCCCTGATGAACATAATCATCTCCCTCATGAGATGTAAAGGAAACTCTCCAGTTTTAATAATATATGTAGGTTCATTATGATAATATCCAATCCATACCCAATATCATGTAAATACCTGACATTCCAGGTATGATAACATCTTATGAAAAATGGTACTCCCGAACCACAAGATAAATCCCTTTTTATAAAGATATGCCCCTAAAATGTACTCCCAATGGTGTATCGGTCATAATTACTCCACTAAATAACTCCATGGTTAGGATTAACTTGTTCAAAAAATATGTAGTTATAAAATAATGAGAGGAAATCGTATAAAAAAGGTCACTCGTACGAATTAAAGCTATTAGAATAGTACCTCTAACTGTCGATGGTCCAGCCTCGCTATCCACAAAAATAGGATATATTTCATGACAATATAATTCCCCTCTTATCAGTGTTGTAGTATATGAACCTTGATATACACCATGCTGTCGATATGGGAACTAGTTTCTAGAAGTAACCCATCCACTACCTGGACTTCCATTACCCTTAGAACCGAAACTGCGAAACTAATATGGGGAAAAAGACCCCCTTATGAAACACTGATTCTTCTTAACTCCTAAGTCAATAACCACCTTCTAAGGGTTCATGATGAACTGTTCTAGATGTTACATCCTTTTGAATGTTTATCACTTTACTATTGGTCAGGTTCACTATAATGAATGTGACCCAACCTACCAATATAAGATCACTCGAGTAATGTCTAATGTAGCTAATGCTTCCCCCTGAACAATCTTCATTCCACTAGTATAGTTAAAATTCTGATATAGAAGCATCATACTCTCCAAAGATATAGTACCTAATCTTCTAGAATAAACATTTTTCCTTCACTGGAAGACTCTTTCAGGTCCCCCTCAAAATAGAGTGCATGATTCACACATTTTGGGAAAAATAGCAAAAATATGTTAACATTGGAATTAATTTCACATTTAATCACATCTTGAAAATTATTCACTGTATTATCCTCATCACCTGATAATGTTGGAGTAATTTTCTATAAATCCAATAAATTCCCAATATTGTCCATCACAGACATCCTTCCTTGGGTCACCCTCATAAACTCAGCTTCCCTCTCATTTCTGAGTTTCTTAGGGTAAAAAAGATCAAAAAACATCTCCTAAAATTCCTTCCACTCTATATTATATAGCTTTCCATCACACCTCATAAGACCGTGTAACTTATATGACACCAAATTGACTCTCTTCTTAGCTTGTGTCTCCAAATTTTAAAGGATCATATGTAGAGACCCAATCTAGAACTCATTTTCTTAAGGTCCACCCTCTCCGTTGAATTTCAGAGTGTAGTGTAACTCAAAATTTCATGTCAGGTCGGGCACACTATTCATATTCTTCTATGGGTCTCTTTATATAAACCACATATTTAGAGAAATTTTATAACATAACTACTCTCTGGATTCTTCATATCAAACTATTAGAGCCTCTAGTATTGTTATGGGATTCACATTTCTAGCCATGTCCAACCAACGTCTGATCAACATACGTCATCATGGAGGAAAATGTATATAATTACAAACACCTGTTTTATAAAAAATTACACAACATTATCAGATTTATGTAAGCAGTATTCGTATATATCCATAAAATGTTATCCCACATTCCTCTACACATGTTTAAAACTGAGGCAATTTCACTACTCGCAGCCATCCCTCTTCTAGGTCATGGTTAACTAAAGGTAAACATTATCATTTATCCTGGGTTATCAGTAGACACCCAATTATCTAGTTAATTTTCCATATTCAGTAGAATTATCATTTTTCAATTTATTATTGGGAACCTTTTCATTTAAATTATAGAAGTAAGGATAATTATCTTTTTTTTAAACAACTCACCCAAAAGCTGATTTTCCATGGGTGCCTAAAATGATGCATGTCCAATAATAATCTCAACTCTGTAGAATGATGCATATATACAGAACTCATACTCGAAACTAGTTCATGGATAATGTATCAAAAAATTTAATAAAAACATAGAAAATTTAATAAAATACCATCCAACTATAACAACAACCATCAATAACATCAATCACACGCTGGGTACTAGGATTTTACCCTCATACATTGGTTAGATACACCCATGAATGAGCTCTTAACCATGGAAAAATAATCCTAATATCCTAGATACCTTTCACTAATAGTAAGACAAAAGAATATAAAATAAAAAATACTTTAATACCACTTTTTATCATCCAGACTTTGGTGCCACACACCTGTGACCCAAGATTGTTCTCCACGTGATCTCAGGAATGATTCCCCATTAACCGGTTGATGCTGACTAGTACTAAGGGTCTAATATATAACGTATAGAGAATATACCCTCTATATCAAAGAATAAAAACAATATAATAAATAAAAAATTACCTAATTACAATAACATGTAACCAGAATAATACCATAAGTAATATAGACTAGTATTACATTATATAAAAAAATCGAGAAACAATATCAAAACTAATGTAAAAGATATGTCATTCCATATGTTCTTCAAGTGTTTATATAAAAAACCCAAGATTAATACACACATAAAATCCACTTGAGGGTCCAAAAATCATGTATGATTCCCTCATTTATTATCCATCCCAACTCTACTATATAATATAGGATTGTTCCCCTTATCCTTTCTCAAAAACATGAAATATATTCAGGTTCTAATCTGGTAGCCTTAATAGGGTCTCATTAAAACTCAGTAAGCCACCACTAATGGTTTCTACAAAAATATCATGTTTATATTTTATTCATTAAATTGTAAAAAAAATGTAAAATAAATGATGAAAATAGTTATCCCATTTCATAATTAGTTAATTAACAACATAAAATTCTAGGGTTCTCAATAACACTAAAACTATCAGTACCTGCTTCAGCATATTCAGGAGTCCAAAACATATACCACAAGGAATCAAAAATCATTATATAATGGGATTTTTTAGTCATTTATTTAATCTTTTATATCAATGATACTTGGAAATCTACATCAATGCTAGTTTTTATGCCTATAACTTTAGGTATAGAATCCCATGTGTATATGGAGAATCATCCCTTGTCCCACAATTCATTTTTATCACATATGGGTATATGGAAGAACAATTCCTATACCACACTCATATATCAATCGATCTCAAATGGGTTTTTAAATAATCATTCCTTGTTCTAGACTTGTATATGAATCAAAAACATATATCAAAAGTATCATAAAGTTCACATATATCACATATATCACATATATCAATATTAATCATAATTAACATTGTTATTAAACTTTATCATTGTGGTTAACTATTTCAATTTATCACATCAATCATGATTATTATTTTTAATCACAAGGAATAATATGAAAAATTCACCATTAAACAATTTATCCCCATTTAATCAAAATATACAGGAACCCAACATGGTTAGGACCATTAACCATTTAATTCCAAATATCAATCAATCCGATAATCCCATTAATTTATGAATTTAATAATTCCATATCCCACCAATTCCAAAATTCCAATATTCCTCCGATTTAATGATTCCATTAATTACTTTAACCAATTATTTAATCTAAATCATGTTTTAATTTCCAAATTTGGAAATAGGAATTTATATTCACATACAAATAATTATAATTCAAGATTATGTGAATTGAAATTTAGACCACCTTCCTCAGGATCGTTGATGTATATTCTGAAAATTAAAATCCCAAAATTGAAGAATAACGATCAAGATCAATGTGATGTCGAAGATCTAAGGCCAAATCCTATTTGAAATGTAAAACAAAATAATATCCATTTCATACAAGACCTAAGCCATATCCAATGTTCATAAAATCATTCCTCTTCACCTATAAAAGGATACTAGAGAGTGAAACCCAAATGAGGAAGAAACCATGTACCAATAGAGAGATGATTCTGTAAACAGATATAGAATTATTCAAGAGTGAGGATCATGGAGCTTCAAAATACACATCAATCACTTTAAGTCCTATATATTTTGTTTAGGGTATAAAACCAAGGGGTTCATAATTTTAATTAAAAATATTATAGGAATAAAACCCACACACATGGTTTCTTGGGATGTTGTGCATAGTTTTTCAAGCCATTCACCCTAATCATGCGCCTTAACTTAAGGGTGCATAGTTTCTACTAAGAGGGTGTATAGATTGAAAAAGTATTTTCTAACTCTTAAAATAACAAAATAGAAGGGGTTCATAGTTTCTTATCCTGGTTTCATGGTTTGGGTAAACCGTACACCCACTGTGTACTTCTTAAAAATATTCTGAAACATCTAAAATTCACCTGATCATACGCACAACAATTTTTAACCTGATTATAAATAAAACAAGGGAAATTGTTACCATAAAAGTGAAAAAAACTTCTCTAGAAAATGTTAGGATGTAACATTTTCATTCTTTTGAGTACTTGGTTTCATCAACATTAAACAATATATTTGTCATGCAATCAACGTCTCAAATATTATGTTACTAGATTAATTTGGAAAATTAAGAGTGATGAATATTTTCTTGAATCCAATGAGTCCCAATACATATATTAAGGATTTTACTATGGAGAGGGAAGGTAAAAAATGACTGATGATGTCAAACAAATTATTTCGTCAATTTTGTTTGGAAATGAATCATTCTAAAATATTTAAATATCTTGGTAATGAATATATATTACTAAACAATCAAATCGATGATAAAATTTCTTATTTTTTTAGGTATTCATCAATTATTATGATATCTGTTACATCAACCTAGTCCAAAAAATATTGATTAAGACCTTGATATTCATATTAGTAGAAACAACCTAGTTATGAATGACCACATTATGTCACCAGAGATTGATAAGGCCCTTACCATATAAGATGAATAATAGGAAACTCTCATGTCAATGATAATGATTGGGAACAACCCTACATCATCTTGTCAATTTCAATATATTAATGCTTCTTATATCTCTTAATAAACCCATTAATCACCTAAAATTATTAATATTGGTATAAAGGAAGAGAAATAAGAAGGTACTACAGTCACTCCTCCATCATTAGAGTACGGTTTCTCCTCAACAGTTGATGAGGTCCCACAGATAAATCTGTGTACATATAGAGATCCACAAACCACATTGATCAATTTATCCATGAACTATATAGGATAATATTGTAATACCTATTTTCAAAGTTTTAAAATATATTTTTTCCCTGAATTAGGTATAAATGAGAGTCCAAGAACTTGTTATAGCCACCCACCACCATTGTATTATTAAGGATCACCATGTTCATAAGAAAGAATCTAAATGATTGCACCAAAATCACATTGTAAATGGAGATCCTATTGAATAATATTATCAAATTAAAATTCATTCAATAATTCTGATTCCAAAAATTGTCTGCCAATTTTGATTCTCTATAAATGATTAAGTAAAAAATTATGGTTTTTATCGACACCAAATATCTTTATCAGAACATCCCAAAATGTGATTTACTAACTCAAATTATAGAATATCTGATTGATGAAACCATTGAATTTGAATCACACTCTTTTATTGAGGGATACTTAGGATACCACCAAATTTGAATGTACCTCGAATATTACGAAGACACTACATTCATGACACTATAAGGGATATACTACTATAAATTCAAGCCTTTTGGTTTGAAGAACACTAGCACTTCATATCAATGTTCCATAAACAATATATTCCAACCCCTCTTGTAGAGGACTATCAAATGACATATTGAATTCTTAGTAGTAAAATAAAATAATATTTCTGATCAACTTTCCAATCAAGAGATCATTTTTAATAATCTACGATAACATAACTTAAATATGAATCTATTTAAATGTGATTTTGGGGATACCATAAGAATGTTTCTTATCATTATCATTTGCAATCATGGAATCTTATTTTATTCGAATAAGACTAAGGATTTCCTTAATAAGTCACCTCATGAAAACTTCAATGATTTAAGGGGGACCATAGAGAAGCCTCACCTACACTCGACACATTACAATGATTCGTTCGGGAAAATATTTACCCTTTACCTCCAATAGACCAAAGGCCTTTATTTTTTTTGATTTTTGATAATCCACCTTTCGAGGGGTAAGGTTGAACCCTTACAAGGCTCGTAGGTGTTTGAATTACATATCCCATAGGCCATAGAAAAATTCATTGCTCGTAGGGTTCCAACATTACATACAATCTAGACTAACTACTTGGAACTAATCCTCCCGTGCATATTCATCGTGAAATCAACTCTCCACCTTCGCATGGATGTTTATCTAGGATTTCCCATGCATGCACAGGATTGTCCTGGTGGTAGGTGCCATCCCCTCTTATTCATGTAATCTGTTTAGCTTCAGATATGTTTAAAGATCCTTTCTCATCCTCCTTCTAAATCTTGTTCCTTATAGGTTGTTTGGTATACCTATGCAATTAAGGTGGCCCGAAGGCCTTGAGGTGGCCTGAAGGCCCTACTGACCCAAAGGCTTGGGTGGCCCAAAGGCCCTAAAGGACTCGGGGACAAATTTGGTGGCCTGAAGGCCCAAATGGGGGAGCAGTCCCTACTACTATAGTTCCAAATAGTATCCGCTACAGTTCCCACTATAGTTCCTCCTATAGTCCTACTACAATTCCCACTATAGTACTGCTAGATTACCAAAAATATCCCTCCACCTGGATTTAATCCTGGGTCACATGGATGCACTTAAGGAGTCCTCACCAATCGAGATGAGGCTCATGTGCCCCTTTAAAAATTTCATGAAAAATAGGCTTACCTATCAGTGTATTAAAGATTTTCATGAATCATTTCACAGTATCAAGGAATACATTTTCAGTCCACTAGGTATAATACATATTATCAGTGAAAATAAATTCATTTTCTATGTGAAAAACATAAATTGATCACTTGAAAAGTTTCATACATAATATAATGACACAAGAAATGAGTAGAGTCTTCATTATCTTAGTAGGACCATGATCATCATCGAGACGTGATATTCATATACATAGAAGAGTTCCCTTAAATTAATTATTGAAATTCACAAACCAAGGCACTACCTACCAATCAACAAGTTACAATTAATATATAATAATGACCCACTAAAGTACATACTCGATATTCCAAAATTGTCTGGATGCTTGGAATATTTGGTGGTTGTCTTGAATCTATATTGGATCTGTTTCATACCAAAAAAGGTTATACAATAACATTCCATATTATATTTTCTAGCTGATAATAATTTCTTCTAAAATATTCATTTAGGCACTGAATTTACTGATAAATAAGTATTCTCACTTCAAGAATCCTCCCAAACATGGAAGATGTACTATGTTGGAAATTATAGAATCCTAATAAGAAAAGGAGTATATTAATCCAAACTCCACATAGTCCGTTAGGGAGTGATTCTTATCACTCTATAAATGATAGTTCTCCATTATTCCTTTATATTGTCATAAGGATTCACCAACAATGAGGTAGAATATCAGTACCTCATTTTAGGTTTAGAACAATCACTCCAAATACTAGAAACGAATAAAATAGTAAAATGATAAACAGAGTTTGGGATCTAGAAGATTAATGGATAGTATTCCATTAGAATGGAATATCTCATTCCCCTAATTCTGAAAACCCATATATTTAATACATTTTATTTCATGATTTATTACATGAAAACACTTAATAATACCAAAAAGATAGTTAGTCGTAGTTTATTTGGAAAATTATGTACATAAAACATCAACATGATACATAGATACAAAAACATTATTCAAAAATTCATTAAAATTTATCTAATATTTTATATAGCTTAAAACTACCTAGGTTAACCTTCAGACATACATAAGATATGGGTGAGTGATAAATCATAGAAAGGGAATACAAAAAAAACATGATTAAATTATTATGCATTATTCGAAATTCATTTCAGCGGGACATAAAATGGATAAGTAAAATAATATTTAAAAAATTGGCATGATATAAAATAATAAAACCAAGTCAACATGGGAATTTGGAAATAACATTAAATATGAAATCATAAATATAGGTCGAGAATAACTACCAAAACATTATAACTTGGTGGAAAACTCCCATAACGAGTAATGATTACTCTCTAATCACATACATGAGGTATTTGGTGACAAACAATTTCCTAATTCATTGGAGTAGTATATAATTATAGGAAATCCCATATATTTCATACCATGGACCAACATTTGTGTGCCCCACAGGTCAATCAACTTATAATCATATTTATTCACATTTAATCCCAATATTAAGGGTTGTGTGATACACACATGGATATAAACTATAAAAAATTAAAGGCACATCCAGGTTAATAACCTTTAGTGTAAATGTGGATTATTATTCTAAAAAAAATTTCATTGAAAATCATAGGATAATTTTAGTAGCATAATACGAGTACTCAATGATTCGTGGGGGTGGATTTATAATAATGAAAGGGGTATCTCATCACTTGGACATAATGAGGTAAATAATAGGTATATGTAAGGTCATATTACAATAATAAAAATTGGGAATAAATATTCATAAGATAATAATGGCGATTGAATAAATGATTGGTATGAAAAAAATAGCAAAATAGTTTCAACATGAAAACAAGGGTACATAATTAATCAGGGGATAGATTAATGATAGTGATTGGGGTATCTCATCCTTCTAATATCATAGGGTCAGTAATATGGATGTGAAAAATCATATGCAATGAATAGGAATTAGGATAAAAAGGCATTACATAAAAATGTTCTTGAATAAAGTGGAGAAGGAGAGGATCCCATTCCTTGAGAGAGTGTTTGAAAAAGTTCATGAGGGGATTCTTTAGAGCATTGGGGAACATTGAGAAATCCAAAGAGTAGAAAAGTATAAGTATATAAATAATCCAATGATTTTTAGTGAAGAGTAATGGGATATTGTGTGATTTTATATTGGATAAGATATTAGTGTACATTATTATTTTCTAAATAAAGGTTTTGTAATTTTTATAACAAAGTAATCAGAACCACAAGCATTCCCATGGATTATTTCCACAGTATTTACCCAAGGGGAGTGGATTTATTTATTTTATATGTAAATGAACTAATAACTAAAAAATAATAACCTTGGTGATGTGGAAGTATGTCATCTTTACAAGGAATTTATTTTAAAACCATAAAATAAAATATAGGTTGAAGAAGATTCTAAAAGGGTTTATAAATTTAATCAAATAAAACTAAGAAAATATTTAAAGGGTAAAATATATATTTGATCATGGATACATTTTATAGAACATATTATGTCTCTTTTGGGTCATTATGATTTCATAATACATATTTTATATTTATACAGTCACAAATAGAAAACAAACCTCTGACAACACTATTATTTTTACGGTTTTGAAAATTGGGGATGTAGGCTTATATAGCCACTATTTTGGAAAAACCCAAAATAGTCCTACATATATCCATGTTTAAATGATACCATGTTGGTAGGTTCCCTAGAAACACAAAATAATTTATGAAGTTGGAGGGAAAGAGATACATCCTTGGTTAAGTAAACTAGAGAGAAAACTTCTTAAGGCCATGGATTAAACCGTGGAAATAAACACTTATTTCCAGAGTTTTAACCATTGAAATAGCCACCTATTCCAGTAATTTGGATTGTGGATAGAGATACATATTTAAATGGTACAAACCATGGATATAATCACCCATTACGTCCATTTAAACTATGGTAATAGCCACATATTTCCAAGGTTTAAATTGTGGCCATAAAAACCTATTTCTATAGTTTAAATCGTGGATCTAACCACTTATAAGCATTGTATAAACCATGTCTATATCCACATATATTAACCATTTAATCCATGTCTATATCCAACTATTTATATGGTTTTAAATCATAACTATATCCATATAAGGTCACCGTTCAAACCCATGGAAATATATGGCTATCGACACGATTTAATATGTGGTTATAGGGTTTTATTTTTTAAAATATTAATAATTATAATTATATATAATTATATATATTTTTATATGTATATATATATACATAGTATAGTACAACATAATATTAATGTGTTGAAAACAATATATAATAGGTCTAAAGATCAAACATCACTAGAAACATTTATTTTTTGGACGCTACTTCCACAGTTTCATGATGTGGCCATAGCCCCCTAAAGACAGGGTTTCAAATTATGTCCATAGAAAATTAATTCTAGAGTTTAAAATGATGTATATAGCCACCAATTTACATATATTAAACCAGGGTTATAGCCACATGTTTCCACGATTTAAACCTTGGATATAACCACTTATTTACACTGTTTAAACCCTACACATTGCCACTAATTAACACGGTTTAAACATTGATGGTGGTCCTAAATTTCCACATTTAAACCATGGTTATAAAAAACTACTGAAATATTTTTAACTGTGTATATATGTTAGACCCTTTGGCAATGACTATAGTGGTTACTTTTCAAGTAAACAAAGCCTTAGACTTTGACCACAGTTTTTGAGCCCATTTCAATGGTTTTAAACCCTTACAATAGGCTAATTTTTTAGTTCTGTATATTTACCTTTTCCCAAAAAATTTACTATCTTAGAAAATTTTAAAAATTTCACTATTGGAAAATTTCAATGGGATGATTTAAAAATTAATTTTTATTCTCCGAAAAAAATTATCAAAATATGAAAAATTAAAAAATCAAATTAAAATCCACATTTCCTTAAAGATACAAGTTTTATTGAAAATAAATGTTTTTTGACCAATATGAAAATTATATTCCCACATCTTTAAATTATATTATCATTTTAATTATAATATAAAATTTTATATATTTTTTTTAAAATAATTTATTTCATTAATTCTTGAATTCATAAAAAAGAATTTTTTTTAATTGAAATTATATATTACTCAAAAATAAAATATGTGTTTGGCTGTATCAAAATATAATTTTACTCAAAATCAATTATTTAATAATTTATTTAATAAAAACAATTAGGAGTAAATATAATCCTTATTTTAAAATATCATACTATTATAGTCTTATTACATTTCCTTTTATTACACCAACAAAAACCATAAGGGTAAGGTGCATGATAGTGACATTTTCATGGGGTGGTTCAAATACATGGTTTCAACTACGATGTCTATGAGTGTGAAATTAAACCATAAATAGTTTATATCATGATTTAGTTGTTGAATATTTTCTTGGGATTGGTCAATGAAGAAAAAAATAGATTATATCTCCCTTATAAGCTCTGATAAACGGGATTCGTAGTTTCTAATCATACATGTTGAGGACGCCACTTCTTTCATCTATGTAAATTATATTTATCATAACTCATTATATAAACTAATCATATAATCATTTTGCAATAAAAATGGTATAAATATTTATGATTCATTATATTATTTTAAATTCAAAAGGATATAATCAAACAAGTTAATGTTTTCTATCTAATTCTATTACATAATAGAGAATTTACATCAATCAAAATTGGAATTTCATTTATAAGAGATCATGTTGTTACAATGCATGAATACATATTGGGTTTGATGGTATAATTATCATTAGAACCAAAAATGACTCACATCCATGCTTAGATAATTCTTAGGAATATATATTAACTAATACAACTACATCTATGATTGATCCAGACTGATACAAAAAATTCTTCAACATTCTTCACCATAGAATGGTGTCATTATTCATTTTTAATAACATGAATGAGATTAATGTGGTTAATTAATTTCCTAAACAAGATAAATATATATATACGGTTGGATGCTACCCATATAATACTAACTCCAAAGAGGTATTTTTTTTATAATATAGAGAATGGAAATTAAAAATATGAAATAAGGTAATCAATGTTACTAGGTGTTAAATATGGAATTCCTATAAGTTAACCAATAAACAAGGATTTGATGGTGTTATTCTCAAATGAATTAATGGAGGGGAAACTATTAATATTATGAATAAGGTAAAAATTATTGATTGTGTTGATCATATATATGATATTAATATTTCTCATCAAATTAGGAGGATCAAGTATTTATAACCTTCCATGAGAATGGATTATTTGGAATTAACCTAGAAGTATCATTACTATCAGATTTATGACAACATTACCTATAATCCCATAGAGATGTTACACACTACCTAATATGATTTGATGTTTAACAAATTGGGAATATGTGTCATGGGGATATAAACCCCAGTGATAAAAAAGAAGATAATTTATATCCTCACCACTACCAATTTCATCTTTAAATTTTTCTAAGAGATAAAACATTCGGATGAAAATAAAAATAACATCATCAACTTCAAAAAGTAATGTATAATTATTATATTTGGTTTACCTCACACAATAATGAAAGAAAATGAAAAATAAATCTATTCTTAAAAATTGAAATGGTTATATTAAGAGTATATAATTAAGTCCAAACATTAATTCATCAATCATGTAGATAAAATAGGAAAAAATGTCTATTCAATAATGATGTGTCAAACATACTATAGAAGATGGTAGAAAAAAAATTAATCATGGAACGATAATCTTCGGCATGATTAATGGGATTATTTTACTACAATTTTTAAAACAAAACTAGAGATCCCTTATTTTATTATATATGGGAAATTGAATGTTTAACCCAAAATAGAATTTTTACCTATAGAATACATTTACATTTAAGACCATATATCTGTAGATGATAAATCTCAAAAGTGATTAGATGCATAGGAATAGATTCCAGAGGAAAGATTATATACCCTACAAAATTTGTATGTTTATAAAAACTGAGTAGTAAGAGACTTACAGAATATATATTACTTCAATTTATTTTTTATAAATGAATTGGTATTGGTTCGTAGGACCCTGATGATACCTTGGAATAAACCATTGAATATTGAAACAAAATGGGTGGGAAATTTTCTCTTTCATATGATCTACTCTAATGGTACATATTCACTAATCACTATGCATGGGGAGTATATTATCCCCCCCAATAATCTCAAGTTCTTGAAGAAATATTTCACATAATAAAAAACAGTGGTTCTAGATTGAATACTTTCAAAGGAACAATTAATGTTCCAAACTATATAAACTTCAACTAGAACAAAAATTCATCTCATCACAAGAAATTAAACTGAATGACAACACCCACAAAAAATGTTATGAAATCAAGTGCTTAACATAAAAAAATCATTTATTAGTACAATTTGGATAACCCTATAATATCATCTTCTCTGTAAAACATAGAATTAATCATGTGAGATTATAGATTCTAGATGAATATTACAAATTAAACAAGTAAACCACACTCTAACCAATTTCAGAGAATATTGGTTCCATCTTGCATGACCATAATCTATTTATAGTAGGCTCCGTTATATGGAAAATTACTCTTTATATATGAGATAGAACTATTTATGGAATTTTCTCAAAATTAAATATAGTATGATTCCCATTCTGATGAGAAATATAGTGACATATAGATCTCTTATCCAAGTCTTATCTATCATGTAACACCAACCCCTCATGTATGTGCTTGATGTTTACATAGGATCCCTTTTTAAGAGCTACGTAGATTCTTTATTCTCATTCTTTTGAGATACGTATTGAAATCTATGTATTTTTCTCTAGGCCCAACATGAATTTCTGAAATGAAGATATGATAAAACACCCCTTTTCACATAAATAATATAAAATTCTATCACATTATCTCAATGATTGACCCCATAATCATTTATATAGGTTCATTTCATTACACTGCATAGAGACATGTTTCTAATAATCACATATAGATTAAACCCATCCAAAACTAGTTATCATCTCCTACAACAAGACTCAAAACTTATCAGAGTGGCCCACTCCCTTTGGAATCATTCTCCCTTTGTTGATAACTTGATCCATGTGAGAATTCATCAACAAAAAAATTTGTATGCCTTGTAGTATTAAAACCATCCTCTTACATATGGGTCATATCTAGTTAGGATATTTTAGCATCAACATTCTTATTTATATGTCCATTCTTCGAATAAAATTCCCCATTTACAAAAAATCGATGTGTGAGACCACACATTTCAATATCTATATCTGGATTTATTCTCAATTATAATGAGTTAAATTATGATTACAATACACCAAATTCTAGATCTGAATGCATAATTAAAAGAATCACCTTCCCCTGCATATGAATCAGATGTGTGCCGGAGAAGAATTCTTTGGAGAAACATTATGTGGGTTTATTCTCTCTTACGATGAGAAATGTTGGGATATTTGGGCCTTTGATTGTATTACTAACTATAAAATATAATAATGTTCATTTTTTAATATATATATATATATTAGCAATATATTCTGGGAAACCCTTATGTGAGCTCCATAGAGTTAAATATCTCTATCTTAACGGGATCATAATGACCAAGTCTTGGAAAAGCATGCTCTAAATTCTTATTCTATTCTTTTTGGGTATCTTATTTTTATAAAACACATTTTTTGTCTTTAAAAAACATAGTTAATAATAAACCTTCTGTGGCTATCGGGGAAAAGATCACCTGACACCGAAGGATTCATCTTTCTTGACTATGTATACTTCACCGCTGATATAGCTCTATAAATGTTCCCCCAATATATCCCATCAATCATAGACATCTTTGTACTTAGGATAAAATATATTTATCTATATTTACAATGATTCTATATCAATATAATTCACTTTTTGAACATGGCATGTATTCATTCCATACTTACCTGTACCATGTCACCACCCTAGATTCATGAATTCTTTGATAACTAATGAAAATGTCTCTCCACCACATTCAAAAAATGTTGGAGCATCCTTACTTAGTATTTACCATTCATTTCATTGTTCTTATGTACAAATTCCAGGAACTATGGCCCTAAATTATGAGAAAACATTGTGGGATCAATTCCAAACAATATCTTTTGACCTTGAGTACTTGTTCCAAGCATTGTGACACAATGACTAGGGAATGTGAATTCTTATAATGTATTCATATTTTCTATAAACCTACTTTATATCGATGATTTTTGATTCAACCCAATCCAAAACATGAGATGATCAGTTATTTTGGTTTCCTCTATCATTGAAAAATTGGTAAGAGGAAAATACGGAGTTAGGTAATTTCCATACGACTCCCACTAGCCCCATTGATTGAGTGTAAAATTGGATTTATACTATTACTAATGGTCCTTATACTCCCATAATTATCTATACGTATGTTGACTCGGACATTAATGGGCAAGGATTTACCCATTCAATGTACTAAATATTCATTTTGGTTTATAGTCATCAAGAATACAAACTTGTGTATTATATAAAATTATAGAAGAGAATCCTTTGGTCAATGATATATAACCCAAAATAGCAATAACTATTTTTTGATGTTGTTCAAATTAAAACATCATCCATAGTGGGCAAACATACGTGACATTGAACATTCCTAAGAATGATGGAAGAACTCATTTGAAAGAGAACCCATATAAATAATTTTGCAAAATAAGCGAGTCTTCACTCACTAGAAATGAAAATCACATGATCTAGTAAAAATTATCCAACTAAAATTAAGAATATCAAAAAATCTTTATATCAAAAACTCAAAAAATAGTGGACTAAGTAAAACATATGTCTTTCTTACAAAGTCATATTTTTATTAAATTGGGTAAGTCATTGTGGTAATTACATAAAAAACATAAAGATTATATGGACCATCATATGGCCCCAATAATATCCAAGATTTTTTTGTTTGGACCCACATCAAAGAGAATGTAGAAAAATGTTCTATTCCTGAAATATTAGTTTAGATAAATCAATATTTTTTTTAAATGTATTATACAAAATCATTCATATTTATAGACCCATTATAGTGTTAAAATTATGGAATATTTCACCTATACCCATCCATGAGGCACTATTTTTTAAGAAAAAGAATATAATAAATAAATGAGCTAAACTATGAATTGATCTGACTGAAAATTTAAGTTATCTAGTTCAGGTAGAGAACTATTAATTGATTGTTAAAGAAGTTTGGGTTTCATATATTCATAAAAGGATAAAGAATGAATATCTACCACATGATTGTACATCTCCCATATCCTTTTTAGGTAAAATTTACCTTAGTCATTTCTTTAGACAGTTGGTCCCTCACATTAAGTATAAAAGCTTCATATCTCTTAGGTCATACACTCAATGATGGTATCTTATAATGGAGTCTAAATTCATCAATGGTCTCTTGAGTCTACTCCAATGTAATTCTCTCGACAAGTCCAAATTGGTGATTCACATCTTCATGTTTCTAAATTTCAAATTTATAAGTCACTATTTTATCACAGATAGTCATCATCTGATGGGTGATTGAATATAACTCTTGATAGTAAAATCCTCTTATTATAAGTCCAATTAATAGTTAATGATGATCAATTAACTAGTTCATTATTTGGTAATAGGGGTCTTAGTGATTAGAAAATTAAAATTTATTTATGCTCATTCTGGCGATGTGTAATTCATGGATGTAGTGTCATCATCAAGAAAGGATTCATCCTTAGGGATCAGAATGTATTTAGGAATAGGGTTACTCTATAAGAGACTCAAGTTCACATTCAAGGAAATGATTAGAATAGGATTCACAACATCTCTTTCATGAGGTGATGGACTTAGAGATTCCTTACTAACACTAGTGTTAAGAATCTCTATAGTCTTTTGATTCTGAAGAGATGTTATACTCATTCCTTGAACCTAGATAATTTAAATTACAAGGTCATATTAAATAGTTGGAACATTTTATTCAATATATGAGCTCCCATCAACACAATATCAATGTTCTGTGAAATTTCTTCTTGGGATTCCCATATAATAGAAAATAAAGGTCCATGAATTTGTAGAGTGTCTCCCACTAGATTTATGATTCAATAAAATTTAATCCATTCTTTATAAGAATCTATATATAAATCAATTTGGGATTTAAATTTTTTTAGATTAAATAGAATTTTTCTATCCTTCCACATAAACATTAGCCAGATACGATGGTGGATCATTTTCTGCTACATTCGATGTGGTTCAAATGAATATGATCTATTTCCCTCTATAATTCATCAAAACTAGACCCAAAACATGAATTCCATTTTGTGTTTTTAAATAGGGACACAATAAACAATCATCATGAGAGCCCCATCATGTAGTAAAATCTAGTGTGATAGGGTGATGTATGATTTATTTATTCCAACTACCAATTCACTTACATGAGTGATATAAGAAGTGAAGAAAAGAAGAATGATATACTAAGAGTTGATAGAGCACATGAACATCCTTTATTATGGGCCACATTGTAGAAACATCTAAAAATTAAGGCCTATGTGTAAATTATATATCCAATGTCATTTATAACAGGTTTTATCCAAAAAAATCATTGATTTCCAACCCTGTAAGAGTTGAATCAGGATACATGTCCAATAAGAAAACTCTTCCCACCACACATAACATAACACCTGGTAAACCCTCAATAAATCAATCATAATAAGACTCACTGGGGTACTAGATAAAAATTGATCATACATTATTAATTTTGTTTCCCATACCCTAGTGCTTTCTTCTCAGGCTCCTAATAGCCACCCACTATGTAACATGCTCAAAAACCCCACCATTTGGTGATCTGATATTTGTTTTGACTAGATTCGATAACCCAAAGTCATATGTTGACCATCATCAATGATAGGCCAGTACATTTTTCATGAACCACTAATTGGATCATCAAAAAAACTCCCCAACCTTTTTTATTTAAGTCTTCTCCCATGAGGGGCCATGAAAAATTTTACATTCACTAAAATTAATACTAAGAGAGGGTTGAACTCTTCATTCAACCCTCTAATAACAAATGCTAAGAATTATTTAAATAGTATGGTAGATTTATTTAAATCCTCTCAAGTACTGATATGGGGAAGGAATTCATCATACATATCTCATAGTATGGGTATTCCTCAGAATTTATGAACATCTAATAGGCTAATTCCAAATTCCCCATTTGTAAGATTTAATATAATGGTCTTAGAGAACAATAGATTGAAAGTATTAGGGATGAGTTACAAATGATTATAGTTATATTACTATGAATTATATATCACTTTGTAATGTTAAAAACCCACAGATGGTCCTCCTATACAATATAAAATTGGTTTACCAAATAAGGAAATTCCAACTCAAAAATATTTCTGAAGGATGAATGTACCACTAAAGACTTCATCCAATACTATGGATATTCTTGGATGATGATTTAATTATTGAAAAGTCTTAAATTTACCTTCCATCAATGCTAAATCTAGTACCATATGATAAGACATTTAACTACTGTATTCATTGATATCCCACACATAAAGAGAAATTTTCACCCTAGGGGTATGTTGTAAAAATTTGAAGGTCAAAGAAGTCTTATTCAAGAAGTGGAGTATCATGATTATGGGATAACCCATATAAGTGAATTATATTTTATAATGTGTAGTTGATAAATGTTGTTTTTTGAAGTCTTGTTAAGTCATAATGAGATTGGGTGTTCTTGTTAAATGACCTGGGTTCAATATCCACGATCATAATATCTAAATGAGAAACACATTCAATATCCAAGAGGACACTATGGGATCTAACCATTTTTAAATACTCAAAATATTTTTTATTGACATTCCAGAACAATAATTCAATGATTCATAATGCATTACCCAAGGTAAAAGAATGTTAAGTATTAAAGAAAATTTGTTGGAAATTTGAGAAATTAATAATTTTTCAACTATATAACTGCACTAATGACACCTCTCTAGGGTGTCCACACAAAGGCTCCCTCTCTAGGGTGGCCCCAATATTAACCCCACACAAGGGTGACCTTAATTAGGCGCCCACTCTCTAATATCTTTAATTGGGTGAAGAAATAACCATCACACACCGTGGAGCTGTGACGAAAGCATGTTTATAAGAGGAAGAGGATTACAGGCCCATCTACATGTTGGGGGGTACTTCTATTTATTGGGATTTTTGTTATTTCACTCATCCTACCAATCATATCCTACCTGACCTAACCATCGTAGTTAACTCATATTGACAATCAAAAGCCATACAAAGAGTCCCAACAAACATGCTAAGGTAAACAATACCCAATTTTCACACCAGATGATGGATGAGTGGGGAGGGACATTAGAACTTGATCCTTTCCATTCCACTAGATTCTCAATATGAGGGAGAAATATTCGGTGCAACCTTTTTATGATAACAAGGAATGTATTAAGTGGCATGAAAACCACGAAATTTTGAAATCATATTTCTTTATTACTCATTAAGTCGTGTTTTATAAATAAATAATAAAATACATACAACTCAAATGATAGAGAAGTCTAATTTTTTTCTTTAATCATGTAAATTACATAAAAAACTAAAACAAGTTGTATATCATTAATGTTGAAAAATTCTTTAACATTGTCATAAAAATCCTTTGTTTTTAAAACTGCAAGCAATAACATGGGGAAATAAATAATAAATAGATAAGATAAAAATTAATATAGGGTAATAAATAAATAATAACATTAATAATTTATTTCATTTTAGTCAATAGAAATTTAAATGCCACATAAATGATTTGATAGTCATAAACATGAAAAAAGAGGCATCATATATAATGATAACATAAATGAAACATGTGAAGGGGGTATACACTTTAGACATGAAATCGTAATCATATTACATGGTTAACCACCAAAAAATATAACACAATATTTTTAGGATAGCCTCACATACACTATTCATGGAATCTAATTAGATTACAACATTTCCCAATTCATTGGAGAGCTATCTGGATGCACCCACCATTATCATGTCATGTACATACATAAGTGGGTCACATAAATGTTAAAAAATAAGAACATATTTAAACAAATTTAATTAAATAATTAAGGATTGTGTGTAAAATAAATGTAATTCCCTAATAAATGAATTTTATATAAAACTAGGTGAATAACATATACTAGAATGTGGTATGGGCATAAAAAATAAAAATTTTCGACATGGAAAATAGTAGTGACATTTTGAAAGGATAATGATATTACATAATAATAAATAAAACAGTTCAATGAGGGGAGGGGGGTATCTCATCATTTGGAGTTCAAAATAAATCTATGAAGGATATTTAAGAACGTAATACAATGCAAAATTTCTTGAATTATTAGGTATAATAAAAATAGGGTTATTGAATAAAAATGTGGCATTGAAAAATTACATGACAATTTTGGCAGCAAAATGGTAGTACATTAAGAATTATAAAATGGTATAATGAGAGAGAAATGGGTCTACAATCATTTTAAAATAAAATATATAGTAATTGGGATGTGTAAAAAACGTATCCCAGCTTTAGTAATTGGATGTAAATGGAATGAAATGAAGAAGATGGTTGAATAAAGCCGAGAAGGATAGGATGTAGTAGAAAATTCCGGCATTGTAATGGATTTAAAAAATTATATAAAGAGATTTGATAAATAATATATCTTTATAAAAACATTAACTGGATATTAAAGATATATTTATTAGGGCCGGAAAACCTATCAAATTTATACTCAAAAGGTTAAATACAAAGAAGGTGTATGAATAGAAAAGAAGTGAGAGTTGTCCCTTATTAAGTTTTTGAAAAGTAAAAGATTTGGTAAATTATATAATGAGAGGAGATAAATGATGAACCATTTTTAAGAAATAATTTGGAAATTAGAAGGATATTTATAAATACATGAAAGCATAACCAAATTAGAATAATAGGGATAATTATAAAGAATGTTCATGAATTGAAAATATGATAGAGATGTCCCTTACCTTGAGAGGGTGATTCCAAAATCTTGGTAGGGGCTTCTTTAGTTCCTAATAGAACGTTGGGAGGACTCTAGAGATGGTAGGGAAGATTAAGGATGTTATAAAATTGTATTAAGTGAGTGGTAATGGGATATAGGCGTGTTTTCATAAGAAAATATATGGGATTTCTTTATTTTATCAAACAATGGATTTAGAATCTATATGACATAGTAATCAAATAAAAAAACCATACCTTGGGTTTTTACCATGTTTTCATAAAAATAGGATTGGTTTTAGTTATTTTATAATTCCAAGGGATGAACTCATTATAATATTACCCTCAGTGATGTGGATTGTGTATTGTTTATAAAGAAATTAATTTAAAATCTTAAAATATAATATTGGTTTTGGTGGATTCATGAAAGACTTATAAAATTTGAAAAATAAAATAAAAATTGATTATTATATAGTGGAAACATATATTTCAAGATTTATAACACTTATATAATTTTTTAAATCATGTTCGGTAATTATGATGTCATAATACACATGATATATTTATACCGTATTTAATATTTACCCAAAAAAATTAAATGTCTAAGAGAACTATGAAAAATTAACTCTTAGATAATTTAAATATGATGATAACCAAAAATAATAATTATTTTATCAAAATTATTTTCTAAATACATGAATTTTCCCATAAAAATAATAATTTAAATTGATTTAGAAATGTTGGTTTTTTTGTAAATAACATTTTTCGAACCCTTAAAACAATAACATATCATCTGATAAAAATTTATATTATCATTCATATTTTATAAATTTTTTAATATTATTATTTTACTAAAAAATAATTTAAATTTAAATTTTATGAATTCATCAAAATGGAATTTATTAATAGAAATTACTTATTGCAGAAAAAATGAATTCACATTTTATTGTATCCAAATCTAGTTTTTTTTAAAATCATTTCATAATTATTTATAAAGAAAAAAAATCTATAATGATTATTCTATTGAAATGAATATTTACAAATTTACACAATTAGGTTATATTTTTTTATATCCATTGTTAAATTATTTTTTCCTTTAATGAACCTATTTTTGTTTTACTATGGTTATAAATATTTACTACATTTTCTATTCATAATGTCCCAAAATAATGTTGAAATTTTTACCTAATACAAATTATGACTATTAAAAAAAATTAATCCATTTTAGCACAATCAACTCAAAGAGGTTGAATAATTTAAAATTAAACGTCCATGCTTGATGGAAAGCGGGTTTTTTGTTTCTGAAAATGCATTTTTCAAGGAAAAGATGGTTTTAGTTTAACTATATAACCACTAAAATTTACAACATTAATTTCAATTAATTATTATATATATATGATAGATATATTGAATATAAATAATTACCCATTTGTGGTTATTTTTTATTATTTAAAAAGGAGAATCAATATGCATTTTAAAATATTTTTCAGAATTGTGTTTTTTCCAAAAAATAAACTTTTAATAAAATCTAGGAAAATTATTGTCTAAATGAAATTAATAAGATTACATATTACTAAAAAATACTTATGCATATTTAAAATAAATTTAAATTAATAATGGGACTTTAAAATTTCTTATTTTATCAAAATAATTTATAGTTTTACAAAAAAATCGGCATTTTTAACTATTCACTGAAAATAAATATGTTTTGAAAAATCCAAATATTTCACCATAAGTTATTATTCATATGATGATTTCAAAAATAATTTTAATTTTATCAACTATATTTTATAAATGTTCTAGAAATTAGTTATGGAATTTTTACAAAAATAAATAAAAATCATTTTTCAAGAAACTGTATCTTTGATCATTAAAATGACATTATAAAAAATTGTGTGATTATTTACCAAGAACATATAAATATATTTATGTTGAGTAGGAAATTTGTATATATATATACATATCATAATGAATTTAATCCTTGTTCTACAAAAAAAATTAAAATTTCTATTATAAATGATTTATTTAATTAATTGAAGTAGTTTGTTTTTTTACTTATGTTTCACATATGCTATCAAAAATAATTGTAACATCTTGAATTTTTGGTGTGGGATAAAAACCTCTCTCTTTTGAATGTTTGGAAATTATGAATATTCCAATTAATTTTTCAATCATCATATCCTAATTTCTAGTTTTTTATCAACCATATATTTTTTTTTTGTTGGGATTAGAGGCTGGGTAAGTGCCATGGGTGTTCAGATGGGTTTGGTGTACATGAGAGGCCAAAAGACTATGTTTTGGATGTTTCAAGTCAAGGTGCATGGATTGGGTAAACCATACAGTCTCTCCAAGAATACCGTGTAACCAAATTCTGTATTTCTGCATGGTTTGGCTGACCATGTGGGATGGGGCGTATGACAATACGTGAACCTATGATTTTTTGAGAGGGATTTTGTGCGAGTTATGCATGGTTATGGTTGAACATGGGAATGCCACATAGGCAGTGTCTGTTAGGCAGTACCTTAACAATATAGATCTCATGATATCCTCATGGTTTGGAAAACCATTTAAACAAATTGTGTGGCTCATTAAATGGGTGAATTACCTTTCTACCCCCCTTACGTTTTTCATTATTTCATCCTATTTTCTTCCTCATTAGTTGTGAAAATAGTATAGAGCTACCCCATTTTCTCTTTTCTTAGGGGTTGATCCCCTCTATCATCCCAGCTCTATTTTTACCACTTTTAGGTTTGTTGGAACCATATTTATATGTATCACAATATCCAGGATTTTCTTTTCCTTTTCTCTCGCCCCATGGAGTGCTAAATATGATAGAGTTTTTTTCTTATTTTCAAGAAATTTTATGAAAATGTAATTATTTATTAAAATTGCATCATGTTAGAGGCTAATACCATACGTGCTTACATCTGAGACTCCATGTTTGGTGGTGCATAACATTATTCGAGTTTTTATAGTTTTTTTGGGGGTACATGTAATGACTGAATGGTGTATCAATTGAAAACTGTTTTCTTATAATTATGCTAAAAAATTTCATGAAATCAGAACCCAATGAACTAATATATACTATGTAACCATTAATCATAATTTTTACACTTCTGTGATTTGAACATAAAAAATCTAACATACATCATTGCGATCCGTAAGATGGTTTGAGTCCAATAAGGAAAACATAATTTTTGGTGAATAGTAACTAAACCTTATGAATAGTAATGCTACCCTTTTGAATATTAATATGACACTTATAAATATTAAATTGACCAAAGATATAGTAACCTCACCCATGAATTTATAAATAAAAGCATGGAATGTTATAACTGATAATATAATCATAGTAAAATTATTGGTATTTTTTTAAGTCATAAAGAATTAATAAAAATTAATTATTTAATTTAAAAGAAAATTTATTTTTCTAAAAGGTGTTTATAAATTAACAATGTTATTTATTCTGGTTTTAAAATAATTATATAAGACCTTATGTAATTTTTTAAAACATTATAAAATCAGATGTAGTTTTAAAATATGTATTTCTCAAGTTAATTATGATTTTAATAAAAAAATTAAAATAATCCTATTTAATTTTTTTTGAAAAATGGTGCGCATTTTTGGATTCTACGTATCAAAAAATGTTTTGGGTTAATTTTTTATATTTTTCTAAAAGACTAGAATTTTGGGTTAATTGAAAAATACATTAATTTAAATACACTAATCCTAATATCATGAGTGATGTAAGTTCCCAATTCATAAACTCAAATACACTTATTACTATTCTTGGTTATAGAATCATCCCTATTTATTGTCTAATGGAAAAATAATTAACTAATGTTTAAAATTGTAAGAAAACCATACTCCCCTCCATTATAAAAACCACCCGCACTCCCCTCTTCACTTTATTCCTCTCAAGAATTTTGGATACTCTATATTCTGCCCAAATCTATCCCCAAGATTCTCCCTCGCATCCAACTTCCCTCAGTGTATTCAAAATACCAAATCCTATCCCCTTTAGAGGCTCTCAAATAAGATTGATTGAAGAGGTAAATTCTTATTTTCAATTCATTTACTTTCTTTTCATGTTCATTTGTATTGTTTTGTATCCTTAACTCTCATCTTCCAAATGTTATTTCATATGAAGTACCTTACATGTATAGTAATTTTATTTTGAAAATTTAATAGGTTATTATCATCTCCCCTATAATCTTCTTTTTTACTAGTAGTAAAGATATCATCTAAGATGTGTTAATTTACCATATTCAACGATGATGGGTTTTGAATTTCATTTACCATCTTCAATTATTGTAATGAAAAAAAAATTTATGCATGAACTATAATACTATTTAATATATCATATGTAATGTTTTATAATCTTTTTGTACACATGATATTAAATTATAATTAAAAATGAGTTCATAGTGATAAAAAATGACCAATAAACCCAAAAAGTTTTCACTAAAGTTTTATATAATGATTCAACATCACACCAAGTATCCGAATTAAATTTATATCAATGTAACCTTATAGATCTCCAATATTAATATATAACTCCATTTCAAGAAGACCATTCCCATTTAACATGTTTCTCCATTCATGTAAATAAGTAAACCGGTCTTAAAAACCATGGGAAAAAACAGACCCAAACAATGAAATTGAACAACATAACCCATCAAAAATGAAATTTATGATCTTAAAAGGTTATAATAAATCTTTTACCTATATAAAAGGATCTGTAATTATTAATTAATGAATATAATTTTACTATTCAGGTCATTAATATCAAGTGGAGAACACCATGATACTTAAGGTAAGGGACCCTATCTATTTCACTTTTATTCAAGAATTTACTCTATGTTATCCCCTTTTATGTGTAACCCATGATAATGGGGTATTATTTAGAACCTCCCCCATACCGACCTAATGTATTATAAGTTATGATAAACCCTTTATCTCTCATAAATACCTCTTAAGTACACCCTATAATGTGCTGATAATCCGTAAGGGATTCCACACGAACCTCCTTTGTTCCTTCAGGTTTCCTTATAATTATTTTACCAAAATAAAGTTATATTATCATTTTATGTGCATATAATAAATTCTATGTACATATACCCAATTCATTTATCAATACCCTTTTATCATTCTCTTTCGGGGATATACATGATTTTAAGTGATTCCCTCCTCAATACTTCTCGATAATAAAATCTCTTTTGTGGGAAATTCCTAAATTCTTACCCAATGTGCACTCTATGTTTTTTAAGATACAATTGTCTTTATAGAAACATCCATTTTTATTATTAATACATTCTGGGTTCACTTCTGGTTCTATATAAATGATTTTTCACTTTTATATATTAATGTCTCTATAGTATTTTTCATAAAACCACACAAAAAAATGTTTTAATGCTGAAACTTCATAAATACATTTCTTAAATGTAGTAATTTTTACTTGAAATAACATACCATGACACATGAATATTTTATATTATGAATTTACATGTATATATTAGTACCTTTCATTCATGAAAACTTTTATTATATAAATAGTAGTTTTGCTTTATGACATGATTGTGGTATCCAAATTTTCAATTGGGAAAACCCTTTTTTATGAAAGATTGATTATGTATGATTCTAGATGTTAAAAAAATATTCATTAAATGTTAAGAAGGATTCAACTAGATAGTTCTCTAATGCACTGGGTAAACATGAGTCTCATGAAATGTTATGTGCGACGGTCATTGAAGTTATCCTTGGCTTGTGCTACCATGTACAGTAGTCTTGGTGGGTAGCCTTGGGTTGGGATATCATGTGAAACGGTCTTGGAAGTTATCTTTGAATCGTGCTAAATATTTGTTTTATATTTATTCCACATTAATATGAATCTATGTTTATACTATTATAGGTTTATATGTTATGATTCTATATGTTACATGCTTTTTTATATGATCTTGTCATGCCTTCTATCCCATGTGCCAATGCTTCATTCTAATGGTTATTCCATTACTGGGCATTTTAGATCATCCTTTTGTTCATGTGTTCCCAAGGGTACCCTATGTAGTTTTTTTTACACTAGGAAAGATAGGAGCTCAATTTATGATTAAATAATGAATTATTTTATTTAATACCATGTTTTATTTTTTATGTACATAGTATTCCAAGACACAAGACTTTATAATCCTTAGCTTGTACTCTGATGTATAATTATGCTTACAATCGTGTTATTCTTTATGTAAAAGGCTACAGTCAATATAGTTGGTATCAAAGGAATGGTCTAGTTGTATTGGAGATTATTATTAGAGAACTTTAGATAGAACCTTAGTAATGATACTATGTATAGGAAATCACCCCTAAATTTTGGTGACTATAGTGTAAGTGGTTTATCAAGAAAATACATCCATGCCCGAATAAAAATAGGTAGACGTGGCCCTGGAACAGATTCATCTAGGGGTAAAACCCGAAAACACCACTTTGATCTACACTTAAATGGGAACGAGTGCACGATAACGGGCATTGATTCACTCTTGGTTTGACACTCTAATGGGAAATGCTTTGGTAAATTCATGGCCTTATTTCAAAACATTATCAAGGGAAAAAATATCTGAAAATAGTATAATCCATGAAATAGATCATGGATAACCTAGATTTAATCCTATGTAATCACAAGTTAATACATACATCTCCTTTACAAGTTTATTCTTTTATATTCAAAGATACCTTTTTATGCTCACTAACATAGTATTCAAGCCCTCTAATTGTGCTTTATTTTTCTTACTTAATATTGGGGAATAGAAGAACAAGCTCCAACAATCAATGTGTTAGGGGTTGTGAAGACCACCCTAATGATTTGTCTAATATAATGGGATCGGGTGCTCAAAACATCATGAATCTACATGCTCAGATGGATGAAGTTATTAATAATAACATGAATAATTTGGAAAACCCTCATCCACCTAGGAAAGATCAAGTGGTTGTTGAATCCTTCATGTGGCCAAGGTCTCCCATGTTTAGTGGATCAACTGATACCCACCTCACAGAATTTTGGATTAACTCCATTGAAAAGATATTCTCTATCCTACAGCACCTAGAAGAAGGGAAAGTCATATTGGTGGTCTATTGTTTTTATTGTAAGCTGATTAGTGGAAGAAACTGACCAAGAATATGAATCCCCTGGTGGAAATTGATTCGATGGATGGGGAGGAAATCTAGAGAATTTTTTTAAATAAATATTTTCCTTAAAACATCCATCTCAAAATGGAAGGAGAGTTCCTCAGACTCAAGTAGAAGGAACATGATCCAATAGAGGAATATGAAGGAAACATTACAAATCTATCAAGGTACACATTGGGCTGTGTTATGAACACTAATAGAAATGTGGACAACTTACTTTGCATACTAATTCCAAGTCTATAAAAATAGTTGGTGATTCGAGACTTCGACATCTATGAGGAGATTTTCTATTGTGCCATTAAGGTTTAAATGAAGATTAAAGACTCTCGGTAGTATCATGGGCCAAATGACTAAAAGGGGAAAATGGAATCTATTGTGGTTGGTTCTGTAAATAAATTCCATGATGGAAAGAATCTTGATCATCAAACATGTGAAAATTGTGGGAAGAATCATCTTGAGAACTATCTCAAGGAAACATAGAATTTATTCTAATGTGAAAAGATGGTAAATCTAGCTAAAAACTACCGAATAGATATGAAAAACCCCACTAATTTGTAAGATACAAGAAAGGTTTAGATAAATGATTAGCCATGGGTGTAGTGTTAAAACTGCAAGGAACATGGGAATTATACGATCAATTTCACTAAGCCAAGGGTTTTCGGAGAAAATAAACAACAACCTCAAAGGAAAAAGGGAAGGGCTTATGTTATCACTACTACTACGGGTGGATCTGGAAAATGATGCGGTGATAGGTACCCTAGTTATTCATTCAATAATATCAATTGGACTACTCTATTTTAGTTTTAATTTTTTTTGTTTTTCAAGATTAGTATAACTATTCGAGCAACAACTGAAAAATTGGAGGATAATTTATCTATGAGAATAGTGAATGGGGAAATTTTTGTGTCCATTGTTTATAAATCATCCCTGATTAATGTTTGTGGAGTGAGCTTCCCAGAAAATATTTTCATACATCCTTCTGTGGAGTTTGATGTTTCCAATATTTATACAAATCCAACATCAACATTCGGTAATGTGAGATCACTATTAATATCCCAAAGCATCCTGAAATTCTATACAATTTTAAGGTGGAAGATAAATCTCCTTTTGAATCATTGTTTCAAGTGGGGGTTTTAATTACTTAAGATAAATCATTTCTAGATCAAATGATTGATACAATTGAGAGAATATCTCTCGAATATATTCCCATCACCAGGGACTAAACTGTTGTATTTGATGAAGAGTTTCCTGGTCTTCCTCTTGATCGATAGTTTGATTTCTCAATAGAACGTATTCCTATATATTTACCTATATCAAATACAGTTTATTGAATCACCCCCGTAGAGCTGAAAGATTAGAAGAAGCTATTATAATAGAATCTAAAGACGGGTTTTATATGCCCGAGTGCTACACCATGGGATGTGCTTGTCCTCTTCGTCAATAAGAAGGATGGATCAATGTGCTTCTCCATTTATTATCTTGATCTCAATAAAATCATTTTAACTAACATGTAACCCCTACCATAGGTAGATGACTTCTTTGATCATCTTTGTGGGGCTTGTTATTTCTTTATGTTAGACCTTTGGTTGGGATATCACCAATTAAAGGTGAGGAAGAATGATGTTCCTAATACTTCATTTCAAATGAGGTATGTGCACTATGAGTTCAGATTGATTCCCTTCAGACTCACTAATGCTCTAAAATTTTTCATGGATTTAATGAATAGAGTATTTAGAGATTACCATAAAAAATTTGCGGTAGTCTTTATCAAATATTTTATGATATACTCCATGGTCAAGGAGGATGTTGAGGAAAATTTGAATATTGTGTTAAAGAAATTGCATAGGGAGAAGCTGTATGAAAAGTACAGTATATGTGATTTTTGTATTGAGTAAATATCATTCTTGGTGAATGTTATCACCAATAAAGGGATATCTTTGTACCCTACCAAGAAAAAGAAAATTTAAGAGTGGCCCATGCCAAAATCGTTAACTGAGATCAATATATTTCTTGGTCTATCCATGTATTATCAATGATTTGTGAAGAACATTTCATGATTTTCAAACCCAATGAACAAGATGACATGGAAGGGATTAAATTTTTTCTAGACTCAAGATTGAGGACATTGATTTAAAGAGTGGAAAAAGAGGTTTATTACTACACCAGTTCTCACACTCCCTTTAAGTGGAGAAATATTTGTGGTGTACAACGATGCTTCAAAGAAATTATTTGGTTGTGTATTGATGAAAAATTGTAATGTGATATCCTATTCCTCAAGGAAGTTAGAAATCCATTCCCAAAACTCTATTACGCAATATCTAAAGTTGGCGGCTCAGATCTTTGCATTAAAAATCATGTAGCATTATCTATATGCGGAGAAGTGTGAGATATATACTGATCACAAAAGTATCAAATATATATTCCAACTAAAAGAGAATACTATGAGCTAGTGAAGTTGGATAGAGATAATCAATGATTATGAATTCTCATTCCACTACCATCCCAGTAATGGAAATAAGGATGAAGATAATCTTAGTAGAAAAGATCAAACATATTAATCAATGATGAGAATTGAAAGGAATCCAATTTTCTTAGATTTATAGTGGATAGAGATGAGAGTCATTAACGGACGAACACTATAAATACATTCTCAAATGGTTTCCCAACTATACCTCATAGATAAAATAAACGATGCTCAAACAAAATATTTTGACATTCATAAAATGGTGTCATACATTTGAAATGGGAAATCATTTGAGTTTATGATTGATGATAAAGGAGTTGTATGATTTGGGTCACGATTATTTGTATTACTTGATCCAGAGATAATGAAGGAACTTTTGAATGATGCACATTTCTCAACCTTCTCTATTCACCCAAGGAGAAAAAAGATGTATCGAGATCTCTGGGAGAACTTTTGGTTGGATAATATGAAGAATGAGACTGCACAATATACATCAAAGTTCCTTGTATTTCAACAAGTGAATAAAGAAAGAAAAAATTATAATAGGATGATGACACTAATACCCATACCAACATTGATGTGGGAGAACATCACCATGGACATTGTCACAATAATTCCAAGGACATCCAAAAGATAGAATGGTATATGGGTCATTGTGGATCGTCTTACAAAGATAGCTCACTTTATTGCAATTCGACAAGACATCTCATTAGATCAACTTGAACAAATATATATCAAATATTTTGTAAGGCTTCATGGAGTACCACTATCTATAGTATCTTATTGAGATTTGATATTCAAATTGATGTTCTAGAAAAGTCTTATACATGAACTAAGAACTGAACTAAACATTAGTACCACCAATCATCTTCAAACTGATGTCCAATCAAAGTGGACTGTTGAGACATTGGAATATATGTTAAGAGCTTGTTCTATGGAATTAAAAGGGGGATGTGACCAACATCTTCCACTGGTTGAATTATCGTACAAGAAAAGATTACACTCGAGCATCAGAATGGAACCATATAAATACCTTTTTGGGAAAATGTTCATAACACTGACATGTTGGGATGATGTCTATGAGAATAATCTACTTGGACCTGAAATAGTCAAACAATTTGTAGAGAAGGTGAAAACAATTCAGTAGCATATCAAGGTATACCAAATTTTGACAAATGAGTTAGGTATAAAATCATTATTGAGACGTTGATTTCCAATTTGGAGAAATTTTATTTCTGTAAATATATCTAGGGAATGGGGTCATGAGGCTTGGGAAGAATGAAAAGTTATGTCCCAGGTACATGGGGCCCATCAAGATACTTGATCAATTCAATGTTATGGCCTATCGACTAACACTTAATCCTACTATGTCCAAATTACATGATGTCTTCCATGAATCCCTCTAATGTTAGTACATACCAGATCCGCCACATGTACTCTCTTCAGAGGTGGTACAATTGGAGGATGATTTTATAGTGAGGAGGATCCATTAAAGATCTTGGGTCATAAATATAAATTTATACATAACATGACTACTCACCTAGTAAAAGAACTTTGGAGGAAGCATAAGTACAAAGAGGAAACATGGGAACTGGAGGAGGAAATGAAGGAAATGTACCCACACATGTTTATGGCATAGAATGTAAAACAAAAATTGGGGGGGGGGGGGATTCATTAGTGGAAATATTGTAACGACTCAATGTTTTATCAATGAAAAATTATGTTCTGATAAATATGTCATAAAAATAACATGAAATCACAACCTAATAAACTACTAAGTACTATGTGACCTTTAATCATAATTTTGACACATATGTGAATATAATTTTAAAAATCTGACATTCACGGTTCCAATCAGTAATATGTTTAGAGGCTGATGAGACAAACTTAATTTTTGGTGAATAGTAACTGACCCTTATGAATAGTAATGTTATCCTTATGAATAATAATTTTACCCTTATGAATAGTAATATAATCCTTCGGAATATTAAATCGTCCAAATTAATAGTAACCTCACCCTTGAATCTATTCATAAAATTTAGGAATCTTGTAAGTGATAATTTGATCATAGTTTATGTGTTTGTATTTTTAAGTCATAAATAATTAATTATAACTAATTAATTAATTGAAAAGAAAATGTATTTTTCAAAAAGGTGTTAATAAATTAAGAACATTATGTCTTATGGTTTTATGATAATTTTATAATACATTATATAATTTTTGATTAAATTATCAAATCAGATATAAATTTAAAATATGTATTCTTATTGTGAATTATGATTTTAATAAAAAAAATAAAAAAATTATATTTAGAATTTTTATTGAAAAATAGAGTGAATTTTGTTATTCTACACATCAAAAAATAGTCTGCGTGAAATTTTTAGATTTTTCAAGATAACAAGAAAATTTGGTGAATAGTAAAATACATTAATTTACAATATAAATACATTTTCATTTAAATCCACTATTCATAACATCATTAGTGATGTAAGTACCCAAATCTCAAAATCACATGAAATTATTACTATACTTGGTCATGGAATAATCACTATTTCTTTCCTTATGTAAAAATAATAAACTAATGATTAAAATATTAAGAAAACCCTCCTCCCCTCCACTAGAGAAACAACCCACAATCCCCTCTTCTCTCCACTAATATCAAGCCATGTTACTTGTCTAAATTCTGCCTAAATCTCTCCCCAAGCTCCTCCCCTATGTCCAAGAGCCCTTATTTTCTTCCAAATACCAAATATTATCCCTTTAAGAGGCTCACAAATATGATTGATTTAAGAGGTAAATTCCACTTTTCAATTGTTTTACATTATTTTAATATTCATTTTTTTCCTTAATATCCTTAAATATCCTCATCCAAATGTTATGAAAAATCTAGTACCATAGGTGTAATGGAATATTTCTAAGATAATGGAATAATTTATTATCATGTATCCCTTACTCTTCCTTATACTAGTTATAAATACACCATCTGAGATGTGTTAATTTACCACATTTAAGGATGATGTGTTTTCAATTTCTTTTACAATCTTAAATTCTGGTCATGAAACCATTTATGTAATGTTTGAACCGTATTATAATTAATTATATTCTATTTAAGGTTCTATAATATTTTTGTACACAAGATATTATATTATAATGCATAATGAGTTCGTAGTTGTCAAAAACCACCAATAAACCCCAAATATTATCACTAAAATTTTCTATAATGATTAAACCTCAATCCAAGTAACCAAATTAAATTTAAAACCATGTAAACTTATGGATGTTCAATATTAAAATATAAATCCAATTATTTAAAACCATCCAAATTTTAAATTTTTCTCAATTCATGACATTAAGTAAACCGATCGAAAAATCTACAAAAAAAATCGACCCGAACAATTAAATCGAGCCACAAAACCCATCAAAAATGCCATGAATGAACATAAAAAGGTTATAATAAATATTCTAATAATATGATAAGTTATGTAATTATTCATCAAATAAACTAATTTGAATATTTAGGTCATTAATATCATATGGAGAAAAAAATCAAACATAAGGTAAGGGATCCTCTCTATTTCACTTTTATTCAAGAATTTCATTTATGCCATTCCATTTTATATGTAATCCCTAATGATGGGTTATGATGTTTTACCCCAACAATTAATCCCTTATGAGGTATATGTTATGATAAACCCCTTTATCTCTCCTTAAAACCTCTCATGAATACCTGATACCATGCCAATAATCCATACGGGATTCCACCCGAACGTCCTTTGTTCATTCAGGTTTCCTTTTCATTACTTTACCCAAATGAAGTTATCTTGTATCATGATTTAAATATTCTAAATTCAATTTACTTGTAATAAATTCATTTATCAAGACCAATTCATCTTTATATTTTAGCGATATACATGTTTTTTATGGATTCCCTCTTTAGTGCATCTTGATAAGAAAACCTATTTTGAGGGAAGTTACCAAATTCCTAACTGATTTCAAGTGCACTACATATTTTGTTTTATGAAACCATTGAATCTAAAAAATAATGCCTTTTTAATAATTAAATCCTTCTTATTTAATATCTTTTTTTACATAAAATATTTTTCCCATTTATATTTTAAAGCCTCTATGGTATTTTCCTTAAAACCTCAAAAAATGATTTAATGATAAAATTTCTTAAATATATTTCTTACAAGTTGTTTCTTCATCATTGAATAATTTACCATGATTCATGCCTATTTTATCTTATTAATTCCCATGTATATTTTAGTTCATTTCATTCATGGACACTTTTAGGGTACAACTATTTTTATGCATTATGACATGATTTTGGTGCCAAGTTCTTTCCATGTGTAACCCTTATGTTTATGTAAGATTAATAATGTATGATTATTTATTTGGTAAAAAAGTCAATAAAAGTTAAGATATTTTTTCCCATATATCCCTCCAATTCATTTGATAATGTTGAGATTCATGAGACGTTATGTGCGGCGGTCTGGGCGGTTTTCCTTGGCATGTGCTACCATGTGCGACCGTCTTGCCAGTTAGCCTTGGGTTGTGCTACCATGTGCAGCGGTCGTGGAAGTTATCTTTGACTCATTATAAATACATGTTTTATGTTTCTACCACATTACTATGACTCCATGTTTATATTATTCAATTTTTGTATGTTATGATTCTAATGTCACATGACTTTTTATATCTTCATTTCATGCCTTCTATCCTATGTGATAATGCTTTTTTCTTTTGATTATCCCCTTAATGAGATTTTTATCTCATCCCTTTATTCAATTGTTCCCTAAGGTACCATATATAAGTATTAGAAGACTAGATTAGTTAGGATCTCAATTTGAAGATCAAATGAAGTAATGTTTTGTTTAGTTCATTGTTTTCAATTTTATGCACCTAGTTTTCCAAGACACTAGACTTTATGACCATTGGCTTGTACCCTAATGTATAATTAAGGTTAAAATAAAGTATTGTTATTGGTAAAATTCTAGGGTGTCTATAGTGTGTCTTTTAGTGCACCTTGGGTAGATGAGAGATACACAGTTTAATTAATGGTTGTCTCATTAATTAATTAATTGTACATTATGTATTGTCGTTGGGAATTACTAAAACATTTTCATCAGTGTGAGGCCATGTTAGAGTCTATGGAACACATGGGTGGTTGGGTCAAGTTAGATTGTTCAATTAATTTAAATTTTTATATCTTTTTGGATGTAAATTATATAATTAAATTTCATGAATTTCATGACATGTGATACATGGGATAGTGATGGGATCAACCAAAGGAATTGAGGGGGCATGGCCATCAAGATTGAGGTGATGTTGGTCATTTTGTTGGGCTTGGCCCGAATATTTTGGGTGATGTGATCATAGGTTGGGCAACATGGTCATTGGTTAAGGTGGAAAGAATATCTGGATAAGGGAATTACATGTGATATTTGATGTAATGGACTTTATATTTGAGTGGCATGGTCTTAGGGGAATGTGGTGTCATAATTATTGTGTGTAAGTTACTATATTGGTGATTTCCACTCACTCGTTATGGTCAAATAACAAATCGGAGTCATGTTCAGACATGTTAACTTAATGATGAGGGATTTTGACCACTTGTGAGGGTAAGGACCCCCGATAGTGTGTCTTATGGATTTTTTTTTGGGATGATTTCTATATAAATCCATGGTTATTTGGAGGATACATCAGATGAAAGCATTGAGGCTCTAAGTTGGTGGCCGAGGCTCACTATATTGAGGTCGTTGGGCTTGGTCAACTTTGGGAGGATGGAGATCACCATTCCTTGAGATGTTTTTCTTTGATCCAATAGTGATTTTATTTAATGAAAGATTACACTATGCCTCAGTACATTGGGCTTCAAGATGATGGGTTCTTTCGAGATGGGGTCCCCGGGACTAGGGTTCTATTGGCATGGGTGTCCCTTCAGGACGTCAGTTAAATGATTAGGGACACGAGGTGTTATTTCGCATGAGGTTAAATGTTACATACTTGGATGTGGAGATGAAGGGTTCTCCTAGGATATTTTAAATCTAGGGATACCTTGGTCAATGGTCCAAAGTCCCTCTCTACTTCAGTGATTATAAAGTTGGTTAAAATATTTGAAAACATCCTGGTAGTTGTTGATAAGCAAATAAGCTTGTTTGTTTTATTTAAATTGCATGATCTATTGTTCGTATTATATAAAAAACCTTCTTAAATAAAAATGTTGGTTAGGAACACGATAGTGGTACCCTTCAGAGAGTCATTATCATTCCACACATGGACCCTTTGGGATTTTTGTAGACATTATGATTTTATATTAGTGTAAGGTTTTGTCCATTGGAGAAGGATTCTAGTTGAGTTGGCATGGATGGAAGGTATGGGACCATGAGGTTCTATCCTCGGTTTGAGTTATCCTTTTTTATTTTTTTTCCATTTGAGGATTCTTATGATATATGTATATACTATGGTCTACAACTGGTGACCTCTTCTAGAGATTATATTGTACGAATTTTATTGGATGCATTCTAAGTTTAACTAGTTGTAAGTGGTATACTAACATGTTTATTTATTTTCACTGATTTTGATTATTATGATTCTGCTATTTCATGTTATTGAATGTGGTTCCGCCATTAGTCAGTCTAGTTAGAGTGTGTTGGGTCTTTTTTTCCACCATATGTTATGTATTTCTACTCGGTCGGTTATTATATCATCCCTTGAGGGTGTAGCCTTTAAAATTTTACCTCTTTACACCCTCTCTACCAGTCATGAGTTTTTTATATTTGGGGAGGTATGCCTAAGGCCAGTGTAACCTAGCCCTAAAGTAATATTCGGATTGATAATCGGGTTAGGGACATTGAAAATGGTTTCATATAAGTTCATTTACGGGTAATTACTAGTAGGGTTTGGATTAATACTATGGATGTCACATGATTTACTTTCTACTTTTCATACTATTTGGGCTATGAGAGACGGGAGGTTAAGAAATTGTCATAACCGGGTTTAGATCTTGTTTTTTGGGTTCCTGGAACCCCATGAAAGAAGGATAGATTGATTTAATAGGGGTTGGAATTTCTATTATATGGTTTCTCATTTTATTGATTATATTATTACTACCTTGAGTGGTATACATGGAATGTGAATTTTTAATATTTTGTGATGTTGGATCCTTGGACTTGTATGGAAAGGAAAGTGATATTAGAACCTTAGCTTATTATGAAAATGGGTGTTTTTATACATGTTATTCTATTTTTTTGGAACATGATAATATGATTAGATTGAATATTCATGATCCATGATATAAAAATTATTGTTATATGTGATATTCCTAGTTATTCTTATATGTATATATCATCCTAGATCTTATAAAATCATGAATATATGATTATATAGGGTGATATTGGTCACTAGGTTGGGTAACATTGTCATCGATTTGAGGTAGTTTGGTTCTTTAGGATGGGTGACACCTAAGAATTATTTATACATAGCTTTGATAACATTGGGTAAGGAGGAGATGAGGCCAGGAGGCCATATGGCATGGTTGCGATGGGTAATGGTTAGGGTAGTGAGTTGATGATTTTTGTTATAGATTTCCTTAAATGAGATATTTATATATATGTTATCTGTAATGTCTTACTATATAATGGTATTCTGTGGGTCTCCTTGAATTATTTTAAAGATGCATAGGCTCAAGTATGGGTAAAAATCCCTTGTATGAACTAGGTTTTATGGCACCCTAAGATCCTTTTTGACATCACCTCTGTGATTGGAGTTCCGATTAAAATGGATTATGCCACTAAAAATGATATATTTGGTCATTATGTGTGGGTGCTAGTTGAAATTGATCTAAGGGCTATGTTTATTGATCGTGTTGTATTATCTACATCTCATGATGAAATTTTATTAGAAATTGAATATGATAAAATACCATCATTCTGTAAAGTTTTTCAAATTATTGGGCTTTCAAATTTCAAATGTAGGAGAGATGTTCTATGCTCTAACTACCAAATTAAGGGGCATGATGCGCTTCAATGTCTACAGAAGCATAAGAAAGACATTATTCATAAGGCTACTGATGAGACTTTGGTGGTTAATTTCCATACTGGACAGATGAAGGTTGTACAACCTGCAGACAAGGGCCGAAGGATTGATGTTGAGGATCCTTTACCAAGTGTTGATTACCCTCCACAAGTGGATGAAACAAGCTGGGATGATAACGCTAAAGGAAGTAATTAAAATGAGGTAAGTATCACTTTTAAAGATGATCTTTTAAGAGGAATGTATGGTTAAATAAATGGATATGACTCAGAAGATAGTCAAACCAAAAGGGAACGCTCAGAACAAGAGATTGTGGATGATAGGGTTAGGCATGAGTTTCATGCCCTTAAATTGAGGAAAGTTATGTTAATGATTGTTGTTGCAACTTCAGAGAAGTGTTAGACAAAAGGTCAAGATATAAATGGTGATAGCAGTAGAGTGCAAGGAGAAAATGAGGTGGTTTTGGAACCCTCTACACTACAGGTCTCGTGTGTTCACATTGATGCACTGGCTAATGAAGGTACTTTGGTTACCAGCCGCAAAGAATAGGGTGCACATAGCACTGACATGAAAAAGTTGGAGAGGAATGGAAACTCTTTGCAGAAGGATGGTATGACACCCACACAGGATATCACAACGACTCCTAAAAATGTAATATGTAATGTCAACGTTCCAAATTCATTTGAGTTGCTTTCGACCAATTTTAGTGATGTTGAGTCAACCCCCGCTACAACTACTTCAAATGTTGCAGATGCACCTTCAGAAGATAAAGGTGGTGAATGGATATATGAAAATTCTAGAAGGAGGGGTCTCCACTCATGCGGAAAATGTGGGTGCCTTCCTTACCACAACATGAGTACCCTCTCTAAAACCTGTTAAATTTTCCTGTTGTTTTCCTTTTATTTTCGTGCTTCTTTGTTCCTCTCCATGACTCATTTTTCAATTCAATGAAGAGGCCTCTGTGTCTCAACATTATTAAAAAAATGGTATTCAGTGGGTTTCTTCCAAGACAACTCAGGATGACCATCAGTAATGCATTGATAGAGTACTGTAGGAGCATAAGAAGGTTGAGACCACTGAGGGTCAGACAGGACATGATCCGTAGGTACATGGAGAGGTATATTCTTAGGCATACGGTTTGGGGCAGGTGTGTTGGTCATTATATTTGACTATGTTTCGGCTATGGATTGACAATAAGCTTAGAGTTATCATGGTACATGTAATCTAGGGTATCAATAGGGGAGCTCAAGGAGAAGAGCCTTCTATGGAATATCTGACCGGAGATTTCTAGTCAATACACCCTACACTTTTTTAGGGTGAATGTGGTCCACAGGTGACTAAGCACTAGATTGAGGCTATACAGATGGTCTTCGAGCAGTTATAGATGCCTCTATGGAAGAGGGTAAAACAAGTTACCTACCTACTCATAGGATAGAAAAAGAACTAGTGGGATGTCCAGGTTTAGGTGGGATGCCATGAGGGACTATCCCGGAAGGAAATTTCAAATATGTTCTTCAAGAACTTCTTCCTGGAGATGTTGTGGGATGATAGAGATTTATAGTTCTTACATTTTCAAGAGGGTGATAGGTTCATTATGGATTATTCTAAGACATTAATCTAAATTTTCAACTTCTCACTCTACATGGTGAATGATGAAACCTCGAGGGGGAGGTATTCTGAGGATGGTTTATGTGATTCCATTTGGATGTAGGTAAACATATTTATGTTATCCTTAGTCTCAGAGGCAACGAAAAAGGTTCTCATAACTAAGGGAAACATGGAATATCAGTCATGATCAAGCTATGTAGAGGCGTCTAGTGAATTCATTGGGGATTCTCTAGATGGTAGGAAGCGAGGGATAGATGAGTTCTAACAGGGAAGTCTAGCAAAGGACTTTGGGAGACCCCCTCATTGTGGTTCTTAGATGGTTTCCATTCAATGTGGGCAACAATGAAATGTCTAGGCTTAGTGAGCATAGTCTCCAAGAGAGTATCATGCATGAGGATAAGTTGGGAGTCTAGATAGGTTCTACAGGAATCCTTCTCAGACATCTGGAAGTCAGGGAATAGAAAAGAATTAGTGTTCTGAGATCGGTTTGGGTGTTGTATCAGGGTACAATAGCAAAGTATAAGCTACAATCAGAGGTTTTGGAAGAGAGTCTGATACCCAGTATTAGGGTTAGTGTCTATTGGTGACTACATCACCATAGGTAGGTCACGATTTAGGATGTTGGGTTTTAGGGTAGGTGCATACAATAGAGCTTTTAGGGTCCGAGCTGGCTGGTGAGCCAACGACGGGTAGAGATATATTTTGGGTGCAGCCATGTTTTCTGTTTTTTTTTTGGAATGTCTTATTAAGTAATGTCTATTTTGGGTGCATAGGGTGAAGAAAATTTATTAAAATACTGAACAAACATTGGTTAGTATGTTTTAAGTAGTTCGAGTGTTATATATAATTATATAAATATATGAGGTGCATGAAACAAAGACTAGTATGTGAGGATCAACTGATGCGTGTTTATTGGGGTGCATTGAAATCATGGTATCAATGAGATTTGAGATTATTGAGGTGAATTAGAAACTGGGAATATTATGATGTGGGGCTTAATTGAGTCATGAGGCAGCATGTTTTATTTTGATCATCTGATTAGATGCATGACCTCATTAGTTCCACATGTGACCTGGGATTGTTGATAGAACAACTGTAGTGCATGGTTCTTATGGGTGTAGAATATTAAAAGAGATATCATAATGATGTGAATGAGAGATGATGTTTCAAGGGAGGAATTTTAATTCTAGGAATGGTTGGTGGACCTTTTTTTATTTGAGCTTTGGGTTGGTATTTGAATGGTGTAGGTCACTCATAAGGTGGGGATCCCCCATGAGGTAGTTGACCTATGACCATGAGATATGGGATGTTCGGGTTAATATTTCTAGGATGGGTATGTTCGGTACCATCCTCATGTTTTTCTATAGTTCAGGTATGATCTATATTAATGTGGGAAGATTATAACATCCCATGTATTTTGGAGCTGGTTGAAAACCTCTCCCATTATGGATTTTAATAATTGGAGGGTATGCCAATTTATTTTTCAATCATTGGAAGATAATTATAAATTTTCCTTCAACCGTGTATTGTTTTTGGTTAGTTTTATAGGCTTGAAATGTTCATGAGGTGTTTATATTGGTACCATGAGTGTCAGAGGCCCTAAGGCCCTATTTAAGAAGTTGCAAGTCAAGGTACATGGTTTGTGTAAACTGTGGGACCTCTCCCAGAAAACCATTCCAACCAAATTATGCACAGCTACATAATTTGGAAGACTGTATGGGATAGTGTACATTACCATCCATGAGCCTCTATAATTTTTTCCAAGTGATTTCCCATGACATGCGTATGGTTAGGGTAGGTCGTGCACAAACCACATGGGTAGTGACACATAGGATTTATGACAACACATTCTACCACATGGTTGTTGTACAGTTTAGAAAACCATGTGAGTGGACCATGAAATCATTAAAGGGGTGAAATTAAATTTCTACCCATCATCACCTTTCCTTTATTTCCTCATATCTTCCTCCTCATTGGTCATCTACATTGTACTGAGCTCGCCTCTTTCATCCTCTCGTAGGGATTGATCGCTCTCCCTCATCCAAGCTCCATTTTGGTCACTGTTGGTTGCATTGGAATCATATTGGTAAGGATCTCTTCATACATGTTTCTCTATTTCATTTTTTACTATATTAAGTGATAAATCCATTTGATTTGTTTTACCCCTTTTTTCCAGGAATTCGATGGAATGATTCATTTCTTCCAAATTGCATTTAGTTAGAGGCTAATATTGGACATGCCTATGTATATGACTCCAAGGTAGGTGGTGCATACCCTTTATCATGTTTTTGAGTTCATTTTAGGTGATCATTTTTAGCTTTCCACTTGTTAGATGAGAGATACTATTTTAAACTAATGATTTTATATTAAATTAATAAGATAGACCTTATGGGATGCACTTGGGAATGCCCAAACCTTTTTCATTACGGTGAGCCTGTGTTAGAGGCTGTGGAAAACTTTTGTCATCGAGACAGGTGAGTTTGTATAATTAATTTTAATTTTTATCTTATTGGATGTAAATTCTATAATTTAATAGCTTTAATTACATGATATGTGATCCATGTATTGGTAATGGGCTAAACTCAATGAATTGAGTTGGCATGTCTATTGTGATATAGGTGACGTTAGTCTTTTGGTTGGGTTGGGCCCTGATATTTGGGGTAATTTGATCACTAGTTGGGATACATGGTCATAAGTTATAGTATCAAGGCTTCCATGTTGATGGATTGACATGTGACATTGGATGACATGGACATCAGATTTGAGCAAAATGTTCACAAGGGTATGAGGTTCCAGAATCCACCAGGATTAGGTACTAAATTGAGGATTTTCTCTCACCCATGATGTAAAAAACACTGATTGGAGTTGTGTTCACACAAGTTGACACAGTGATGAGGTGGTTTTGACCACTCATGTGGGTAGAGGACCTTAGTAGTGCAGCTTAGGTATTTTTTGGGGGTTTCTTAATACAAATATCCACAAGGATGGTGACGAGCCATCAGATTATAGAATTGAGGAAATAAGATGGGCAATGAGTCTTGATATATTGAAGTCCTTAGGCATAAAATACATTGGGAGGAAGAATATATCTATTCATAAGGATGTTGTGTTTTGATCCAACCCTGATTTTATTTGAGGATAGATATTATTGTTCCTCTGGACTTCTTTGTTTGAGATGACAGGTTTTTATAGAAGGGGTTTGAGGGATTAGGCTTTTTTCTTGGGAATTTCCTAATGAAGTTGGAAACATGATTTGGGGCTTGTGGGGTTAGTTGGAATGAGGTGTTGGGTTACATACATGGAGGTGGAAGGTGAGGGATCACATGTACTATTTGACATCTGGGGAAACCATGGGATATGGGGAAAGGATCACATCCTCTTCAATGATTACGATTTCGGATAAACCAGGTGAAATAATCATGGCATCTATTGAGAACCATGTATGCTTGTTTTTTAATTTAAATTTAATGATATGTTTTCCTTATTATATTACACATATTATTAAAAACATATGATGGGTATTCACATGTTGGTATTTCCCTGTCGATGTTTTTTCCCACTCCCTACATAGGCCCTTTGAGATGCATATAGTCTTTATGAATTTACGTTTAGGTAAGGGATGGGGCTCTAGAGCTGGATACTAGTTAATTTGTCATAGATGGAAGGTAGGGGGCCTTGAGGTTCCTTCCTCAGTTGGAGTTTTCGTTTTTCATTTAATTTTCATTTTTAGTAAAATTATGAGGCATTTATATACTATTGTAAGCCATTAGATACCCATTATGGATATTTTATTATACGATTCGAATTGGATGAAAGCTTAATTATAAAGTTGTAAGTGGTATGATGACATGTTTATTTATTTCCACTACTTTTGTTCATTATGCTTCCAATATTCATTTTTATTTAATGAGAATACACTATTGTTGAGTCTGGTTTGAGTCTGCAGAGTATTTTCATAAATTTCATGTTATATATTTATACGTGGAAAATTATTATATCATTATTTTAAGGTATAGAACACCCACTTTTTCCTATTTACACACTCACTTCTAGTCAGCATCCATTGGTGTTTGTGGATTTGAACTTAAGGCCAGTGTCACATTCCCAAAAAGCATTGTTGAAAATGTTAATCGAGATAGGGACACTATATGGATTTTCTATTTTAGAAACTTTCTGAGTCACATTCCCGCCACCTTTAATAAATTCCATTCTCAAAATTTGTACATTATATCAATTAAATTTTTTTTGACACTTGATGATATCTTTATTGAAACCCCACATTGTAAAAAGATTTAATAAACATCCACTACAAATTATAGAATGTTATGTATAGAGGTCATCACAGAACTAGGTTTCCAAGTAGGAGAAAATTTGAGAGAAGTGAAAATATAGACAAGGATGAAATATAGCTAACACTCGAGAACTAATAGAGAGTTCCATAGAACATGGTTAGGAGAAATTATATAACTAAAAAACCATAAATTTGATATGGGTTAAAAACATCATTTCATAATATAGGAAAAAAATGTTTTACAATTCCCTTCATAGAGTTAGGGAATTAATTTACCTTTTAAACTAGGTACATAAAGAAATATACATTCTTGGAAAAAATAATTTCATCCTTTAATCAATTTCCACTACAATATCCTCTATTTCCCAATGATTTTAACTCAAGATGAATTTTTTATGTCTGAATCCCGAGAAAAATATTCAAATATATCACATAATCTAGTAATGAATTATAAGATATTCCTATTATATTTGATAATCCAAAAATTACAATCATAAATTAAGATAACAATGAAAATGGAAAAACATTAATTCATTAAAAAATCACAAAGGTTTAACATAGATAATTCCTTATATAAATGCACCAATATCTAAAATAACACCAGTAACCTCAAAATTAAATAACCTTTTAACCTCAAATGTTCTATCATACCCTTTATCCTAAACTATTAAAAACATAACAGAAATCTCTTAAAATAATCTTCTATATTGAATATAATGGGTATATATACCTCAAATAAATAAAAAATTAATGAAAATATTATTAATCACTAAAAAAGTAAAAATATTATATATGGTAATATGTTTCCCAATATATCCTTAATTATTCTTAACTTCCATCACATAAATATTTATAGGATATATCAATGATATTAAAAAATTAATATTAGACTTATACATATCATCCCAAGACTCATTAGGACTATCCCAACATTATCCAAATATTAGGGGTTATGAATACCTAAATAATGTGTTTTACAAAGCATCACCAAATCACTATATAACAATTATAAGCTATTGATACCATTCAATATATGGTTCAAATCCAGAAATAAAAACCACTTTAGATCAATTAAAATATGTTTCATGATTATTATATTCATAATGTCACTGATTTACTACTTCAACAAAAAAATTCTCAAATACCAATACATAAACATGTCAATCCATACAATTTAAATATTCCCACAGTATAGGTCTATCCCCAAAAATGCATTTAACCATTGAATTAGGTAATTGATTTTGATAATGTAATAAAATATTTCATCACATTTAATCCCATGATTAACAGTTTTTGGTTATATACATGGATGTCCCCTACCAATGATTTATAGGTAAAAATAATTGAATAACCATGAGTGGAAATGGATATGGGTATACACCACACAAATATCTTTCTTGGAATTCTGTTGTGACATTTTGGTATCATAACGACCGTACCTAAATATTCATAAAATGAATCAATCAGCGAGAAATTTGTCTCTGAAACATTGGAAGATAAAATTTACAGTATGAAATATATTTAAGAACTTATTAAAACATGAAAATTTGGGAATTATTATGCATAAGATGAGGAGGCTTCTTGAATAAGAACATGGAATGAAAAAGTCACAGAATAATTTTGACAACATAACGACAATATAAAGGCTTAATAAATTGGTTTAATGTTATATAAAGGGGTATATAATCATTTTTAAATAAAATATAATTTAATAGAGATGTGTCAAAAAAATATAACAAAATTAGTAATTGGAAATAAGTGACATAAATTGAACAAGATTATTGAATAAAGAAGAGAAGTAAAGGATGCCTTACTAAATTTCAGCATAGTAACGACATAGGTAAAAGCAATAATGATTGGATATAAAAGATTTATCATTATAATAAAATCAGTTTTAAGATAATGGTTTATTAATAATAGTTTAAAAATATAACTAATTTAAATTCAAAAGATTAAATACAAATAAAGATATTGAATTGAAAAGAAGGGAGAGAGGTATCATACTAGATCTCGGCATAGTAATGGTTAGATAAATTCTACAATGAGAGGGTAAAAATTATATATCATTATTAGGAAGTAAATTTTTTAGTAGATGTATCTTTATAATGTGATTAAAACAAATCCCATTGAGATTCAAATGGTTGATTAGAATGAATGTTCTTGAATGGAAAATAAGAGAGAGGACTATTTCCTTGAGAGGGTGATTCCAAAATCTTGGGAGGTGCTTCATAAGATATTAGTGGAATCATCAAGGGAATGTAGATATGGTAGAGAATATTAATGATATGACCAAAGGTTTTTGAGTGAATATTAATGGGATCTAGGGTGGGTTTATATAGGAAAAGAGACGAGAGTTCTTGATTATTTCCTAGACTTAGGCTTTGGACTCTATATAATAATGTAATCAAAATGAGAATCCATCCCATGGGTGTTCCAAATGATTAGTGGTATTAATTATTTTATATGTAAAAGTGCCAAAATAATTTAAATATTACCCTTGGTGATGTGGAGTCGTGTCATGTTTATAATGAAATGATTTGAAGACCATAAAATATAATATGAGTTTGGGAGTATTCATAAATGATTTATAAAATTTATCTAATAACCCCAATAACAAATTATTTTAAAGGGGAATCCGATATTTGTTCTTGGATACATTTATATAAGTTATTAAAATAGTTTTTGGTCATTATTACCTAATAATACATAAAGTCTACTTATACCATATTAAATTTTTACTTAAAAATTAGATTATCTCAAAAAATTAGGAAAAATTCACCATTGGATAATTTCAACATGATGATTCGGAAAATTGAATTTATGATATCAAAAATAATTTTTTAGATATGTGAATTTTCACTTTCAAAATAGAAATCCTAATTTATTGAGAAAGGCATGTTTTTATGTCGCTAATAGTTTTTGAACCCTTATAAAAATTTCATTTGACTTCATAAAAAATATATGATTATTTAAATTTACTAAAAAATATTTAAAAATATACTTTTATTTAAATATTATTTATTTTCAAAATTAAAAAATTTATCAAAAAAGAATGTCTTTATTGAAATTAATTGGTATAAATATTAAAATTTTTGTTATATCATATAAAAATATAAATTTTATCCAAATCCTTTCATAATTATTTTTAATGAAACTAGAAAATAAAATCATTATCATGTTAAAATGAAATATATATATATTCTATAATAGTAGGGTAACTTTCTTTCTTGTCTATTTAAAATTATTTTACACTTAATTATCCTATTTTTTTTCTATGGAAATTAATATTAAATCCAATTAATATTCATATTGTCTAAAAATTAAGTTGAAATTATTACATAATATTAATTATGATTATAAAAAATATGGAATATTTTTTTTATCAAAGCCAATTTATTGATGTGGAATCATTTGAAATAGGAAACTACACGTGCAATGAAAATCATCTTTTTTCGGAAAATGATTTTTTCAAGGAAAATGTTATTTACTTTCAATATATAAATAGTAATCGCCAGTATATAAATATAAATTTAAATATATATATATATATATGATAAATACATTTAATTTTGTTAAATATCTTTTAGGGGTTATTTTTTATTAATAAATATTGACAAACACTGTGCATTTTAAAACCATTTTTAGAAAAATGCATTTTCAAACAAAAAAATAAACATATACTAAAATTTATTATAATGACAATTTAAGTGTAATAAATTCGATTAAATATAACTAGATAATTCTTATGTTAATTTTAAATGAAATATAAATAAAAATTGGACTTTTAAATTAAAATATTTATAAAAGAAATGACAGTTTTATCACAAAGTATTGTATTTTTTTACAACTCACAAAATAATAAATATTTTCAAAAAAATTAAAACAAATCATGAAAAGATAACTTTGATATGATTATTTCAAAAAAATTAATTTATCAAATATATTTTTCAATTATTCTAAATATTAATTACAATATCTTCACAAAACGAAATAAAAGACATTTTTGATGAAAATGTGTTTTTTGAAGAATAAAATGACATTAATAAAAAAATGAGTTATTATTTACTAAGAATTTGTATATATATATATATATAGAGTAGTAAATTTTTATATAAATTTCATAATGTATTTAATCATATTCATACTTTAAAATTTAACAACTAGGTTATAATATTAATATTTAAATAATCAATATTTTCTTCGTTTCAGTGTGGCATATCACATACGCTATCAAAAATGATTTTATCATTCTAAATATTGGGTCATTAAAGGGATAAATAATGTTTTGTCACCAAGGGTACCCTCTAGACACTAGATCCTTTTTACTCATTGTCCCCTTGGGTTGATAGGTCTTCCTCCCCAAGGGATTCAGTGGCTGCTAATTCTAGCACGCTCAGATACCCTCTGGCTAATTGGCAGGCCCCACTGAGCTCACCTACATGAACCAACATAATAGTTTAGACTAACCCATCTAGCCTATGATTTATTATTATAAATAGACACCCTATATCACCACATAGAGCATCATTATTCCACTTCAATAAGGGATGAAACACATCATTCAGAGAAATCACTTAGGCCTCTGAAACCTATCTTAACTAGCTTATTTCACTATTGTACTTAGGAATAATAATTTATGTAGTATGTGAATATCCAAAGTAGTTACCTGGGGGGATTTCCAACAAGGGAATCCCAACATAGTTACCATTCACATAGGTAAGCCAACCTAAGTAGCCTTGTTCCCAAAGATTCTCACCTTGGTAACCAGTCTCCCAAGGTAGCTTACATTTTAAACCATTTATTCCATAGAGGTCAACCATAGTAACCACCCACTAAGGTAATATAACCCTATTGAATAATTGACTTGGGTATCCCACCTTAAGGACTAGTCACCCAAGTAATACATCCTTAGCGGCCTTCTACCATGGGTAATCCAAAAAGAAAATATTTCGGTTTATTTATTCACTAAAAAATGGGATGTTCATTTACCCGAATGTATTATTTGTAAATTCTTCAATTAATTCTTCCACCACAACCAATAGACATAAATTTTTAGTGTATAAAATACACTAGTTTGTTACACATTAAGTTATGAATTCCCATTGTAAATGACTCTCTACACTTAACCTCCTTAAATGGAAGGGTGCTAAGTGTTTATGAAATTATGAATTCCCTGATTTAGAAGTCCTATAATCATATAGGCAGTGATTAAAAATTTACGTATAACAATTCACGACTTGTATTTTTACTAAAACTTGAAGTGAATCAGGTAGCATCTATAACAATACACATATTAGTAAAGGGGAATAAGATAAACAAGTAAGCATCCTTCATGGAGTTAGGACATAATATTTCTCCCTATATAACCCTTCATACACTCTTCCATATCTTCCAGTTGATTATGAGTTTATCTAGTAAGGTAAACCATTAATAGTAATTTCCAAGGATCTCATTAAGGGAGTCATATCCCTATTTCCTTCCATATACCATCTATATTGTCTTTGTGGAAGAGAAAGAAAGCTCAATAATGGGATTCTAGTTTAGTATTAAGCCCCATTTGAAGAAAATCATGTAATATTAAAGCTTTACTTGTTTTCCATGTTTCTCAAATGGCCCATGACTCATGCGGGCTTAGGGACTCTAGTGAATCATAACACCAGCACAATTATCTCATATAAAGACTCCTTTAGTGTAATCCACAATCTGCCAAAAAAGGTGGGTTTTGATTTCCATCATGACAGGATATGTAATCTACATACAACGGGTTCAAAAAAAATATTCCACCCATTACCATCATTATTTAGAAATATTCTCTATAAGATCATATCCCTACCCAAAACTCTAGATTCCTTCTGGGTCATTTTCATCTCACCCTCATCATGATATATTCCCAGTGAGAGAAATATTAAATGGGATAAATTCATTATAATATTAACCTGATATCGTTAGGATATATTCCATAGATGATCAAAAATAAAGGGCCACTAATGAATAAACCAAACACAAACCTTTTATATGAATTTTACACAAATATATCTATGACATATGATGTTAAATAGATTGACATGGTCTTTTTCACGTGACCTTAAAAAGTATGACATGAAATGATAAGTGGATGTGAACTATATGGTTTCAGATTTATTTTATAGGGATATGTAGAAAGTTGCATCAGGGTGGTCAATCAGAATAATGACCAACAACCACCTCCCTGGATGATGAGAAATTATACAGTTCATTTCTACAAATCTTGAATCCAGCAAAAAAGATTAATAAATGAATCCTAAAAGAAAACTTATCATATATATAGATGGTACCATTGATGGACAACCTATGATTCATATAGATGGATACATTGATAGAAAACATCATATATATATATATATATATCCATTTATAGAGAACCATTGATACATACAGATATTAACATTTGAACATGTGAATAATTTATTCCTAATGTAATGGGTGACTGATCATATATTATGGTTTAGGAAGGATTCATAAACATATCTTTAATACATAAGAGAGTTTGGAAGTAAGAAATAATTCCCTATTAACATGGGTGGATAATCCTGAACATCTATCTTCTCAACCAATGTGAGGTATAAATAGTCACTGAAGATATTCATTGTGACCACCAACCTTTATAAAGTAGGTATGTATCCCATAAAGGATGTGGGAATCATTGTGTTTTTCTAGTACCACAATAAAACTCCATTATGAACTGGTTAAAGATTATGCATGATTCCCCATTCTAAATTAACAAGACTCCCTACTTCATTATTGAAAATATATATATGGGTGTTTTATATCCAGTATATTATAATTGTTAGTGTATACAGTCTTGGGATTTGTGATTAAATTAGTACTGTTGTAATCTTCCTTGGATACCCTACAAATTTTAGAAGATACATATGCTACAATAGGTAAAATAGAAGGATTTTTCCTCATCTAGTGTGAAAGTTTGAAACATTTAGATTGAAAATTTTCATAGTGAACTAAGAATATAAGAGAGACTAAAAATCAATCTATTTATATTATACAACATTTTAAAGTCTCTAATATATATGATTATGTATAATGTTTACAATATGATGATATTGATTCAACCATTTCATGTGACGATGGAAAATCATGTTAAAGTTATTCAAGATTAAAGAATTATTTGGAGGAACAAAATAGAATTGGGGATCAAGAACACAATTTCAAACTAGAATTACATTGAGTATATTCTCCCATAGATCTTTTTTTCATTGGTTGGGCCAATAGATATTGTAGAACCATTGGAGAATAAATTGTTTATTGGTGCAACAAATGTGGAATTAGATCATATTGATAAAAATGAGGAATGGGAGATATTACCCAAACCTGAATATAAAAGTTTTATTCGAATTACTTGGGTTTTTCGAAATATGTTAATTTATATTTATGAAGTGGTAATAAAAAGAGATATTATGGTTTGTAATTTCTACTAACATTTTGAAGGAGTTGATTTTGATGAGACATTTACCCTTGTCATAAGATTCAAAACCATCAGAATATTTCATTCAATTTATACATAAAAGAAATTGAAATTTTAAAATTATATTTAATGTATAATTTTTTCAATGGGGAGTGGGAATAATAAGTCTATATTGATATTATTATTTTTTTGTAAAATAAGATAATTATGTGTTTTTGTTGAGGAATGATATATACGGAACAAAGAAATTCTTAATAGGTCGGTGTTATTAGTGGTATTCCTATTTAATGAACTTTATATTCATGAAATTAAGATTGGATGTAAACCTCTGTATATGTGAAAATCAAGAGTTTTATCTCATTATGGTTGTTTTTGTTGATGATATCCTATATATAGGGAATAATGAAAAAAAACTATAAAGGTATTTACAAATAGATAAATATGTTTTTTTAAATATCTATAGTAAGAGAAAAAAGTAACCTCATGGAATTTAAATATCTAAAGGGTATGATATAGTAACCCTATTATTCTATCATGTTTATTACAGGAATTTAATGATGCACAAAATAAAGTAGAAACAAAACTAGGATCCAATGGATTAGTGTTTTGAAAATGTAAGGACCATAGACAAATTTTACATAATAAGACAAACAATTAATTTGAATTTTTTTCTATATCTTCTTAATGGACCCTATTTTTCCAGAGTATAAGAAGTCACTTGAGTATATACCACTATTTAAGGGATGAGATAAATAACCAGTAAGATAATAGATAAGATTATAAATCAATATATCATGGGTGAGAGTAATCATAATTATCATCATTAGAAGAATCATTAGATAAAGGCATGATATGTGGAAATGTATAAAATGAAACATCATTTCTTAATGGTCAAATACCACACAAAGTTGTGAAAAAATATCATATTATGTTCACTCAAAAAATATTTGAATAACCATAAAATAATAATTATGAAGGGATATTTCATCATGTTCACACATACTGCACATTATCTCATGATAAAAATCATATTATCCAATGAATTAGAGTGCTATATAATTCCGGTCACTCCTGTCAGATCATAACATTTACATAATCGGGCATGCCACACAGAACATATAATGATATTTTCATGAAATAAACCATGGAAAGGATATAAGTTTCATTTCAATTTCAAAATGAATACATTCATGAATAAAGATTGTGGTTCCTAAATGAAAAATGGAATAACATACTTGGTAAAATATTCATCAATATTGGGTGAAGAAGAAACAATCTCAAGAGGAGTTAAATTTGTGTTTATTGAAAGAAGAGTTATTTTAAAAAAATATTTACATTTATCCTAAAAATATATTTGAAGCATGTATTTTAGTGTCTTAGATTTTAGATATATTATTTTTAAATATTACATGGATTATGTTCGAGACTTGGCACTGAGATGCCGTATGATTCATGGGCCTGGCATTCCCAGAATAAATGTTAGAAATTTATTAAATAAATTAAATTACATGTGCACATATTTTTCTGAAAATTTTAGAATTACTCCTAAATTATTTCCCAAATCAGAAACCCAAGAGAATTGTTGATTTTATAATGAAAGTTTTACCCTAGAAAAAACTTAACATTATTCAGTGTGAGTTGTTTACAGAAATGTAATCACGGGTAATAAAATAATAAAATAATTAAATAAAAATATTTTATTTTGAATTTTTGATGGAACAATTGTCACATATTTAAATAATAAAATATGGAAAATTCTAGTGTTATACATATAATCTTGAAATCTCTATAGGACTGTTAGATAGAGCTCTGGGAACAATTCTCATGTGAAAACAGTGATGGATTGTGTATCGATGATCTATGAACCGTAGATTTGACGGATCTCACCAATTTCAACAATGAATATTCATTCATTGACACTAATCAAACCAAATTGATGTAGGGATTCTACTTTGATTTTGATATCATTCGTTTTCTTATTTTATGCATCAAACAAAAATCAACAGATGAACATATTGATTTTCATATCGATCTCCTTATGGTGTGGGTTTACTTGAGGGGTTTTGCTGGAATAATTTATCTTTGTGATTAATGTTTGAATATTTCAATTTTCATTCAAATGTAAATGAACTGATATTTTCCAAAACATTGATCAAGGTTCATTCATCCCAATTGAATGTGGTTTTCTCCCCGCATCCATTTTTCATTGCGAGCATTCATAGTTTGACCCAGTGTTTGACGCTTCACTGAAGAATCAATCACTGCACACACATTTCATGGTGCAATAATCATAAATTATAAAACTGGGATCTGTATGGATCAATGGTGGTGCGACGATGGTATAAGTGAGTAAATTCATCGGGTTTTTAAAAACCCTATTTTTGAGCGAGATTCATGGAAGATGATTAAAAAAAATTATTTTTCGATTAGATTCACTATATGGAGAACGTTTCTCATAGATAACTATGCTCGGTGGAGGTAAATCCATAAATCCCATTGATATTGGAGGCCAATTTCAATGTGACGGAGATATGGGCACATGAGGGAGGAAGAATGGTTTTAGGAAAAAATCAAATACACATGGGGTGTAGTCATTGATTATATGACATATAACCCCCCCTTTTTGATGGATCAACATGTACTTCTTGATGTATATATGATCATGGTGGAATACATAGGGTGCCTACAAGGCATGTGTTCCCCCACATGACAAGGCCTTGATCATGTATATGGGCTACCTTGTGTATTGGTACATGAGCACTTGTACATGGGATAATTCCTTCTTCTGGAACATGGTGGGACAACACTAGTGGGCCCGTAGATATAGGGACACGGTGTGTAACCCATCTATATGTCATGTACCCTTATTCTACAGGGAAATTGTTTTAATGATACTGGCCATTTAAATGGCCTGGACTCAGTGCCAAGGGACATAACATGTAACGCTTTTACATGCCATGTACTCTCTCTTACATGGAATAGAGCCCTTATCCTCAGTGATTTGGAAAGCTTTTATAGCTTTCTACCCCCTTTTTCATTCAGTAATGATATGTATAAATCGTTTCCTACTCCAAGGGATATGATCTCTTAAGTGGGAATTCCTAGTAATAGTCATTGGAATCCCTCTAAGAGGCTCAGTCTAAGATCCCTTGTTCATCTGTATACCCTAGGTGAAGTTCTTGGTATCGAAATGAACAACACTTCACAAGCACAAATGCTCTATAGAGTAGGGTTAATCAATATTCAGTTTGTTGTTATCACCCCATTGTCTTGGAAGTGACCCTCATCTACATATCATATCTCTTCAAATTGTCAGTGTGTTCTTTCTCATGAAGTGACTTAATGATAAATATCTCTTAGACAGACACCATCAGTGCTATCTGACTCAGAAGTGTTTTTTCCCAAATGTGTGATTCATGGAATATTTTAGATGGAATCATAGGATGAGTATACTATGGTTTTGGATAACGTCTATACTTTGTGTGTTTGGTGACTATATATGGATATTATTGTTATATGTGTCGTAGACATATACCTATATAGAGATAAATATACATTCCTTTGTTGCATGTTTTTTGGTTTCAGGGTATCCTACTGAGTATTATTATACTCAACCCTGTACAACATTTTCTCTAATGTGTTAAGTCTTATAGAGAAGATTTACTATTTCATAGAGCATTGAGCATACTAGAACTACACGATGCTTAGTGAAATTGAATAAAATTAGGTGTGTTCCTGTAGCTTTTCAACAGAAGTCCCAGTACCATTACATTATTTTTGGACTTATGTTATAGACTCTTTGTGTTGGTATTTTATTTGTCTATGTTTATGGTTTATACTTCCTATAGTACTCTAGTTATGGGATGTATATGTATTCATGTATTGTTTGTTTAGTTTTTTTTAATTTCATAATTTTGGAGCCTTGGAGATGTTTGTGTGTGTATAGGTACTTAGTAGATGCATCCCAAGTTAGTGATATGCATAGTTGGTGCTAGTCACCATATCTTGGCCTATTAGAGGTGGGTTTGAGGAGTCACAGAAAGGGCCCCACTTGAATGAGTCATAATTGAGTTCGGTCACATGTCATTGGTTCAACCTTAGGAAAGGGAGCCAATGATATTTGTTCAGGGAAATAGTGGTAAGTGTTATGAGCTCATATTTCAGGTCAGGGACCCTAGTGTCTGTATAAAGGCTGATGTACCCCTAAACTAGAATGTTGATCACTTTCCTCTCAACTCAGTACATAAGTACACTGACTATGGGGAAAACAATAGTACCTAAATCATATAGGGATTGGTTTTGTTTCCATATCTTTAGTGAGCCAGCTCCCCATATGTACTCATTGATTGCGGTACATCTAGTTTACTTTCAATATAACACCATAACGTTTACACAATAGGATTATATTTGATGATCATGAGTATGATCCCCTCAATAACGACTCATCGATACATGGACCAGTTCTCGAGATATTATCTCCAGGTGGTGCACTAGACATACCCCCTTATAGAGAAGTACATAGTATGTACAATACTTGTGGATGAGGAGGGCATGCTGAGCGTGCTTCATGTGTTTCAGGGAAAGAGATCCCTCATGTTTTGAGGCAATCTGGACCCATAGGTGGTTGAGGGACATCTTGAGGTAGTGACCTGAGTTTTCCATATAGTCCATACACTAGTAGATCAGATGGTGGTCCTGGTAGTGAACATTATTGTTGGATTAGTAGGTCCATAGTGGGATTTAGTTACCATATATTATGATGAGGTTACTCATACATGGAAAGAGTTCATGCAACTCTTCAAAGGATAGTTCCCACTAGCTATGCTGAGGGATATACATACACATGAGCTTCAGCAACTCTAGCAGGGCAGCATGACTGTAGCTGAGTATTCATTTAGTTTTACCAACTACTATAGGTACTCAATGGATATGGTTGGAGATCAATTTTTTGGGCTTGTAACATCGAGTGAGGTCTATGTAGAGACATTTTATACATTGTTATCCCTCCTTGAATTCCTACTTATGCTAGGGTTCTAGAGTGAGCTTTGGTGGTTCAGAGTTTCTTGGTTGTACATATATACTAGTGGTTGTTAAAAGTGGGCAGGTGGGAGTACATACCAATGTAGTAGGGATCCAAACCTAGTTTAATATACCTCTACATTGGATAAATTTTATAAGGAGTTATCAAAATATATAATCTACAATTCAGGGCTCAACAGGAGGGTCCAGTTAGCCCTGATATATGTAGTGATACTCATGTGATGGATGGGGATATCTCTCCCATGATTGTCTAACCCAATATAAAGTAGATAGAGAAACTTTAGATGGCCAACCGAGGTAGAGAAAACAATAGGTGTAAGAAATTTTTCTGGTTGGAGGACATTGGAGAAGAGATGAGAGAGAAGCAATATGTGGCCAACATTTTGACATGTTACCCCCACCACTTCCAAGTGTTCCATACCAGGCTCAGAGAGCTAGATGGTAGGGGATGGGACCTCTGAAGGAGGTTAAATATTATGAACTAGAGGATTTTTGAATTATTAGATATATGATGTGTGCCTTTTATATTATAGTTACAGTACATACAGACACATGTTCTAGTCATTCCATTCTTTCCACTCATATTTTTTGTGATGTAAAGATTTCAGTTAAATAGTTGACTCAACCATTTTGTTTAGATGATCCTACTAGAGAAGTCTCACTGAGCACACACTTATTCCATCCGTGTGACATAACTCTTGGAGTCAAGAGTTTTCGTTGATAAATCTTGGTAGTTTTATCAAGGACTTATGATATCATTCTTTGTATAGACTGGTAATCCATAATTCATACTCATATTAACTATTTAGGTGAAGGATGTGGTGTGTCTGTAGTTAATAAACCGTTTATTGTGTTTTAGTGAAAAGTAAATCCAAGTAGTTCCTGATGGAATAATTCATAGGATGTTGCAGCTGATTTCTAATATGTTGGATAGCCTGACTACTAGTGCAATGGATTTCATGAGATTTCAGTTTCATACAGTTGTACTGGTGTGCGAGGAAGTCTTCCCCAAAGATGTCACATGCTTACCACCCTACCAAGACATATAATTAGACATTGATCAAAACCCCTAGATTAAAATGATATCTTCACCATCATATTAGATGTCTCTCTTATATCTTTACAAGATAAGGGTGTATTTGGTGGACTATAAGTGGAAGGGATTTTTATGATCCAATGTTTTAGCCTAGGCAGCTCAAGTTTTTGTTTCCAAAAATGCAGATGGGAGCTTGAGGTTTTGTGTGGACTACCAGCGCTTATTTAAGGTGACTTTGAAGAAAAAGTATCTTCTACAATGGATTTATTCCATCTTTGATCAGTTTAAAGGTGCATTATGGTTCACGAAGTTTGACCTTAGATCAATCTATCACCAACTGCAAGTACTGGATGATGACATACATAAGATGACATTCATATATTTCTATAATCTCTATGAGTACTTGGTGATTCCCTTTAGCATTTCAAATTCATTTTTAGTGTTTGTGGGACTCCTAAACTAGATCATCGATAATTTATTTGACCAGTTCATAGTATTCTTCATCAATGATAACATTATGCACTTGATGTCTGAGGAAGAGAATGTGAGACACATAAGGATAGTTATTTATGTACTTCAGGAGAACCATGATTATGGGAAGCTCCCAAAGTTTCAATTTTAGATATAGGCAGTTCATTTTATTATGCACAATATCTCAACAGATGGAGTGGCTATGTACCCAGCCAAGGTCAAGGTAGTGTTAGATTGTAAGTCAACCAAGAGCGTGATAGAGGTGTATAGCTTCCTTGGGTTAGCTGGATATTAGTAGAGATTCATGCAATATTACTCTAGATTATCATCACCAATGACATCTTTGACTCAAAAGGAATGGCCTGTTGTGTGTATAGAGAATTGATAGATGTATTTTCAGTAATTGATGAAATATTTGATGAGTACTCCCATCTTGAGATTTCCGGAGGTGGGTGTCGAGTATAAAGTGTTTTATGATGCATGAGGAACCATGCTTGGATGTGTTCTGATGTAGAGACAAGTGGCTATTTCTTATGGTTCATTCTAGTTTGGACCACATGAATAGAATTACATGGACCATGATCTTATGTTAGTAGAATTAGTCTTCACTTTGAAGATGTGGTGAAACTACCTAATGGGAGACCAGTTTTTCATCTACTTTGACCACAAGAGTTTCATATGTTTCCTCTCTCTTAAGGATCTCAACATGAGGAAGATGTGAAGGATATATTTTATATAGAATTGAGACATAAAAATCTTTCATAATTCTGGAATGGGAAATGTGGTTGTATACTATCTTAGAAAGAGGTTTTGTTCATAGTTGTTGAATGAGTTGTCATAGAATTTGGCCTCATTACAGTTATCATTGATAGACGGAGAAGGACCACTTTACCACAAGTCGATAGTTGTCACACCTCTACTCTTACAGGTTTTTAGGGAGGAACAATGTGGGGATACCAAATTAAAGAACCTATATGATCATATATCCACATGACATACTACTAATGTATCTTCAAATGGTAGAGAGAACATCGTTCTTTTTGAAGGATGCATGATGGTACCAATGATTTTACAGGAAGAGGTTCTGATAAATTTTCACATGTCTCCATTTTTGGCACATGTAGGTGTGGAAAAGATGTAACTGGACCTTATACATCATTATTTTGTGGTCAAGGATAATGAATGCAGTTTCAAAAATTGTCCCTCAATGCCTTATTTTTCAGCAAGTGATGGTCGATCACCATGTTCAAATGGGTTTGACCCAACCCCTTGAGGATCCAGAATGGACATGGGATAGGATATTTATGGAAATTATGATGGAATTTCCATTTACAAAAAGTGCACCCTATTCCATTTCAGTGATCAGAGACCTGATAACTTAGTTGGATCACATCCTAGCTATACCAGATAATAGTTCAGTGAAGAACTTGGGATACATACATGTTCAAGGGATAATCAGACTCCATGAAGTCCAATCAATTATTTTTTAATCACAGTGCTTGCTTTACATCCCAGTTTTGGAATAGATTATTAGAGTATTGTGGCATATAATTACACTTGATCATAGATTTTGACCCCCAAACATATGGACAAACAGTTTTGACCATTCATGTTTCGGAGGACATGCCACATGCTTACATATTGGATTTTGGTTATAGTTGGAGGGATCACCTACCACTGCTGGAGATGGAATAAAAAACAGATATCATTACACCATTGGTATATCCCCATTCAAGGCATTGTACAAGAGACCTTGTAGGTCCCCACTTTGTAAGACTAACCTAGGAAAATCAACACTCTTAAGCCCAGATGTAGTGTAAACTTCAACAGAGAAGGAATAGATCATCTAAGAACAGATGAAGAATGAAAATATCTATTATAAGTATTATACTAATAAGAAACAATGGAATTTGGGGTTGAAGTAAGGGGACCATGATTTCTTTTTCATTTCACCTTGATGCGGATTATGTGGATTTTGGCTAAGGCAACAAGCTATCTCTGAGTTTCATTAGCCCTTTACATATACTGTGTAGAGTTGGATAAGTGGTTTACTACATAGCTATACCTCAACAGTTAGACCAGCTACATAATATCTTCTACATGACACATATGAGGATGTACGTGGATGAACAATCACACGTTATCGACTAGGGTGAGTTAAACATTGAGAATGGAGAAATATTTGTTGAGTACCCAGTATAAATCAAGGATCAACACGAGAGGACCCATAATAGGAAATTGATTCATTTTATTCATGTCTGATGGAAGAATGAGAATATTTATAAGATCACGTGGGAGTGAGAGGCTCACATTCGTGATCAGTACGAACATCTTTTTGAGTAGCCATGTTTTAGATTTCCAGTGACATAAATCCCCACGGTGGGTAGAATAAAATGTATTAGATTTTTTGTGTATTATTTTATAATATTATATGGAGTATTATTAAGGTTAGCTTCTTAGATGAATAGAAATTATGAGGACTACTATGCCCTGAATAGATGATTGAAATATGTTAAATATATTCAATAGTACGTGTGCACATTTTTTCTAAAAAAATGGAATAACACCAAAATAGATTTTGAGATCATAAATTTTAGGGAACCATTATTTTTAAAATAACGGTTTTACCCTAGGCATGACTTCACATTATTCATCATGTATTATTTTAGGAAAATTCATCATAGGCATAGAAACAAATAAAATTATTAAATAAAATTATTTTATTTTGAATTTTCTATGTAGTGACTAAAAACTCTTTAAATAGATGAATATAAAAACACTTAATGGTTATTATCATAACCCTAGAACCAATAATGGACCATAAGAGAAATATTTGGGATATCTTCTCCAGATAACAACAACAATGGATCAAGGATTGACAACCGATAAACCTTAGATTCGATAGATCTTGCCAACCACAATGACGAATGGTCATTCATTTGCATCATTAAAACCAAATTTGCATTGGTTATGTGTTTTTATTTGTATTTCCTAGACATTTTAAATTTCTATTATTAAATAAAATCAATTGATGAACAAATTGATTTACGAATCGATCACCTTGTGGGATTAGTTTAATTGCATAATTTTTTGAGAGAATTTATATTTGTGAGTAATTTTATATTATTTTGATTGTCCTTCTAATAGAAACCGAACAAGATAAAAAACATCAATTGAGATTTTTTCTAATTTTTATATTTTTCTTTTCTCCCCCCCCCCCCCCCCCGTTCATCGTTCGTTGTGGTACTTCTTCATTTTGGACATCGATTCGATGCCTTATCGTCGAATCAAGCATTGTGCGTGATTTTTTTGGTAAAATGATATATGATTATAGATACGATATTATTATGATACCACAGAGGATTTAAGGTTATAGCATTGAATTAATTTAACGGGTTTGGAAAACCTTGATTTTTGAGCGAGATTCATGGAAGATGATTTTGATGAACAGTTTTGTTTTCCTATCAGATTCATAGGCCGAAGCATGTTTCCCATTGATCGTGATGCTTGAACGAGTTATAACCATTAAACTCACTGATATTGAAGTTTAATTTCATGGCGATGGTGGCATAGGTGTGAGCAGGAGGAATAAGAAGGGTTTCTAGAAAAACCTGACAACCACAACATGTACACCTTGACTACATGGCATGTATCACCCCATCTAGTTATTAAGGTATGTACATGGTATATACATAGACATGTGGTGGAATACATGGGGAGCCTACATGAAATGTGTTCCCCACACGAGAATTCATGGATCACATACCTGGGATACCCCATGTACTTGTAAAAGTGCATAGATACATGGGATGATGCTGTGTACTGGCACAAGGATGGAGTACATGGTGGGTACCCAGGATATAGAGACATAGTGTGTAACCCCTCTAGATGCCATGTACTCTCCATCTACATGGACACAATTTGAATGATCTCATCTATTTAAATGGGTAGGGCTTGGGTCAAGGGACACAACATATAACACATTTACATGTTGTGTACTATTTTTACATGGATTATATCCCTTGTTCCTAGTGACATTTAAAAGTTTTATTAGGGTTCGTTCCCATTATCCTTCAGCTCGTGGTATGTATGAATTGTTTTCTACTCCTAGGAGTGTGATCCTTTCTGTAAGTCTCATAGTATAGAGTCATTATAATCCCTTCAAGAGTCATAGAGTGAGATCCTCTATTCATATCTATACCAAGGGTGGTGTTATAGATATTAACAAACCCTACCAAGGCATTGATCCCCTACTAAGCAGGGTTAATAAATATTGAGTATATTGGTATCACCCCAAGTCATTGGAACTGGTCCTAATATATGTATCATATCTCTTTATACTATCTACGTTTTATTTCTTATGGAGAGACTCGACGAGCTGTACCTCATAGATATATTTCATCATTACTAGCAGGCATATGATTGTGTTCTCCTAGATGAATGATTCGTGGAATCATGGAGCTAGAATCCTAGGCTAAGTATACTATGGTTGTGGTTTACCTATAGAACTTGTGTACTTTTTAATAATATCAGGATTTATTGTTATAAGTGTTGTAGACATATGCCTATATAGATATGACTACACTTTAATTTGTTTTATGCTTAATGGCATTAAGGTGTCCTTCCTAGTATTGTTATACTCGACACTGCACATGCTTTACTAGAACGTGTTGTGTCTTGTGTGGATGAATGAAATGTTGAATGATTTCTGGGAAGAATAAGACCAGATAGTGCTTTCTAGGAATGGATAGATCGAGGTGTGTTCCTAATGCTTTCAAACATCATCACCAATTATTTTAGATTCAAGTTGGACTTTTCTTACATATAATTTGTGGTGGACTTCTATTGGGCCATGTTAATTTTCTTTACATTATTTCATACTATGGTTGTGGGATGTAGATGTATGAATTAATTGTTTATTCATTTGTTTCTACATTTCAACATTTTCTTGGTATGGATATGTTTGCATGTGTTCAGGTACTTAGGCAATTCCTCCCATGTTATACATGCCTATTCTATGATAGTCACCAGCCCCTGACTTATTGGAGGCGGGCTGGTGGAGTCATGGGATAGGCTCCACTGGGACATTTAAGGACATGTATATCCCAGAAAATAAAATTGAAGGATATTTAAATTATATTTAATGAACATTTAATGAAATATCCACAAATAAAATTTTAATAAAGTAGTGAAAACCCAAAGAAAGAGATTTGGGTATAAGAATCCCCTTATCTTAAGTCAGAATGATTTTTTCATTTTAATATCCTAGATAATAAAATTTGATTCATTAATTACAAAATCTAGAACCTAATATACATTTAGTTGATTTATTATAATTCTTTTATTTTCATTTATTTACATTGTGATGTTATTTAGAGTTCAATTCCATCATTGCGAGAGTGTTTATTTTCCTGGATTTCATGATCACATCACTAGTATACATGTATGAAAGTTCATGTAAAATGTGGATAATTTTCAAAAATAGAGATCAATGTACATATAATAATATTAAATTATCTTATATACCATTTCGTTACATGGTATGAGTATGAATCAATAGATAAACAGTTACTAATAATCATTTAGAATAATTTTGGCGGCTTCTGGTCAAAGGGAACTTGTTTTATTTTGTTATTTAAAATTACATATATAGGTTTGTTAAAGAAAATAAAAAAGGATATAAAATTTTTTTACATTATTTATCCACTAATATAATGGTTTTATTATCATACTTTGATAGAGGTAAAGGAAAACGAAAACTTTTCATTCTCAAAGGCGATAAATCAACACTGCACAAATGACATCTCCATTTTGAAAAATTATGTAGTGGAGAAGAGGTTTGATGAAGGATTATTACATTAACATAATTAAATATCTATACATATAATATAAAGGATTTATCATGCTACTATAATGAGGGGAGGATATGATAGAATAAAATAATAAATTAAATAGAAATTAAAAGAAAACAGAAGAGGATTTCACCTCTTAAATTATTCCACTTGAAAAAAACCTTAGGAGGGTTGGTTTTGTTTTTTTATTGCGCAAAAAGGATCTTGGAAATGGGTAAGGGTATCTAGAATAGGTTTGGGGAGAAATTGCACAATCCTCATGGGAAGGAATGTGTGAGGAGAAGAGGTGGAAATGGGTAATATTTATAGTGGAGGGGGTGCTTTTTGATTATTATATTCAGTAGTTTATTATTTTCGACCAAAATTATGAATAGTTTGAACATTATCACTAAATATATAAAAATAATTTTTTGGGATTTGAGATTATGGTTCATACATCATCCATGTCTCAAAAAATAGTGAATTTAACTTATACTATTATATATTGTAAATTATCGTATTTCTCTCTTCACCAAAAATTCAAATACTTTTGAAAAATTCAAAAAATTCACCCTAACCATTCTTTAATGTTTATAATTCAAAAATGAGCTCCATTTTATGGAAATAATTTTCTAAATTTGAGATATTTAATTTTTTTTATTGCAATCCACATTTACTTGGAAAACACTGATATTAAAATTATAGCAGCTTTTTTTAACTATTTCAAAAATTAATTATGGTATCATAATATTATATTATAATAAAAAGAATAAAAATATTAATTTATGAATCTATTTAATGGAAAAAAAATATCATTATATTAATTATAAAATTGTAAATAAACATTAATGTTTTGTTAAAATGCCAACACTCTTTTAATAATTTCTATAAATTGTTTTACTTATAATACAACATAATTATTACATATTATCATGTATAAGATGCCTAAATTTTATTTATACTTTCAAAGATGAAGTTTTTATTCTTTTGGGTGGATTACTTATCCTTATGTTCATGTTACTATTCCAAGGGTCAAGCTACTATTCCATCAACAAAATTTCATTAATTTCTATTGTTTCATTCATTATTCATTTATAACCTTTTTATTGTGTTCTATATGTGATTTATAATATATGAAATAATAATAATAATGGGATTTACATTGATAGAATTATGGGTTTTTACATTCTTCCCCCCTTATGTAATTTCTCCATCAAAATTTCATTTTACATTCTACGTTGAAAACAGGTGAGTGTACTTCTCTTTCTCTGCATCCACCTATTCCCAAGATTTCTCTTCATTCATATTATTTTGTCATAGTAATTTGGCTATTTTAGTAGTTCTTTTGTGTAGCAATATATATTTATAGTATAAGATCTTAACTGGTTGATCCTCATAAGAGAAAATACAACCTCTAGATTCGGTACATGTGATGGATCTAGTATGTACTTCCTCAAGAGGTATATGTAGAGTGAATTGTGTGCTTGAGACATCATTGTGGGAAGTTACAGTCAATAGGCCATAGCTATGTCATGATTAAGAATCTTGAATATATAGCCAAGGGGATTTAACTTTTTTTTCTTCACAAAACTCATGAACCTATTCCATGGAGATATAAAAATAAATACCATATATCTGCCCTTAAACTCAAGGTCTTGTCCTTGAGAAACATGATATCACTTCATCACATCATGATAGATTTTTAATCATTTCCCATAAAGGGACTCATATTGAGCCATTTAGATTCTCGAGTGGAAACTGTGGTATTATGAGAACTCAAGAAGAGGTTGATGTTAGTACCATCCTACTTTGATGTCCGATGAACATGATCTAAACAAAAATTGCAATGCCTAAATGGTTTGTTCATATTGGATATCTATTTGAGGATGATAAGCTTTACTCAAGTTCAAATACGTGTTTAGATAAAGCTAGATACATTTCCAGAACATGTAGGTGAATCTGAAATCTCGATTGGACACAACTGATAGTGGTAATACAAGCATCCTTACCACTTCTATAATGTATATATTTGAATGTTTTCCATTGATACTTCTCTCAAATTGAGATAAAGTGATATTCCTTTGTAAAATGATCCAAAACAACCCATATAGAATTGTTTCCCTTGGAAACCGTCAGATGTCTGGTGTCAATGTCCATGGTGATGATTTCCCATTTCCATGTTCGTATGGGTAGTGGTTGCATCATCCCTTTCGATTTTCTTCATTCAGCCTTCAATTTCTCTCATTCCTTGATCCTTTATGTATATCTAGAGTTCTCCTTCATCATATTGTCCCTCCAATAGTTCTCCCATAGATCACAATACATCATTTTTCTCCAGGGGTGGATAGAGAAGGTTATGATATGTTCGTAATTAATAGATATTTAATTATGATTGGATTGGATATTATCCATTTTCTCAAAATAAATAACAAATATCCTTCAAACTAAATTTTTAACTTTTGTGATTTAACCTTTCTTATAGAATCCACTTCCTTCTAAATTTTCACATCATTTATTTGATAACCTTTTATTTTCTCCATGTGGGATTATCAATCAATTATTTGAGAAAAGATTTATGATATTCCTTCTTTAGTGATTCAAATGTCTGTCATTTTCATATCTAAGATACTTAGATCCCGCTTAATTCTCACCATTGATAATGTTTCTAGATGCATTCTACATAGATAATCTTCTACATTATTTGACTTACCACGATGGGTATGGATTGAGTAGTCATAATCTTTGATGATATCAAACCATATTAGTGGGTGAATATTACAATCCTTCTATGTGAATATATATTTAAAGCTATTATGATCAATATATATCTCACACTTATCCCCATATAGATAATGGATCTTAATTTTGAATGTAAAGATCATAACCACAAACTTCAGATCATGCATGAAATAATTTTTCTCATTGATTTTTAACTTCCTTGTGTCGTAGGCTATCAGTTCATAATGTTGAATTATTACAAATACTGATACAATCTTTGAAGAATTTTTATATACCACAAATAGTGCCCCACTTTTTGGAAGTGTGAGTACCTGTGTGATGATAATACTCTTTTCATCAGTTTGAACCAGTCTTCATTGTCACTTGCCTATAAAAACATTTCTCCCTTTTGATTCATCTTGTTTAAGGTGTTTAAAAATTGTTACAATAATAACCAGATAGACCAAGGAAACTGAACATCTCTATTACAGATAATAGAACGGGGAACTCTTCTATTTTCTTTGTCATATAAGGGTCCACATATGTTCTTTTTGGTAGATAACATTCCCCAATAATGATACTTTCTCCATCCATAACACATATTTAATATACTTTTCATAAGGTTTCACCCTATGAAAATTCGTCAGCACAATATTTAAATGCTCATCATGTTCCTCATTTCACATATATTATATCAAAATATCATCAATAAAGTCTACCATAAATTTTTTGAGGTAATATCTAAAGAATTTATTCATTAAGTCCATGAATATTTATATGGAATTAGTGAGTCCAAAAGGTATAATTATGAACTCATAGTTTCCATACATCATTCAAAATGTAGTCTTGGGAATATCTTCTTTCCTCACATTTAATTGGTGATTTCATAATAGAAGATCCACCATAGAGAAAGACATGGCCCCATGTAGCTGATTGAACACATCATCTATCTTTGGAAGTCGATCCAATTTATTTAACAATATTTTTAGAGATCATGATAATCATTTTAGAGGTTCATCGATACATCCTTCTTCGTGATGGATAGGAATGGAGAACCCTATAGTGAAGAAATCGAGCATATAAAATCCATTTCCAGATTATCTTGTAACTGATTCTTCAGTTCTTACTACTAAATGGTGGATATTTAGTAATTTTTCTTCGATATAGGAAAATATTCAAAAATAATTTCAATTGAGAACTAAACCACTCGGTCAGGAGGAAGACTATGAAATTCTTTAAGAATCATATTAGCTTAGATCCCCACAATGGGAATGTCTTTGATCTTAATTATCTAATTGTTCTCAATCATATTATCTAGATATTTGTGCTCGTAAGGAAATAATATACACACTTGAGATGATGATTCCAAAGTGGATTTATCCTCATCCCCATAATAATACAAAATCAGACGATGCCTCAGGATGTGAAAAGTGATCTCCCTTTCTTGACAATTGTTGTTGGGTTTGTATAATGATATCTAATCAAGGATCAATATTTCATAAAATCCCACCAAAGGAAGTAAAAAACATATTTTCTGGGAGGTTCACACCACAACAAATAATTGAGGAGGAGTTATATACTTTGGCTGCAATAATTAACCCATTTTACATTCTCACAAATAACTCAACCTTCATGTTTTGATGTGGTGATTAAATAGTTCTACTAATATTGAAAGATATGAAATAATGTGTAGAACCAGAATCAAATAGTACATTAACTATTATGGAAGGAATAACCAGCTTACCTATCAATGCATCATTATTAGGCCCCACCTCTATAATAGTGAGGGAATAAGACTTCCCTTGATCCTCTGGATTTGGTGGATACTAATGGTGATTACCCTCTAGGACTCAATGTTTAGTGCATGATATTGGATAATACCCTTTCTCCCTCAAGTTGATGAATTTCACCATGGGTGGTTCTCTCCTTTCATGCAACACATTTTCCAACTTCCTTAGTTTCTTGAAAATTCAGGACCTTGCTGGACTTCTCTCTCACACTTTATGTATTTCCTCATCAGATTGAGCCAATTCCAATGATGATTCTTCCCACGTTTTTGACATATGAGTGGTTGATATTTCTTTCAACCTTTTTCATTATATCCCTTGATAAGAAAGCACATATTTTATTTCCTGTTTCCATAGCAATGGGATGATTTTTTAAACTCAATCTCCACTTTGAGAGAACATCGAACAACTTCTTCATAACTCATAAAGTCTCAAATCACTAAAGCATTTAAGAAGTGTGGTTTAAACACACAGTAAAATATATCTATTTTTTAATCATTATTAATAAATAAACATTAGTGATACCTTGAAATCCATGTAAGATTTTATTCATAATACAATAAACACTGACCTTATTTTTTTACTTTATATATATCAATTTTCTCCCCATCATTTTCTGAATATTTCAAAGGAAATAATTATTATGAAATAATTTTTAAATGTCTTACCACTCCATCTCATCAATTTAATCCTTTGTATTGATGTTCTTAATCAATTCCCTGATTTATTATACTCTCTATCTAAATGATAAAATGCCATAGTAACTATCTCTGTCTCAGAATAGAGAAGAACAAAAAAGATATACTCCATTGAGTTTACATACTGTTTCATATCAAGTGGATCAGAATATAAACTAAGTGTTGGTGGTCATTATCGTATAAAAGATTCAATAACAATATTCTCCCTCATAGGTGAAGGATGATGCTCAACATTATTCAGGTTATTGTTCATATACTGAGACATATGGGTAAGAAAAACCATGAAAATTTTAACACCACCTCCAAAGGTATTGAAGATGTTTTTCTAGAAATCATTGCATTTTCCATAACATGGGTTGTCATAAATGTTTATCTGGGTTTCCATAATTTTATTGGAAAAAAAATAGTTTGAAAAAAACATAAGTCAACAAGTCTTGAATAAATAATTCATTCCTTTGTAAAATTAACTCTAATGGAAAATCTTGTGAGATCCCTAGGTTAATCATTTTTCATAAACAATAAATGTCAAGTCACTATATTTAATTAGTCTAATACTAAGGGTTTCACTAATATTTTGTAAACTTAATTCCCAAATTAATCAAATCATACTATAATAGAATCTTCAGAAACCCTACATTTCTTTCATTATAATTACATCAATATAAAGATAAACAATATACAAGCACTAAAAAACAAGGATCCAAAGATTTATTTTCCTAGGAAAATTTGGACCATATACAATTTTTTTTAATAAAATATAAAAATTATTTTAATTTGTTTATATCTTCTTAGTGTCCCTTGTTTTCACTTTAGTATAAGTTGTCACATGAGGATATACATCAAACATAGGGGTGAGATAAAAGCATAGTAATAATATAGATAAGAACATGAATCAATATAACATGGGTGAGCATTATCATAATCATCAACATGAGAAGATTCATGAGATAATGTCATGGCATGTGTCAATTCAAAAAAACGAAACATCATGTCTTAGTTTTCAAATAGCACACATTATTTTGAACAGATATATCATTTTGTTCACGCAAAACATATGTGCATAACCATAATATCATTTGTTTATACAAATAAAGCATCAGTATCATGAATATTTCACTTTATCTCATGAGAAAAACAACATTTCAAATGAAATTGAGCATTATATAATTTATGAGCACTCGTCAGATCATAACATTTACTTAATCATGCATGTCACATTGAACGTATGAAAATATTTATCATAAAATAACCCAAGGAAATGAAATGGGTTTGATGATTATTTCATAAAGAATAAATTCATGAATATTCCATGTGTTTCAAAAAAAATGGAATAGCATACTGGGTATAATAATCATCAATCATGAGTGAAGGAGAATCAATCTTAAGAGGAGTGAAAGATGTGTTTTTAGAAAGATGAGTTCTTTTGATTTTTTTTCATTTTTAATAATATTGAATTGGAAGAATGTATTTTTTGAGAAATGAAAAGGTAAATATAATTAAATTATATTTAAGTGACATTGGATGAAATATACAGATATAAATTTTGAATAAAAGAGTCATAACTGATGGAAAGAGAGTTGGGTTTGAGAATCCTCTTACCTTTGGTCCAAATTCTGTATTTAATTTAATATCTTTGATAATAAAATTATATTCATTTATTACAAACAACTAGAAGCTTGGGTAAATTTATTTGATTATTTATAATTGTATTAGATTCATTTTTGGCTATGATGATGTGTTATAGAGTTCAATTCCATCCTTTTGAGAGTGTTTTTTTCTTGGATTTCATGATCAGTTCACTTGTTCATATGAATGGAAGTTCATGTAAAGTGAGGGTAATTATCCAAAATAGACATTATATTTCATTATTGAACTTATATAAGATTAAAGTATGTTATATATCATTTGGTTATATGGTATGAGGACAATTAATTGGATAAATAGTTAATGATAATCATTTAGATTAATTTTGGAACCTTTCGGAAACATAAAAACTCGTTTTATTTTATTATATAATGTCATGTATATATATTTGTTATAGAAAATAAAAAATGATATGAAACACTTTTTACTATATTTTTAGACCATTATAATTGTTTTATTACAAACCTTGAATGTGGTAATTTAAAATGAAAACATATCATCCTCAACGGTGATAAATTAACACCTCATGGACAACGTTTACATTTTTAGAATAAAAGGGAGAGGAGAATAGGTTTGGTGATGGATTATTAAATTGAAAAAATAACCTTAAATTATATATAAGATAATTGATATTTCATTTCATCAGGATGAGGTGATTTGAGGATAGAGTATGAAAATAAATTGAAAATAAATTAACTAAAAATAGATGAGAATTTCACCTCTTGAATTATTCTCCTTGAGATCTTCCACATGGGGATTGGTTTTATCAATTTCATTGAGACCAAAAGCTCATGGAAATGGTGATGGGTCTGGGGATGATGATTGGGCATAAGTAGGAAAATCCTTAAGTATTGGATGTTGAGAGGAGAAGAGGTGGCAGTGGGTGGTATTTATAGTGGAGGAGGGGGTGTTTTTTTATTATTATATCCATTAGTTAATCATTTTGGATCAAGAACATGAATATATTGAAATATAACACTAAATAAAATAAAATATTCAATGATTTTTAAATATTATGGTGCTTAAATCATACATTACTCAATAATTAGTGAATTTAACTAATATTGATATATACCATATATTACTGTATTTCACTATTTATTAAATATTCAACTATTTAAAAAAATCCAAAAAAAATCACCGTAATAAATTTTTAATGAGTAGAATTAGAAAATTATCTTCATTTTATGAAAATAATTTTCTAAACATAAGATATCTAAATTTTAATTTTAGTCATCATTTACATGGAAAATATTGATTTTAAATTTATAACTGATTTCATAACAAATTGAAAAAATAATTAAGGTATCATAAAATTATATTATAATCGTAAGAAAATAATAATAATTTATTACTATATGTTCTGAAAGTAAATGTTCTTTTAAATTGTTATATTAATAATAATTTCATAAATAAAAATTAATGTTTTATAAAAATTCCAACACTAAATTAATAATTTTTAAAACATTTATTAAAATATACTATGATATAATTAAATCATATTATCATTAATAAGATGCATAAATTTTATTTATAAATTCATAGATGAGGTTACTATTCTGTTGTCAAGATTACTATTCCTTATGGTCAAGTTACTATTCTATGGTTCATGTTACTATTCTATTGATAGAAGATCCATAATTTAACTTATTTCATTCATTATTCTTTTATAAAATTTGTATTGTGTTCTCTATGTGAGTTGTTCTATATAAAATAATTATAATAAGGGTATATCAATTGGTATAATTACAATCTGTTACATAGGATCATATTTTCCAATGATAAGGAAAATATTCAATGGTATTACTTAAAATATTTGAAAAGGAAGATTCATAACCTATTTGTACACCTATAATTGGGGGAATAATGTTCATTAAAAATGAAGTTTTATGGGATGCTGATTCTAAATAATTTATTATATTTAACTTAATCGTACAATATTTAACATCCTCTTGAGCAAATATAGTTTATACTGCCACTCTATATTCGATATTGCATTGTGCAAAAAATATGTAACATTGTTTAGGTTGAAAAAAAAATCTATGATACATTAAGGGAATTATAGATTATGGATTCAAAATGATATTAATAAAAAGTTGAATTTGTTAATTTATATAGTTTCAGACTGGGTCGGTTGTGTCAATGAGAGGTGATCCACATCTGCTGTAGTCTTCTTTCTATACAAAGGATGCATGTGTTGGCATATAAATAAGAAAATGTCAGTGACTCTACAAAATGTAAAAGCTATGTATTTATCTTCCACTCAATCTAAAACACTATAAATATATATTACTGCATTGTTTGATGATTTTTTTGATATGAAGATGCCACTTATCTTGGTATGTAATAATCAATGTTAAATCAATCTCACAATGAACATGGTACGACATTCGTGATAAAAAAAACAAATTGATATTAAATATCACATCATCAAGGATCTTATGAAATGAAATGAACTAAAAAATGAGTTTTTACCGGTGGGGGAGCATGTGGTTGATAATTTCTCAAAACTGTCATTAAAGGATACTATTTAGAAGTTGGGGTTTACTATGGGTGTTCATCCCCATCCTACACAATGTTAAGGTATGTGTTTTTCATCCCCTATATTATCATATCATTAGATAATGTCATAAATTGGGGATGAAAAATTAAAAATATCCATCCATTGATATGTAAATTATATATATGGGAGAGAATATATTTATGGTTTGTTTTTATGAGGGGTATGATAAGATCTCAAGATGTGAGAAAAATTTGAACTATTTTAAAATTATTATGAAGTGAGTTCCAGAACTGCTAATTACAGTTTAAATATTGATTTGGTTATAATTATGTGATATTGAAACAACATAAGAATGATTATTGATCACTATTATATGTAAAATATTTAATTATACTTTAACTATACTTATTTATTACACTAAACTATCTCAAATAGGCTTAGGGTTGTATTATAGTGATCGAGAGAGATATTTTTAGAGATTACGGGATTTTTATTCATTATTTGACAATCAAATACCATGGGGGAGATTATTGATACCATGAGGGTTGGAGTTATTTGTTTTATTAATAAATAATCTAATGAAATAGATGTTGGAATTCTCATGGTGTTTTATTTTATTTTCAACGCATAAATCATCTTTATATAAAGAATTTATAGGTATTTCCATATAAATATCACTCAAAATCAATGAAATGTGCTTCCACATGTAATGATGATTGACTGTATGCTGGTTTTTATGATTCTATGGGCTATGTTTCAATAGGTTTTTCTTCCATGGGGATTAGTTATTTTTTTATTTTCATGGATCTTCCAAGAGGAAGGGCCTTCTACACGTTTGAGAAAAATATATACATGAACCTTCCTTGAGTGAAGAAGGAGAGACCATTATAAGATAGTAGGAGGAGATACTGTAAGTGTCCCATCGATTTAAGATTAGAGATTGATTGAAAAATATTATAAGTTAATTTGGTGATACAATGTTTAACATTGAGTAATATTTTAATATAATTATAATAAAAATCATGATTCTTGGAAATGATCTTTTGGATGATGATTTTATGAAATTAGAAGGATTTTTTGTGTAGAATGTGATATATAGACAATGTTTGATGAAGAAAAAAACAAGATATATTAATTTTCATGTGTCCTCCATATAAGGGAATATCCATGTATATGTTTTCTGATGTAGTAGATTCTATATAGGTGAATCCATTCATACATACCTAAATGACCATCCTATGAAAATTGGTCGTGTATTATAATCTTATACACATGTATGTGTAGTGGACACAATGGAGGATAAGTTAGGAATGTTTGTAGATTAAATAGTTGAATGGTTCATGAATTGGGTTTTTATGAATATTAATTGGTTGAGATGTCTAGGAAGTTCATCGTTGGTACATACAAGGGGATTTAATATAGAAAAAATATATTTTAAAAGGTAATTTAAGATTCCATGGTATTAATTATTATTTAATATAACTTACAATCTCTTGGGGAAGCAGTATCTTATGGATGTTGTTGTAAAGACCTGGTTTGAGAATTCTGGATATTTGAATTCAAATGTTTTGAAATGGGTTTTTAATGATAGTGAATAAATAATATTTAAATGTAGTAACTAATACTGATCACTAAATAATATTTTTTTCATATAATATTGTGCATTTGTTGTGGAAGAATAATAGAAATGGAGAATTAATAAGAAGATGTTATTTCTCACTACAACATAATAAATCTAATAAAAATAATCTTTGGCTTGAAAAGATGAAATTTTGAACAATATAAGTGGTACTGTGATGAAATTTTAAAGCCTATTGGTGATGGTTCAGTCCATTGTTTAAAAATATATTTTATCATATTATATGTATAAGGAATAATTAAACTTTGAAATGACTATAGTGAAATAGAAGTGATGGATATACCCACCTTGTTGAAAACCCTAAGGATTACTGTCTATTAGACCATGTGGTATCAGATTATATCAAGTCCATTCCAATGAATAGCTATGCTAAATGAGTAGTTATCCTTTTAATTTCATATGTTCACATGGGTGTGAATGTCTATTTAGTTTAACAATTTCATTTATCTAGGACTTGAGGTGATATAAGTTTTTAAAGAAGAAAATATAAAAAGCATAAACCACTAATTCACCCCTATTAGGGGTCACATAGATCTTGAATGGGTCTTCCACAAATGATCACTATGGGATGTTTTAAGTCTTAAATAATATACTCCAACTATGTATTTATACATATAAATTGATTACATTGCTTGGTTATTGAGTTATGAACTACATCCACTATACTTAGAGAATTTATCTGTCATCTCATACTGAATCACAATATAAAATTATTAACAATGAATAACTTTCCAGAACATTTTTAATTTTGGTGTTTTACATCCCCATCCAAGTAAAAATATTAATATGATCAAAATCAATTCATTATTTATGTACTATAGATCAAACCAATATTAATATTACCTTCGATGTCTTTTTGGATTCTTTTAACCGCAATGAGAATCTCTTATATCATATTACTATCAAAACGGTCCACCAAGCATGTTACATACATGATTTATTTCCATGTCACTCTAAGATATAGCTGAATTTGAATAATCTTTAGATATATGGAATGATCCATCGACTTAAAATCCACATGTTTTCTATTATTGGTTCCAACTATGATTTTTGTTTATGTTTCCTTAAATTCATGCATTTGAATATTATTCAATAGCTATCTTTCATAGTTTAAATGATAGACCAAAGTTTTTTCCACTTTCTAAATCACTAATAACCATTGAAATTATTTATGTTCACCAATCATGGATTTTTAAAATTCATAACTCCTAATATTTGTAATTTTTTATTGATTTATTATTGATTCATTTAAATGTAATATCATCCAATGAAATAAGCATCATTGGATATTCTTACTTTTATATCATTATATGGAGATGATTTTGGTCAGTTCCCCATTTGAATTCCAAAAGTATCAAATACGAATTTACCATGGGTTCAACACTCATGGTTCTTTCATTAAATATATAGGACCCCTTTCTACTTGGACACCTTTATTTAATCATTTACTATAATAACCCCAATATTTGTTCAATATATACTTTTACTTTGAGAAAACCATTTATAAATTACTTTTTGATATCCATATGATAAATCGTGAAGACTTTATGAATTTCAGAAGAAAAGTAAATGCTACTCATTTCGAGTTGGTCCACTGAGGAAAAAGTCTCTTCCATATAAATACCTTTAGTTTGTTAATATCTATTACAAACCAGGAACACTACATTTAGTATTACATTTATATTCCAATAAAATATGCTTTTAAAGATCCAGATCATTAATATCACAATAGGGTTATCAAAAAATTCAAAAAGCTATAAATCCCATTTTTTTAATTGGATCAAATTCAATATTCATAGATTTTACCCATGATTAATCTTTTTCAAATTCATGGAATGTGTTTGTTTCCACAATTGTCAACAAAGAATCATGTTCAACATTCCTCAAATTTCTTGTCTATGTAGTTGTAGATATATCCCCAATTATATTAAATAGTTCCACCTTAACTGTTTTATTGAAAACTTCAAAGGACATTATCAATCCATTGTTTATTTAATATAAATTTCAACACACATGAATGAATATTAAAATAGTATTTCCATTATTATAACATATTGAAAGATTTTATACCCATTAAAACAAATTTTTATTTTATCATATAATAAGATATTTGATATAAACCTCATGAATTTAAAATACTAATGGTTTCATAATTGTATAATATATATATATATATATATCGATAAATGGATCTTTAAATCCCCCCTATCAAGGATCTCTTAAATTATATGGTTCTTGAAGAGGATATATTTAGTACATTAGTGGGACAAATGTTCCCTGTACTAAGTAATAACTCTGTTTTAATAGTGATTCTCAATTTTTATGTTTATTTTAGGAACCACCTAGTGTATAGTGATGCAATACATAATATAAACTGGTTCAATAAAAACTTAAGATGTTGCAATGTGGTCTTCTCCTATTATAAAATATAATACGATGGATTGTTTTCTACTCATCCGAATGAATGATGCATGATTTATGAAAAAAATACTATGTTGATATTTCATATATTTTTTAATATTGGAAACTTACATCAATGTAACCCATTACGATGAACTCACTAACATCTCTAAATAGCAAGAATATATTCCCACATCTTTGGTAGTTATGTATGTTCTCAATAGATATCTGGTAACTCTCAAATATAACTGATTATTATCTACTTACTATGATCAAATCATTAGTGATATTGAGTTATAAATACAGCATGAAATAAATGATATATATTTTGGAGGATTCATGAGGAATCATATTCATATTTCCCAAAACATTAGACAATCATCCTATGATTTATTCGATACACCATTGTTAATGAACTTATTTTGGAGTTCCTTATACTAAACCGATATAAATTTTTTGGAATATATGTGTTCTTACTCACTCAAAGAAACATTTTGAATTCACATATATATATATATATATTCATAACTTGTATATTGGCCGATCACCCATGTTATTCATTGAGAATTATTTTCCAAATCATATCCTTACATAGTGAAAATTTGGGCGTATCATTTCTAATATTAAGTATTTCATCCACATTCAATGTAAGAAAAACTAACATACTCCCTTAAATATTATAGTATACAAATGAATAATCCCTATTCTTGATGAAACCAAACTCTTTGTTTTCCTTATAAAACTAGATATTACTACTTCGACATGATTTCTTTAATCCATAATAGGATAGTTGCAACTAGTAAACCTTAAAAATATAATTTGGAATCTGAAAAACATAAAGATATATTATAAACACATACTCAAATAAACTAAAATTAAGGAGTGAGGTTTTGACACCAATTTGATATACATCATAATCATCATATTCTGCAGTATAATGAAATATATGAATTGAATTTATCTTCAAAACTATTGAAAATCTCACTTTATAGTCAATACTAAGAATTTTCTATAATAATTTTCCACTATGAAAGATTTATAGTTCGACACTCTACCATCATAGTTATTTTTCATATAGTAAAATGACTCACACACTATGGGTCACAACCATTTAAGTTCATCCCTCAATTTTAAAACATGGTTATTATACATTGATCCCATTTAAAATGTCATTGTTTTTAGCCATCACTTAGAATAAATAATGTTTGTATAGTATCTATAGGTATTAGGTTAATAACCAATTAACATTATTTTTTAATAAATTTCTCTAGGAGAACTATATAACTCACGATGATAATGGATTCTATGTGACCTTTGAAGTTCTTTTAACTTGAGTTAGTTCATCTTCATTAATTAATTATTGAAATGGAACAGGTTCCATATTTAGAACATTTCATATTTGTTTGTCTTGAACTTATTTATGTTTATTATTCCCCCAATTGTCCTCACACCATTTAAATTTCTTCTCAGTGAAAATAACATCATATTAATCAAACATGTTGTGTTTAGTATAATTATAAAATTAATATCAAAATATATATTTTGTATAATAAATAAGGAATTTATCAAATTTAGAGATGAGTTTGTCATAAACCAAATTCTTTATATTAAATTTACAATCTCAAATCCTTATAAAAGTCAAACCACAATATTTAAATATTTTTATCTCACATGGTGTAATTATGGATTCCTATGATTGGTTACAAGTAATTAAGAATGAATTATTTTCTATAGCTTATCCTATAATCAACCATAGCTGTCCAATATGAAAAATTGCTAACCCAACTCACACTAAGTCCTAAAGAATGTTTCTGATCACCCAAAGGTAGATAAAATCACCATGGCAGAGAAATAAAACAAATGGGAATGATTTAACACTTGAAATTAAAATAATAAAAATATATATTTAATATATAAATTCATTAATTCTTTTCCATACATTGGATTTCATTTAAAAAACAGACAAGAATAATAAAAATATCGGAATAGAGTAAAACTTTAGAAAAAACTATAAAAATATTATTTATGACATAGTAAAATGATGGAAAAGTAACATCCAACATCACAATAATAATACAATTACATCAAAGGATTATTAGGATGATATATAAGGAATTAAACATATACCAATAATGCAGGATCCTCAAAATCACTCACTTGTGCCAATTCTATGGGATCCTTTGCCACCACATGCCCAATACAATGAGGTATGATGAATATGTCGAGATGTGATCCAAAATATATGTCTCCTTTCACATTTCATTTATAAAATAGAATCCAATATATATAATACTAATGGAATATGTTGGATGAGATAAAAAACATAGAAGGATTCCACTATGAATCTATATAACCACTTTCTCAATATTAACAATTTGTTATAGTTTCGAAAGAAATTATTTTTTTAACCCTATATTTTTTATCATAAGTCATTAAGTTAGAAACTAGTCATATATATATATTTATAATGAAATATATGTCCCATAAATAGAATGGGCAAGACAACCGTAAAACATAACCGAGGGAAATATGGATTATTTCACATCTCAATGTCAAAATACATAAGTTGTAAATAATAAATTACACATCTCAATACAATATGGAATACATAATATTGGGATATAACATATGGGTCAATGTAAAAAATGATTTTTTTAAGGATCACTAACTAATACACATGAGCCTATTTATATTGAATGATTTTAAAGTATCACTAAAGAAAATCCATTCCCTTAGCTCACTTTACCAAACTAGGCCACAATAACTAGAAACATCATTGTCTATATTATGATAATATATGTTAGAGTCCTGAATAATGTAAACCCATGTTATTTTGTAAAAAAACATTCCAATAAAATTAATATTTTCGGTATTTTTCATTACACACAACAGTAATTTTATCTTTCATTACACAAAACACTGTGTCTATCTTGTCTTACACACAACATCGAGATCAAATGAATTGTGAAATATAATTACGATATTTTAATTTATTATTATAATTATCACAAAGCCATTAGAATAGAGGGTATGAACAATATTAAATAAATTATTAAAATATACTATTTATAGATGTATATAAAATGAAATATTTTATGACCAATTAATTATCAATGAAAATAATATCCATTTGAAAATAAAAAAAACTTTTTCATTAAACATACAGTTGTGTGGAGAAACATATTTTACCTCAACAAATTAAAAAGTAGACATCTGGTGAATGATTTTAATGGAATGTATATACTACACATTAAATCATATTTTTATCATTCATCGTTCATGTCTTCAAGATAAGAGATATGGTCAAATGAAATTTTACGCTTAAACACAATACCTTTCTAAATAGTAGTTTTTTCATCATTTTCATAATTATTTAAAAATTATAATTTTAGAAAAATTTATTCAAAAAATAAATTTCCTTTTTTAGTACACATGTAAAATTTATCTTGGAGGGATTTTTTGTATTTATTGGAGAAGATAATTTTTTAGATAAATAGTGAAAATACAACTTTCTATTAAGAATTTTCATTTCTTTTAAATAATTTGAAATCATAAAATTTTTTATGATTTTTTTAAAAGTATAATTTGTTCAATTATATATTTATTCATCCCTTTTATGAAATATTAATAAATTTCATATTTAATTTTGATATAATAAATTTATAAACCTCAAAAAAATTTCTATATGGAAAACCACTTATCCTCATGTCTGTGAGATTAATTTTAAATTAAATTATGACAATTTGGTGAGTTGAATTTAGAAAAATAAATTTAATATTATTCATCAGAAAAATTCATTTTGTCTAATATTTTCGTATTAATCTTTTCTATAATGAATTTTAAAAACTATAAATATTATTTACCAGGTCTGAGATGAAAAGGAGTTTTTAGGGCGTTACACTAAGAAGATAAATGATGAATGACCTAGAATCAATTCCTGAAACAAATTAATGGCTATATATCGATATTATATCTTATATATTCAGTAATGGCCCATTTTGGATCCTTGTGGTATGTGAAAAACATCAAAACCCCTTTTTTTAAAAAATTATACAAGTTCCACTCACATTACATATAAAGGTCTACCCCCTTCCCTCTCCTATTCACACCATAAAATCCATTTAACACATCCATTACCTACCCAAATATCATTCTTACATCCATAAAAAATTCCTAGATATCTTTTTTTGACCATAAATTCATCCAAATAATCCTTTTGTTGATCACCTATAGAGGTTTTGTGAAGATGTGGTATCATACTTAACTGATAATCTTTATTATATTTCTTTATCAAACAACTTAAACTATTAATAAAATATGATTTTATAACATAACCATTATATCCAATATGATGAGATATTATTATTTTAATTGAATAATGTTACACCCCGACCATAGTTTTCATTTATTTATTTCTTTATTTTATTTTTGACGCTTGATATTTTTAGTTGAGGTTTGGGTCGAGGTTATAGTGACTACATATTGTAGTTTTGGAGGTTTGGTTAGTTTTTTTACTATTAATGGTTAGTTTGAATTATTTAGGGATGAAATTTTATGGTAATATTTTAGTGAAAACCCTAGTGTCACTTCTCCGTAGAGTGTGTTTGTTTAATTTTTAGCCCTTTCACCTATAGAAGTCTTAGTATAAAAAGGGTAATGTTTGGGATCTTTTTCTATGTCACATGATTACTGTGAATGGTTAGATTAACAATGAAACCTATATGTATGTATGTAAGAAATTTAAGGTGTAGCATTAAACTCACTATAAAACCTAAGTGTGTTTCCAGTGAAACTCGTGAAAATGGAAAATTACATAACCCCCACACAATATGTTTATTTGTGTGAGATTTATGTGCAACCCACTCATAGAAGGGTATTTCTGACAATAATAATTATTTTTTATTGGGGTTTATTCGCATGGATTTCCCTAGTTGAATCGCATGACCGGGACACCAACTATGTATCTTTTTGGATACTTTATCCTCCCCCAAGGTGATTTCATAGAGCTTTCAGGGTGATTATTCACCCAGATTGAATGGTTAGGGATTCATATTATTTCTCATTTGGTTTTATTCCATTTTACCATTCTCTTATAAATATTTTGGACATTTTTGGATGATTTTTTTATAAAGGGTGGTGATAATTTGCAGGTTTCACTTTCTTAGGGTTGTGATCCATGGAAGGAGTGTTTTTTAGGTGGATTTTGTTGAAGGCAAAAAGCATATTTCACTTAGGGTAAGTGTTTCTAGACATTTCCTTTCCACAACATTCCATTTTAAGAATGTTTGTTTATAAAAAATTTATAAATAAGTTCTAAATTCTTGTGATGAGTTTTTGTGAATTGTAGTTGTGGTTTGATGATGGTAACTTGGTTGAAAATGGAATTTCAAAGATTTCTTAAATTATGATTGTGTGTATATATATGAATTTTTTTTGAAAAAAATACAATTTATCATTAGAAATGAATTTGGGTATTTTGAGGGTGTGTTCGGCCTTGGTTATGTTTCAGTATATTGGTTTATTGGCGATTTGAGCCTTTGGTCTTAGTTGGTTACTTTAATTGGTTGGTGTTATATGTCTAATGCCAGTGGTGTTTCGTTAAATTTGAATTTTATTACCTCTATGGTTTTCTAATAATGTGCCATTGAATGTGGCTATATTCATGGGTGAATATAGTGGCCACATGGTTTTGCACAAAAAATGATAATGCCTATTTTGATAAATATTTTTCATGAACCCAGGATTTCAAAAGTTTCATCTCCTTCTCCTATTTTCATTCCTTATCCCTTCCCTTCAAAAATATATATTCTAAATATCATATGTTTTATAAATGGTTTCTTGGTTTCAAAATTATATCAGAATGTGGTTTTAAATGTGTCCCTTAGTTATTTCCTCATTTAAAAATTTGTAAGGTAGATGGGTATCTAAATATGTAAAATCTAATTTGGCATCTTTCATTAATGTTGTATGCTTCAGACATTGTTTTGAAAAATAGTTTGATATATTTTGTAGTAATAAGGATTGGTTGGTCTTTTATAATAACTAGGAATGTGGTTTGTAAAATTATAGGATGTGATGTCCTGGATGGAACATGTGAATGGAAGGTTGTTGAATGAAAACCTCTATCATGGATCCTTCAAGGAGAGGGTCATCACATAGGTGGTTTCAGTGTTTGGCCTATGCATGCATGGTGGCTATGGGTTAATAGTTTAAGACATGAATTTTAGGACCTCCCCATTCACCGTGTAATATTATGATTAGATTAAAATGCATAATCTAGAGGTTTATTAATTTCATCTTATCCACTCCAATTAGATAGGTGGGTACACCTCAAATTATTATATATGCCAAGTAGTATGTTCCAATGCAATGGATAATTTAGAGTGGCCAGTTGGTTATTTTTATAGATTTTTACTATATTTCGGTATGAAAGATTTATCAAAGTACATCTATAGATCTGTTATAGAGATTATTTGAAAATTCCCAAATTTATTATCTGCATGGGCCTAATTATTTCCACCCCATTTTTTAATTTCAATATTTATAATTATTACCTCCTAGTTTTTTTTATATTTCTAGTATTTCCCACATGGTCTACATTGCATGTACTCTTGTTTGGGAGTATCATTCAAACCGAAATTAAAAATGAATTCCTATTTTGAAAAGTGGAAGGTGGTGTGTCTGTTGCGATAAAAAAGTTAATTTTTGGAAATCCATGTTTAGTTCTTAATATTGACAAAAACCTTTTTTATAAAGGTATTACAAAATAGTTTTTTTGGACAATTTCTGAAAAGTAAATCTATGTATTATTTGGTGATTTCTAACTAAGCCATTATATTCTCAGGCCCTACTTTATCCACTCAGCATTGGTAGACCTGAGCTATTTTTTTGTTCATGTCCAAGTTTCCACGAATTGTGTTTGTCATTTAGTGGGTGGTGACCAAGTTATAATGAAGAAATAATGTATGCTTTGTTTTGTTTTTAATAAATACTTAGTTTCATGTTCATTCATTTTTATTCGGATATTTTTATGTATATTTTATTAGAAAATATTATTGGTTTCATTTCATGATTTGTTTTAGTTTTTATCATGGTTTATTTGGAACAAATCATCCCCACTATAACATCTTCAATGCTCGACACTTGTCACCTTCCCTGGATGATTAGAACCTCCTCTTGGGCCTTGTCTCAGACTGGGTTGGGTGTCAGATTTGGATGGAATCCAAATTTTGTAAGTGAAATAATGGTATCAGAGAAACCATTTTTTATTTTTGGTGTAGGGTATATTATATATTAGGGATTCTGGTACTCAAGATGTATGTGTGGGAAGAGCATCATAACCACTTTCTTTTTTCGAACGTCGAGCATCTAGGTGTAGTATATCTTTTTAGTTTTTCTTTTAATTTTTTGCGAGACGATAGGGAATGAAGATGGTGGTGGAATAGTGTTTCATTATGGGAATTTGTGGTGTACTGAACCATGTGGATATAGGGTTAATGGTTAAAGATTCTCTTAATGATTGATGCTTTCATGGTACATGGTGTTCTGAACCATCTGGGTGAGTCTTGAAAGATCACCAGTTCCCAATTTTGAGAGTTTCCATGTGATTTCTATGTTAGTTTTGATTTGATTGATGTGGGTAAATTTTGAGATAAAAATGGTTTTTAGGGAATGAGGTTTTCAAAAAGTAAAATAGTCTCGGGGGTTTTCTTTTGTTAATAAAATTGGGCTTGATGTGTGAGAATGTTTTGAAAAGACAATGTTTGTACTTGGAAAGTGTCCTTGGGGATAAGTGATTTTGAAAGGTAAATGGGAATATAGGTTTTTTGAAAAGTTATTTTTTTGTTTTTGTGATTTTTAGATCAAGATCCAGTTAATTTTTTTGAGGTGGTCCATTTTCATGTGTTTCTTTTAATATTGATTTTGGTTTTATGTTTTTCTTTCTACTCAGATTATGCCACCTAGAAAGGTCCACAAAAGCATCTAGTTAGTATCTTTATACTGTTGGACACACCCAGACACTCAGTGGAGTGTAGAAGATTATTTCTTTATAGTTTTCCTAAATTACGTAGTTATCAAATTCCAGTCGAGGTTTTAGAGTGGCATGAGGAAGTTGAATGTGTCTTTAGGCCATTGGGAACCTCAATTCTATGAGATTCCATGCTACATAGGATTCATTTTAAGGTCTACATTTAGATCAATGTAAGGTGAATTTTATGATTTCATTGTAAGTAGGGATTCCATGAGTATCTTTGAATATATGTTTTTTTACAATGGTTTAAACCTAAGGAGCTGATGATAAGGAAGGTGGTAGATCTAAATAATGTTCAACAAGGTCTGCTAATGTAGAGGGCCTATGTTGACCACTTTAAGGAACTGGATTCCTTTTAAATGGAGTTATAATGGAGGGATTAGTTGAAAGATCCTCTTTTCATTTGGGGTATTCATCCATATATCAATAAGAAATAACTCTCATCCAGTGTTGTTTTATTTTTTAATTTAGTTGACTAAGCATTGTTAACTAATTTGGTTTATTGTGTATAGATAATTTTCAATCCATTATCTATTCCAGCTTGTGAATGTTCCTAATCTATACAGGGGTGTCTTATAGAGGAAGAAGTTCTTCGTGATTATTTTTGATGGATCCAAACTCTCTCTCATCTGACCGATCATTCGTGTTCTTTCAATGAGGCTGGTTGGGGAATTTTAAGTCATCTTGTCATAATCCTCTAAATGCATTTCATTGATGTGGCAACATGGGTCATCTAGACAAAATATTTTAGAATCATGAATAGAAGAGGATGTCCCGATCAGATTATGATAGAACTTGACTATAGGTTAGTAGATGCTCATGTCATCTAGGATCTTGCCATAGGCCTGAGAGTGAATATTGAATGTAATCAAGAATCTTTGGATGTAGGGTTTTGACCCATTTGGTCTCCAATGTCGGATTAGATTGTTTTATCTCTTCAGCTATAGTTCCCTTGACAAATGTATAATTCATTTTTTTAATGGTCATGGTGGTTTCACTGTATTTCTAATTATGTGGTTCCCTTTTATGGATATAGTTTTTTAAATGGTTTTCTTTTTTGACTGGCATTAGTTTCATGTTGTGTCCATTGAGAAAATGTGTACGTATTATAGAAAAAATGAATTGTGTTCTGGTTGAAGGTTTTTTTGGTTTTTAGTCTTGGATACGTTGGAGACATTTGTTTCTTGTGAAAATATTGTATCATGCATCAGTTAATTGTTTGTTTCGAGCACCCTATATGTGTTTCCCCTATGTTCGGGGTATTTGGTTCATGTTGGGAGTTCCCATACATGTTCAATGATGTTATTTTATATTGGTGCTGGGGAGAACCATTCTATTCTACCCATAGTTCCTTTTTTTGTGGATTTACCTAGTATATGTAGGGGCGTGAATTTTAGTGTGATGGGTCACCTCAATGTTCGTGGTTTCGTTTAGCCTTGTTCGGTTATGATTTTGTGTTTGGGTTCTCATTTATCTTGGTGAATTTCTGGTGGTTGAGTTTTGGTTGTTTTCAAAAAAATTACATTATGACCTCTATTTTCATTTATGTATTTTAGTTTTTTTATTTTCTTTAGATTATTTATATTTTCTATTGTGGTATGGGTTGAGGTTCTGAAGGGTATATATTTCTGTTTTTAGGGTTTTGTTTGGTTTTGGATTTATTCATGGATAGTGTATAATATAAGGTTAGAAAATAGCATCATGGGGTTTTTTTACATCCATAGTTTCACTTCTATGTGGTGATTGTTTATTGTATGGTTTAGCCCCTTGATTTTGAAGATTTTTCGCATGAAAATTTTGATGTTTTTGCACCTTTTCCATGTCGCATGGTTATGGTGCACATTTAGTTTAACCATGAAACCTATGTGTGAAATTAACACACAGTTATGGAACGTGGTTAAACATACCATGCATCCCATTTGTGCACCCCACAAAACTGTTGATAGGTGGGAATTTCAAAGTTTTTGCACGGTTTGATTAACCATGGGAGATAACCATGTAACCCGATAAAAGAAGGGTATTTTTTTATTTTTCATTGTTTTCATTTAGTGTTTCTTCCATTGGATTTCCCAATTTGAACCCTTTGACCTAGCCACCTCCGATGGAGTTTTTAGCTCCCCCATGATCCTCCATGTGGATATCAAGGTTTTTGGGTTATTCTTCACCAGGATTGAATGGTTAGGGATCCAATATCATTCTCCATTGGTTTTATTTAGTTTTCCATTTTCTTATAACCTTAGTGGACATGTTTTGAAATTTTGTATACCTAGGGTGTATAGAAATTGAATATTTTTATTTCTTAGTGTTGTGACCCATGGTATGAGTGTTTTTCTGTGTGTTTCATTGAAGGTGACATACAAAACATTAATTTTGATGCTGGTGTGTTTCTAAAAAATCAATAAATGTGTTACAAATTCTTATGATGTTTTTGTGTAAAAAATAGTGGTTTTTGGATGATGGTAACATGGTGAAAAATGAATTTTCAAGGATTTTTTAAATTATTCCTACGCGTATATATAGGGAACGTGTATTAAAAAATCCATATATATCATTATAAATGAATTTTGGTATTTTGATACTATGTATGGCCTTGGTTGTGTTTTGGTAGCTTGGTTGATTTGTTATTTGAGCATTTCATGTATGTTTTGGTTAATATTATTGGTTGGTGTTATATGTGTAATGAAAGCAGTGTTTATCTTAATTGGGTTTTGATTGCTTATATGGTGTTTTACGTATGAGCTACTGTGGGAATAATCTTTTGTTCTTAGATTGTAAACCTCGATAGTCACATAATAGATAGTTTTTTTAAATGTTTTCCTTGAACAGTGGATGTCAAAATAGCCCTTTCATTCTTTTTTTCCTTTATTTATCCCTTCCCTTGGAAAATTTATCTTATAAAACCATTATATGTTATAAACAGTTTCTTGGTTTCAAAATGATATGACAATGTGGTTTCAAATGATTCACTTAGTTCTTATCCCATTTGAAGATTTGGAAGGTGTTTTGGAATCTAAATGAGATAAAGGCATGATTGGACCCTTTTGTGACTGTTGTATGATTTCGAGTTGCTTTTGAAAAATGTTTTGAGAGCATATGAGGTGTGAAGTCCTGTTTGGAATTTCAAAATAAATGGGAAAGTTTTTTTGTAACTCTTATGATGTGATGGCTCAATTGAAACTTAAGAATCAATTTTTGTGAGATGGGAACCTATATGGTGGATCCTCTAAGGAGAGGGCCATCACATTAGCTGTGTGAGTGTGTGGAGTAGGTGAGTACGGTGGATGTGGGTTTTTTGTTGGATTCACACTCATGAGGAACTCTATATTCACTTTGTACAATTATTATGTGATTATTAGGAATCATATATAGGGTGTAGTAATGGTTCCATATCGACCATGATTATACGGGTTTGTATACCCTGGATTAGCTAATAGGTCATGTGGAACATGCCCCTAGATTGGATATTTTTGAGAAGTCAGTTGGTTATAGACTATGGATATATACCATAAACATTTAGGTGAGTCCGAACTGAGTATGTATTGGATTTCTTCTAGATATTTTTTTTGAAATTCCCAGGATTTTGCTCTGTATTTTCCAATTCTATTTCCACTACATTTTTGGATTTTATCATTGCTTGTTTCTACTTTCTATTTCTGTTTTCTATATATTCAGTGTATAGACCTTGGTTAATAATGTATGGACTCTTGTTCGGTATTTAGTATCAAACTGCCTTTAAAATGGAATCTATTTTTGAAAAGTGGATGGTGGCATGCATTGTTTTCAATAGGGGAATTTCTATAAACCTGGGTTTCGTACTTAAATTGATAGAGACATATTTTATAAATGTATTTCAGACATGTGTGTAAGAGATATTTAGGGAATGGAATTGTTTTTATTATATGGTGGCTTCTTAATAAGATGTTTTATGCTCCCACCCAACTTATGTCACCATCAAGTGGCATGCCTATATTATTTTTTTGTTCAGGTTTCTTGTTTGAGTGGCCTCAAAGCGTATTGGTCTAGTTGTTGGTGGTGAATAAGAGGTCATGTGGAGATCACATCAGTTTTGGTTTGTTTTTATTATTTATTTAGATTTCAATTTAGTTCATTTGTATTTAGATAATTTTTAGATATTTGTTGTTATCTATTTTTGTTGGTTGTGTTTCATGATTGGTTTTAGTTTTGATCCTTGTTGCTTACTGGGATGAAATCATTCCCACTATGATGTCTTCAAAGTCAGGTGCTAGTCGCCAGCCCAGGGGGATCTAAAACACCTATGGGGCATATTCTCGGATTAGGTTGGGTGTCCGTTTTGGTGTAATCTTAACTTGATTTAGAAAAAATAACCTAATTTTATCTCCTCTTCCATCAAATGGGATACGAAATAATCACTCATGTGTACAGAGGACTACCACCCGACATACTAATGTAATTAATTTAACTTAACCACCCTACACGACATGATATAATGATGGATTTAACATCAATATATTATATTTAGGATATTATGATTCATCTTGAAATATTATATTATATACACTTTATTTCTGTCCATTCTCCATGGAATAGAATAATGTCATTCATGTATACAATGAACTAATGCCTAATGAAGCAATGTGATTCATTTTTCACCAACTCTTTGAAAGGAAGTTAATTTTCGAAAATAAAATTAATATATAGGATATTTATGACATAAAATAATTATTTAAAGGTAATATATTATTTACTTTCCTTTTTTTGATTCATCGAGAAAGTGGAAATAACATTCAAGTTTGTGTACAACATTATGCATCCATGAATAGTGTATTTCATTTTTTATCACTATCATTTATATATAATGCTAAATAAATATATATAGACTATATATTTTTTTATATCATGAGTAAAATTTTGGATATTATGGTACCATGATCAATGTATGGGAACAAAAAATACAAAACAATAACATACATGAAAAACAATGCAATTATTACCAGAAACACGATTTTAACATGGAATTATTAATAAACGGGTAATAAAAGGTAATGAGTAATTAATATATGGTATGATATATATAATTATGGTCCAATAATAGATATTTAATAAAATTATATTTATTATAAAATATGTTTGAACATGTATGAAGAAATTCAATACTTATGATATGGTATTTTGGTCTCAATTTTCTTTCATTATGACATATGTCATTTTATGAACCTATTTTCATTTATTAGGGGTATATAAGGATACATTGATATTTAATACAATGAAATTATTTATTTTCATGATATTATAAGCTTCATTTTTTGCAATTATTTATGGGTCTTATCTTGAAATGTTATGTGGTATTGATTTTATGCTGTAATCTCAACATTTATCGAGATTATATACATTGATGATTCCGATGATAAAATATCATTATATATCTCTCATTATAATCAATAATTTATTTATACAATGGTTATGTAATGATAAAATATATTTTCTATTCATTTTTATAACTTTATGTTCTCATTATTTCCAAATAATGTTTTAAAAAAATATTCTTTATTTGACTCTTCAATCCAAAGGTTGTTTTCTTCCAAAACCATGTTTTAAAAACATTTACATTATAGGAATTATTTATTAAAGTTATTTTTATCCATGTTTTATGTTTTTAAATTTCATTAGAGGAGTTATCATATATCATTTCAAACAAGTGCCGAATGGCATTTACCAAAAATAAAAAAGTAATATTTGACTTAATGTTTATGATTTGAAAAAAACTCTTCCTATAATCATGAGAATTTTTTAATTCTAGGGTTTATTAAAGGTTTTAAAATTTTTTATGAAATAAAATTATTGTCATCATATTTTATTTGTTTTAATTTTAAAAATTTATTATCAATTAAAAGAAATTTTACTCAAGATATATTTTAAATTATTTTATAGACTCCCTTTTAAGATTCAATTATAATTTTCAAAGAAATGGAACTCTAAGATGTTTTATTGATTTCTAGTTTTAGAAACTGATTTATAATGAAACTATATTTTCCAAAATAAATGTTGATCGTGTCTTTTAAAAATCATTTCCCTTATAAGATGATATCATTTGATGTTAATTATTTGTTATTGGAGCTGTGATCCAATGATAATTTCTTTATTATTTTTATATAAGGATTATTATTTTGATGAAAATATTATCAGAAATCCCATTTCATTTTAATGTTTTATGATATGAGTAAATTTTTAGGAAACCAAGCCATTTTAATGGGTTTTGATATGATTAATGTGTTATGAATACCAATTGTTTTGTTCAATTCTAATATAATGAATGTTTTATGAAGACCATTTCTTTTCATGGGTTATACTATGATGAATGTTTTTATCTTATTGATCACATATGTATTAACTTTATTATTTTTATGATGAGAACATTATATCCCTCTAATTAATGTGGTAATTATTGATATCTCATAAGATAAAGGGGAATGGAATGGGGAGTGAACCTAGTTCATTAAGGGACTTATCCCACCATGATAGTAATGTGAGTTAACCATGATTACTTTAATGATTTTGGGAGTAAAACCATTGAACTATGATATATTTTTTAATGATACTTGACTAATATGTAAATTATTATCTATGCTTATGTGTATGAAAAAATACTATATCTTAGTATAATGTTATGCTCTTAAGGATAATTCTATTTGAATCCCTTATTACTCATGTCTTATGAAATACAAATATTTATTCCATCACCAAGTATTATGATCTTTGATATGAGTGGTATGGTTTTCAAATTTTATGATCATGTTCTCATACCATTATTTTCACATTATACAATTTATCTACCTTCTTTACCCCTAAAAATCATCTAATATCACCCATTATTATATATTGTTTACCCATGTCATACTGAAATATATTATGTTTGATATGTTTAAGAAGGGTGGTATTTAAGAAGAACATAGTGGGAGATAGTGTATATGACTTATGGACATGTTGATTATGTGTCTACATTTCCAATGTCACTATACCAAAATGATTCTACATGGATTGTTCAGTTATCGAATGAATATTAATAAATTAATATGTAATTTTTATATAAAATAAGTCCTGGTTGAGATAGTTGGAATTAAGGAAAGGTTTAGTTAACATTTATAAACAAGGATGAGAACCATTTATTAAGTTACCTAGTGGTTTTTCTAAGGATATTTATAGGGATATTTCTATGGATAAGTTTAACGACATGTCAAATTATAAGGATGTTTCAAGGTATAGGAAAATATACTAGAACAATAGTAAAAACAGAGAGAGTCGTATCCATGAACTAATTTCCCTATATAGATACTAGAAGTTGATTTGGTACAAAAATAGAGGTAACTAAGGGAAATAACTCAAAAAAGGGAACTTTCAACTGGACTATATTGGAACAATGTGCACTACAATTTTCCTGGTTGTAACTATTATATGACACTCTATAGGGGCTTTAAAAATTAAAAAAATCTTTATGAACCATCATTATAGTTTTAAATAATGAAAATTAATGACCAAGGTTAAGCCTATAGTTTCATATATTGTAAATATTTTTTCATTATTTAGAAATCATAAACACTTTTTCATGATTTTATTGCTATTACCATATGAATATTGAAGATCACACTATGTTTTTTTGGACTTATTCAATAATGCAAAGAAGAAGGAACTTGGTCAACATTGCTATTTTTTTTAGAAACCGAATGGGGTGATGAATATTGTTAAGGATATATTGATTATCATTAATTATTCGTCACGATATAAGATTAAAAACTTGCACCTCAACCAAATCATAGACATAAAATAAATATACGGATAATTTTTTTCTAGAGATCACATGGTGAATACCATGGTGGAAAGAAGAATCAGCTTCCTACATGTCATTAATGTTGGAAAAAGAACTCCCAAAAGTCTCAAAGGGATTATAATATGTTTTTTGTGTGGAAAATAAGGAAACAAATAAATTAATTTCTAATGAAAAATGAAACATTTTCTTAATGTATTAGATGAAAATAGTGGTCTTCCTTTAGTACTATCGATGATTGAATGTTCTAAAAGTTTAAAGTAAGGGAATTATTCAATTATATGTACTAGAGGAAACATATTGAATCAAAATAGAAATTTTGTATGCATATTGGTTATACTATTGATGATAAAGGGACCACGATTGAAATATAAAAATTCAGTGTTGTTCTAATAATATTGTTAATGTTAAACTTAATAAGAATGATTAAATAAAATTTCATAAAAGACAAGATTAATTTTTCATGTAATAGGAAATATTTTTGAAGGAATATGATTATCAATCCTAATTAATGATTTAAAAATGAAAAGTAATTATTGAAGTTTTTATGTATTTGAATTCAAGAATTTTTAAATATATAAGGATTAGTATGTATAAGTTTCAGGTTAATAATTTTTAATAATATTTCCAATTATACTAATGAACATGAAAAGTGGTTTAATAGAAAGGAGAAAATTTACAAAAAAACAACGGATTAGGGGAAGACAACCATTAATATGTTCCTGAAATATATCAAATGGGGTTTAGTTTGAATATAGAGATAATTTATGTGGAAAAATTAAACATGATAGTATTGATGATCCCAAAGCAGATAAATTATGTGTTGATATAGAGTTATATTAAATCAATCATGGAGTTTATGATATTTTTTTATTGATGTAATATTTTTAATAATTTTTATTTTTATTTAGGGAATAAATAATAATATTAGTTTTTATTGAGTTTTTATCCTAATTCCGGATATTTTAATATTTCATGAGAATATATGATCTTTGTATTCACGTATTTGGTATGTGAAATTAATATCCACTTAATGTTGTTTAGGGGATTAATGATAAGTCTATTTGGGGAAATTTAGTTTCCTTATATATAAATTTATAATTTTTGAAGGGTCATAATGATAACCATTTATGGAGTGGTTAATGTTGAAATTTGGATGAGATTTTAGAGATTAATGTATTATTTCACCATATGAAGATTTATACATACTGGTAAAATTATACCAACAATTTTTTTATGAATATGACTAATGATTTAACCAATAGCTTCTCATTTAATTATGGATTTTATGATCCATTAGTGATTTAGGAATAATTAAATTCATCTTCGTTTATTGGAGTAGGATAGGTAGTTGAAATTGATTGATTCACAACCAACATATGAAATTATTCATACAATGTAAAAAAATCTATACCCCAGGTATAATCCATTTGATATTATTAATATTATCAAGATGGTATTATATTGATTTAAAATTCCTCTGAACCAATCTCGAGTCTAAAATGTGTTTCATGTGTCTCTCCCAATGATGTGCATTCCAGATCCACCACGTATACTGAACTCATAGGTCATACCACTATATGATGATATTTCTAATGGAAAAAACCAATGGAGATTATAGGTCATAGAGAGACAGTCATATGAAACAAGACCACTAACATGGTCAATGTATTGTGGTGAAACAACCAATATGCAGATGATATGTGGAAACCTAGTGATGTAATGTGGAATAATTATCCCCAATTGTTCATACAAATGTAATGAATTTGAAGGGAGAAATTAATTTTAACGGGGGGTAGAATGTTACACCCTAGGATTTTATGAAATTATTTTCCAACAAAGTTTATCATTTTTAAAACATTCATTACTAAAATCATAGAACTTAGTTAACAAGACACCCAACACTATGTTTAGGTTTCGTTACATGCAAGAATATGTTTTAATGAGATGTGATATACTATTAAAATTTTATTAATTAAAATAATAGTTATGATCGAGCAGTTGGAATGGATGGTACAAATAATAGTATCTAAATAATTAAAATAAATTGTTTTCAAGATAATAGAAAATAATAAATCTAATATAAGGCGTCAAAACAATATTTTTCTAAAAATCAGTTTTCCACATTTTCCACATTTATTTTAAAATTTATTTCTCCAATTTATGAAAATATATTTGATAAATTTAATTTAATTTTTGAAACCATCATGTAAAAATTATCTTGTAGTGAATTTTAGATAATTTTATGATAAGAGAATGTTTTCATTCAATAGTGAAAAATAATTTGTTTTGGTTAATAAATGACATCTCCTTTAATGAATTTTACAACATCAAAAAAATTTATTGTGTTTTTAGATGTAAAATTATTTCAATTATATATATAATAAAAACCTTAATTTCATTAGAATCAATTTATAATTAAATTTTGATATAATCATTTTTTAAACTTTTGAAACATTTCCCTTTATAAAACCTCTTTTTTGTTCTATCTGTCAAATAAATTTTATATTAAAATCCAAAATATATTTGAGATGAATTTGTAAAATTTTATTTGATATTTTTAATAAAAATAATTTATATTTGCCAAAAAGTTTATCATAATTTTTTCCTTTTTTAACAGTAATAATAGTAATAATTCTTTGTCATGTTTATGATGAAAATGGGTTTACTGGGGGGTTAAACTAAAATTAAATGTTGTAAAATGGCCTATAAACAATAAATAAATAAATTTTAAGAAAGTATTTAGTAATGATAACTTATATTCTAGATATTGAACCATTTTTATCATTTTATAGTGTTAAAACTTTGGAATGATGTTTTCTTTTCCAAAAGTAAATGTCTTCCAGTAACCTCACTTCTAAAAGGCCACCCCTCTCATATCATATTTAGAACAGCAAATAACTTTTTATTTCAAATAGAAAATAAAATATCTCGATTAGTTATATACACTATACTTATCTTCAATATATATATATATATATATCAGAAATACATCTTCTGAATCTATTTAATGCCTTCCAAAGGAGTTTCCAAAAGAATTGGTGTCAAGATTAACTAAGAATATTTATTTTATTTATTGTTCCACATATTTAAAATAATACTAAATTTTTATTATATAATAACACCAGTATCTATAATATATTTTTATATTATTACATTAATTTATTAAGATAAATCCATATTCTCTCCCATTAAATGGGATATAAAATCATCATTCGCGTGTACGAAAGACTACCACCTCACGGACCGTTGTTATTAATTTTCAATCACCACCTTACATGGCCAAATATAATTATGGATTTAATATATATATATATATATATATATTATTTATTATATATGTATATATGTTATGATTATACTTACGTGATTATGATATTTCATATGACTTCTTTTATTCCATTCCATGAGGGATACGATAACGCCATTCATGTGTACGTGGGACTACCATCTAATGGAGGAATGTGGTTCATTTTTACCCAAAACATTGTAATAAAAGTAATTAAGGTTAATTTAAGGAATATATTATATATATATATATATTAGATAATAATGATTCTTTAATGTTATTATATTATTTTCCTTACTTCCATTTCTTCCATTGAGAAAATAGAAATAACATTCTTGCATACGTACGACCTACCATCTCACTGGAAAATGTATATCATTTTCCATCAATAAATTTTATGGAATAATATAAATACCTATATAATGAATATATATAATATTTATATAACGGTTAATATTTTAGATATTATGGAACCATGATCAAATTAATGGAATCAGAATTACCAAATCAAAACATACATGGAATACAAAGCAGTTATTACCTGAAACATAATTTTAACATGTAATAATTAATAAATGATTAATAAAATATCTTAAGTAATTCATATATGAAAAATATAAATATTAATAATTATTTAATATACGCCAAATAAACATGTATTTATTATATAGTAGGTTAAAACATGTTAGAAAAAAGTCTATACTTAAGGGGAGAGTTTTTTTTGTCTCGATTTTCCTTCTTTGAGATACATGTCATGTTTGGAACATATGTTCTTTTATGAGGTTTCCATATTGTGCCATTGATTTTAAATACCATGAATTTATTTATTCTCAAGATATTTTATGTTTTTTTCTTAATTTTATACTTTCATTGGGAATTAAATTCATTATTACCTGGGTGGTAATGGTTAGAAGATATAATCTCATTATTAAAAATGATTATTTATGTTTATTTTTCCAATGATAAAATTTTATGATCCATATATCAGGAGACTCGTGAATTTTATTATCCCATGAAATTTCCTGAAAATTCATGTTTTCCCTCAAGTTTTCTATCTTTATGAACTTATGGGTTCAAAAGAATATTTTAAATAAAAAACATCTTTATTTATATCTTCGATCGAAAACATGTCTTATTCTAAAATAATTTTTCCGAAAAATGTTTTCAATAATATTTTTAACATTATTAAAATGTGTTTATGAATAAAGTTTTTTCAAGTTTGACATTTGAAAACATTTTTAGTTTTTTATTCATTTTATTTTCTAAATAATGACCATTTGGCCTTTATAGAAATTGTGAAAGGAATATTCTTTTTGAACTTGTGTGTCATGAAAATAACTTTCCCTCCATATTGACCTTTATTTTCATTGAATATTATTTTATATTTTTTCAATGTTATTTTCAGATAAAAAAATTCCAAAAATATTGTATGAATTTTTAATTTCAAAAATTTATTTTCAAATTAAATGTTATTTCCTTTATAAATATATTAAATGATATTGAATAATCCATTATCAGTTTCAAAGTTTAAAAAAAGAAAAGTATTTAAAAAATTTAACGATTTTTTTGTTTTGAAAATTGATTTTAAATGAAAGGTTATTTTACAAATGAAATATTACAAGTTTCTTTTAAAAATAACATTCCTTATAATATGAAATGTTATGATGCTAATTATACTTTACTATATATATAATCCTATGATTCCATATTTATTCATTTTCTGGATGGTTTCTGTTTATGATAAAAAGGTATTTATGACACCCATTACTTTTCTATAGGTTATATTGTGATGAATTTTTTATGAAACACATTCATTTTTGTGGGTTTTGATATGATGAATATTTTATGAATGCCATTTATTTTCATGGATTATGATATGATGAATATTTTATGAATCCCATTTATTTTCATGCATTTGGATATGATGAATTTTTTATGATCCTATAGTGTTCATATGAATGATTTTTATTATGTGGGGTGGGAAATATATCTCCTTCCATTACATTGGGTAGTGATTGATATATCATAAGATAAAAAGGACGTGAATATGTTGTGAAGCAATTAGAGCAAGATTTTTTCCCACAATGGTAGTCTTTGGTGTGAACCTTGACCACAATAATGGTTTGGGGAGTGAAAATGTTCCACTATGATAGCCTTGGAAATGATCCTTAACGAATATGAAATTGATTATTTGTTCTTATGTGCCTTTCAAAACTCCATGTATTATGCCAATTTTATGGTATTATGGATCATTTTCATTGATTTTATCATGATTCATATCATATGAAATGAAAATATTTATTCCATGACTCATGATTATGATATTCGATATAGTTTTTATAGTTTCTAAATGTTATACAATGTTTCCCATATCTTTATTCCTGAATTATGATTATATGTCTTCCTTGTTTACCCATATTGATCATCTGAGATCAAAATTCCATATGTTTCTTTTACTTAGATTATAATGTAATGTATTATATACGATATTTTTAATAAGGGTTGTAGTTATGAACAACATAGTGGGAGATTATGTAGCTCAATTATGATCCAGTTGTTTTTTTTTCTATGTTCAAAAAGGAACTAGACCTAAACAATTTTGGAATGGATTATTATGTTAATTAATTAATAATAATATATTATGATTTAATATTTGTAAATTAGAAGATTGGTTGGATATAAAAACCCATCAGAGTCCCCCAATGTGCAACCAATAACCCTTCACAAACATTATTATGGTCTATAATTCATAGTCAAGGATTTCAAAAATGCAACTCTTGTACTTATTTGAAGAAATATTTTAAACACCCTTTAGGGTTTAAATTTATTTTTAAATAAAACCATTTTAAATCACTCTTAGATCCAACCCATTCAAATATAGACATTAAAGAAGAACAAACAAACACTAAATAAATCATCAAAATGAAGCTATTTTAATACAACTAAAGAAAAACTCAAGAACATTTTATATATTAAATGGTATGTAGGTTATGTATTGTAACCTACCGAAAATTAAACATATCCTTATCCTATTCATTAAAATACATAAGAAATAAGGATTGGGGTCATAAAAACCCTTTAAAATCATGAAGTTGCATTATACATACATCTCGGTCACAAACAGTAGCCACTACATTCAAATTGTGAACAAGAACTAGGAATTATATGGAGAAAAATATATAAAAAAGTAATGGAGGAGAAATCCCTCATAAATAATAGGGAACCATTAAGAATCCACACTAAGAGAAAGAGAAATTACCCAGGGAGAAAGTAGGAATGTTAATCCGTGGTAGATAGCCCTATTATCTATTAATGATGAGAAAATTGGTGGGTATGGTTTAATTTTTTTTATCAAAATAGTAATTTTATAATTTTTTATCATGGTTGACCAGTTTTCAGTGTAACCTTTTTTACATCTCAACCCAGGATCCACATTCTCGTACGCCAATCTGGTTGGACTGATGACCTCAAGCATGCCTCCCCATATTCCAGAGGCAGTCGACTAGCACCGAGGGTCTAAAATCAATCATAGGGCGACTATAACCTGTTTATCAGAGTTACACCATAGGGAAAATAAGGAGTAACAACCAAATTATCAATACCAATTACTAGGATAATACTGTTATCACAATATTATCAAAATTATAAATACAATATCAAAACGGAACTGCGGGTATGCCATGCTAAAATATGTGTAATGTTTCAAAATGTAAAACCAAAAGTAAAAAAGATTAAAAAATCCCATGTGGGTTTTTAACCAAGTCTAGTTACATCATCCCTGATCCTTCCTAAATCATTCATCAAACATCGAGCCTTTTCCATTATCATATCCTATAGACATTAAGACTATTCGGGTATTGATCACGCAAACCATGTAGGGTGTGTGTAAACATAGTAGGACACCACCAATTGTGTCTAAAAAAATATTTTGTCAATAATAGTGTATAAATTTTCATTATTAATAAAAAATAAATAAATTATATAATTAACACTTATTAAATTAATATTTATTTAACAGGAAAACACTCAGATTCCTGAGGATACTCGATCTCTCAATAATATCTTCAACCTATTTCAAAAGGTGAAAAATCCACAAGAGATATCATATATCAAAATGGAATTGTTACCATTCATCATCTCAATTCAAAAATCAATTCCATTTATATCGATTATCATTTCAAGGGATATATTAATCCCTTTGTTACAATTCTTTATTCAATGTCACAGATGAATACCATTATTTCCATTCATCATTTAAAATCAAATATGAATTTCATTTTCACCATTCATCCATTCATTTCAAATATAAATTCAATTTTTACTATTCATCATTTCAATTCAAACATTAATTCCACTGTTACCATTCAATATTTCTGTGCACATTAATGACATTTCTACAATTCATCATTTAAATTCACACATGAATTCCTTTGTTAACATTCATCATTTTATTTTCCATATTAAATACATCTTTACCATTCATCATTTTAATTCACACATGAATTCAATTGTCACAATTCATCATTTCATTAATTAATTCCAAAATTAATTAATCACATCAACCCCATTAATTAATTTAAAAATTAATTAATCCATTTCATTTTATCCCATTAACACAATAATATATAATAATTTATTCAATATTTAATTAAACCTTTTAAATTATCTCAATAACTCCATAATTAATTCAAGAATTAATTATTCCAACTAAATAAATTTCAAAATCAAAACAATTACACTATTTTATTCAAAGAATATGTAATCTAAATAAAAAAACCAATATCCCCATAATTAACTCAAAAATTTATTATTTCAATTGAATAATCTAAATATCTCATTAATTAATTCAAAAATTAGTTATTTCAAATGATCAATCCCAATATCCCAATTATTAATTCAACAATCCCCATATCCCTAATTTTTTAATACAATAAATAATTAGTAATTAAAGTAGTTACTTTAATTAGAGATCCTCAATTACTAATAAAATAATAAATATTAAACAATGACATAGAAATAATTTAAATAAATAAATCTTGGTTTGATTAATAGTCCTGATGCATCAATTGTTTTGATTAATAATTCCCACCAACAGAAATCCCCATCTTAATGGAATAATGACATAGAATGAGATCTGGATCACAAATCAAAATTTGATATTGAGAAAAAAGGCCTCCAAAACCAAGACCTAGATCTTTAATTGACTATAAATAAATATCCCAGTTTTATCTTTGATGTTGAGTGGGAGAGAGAGAGAGAGATCTAAATAAGTAGAATGAAAATACTCAGGGAGGTTCATATCATTGTCATACCCTTCAACTACCCAAAAGAGAGGTCAAGAGCCTTAGGAATTCATTTGGGAGCCTCCAAAATCAAGATAAAATGTTTGAGGTTGAATGGGGTTCAATTTGGGATAATATTTAGGTTTAGGTAAATTAAAATATAATTTTTTGGTAAAATAAAAACCCACTCACTGTTTCTTATATAGGGTTGTACAATTTTCCAAACCATGAACCTTAACCATCTTCCTGTTATGGGGGGGGGTGGATGGTTTCTCCATAGAGTGTGGATGGTTTGAAATGTACTCTATAGATATTCAAATTTCCTCTAACTGGGTTCATACGACATGCTGGGTACTGAGACACTATTTTGGGAAACCATATGATAACCTTTCAATTTCCCACATCCTTCTGATACATCCAAATTTCACTCCAAAACTACCTCATTAATAACCCTAAAAAACCAAAAATACAAAAAAGTGTACATGAAAACAAGTCTGATATATCCCCATAAAATACCGATATCTCATAATATCCCCACCTAATAACATATCATCCTCAAAATGTACTCCCAAGCATCACTTTGTTTTAAATTTAAAAATATTGGGCCAGTGAGCCCCCATATCTGATTCTCTCTCCCATGTTTCCTCCTAAACATGGACATGTCACCACAATACACAATCTATCAGCACCGTATTTCCCTACAACACATTCTCACTATGATGCAACATATATATTATATGATACTCAAAATAGTCACCTATCTCATGATCAACATCATCAAAATAAATCACATGATAATGGTTGGGGTGATACCTCTGAAGTTGTCACATAGAAAAATATTTGGCATAGTACTGCATCTCTTTGGAAGATCAAATGGGTGTGTCATCGACCTGATTCTTCCCACAACCTCAAATGGTCCAATAATCATGAGTTCCAACATTCCATATTTATGTATCCTATAGTGAAACAATTTTGGAAACACCTTAAGGAATACAAGATCACCCTCATTAAATTCGAGGGGTCATTGATGACTATCAGAATATTACATCTGTCTACTCTGAGCCATAGCCAAACTTTTCAAAATCAACAGAACCTAATATGACATATCATGCATGAGACTCAGTCTCAAATACTCTAAATCACCCACCTCAATCCATCACAGAGGTGATATACATGTACAACCATAAATAGCCCGATATGTTTTAATTTTTATAATTTCTTGATAGCTATTTTGGTAGGATGACTATACTAAAGAAATCTACACATCTATATTTGAGTGGAAATCCATACTCTACAGAACTAGTGTACTAAGAACCTTCTGTAATACCTTCAATAAGTGTGATGTAAAATAGATTCCACAGTTTGAAACTATAATCCACAACACTCTATGAAGATAGACTATCTCCTGAAAATATAACTTTTCAAACTACTCCATTGATAATGTCTTCTATACTAATAGGAAAATGCGTTAATTTCATCAAATGGCCCAAAATCACATAGATAACATTGGTCTTCTAAGGTTTCCTCGAGATACAAACAAAAAAACCATGGTAACATCATCCCACTTTCATTCCATAATGGGAAACAATTATAGTAAACCATCGGGTTGTTGATGTTTAGCCTTTATCTTTTGACAGTTGTAACATTGTGTCACAAAACCTTCTATTTCCTTTTTCTTGACATCCCACCAAACAATAATTTTACGTCACGATACATTTGGGTCACACCTAGATGTACCTACCACTTTGAGGAATGATTTCCATGAATCAGATCCCCCCTATATTCATATTGAATCAACAATACGTTTTCCCACGTAGATAATATAATCCTCACCTATGGACCAACCTGAAGGAGTATACAACCTTCAAGGTTTTCCCACATGGTTAATCATTCCATATATTTATACTATCTATCTCTGATCCATCTCAAAAGAGTAGAATCTACAAATACTTAAATGAGTTTCAAGTTCTACTAACACTCCTGAACCATGACATGCATCTCAACCAGCAAAGCCATCATTTTCTACTGCGCACTAGACTATTGAACATCCAGAGTTTGATTTTTCCTGCTTAATGAAACAGAGAAACATTTTCAATTTATTTTTGTATATGCTATCCCAAAATGGAATACCCCATATTCTCAACCTATCTTCACTACCAATGATTCAAATATCATTGAAAAAAGATGTAATTTGCACTATTGTTGTTAGTAAACATTTTAAAAGTTTCTCCCAACAGATAATTCCACCAACACATCAAGTTATAAACCACTACTACCAACTCATGGTCATGTGTAGGGTATCCTATTCATGATTAATAAACTATCGTGACGTATACTCCACAAATCAATCACCGTACATAGATAATATACAAATACCAATTCCAGAAGTGTCAAAAAAACACCATATACTCCTCACATGGATCTGGTAGGATCTGGACTATTGCCGATGTCAAGAAATTATTTAACCCATAGAAATAATTCTCATATACTCTAGATAAGTCAAAATTAACCTCTTTTTGGGTGAAGCATGAATGCATACCTACCAATTAGAAAAAAATATAGGATGATCCTCAAATAATATACAACTAATCCTAGAAAGCTATAGATATTGAAAACATTCTTGGGGTACTTCTAAGAAAAAATTGCTTGAACATTATATGTTTCCACTGACATACCTTCCTCCGTGATTATGTGACCTAAAATGTGTACATGGTAAATACAAAAAAAATACTTAGATAGATTGGTGTATAAATGATATTGTCCTAGCATACTCAGAATGATGTCAAGATGTTGTGAAATATCATCATCAGTCTTGGATTACACTGAGATTTCATCCAAAAATACAAAAAATGATGATCTAGGTATGGATGTAAGATTGTGTTCATCAATTCCATAAAAATATCCTATTATTTATTCAACCCAAATGACATTATGAAGAACTCATATAGTCAATAACTACTTCTGAATACATTCCTCAATATATCAGATGGTCGAACTATCAACATTTGATACCCCGATCTCAAATATATGTTGGAAGAAACCCAAGAAACCCATAATTGATTAAAGAGGTCATTGATACATGGAAGAGGATAATGGTTATTTATTTTCTTCTAGTTAAACTTCCATTAATAAACACACAATCACTGGGTCTTATCAATATTCATGCAAAACAAAGCTGGTGAACCCCAAGGCGATATACGCAGTTGGATAAAACCATTATCCATAAAATATTCTCGACGAGCCTTGAGATATTGAAGTTATATCGATGATATTATATAAGATGGAATTGAAATTGGATATACCCCCATCATGAGCTCAATCATAAATTCCACACCACTCTTTGGTGACAGCCTTGAGAAATATTCAAGAACCACATCTAAAAATCTAATTACTACAAGGGAAAAGACACAGTGGTTTAAACCACCTGTATCCAGAAAAAAAACTAGAAACTTGAGAGTTATGCTCCACCAGTTGCAGGTTAACTAGTCCTAAATGTCCCACCAGGATATCCCACTCCTCATAGTGAATATAACTGTAACCCCAAAGAGATATAAAAGTTACTAAGCTATGGTATTATTCTATGTGGGATTGGTATGCTACAAGCTAGTCTATTCCCACAATTAGGTCAAAACATAACATATAAAGTTCTCATACTCAAGAGAAAAACCCTTTCATAAATAGATATAATTCAACCATACTCCCAACGGTGTATCTATAAACATAAATGTACTCACTAACTCTACCACCAGTAACAAAATATTCACATGTTGTGCAGAAATAATGGAAGAAGAGGAACTAGAATCAAGTAAGGCACTAGCTAAAGTAAGTTATTCAATAATAGTTCACCCCACTATCGATGCTCTAGACTCTCAATCATAAACTATTGGCTAAATGTCATGTAACTGTTCATTCCCTCTTCCTTTTGAGGATTTCTTATCCCCCTGATGCCTAAAAGTCTTCTGTTACAAGTACTATTTCCCAAAACCACCTCATCCACAAACAATACTACACAACAAGTATAAATCTAGCTAATAGACTAATTTGGTGAAAAATATCCCCTTCCCATGGTCTAATTTTATCTAGCTCCTCCATCACTACCTATTTATCATGAGTTCCTATATAACCTCTTTAGATGACCCATCATGCTACAAGATAACCACTAAAAAGGTTTTCAGGAAATTGTATATGATAGTGGCCCGACACAACACACTGGTGACAAATCACATGAGCAAGGTCATGTATAATTGATCCTCCCCATGATCACTTTCCTTACTACTCCCCTAGGAAACATTTTCATTGAGATGTTTCCTAACCTTAAAAGAAGTATCTCATGATCTTTCAGTAGTAAACATATTTCCTTCACAGGAAGCCTCATTATAGTTCCCCTCAACTATGAGAGTCTAATGCACGACCTCAAATATATTCTTAAACCAAAAGAGGATTACAAGGGGATTAATCTCACATTTAAACCCATCTTGAAAATAGCTTGATATTGGTATCTCAGCCTCTAACAAAACTTGAGAAAAGAACATAAAGTTTGTAAATAGACCATCATAGTCTATCATAGACATACAACCATGGGTCAAATATATGGAATTAGATACACTCTCCTATATCAAAATGTATAGATAAATTTTCTTGAGGAACTTCTCTAAGAATTCCCTCTAATCCATATATTCATCATATCCTATTCGGGATTGAAAATCTCTCCTTCTCTTCGCTAATCCTCACAACATCTATGCATCCAAACATTCCATCTTCACAATAGGAGTATACATGTGGTCAAGTAAAGAATGGATCGACTCAATCCATAAGTCATCTCCCTCAGGTTCACTCGTTCCAAAAAAATTCAGAGGGTACTCAAAATAAATATTCCTTGTTGTACTAGACATACTCTTCACAGCTTGCCCTAGGTCTCCCTCCATGAACTATAGGATGTGATTAATGTTTTCTTTGAAATGATACCCTACTTCCTCAACTGACACTACAAGTACCCCTGGGTCCACCACTGGAGGATCATTCCAAGGAATGTCCTCTAATAATACTCTCAACAAGCGTCGTCATCGAGGCATATATCTACAATTACAAAAACAAATATCAGGACACATAACACAACTTAATCAAGTTTATGTACATGGAAGGAACAACAAAGAAAAAAAATAACATTTCCAAAACCCCGATATATGGTCAAAACCATGGCTCTATCTCTAATCATAATGATCTTACATCTAGTTCATGATTAAAAAGGGTAAATCCATTTTTCATTATTGATGTTTTTCATTAAGAGACCTTATTGTTCATATTATTCATTATTTTGAAACATTCAATTCCATATTTTGAACAATTTTAAATTCTATTACATAGGAAAGGAAAAATAGTTCTTATTTAGAAACATACCCAAAACCCATTATCTTATGTGTACATAAAATGATTCATGTTACCAAATAATCCTTTGTGCCCAGAATGAGGCTTTCTTACTCAACTCTGATTTCGTACTGAGCCATAAGTAAAATATCATAAATTTTTGAAACAATTATCACTTCACAAAAAATATGTTCATCACCCAACGTAAAATAATAACTAACTCTAAAAACACACTTCAATAATAGAAATCCAACTGTTTGAACTTAGGTTTCCCACCGTACATGGGTTTGAAACTCCCATTTACAAGCTCATATCTAAGGCATCACCCTTCTTAGTCTTCTTTCTACCATTAAAAAATTGAATGATAATATAAAATAAAAGAATGATGCCCTTAATACCATTTTCACCTTGTTTGCCTCGGTGCCACATGCCAATTCCCTAAGCCCATTTCCCACATGACATTTCGTATGCCTCCCCATACACCAAAGGATGAAGAATAATAGTAACTGTTTGATATAAATTATGGGGAGACTATACCCTCTTTATTAGAGTACACGTCAATAGAAATAAACAACAATAACCAAATTACATATAACCATATCCATAATAATACCACTATAACATGAATATCAAAACTAAAAATCCAATATCAATACTGAGTTGTAGATATTCCATGTTAAAATACATGCTAGGTGTCATAATGTAAATCCAAAAGTAAAGACATTGACAACACCCATGAATGATCCAAACCAAGTTAGGTTCCCTCATCCATGCTCCATCCAAAATAATCCCTCTATCATAGACCCTTTTCCATTATCATATTTTATAAAAATGAATTCTAGTCGGGTACCAATCAGCCAGTCTTGGTAGGGTGTGAGTAGAACACAATTGACACCTCCAATATTGTCTAATTCAACACAGTGTCAATAAAAATATATTCAGTTGTATATATAATAATAATAATCAGTAACGTAAATTGTTTACACTTATTCAATTACTATTTATTTAACAACATAAGACAAGTGTTCCCAAGGAATCCTGAAATCTCATCACCTACTTCACACCATAAAAGATTCTAAACTACCCCCAAGGGATATCATATATCTAAAATCCATTTTACCATTCATAATATCAATTAACTTATTAATTACATTGTTACTATTCATAATTTCGTATCATATATGAATTCCATTATCACTAGTCATCATTTTAAGTCACATATGAATGCCATTATTATCAATCTTCATCTTATTCCATTGATGAATACCATTATTATGTTTAAATTTCTCAATTAACAATTGAACTCAATTGTTATCATTCAATGTTTCAATTCAAACATTAATTCCATTATTACCATTCAACATTTCAACTAATATATTAATGCCATTGTTACCATTCATTATTTCAATTAACACATGAATTCCATTGTCACCATTCATCATTTCATTTATCATATTAATGATTTTATTACCATTCATCATTTCAATTCATACATGAATTCCATTTTTACCATTCATAATTTAATTTAACACATGAATGTTGTTGTTTCCGTTCAGTATTTAAATTCACACTTTAATGTAATTTTAACTATTCATCCTTTCATTAATTAGTTTAAAAATTATTTAATCACATCCACCCCATTAATAAATTAAAAAATTAATTAGTGTAATTAATTAAAAAACATAGAAAAAAACCTATAATAATTAATTTATAAATTAATTATTCCAATTCATCGATCTCAAAAACTCCATAATTAATTTAAAAACAATTTATTCTAACTCATTTAATTTCAAAAACACAAAAATTCCCATTAGATAATTCCATAATTAATTAATCCAAATAAAAAATCCCAATATCACCATAATTATTTAAAAATTTTGTTATTTAAATTCAAAAATATTAATATCCACATAATTTTTCAACAATATGCTATTTCAATTGATGAATCCCACTATCCTAATAATTAATTCAGTAATTAACTTTTCAAATTGACGAATCCAAATTTCCTCAATTTTTCAATAGAAAAATTAATTAATTTTCAAAATTATTTATTTCAATGTAAGAAACTCAATTTCTAATATTCAAATATTAATTATATAATTACATACATGTAATTAAAATGAATACTTTTGTATTGGTATAATACTCCCCCAAACTTAATTCTTTAATAATGAAAGCATGCCAATGAAAATTCCGAAATTGAACATAAAAATAATGTAGAATGATATTGTGATTTTGATCCCTAATTCAAGATCGAGAAAAAACAAGTTCCCATAATCCATGATCTATATATATTACAAAAATTGGATAAAAATCATTCTTTTTTCAGGGAGAGGAATTGGAGTGAGAGAGAGATACTGGTATAAATGAGAAGAAAGAACTATCCTTTGGAAGTGAAAATATAAAATTCACCCATTAATTCACCATGAACGGAGGTGAGGAGACCTAGGAATTCATCAGGGAGCATTAAAAATTTATATAAAACATTATGGATTGAGTGGGGGGTTATTTGAGGTTAATATGAAGGTTTGGGTAGTTTAGAATCTAATTATTAGTAAAATAAAAACCCATTCCAAATATCACGAGAAGTAGAACATGGTTTTCCAAACCCTGTGCCTTTATTATATGCCTCTTCTAGGAAGAATGGATTATCCATATATGGGGAATTGTTTGAAAAATAATATTCCAACCATGTTAATTACCTTTTCCCTGGTTCATATAGTTTTCTAGGCCATGCCATAGAGTTTTGGAAAATAGTGCACCAACTGTACACTTTCCACTTCCTTCTAAAATTTCAAAATTTCATCCAAAACACCAAAACTAATAACAGAAAAAATTTCTAAATACTAGTCAAAAGAGTACCTGAAAAATATCTTGAGAAATCCCCAAAAAATATCATGATCATTCACCTCCCCTTAAAATGGCGCAACATACATAATTTGTGGTATGTTTCAAAATGACCATACTCGGTCACAGAATGACCCTCATTTAAATATCACACATCCAATAATTGGGATGAATTTAGATAAAACCTCTCTTTCTCATGAAATGATATACCATCCTAGAAATGTACCCCCACCACCTGGGGGGTCACGAGGTGACCTCTCTAGGTTGTGATGAAAACTATTATATTTTGGATATATAGCTACCCCAAAATGATAAAAATTCATAAAATAAATAATATATATATATATGAACATTTTTTAACAATAAAATATTTACCTAAAAATGTTATTTATGGTGTTATAATTTTCTACACTACGCCACTTTCCTCCACAAGAATGTTTTCTGGCATTTAGAAAATCTAAAATAACATCTAGAACATGGATTAATATTCATAATCTAAAATAATAATAATTTGGTGGTGGATCTCCCTCAATATTAGGATTCTCATTTTATAAATATATTCTTCAAATATGGATCCTCCATCCCAATATAAGAATTAAATGATATTAATAAACATTTTAAAATAATATAATTTGGAACCAATATTAAAATCAACTTATTCCTTAAATAGAAACCATAACAAAATAATTCTTTAGTTACCACTATAATAAATTTCCTATAATCCGAATCATATATACATAAATCAATATCATTGATAAAAAAAATTACTACAAAAATTAGACAGAAAAAATTGATAATAAAACATTGGAAAAATGACTCCATTATCAGTATAATAAAAGTTGATCAAATAAAAAATGGATAACCACCAAAAAATGAATTAAACATTAATACCCACAATAAAATATTATCATTATATATAAAATATGGAATAATTGATGCTTCATAAACGTATTTTATATCAGTTATCCCCAAAATAACCCAACAATGAATTATATCTTGATTAAAAAACAATAAAAATGAAATTGTATGAAAAAAATATTTGAATTCATAAAGCATACAATTTTTGAATCAAATAGAAGTAATATTATAATTATAGAAACCAGTAGAGATAATGAAGATTTAATGAATAAGTAATTTGATCTGAAATGATCAATAGATCCTTTATTATTAAAAACCATACTAAAAACAAGATAATAATCCATTTTTAAATTATAGTACACACATATAGATTTACCAATAACCCTTTTAATAAATATGTAACAATTTATTAATGAAACTTTTACTGTTAGGGATTTCCATTTCATTTAATATTTTCAAAAAAACACAATATCATTAAAATTATTCATTATCCACATAGAAATAAAATGAAAAATAAAAAATAAAAAATAAAAAAATCAATTTAAAGCATCAATTTTTTTAGACTAATTTTACAAAAAACATCATTCTCACCAAAATTTAATCTATTCATATCATATAAAACATTCAAAGTATAAACAAAGATAACATATCCATAATGATTCAATTATATTACATTATGAACATAAAAGTATTTTTTTTTAAATTACTAATTTTGAAACCATAGGTGGAATAACATCCAAAATGGAACTAAATATCCCAACTATATTCATTATAATTAAATAACATATAGATAAAAATTTACCAAAAATAGAAATATCACTTTAATAGGTTATACCAAAATAAAATAAAATATATATTATACTATTTATTTCCATTAAAATCAATAAAATTTCAAAATTTTATGTCAATGTGAAACCTAAATTTTTGGAATAATATAATTAGACACAAAACTGCTTCAAAAAAAACCATTAACTCAATCAATCAAAAAATTACATATTTTAAAGCTTCCTAATGAATTTTTAACATTAATATTGAACCCATAGTTCAATTAATATTGTTTTGGTATCATTTCAGAACATAATAAGTAAATTTCATATAAAACTATATTATTTTATAAAAAATCGTCATTTCATGGCTATAAACTATTATTTTCCCATAAAATAGCATTAAATACTATATTATTAACTAATTAATTCAAAACCCATTATAAAACCCTCAAAATAAATAAAAACCAAGATAAATCATAAAAATATATAAAAAAATTAAAAAAAATTAAATTAAATTCATATAATGTGAGAACATCACTTGTATACATCCCAAATTAATCCTATAATTAGTAAAAACCCAAACCTCAAACACTTTATAAAAATAATTTGGTGAGTTTAATTCAATAAAAATTTTCAAGAAAAAATATATCACCAAAACCAACATCTTTTTTAAATATATATAGTTAAGGCTATTGTGATCCCTAATATATAATTAAAATTATATTTGAAACATCATTAATTCACATTATATACCAAGTGAAACATTAAAAAAAATATTATTTCTTTTTTTTAATCGAACCCATCAAGGTATAAAAAATATATTTCAAAATAAATAAATTATAAAAGATGTTTTTTGAGATACATAAGATAAATATAACTATGTACAATTCATATTTAATTTCATTAAATGAATAAGTATATGGATTTAAAAAACATATCAACCCCATAAAGTTAATAATATGTCCAAATCAATCATATTATTAAATACATATTTCATATATAAATCCTGTTTTTTCACTTAATGAGAGAAATGTTTTGGAAACAAAATGCAACCGCTTATTTCAATAATACATATAAATAATAATCACTAGTTAATTATAAATTAATCAAATAAACTCATTGAATGCATTGTTAAACCTTTTCTGATTTGGTTTCTATTAAAATAAATCATTTAGAATAATATATGGAACTTATCTAGTGATAAAAAAATTATATATGTCCTAAATTATTATATGGACATCTACTATAAACTAATAATATTATTATTACAACTATAACAAAAAATTACACATCCAAAAATAAAATTCCAGAGGAAATAACCCCAATTTGTTATGATATTCAACAAAATCAGTTTAAATATATATATACATATTAACATATTGTTTCCATTGTATTAGAACTTTTTTTACAAAATTTGAAAACACATTAAATTTTGAAGCACTACAACCACACGAGTTCAAATTTCATTGCCTAATACATGTAAAAATATCATTAAAATTCTCCATTAATGTCATTATTCTATTATAAATAATATAAAGAATAAAATAATAAAATTACATTCAATATAAATTTTTAAAATATGATATTTTTAAATCATTATGTGTTCATAAAATATAAATATACATAGAATTCAATAAATCATAAAATCAGTTCTCATTAATGGGAAACCTTTTTTCATTAAAACAAATGACCAATGGGTTCGTCAATAAACCTAATAAAATTAATAAAAACTCATTTAAACGACTTCCAATAGTTTTATGTTATGAAAAAAGTCTTTGGAATTTATTCAATGATTGTTTATAAATTTTTTGATAAATTAATTAGTTATCTTAAAATTCATAACTCAATTCATACTGAAAAACATAATATAATTACAATAATATCTCATGAAACCCCTCAAATTTCATCTAATATGTTTAATAAATATGGGTAAAGTTAATTCAAGACACTTAGAAATCAATTATATGAAATTTAGTCAATACATATGTTTAAAAGTAAACATTAAAATCACATAAAAAAGCACAACAAAACCACAACCTTCACTAATGATTGGATTGGATAGATGGTCTACCACACACTAACCCTTCCCATTAAACATATTGGATCCCCTACTATCTTCCATAAAAAATAAGAGTTCACCCATTTAAAAAGGATGAAAAAAACACAAAAGTATAATGTCACACTCCAGAAACCCCTACTAACTCATGTTTCAACACTAAAAATATTTGCCACACACTTCTTCATAACTACCTCATGAGCTCCAGTGATGTCTCGACCCAGGTTTCAGTAAAGGATCCCCAAATCTAGTTCACCATATGGCCTCATGTGCACATCCATGTACACCAGATAATGCTGACTAGCATTGAGGGAATAGAGTATTTCCATGGGGATACCATGCACTCACTACAATAGTGGAGCATATTGAATAAATATAATAACCGATAAATAGTGGAAGAAAAATATAAATATATAGAACAATGGTATTATACACCATGACAACTATACTAGTACTGACCTTAGAGGAAGAAGTATAGAAATGGATAATTACTCAAATGATGGAACTAAATCATATGAAAAAATTGATTATGTATTTTACATCTCTAGAATAACAGAAAATAAGTATACATGGTACATGAAAATACATTTTATACCATATAATCATAAAGTAACAAAAAACTACCCATCATCCATTGAATTGGCCCGATCATCTACTACCAAGCTCAATCCAAATACAACAATGTATGATCAGATTCCTAAAGCTGCATGCTTTCCCTCTTCAACACCATCATACATATTATCTATATGGGTACTAAATGATGCCCAGATAAGTTGTGAGATAAATATTTGTAAGACACCACCAATTACATCAATTTCGTCATGTACGTGAAATTTAAACACAAAATTTTTAGGTATTTGTAAATGTAAAAAGTATAATAATATAAGTACCTTGACACCTGCTTTAGTCTTAGCTGGTAATCTCTATAAACATGATATCATTTAATTAATTAAATTAAGTTTATTTTATTCAATATTTCATGTGAGGTGTAACCAGCACTAACATTAAATCATTATAATAACAATATAGTATTCAATATAAAACAAGGCATCATGTAATGATAACAATAATACAGATCCTCCATGGAAATAACAAAATGATCCTTGACCTACATGGTTGAGACAACTCAGTAATACTCTATAGTATGGTTATAGGGGTGTCTGATTGTAATGTATTGGGAATCACCCAAGTAATTCCACAAAAAAAATGATTCAAACTATGTCCAAGTATCTCATCCAAGGTAAAATGGGTTAAGAATCGGCTAGGCCCAATAGGCATATCCATTAAACAACATGCATGAAGATGTCAAGATAGATCTGATGACTATATCCAAGTCATCCAAATATCAAACTATAATAGAGTGATCCTATAATGTCTTTTGGGGAATCTTTTAGTAGGAAAATATGTCGTTCTAAGGTGGGTATCTTCCTTGGAAACAAGAATCCTTGAATAAGAATGGTGTCCATGAGTGCTCAAGGCATTCCCTTGGGAATCCAAGATTGGATAGATTATAGAAACTCATATAATAGTGTACAATTTCATATGATATAGTCACCTTATACATGATTAATTTAATAAGATAGGCCATATAATATTCATTCCATTTAAGAAGTCAATTTAGTTCATTTTGTACCTTTCAATAGTGTCACACGGAACAACAATAACATGAAACCATTTTGAATTTTAACCACTTAATCATTAATTTGGTTCACCCTGCTAGCATCCATTGATTATGTAAAGGTGTGTTATGGGCATGAATCCAATTCACTCTATTATATTCAAATAGACCTAGTGATACTTATAATACACATTCCTTTAAACCATTTAAATATTCATTAGTTATATGAAAACAAATACTTTAGAAGGGTCAAGTTGAAACCATGATCTAATAGCCATTAAACAAATCAATCATTTAATTAAACCCTTATGTATTTCATGGTCAAGTAAAAGAACACATGAATGGTGGTGAATATAACTGTAACAAATGACTAAAGTCACATAAAAAAATAGCCTATATGTGGTGGATAAAACTAAGGTAGTAACCTATAATGACATGAATCAAATTTATAGAACAAAATGTAGTACATGAGCCTGATGACTACAAGAAAGTCATATGAATTAAATAATCAACACCTGATGAAATTTTAATGTGTACCATGATAAAAATTTATAAAATAGATAGACTTAAGAGATGATTTATAGAACACCTACATTATGATCGTACAACTCTCATCATCCAGTATCATCCTTTAGTTTGTCTTGGATCAGAATAAATCTAAGGTATAGATAAATTCCTAGAATTTAGGTAATATGAACTTGAATATAAGAAGATTTGTCGAGTGAAATATGAACAACGAACCAAGATAATGGTTTTAATATATTACCAGGTGTAATATAATGAGACGAATGGGGAGTTTATTAGACACTGAATGAAGAAGCTGGATCATGATCAATGAAGCGGGGGGAGAAAAATTCACTTGGAGAGGAAACATAGAATTTGTACACTAGAATGAGAAAAGGATAAAGATATGAAAATTTTAATATAACTAATAGGATTTTGGTCATTTAACCTTCAAAAATTGGGGTGCATTGTTTGGCCACAAGTTGACCAAACCATGCACAAAATGAGAGAAATAGATCTTGTAAAAATTCAATATCTACATGTGTGGTGTATAATATGTGTGGTTTTCCAAAACCATGTAGCCTCCTCCCCCTGAATTGTTTCTTAAAATAGATTATTAAATGATAAATCAATGAGTGGGAAATTATTCTTCAAATACCCATGAAATTTTGGACATATGATCAAAGTATATCCTCTAACACTTGTATTGTCTATTTTGACTGGCCATCCTTCTGAGGGTTATGTATGTTCTAAAAATCACATATGTACCCATAGAATTTTGTTACACCTATTGTATCATCAATGTGAAAAGAACATCCCTATTTAAAATGATTTTATGAGGGACACCATGTAGATGTATGATCTCACAAACACACAATCATCCAATCTCATCAACAAAAAATTTCTCCAAAATGAGAAAGAAGTGGGAATCTTTTGAGCTTATATCAACGACTACCCAAACCACATTGTTACCTAGAGGAAACCATTGTAATAAAAGAACAAAGACCATAGAAACATATTACCATTTACATTATGGTACCAAAACCATCTATACAATTTTAATAGGTCATTGGTGCTCTTCCCTATCATGCTTACAAGTGGATCACCTATTGAAAAGGCTTGTATATATAATTTCATCATAGGCCACCAATATAGGAATCTTCTATCTTAATATAGTTTAGAGAATAGTTGATGAACTAGAAATGGACAATCATGGGTCCCAAATATTATTTATTCTATCATATCAATATTTAACCAAACATTCCCATGTGTATATTGGATTTTGTCTCCAACTATAGACAAATTCCAAGGTATTTCCTCTCAAGCTATATTCTCCCAGAGAACTAACCACTCAGTATCTTAAAACCTTGTGCCCTTCACCCTCTAAATAGGTTAAGAGGTTACTACTAATGATTTAAGAGAATATTTACTGTGACTCTAAAAACTATATATGTAGCTAAAAAAGGGGGCCATCAATTTCATAAGTCACTCGATTCTTATATGTCTGGTTACAATGTTTTCTGACTCAACACATCTACTATCTTATTTCAATTTCCTAGCATATAGGCTTGATAAACATCGAAGGAATGTAGATATTTTACCCATCACCACTATCTGAGATTCACATCACATTGCACAAAGATATATTTGAGGAACCTATCATTTGTATATACCATAAAGCACTCATCCAATAGATAGAATATATAGGAATATATGTATTGGAAAATAGATACTTTCTCAGGGTCATGTGTTTTGTATTTTCTCTCATGAGGCCTCAACTACTGAGATATGTAAACAATGACCCTATCAAACTACATCCAAATTTCTACCATCTAGATGCTATATGGATTACAAAAATCCTATATACCCTATTCAGTGATCTATGGGAATTAGAATCTCTGGTGAAGCAAGCCTACTTTTTATCTTCTAAAAGGATTTTTCACATACATTTAACCATAATAACATGACACCATTAAATGTTGGATCAGTAATAGGTGAGGGAAGGCATGAAAAATCATGTATAAAATCGATGTAATATCCTTCCAACCCCAAGAAACTGAATATATCAAACACTTTCTTGGGATGCTCCTAGGAAACTACGTCACTCACATTCTTGAGGATATAATAAACTCTTTATTGTGATATTAAATTCCCTATGATGTGAACCTTGTAAATACATAAGTTTAACATATAAATCATGGTCTAAAGATGATTCCCTCTTAGGGTATCCATAATGATCTCATAATGTTACGGTTTTTCAATATGAGTATGAGTATATACATAGATGTTTTCCATAAAGCCCACATAAAATAATATAGATAGGGATAAAAAAACCCTATACATAACATCCATGATAATGGTAGACACATTTTTAGAACTGATTAACCTAATAAGATACTCATGATGACCATACCTTCTTTGAAAATTTGTATATTGTATGATTGAAAGGCTGGATTCAACCTGATGAATGGGTGATCTTTGGTTGATCCCTGATAACACCCTAGATCATTGGGGTGGTTCAAATAGAGCATATATTCATTGAAGTGGATATGAGTAAATAATTTTAAACTTGTTATACCATCATCAATCCATGAGTAAATAAAGGTAAATATCCACCATTATAGTAAAATGCATGAGAGAACTCTAGAGTGACGTGACTGGCCAAATAAAACCATGGTCTTCTTGGTTCCACAACTCTCTCAATATATTCTAGAACTCACTAGGTGACATTCTGTAAAGAATAATGAACACTAGTGATTCTCCTGTAATGATCTTAATCATAAAATCTATCTCTATATCAAGATGTATTCTAGAAAAATAATTCCGGAAGACATCCATTAAATGATCTACTACCATAGTGAATTAATCATACTGTAAACTCTTATCTTCCATGAAAATATTAGTAATCTTGGTGGTCACTCCACCGAGCTCTTGATGCTCTGGTCTAGCTCTACAATGTTGGACATTCCACTCACCCTTGTGTAGATAACTTCTTCCCTCTGGTGATGTAAATGACACTATGTGGTAGTAGAAGTCTTCAATGAAATGATTTGGAACCAACCAATCCATCCTAAGAATTAAATCTGATGGTTTCATCTCGAGAAAAATGAGTTCCCAAAAGATGGTATATATTACTACACGAAGGGGGAAAGTCCCTGTACTTGTGTATAACATCTAACTATTCTGATAATGGTGTTTCCAATGTCATACCATTATAGAAATTCAAAATTTCTGAAACTAGAATTTCCAAGATAAATAAAGTGATAAAAGTGGTTAAAACACATATATCAAACAAATTAGATAAAATAGTGGGGGTTACTTGATATTTACCATGTACTGTTGATAGTCCTGCACTCCAATCCTTGGGTTTCAACTGTAATGCCTACAACTAACCTAATCCATGACATTATTCTATTGTTAAAGAAACCTGAGTATGACAGCTATAATGGTGCTGATAATCAGATGTATGGATACCAAAACTAGGAAGTACTCCATGACCATTCCTCTCAGTGCTACTCCACTCCCTTCCAGAAGTGGTGTAAAAATACTACTCTTCAAGGGGTACTTAGTGCATATACTTTTTTAATCAAAGAAGATGGTAAGGTCTAAATTAATCTATAAAGATAACCCATAAAGCTAATAGACTGACACTCTAAAGGGTCTTTATCACACTGAGGTTTTATATTCACCTATTGTACAATCCAATAGCATAGCATTTATCTAGCAGTACAAATACACTGGATACCACTTCCATGATGAAAAAAATCGAGTTATTGCTTCCAACTACTGGAAGAACTACTATTCTACCTCTACACTAATTTTATATTCATGTTACTACCACATTCCATACGGTTGTTCCTTGTGAAATGATCCTGACTAAAAATATAAAAAAACGCATGAGAATGAAATTCAAATGAGTATGGATGAAATATTAATCCCATCATCAAAAAATATAGAATAGGATAGTTCATAAATGGATGAAATTAGTGAAAATTAATGAAACTCTATAAAACACGCTAAATAATAAATTATTGAAATATTACCATGCTCTAAATGCATGAAATCTATGGCTCAATTAGCTAATAGAATTTGAGGAATGACATGATCATAAAAGGCAGTCTAAAAATCAAAAAAGAAGTTTCTGTAATGATGACTATCCTAGGTAATCACAACACACTAGCGATTGAACAAACCAAAAAACTTATTAGTGTAAATATTAACATGTTACTCTTGAGGTGTCTGTAGTTGCTCAATGATATATAGAGTGTCTTCCATCTGAAAATCACGAGACTATGGACCATTATTCCTTAAGAAGATGGGAGGAAGCTGCTTCTGGAACTCAAGTATTAGAACTTCCCTTATAGTCCATAGTCATGGGGAACCCTACACAGACTATATCAAAAATATGAAAGCCTCATGAAGTTGAGTGTTAGTGTCTAGATAATGAATAAAAACTGGTTCCCCAAGTGGAATTATTATAAAAAAGAATAGTGAATCAGGTTCCACCAACTCATGAGTGTGGTCATCACCACCTTCATGTATCACAAATCAAGGATTTTGTGGGGGAATAGCTCTGCACATTACAAGAACATCCCCCAGAACAAGTTTATATAGATATCGTCACTAAAGGAAGTAGTTCATTGAGAAATAAGATCACTACCCATGGTAGAATACACTATACCAACTGATTAGAAGTCTAGTTATATATATTTTTTTATGTATATATTATAGGGGTTATATTAGGAGAATGGTAATCTACAATTTTCCTCTCCATTTTCATGAAACTATTTCATTTCATAAGTTACTATTTATATTTAATGTTTGAATTTTCTTATATATATATATCGGTTTAATTAAAATTGATTTACATTAAATGGAAATCATGGCACATACACCTAATTAAATACATTTAAACCCATTTAATTCTTATTTAACCCCATTTACATTCCTTCTCATAGTGTAATGGGTAATATACAATTTCTCAACCCGTTAAGTTACCCATCCCAATCCACAAGGATCCATACACCTCATGAATTGAAACCATCAATCACTCAATCATAGAAATGATTATGTAAATTAATCAGAGGAAATATGTTTTCATCCCCATAAAAATTATAAATACAATAGTTAAGTAAAAAATAATAGGCAATATAATAAATTCAAGTATTTAAATACACCTATACGACATGACATAGACATGTTAAGTGAAAGATATGTTCCTATAATGATTTAATTAAAATTTATCATTTCCCTCATCTCATAGGGTTATGGAAAATATAAATAAATCATATCAAAATTAGAGCCCATGTGCACCACCCAGTGGTGAAAGGATATCAACATTAATAGGAAAAAATATAAAACAATACTTCTCATTTTAGGAAACTCTGTATTTTTTATATACGTTGGTTAGCTATGCCCATGAATGACTTATAACGATGTTCCAAAGAATTTCTATTATATTATTTATTGCCTCAAAATTGTAAATCATGAAATAAAATTATCTCATAAAACTTTTTGATATCTTGACATGGGTGCCACTAAATGGTTCCCCAAATCCGGTTGGCCACGTGGCCTCATGCTCGCCACCCCATACACTATAGGTGGTCATCTAGTATAGAGATCCAAAGGTATGTCCATGGGGAGACTATACCATCATTACCAATGTTATGAATAATGAATAAATAAAATTATAAGTAAATTATAGAAGAAAATATAAACAGGTGGAGTAATGGAAATAGACACCCTAACAACTAGAACAGTAACCCGCCGTAGTAGAAGTAGTATAGCAATGAAGAGTTAGTCTAAATATAGGACAAAATAATAATAAAATTTTGATGATGTATTTCATGTATCCAGAATGGTGGGAAACAAGTATACATGGTAGTAGAAAATACATTCTATACCATAAAATACAAAAGAAGCAAAAAACACTCCAGAATCTCGATCAATGGCCATGTCATCTACTACCATGCTCCATCCTAATGATTTATATAATGATCAGGTTTAAAAATATGGAAACATACAATTTTCTACATATATAACATATAGTATACCCATGTACTAATGGTGGACCAGAGTGGGTTTGAGGTTATTCTTAGTAGGCCACCACCAATGATGTTTATGTCATATAGTCATTGAAATATAGACTAATAGTGAATATGTATATGTAAATGTAAAGAATTAATGCACTGTAAATACCTTTTTAGATACTCAAACCTCATCTAGTAATGTCATTGAAGATGATATAATTTAATTAATTCACTTATGTATAGTTTATATAATAATACACCTTATGTGTAATAAGTAGTGACATCATATCATGATGATAATAATAACATTTCCAACATGTAACAACAAATCTACAATGATGATTATAATAAATAAGATATATGGAAATAACCAAGGGAACCATGACGTCAAGGTTAAATCCAACATTGTAATGCTTTGTATCATGGATATAGTGGTTTAGGAGTATAATCTAAGTCACATCATTCTAGTAATTCCAAATAAAAAAATGATTCTGGTAGATTCCAATGATCTCATCATAGGTAAAACATGATAAGAATTGACTGGCCCCATTGGGTTTATCCATGGTTTAACATGTTTGTAGACATCAAGAATAATTCAAGGTTTCTATCTAAAATATCCTAATTTTTGAATGGCAATGGATGAATCCTGTAGATTCATGCCAGAAATCCACAAGTACACAAGGCCAAGGTTCTATGGTGGGTGTCTTCAATGGTTACTATCATCCTTGAATCAGAATGGTGTCCATGAGTTCTCAGAAAATTATATTAAGAATCTAAGGACGGATCAAGTCTAACCCCTCATATAAAATTGAACATGTCAATATTCCAGAAGAAACTTATAACTGGTTAATTTAATATGTTAGTCCACGTAATACTCATGCCCATTAATAATTCAATTTTTTTCATTCCATACCTTTCATTAATTTCACAATGAATAACAAGGATTTACCATAATTTATCATTTTAATCAATAAATAATTAATTAGGTTCACTTTGTTACCATACATTAAGAATTGTATGTTGTTATATAGACGTAAAACTATGTAATCCCATTATATTGAAATAGATGAAGTGATACTTATATGGTACTTTCAATTTAATCCTTAAAACATTGAATTATCATATAAAAACATTTACCATAGATGGGTCCATTGGAAAACATGATGTAATAGCCATTATAAATTAATTCATTTATTTTAACACTTACCTCTATAATGGTCATATAAATGGGAACCTAAGAAGTGGATTAGATAGATATAACAAAGCACTAATTTCATGATTAAGAAAGACACATTTCATGAGGTGGATAGTATTGTGATTGTCACCTCAAATGAAATGAACAAAATAAATGATAAAAGCTCTAGAACAAGAGTACAATGACTTTAATAATGACACAATTATCAATTTGGAAACACCCAATGAATTAGTCATGCACTCAATGAAAATGATTTATAAAATTTGAATAATTGAGGAATGAGTCATTGACCGCCTACATAAATATTATTCAACTATAATAATCTAGTATCAAACTTTAATTTTTCCTAGATGGGATGAAATATGAATAATGGATCAATGACCTAAAAATATGGAATATTATCCTACATCTTGATGGAGTCTTCAATAGAATCAAAAAGGATGATCCATGATAATGGATCAAATAGAATACTTGATGGAATCCAATAAGACAAAAAATGATTGGACCGAACCCCAGATGAAAAAACAAGGTCAAAATATATGATTAGTGGAGGAGAAGTTCTTCATGAGAGTAAATATGGTGGTTTTACTTTGGAATGTGAAAATGGGAATTATAGGTTATGTATAAATTTATCATGTTCATTCTTCTATTTTATCAAATAAAAATAGCATTGTATGGTTTGGTCGCATGGTTGGGAAAATTATGCACCAATGGTGTGAAATGGATCTGCTAAAAAACTGAAGACCATCCACATAAGTGCGCAGTCAATTATACATGTTTTATTAAAATTGTGCTACCTCCTCCAGGTCATTGTCAACACCCGCATAGTTAGGTGTAATTGTGTAGTCTTCCAAACATGGTTTCTCATAATCATGAGTCCATTCTATATTTCCCACAAGGTAGGCATTCGGGCATGAAACTAACCCCATACATCCTTGATAATTTCATAAACTCAATAAAAATATATATTATGTCCAAAATAATGAAATTGTACAAATTTTAATGTATCCATATCATATTTAAAAACCATGTTCATGTAAAATGAAATATACTTTCTCATATCTACCGAACCTCCTCAATAGTTATAGGTTTGTTTGATACTCTTTTGAAATGAAGTTTCCTAGGTGAACTTGATACATATCTCGAACAAGATCTCTACATGGAACATAGTGCATTCCTGATCACCATGATCTAGTAACAAGCCCAATGTTATCAAAATACAGTAATGTTTGAATGATTTTTCTATATAAATTCAGAAAATGATGACATGAATTCTATATATAAATATAAAATTACCTGTTCATGCATTATTTTTTCATTACCAAAAATAAAAAATATAAATAGCAATGTAAAATATATAGAGTGTATTAGAAGAAAAAATTATCAAACATTTAAAATCACTCTGTAAATTGATAAAAAAGTGAAAATAAATACAAAATAAAAAAATAATCTAAATATGGTGTTGGTTGAAATAATTGATACATAAAAAACTCAAAATATAACATTAAAATTGGTTCCATAAATTGAACCACATGATCCATGTCTATGTGAATCACGTCCACCACCAACATAATACCAAGAAGGATGATGATGAAATAATGAAATTATTGCATCAGATATAGAACCATTCAATTTTGTATAATCAAATAGAATAAAATCTACATATTTACAACTACATATGTAAGGTTTTTGAAATCACTAGGTCGTTCATATCTTCCTCCTCATGCATCATTCTATAGGATTTCATCCCTTCCCCCAATAGGGATCTTCCATGCGATTGTTTCAATTGTCTTTACCCTCCCTCTTTGATCCTCAATTCCACCCATCCCATCACTATTTATGGATATGAATGTGTGTGATTAAAATTATGGTTTTACATCCCCATTTATAGCCTTGGGAGAGATCTATTAAACTACTCAACATTATTATTTGACACTGATAAAATGTTTTGGTGAATGTATACATTCACTTCCTATAGTTTTTCATTTCATAAGATAATGTAACATTTATGATCATAAAATTGTTTATATTATTATTATAAACTAATTTTATATTGATATTTTCCAGAATTTAATTCTATTATGGAATGGTCTAGGGAGTCTTAGATCTACAATGAATAAAATTTTCTACACCATCAGGGGTCCTTTGATTCTCATCGGGGAAATGATTTATTTTTTGTGGAAATTTGTATGAGTATCCTTAGGATCCTAATACCCTTTAAAAAAATCACCACCATGAAGTGTATTGAAAAAACATATGGCTGGTTCTTATATTCATATGAATCCACCCTTAATATGGATCACAATATTGAAATGTCAATAAGTGTAGAGATGGACATATTATTTACACTCTCTTGAAGGATCTATCATTCTACAAGAATGTAAGTAAAATTATTGAAGAGTTCCATATTTTCAAAACCTACATGTTTTTTCTCACTAACACATTTATATAAACACATGGACAATTTATAGAAACTAGGGAACCCCCTATTACCATGGGTCCATAAGAGTTTCTTTTCTCGATGCCTACAAGTGGATTCTATCCTCTACCTACTAGCATGTTGTACCTCACCGTATACTAGATGGTAATCTATCTATATAATATATTAACCATGTTTAAAGGGGGAATAACAATTCTATATTGAGAATACCTCCCCTATCCATAGGAGTCCGAGTTCAAGTAATAGTTTGAAGGTGGATTCCCCAATTGGGTAGAAGGTCAAAAAGACTTCTTCTAATGATGGGATGATAGATTTTTAATGAATAAGATATGGATTTGGCATCTTCCATCATACCATGTGTTGATCTGGAACATGATCATACTGACCCCACTATCCCAAATATTATATATTATGATTCTCTACCATAGATGACACATCTAGTCATGTTATCCTTGACACTCTTAACCCCGATACTATTCCTGAATGTCCCTATCAATTGGTTGTGGATTAAAATTTGGAGTAACCCTCATCCCCCAATTTAGAGTATACATTTTTCTCTAACTTCTATAAATTTCTTTCTTCAATTGAAGAATATCTTTTATATCCTTAAAATTTTATGGAATTTATAGAATATATAAATCCTTAATTACAATCCCAATTAGCATCATGAAACAATAAATGTATAATGAAATGAACTAATATTCCATGTCATTGCATGATATAAACCTCGAACTTTTTGGACATCCTCTCATTAAACATGATCTTTATTATCCTTTTGAATTACATATGTATGATATATCTTTTCAAACTAAATATTTTATATAAAATTATACAAAATAATAATATTTAACTTGAATCTATCTTGGAGCCCAACCTCAATCTAGATTAGATCCAAGACATATTCAAATTACTACATGTGGCTAATTACATTAATTAAAGTCTAATAAATACCCATATATGTATTTTATATGAGTTTCAAATTCATGTGGATTTATTCGATCCCTTATACGAGAACACAAGTATTATGGTTATACATTATAATATTTTCTTTCTATTATCCATTATTTATAACATATGTCAGTTGTATGATAGGAGAATGATTAGGGAGACTCTATCCTCCATTAATCAAGAATTTATAGAATTTTTTATAAAATTTGATATGGAAATCATAATTTTTAAATACATGAATAATTGATAGTTTCTCTACTAGATAAATACTATGAATGATTTTAATCCGGTAATTTCCCACAAAAACATATTAGATCCTAGATATATTTGGAATTATTTAATAATTGTTTAACAAAAATAATGGCTACATCTGAATATGGTACAAATATAAAAGATACATTTGGAACATTCACACCATTTACAGCATCCCAACCTCCTCAGTCGACGATCCATCCAAATACTAGTTTGACTATTCTACACTAATTTTAAAAAAAAGATCAGATGTATATAAAAATAAGTTATTTTACTATGATTATTTTTATTGAGATAGAGGGATTAATGTAGATGCATTAGGACTCCTCAATAAATAATATTCAGGAAAACTCTACGATGGAACTCTAGAAAAAATTAATGAGGATGGCAGGTGAAATTATCTCATTGAAAAATAATATTTTTTATTTCCAACATAAACTAGGATCATCATCTAGAATATATTATGCATCTAGGATCCAACCTTTGGGTTCCATGGAATGGGGACTCATTGCATCTTATTTCTCTAAAATTATTAAAATTGGTATATATATTTTTTGTTACCAAAATGTTTTATACCAAAAAATAGGTAAATATTTTGGGGAAGGAAATAAAAATTATGGTTTCATCTATACATGTTTTAGATAAATGATTTTTTATAAAATTTTCAATATATAAATTGAGAACCGTTCATTAATGAATGTTATTAGAAATACATGGCCTCTTTCTCAATCATATTTATCTGGCCTATTATTAGGGTTGAGTAAAAATTAAAAGAGAGGGAATATTTAGTGAAGTCCCAAACACCATTTTCATTGACACAATTTGTTAAATTTAGAATGGGATCTATCTATAATTAATTGTAAATTAAAGAAGAAATTATGTGTCAAAATCCTAATAGTTCTCATGGTCTTGATGGCTTCCTAGAATTCATATAATTATCTTAATTGGAAATAATAATAAATTATGGTCCTGGAATTATTAAAAGACCATTTTAATGTATAACCCCCCATAAGTTATCTTTTATACCACCCCAATCCTCATTCTGAAGGTGATTCAATCGAATGGTTCTAAAAAAATCAATCCTATTATCATGTGTAAATTCTAATAGAAAATGATAGATATTATCTCAAACTAAAGAATTTATAAGCACATGGACCTCAATATTATTGTAAAAACCATAGTTATTTCATCTATATGAGAATTCGTGGAGTTAATGATATTTCCCTGTAAATTATTTGTGAAATTGATAGAAAATTTTTTGGGCCTAACATCATTATGGTAATTTTCATGGAAAATGCATATGACACAATGGAAAGGGGATTAATTATCAACATTCCTAGATAGTGTGTTTTTTTAGTGGGGATGTGACATATTATTCCATAATTTTTCTTTTCATTGGTTTTTTATCTATCTTAGGGGAAATAAGTTTGGCTTCATTATGTCTAATAGGGGTATGCACTAAGGTGAACCTCCCTCCATATATCTTTTCATTCATTCCCATGACATTATTATTGTTTGACTCCGCACTTATTAGATGGATCAAAGCGATGAAATATAAGGATATGGTGTGTTTATAATTTAGGTAAATCCTAAAAGGTGGAGAGACACTTTTTTATTAGACTATATATGAGGATGATATTATCTATGCTTGAAACTGTGTTTTAATTCCCAAATGTATGCATGAAGAGAAGAAGAATGAGTTGTAGGACTCGATGTGGGAAGTGAATCCTGGTTTGATAAAAATTTACCATGGCCTACATAGGCATTTTTTGTGTCTGGGAATGAAAATGAACATTCCAATGTTCATAATGTGATGTTGCACCAATAACAACAATCTATTTTTATACATTAACATTACATAATTTCATAAAAATACATATAACATTACAAAAATTTATTCCCAAAGACAATGTTAGTTTAGTGAATTTGGAAAAATAAAAACATAAAAAATGGTAAAAAGGTATCCTACATTATCTGCAACTATGTTCTACTTGGATAGAACCCTTTTTAGGCACATAAAACAAAATACAATTCTTTATAAACAAGGTAATTGAAATATAATAAGTTTTGAGATCAGATGTTCAGTAAGGGTAAACAAGGGAGATATATAAACATAATAATGAAAATAAGGTTATGAGAATTGTATATTGAATATAAGGGATCCTTCCATGAATATCAAAGATCATAAACATGAATCATTTCATAAACATTGGAAGTTTATAAGAGATGAATCATGAATAATAGGAGAATAAAATCAATGAATTAATAATGTAAGAATAAGATATGGAGTTGTGAAAGACACATAGTCATATAAAATAATTTTTATATATGTTAATAAATCACTTCTAATTCTATGTTATTATTATGGGTCCACTTTGAATATCATCTTGGTAGTCGTGGATCACTCCCATGAACATCTTAGTAGTATGAGTTTAGTCCCTATACAATATTGCTAGTCGTGGTTCACTACCATGACCATATTAGTATTCATGGTTCACTGCAAAGAACCTATTAGTATATCACATGAAAAATACATAGTTTCCCAACTAGTTGGAAAGATATATAGGTCCCACTAATCTTATAATGAAATCATACAAATATTTTCTACATGATCACAAACAATTATATCTTAACCCATGATATTAAATGGTTGGCATATACTTGTAATCATATCCTAACATTTGAAAAAATATAGGTATCATAATCCTTTCAACAAATCATAACCTGCAAAAATAATTGGATTTCATAAGCATTATTCATATGAAAAAGAAATTATATTCATAATAATATAACCCGTGAATAAGAAACATGCATCATATAACCCTTAATAGGATACAGGATTCAAAAATATCATGGAATTAAAACATAAACCATTCATAGATATAATATAAATGGATCCATTAGATTATTTATTATAAATACTTTAGTAACATCAATAGATTTAATTTTTGATTGAAAATAAGTTTTAAATATCTTCCAAAAAACATATCACGAGGAATTTTTTTCATCTTTGAAAATTCATTTTTAAAACATTAAACCATTTTGAAAAAAGTTTCATTGAAAATAATTTTAAAACATAAAGGGAAGTCATGAAATAGTTTTGAAAACCATTTACCTTGATTTTTTATAAAATAATTAGAAAATTTTTTGAAAATAGTTTTCCTTGAAAACATATAAAAAATGAAAGAAATATTTTTTAAAATCATTTTCCTTGACATGATATAATAAATTATTGAAAATATTTTAGAAAAATATTACCTAGAAAACATGTAAAATAATATTCAAATCATTTTAAAAACCTTTTTTATTGAAAACACTTTTAAAACTTATAAAGAAATATTGAAAATGTTTTAAAAAACATTTATTTGAAAATGAATTTAAATATTATAAATAAAATGCGAAAATATTTTGAGAACCATTTATTTTTAAAATAATTTGAAAAATTAAAAATAATTCATGAAAATGTTTTGAATTTTTTTAGAAAACATGGATTAAAAAATCAAATTTCCGACCCAAGAGACAGGTAATTAAAGACATTCTTATTAATGTTATCTTTATCATATTTTGTACAAAATAGTGGAAAAATGGAACCATTACATAGATATTACATAAATAACCATAGGTTAAGAAAACTAGTAATATTTATTGAGATATTTATTGTAATATTTCATCAATGGTTGCATAATAATTTACAATCTCAATAAACAATGTGATTATAGATATAAATGTATTCCAATTTGGTAACATTGAATCATAACTCAATAGAAAGAATTAAATTAAATGATGATTAAAAGATTATTAAAATAATTATATTCATGATATATAATGTCGATGGAAATATATACACCTCAAGTCAAAATATAGGTGTTTAACATGGAACATGTTTCAGAGATGGTAAATTGAGATAAAATTACCTTACCGATTTGGTAACAATTGAAACATAAACCCCATGAGAGAAAGATAATAATATCGATGTGTAAATTAACATAAATTTATGTATAAGAATAATTGAATACATACATTTTAATTATAAAAACCACAAAAATGAAATGAGTGGTGAATTTTTCATGAATCTCATAAATATAAAAAGTGAGATGAAATTCTCTTACCTTATGTCTTGACTCTCATCGTACTCATAAAAATAAAATGTATAATAAATATTAGTATATTATAAATATTTTATAGAATCATATTCATATATATAATTCCATATATTAATTGAGTATGACTACATATTACTCACTTATTAATAGTTCTCTGTTAAGGTTCCACTTCTGGTAATATTCACTTTGTTCTTCGTACTTGTATTTACTTATTATTCTTGATCATCTTACTTCGATAATAACATAATTACATAAATAATGTAAAATAATTATATACATATTTTATATATTCAGTATATATTTATTTATAGTAATATATATTTTATATAAATATGAAATGGAATAGACCGTTCATGTAGACGTTATGCAGTATATACGCTTGATCGATGTTTCAGTTTTGTTGTTGTATTGAAAGAAATTATGTAAATTACATAAATCTATATATGTTTATAATATTATTGTAGTAGAATTATTAATTATATATATATATCATTTATTTTCACAAAAATCATCCTTCATACATTTCATGTTAATTTTGAATGATTCACATCGCTTTGAGTAGTCAGTAGTCCACACATCCGCAAATGATGTTATCGTTTTTACACCAGATGGAACATATAAATAATTTTTTCTAGAAGAATTAAATAAGCATAAAGTCATAATAAATATAATATATATCCTATATTAACAACATGTTCATCATAATACCAAACCAAAAAAGGTGGTAATGGAATTACGAATAGCCTCGTTTCATGAGGCAGTAGGTCACCGCACACAAGAATGGTATGTTTGTTACCCATTAGATGGGAGTGTGTTTTAGTGTAGTTATAAAAAATAACATAAAAATATATATTTATATTAAGGAAAATTATTTATTTATATAATTATGTTATATAAATATTTTAAGGGGTGGTGAAATAAAATAAATGAAAGGAACTCATGGAAGAATGTTTCCTCTTCTTTGGGTAACTGCTTTTGGTTTGCACCAAAAGGACTCCATGGATAGAAATATCACCAAAGGGAGAATTATAGAAATAGGGGGGATTTATATGTTCTATTTGAGTATATTTTAGATAATCCAATGTGGCATGGAAGGTGTGAAGAAGTGGGAGGGTGATATCCTTTAATACTGGAGGAGGAGTGGAAGACATGTATTTTTTTTGGAAAAGGAATTTCAACCACATTATTCCAATGTAAATTGGATTTAATAATAGTCTGAGTTCAATAAAAGTTAATATAATAACTAAATATTGTAATCAAATATCTTTTTAACAATTTTCTATGTCACATAGGCCCTTATGTTTAAGGTTTTTCCTCTAATTATGCTTAGTATCACCTCAATCGTTGTAATTAATTTCAATTAATTTCAATAACACTTTTTATCAAAAACTAAGATTAACATATTAGTCAATTTAAATTAATATGTTTGAAAATTTGGAATCTATTTTTCTGAATCCCAATCACATTAGTGGAAGATATTAATTTAAAATTAATCTCGAAAATAGGACGACTATGCATGTTTTTAATGTAAAAACATTCAAAAGTTTTCTACGTTTATATTGCCAATTTCAAAAACAAATTTGATTCCAATTAACTGAATTTTATTAATTGGTCAGAAAATTGTTTAATTATATATTAAAATCAATTTAATTTATAATTTTTACATATAAAAAAATTATATGAAAAATAAGTTTTGAATTAAAATTCAGTATTTTCAACTATATATAAAAAAATTGAAACTTCACATAAAAATACAAAATATTACCCCTGAATTAATTTATTTGTTACTATTTGAAATAATTATTTTATTATGATAAAATATATTTCTAAATGATCAAAAAAATTTATTTAAAATAGGTTCTTTATTAAAAGGCGTTAAAACAACCTTTATAAAAATATGGATTTTATGCAAAATATTGTATTTATTCTTATATTATGCATTTCAAATTTATAATAAGAATAAAAAATTATTTGATTTAATATATATAATATATATTAAATTAATATCACTCATTAATTGTTATTACTTTGATTTATTAATAAAAAAATTGTGGTCATATAAAAAATATTTACATTATATTAAATTGGATTAAATTATTGTTTCTAATTTATTGGAAACCAATGAATTAATCTTATATTTTAATAAAACATATATTTCTATAAGTTAGATAATATTATTCATAGCCACTAACATAATGTATATCTTATATTCTATTATATTAAATGATAATTTTTAATAATAATTTGTTGTTCGGTAAAACATGATAATGCATGTACGTAAAGTCATCGAAGAAACATGTTGTAGTCTGTGACATTTACTAACATGGAATTGTGGGAATTGAAAGATATCTAGAATATATTGAATCTATTTAAAATTGAAAATATATTTTAATATCATGGTATATTATACTACCTTACATTCATTGTTTTTCATGTTGCACAATCTTAACATGATGTTGTGTATAACAAAATCCAAACATGGACACATTCTTTTAAAAAATCAAGATTCAATGTTGTGAGAAATCAATAATATCGAAAAAAATATATTAAATTAATTTGAAAAAAAATAAAAAATACTTGTGTGTTATAACATGTGTAAGCGGGTGAAAGATGAGGATCTATGACCTAATTGTATATGACAACCATTTCCCACTCTATAATGTAGGTGGGAAGACATTACAATGGACTATATAGTGGATCTTCTAGGTAATCCTTAGAAGAATGATTCAATATGGGTATTTTTGGACCCACTAATGAAATTATCACATTAATTTTCTATATGGGATAATTTCATAGTGGATCAGTTGGGGGAAATATATTTTCAAGAGATATTCCATTTACATGGGGTATTAAAGAGTATTTGTTTTAGAAGGTGATATGTGCTATACATCATGAATTTGAAATGGATTACATAGGGAGTTTGGAATTTATTTATTTCTAAGAATGGATTTCCAATTGGAGGTAGAAAGGTATTCAGAACACACTATCTAGGATCAATATGACATACTATGTCAATACATCCTTGGTTTTTGGTGGGTCTTGGGAGAAGAGCTTATCACCCATTACATTCTTCTATAAAGACAGTTTTTGTAAAGACCCAATATTTATATACATAGAGATTACCTTATTTTTTTGGAATACATTATACATTAAATGAACAAATTCCCAGAAACCATATTAGTTTAGTGCCTTTGGAAAATTGGAACACAATCTTATAGTCTAGTGAAAGATATTAAATGTTTCCCATGAAGAACGACCCCTTGTTTACTCCAACCTAAAACCACTCTCTATAACCTTGGAAAAAAACATAAGAATGGGTGAGATCATATTCTCATTATGAGTAAACTATGGTGACATCTAGACATTAACATGAGAATAAAGGGTATGATAACGTGATCCTTACTATAGAGGATCATGCCCTCCATATCAAAGGTAAACTTAAATCATAAGAAAATGGATCACAATAACCCATAATACCGTAAAACTGACATAAGGAATAGAATTTTTGCATAATAAGCAACTTCTAACTTTATGAAGATTAATAAATAGTAATAGGTTTACTCTTTAAGGATAAGAAATCAGGTCGTTTCATAAACACATAGACATGGAATCCAAGTCCACTCATATAATTATGGACATGAAAAATAGTTTCACACATAGAATTATGAATATGTATTCATGTTCATGTATAAAAAATATACCTCATGAGTTATCCCGCCTTACCCAATCCATTGGAGGTATATATAGGTCCCACCAATCTCAAAAATAATTCATATATCTATGATCCAAAAAAATGAAATCATTCATCGTATATCAATCCATTAAGACAAATAGGTTTCTTAAACATCATTCCATTATAATATAACCCATAAAAATTAATGTTTTTATAAATATCATCCCATAATAATCAAGAATACAATTAAGAGGGATAATATATTTGAAACTAAACCTTATTAAAAAAATTCATCTTAGATGGAAAATGATTTTGATAAAACATTTGAAATTGATTCTTGAGGAAAATATGCTTTCTTATTTAAAATCATTTTCTTTTCTTATAACAATACAAAATTTTGAAAGAACAAAATTTATTTCAAAATAACCTTGAAAAAATGTGATGGAATAAAATTGTAAATAATTTGTTTTGAAAGTGTAATAAAATCTATTCATTCCATATATGTTAAAAAATATTCTTTGTATGCCTTTTCTGCAAAAGTCAAAAAGTACCTCTTATCAGAAATGACAAAAAAATCCATTCATACCATTTAATAAAAACTCACAAATGGGTAAAACTGAAATTAAAAAATTTTAGAAGAATATAAATTATATTATGTAATACATAAATATGAATCATGTGAGTGGATGATAAATACACCCAAGTTAATACTTACGTATAAACAATCTCAGATAATAATGAGATTGGGAAATTATCCATTACATTAGGTTTGATATCCAAAATATGCATTTGAATCCTTAATATAAGGGATTAAATAATGTTATTAACATATTAAAGGAACATATATATATGTATTATATTATATATGATCATATTATAACCCATTTAACAATATTCCACTATTACTCTTCTTTCTGGCGTTATTTGCTGCATGTTTTGTCGTATAAATCCCAGTTATTCATCATGGGTTTCATTCTTTATTATTTACATAATGATAATAATGTAATATATAACATATTTATTCATTATAAAAATTTATATAATAATGATTTAAATTATATAATTTAGAATGAATTGCATCATATCATGGAGATGGTAGGCCGTACGTACGCATGAGTGATGATATCTTTCTATTAATAATGAAATGGTATGGAAGTGGATGGTATATATTTTCATTCCGAATACATATCATGTTATAATAATCATATATAGTTATTATTTTCATCACTATATCCATACAGGTAAGGTGGTTTTGAAAGTTAAATTACATAATGGCGTGGAGATGGTGAGCCATACATACGCATGAACACTAATTCTGTTTAATTAGCACGTCGAAAGATTGAAAGTAAATGAAATGTATGTAAATATTAATATATATTTAATATCACTATGGTGGATTTAATATTTCATTAATATCAGATATTTTTACTAAAAATCATTAATACATTCAATGTAATGTGTGAATGAATCACATTGTATTGAGGAGGTTGTAGTCCACAATTCCCTAAACGATGATATCATAAAACCACAATATGAAAATAATGAATGTATGTTTAATATAAAATTTCCAGAATATTAAAAATTTCATCATATACTTATCAAAATATTATTTTACCTGAAAAAATGTTTTAATACCAGCAATGCAGGTGGTAAGCCAAAATAAAAAAACATTATTCATGGAGGCGATTAACTGACATAACTTGGACAACAATATCGTTTCTTTGAATAAGTGGAGGTGAGAAATTAAATTGATATGATTTATTACATTATAAAAATAAAACCCCACTATATAAATTCTTATATTTTAATCATGTATTTAAGGATAACAGATGTTGGGAGAATGTAGAAAAGGAAATGAAATTAAGAGATGTATATTGAGAAAATGACCCCTTGAATATAATTTCCTTGAGAGACCCTTGAGGACCTAAAATTATGACTTTGGGTGATACTAGAAGAACTTTTTCATGGTAATATTGAGAAGGAGTAGTTTGGGAAGAGAGATTAGGAGATACAAGGCTTTGTGATTCGAAATGGGGATGTGAGGGGTTGTATTTATACTTGACAAGTGGTTTGTTCAAGTGAATAAATTAATGATTATTGTATAATTTAAGATAACCACATTAAGGTGGAATACATTTAAAGGAATAATAATATAAATTTATGTTTTCAGTCTTTTTTTGGTTAATCCAAACCTTATAAAACCTTATAATGTTGTAGTTTTTTATTCTTTTACCCTTTTAACATTACCGTGTTTTATTTATTACCTAAACCATGATAAATAATTTTTTACCAGAGAATACTTTTTATACCTAAAAATGAAATTTACCATAAAGCCTAATTTGAATCCTATGATTAAAAATATGGATTATATTTTATATAATAATATTAACATAATTTCATGAATTATATTTAAAATTAGTTCCTTAGGAAAAGGAAAAAATGAGTTTTAAAAGTGAAATGATCAAATGATTGAAATGTTTTTATATCTACTTTCAATGAGAAATTTATTCCAATGACCTAAATTAAATTTATTAGAAAAATATTATCTCATTTAACTTTTAACCCAATTAAAAATTATAATTTAACCATTTATGTGAATTATATGGAAGAGTAGTTTTGAAGTAAAATCTAGTATTTTTTAACAATTAGATAAAAAATAAAACCTTTCAGAAAAATAAAAAATATTTATCGTAACCTAATTTTTATGTTTATCTTGTTATTATAATTTTTATTTTGAAAAATCAAATCCAAAAATGTTTTAAAAATTGGATTTAAAAATAGTTCTTTATTAAAATGCAGAAGAACAACCTTAATCAAAAGATTTGGTTTTATGAGTCAAAATAGATTATTCATATATTAAGATTATAGAATCTTTTGGATGAATATAAAAACTATTTATTTAGACATATAACATATTAAAATTAATTCCTTAATTATAATTAATTTAATTTATTAGGATTAAAACAAATTTGTGAACATTATTATAGTTTTCTATAAATATACTCCATTTATATTCTGTTGGTTCTTATATTTATTACAAATAATATGTAACTAACTAATACAGTTTAATTTTTATTAAAAATATAAATTTACATATATTAGTTTATAATATTAATAAAATCTAATTTATCATCTTGGTTATATATTATTATAATAATAATATTTTTATTTCGATAATATATTATTGTTTGGTGAGACATGAAATTGAGTGTTATGCAAGCCATTCAGGAATGTTATTGTTGCCTAAAATGCTAGATATGTTCGTTGTTTTGTGTAGAAAATGCTGAAATTTATGTTGCGTGAGGTGCATGTAATACAAATTTAGTGATTTAATATAAACAATATAAAGTGTTCCATGGAATAAAAAATATCCGTTTGAATAAATTTATTCAAAAATAATAATTCACAAAATATATGGGTGATACATTCGGCCACTTAAAATGAATTTCACCTGAGAAATTATTCTTGATTACCAAAGGTTTAATACAAGAAATTTCATTTATAGAAACCCACATCATAAAAATTAATATCAAAACAACCCTTAAAAAGGGAATGTGATAACCATAATTGTTACCAAAGGAAACATATAACTAGGATTCCATATAGGAGAACATATGTTGGGAGTGAAGATTGGACATGGAAGAAAATCATAAATAATTATAGGGATTGATAAAGGCCATCGATTACAGTAAAGATGGTGATCTTGTGATAGTTAACAATCACCAAACCATAATCTTGAGAAGTGTGAAATAGGTCATTGATATCATAAAAAATGATGATAATCAGACAAACTTTTAAATCACTACCCCTTTTACTAATATTGATGAATTTTATTGATAAGATATACATAAATGGTTTTGATACAATCTCGCCATTGTTTATGATGTGAACAATTTCCCCATTAATAATTAATTAAATAAATGATGATTAATTTCACATTCCAGAAGTGTTAGTATATCAGGCATTCCATAAATAGATTTCCAGATCATTTCACCTATCTTTATCACAATAAAATGTTTATCCATGGTTATTGAATATGCATAAGTCAACATATAGTGAGATAATACATTAATGTAACAAACTACATTAAGAGTTTTTCTTATACTATAATGAAATAGATAATCTTACAATCATTCCAAAAACTGACACATAAAATCTGTAGAAAGAATTTCACAAAATGTAGTTAACATTTAACTCTCCAAAAACAGTAAGGTATCCCTTGTTGGTCACATACAAAACATGTGAATTCCTTTAGGAAATATTTTCTTGAAACATGGTAATAACTAGAATTTCCATAAAACCTTAGTGAAAACATCCATACTATCAAAACATATGACTTTCTGCATATCATAAATCTAAAAATTTAATATACATAATCCATGATATCATAAATCAAATTGTCATTATATCTTTCTCAAGGTCATTAATACTATCAAACATCTCTTTATTTCCCTATCCCAACATTATTCTCACAATTAGGGTCATCGTTACCTTAATGCTTTCACCCTAAAATATTGGAATCACTTTTGATGGTTACCGATACCAATTATCATATACTCTTAAATTCCTATGGAAAATCATAGTGAACAATTATATAAATTTATCACTATTCCATAACACGATAAAAATTATTCTACAACATTATTCTACAATCCAATTTCATAATTACTCAATCATTCCACCACTTCATTATCATACTCTAGCTCAGCAATAGTGATCTCATGTGATCTTCCATTACCTTTGGCCTTAAGAGGTTCTTGACGTCAATCATTATCAGTAACCCTTGGATTAGGGCATATGTCTGCATAATTCCTTATTTCATTTCACTTGTAGCATTGTAGTGTGGATGGAGCAGTTTCTTAACCTATCTCCCCATTGAATGCCCTTTTACATCATTATGACACTCTTTTTTTCGATATCCAGGCTTCAAAAACATGAAGCATCTTCTTGTTCCATTAAGGCATTTCCCTAGGTTCTCTTTTCCGCATTTTTTTCAAGTAGGAGGTTGAGGATTTTTATTCTATGTTTGTAGAAATCCACAGGAGTTTCTATTAAAATCTATCTTCTATTTCCTATCTCCAGAACCATGAGAGTTATTATCTTATATTTCCACTTTTAGTGCACAATGAATGAATTATTCATAGATTACAAAGTCCCTTCCGACAATATTCTTTCAAAGACTCAGTTTTAGGTCACCAAATAATCGGTCATATTTTCTTTTAGGGATAAAGATAAAACCATAATTGTACCTTTCCAGTTTTGTAAAATTATCTTTATAGGTACTAATATATTCATCATCATTTTTAATGAGGTTAATAAATTCCTTATTCATATTCATTTGTAGAATAAAAGTAATTTACTTACTGAAAAATATCCATTAAAAAACATCCCCTTCCTTAGATTCAATTTCTTCTTTATCCCTTGTGTTCTTAATAAGAGTCCAGTACTAGTCAAATTCACCTTCTAGATGAGAAACAACCAACATAACCTTTTCATGTTCAGAAAACTAAAGGATGGGAAATATATTTTTAGTGGTACTGATCCATTGTTCAATAATATTGGGATTAGAAGACCCACTGAAATAATATGGACATTTCCTCATGATAGAATCAATTGAATGTTGTTCCCTCCTCGAATCATACGCAATTCCAGCATAATTTATATCTTGCGAAAGTATAGTGAAATGATTTGTCATTGAAACTCCAATAAAATTTAGTTTATCAGAAGAAAAATCAATTAATATCCCTTAAAACTCATCATTAACATGATACTTTTAGGTTACATACATTGTTAAAAACCCAAAAAGAGTTGTGTGATAGGCAAAAATAATACTACGAAAACAACATAATCTAGGGGGAGTACCTTCAATCATTAACATCATAGGTTTAATCCTATGTTATTCATTATCGTTACTATAATTATTGGACTCTAAGATATAATTATACTTATCATTAGGACATCATTTTACATATCCTTAGAAAATATTTTAGGGATATCACTAAAGTTTTCACATAATATTTTCCAAAGGATGGATAATCCTTTTCTATAATACCAATAATAAATACCCAACTGTGATGTACATGGATATTACATTAGTTTGGAGAATACATAACTAAATAAAAAAACATTTCCACAGAATTTATTATTTTAGTACCATTGGAATCATAGAACACAAGCTTCAAGTCTACATCAAAATCTCCAATGTTTTCCTCAATGATCTTCCAAATTTTATGCTCATTCTTAAAACCATTACTTATAACGTGGGGAAAAACACAAGAAAGGGTGAGATCATATGCCCAGTAAGAGTATAAGAGTTAGATATGTAAACATAAACATGAGTATAAATGGTATTAGATTATGATCATTACATTAGAGGATCATGACCTACAAATCAATGGTAAACTTGAATCATAAAGAAATCAAATAACAAAATCCATAATATCATCAAATTGACATAAGGTATGAAATTGTGGCATACAAAGAAAATATTAAATTTGTTAACATGAATAAATAGCAACTAGTTCACTCGTTAAGGACATGAAACTATTTCTTTGAATAAACATATGGACATGGAAACCGGTCCACTTATAATATTATGGACATGAAAACTAGATCCACACCTAGAATTTTCAACATGAAATCTGGTTCACACAAAACATATATACCTTATGTGTTATCCATACATACCCAATGAATTGGATGGAGATATTGGTCTCACCCACCTCATTATAAAATCATACATATGTGTTCCACAAAAATAAATATCATTCATTATATTAGAATGCATGAAATAAAATGGGGTTCTTAAACATCAATCAATTATAAAATAAACCATAGAAAAAGAATTCATTTAATAAATATAATTCCAACATAATCGACCACAGTAATAATGGAGATAATATACATGAAACACATCCTTAATAGATAATTTCATCTTATATGAAATGTAATTTTGATACTATAAATGAAATTGATTCTTGAGAAAAAAATGTCATTCCTTCTTCAAAAACATTTTCTTTTATTAAAATGATATCCAATTTTAAGGAAAATGTTTTATTTTAAAATATCCTTGAAACAATATATGGTAAAATTCATGGAAATAAGGTTTTATTAAAGATTAAATAAATCCATTCATTCTTTATGTGTTTTAAAAAACATTTTTCTCACACTTTTTTCAAAAAAATTCAAAAAGTACCTCGTATCGAAAACAATAATAGATTCATTTCATACCATTTAATAAAAAATCACCAATTAGAAAAAGTGACATTAAAAAATTGTAGAATATGTGAAATTATATTATGGAATACATAAGTATTAAATATGGACATAGATGATAAATACACCGCAGTAAATACTTATGTTTAAACAATCATGAATGATAGTGAGATTGTGAAATTAACTCTTACCTTAGTTTTGAATTCCTTAATATGTAGTTATAAATAATGTATAGTGTTATCAATGTATTGTAGAGCCATATCTATATCTATCATATCATATATGATCATATTATCACCCATTTAGTAATATTTCATTATTACTCTTCTTTCAGGCATTATTTGTTGCACGTCTTTTCATATAAACCCATGTTATTCTTCATGGATTTCATTTATATCATTTAAATAATGATAATAATTTAATATATATCATATATATTCATTATATAAATATAATCATGTGTTAAATGAGATCATGGATAATGAATCGCATCGCGTCGTGGAGATGGTATGTTGTATGAATGCCTAAGTGACAATATCATTCCATTAATAACGATATAGTATGGAAATGGATGGAATATATTTGGTTTCAGAATCTAAATCATGTTATAATTATCATATATAGTTATATTTTCCATCATTATACCCATCCATGTAAGGGGTCGGTGAAATAAAAATTACACCACAGTATATAGACAATATGTTGTACGTACATATGAACAATATTTCGAGTTAATTGTTGTGTTGAAAAAACAAATGTAAATAAAATGTATGTAAATATGAATATATATTATGTAATATCAAAAAATTATTATTTTCTATTTATTTAATATCATATATAGATACAAAAATAATACTTAATAGATTCTGTGTGATTTGTGAACAAATCTCGTCATTTTTAGGAGGCGCTAGTCCACAAGTCCCCAAACCAAGTTGTCGTATAACCACAATATAGAAAGCTTGAAAGTATGTTTAATATAATATTTATAGAATATGAAAGGGACATTATATACATATTAAAGTATTATTTCACAAGAAATATATTATTAAGACTATCCACAAAGGTGGTAATTGAAAAAAGAACAAAAACATTATTCACAAAGGGGATAACCAGCATAACAGAGATAATAAATTAGTTTCTTTGAATAAGTGTAGGTGAGAAATGAAATGGATATGTGATATTCCATTAGAAATATAAAACACTAGTATATAAATACTTATGGTTTTATCATGAATTTAAGGATGAAGGGGGTGTAGAGAATGTATAAATAGAAATGAAATTAAGAGAGGTACTTTGGGAAAATTACATCTTCAATATCCCCTCCCTGAAGGCCCTTGAGGACATCATATTTTGTATTTTGGGGATACTGGATCACTTGGATGTGGGGATAGATAGTTGGAGAGGATTTGGCCAATATTTTAGGGGTAACATGTTTTTTGGGTTTGAAATTGGGAGGTGATGGATGGTATTTTCACTTGAGGAGAGGTGGGTTTAGGTGATTAAATTGTTCATTTTTTTAGTAATTAAAACAAACCACATTGAGGTGAAAATAATTTCAATTAATTAGGCATTAAATTAATATTTTTTTGTATGGTTAGGACCTATACACTCCTCATCCAAAATTTTAATGTTTTATATTTTATATATATTTAGCCTTTACACTTTTAAGATTAACATGTCTCGTTTTTAACCTATACCAAAGAAAATAATTTTTTACCACAGTAAATTTTTTATACATGAAAAATGAAATTGAGCATATAAAATATTTTTGAAAATATGACTCAAAGTATTTAATCTATTTTTCCTAATTCAATTCATAAAATTTTAATAATTTAATTAAAAAGTAATTCCATTGACAAAATTTAAAGTGTGATTTAATGTGAAACATTCAAAAGATTAAAATATTTTTCTTTCTAATTTCAATGTTAAATTGATTCCAATATCCACCAATGGATTGATTGAAAAAATTAATTGTTGACCTCACCTATTTTGATAATCTCAATCATGTATTTATTTGTGTTGCAAATCCCAATTATGTTTTCATTCTCTATGATATTGTTAAGTATTGTTGATCTATACTTTAATTCTTTCCAATCTGTGATCAAATCAATAACACTTTTTAAAAATAGTCTTTGGAATATGTTAATCATCATTTATCCATGTTCATACAAGTTATAAATTGATTCTAACACAATCAGATGTGTTCTGCATAAAACAGATAAGTAATCTGTCTATAGCTACTGATAAAGAGCTACCGGTAACCAGTCTACCGATAGACTTAGTCTACCGACAGACAGCTACCGATAGACTTAACACAGAGTTACCGATGTACTTACAGACAGCTACCGATACAAACGTAGAGCTACCGGTGTAAGTATAAATAGCTACCGATGAAAGAAGTCACTGATGGACAAAGCTACCGATAGACTCACAGCCACCGACGCATGGAGCTACCGATGCATGTACCTACCGGCGCATGGAGCTACCGATAAACAGTCATTGATACACGCATGTACCTACCGACGCATGGAGCAACCGATAGAGTCAGAGCAACTAATGACATTGAGCTACCGATGTTCAAGCTACTAATGTTCAAGCTACCGATGTTCAAGCTACCGATGCTGATTACCTACCGATCACTCGACTCACTGTTTGAATTTCTTTATTTCCTTTATTTAATCTATCTAACGGTCATATCATACATTTTAATGTTTTGTCAAATATCTGATAAAGGTTGTCGGATGTCAGGAACCCGTACCTCGTACCTGCTGAAAAGAAATCTTTTATGTCCCCTGATGGGAGATAAATACGAGAAGACTACATACCAGAACGATGCGCGAACGTGTGAAGAAAACAAACAACAAGAAGCAAACCAAAAAAGTGTGGTGCATCCAATATACCAAAAAACGACACAAGCACGAGAAGAACATAGAGGAGCTCATAGACAATCAAGCATACTCGAGGAGTGTTCTGTGCATACAAGAAGAACTTCATCGACTACAATCTCACCACCTGTGAACCTGGAGCATACGACACTCTGTTTCTCAACAAAAATGAGAAGAGGACTCAGACTCACTTCTAATCAAATCCAAAGGAGTCCAGAGCTATACTGAAATCACCAGAACCATCTCTAAACTCTACATCTCTTGTTCTGTGATTTATTACCATTCATTTCAAGCAGTGTGTGTTATCTGCTATATCTAACACATACACTGTCTCCTGTACTCAAACTGAAGGATCTGTAAATCCTTACAAAACTCTTTCATTCTTTCTTTCCCACGAAGAACTGTGGTAGAGGTCGTGTGTGACCTGGACAGCTGGTTGTTGTTGTACTGTTTCCCACGAAGAACAGTGGTAGAGGTCTTGGACCTGGACAGTTGTAAACTGTTGAACCCCGATCCAGGGTGTGGATCATTTTTATATAAACTTTTGAGAGGACTAAGTCTCGGCTTGAGACTGAACCTCTTGGTTACATTGTTGTGCCATCTATTTCAAAGTTTTATTCCGCTGCTAATCACTTTAAAACCAATACTGTTTTTAAAGTTACTTTGATAATTAAATTAGCAAGTGTTTATGTTAAGTGTAGATTAGTAAGTTAGTTTCAAAAGATAATCACACACTCCTATGTTGATTAACTGGGAATTAATCAATCCCTTGAGAACCTAATATAATCTCTACATTAATATAAATTCACTACAGTTTAATCTATTATTTTGTTTGGGGGTCGTTAAGACATTGTTTTTAAATACAGAAATTTTAATTGGTACTCAATTCACCCCCCTCTTGAGTAATCCTCTCCGACCAACACTTGGTATCAAAGGTTGACAATACTTTCTAAAAGTACTCTGCTTTTGAACTGTGATTTTAGTTGTATTTTAAAGTTCTTAAAATTTCTGTTATTTCTAAATTTTTATCTCTTTAAAATTTTCTCATCATGGACAATAGACTTGAGGGTGCTGCTACTAACCGGCCACCTTTCTTCAATGGAACTAATTATGCTCAGTGGAAGCTGAAAATGAAAATCCATCTAGAAAGCATAGGTTTTGATATTTGGACTGCTATTGAATCAGAATACAAAATTCCTACTACTGCTAGATCTACTTGGGATGAACCTACAAAGACTGCATACAATAACAACTGTAAAGCTATGAATTCCTTGTACTGTGCTCTAGGAGATGAAGAGTTTAATAGAATTTCTGCATGTAAAACTGCATATGAAATTTGGGATACCTTAGCTGTTTCTCATGAAGGAACAACTAATGTTAATGAAATGAGATTGAACACCTATACTATCAAGTATGATAATTTTAAAATGAAGCCTGACAAACCCATTTCTGACATGTATCTCAGGTTCAACGAAATTTTCAATACAATGATCTCGCTGGGAAAGGATGTCTCATCGAAGGAACAAATTATGAGAATTTTGAGATGTCTACCTGATAGATGGAGAGGCACATCTGTCTCAATCAGAGAATCATGTGACATAGCTTCTCTACCTGTCAAGGAACTAATTGGCAAGCTGATGATGTATGAAGAAGAGCTTAAAGTGAACAAAGAGGAAGAAAATGAACCTGCAAGAAAGTCTGTCGCTTTCAAATCCTCAATTTCAAAGAATAAGGACAAGGAAAAGCTTCAAGCTGTAGTTGAAAGTTCAAGTTGTGAAGACAGTGGAAGTGATTCTGACAGTGATGCTGAGATGGCTCACATTGCTAGAAGATTTAAGAAATTTTATAGGAAAAAGAAGTTCTTCAGAAAAACAAATTATAAGGGTAAGTATGATCACCAAGGCAAATGGAAAAAGGACTGGAAGAAGAATGACAAATCAGATGATGTTGTCTGCTATGAGTGCAAGAGAAAAGGACACATTAAAGCCGACTGTCCAAAGCTGAAGTATAAAAAGAAATATGAATATAAGGACAATAAGTTTAAGAAAGCCATGAAGGCTACTTGGAGTGCTTCAGAAGACAGCACAAGTGAAGCTGAATCTTCAGACTCTGAAAGGAATCGAGCCAACATGTGTTTTATGACAAACACTTCTGAGGTAACTGCTGAAACTCCTGCTTCAAATTCATATTATTCTGGAGATGATTCTGAAGGTGATAACATGTCTAAATCTGAACTGTTTGAATACTGTGATATGCTGGAAGAGACATGTAATGAACTTAAGGATAAATACAAGTCATTAAAGAAACAGCATGCTCTCACCACTACAGTTAAAACCGAACTTACTATTGAAAAAGAGAAAAATGCTCAACTGTTAAAAGAAAATACAGAACTGAAACTGTCAAATGAGAAACTTAGAAAAGACTTAGAGAAGTTCACCAATGGCAAGAATACTCTAACACAGATGCTAGGAAAGCAAGTAGCACCTAAATATACTACTGGTATAGGATACCAACCTGGACAAAGGAAAATTGCTAAAACTAGATTCATTTCTAAATCTGGACAGAATGAAGGTAATTTTGGAACTTCATATGTTTCAACCAGTTATATACATAGTTATGGATCTAATAAAGTTTATCTTTCAAAGCATGTCAATTCTACAAATTATATGAGACCCATTAGACAAATATGGGTACCTAAAGTGTTATTGGCTAACCTGTCTGGACCCAAGAAAATCTGGGTACCAAAATCATCTCCCATCTAAATCTGTTTTGTAGGGAACTTGCTTAAAGAGCTCCTGTAAAGATACTTGGTATTTGGACAGTGGATGTTCAAGACATATGTCAGGAGACTTCTCTTGTTTCAAGAGTTTAATAAAAGTTGATGGAGGCTTTGTCACCTTTGGTGATAACTCAAAAGGGAAAATCATCGGCCTAGGCCAGATTGGTAACACCGATTCAATTTTGATTTCTAAAGTTTTATTTGTTGATGGCCTTAAATACAATTTATTAAGTATTTCTCAGTTATGTGATGATGGTTTTCATGTTAAATTTGAAAATGATTCTTGCAAAGTTTTTGATTCTAAGAATGTTTTGGTATTTTCTGCCTTAAGAAATGAAAATGTTTATGCTGTTAATCTGAATTCTTTAGCTAAGCAGAATATTAATTGTTTGAATGCTTTTCATAAAGAATCTTGGCTATGGCACAGAAGATTAGGACATTGCAACATTCACTCACTTAGAAAACTTTCTAGGAAAAACCTAGTTAGAGACCTACCTAAGTTAGAATTCCCAAATGATAGAGTGTGTAACCCCTGTCAAAAGGGAAAACAACACAAAGTTTCTTTTAAATCAAAGAAAGAAGTTTCAACTTCTCAACCACTTGAATTGGTTCACATGGATTTGTTTGGACCATCAAGAGTTTCTAGTTTAAATGGGAAGCACTATGTTTATGTTCTTGTAGATGACTTTTCTAGATATACTTGGGTATATTTTCTAGCTCACAAAAGTGAAGCTTGTTCTTACTTTGTCAAATACTCCAAGTCTGTAGAGAACCTTAGCAGACTTAAGATTAAAACCCTGAGAAGTGATCATGGTCGTGAGTTTGAAAATCAAGATTTTGAATCTTATTGCTCACATAATGGCTATACTCATAACTTCTCTGCCCCTAGAACACCCCAACAGAATGGTGTAGTAGAAAGAAGAAACCGAACCCTTCAAGAAATTGCTAGAACCATGCTCAATGAATATGACCTGCCTATTTATTTTTGGGCTGAAGCTGTAAATACAGCTTGTTATGTTATTAATAGAGTCTTGATTAGACCAGTTCTTAAGAAAACCCCTTATGAATTGTGGAACAATAGAAAGCCTAAGGTTAATTACTTTAAAGTTTTTGGTTGCAAAGTATTTATTCTGAATACTAAAGATAATCTGGATAAGTTTGCTTCCAAAAGTGATGAAGGAATTTTTCTGGGTTACTCTATTTCAAGTAAAGCCTATAGAGTATTCAATAAGAAAACCAAATGTGTGGAAGAATCTGTTCACATCAAATTTGATGAAACTGATCCACATGAGCCTAAAACCTCTCTTGAAAATCTTGAAGAAGACTTATCTATTCTGGACCTTAATGATAAATCTAAAGAACCTGTTATAAAAGTATCCAGTTCTGGACTTTCTCCAGAATCTGCTTCTGTTGAACCCGAACCTATATATGAACCTGAAATTTCTAGTCCAACCTTTACTAGATCAACGAGGATTCTAAAGAATCATCCTTTAGAAGCTGTTGTTGGTAATCTTGATAGAGGAACACAAACTAGAGCTTCTCTAAGAAACCAGGTTGAACATCAAGCCTTTCTTTCACAGCTGGAACCCAAAAATATCAATGATTCTATCAATGATGAATTCTGGGTAATAGCTATGCAGGAAGAATTAAATCAGTTTGAAAGAAACAAAGTCTGGGAATTAGTTGACAGACCCAAGGACACTTTGACAATAGGCACAAAATGGGTTTTTAGAAATAAAGTAGATGAATCTGGAAATATAGTTAGAAACAAAGCTAGACTAGTTGCACAAGGATATAGTCAAGAAGAAGGCATAGACTATGAGGAAACTTTTGCACCTGTAGTTAGACTAGAAGCCATTAGGATCTTACTTGCATATGTTGCACATCTAGATTTCAAGTTATATCAAATGGATGTGAAAAGTGCATTTCTAAATGGTTTTATAATTGAAGATGTTTTTGTAGAACAACCACCTGGATTTGCTAACCCTCATTTTCCAAATCAAGTTTTTAAACTTTCTAAAGCTTTGTATGGTTTAAAACAAGCTCCAAGAGCTTGGTATGATAGACTTAGCAATTTCCTTATTTCAAAAGGTTTTATTAAAGGGATTACTGATCCAACTCTTTTCATTAAAAGAATTTCTAAAGATGTTTTAGTTGTACAAATATATGTTGATGATATTATTTTTGGATCTTCTAAACACTCTTTATGTACTGATTTTTCAAAAAGTATTCAAAATGAATTTGAAATGAGCTTAATGGGAGAGCTTAAGTACTTTCTTGGATTTCAAGTATTTCAAAATGAAAATGGTATTATTTTGAATCAAAGAAAATATACAAAGGATCTTTTAAAACGTTTTGGTCTGGATAGTATCAAGGAAAGTGAAACTCCTATGAGTACTACCTGTAAATTGGATGCAGATGAAACTGGGAAACCAGTTGATCAAACAAATTACAGAGGTATGATTGGTAGTTTACTTTATCTTACTGCTAGTCGACCTGATATTATGTTTAGTGTGTGTATGTGTGCTAGATTTCAAGCTAACCCAAAAGAATCTCATTTGCTTGCTGTTAAAAGAATTTTTAAATATCTCAAACACACGGTTAACTTAGGTTTGTTTTACCCAAAAGGACAATCCTTTGAGTTAATAAGTTATTCAGATGCTGACTTTGCTGGTTGTAAGTTAGATAGAAAAAGCACATCAGGAACATGTCATTTGCTTGGAAAATCCTTAGTTTCTTGGTGTAGTAAGAAACAGAACTCGGTTGCATTATCTACTGCTGAAGAAGAATATATAGCTGCGGGTAGTTGCTGTGCACAAATTCTGTGGATGAAACACACTCTTTTGGACTATGGATACGTTTTTAAACATGTTTCAATCAACTATGATAACACCAATGCAATAAACATCTCTAAGAATCCTGTATCTCACTCTAGAACCAAACACATAGATGTAAGACACCATTTCCTAAGAGATCACTATCAAAAAGGTGATATTTCTCTTGAATTTATTGGCACTGAACATCAATTGGCTGATATTTTCACTAAACCTTTAAGTTCGGATAGGCTAAGTTTCATAAGACATGAATTGGGAATGTTTAATCACAACCGGTGTGAAAATTCTCACCGATGTGAAATTCTCACCGATGTGAAATCCTCACCGATGTGAAATTCTCACCGATGTGAAATCCTCACTGATGTGAAATTCTCACCGATGTGAAATTCTCACTGATGTGAAAATTCTCACCGATGTAAGTTTCTCACCGACGTAGAAATTCTCACCGATTTGTTTTTCTCACTGATGATTAACTCACACCGATGCAAAGTTTTAAACTTCTGTCTGCCGCCAAGAATACGAATCGTTTTATTTTATTTTATTACTCTATTTTAAACGTTTATTTGGAATTCCTAAATGATAAAACTAAGTCTAAGCCACTTCTTACCTCACCGAGCTCAAAATCTCTCACCTTCAAACCTTAGCACCCAAATCGACCAAGAACCCTAAACCCGCGATGGCAAAAACCAAGCTTCCTATCGTCAGAGATGAAAGTGTAGAACCAAATGCTAAGAAGCAGAAGACACAGCATAAAGCCAGTGCTAGTGAAGTCAAGACTAGATCGGGAAGGCGACCAGTGAATCCTCACTTGCAGAATAGAGACATAGTAATCGAGAAGGAACTGTGCGTGGAATGGCTACTGCCTAGCAAATCCTTAGTGCTCGAGATTCTGGAAGACCAAAAATGGGTGGATTGTTTCTCGAATAACAATGGCCCATACTACCCGAAATTGGTAAAGCAGTTCTATGAGTTTGTAACCTTTGAGAAGTCTGAGAATGAGAATCGGGTAAGCTCTTTTGTAAATGGAAAAGAGATGTCTTTTTCTTCAGTAGAGTGGGCTGAGAGTTTAAAAGTACCACATGAAGGTGTCTCTGGGTATGTATCAAGAGAAATGCCACCTAGTAGTGACATTTTTGATTATGAGACTTCCTTACAAGAGCTGACTGGGAATGGAAATCAAAGGCAAGTGGTAGCTGCTGAAATGGATGGAGAGAATCGACTGCTTTTCAAATTTGTTCAGCATGTGTTGATACCGAGGAGAGGAGATTTTGCAAATCTGAGATATCAAGATATCTATCTTCTTCATTTGCTAAGACATGGTGTAAAAATCAATCTGTGCAGATTGTTGATGCTTCAAATGGAAGACATGATTAGACCAAAGTCAAAGACCAATGCTTTGTTCTTTGCCAAGCTGATTTCAGTGATGATAAAAGTGAAAGAAATAGCTGAGTCTCAGGATGAGACAGTTGTAGTCAAGAACAATTTCTGCATTACCTCGACTGTATGTAAGTATATGAAAATTAACTGGAACCCATGGAAGGGAGAATGGGTCAGTGATGATCAGAAAATCTATGATAGGTTTAATCCTGTGGATTATCCCTCAAGACCAAAGGATATGAGAGATCCGGGTCTAAGACCTGATGAAGAGGAACCTGCTTATAGTGATGAGACAGAAGAAGAAGAAGAAGAAGAAACTCCTATGGATGTTGGAGGAGATCCAGACTTGCCCCCAAGTCCTGTTGCAGAATTGGTTTATTCTAGGAAAGGAAAAGTAGAGGAAGTTTTGCCTACTTATGAGGAAGACCAGTCTGTACCTCACCAAGAAGAAGAGGAAAAGGAGAATGCATTTGAATCGCCTGCTTCTGGTAGGTTAAGTATGAGTCCCTTAATTGGGAACTCAGTTATACCTGCTGCTGAAGAAGAAAGAAATAGAGAAGAAGCTGTACCTGTATCAGAAGATCTTCTAGATGCTGCACCTGTAGAACTTGTGGTAGAAGATCCTGATGAAGAACGGCCAGCAGCAAAGGCTGTTGTGATACATGAGAATGCACCCATTGAGGGGGAGCATCAGTCTGTGCTTGGAAATGTTACAGTAGCTGTTGAGCTTGGAGACTGGGTAGAAGACCCAGGGTTTATAGTCTGTGGATTGGATTATCCAGATTCTGACAATGAGATGTCTGTGGATAGACCAAAGACCAATTATGATCTTGCTGCTGAGTTGTTGCCAGACGATGTAGTCAGATTTCATGATTTGAATAAGCTGAAAGAGGACCTCAAATCCAGTTTTGTTGAAGAAGTGAAGCTAATGGAAACCTCTCTTGCATCCTCAATTAATTCAATAATGACTACTTCTGTAGTTAATTTGGCCTCAGCAAGGGGATCTGCTGCAGTTGTCTCAAGTGATTTTGTTTCCAAATCAGATCTTGAATCCATGAAGAATGAGATAAAAGAATCATTCAGTGCTTCAGTTTTTGAGATGAAGGAAAGCTTTTATGAAGAAATGAAAATTCTAGAGAGATCCTTCGAGCTATCTCTGGCTTGTAATTTATCTTCCTTTATGTCTGAGCTTATGGAAGAAGTGAAAGAATGCCAGACTCAGTCTTCAAGAATCGAAGATGATCTGGAAGCTCTCAAGACATCAGTTGTTGCTTTGGATTCCTATATGAGCTCCAAATCTCAAGCTGACAAGGACCTAGCTTATGTGAAGAGTGTAGTCAGCCAGTTTGTCTCAGTGTTTGAAAGTTTCAAAACCTCAGTGAAGGATCATGTTCAATTACAAGACTCTCAAGTTCAAAGCCTAATCAGTGGTTTGTCAAAGAGTTTTAAAGAAACTGTTTCCTTCTCTCTTGGCCCTCTCACATCCAAACCATCAGTTGATATGAACTCAGTTCGAGCAATATTGAAGGAGGAGATTGGTTCTATTTCAACCAGTGGCTCTGGGGACTCATCAGAGTTAAGCCGAGTGGTGCTTTCTACAAGGGATTCTGCCAGAGAAATCATAAAGATAGTTCAAGATTTTATGAGAGAAGCCTCTGCCTCTCAAGAAGCCATAAAAAGCAAAGTGGACTACTACTTCTCCAAAATTTTCACCAAGCATCAACTCGAACACCACTTCAAGCTAATGTTGGAACACATGAAGCTCCCTCCAGTCACCCAAGCTTTCAAAGAACAAGTGAGCAAGCTGAGAGAACTGACTCCTGCCTTAGAGAAATTCATGGAGAACAAAGATGATTTCATCTCTACTATGGAAAGAGGAGGAGGAATTATTATGGATTTTAGAAATCTGCTGCTGCCCTTCTTGCATGTTGATGCTAGACCAGTCATCATCCCTCCTGCTTTGCCTGCTTCTGCCTCAGCTGCTTCCTCAGTCCAGCTGACTCCTGTTCAAGCCATTAAAAGCCTCAAACCAATGATCACCCAAAAATCTTCAACCTACAAGCCTGACTCTGTGTCAGTGGCCCATCCCCCTTTGATCTTTTCTGGCATTCCCAAACCTTCACCTGAATCCTCACCACCCGAGCATCCTTCTGATCCCAAAGGAAAATCTCACATTGCATATGCGGATTGAACCAGTGGCCAAGCTTTTTGATAGGAATTCCTTTGTAATCTGTTTTTGTTGTACTTTTTGACTACTATAATACATAACTTTTTTTTACTTATCTTGTTTTATTTCTCTCCTATATATATATATATATGCTTTCCCACTTTTTGATTATCACAAAGGGGGAGAACAATAAGAGAGGGGGAGAAACTTTTTATGAGAGAATAAGGAGGAGAACAAAATGAGAAATATTTTCAATGGAGAAAGATAAGGCATAAGGGGAGACACATTATCCTTTGTTTTGTTTCCATTTTTATCTCTGATACCTTATGTCTATATAGTACCTTATTATTTTTACCTCTGATAACTTATGTCTATATCATACTATTTCTATTATCTCTGATGCTGTTTTCTCTGAGAAAATTGAATTCAATATTATAATCTTTACTATTATATTCTCACTATGTTAAATGCCCATATTACCATATCATAACTTGTGATTATCAAAAAGGGGGAGATTGTTGACCTCACCTATTTTGATAATCTCAATCATGTATTTATTTGTGTTGCAAATCCCAATTATGTTTTCATTCTCTATGATATTGTTAAGTATTGTTGATCTATACTTTAATTCTTTCCAATCTGTGATCAAATCAATAACACTTTTTAAAAATAGTCTTTGGAATATGTTAATCATCATTTATCCATGTTCATACAAGTTATAAATTGATTCTAACACAATCAGATGTGTTCTGCATAAAACAGATAAGTAATCTGTCTATAGCTACTGATAAAGAGCTACCGGTAACCAGTCTACCGATAGACTTAGTCTACCGACAGACAGCTACCGATAGACTTAACACAGAGTTACCGATGTACTTACAGACAGCTACCGATACAAACGTAGAGCTACCGGTGTAAGTATAAATAGCTACCGATGAAAGAAGTCACTGATGGACAAAGCTACCGATAGACTCACAGCCACCGACGCATGGAGCTACCGATGCATGTACCTACCGGCGCATGGAGCTACCGATAAACAGTCATTGATACACGCATGTACCTACCGACGCATGGAGCAACCGATAGAGTTAGAGCAACTAATGACATTGAGCTACCGATGTTCAAGCTACTAATGTTCAAGCTACCGATGTTCAAGCTACCGATGCTGATTACCTACCGATCACTCGACTCACTGTTTGAATTTCTTTATTTCCTTTATTTAATCTATCTAACGGTCATATCATACATTTTAATGTTTTGTCAAATATCTGATAAAGGTTGTCGGATGTCAGGAACCCGTACCTCGTACCTGCTGAAAAGAAATCTTTTCTGTCCCCTGATGGGAGATAAATACGAGAAGACTACATACCAGAACGATGCGCGAACGTGTGAAGAAAACAAACAACAAGAAGCGAACCAAAAAAGTGCGGTGCATCCAATATACCAAAAAACGACACAAGCACGATAAGAACATAGAGGATCTCATAGACAATCAAGCATACTCGAGGAGTGTTCTGTGCATACAAGAAGAACTTCATCGACTACAATCTCACCACCTGTGAACCTGGAGCATACGACACTCTGTTTCTCAACAGAAATGAGAAGAGGACTCAGACTCACTTCTAATCAAATCCAAAGGAGTCCAGAGCTATACTGAAATCACTAGAACCATCTCTAAACTCTACATCTCTTGTTCTGTGATTTATTACCATTCATTTCGAGCAGTGTGTGTTATCTGATATATCTAACACATACACTGTCTCCTGTACTCAAACTGAAGGATCTGTAAATCCTTACAAAACTCTTTCATTCTTTCTTTCCCACGAAGAACTGTGGTAGAGGTCGTGTGTGACCTGGACAGCTGGTTGCTGTTGTACTGTTTCCCACGAAGAACAGTGGTAGAGGTCTTGGACCTGGACAGTTGTAAACTGTTGAACCCCGATCCAGGGTGTGGATCATTTTTATATAAACTTTTGAGAGGACTAAGTCTCGGCTTGAGACTGAACCTCTTGGTTACATTGTTGTGCCATCTATTTCAAAGTTTTATTCCGCTGCTAATCACTTTAAAACCAATACTGTTTTTAAAGTTACTTTGGTAATTAAATTAGCAAGTGTTTATGTTAAGTGTAGATTAGTAAGTTAGTTTCAAATGATAATCACACACTCCTGTGTTGATTAACTGGGAATTAATCAATCCCTTGAGAACCTAACATAATCTCTACATTAATATAAATTCACTACAGTTTAATCTATTATTTTGTTTGGGGGTCGTTAAGACATTGTTTTTAAATACAGAAATTTTAATTGGTACTCAATTCACCCCCCTCTTGAGTAATCCTCTCCGACCAACATTAATATCTAATTAAAATTTGAAACCAATTAAAATATAATATATCCATATAAATAAATAAGTTGGAAGTGTAATTTTGAGTAAAAAATCTGTATTTTTAATCAATTCATTAAAAAATGAAAACTTATAGAAAAATAACCAAAATTTAACAAAATATAATATTTAGGTTTTTCATTCAAATATGATGTTTATTTTGACATATTAATTCGACAAAAGTTTCAAAATTGGATTTAAAAATGGTTCTACATTAAAATAAAGTTAAACTACCTTAACATAGATATTGGGTTTTATGAGTTAAATTGGTTTTATTCTAATATTAGGCTTATAATATCATTTGAATGAGTATAAAAAATATTTATTTTTACATATAAAAAATTAAATTTACTTAATAAATATAATTATTTTAATATATTAGTATTGAAAAAAATTTGTGAACATAATAATAGTTTTCTATAAAAACACACCAATTATATTCATTTAATTCTTATATTTCTTCCAAATAATATTTAACTAATTAATAAATATTATTTTTCGATAAAAAATTTATTTTCACATATGTGAGTAAATAATATTAATATAATCTAATTTAATAGCAATTTTATATATTATTGTTAAATTATTATAATTATTTTAATAATATATTATTGTTCGGCAACATATGGTCTAACATGAAATGTAATCCATTAGGGAAAGTTATTTTTGCCTGTAACCAAACCTATCATCGGTGTTTCGTGTAAAAAATTAAATTGATTTTTAGGTATTTCTTGTAAGTGAAACATAGTGCTTTAATATAATTTATTATCAGAGTTACATGAAATACAAAATATCACAATGATTAAATTAATTTAAAAATAATAATTCACAAAATATTTTGGTGTTATAGTTATCGTGAGTCTATTTATATGAAAATATATGATGATACTTAAGGTAGTATTTGAATATAACCTTTGTATTGGTTGGAGAAAGTCTATTAGGAGTTGTTGGGACCTAGTCTCAGGTATGAGACCTTGTTATAGGTTTTTCTAACTTGAAAATGTTTGGATACAGATTAAATTAGTTTGAAATTGTATGCTAATTTACATAATTCACCCATGGAGTTTACAGTGGATGATCATTTGTTCCTTTTGGTGTCTCTAAGAGAGGTTCACTATATGATTTAGTGGCCAGTCAAGATGGCATATAGGTTTGTTGGACATTTTGATATTGTGGAGAGAATCAGGTTTATGATGAACCAATTGGAGCTTCCAAAAAGGTATAGTGATATTAAAGATTTTTCACATGTGTCAAAACATTGGTAGTATCACCACAACCCTTGTCATGTGATATATATTGAATATTTTGATTTTGAGGTTGATGTTTCCTTTGAGTAGCATCCAATTCATGTTATTGATCATATTAAGAAAGTGTTGCAGGGAAAGAGAGTGTTGATTTTTTGAGTGATGTTTTGGAATAGAAGTGTTTAGGTGGAATCATGGGAGAGAGAAATATATATTCAGGCTATATGGTGTAAGATTATTCCTTTGGAATCTTTGTGATTCTTGGAAGTATAGCTTGAGGACTATATGTTATAATGTGGGAGACTGTAAAATCATGACCTTTCAGTAGATTCTTCATGCTTGTTTTCATGAACTATTTTATATATTTTTTTATTATAACTTGTTTATGTATTAATTTAGTGGGTTTTCATTTGAATTAAGAGAAATTTTGAATCCCATGGGTTAATTCATTGTTGGAAGATGTTTTTTTGAAACTCATATAGTTTTAACTGGTAAACTATGGGGCCCTTTTAGAGTCACAAGCGGTGGGACATGGTTTTGAAAATCGTACGACATCCCTCCCCAAATAATGCACCCTTAAATAGATGGGATTTACATTGTGGGTTCATATTTCATAAAAGTATGGCCCTATAATTGGAAATTTTTATCACCGTGAATAGGGGTGAAGAGTTAATGCATATGATTTGGAAAAACATTAGCCTCTTCCCTAGAAACTGTGTGGGTACTGTTTAAACCCCCAATATTATTCATTGATATTCTTTGAAACCCCTATTTTTATACCCATTGACCCTCTCTCAATCAAAAAATTATTACTTTTTTATGGAGGTCCTGGAGTGTATTTATAGTCTCCCTAAACACTTTTCATGGTGAATAAAAAATATGATTGAAGGATCCCCTCTTCTATGTTATGTAATTGATTCCCCATTTAACTTTACCTCTGTATCATGTCTTTATATCCCAATAAAGAGGGATTATTTTTCATATTTTTATAAATATTTTATATCAAGTATTATATATTTTTGTTTCATTGGATCGTGGTCCATGGTATGGATTATAGATATCTTTTTTCAATGTGAATTTGACTAGTCAACAATATACCAAGGGTTGTACTTTTGAGAACATTGTCATTGACTCTGAGTTTGGGGGTTTAATTCCCAATTCCAACAATATTGACTATAATTTGATTTACTAAATTGATATGTTTCAATTTCTACACTGGTAATTTTCATTGATGTTAAATTGAATTAATTAATTGATTTTTCCAATGCGAATAAGTAATTGGTTGAATAATGAGGTTATGAAATTGATGGAATAATGGGTTTATGAAATTGTTCAAATAGTGGGATAATAAAAATGATTGAATAGTTTTATTTTGAAATTCATTGAATAATGGGATCTAGAAATTAATTTAATAATGTGTATATGAAATTGGTTGAATATTCTGATAATGAAATTGATTCAAGAATGAGATTATAATCTTTATTGAATACATGGTTAAAAATGGTTGATAAATGAGTTATGAATGTGAAACCATGCATGTGATATTATAAATTATGTGAACAATGAGTTGTGGTACATATAATGATACTCCAAATCCCCATGGGGTTATAGACTACCAATCTAGGTCCCCCATGATATATATTTATTACTTGTGATCACAGATTTGTGGGATGGTGACTACTGCCCCAAATACCCCTGGGGTGAAAAATTATACTCCAATACCCAATTATATAAATGTGAAATTTGAATTAATTTATATATAAAATCACAATATTTAAAGAAATAATATATGCCTTTGGTGGATAGTTCAAACTCAGGCACATGCTAAAGCAGGTATTATTGGTTCATGTGTCAATGAGAACCCATGGACCTATCTGGTTAATTAATGAACATTTAAATGTGAGAAATGTGTTCCATATCATTTGTATCTTATTATTTAAAAATATTTATACCATATTATAGATTTTTAATTTTTGTTGTTTCTTTGATGGTGTCCTTCTGAGTTATACTCACACTATACTCAGGCTCTCTAATTTGTACCCGAATAGAGTTCATGATTGTTGGAAATGAATAGGGAAGGTGTCCACTATTAGATGGATGAGATGGGATTCTTGATGGTGCATGGATGAGGGAACCAGACTTGATGTTGAGACACAACATGGAATTTATATTGTTTCTTTATTTTGGGTATTCATTATCACATGACACATGTTTGGCATGCTATATCCACTTGTTTAGTTTATGTACATCTTTTCCTGTTTTGGATTCATCATCTGATGTTGGTTTGTTTTCTATTATGGTACTTAATTTTTTATGTTTGTAATCATTTTTTATTGATTATTTATTTTTTGGTTTTCTTCTTTGATGAAGAGTTTATAGTTTCCCCACATTACATAATAGACCCTCGCTGCTATTTGAAAGCCTCTGGTGTACTGGGATGCATGCATGAGGTCATGTGACTATCAGACTTGGGGAATTGACATATATAACCTTGATTTTTATGTTACTCTAGGAAACCCTTAATATTTTAATACCATATAATTTAATAACAAATCTTATATCATTACACAGTTCATGGACCAGTGGGTTACCCATATATACTGGTATGTCTACCCACACACATGTCATTTGAAAAGGATTTACATTTACAGAGATACCATATAACCCTTATAAGACTCATATAAAAGTGATTTCAACCTTACAAAACAATAAAAAAATCAGGAATATGGGTTATTGTTATTAATAAAATACATTTTTACAGGAAAATAATCATAAATTTAAAATTAATTGGGTTTTGAGAATATCTAAAAAAGTTGGAATAATACAATTCTCCAGCTCCAATGACTTATTGTCCCTAAGAAGTGTCTCTCATGTCCTTTTTTAAAAACTCGGGCAATTGATCTCAAACATCAGACTCTAAATCCCACATTTCCTACATGATCTCTCAATTATTCTAATGAATCTAGACATATGGTACTATCATTTCCTACAATTCCTTCTCACTACAGTGTGTAATTTTCAGAAGACACTTCTTGTATGATGTGTTGGGATCTAGCTCAATATACTCAATGTTGGGGACACAAATAGTATTGATAACTTATCTAAAAATATTTGACACATGATGCATGTAGTACATGATTTCGTAATGAGAAGGAATGTCTTGATTGGATGCCAGTTTCCTAGCATCTCAATGACCATGAAGGGTCAGACATAACATGTGGAGGTCATGCCTTTCTTCCTCCAACATTGTGTACCTAAACAAGTAATCACATTCATGAAATCCCAATCACCCACAGTGAACTCCAAATGTCTCCACTTTTGGTAATAATGTGAAATTTTCCAAATTTTAGTGGTCATAAGCCTCTTCTGATTCAGTTTCACTCTATCAAAGATCCCCTGATCGAAACGATCCCCCCCACCAACATCATTTAGTGACTCATGCTAACATAGTGATGAATTACACAACCTCGGGTAAAGTTCTTTATAAGGATCCATCTGAATCAAAGACTACAAAATATTCTTTTTATGTGAATTATTATAAGGTTGGATGATAATCCCATGCACCATTGATGTTTTAACATATGATAAAATAATATCATCTAGTATGGGTATTTTCCAATCTAACAGTCTATCTACCTGAGAATGGTACAATATTCTCAATTTATGTTGCATCCCTTGGGATTTCTACCGGTCATCTTAAAAACATTTCATGACACATATGTCTATATTTGATACCATTGTTAGTGTAATTCCATGAAATTTTCAAATCTCATAGATGTATATATTTTCCATATCATCGACTAACTGGGTCTCCCAGTTTGCTAATAAGTGAGAAGCCCTCTTCAATCAATCATAAATCACCCGCACAACATCATGGATCCTCATTCTCCTGGGTAACCCCATCAAAATTCTATCATTAATTACTCCCACTTTCATAAGAGAAATATATGTGAATGAATAAAACCCCCAAGATGCCAGTAGTCGACCATTTACTTCTAGAAATTAATGCATTGAGACACAAACCCAATGATGTCCCTCTTCATCAATAACCACTAGAACTTTAACCTAATGTCATGGTATATCATTTTCCCACCAAGATATTCCAACCATATACAGGTGTGGAATTTCTTTATAATCTTAACATAGATGGAAGCAGAGAAAAATACTCTCACATGCGCAAATATCACATCATCATTGTCCAAAAACAACTAGGGTATCAGGTCCTCTCCATCGAGTTATTGTCACGTCACTGTTGAGTCAATAAGGTTTTCCTTATGAGTTTTCCATTCCTTCTTGTTTTGAAAATCACAAACACCTTATCTTTTAGAAAATTTGTTCTTACCACTGTTTTACTTCTCAAAGGAAAATTTCCTTCCTTAAGAAATTTACCCCTCTCTGGTTTTCATTGTTCATATCAATATTTTTCTTAAGTATAAAAACCAGGTTTATATCTATATTATCAGAATCGTATAATAATTAGATATGGAGAATTCTGTTTCAGGATCCGAATTCTCATTCCAAATTCTGTAATGAATTCTCATTATGAATTCTGATGATGAATTCTCATTACGAATTCTGATGCAGAATAATCATTAAAAATTCTGATGACGAATTCTCATTGCGAATTCTGATAACGAATTCTCATTACGAATACTGATGATGAATTCCCATTACGAATTCTGTGATGAATTCTCATTACGAATCCTGTGATTAATTCCCATTACGAATTCTGTGATGAATTCTCATTACGAATTCTGTGATGAATTATCATTACGAATTCTCTGGTGAATTCTCATTATGAATTATGTGATGAATTTTCATTACGAATTCCGTGATGAATTCTCATTACGAATTCTGTTATGAATTCTCATTACGAATTCTGTGATGAATTCTCATTACGAATTCTGTGATGAATTCTCATTACGAATTCTGTGATCAATTCCGATTACGAATTCTGTGATGAATTCTCATTACAAATTCTATGAAGAATTCTAATTATGAATTCCGGTGTAGAATTATCATTACGAATTCTAGTTATGAATTTTGATTACGAATTATGGACAAAATTTTTTATGAAGTTCGACTACGAATTCTTATGATAAACAGAATATGAATATCCTTGAAATGTAGACTCAGAATATAATTTTTTGTTAGACTCCGAACTTTTTACTTACACTCTGATTTGTTAATTTTCTTATAAAATGATGTCGTGCTTTCAATTACACATTTTTTGTTATAACTCGATGTCATCTATTCTGTTTCTAACTAACCATTGGTTAAGTGACACGTGTACAGGTCCCTCTGAGATTTAAGGAAAATATGACCATTGGAGGAGGGAGCCGACCATTGCAACTGAGCCTATAAATAGGAGCTCATTTGAAAGAGCTCAAAAATAAACAATAGAATAAGTTTATCACTCTAGAGACCACATGCAGTTAAGGTGAATTCAAGAGAGAGAATGTTTTTATGCCTTGTTCGTACTAAACTGCTCGTTCAAATTTCTTCGTGCAACTTCGAATGTCGGTGATTATATTTGAGGGCTTCTAGGGATTGGAAGATAGAGCTACTGACTACGTTGAAGTTCGAGGGCTTCCTTTCTGAGGAAGATAGAGGTTCCAACTATCATGAAGTTGAGGTCCTGCAGGGATAGCAAGACAGAGACTCCGATATTTGTACTGAGGTCTTACCCTATTGTAGGTAAGATATACTTTCTTGAAAGTATAAATCAAGGGACCTTTATCCAAGGTTGTTGGATACCCTTCTCTTTGGGTTATAAGATTTATATCTTGTTACTTGTTTTTTTACAAGTTTTTCCACTACATTTTGTATTATTAGGAAAGTATAATCTTCTTATTTTTTCTTACACTTTTATACTCTGATTTAGATATATTATATAAGCTTTAAGGTATAATCTCATATTGTAAACTTTAGTTAAGTTTCATTTTCGGGATCCATATTTCCGAAACTGGTTTTTCGGAATCACTTTCCAGATTTAAGAAAGTGTATAGAACTAGAAGTTTGTGACTTCATACTTTGTCCCAATCTTTCAATTGGTGGTAGAGGTGTTGTGAATTTGCATAGTTTAACTTTGTTAAAGTTAGATGTTTCCTTGTTTAAGGAAATTTTTAATGTGTACAATTCATCCCCTCTTGTATTTTGAGCATCTACATCATTAGTTCCGATCCTAAAATTGGTTTCAGAGGAGGTCTCTAAAATAATTATATTCACATATAAGTTTATCTTGCTTGGTTTTTCATTGTTCTATTTTTTTTTGTTTCTTAGTAATATTATCCTTGAATCCGAACTTTTTTTATTAACAAGTTATTGTGTAGAAAGATTTTTAATATGGAAGGAATCAATGTTGGTTCCATTGAAAACCTAAATCCTACAAGACCACCAATTTTTGATGGTAATGATTAATATTATTGTAGAGATCTAATGAAGAAATTCGTTATTAATACTAGTGTAGAAACTTTTGTTATGCTTACTGGAGGTTATCAAATTCCTGATAAGGAAGTTAGTACTTTCACCAATCAAGAGAAGCATGATTATCAATAAACTATAAGGTACACAATACTTTTCTATGTTCAATGACTAGGAATATATATAGCCAAATTTCTTCTTGTAAATCAGCTAACTGTATATAGAAGAAACTTGAAGTTACTCATTTTGGAACATCTAAAGTGATTGATATAAGAAGAGCCATGCTTAGAGCTGAGTATAATGGTTTTAACATTCTTTATGGAGAACCCATTTGTATAGTGCAACAAAGGTTTATGACTATCATCAATAGCTTACAATATATGGATGAAAAAGGTCTGGATGATGAATCTCTTGTTGACAAGATCATTGATATTATGCCCAATGAATGGGAATCAAAGAGAACTACTATTGATTAGAATAGGAAGGTTACTCAAATTTCCTTAGATGAGCTGTTTGGAACTCTTCTTCAACATGAAAGAAGGATAAAGAGAGATGCTGAAAACATCAAAAAGAATAATGGGAATTGTACTATTGATTTTACTACAACATCAAATCATATGAAACCTAAGACTCTTGAGAGAGTAACTAGATCCAAATCTAAGAAGGTTGTTATCCAATTTGAATGTAGTGAGAGTGAAGTCTTAGAGAATGAGTTAGAAAATCTTGCTCGAAGGATGAACAAGATAGCTTGGAAAATAAATTTCCAATCCAATTATAAGAGTAAGGAAATGAATGATAAGAAAGATTCAGAAGTCACATGCTATGAATGCAAGAGAGCTGGACACATAAGACCTGATATTCCTTTGCTCAAGAAGAAATAAAGAAAAGAGTGGCATTCTGAAAGGAATAGGAAGAAGTATTATAAAGCTAAGGCTAGGAATGTTCTGAAAGATAATGATACTGGGAGTGCCACTAGTGGTGACTATTCAGACGAATCTTCGTATTATGAATCTTCTAGACAAAAGAATCTTGGTCTAATATCCAGATTACCTATTGACAATCATTTATTTATGGCTAAGGTACACAATGCTGAATCATTGACCAATTTTTCATAATATTCTAATTATAGTAAATATTATAACTCTTCGGATGAATAATCCTCTTCTGATGAAGAAAATACTTTACCTACATATGAAGAAGTTTCAAGGTTTGTTGAACTTCTTGAGATTGAGAATTCAAAACTCAATAAAAAACATGAAAAGGAAAACTCTAGGAATAATATTCTTACTAAAGAAATATCAGATCTTTCTAAAGATCCTGATAAGAAAATTATTATTTTATAAGTATTTAAAAAATTTGTGAGGAAGTAAATTCTGAGAAGAATAAACTTTCTATAGATCTAGAAAAAGTAATTTCTAAGAAAAGAGTTTTTGAGCCTAGCTCTAGTTCCAAATCAAATGACTTTGAAGATAAAAACTTGGTTATAAAACTCAAGTCTGAAATATTTTCCTTAAAGAAGTGTTTGTCGAACTTTACCTTAGGTAAAGAAAATTTTGATAAGATGTATTCAGAAATATGACCTTTAAGAAACAAATCTGGATTTGGTTATACCCATGAAAAACCAACCTTTAGTAACAATTATTTTGTTCCTCAAAGTGCCCCATTTTGTACCATGTGTCAATGTTGTGGTCACTGGGAAAAGAATTGTTCTTTAAACAAAACCGAGTCTTTAGGTTTTCATAAGGCTTATTTTTCAAAGAAGATGTGGGTGCCCATTATTTTGTTATCTGAAAACCTTGGATACAAACAAGTTTGGATTCTGAAAGTCTAATTCTTTTCTTATTTTTAGGAATAAAAATAATGTACCAACAAAAATACATGGTACATGGATAGTGGATATTCCCGAGATATGACTGGTAACAAAAACTACTTTGAGAAGATTATCAAGACAAAAGGAGGAAAAGTAACATTCGGAGACAACGGTCATGGAGAAATTTTTGGTATAGGTAATATTGTTCCTCTTGGTAAAACCTTGATTTCAGATGTTTTGTTTGTTAAGGTTATTTTGCACAACCTCATTAGCATAAGTCAATTATTTGATGAAGGATTACTTGTGAATTTTAGGAATGATAAGTGTTTAGTACACAATTCCATGGAAGAGATTATTTTCTCTACCAATAGGCATGAGAATGTTTACACACTAAAATTAGAGGACCTTAAGAGCCAAGAATTACCTTGTCTAAGTGAAATGGAAGATCATTCTTGGTTATGGAATAGAATACTAGGTCACTGTTGTAAAGACCCGTAAAATTCAAGGGAATTTTTTTTTTGGGAATTTTACAAGAACGCAGTTTCTGATGGCACCTGATTCTGAGGCCCGGTGTGCCCGGAATCAATTTCTGAAGTTTGGATCGGGTACGTTCAGTGAATGAACGAGAAATTTTTCCTAACGTCTGAACCGATGCTCGGAATCGAAATCTGAGGGCACCAAAAGAATTTCTGCGTCGTTAATTTCTTAAGAACACCTTTTCCGGAGTTGTGTTTGCTCGGGTGAGGTTATTAAATTTTTAGGTTAACTAAAGAATAAAATAAAATTTTGTGCAACCGAATTTTATTTTTATTTAAGTTAGCTTAACCCTAAGCTTAATGGTTGGAGTGGGACCCACTAATACCCTAACTCCTGTAACACCCCGAGATTCCACGATACGCCTCTCTTTCAATAATGCAATAGCTTGCATTGTACGCAAGTTGGAGTTCTAAAACACCACGACTAATCAAAGTAGCCATTATGAATAGTAATAACCACTTTTTAAAATTATAGAAATTTTATATTTCAAAATGGAATTCATTTTTGGATTCGGAATATCGAAATTAGCCTATGTTGAATTTTTGGTATTTTTCTGAGAACATCTAATTTTTATGAATAGTGAAAAATACTTTAAAACAACTTTTTTAATCAAAATAATTTATTGTGATAAATTATACTATTTAGTGTTTTTAAGGTATAATTAGAATATATTTTTACCATTTTATCCAATGGTGGTCATTAGAATTAATTTAACATTGAAATTGGACATAAACAATTGCCAATCATTTGATATAAATTGTTTCTTAAAAACACGCTATTTGTCGTAACAGTGGGAATTAATTATAAAATTAATTAATGAAACTTATATGTTTGTAATTTTGTAAAATAGACATCATTTTTGAATTCGGAATATCAATTATAGCTTAGAGTGAAATTTTGGCCTTGTTCTGAAAAACTTCAATTTTTGATGAATAGTGAAACCACTAAGTGGTAGTTAAATAACTGATTTTTCGTTTAAATGAAATATTACCACTTCTGTGATTTGATTTTCAAAAATCCGACATACATGGTTGTCATTAAGAAGTAAAATTTGGTTCAATGAGATTAAAATAATTTTTTGGTGAATAGTAACTTTTAAGTTCTTAATCGCGATTAGAGGTAATTAGTGTAGTTTAAGGTACAAATAATGTTTTAATAATATGAGATGAGCATGACACTTGTCCTACTCCTATTGGATGAGTCATGGCCGACCAAGACAACCCATGGGTCAACTTGGTGACCCCATGTAGCCACTTTAGTTGGAAAATGACATTAATATATATTTATTTAATGTTAAAATTAAATTGACACAAACATGAGTTATTTTACTAAAACAGTTATTAAGTGGGGTTACACAAGTCCAAATTTTGACTATAAATATTCATTAGAAAGCTAAAAATATTTCCTACATCATAGTATTTTTTTTATAATTTTTATACATTAAATAAATTAAATTATTTATGACATCATTATGATGCAGCGATGACCTCATTATTTAACGATTTAAATAAAATGAGAAGATAATGCAAAATCCAAGGCTTACACTTGTCCAAATCCTATTGGATGAAGAGATTTCGAAACCTTATCACATTATCCACGAATTATATAAGTGTGGGACCTTTAGAATCCGAAAAGCATTGTATAATAATGTAACATTTCAATCTTACCAAAAGTGCCCCTCCTCTCCACTTATAAAAGGCCCCCACCTCTCCCACCTCATTTACATTTTCAAGCCATTTGGCTCGGCCAACCTCTGCCCAAATACTCTCCCAACTTCCCCCTCTTACTCCTAGAAGCCTCACTTTGGGAATAACTCTTCTCAAGGAATCCTTTGGCTCAAATCAAAAAGAGTTACCCGATTTTGAGGTAATGTCTTCTCTAATGTTGTTTTGTTTTATTTTTCTTCTCCAACCCCCTAAACTCTTTTTATTAATTTCTTTTGTAACAACACCAGTATCCTCAATATACTAGGATGTTGTTATAAGAAGGATTCGAGCTACACTTACACACACCTACATCTAATGGTTAAAGAACATACGGTTTCTGTGGATGGCGAATTTCTACCTCACGAAACGATGATTGTTCAACACTCATATAACACCTTCAAAGGTGGCCATTAATATGTCACTATTTTTATATATGATATATAATATGTTTATGTTTTACTTATTCTTCTGTATTTCTCATTTATGTCATACTTTATGATTTCCATTATGGGTAAAACGCGGTAATTTCATTTTAGGAAGTGCGGACTACCGCCCCCTCAAAGTGATGTGAATCGTTAATGCCATATGTGGGATGTATAAAGGATGGAGTAAATGATATTATATATGATATTATACTGGAACTATATTATACCTTTATATAATTATGATTTCATTACATTAAATACGAAATAGAAATGAAAGTAGCGTTCATGCGTACGTACGGCTTACTGTCTCCATGAACAGTGCATTTCATTTCTTACCTCTAAATGTTACGTAATATTATGAATGAATGTATATACTGGATATATATAATATATATGATATCTACATCATGAATATAATTCTGGATATAATGGATATTTCACCACATGAACAACTTGTAATTATAAGAAGGTTATTGTTGACACAAGTACCAAAGATCGACAAAACGACCGTTATTAACTTAAATTATTACATAACATTCATAACATTGTAATAATTGATATAAAAGGATAATGAAATTGAAAATGGTTCTTAATAAGGTAGATATTAACTCTAGTTTATTATTCAGGAGGTTAAAGAACGGTTGAGTCAAGTCGGACATGAGGTAAGGGAACTTCTTAACCCAATTTCTATTCTTTGGGTTAATCTCCTACTTTCAAATTATGTCATGATATTATTATGTCCTATCTTGTATTTGTACTTTCTTTATGTGTACTTATATTGAATACACATAATAGATCTATTTTATTTTAAAAATGATCTTTTTAAGGACTTTGTCTCAATCTCCTTTCATTGAGGCATATTTGGTTTTATACACAACTTTCTTTTATACGGTGTATAAACCCCTTTGACTTTTACATTTATTCAAAAGGAATATTTTTTATACGAAGCATTTTACTAAACAAGAAAAAGGGAATGTTTTCTTTTCCATACTTATGCGGTGACAACGACTTCTCCGCCACCGTGACCATTATTTGAGTTTCGGCTTCCTCTACAAGCCATCATTTTTTTAATGAAAAATAAATACAAAGTTTTAACTTTATTTTATTTTGGTATTGAAAATGGTTTTGAAAGCGTTTTTATTATATCAATGTGTTGTATTGATATCTTGTGATTGAAATGTGGAAATGTTATGTTTCCTTTATGCATGTTTTATGTGATACGATTATGTTATGGTTTATGATATGTTTAAACCTATTCATATGAGGAATGCATTGGACTTAATAAGTGACGGGTGGAGCCCGCTATAGCTCCTCGATGCATCGGCAGGTCTCATGAGACAAACTAGTGTCTTGGCACGAGGCCTTGACAAAATCTTATTTGTGGTCTTGGCACGAGGCCTTGACTACGTGGTTATGATAGTCTGGCATTATACATTCCATCATTATGAAAGTGGTTATTGATATTGCATGTGATTATTCGACCAGTAGAATATCCATGTGAAGAAGTGAATGGCATTATCTTATTTTACTTTTTCCATATTATGTTGAAGTTCAAGTTTAAAAGTCTTTTGTTTTAGTTATACATTGCCTTAAATGTTAATGTTTATTTATGAAAGCTTCCGCAATATTGTTATCCTTACTGAGCATCTGAGCTCACCCCTTTCAATGTTTTAATATTTTCCAGGATGTGAAGAAGTATTTTATGAATGACCTGCAGGGATAGTCCGAAGAGGATAGAAGTGTGGACTATGGAGACTATGTTATTATAGTTTTTCACTTTGTGATGTAATGTAACATTTATGAATGTATCTAGTGTTTCCAAGGCTACTAAACTAATCGGTCTTTCGAGACTTGATCTTTTGTGATCATGCCAATGTTACGAAGTAATGCACCGACTCTGGGTAGCTGGGGTCGGGGCGTTACAGTTGGTATCAGAGGCAGTTTAGTACTAACCTTGGAAGCTAGATTTAGATAAACTCTGATTAGATCACATATCCCGAAGATAGACTTTGAGGATTAGTATAGAAGAACTTCCTAGAATTATGGTATTGTAGAGATTTTGTGAGTTTTCCGAGCAATACATCTCTGTCTGGATACGAGCAGGTAGAGGCGGCTCTGGCAAAGATGTACCTAGGGGTAAAACCTGAAAACACCGATTTGAGCTAGACTCGAACGGGAACTGGTGCACGACAACGGGCCTTACTGCACTCTTGGTTACGACACTCCCGGGGGATATACTTAGGATAACTCTCATTTTCTTTACAAATCATTATGAAGGGTTTATGAGTATATACTTCCTCAAAGAAAACATTTTTATGATTATGGATTATATCCATAAATAGTTCAATTTATGTTAAGTATTTTATAAGTATGGAATTATGTATTTTGATTCATAAACTAATCTAGTTTATGCCATTGTTTAGAAATGGTGCCTAGTGGAATGAATGGAAACCATATCAATGTACGAACTCCGTGTAGGGATTGCCCTCCTGCTCAAGATAATTATTGTGGATCTGGAGATACAACTGGTGTTGATCAACTTATTACCATATTGTGACAACTCACTCAGGTTATGAATAATAACCTTACTCGTATGGAGCACCCTGATCCGCAACGTGGAGGATCAATGCTAGACCGTTTCATGAGGAAACAACCACCAACCTTCAATGGGAGTACAAATCCTATATTAGCTGAGCAATGGATAAATTCCTTAGAGAAAATATTCCATGCCTTGGGGAGTAGTGAAAGGGAGAAGGTTGTCATGGCAGTTTATCGCCTCACTGGAGATGCCGATCAGTGGTGGTCGCTGATTCAAAACACAAAGGAAGATGATGACGTATCAAACATGGAATGGAGGGAGTTCAAAGAGATTTTCTTATAAAAATACTTTCCTCGTGACCATCGAGCAGATATGGAAAGGCAATTTCTGATTTTGAGGCAGAAGGAGGATGAGAATGTCGCAAAGTATGAGGCTAACTTTACAAGGTTAGCGAGGCATGCTGCCGATTATATACGTAACCCAAGGAGTAAGATTGATCATTTCTTTGATGGGTTAAAACCATTTCTCCGTCGAGCTTTAGTATCACAATCCTTCTCATCATACGAAGATATTGTCTCGTTTACTATCAAGACAGAAAAGGAATTATCTAAGTCTTATGACAACAAAGTAAAGCAAGAGAAGAAGAGAACGGTGGAACAAGAGACAGATAAAGGGAAAAAGGGAAAGAAGGATTTTCCATTATGTGAAAATTGTGGGAAGAATCACCCTGGTACTTGCCTAAAAGGAATGGGAGTTTGTTATAAATGTGGAGAAAAGGGTCACCAGGCTCGTGATTGCAAGGGAAAGAAAGAGGCTGTCAAAGTTGAATGCTACAATTGTAGGGAAATGGGGCATTATGCAAATGAATGTCCTAAGCGTCAAGGAAACTTACCTCAGAAAAGGCCAAGGGATCAAGGACAATCTTATGTTGTTACTACAGTTGAAGCAGAATAACTAATGTATTGGTGCTTTTGGACTCAAGGATTATATTCTAGTTATAGGAATAATGTGATATATATATATGGATTGTACTGCAGTACTTGTTGATTTCAGTAAGGTTTTAATATGATTAATGTAATCATATTTTTAGTATCTGACAATAAGAGAAACGTTTCTTTGTTTGGGGAATCTGATATTACAATTGATTTTGGAATTTAGAGACCTTTTAGAGAAAGTCTGGACGGAGGTATTTTGGATAACTATTAAGGTTGGAATGGATTAAGTTGAACCATGGATAGTATTGTTTAAGGTTAAAGCATTTCTGAATATTATTTTTAGAATATTATAATACTATAGTTTTAGGAAAAGGACAACCTGCAGGGTGGGGCAAAACCCGTCGCGTCAGACAAAGCTGCAGGAATCGAACCCACAACCATAGTGCAACAAGCCTTTATTTCCTACCACTAGCCTACAGGAAGTCCCTGGTTATTACAAAATAGTTTTACTAATCTAAATGGTATGTGTTAACATTTGGAACCTTATACAATTAGGAAAAGTATAATATTTTTGGGTTCTATTATCTTTTTGAGTGAAAGGTGAGTTGAAGGTTGAAACTCTAATTGTCAGGCATAAATATATATATATACCTATCTGTTATTCAATGAATAAATTAATTCTTAAACTTTAGTAAAGGGATATTAAAACAAAAAAATGCGTTATCCTAATACTTTATGTCTTGTTGAACTGATGATATTTTAAATCAACATAGATTGAAGGCTTTGAGGCCCTCAATTTGACAGTTGATTGTGATTGATGACCTCAATCACTCCCTATGAATATTTACGTTTTTTCTCAAATTATATGTCTCTAATTGCCACCAATATTCTCCTAATCGAGATCATAATTGGGTGGTGACTTTTTCATTTCCCTTTCCCTCTTATTAAGGCTAAATTTTATTAACCTTATTTCCGATGTGGGTTTTCCACAAAGGTATTTTCCATTTTCAACCTCTTATTTTCAAAGAAAAATATCAAATTGCGAGGACGCAATTTATTGAAGGAGGGGAGAATGTAACACCCCGAGATTCCACGATACGCCTCTCTTTCAATAATGCAATAGCTTGCATTGTACGCAAGTTCGAGTTCTAAAACACCGCGACTAATCAAAGTAGCCGTTATGAATAGTAATAACCATTTTTTAAAATTATAGAAATTTTATATTTCAAAATGGAATTCATTTTTGGATTTGGAATATCGAAATTAGCCTATGTTGAATTTTTGGTATTTTTCTGAGAACTTCTAATTTTTATGAATAGTGAAAAATACTTTAAAACAACTTTTTTAATCAAAATAATTTATTGTGATAAATTATACTATTTAGTGGTTTTAAGGTATAATTAGAATATATTTTTACCATTTTATCCAATGGTGGTCATTAGAATTAATTTAACATTGAAATTGGACATAAACAATTGCCAATCATTTGATATAAATTGTTTCTTAAAAACACGCTATTTGTCGTAACAACGGGAATTAATTATAAAATTAATTAATGAAACTTATATGTTTGGAATTTTGTAAAATAGACATCATTTTTGAATTCGGAATATCAATTATATCTTAGAGTGAAATTTTGGCCTTGTTCTGAAAAACTTCAATTTTTGATGAATAGTGAAACCACTAAGTGGTAGTTAAATAACTGATTTTTCATTTAAATGAAATATTACCACTTCTGTGATTTTATTTTCAAAAATCCGACATAAATGGTTGTAATTAAGAAGTAAAATGTGGTTCAATGAGATTAAAATAATTTTTTGGTGAATAGTAACATTTAAGTTCTTAATCGCGATTAGAGGTAATTAGTGTAGTTTAAGGTACAAATAATGTTTTAATAATATGAGATGAGCATGAAACTTGTCCTACTCCTATTGGATGAGTCATGGCCGACCAATACAACCCATGGGTCAACTTGGGGACCCCATGGAGCCACTTTAGTTGGAAAATGACATTAATATATATTTATTTAAGGTTAAAATTAAATTGACACAAACATGAGTTATTTTACTAAAACAGTTTTTAAGTGGGGTTACACAAGTCCAAATTTTGACTATAAATATTCATTAGAAATCTAAAAAGATTTCATATATCATAGTATTTTTTTTATAATTTTTAGACATTAAATAAATTAAATTATTTATGACATCATTATGATGCAGCGATGACCTCATTATTTAACGATTTAAATAAAATGATAAGATAATGCAAAATCCAAGGCTTACACTTGTCCAAAGCCTATTGGCTGAAGAGATTTCGAACCCTTATCACCTTATCCACGAATTATATAATTGTGGGACCTTTAGAATCCGAAAAGCATTGTATAATAATGTAACATTTCAATCTTACCAAAAGTGCCCCTCCTCTCCACTTATAAAAGGCCCCCACCTCTCCCACCTCATTTACACTTTAAAGCCATTTGTCTCGGCCAAACTCTGCCCAAATACTCTCCCAACTTCCCCCTCTTACTCCTAGAAGCCTCACTTTGGGAAGAACTCTTCTCAAGGAAGCCTTTGGCTCAAATCAAAAAGAGTTACCCGATTTTGAGGTAATGTCTTCTCTAATGTTGTTTTGTTTTATTTTTCTTCTCCAACCCCCTAAACTCTTTTTATTAATTTCTTTTGTAACAACACCAATATCCTCAATATAATAGGATGTTTTTATAAGAATTATTCGAGCTACACTTACACACACCTACATCTAATGGTTAAAGAACATACGGTTTCTGTGGATGGCGAATTTCTGCCTCACGAAACGATGATTGTTCAACACTCATATAACACCTTCAAAGGTGGCCATTAATATGTCACTATTTTTATATATGATATATAATATGTTTATGTTTTACTTATGCTTCTGTATTTCTCATTTATGTCATACTTTATGATTTCCATTATGGGTAAAACGCGATAATTTCATTTTAGGAAGTGCGGACTACCGCCCCCTCAAAGTGATGTGAATCGTTAATGCCATATGTGGGATGTATAAAGGATGGAGTAAATGATATTATATATGATATTATACTGGAACTATATTATACCTTTATATAATTATGATTTCATTACATTAAATACGAAATAGAAATGAAAGTAGCGTTCATGCGTACGTACGGCTTACCGTCTCCATGAACGGTGCATTTCATTTCTTACCTCTAAATGTTACGTAATATTATGAATGAATGTATATACTGAATATATATAATATATATGATATCTACATCATGAATATAATTCTGGATATAATGGATATTTCACCACATGAACAACTTGTAATTATAAGAAAGTTATTGTTGACACAAGTACCAAAGATCGACAAAACGACCGTTATTAACTTAAATAATTACATAACGTTCATAACATTGTAATAATTGATATAAAAAGGATAATGAAATTGAAAATGGTTCTTAATAAGGTAGATATTAACTCTAGTTTATTATTCAGGAGGTTAAAGAACGGTTGAGTCAAGTCGGACATGAGGTAAGGGAACTTCTTAACCCACTTTCTATTCTTTGGGTTAATCTCCTACTTTCAAATTATGTCATGATATTATTATGTCCTATATTGTATTTGTACTTTCTTTATGTGTACTTATATTTAATACACATAATAGATCTATTTTATTTTAAAAATGATCTTTTTAAGGACTTTGTCTCAATCTCCTTTCATTGAGGCATATTTGGTTTTATACACAACTTTCTTTTATACGGTGTATAAACCCCTTTGACTTTTACATTTATTCAAAAGGAATCTTTTTTATACGAAGCGTTTTACTAAACAACAAAAAGGGAATGTTTTCTTTTCCATACTTATGCGGCGACAACGACTTCTCCGCCGCCGTGACCATTATTTGAGTTTCGGCTTCCTCTACAAGCCATCATTTTTTTAATGAAAAATAAATACAAAGTTTTATCTTTATTTTATTTTGGTATTGAAAATGGTTTTGAAAGCGTTTTTATTATATCAATGTGTTGTATTGATATCTTGTGATTGAAATGTGGAAATGTTATGTTTCCTTTATGCATGTTTTATGTGATACGATTTTGTTATGGTTTATGATATGTTTAAACCTATTCATATGAGGAATGAATTGGACTTAATAAGTGACGGGTGGATCCCGCTATAGCTCCTCGATGCATCGGCAGGTCTAATGAGACAAACTAGTGTCTTGGCACGAGGCCTTGACAAAATCTTATTTGTGGTCTTGGCATGAGGCCTTGACTACGTGGTTATGATAGTCTGGCATTATGCATTCCATCATTATGAAAGTGGTTATTGATATTGCATGTGATTATTCGACCAGTAGAATATCCATGTGAAGAAGTGAATGGAATTATCTTATTTTACTTTTGCCATATTATGTTGAAGTTCAAGTTTAAAAGGCTTTTGTTTTAGTTATACATTGCCTTAAATGTTAATGTTTATTTATGAAAGCTTCTGCAATATTGTTATCCTTACTGAGCATCTGAGCTCACCCCTTTCAATGTTTTAATATTTTCCAGGATGTGAAGAAGTATTTTATGAATGACCTGCAGGGATAGTCCGAAGAGGATAGAAGTGTGGACTATGGAGACTATGTTATTATAGTTTTTCACTTTGTGATGTAATGTAACATTTATGAATGTATCTAGTGTTTTCAAGGCTACTAAACTAATCGGTCTTTCGAGACTTGATCTTTTGTGATCATGCCAATGTTACGAAGTAATGCACCGACTCTGGGTAGCTGGGGTCGGGGCGTTACAACTCCTATGTAGGATATTGGTTAGGTGGGTCCCACATGACCCTCACCGCTTTATTTCCTTTTACCTTCCACGTGCATTTAATATGGTAACTCACCTGCACCCCCCTTTTTAAATGCCAAGTCAACACTCACGTTTAATTAAATTTTAAATGCTTCATTAATTGGTGAACTCTCATTAATTAAATTGTGATCTGTTTTGAATTTCAAAACAGTTGGCATGGGAAATAAAATAAGGCAAAGCCTTTTTTTATTAGGTGGTTGTTTCGTTGTGCGAGAAGAATTGGGAGAGGAATAACTCAAGCATTGAATCTTCACCTTCTTCGTGGAAGAACGCGAAGAACGCACCGTCGCCGATGAAGAACACCGACCTCCAACAAAGGGCGAGGAAGAACGCCGAACCCTCGGAGATCGACGATGCGTCGCCGTGTACCGCAACGCCAACGATCCTCCTTCCGCGATGCTTCTTCTGCGACATTCCTTCCCCCACGACAGTCTTCGATCATCAACCACTTGAGGTAGGGGGTTTGGTTTAATTAAATCTATATGAATTATATCCTCGACATGTGTTTAATTGTCGAAAGTCATTGAACCGCTAACACGGTGGGTGCGGACCAACGGACAAGTCCGAACCCACCATTTTTTTTTGTTCTTGGGGTGCGTATCAACGAGCGATGATGAAGCAGGCCACAAAGGCGTTATGAGGACTTCGTAATGAAGTGCAGGTCCCTGGAGGACCGCTGGCGAAGATGGCAGGCAAAACGGACAACCGGAGTGTGTTCGATGGTCCGTGGAAGACCCTGTCGGTGCGCCGCCGGGAAGGACCACCACGGTTGAAGCCGCGGCGGTAGGCGGCTGGTCAAGAGACTATGCGGGACCGAAGGGGGGGGGGCGTGGCACTGGGCTGCGTCCGCTGGCAAGGAACGTCACCCACGTGGGGGCCGCGGCGGCAATCAAGGGGGGCAGTCTCCCCCTTTGCGAGGCCACTCGGCCAGCGTCGAGCTGCCCCGGGCCGGGCCGCGCACTGTCGGGTTGGACCCGGACCTGAGTTGGGTCCACCCGATTCGGGCCGACCCGGGGGGGGTTGGGCCGGGTCGGACAGGGCCCAGACCCCCCTTTTTTGGAACTTTTTAGTCTTTTTTCCATAACATGGGCTACGGACCCCCCGATCAACGCACCGTCAGTTGCGTAGAGATCCTTGGATCGAGACGGTCGTTTCGGTATATTACACTCAAGGTTTCAAAGAACTTTGTGTATGGCCGGGTTAGTTCGAACACGAAACCAACCGAGCCCTCGGAGCGGAATCGCTTATAACTTGAGCTCCGGACGTCCGATTGATGTGCCGTTGACTTTGTTGGATTCCTCTCAGTGAGACGGACCTTTTGGATTACTCCGCTCGAGGTTTGGACACATTTGGAGTGCAATCAGGTTGGTTTTGACATAAAAACCAACCGGGCCCCCGGAATGAAAAATCCAATAACCCTCAGATCGGGCATCCGATTGAAGCACCATCTGTCACGTTGAGTTCCTCTTGTTGAGACGGAACTTTGAGATACATCAACTCCAGACTACGTGTCAGTTGATGTATCGACCCCTTGGCTCGTGGAGCGGACCATCCCGGAACGAGCATACTGTGTGTGGAAACCCAAGAGTTGGATGCGACTGTGACGATGAAGATCGTACTGAAATCCTATGTGGGTTCGACGGAGATGAAGACTGCACTAAAATCCTATGTCGGTTCGACAGTGATGAAGACCGTAATGAAATCCTATGTGGGTTCAACGGAGAAGAATACTGCACTGAAATCCTACGTGGGTTCGGCAGCGATAAAGACCGTACTGAAATCCTATGTGGGTTTGACGGAGATGAAGACTGCACTGAAATCCTATATGGGTTCGGCAGTGATGAAGACCGTACTAAAATTCTATGTGGGTTTGACGGGGAAGAAGACTGCACTGAAATCCTATGTGGGTTCGGCAGCGATGAAGACCATACTGAAATCCTATGTGGGTTCGACGACAATGACTACTGTTCTTGTATCCTACATGGGTCTGGCAGTGTCTGACTCTGTTCTTGCTATCCTATGTGGGTCTGGCAGAGTAAATGGTTTAACATCCTACGTGGGTCACATCTTAGATGAATCAGTGGCTATATCTGATCATCTCTATCACCGAAGAGGTATACCTGTGTGAGCTGAGTCTTGAATTCCAATCATTATCTTCGATATGATTGACTTGATTTCCTATGTGTATTGTGTGGTGTTATCCTGTGTGGACGTGATCGAACATGGTCTCGGATGTTGGAGCCAAAATGGAATTGGTGACATAGGTATATGTATGGGAATATACTTAAGTAGTGTTGGATGTTACTTCGTGATTGTATCTTTCCTTTGTGGAGTATCCTTTGTGGATTCTAGGAGACCTTCGGGGGTCTTGGGGTCCCTACTGAGTAGCGTATATGCACCTCTGCACGGGCTATGCCCGCACTACATTGTGTTGGATGCAGAAGACAGACAGTGCTGATCGTCGTTGAGGCTAGTGGAGCATTCGGTACCTGGAGGTGGACCACTGGGCGGGACTCACGCGGAGTGGACGGCTGGACTGAGGATCTGAGGTGGCTATCTGTACCCACCATTCATGTGGGACTTCCAGTGGAAGACTCGACGTTGTTTCTTTACTTACAGTTGTTGTACTTTCTTTCCAGTTGTACTTTACTTTCAGTTTGGGTTTGTATTCTGTCCCATTTACTTTTCGCACTTACTTTTGTACCCAGTTTTACTTAGTGTTTACTTCTGTTGGCTTACTCTGTGGTTTTTGTTGACTTTATAAAGGCAATGACTTCCTCTTTTTGTTGGGATTTATGCCTTAGTGCTAGTCGCCAGCCCCTGGCCTATGGGAGGCGGGCTTGGGGTAGTCACGGCACAGGCCCTGAGGACGGGTCGTGAAAAATTGGTATCATAGGAGTTCGGTTCTACCGCAGAACTCTGGACTCTGATCTTTCTTCTATGTGAAGCAATAATGTTAAGGGTATTGAATGTGGTTATTAGTCCAGGGAGTCCAGTGATGGTGCGGCAGCCGACGTATCCGTACACCAAGACCCTGAATTCTGACCGTGGCACACCTGTTTATTTTCAGGATGGCCCCATGACGGCAGCCAGCTAGGGTTCCGAGCATTGTGTGAGACGACAGCCCACCGAGCGATGAGGCCTCGGTGCAGGGCCCTTTGACAGCGGAGGCACCGGCGGTACCTATACCCGTCGATCCGCCGATGCTACCAGCCCCAGCTGCTGATATTGCATATCGCCTTAGCGCACTTCACGAGTTTCAGCATCAGAGACCGCCCAGTTTTCATAGGGAGATGGACCCTCAGGCAACCTAGGATTGGCTGGAGGTGGTTGTTCGAGTTTTCAAGTTAGTGGGGACACCAACGGACCTCATGGTTATCCTCGCAGCGAGCCTCCTGCACGCAGCAGTAGGCAGATGGTGGAGCTTGATGCTCCAGGTGCACGACCAGGTGTCTCTCCTCTGGACGGACTTTGAGAGCCTCTTCCGCTCAGAGTTCGTCCCAGCCACCCTCCGTGCGGTGCGCATCTAGGAGCTTCTACAGATGCGGCAGGGAAGCATGACGGTCACCCAGTACTCGAAGATATTTACTAATCTCTCATGCTATTCGATGGACATGGTACGAGACCCATTCTTCCAGGCCCGGACCTTCGAGCAGGTACTGAGGCATGAGATCAGGGCATCGATGATCTCTCTCAGCATTCCGACACAGGCAGGAGTACTGGAGCAAGCTCTTCTCATTGAGATATTTCTTGTTGAGCCTACGCCAGCAGCGAGACCTATCGCAGGGCGGCACGTAGCAGAGTCGTCTTCAGCTGGCAGTCGACGGATGTCATAGGGGTCCAAGCGGACCGGACCATCAGGAAGACGACCTCAGGACACTGGCTCAGAGGTGCGGGGCACAGGGCATAGAGCCAGCCTTCCGAGGAGCAGACAGTGCTACGCATGCGACAGGCAGGGCCACATGGCCCGTGAATGCCCAACCCGTCGTACAGAGGAGCAGTAGATGGTTGAGGGGCCACCCAGGCAGAGGCAGAGGTTTGACCGTGGCGGTCCGCCGAGAGCAGGAGGATGAGGAAGGGGATCTGGACGAGCAGCAGGTAGTGGGAGATGCTTTGAGGCTTTACCACCACCACCACCAGGAGGTCCACCCCGACCACAGAGAGCTGGCGGGCAGAGACAGGCTCATCTTCAGGCAGCAGAGGCCTACGACCATGGAGCGCCAGAGATGATTCGAGGTACTATATGTGTCTACTCCACCCTTTCTGTAGTTCTTATAGACAAGGAGCGAGTCATTCTTTTATTTCCGCTGCCCTTGTTCGAAGATCGGAGATTCCGACGGAGTCGTTGGCTCGATCCTTACATGTAGAGACTCCTACGGGAGCAGACTCGACGATTACGCACTGGTGTCGGCAGTGTGAGCTTACTCTAAGAGGCGAGAGATTCGGCTGGGATCTTCATGTAGCGGCGTCGAGGCCTTACGATGTCATCTTGGGCATGGATTGGTTATCCACATTCCATGCTCAGATTGACTGTATTAGGCGCAAGGTGTGGTGTGTTCTCACCGATGGGAGTAGGTTCACCTTCACCGGCGAGAAGGGAGCCTTTCTAGCACAGGATGGACTCACGCAGAGGAGAGGATAGCCCATCACTCATCAGTTGGATAACCTCATCCTAGGAGCAGTTGACGTGCATAGTCCTAGTTTTCCTATAGTGGTGGATCAGTATGCGGAGGTTTTCCCTGACGATGTTCCAAGACTACCTCCTCACAGAGAGGTAGACTTTTATATTGACATGTACCCCGGGACAGCCCCGATGTCCACTCCAGCATATTAGATGGCCCCCACTAAGCTTCGAGAGCTACGGTTACAGTTGGAGGACTTGCAGGGCAAGGGATTCATCTGACCCAGTGTTTCACCCAGGGCTTCCTTGATATTGTTCGCCAAGAAGGTGAACGTGAGCTTGCAACTTTGTGTCAAGTATCGTCACATGAAACAGGTGACCTTGAGGAACAAGTATCCGCTACCGAGGATTGAATACCTCTTCAATCAGCTCAAGAGAGCATGGTGGTTCTCAAAGATAGACCTTAGATCAGGCTATCATCAGCTCAGAGTTCTAGATGAGGACATGTAGAAGACGGCCTTCAGATGTCGGTATGGCCACTATGAGTTCTTGGTTATGCATTTTGGTGTAACCAACGCTCCAGAAGTGTTCATGGGTCTCATGAACAGGATCAGTCAGCCATTCCTCAATCAATTTTTCGTGGTCTTCATCGACGACATATTGATATACTCGACCACTGAGGAGGAGCACACCTACCACTTTTGGGTTGTAATAGACACACTCCTAGAGCACCAGCTTTATGGAAAGCTCTCGAAGTGTCAGTTCTTGTTACGTGAGGTCCAATTCTTGGGACACGTCATCTCTGATGCGGGAGTCGCGGTGGATCCCACGAAGATCGAGGCAGTGCTAGCTTGGGAGCCACCCAGGAGCGTGACAGAGGTGTAGAGTTTCTTGGGTATAGATGGGTACTACCAGAGGTTTGTGCCAGACTTCTCCAAAGTTGCGGCACCACTCTCAGCTTTGAAGAATAAGGGGAAACCCTTCATGTGGTCAGACCGATGTCAGCGGAGCTTCCAGTAGCTGAGAGAGAGATTGACTAGCATGCTTATCTTGAGGCTACCAGAAGAGGGAGTAGGGTACATAGTCTACTGTGATGCATCAGGGACCAGAATCGGATGTGTCTTTATGCAGGAGCGGGCCGTGATCACTTATGGATCACGTTAGTTGAGGCAGCATGAGCAGAACAACGCTACCCATGACCTAGAGTTAGCAGTAGTGGTCTTTGCTCTGAAGATATGGTGACACTATCTGATGGGTGAGCGCTTTACAGTCTACTCTAACCACCAGAGTCTCGGGTACATCTTCTCAAATATGGACCTAAATTTGAGATAGCGGTGATGGCTCGAGTTCCTCCAAGACTATGACTTTGAGATAGTCTACACTCTTGGGAAGGTGAACGTAGTAGTTGATGCTCTCAGCAGGAGGACGGGCATCCAGCTACTCGGGGAGGCGATGGAGTAGCTACCCACTTTGCAGATATCCTTCGTGGATAGAGATGGAACAACCTTTCTCAGTCACTCACAGTCACTCCTCCACTACTGCAGTGGGTCAGAGAGGCACAACGTGAGGACGCTGACTGTGAGACGCGGCGTGCGCAGATATCCTCAGGACAGGCACCTGATGGATTATCTATAGGAGGAGAGCACGATGTCCTTTTTAGAGGACGTACCATGGTACCAGCTACTTTGTAGGAGGAGGTGCTGAGAGAGTTTCACACTTACCCTTTAGGAGTACATCCAGGAGAGGCGAATATGTACCAGGATCTCAGATGACAGCACTGGTGGCCGGGTATGAAGAAGGTTGTGGCAGAGTTCATTTCTCGATGCCTCACCTTCCAGTAGGTGAACGCAGAGCACCAGGTACCAGAAGGCTTGGTACAACCCTTGGGGGTCCCAGAGTGGAAGTGGGACAGAATATCTATGGATTTTTTGACTAGACTTCCACGTACTTCCAGAGGTCACGACTCCATTTGGGTGATTGTCGACTGACACACCATGTCGGCCCACTTCTTACCCATCAGAGAGACGAGCTCAGTAGAGATCTTGGGACGCCTCTACCTTCCAGAGATTTTAGAGATTCATGGTGTGCCATCATCTATCATCTCTGATCGAGATGATCACTTTACTTCCCGGCTTTGGAAGGGGTTGTAGGAGGCAATCAGGACGCATCTACGTCTGAGCACTGCCTTTCACCCTCAGACGGATGGTCAGACGGAGAGGACCATTCAGACTCTCGAGGACATGATCCATCCATGTTTCCTCGACTTTGGTCGCAGCTGGGAGGACCATCTACCCTTGGTGGAGTTCGCGTACAACAACAGCTACCACTACACCATCGGGATGGCACCATACGAGGCGTTGTATTGCCGACCTTGCAGATCACCTCTGTGCTGGACAGACCCTTGGGAGTCAGCACTTGTGGGACCAGAGATGGTCCAGGCCATGACAGAGAAGGTCCAGGTCATCCAGGAATGGATGAGGACAGCTCAGAGCCGGCAGAAGTCTTATGCTGATAGGAGGAGGAGGCCACTGGAGTTCGAGGATGGTGACCACGTCTTCTTGTGGGTCTCACCTCTACGTGGATTACGGAGATTTGGCCGAGGCGGCAAGTTATCTTCATGGTTCATCAGACCATTCCATGTCCTTGGCAGGATAGGCGAGGTGGCTTATCGCCTAGCTCTACCACCTCAGTTGCACCGGGTGCATGACGTCTTCCACGTTTCTCAGCTAAGGAGATACGTGCACAACCTGACGCATATCATCGACCATGGGGAGCTGGACATTGATGATGGGGTGACTTTTTCGGAGGTCCCGGTGGAGATTGAGGATCAACAAGAGCGGGTCCTACGTGGATGGTTGATTCCTCTAGTGCGCATCAGATGGCAGCACGGGAACCTTCAGGAGAGCACTTGGGAGTGGGAGGCTCAGATGCGTGTAGAGTACCCCCTTTTGTTTCCCAGGTTTATGATGTATCTTTACGGGGATATAAAGTCCTGAGATGGGAGTAATGTAAAGACCCATAAAAATCAAGGAAAATTTTTTCCCTTGGGAATTTTACAAGAACGCAGTTTCTGACGACACCTGATCCCGATGCCCGGTGTGCCTGGAATCAATTTTCAAAGTTTGGCTCGGGTACGTTCAGTGAACGAACGAGCAGGTTTTCCTAACTTTTGAACCGGTGCTCGGAATCAAAATCTGAGGGCACCGATGGAATCGCAGGGCCAGTAATTTCTTAAGAACACCTTTTCTGGAGTTGTGTTTTCTTGGGTGAGGTTTTTAAAATTTGGGGTTAACTAAAGAATAAAATAAAAAAAAATTCAACCAAATTTTATTTTTATTTAAGGTTGCTTAACCCTAAGCTTGATGGTTAGAGTGGGACCCACTAATACCCTAACTCCTCGGTAGGATATTAGTGAGGTGGGGCCCACATGAGCCCCACCACTTTATTTCCTTTTACCTTCCACGTGCATTTAATATGGTAACTCACCCGCACCCACCTTTTTAAATGCCAAGTCAACTCTTGCGTTTAATTAAATTTTAAATGCCTCATTAATTGGTCAATTCTCATTAATTAAATCGTGATCTATTTTGAATTTCAAAACAGTTGGCTTGGGAAATAAAATAAGGCAAATCCTTATTTTATTAGGTGGTTGATTCGTTGTGCGAGAAGAATTGGGAGAGGAATAACTCAAGCCTTGATTCTTCACCTTCTTTATTGAAGAACATAAAGAACATGAAGAACGCACCATCACCGAAGAAGAACACCGGCCTCCGACGAAGGGCGACGAAGAACGTCGAACCCTCAGAGATCGATGACGCGACGCCGTGTACCGCGACGCCGACGATCCTCCTTCTGCGATGCTTCTTCCGTGACGTTCCTTCTCCCAAGACAATCTTCGATCATCAACCGCTTGAGGTAGGGGGTTTAATTTAATTAAATCTATGTGATTTATATCCTCAACATGTGTTTAATTGTCGGAAGTCGTTGAACCTCTAACGCGGTGGGTGCGGAACAACGAACAAGTCTGAACCCACTGTTTATTTGTTCTTGGTGTGCCGATCAACGGGCGACGACGAAGTAGGCCACAAAGGCGTTATGAGGACTTTGCAGTGAAGGGCATGTCCTGGGAGGACCGCTGGCGAAGATGGTAGGCAAAACGGGCCACTGGAGCATGTCGGGAGGTCCGCGGAAGACCCCGCCAGCGCGCCATTCCGGCACGGTGGCGCTAGCGGCTGGAGGCGGCGGCACCTGGTGCGCCGCCGGGAAGGACCGCCGCGACTGAAGTTGCGGCGGCAGGCGTCTCATCACGCGATCGCGCGGGACCGAAGGGGGGGGTGCGGCGCTGGGCCGCGTCCGCTGGTATGGAAAGGCCCCCACGCGGGGGCCGCGTCAACAATCAAGGGGGTATCCACCCCCTTTGCGCGGCCGCTCGCCCAGCGTCGAGCCCCTCCAGGTCGGACCCGGATCCAGGTCGGGTCTTCCCGGTTCGGGCCGACTCGGTGGGGGGGGGGGGGGGGGTTGTGTCGGGTCGTACCGTGCCCAAACCCCCCCTTTTTCAGAACTTTTCGGTCTTTTGCCCATAACATGGGATACGAAACCCCGATCGACGCACCATCAGTTGTGTAGCGATTCTTGGATCGAGATGGTGGTTTTGGTATATTACACTCAAGGGTTCGGAGAACTTTGGGTATGGCCATGTTGGTTCGAACACGAAACCAACCGGGCCCTCGGAGCGGAAACACTTATAACTTGAGCTCTGGACGTCTGATTGACGTGTCGTCGACTTTATTGGACTTCTCTTAGTGATCCGGGCCTTTTGGCTTACTCCGATCAAGGTTTGGACGCAGTTGGAGTGCGGTTGGGTTGGTTTTTACTTAAAAACCAACCAGGACCCCGGAACGAAAAGGCCAATAACTCTCAGACCGGGCGTCCGATTGACGCGCCGTCTGTCACGTTGAGTTCCTCTTGTCAAGATGGAACTTTGAGATACATAAACTACGGACTACGTGTCAGTTGATGTATCGAACCCTTGTCTCGTGGAGCGGACCCTCCCGGAATGAGCATGTTGTGTGCTGAAACCCTAGAGCTGGCTGCGACTGTGACGATGAAGACCGTACTGAAATCCTATGTGGGTTCGACGGAGATGAAGACTACACTGAAATCCTATATAGGTTCGGTAGCGATGAATACCGTACTGAAATCCTATGTGGGTTCGATGGAGAAGAAGACTGCACTGAAATCCTTTGTGGGTTGGGCAGTGATAAAGACCGTACTGAAATCCTATGTGGGTTCGACGGAGAAGAAGACTGCACTGAAATCCTATGTGGGTTCGGCAGCGATGAAGACCGTACTAAATTCCTATGTGGGTTCGACGGGGATGAAGACTGCACTTAAATCCTATGTGGGTTGGTAGCGATGAAGACCGTACTGAAATCCTTTGTGGGTTCGATGGAAATGACTATTGTTCTTGTATCCTACGTGGGTCTGGCAGTGTCTGACTCTGTTCTTGCTATCCTATGTGGGTCTGGCAGAGTAGCTAGTTTAGCATCCTACGTGGGTCCTAGATTAGATGAATCAATGGCTATATCTGATCATCTCTATCACCGAAGAGGTATACCTGTGTGAGCTGAGTCTTGACTTCCAATCATTATCTTCAATATGATTGACTTGCTTTCCTATGTGGATTGTGTGGTGTTATCCTGTGTGGACGTGATCGAACTTGGGCTCGAATGTTAGAGCCAAACTGGAATTGATGACTTAGGTATATGTATGGGCATATACCTAGGTAGTGTTGGATGTTATTTCGTGATTGTTTCTTTCCTTTGTGGAGTATCCTTTGTGGATTTCATGAGACCATAGGGGGTCTCGGGGTCCCTACTGAGTAGAATATACTCACCCCTGCATGGGCTATGCCCTCACTACGTTGTGTTGGATGCAGACGATGGACAGCGCTGATCGTGGTTGAGGCTAGTGGAGCAGTTTGTACCTGGAGGTGGACCACTGGGCGGGACTCACACGGAGCAGAAGGCTGGACTGAGGAGGTGAGGAGGCTATCTGTACCCACCCTTCAGGTGGGACATCCAGTGGATGGCTCGACGTTGCTGGTTTACTTTCAGTTGATGTACTTTCTTTCCAGTTGTACTTTACTTTCAGTTTGGGTTTTTATTCTGGCCCTTTTACTTTCTGCACTTACTTTTTTACCCAGTTTTACTTAGTGTTTACTTCTTTTGGCTTACTCTGTGGTGTTTGTTTACTTTATAAAGGAAATTACTTCCCCTTTTTGTCGGGATTTATGCCTTGGTGCTAGTCGCCAGCCCCTGGCCTTTGGGAGGCAGGCTAGGGGTTGTCACGACACGGGCCCCGAGGACGGGTCGTGACAACTGTAACCTTATAATCTTATGTAAACTCTCTAAGAAGATACTAGTTAGGGATATACCAGAGCTTATATTTGATTCTTCTAATGTTTGTGATCCTTGTAAATATGGAAAGCAACATAAATCTAGTTTTAAATCAATCGGTGAAGTGTCTACAACTAATGTGTTATAGTTGGTGCACATAGATCTTTTTGGTCCAACACAAACTGGAAGCATTGGTGGAAAATACTATGTGTTTGTTCAAGTTGATGATTACACTAGAATTACATGGGTTTATTTTCTAGCAAATAAGTCTGAAGCTTTTTCTTATTTCAAAAGTATTAGAGCCCAAGTTAAAAATGAGAAAAACCTTCCATTGAAAAATATTCATAGTGATCATGGAGGAGAATTTCAAAATTCTGATTTTGAAACTTTTTTGTAGTAGAAAAGGTATTACTCAAAACTTTTCAGCACCTATAACTCCTCAACAAAATTGTGTAGTTGAAAGAAGAAATAGAATTATTCAAGAGATAACTAAAACCATGTTGAGTGAATATTCTATAGCTAGGCATTTATGGGATGAAGATGTAAGTAAAGATTGATATACTATAAATCGAGTATTGATTGTACCTTTTCCTAATAAAACTCCTTATTAGTTATGGAATGGTAGAAATCCTAGACTTTCCTACATCAAGGTTTTTGGTTGCAAGGTATTAATCCTGAATACTAATGATAACTTACACAAATTCGCACAAAAATCCGATGAAGGAAATTTTTTAGGCTACTCCACAACTTATAAGGCTTATAGAGTTTTCAACAAAAACCCTTGTACTGTTGAAGAAACAGTGCATGTAAAATTTGATGAATCTGATCCTTTTGTTTTTAAACCATCCCAACCTACATCCTTGGATGTGTTTTCAAAAACTGATTATCATCTTTTGTTAGAAGATCCTTCTGATAAGGAAAATGTTCACGAAAATATTTCTGAAACATTTACCCCAGAAGACTTTCTACCCTATGTTGATGAACATGTCTTACAAAACCCCAGCCAAGTGTTTCTTAAGAATCATCCCAGTGATATAATCATTGCTGATGTAAATAGACCTTTAAGGACTAGAAGTTTATTGAGGAATGAAGTATAACATCTAGCATTTCTTTCCCAATTAGAACCAAAATTCACTGATAAAGTTTTAGGTGGTGATGATTGGATCAAAGCCATGCAAGATGAGCTAAATGAATTCAAAAGGAATAAAGTCTAGACCTTGGTTGAAAGACCTAAGGAAAATTCTGTTATTGGAGTAAAGTGGGTCTTCAGAAATAAGTGTGATGAAAATGGAGTCATTGTTAGAAATAAATCTAGACTAGTTGCTAAAGGCTATAATAAGCAAGAGGGAATAGACTATGAAGAAACTTTTGTCCCAGTAGATAGAGTTGAATCTTTTCATATCTTACTTTCCATTTCAACATTCTTCAATTTTAAACATTTTCAAATGGATGTGAAATGTGCTTTCTTAACGGTTATGTACAAGAGGAAGTTTTCGTTGGACAACCTCCTGGATTTGAAGACAAAAAATATCCTGGTCATGTTTTTAGACTTACCAAAGCTTTTTATGGACTTAAACAATCCCCTCTATCCTAGTATGATAGACTAACCAGATTTTTGCTTCAAAATAACTATGTTAACGGAAATGAATATCCAACTTTTTTTATAAATAAAGACAAGAAAAATGTTTTGATTGTTCAAATATATGTTGATGAAATCATATTTGGTTCAACTCAACAATCGTTAACTGATTCCTTTGCAAGTCTAATGAAATATGAGTTTGAAATGAGTATGATGGGTGAGTTAACATTTTTCCTTGGTTTTCAAATTTCTCAAAAACCAGAATGAACCTATATATCTCAACATAAGTATATTAAATATATTATTAAAAAGTATGGATTTGACACCACTAAAAGTATTAGTATTCCAATTGGTACCTCAAACATACATGATATTGATGAAGCTGGGAAACCAGTGGATCAAACATCTTTTAGAGGTATGATAAGAATCCAATTATACTTGATAGCTAGTAATCCAGACTTAATGTTTTCAGTATGCATTTGTGAAAGATATCAATCCAATACTAAGGAATCTCATTTAAAGTTAGTGAAAAGAATTTTTTGCTACTTAAAAAGAACCATGGATCTAGGATTATTTTATACTTATGGAAATGATTTTATCTTAAAAAAAAATTCAGATGCTGACTTTGGTGGGTGTAGAATCGATAGAAAAAGTACATCCGGAACTTATCATTACTTAGGAGATTAGTTAGTTTCATGGTCATGCAAGAAGAAACACTCAGTAGCACTTTCCACTGCTGAATCTAAATATATAGCATCTAGAAGTTGTTGTGCTGAAGTGATGTGGATACAACAGACACTCACAAACTATGGCTTGAGTTATATTAAGACTCAAATTTTGTGTGATAACACAAGTTCCATTGCTCTTAGTAAAAACCATTTAAATCACTCCCATGAAAAGCACATAGATATTAGACATCAATTTCTTAGGGATCAAACACTAAAAGGAGATATTATTCTTCTATTTATCGGAACGCAAGATCAACTTGCTGATATTTTCACAAAATCTTTACCTTCCGATAGATTTGAATACATTAAACAGAAGTTAGGAATGATAACTGTATGGTAATATTTCTTCATTAACTTCTTCTTGAAACATTCTCCTTACAGTAATAAACTCCTTTTTATAGGGGGAGTACATTTGTTTGTTAGATTTTGAAAATTTTTCGTAGTGAGATTTTGAAAAAATTTTGTAGTCAGTTTTTTCAAAAAAACATTCATATTGAGCTTTTTCAAAAAAAAATCGTAGTGAGATTTTTCAAAAAATTTCATAGTGGGATTTTGAAAATATTTCGTAATTAGCCTTGGATAATTTTTCGTAGTGTCCTTTTAGAAAATATTTCATAATAAGATTTTGAAATTTTTTTACTTGAACTTTCATAATGAAATTTTCATAATGGAACTTTCGTAATAAAATTTTCGTACGTAGAATTTTTGTAATAAAATTTTCGTACAGGATCTTTCGTAATGAAATTTTCATACTGGAACTTTTGTAATGAAATATTTGTATAGAGAATTTTTGTAATGAAACTTTCATACTGAGAATTTTTGTAATGAAATTTTCGTACTAGAACTTTTTTAATGAAATTTTCGTACTGAGATTTTTTATAATAAAATCTTCGTACTGAGAATTTTCGTAATGAAATTTTCATACTGAGATTTTTTTTCAAAATGTAATTTTTCATACTCATGTTTTTTGTATTGAGTTTTCCGTATTAATATTTTCGAAGTCAAATTTTCATCAATAAGAATATAACCTATTACGAATAATATTTCTAGCCAATCCGAAAGGTATGATTTCCTTTCTTAAGTTTTTGAAATCATATTTTACTTTCTGGTATTTCCTTATGTGTTTTAAAATTTCTCGGATTCTAGTTTTCTTAAATCTGATTTTTTTCTTAAAACCTCAAAAGATCGGAGTCAGGTTTTCCTTGCGGCTTGTTTCTCAACCGTCAGATCAAATCTCAATGAATCTCAATCGTTCGATCAACCCTGGAAGTTGAACTACCTGCCTCAACGCCTATATAATGGGGACCACCGAGGGTTGTCCCACATCAGATATCATGATTTTTCATCTCAAATCTCTATCCTCCTTTCTTAAGGCCGCTCCGATTTCTTCCAAGACCATTCTTAATCCTTCAGAAGCATTCAGTTCCGAATGTCTGTACAAGCCACTTCTCATGATATGTCAACCGTAAAGACCATTTCTAAATGGTTAGTTTATAGGGAAAGGCTGATGAATCCAAATTTCTACATGTATGATTCTCTTATATCTAGGAATATCATATTGAATGGATGGGAGGATGTTTTCTTATCAAAGCTAGCGAATCAGGATCCGATATATACAGATTTCCATGTAGACTTTTACGAGTCTGTTTCCTTCCTTGAGGAAGATGTCAGAGAGTTGTTTTCTTTCAAGTCCTATGGGAAGACTTACAGATTATCTTCCACCAAGGCTGCAAGCTTGGTGGGTCTATCATATGAATGTGAAGCTGAATTTTTCTCAGACAAGCTTTCATATGAGCAAGGAAGTTTCAATAAAGTCAAGGATAAAGAATGCCTTGGACTTAAAGATGTTAAGTCCGCTAAGATTGCTCATCTCTCATCGAATAATCAGATTATACAACTGTGGGTACAAGGTTTCTTTGTACCGAGAAGGGGTGATAAGGATAATCTCAAGAAGAGTGGTATATACATCTTAGATTTTTTGGTAAATCTAAGGAAGTTAAATTTGATGAGGCATGTTCTGATTATAGTTAAGAATATAAAAGAACGGAATCTGAAAGCTCAGATTATAATGTATCCGGCCTTTCTTTCTATGCTTATTATCAGGTGTCTTGATTCGTTTAAAATTTCTTGCACATCCAAGCCATGAAATTGTAAAGTAATGCTGGTTAGTGATGATACGTTGAAGAGGATGGAAACGGGTTTTTCCATTGAATCCATAGAATTCTATTCTTTACTAGAGGAAGAGGTTGAGGCAGTTCAGAAAGATCAACAAACTCTAGAACCATCAATGAAATCTGGGAAGAAAAGTAAATTGAAGGAAGTGGAAGTTGCTAAGAAAACCCCCAAGTCTAAGGAAACTCAAACCACACTCCCTAAACCCAAGAAACAAAAGGCTTATCTAGATTAGGTGGTTTCCAAGTGGAGGCAAGCTAAAGAAAAAATGAAAGAAGGGGAGCCTCAATTCAGATTGGACCCTGCTGAGGCTTAGGCCTTGAAAGAGAAAGCAACATATGAATTAGAAAAGCAATCCAAGGAGAAGAAGATGAAGAAAAAGATGTCAGAGGCAGAGATTGTTCAATATATTCTCATAGCTACTGAGGTAGCATCCAAAAATTTACCCATTCTGAAATCCTTTTTGGTTGAAGGTTTTCCTGAAACTCCAGGAGAGAAGACTCTAGAAAATTCTAAAAAGAAGAAATCTAAGAAGGAATTGATGCTGAGTGTTCAACAACTTGTCGATGAAATTCAGCAAGCAGAGAGCAGTGGTGACTATGGTGGTTTAATCAAAAAAGTTTAAGACTGTCATGAAAGGGATAATGCTTCCACGAAATTTTCACTCCGGACTTCCCAAGCTTGATATTCAAAAATTGTTACACCTAGAGTTGATGAGAAAGGTAAATAGGAAGTGAACAAGCCTTCTGAGGAATAAAATCACAATCATGACTTTATACAGGCTAAGGATGTTGAAGCTAGAGCAGAGAAGGAGAAATTTGATGAAGATGAGATTGTTCAACTATTTGAGAGTGAGAAACAATCTACAGATGAACAGACCGTTCCAAAAGTTGATAAGGGAAAGCAAGTGGCTGTTGGCACTCCAATGAAATATATTATAAGAAGGAATGAATAAGGAGGATCATCCAAAAGGAAGCTAATACAGTCAGAGGAAGTACCACCTCCAACCAGAATTTCAGATTTGGAGTCATATGTCTTTGGACATGACTTTGTTTAACAGTCCCTAAAGAAGATGTTAGACATCATTTCGATTTTTCGAGCAATAGAATCCAGATGCTAGATGCTTCAATGTAACACCCCAAGAATTCATAATGTGTTATTTCTTCAAAATAATTCAATAACTTGCACTACACGCAACACCGAGTTCACTTGCACAATGACTTACAAAAAAGCCATTCAAAAGAGGTTATGAATAGTATTAAATAAATTTTAAACTTTATATAATCCTTACAATTTTTCCATATTATGAGTATCTTAGACATAATGCAAGAACAAATTCATTTTCAGTATTGCACTTTTATCAACTTTTAATAGTGAACCCGTTTTAAATACAATATTTTAAACTTTTTGACTAAATGGGGACATCAAAAATTTAAAATGAAACATCCCAAGCTTCCACGGTACGTTTTCTTTGAATAATACAGTAGCGTATGTTGTACGCAACCTTGAGTTTTAACACACACCACAACCAATCAAACTAGCCGTTATGAATAGTAATACATAATTTTTGAAATTATATATATTTTATATTTCAAAATGGACTTCATTTTTGGATTCGGAATATCGAATTTAGCCTAAGGTGAAATTTTGGTACATTTCGGATAACTTTCATATTTTGATGAATAGTGAAAATTACTAAATTTTAAAAACAACTTTTTTAATCAAAATAATTAACAGTGATAAATTATGAATTTGACTGGTTTTAAAGTATATTTAGAATATATTTTTACCATTTAATATAATTTTGGTCATTGGACATAATTTTACAATTAAACCGAACATAAACAAGTGTCAATCTTTTGATAATTATTATCTCTTAAAAACACGCTTTTTGTTTTGACAGCGGGAATTAATTTTAAATTAATTTCTGCCACTTCTGTGTTTTGAATTTAGAAAAATGGATTCCATATTTGGAATCAGGATGTTCAAATTTTGTAAATAGGTAACTTTTATTTTTAGTCATTTTGAATAATTACTGCGGTAAATATTTTATTTACCATTGTTAAGGGTAAATCCAGTAAATAAGGGTTAAAAAATAATATTATAATAATAATAAATTACCCTAAAACGTGTCTTAACTCTATTGGTTGATACATGGTCGACCATGGGTATCTTTGGGTCGATTTTGGGACCCCATGGATCCACTTGTAAGTGATAATGACACTTTATTTTAATTAAGTTAAAATGAATACAAAAATGACACAAGCATATATCTTTTAGAAAAACAATTGTTACATAGGGTTATATATGTTGGATTTTAGATTATAAATATTCATTAGAAAGATAAAACGATTTCCTACATAATGATATTTTATTTATAATTTTCTAGACATTAAAAAATTTGTTTTATTTATGACACAATGATGATGCAGTAATTACTATAATAGTGAAAAATTAAAATAATTGATATTATAAATAACCAAATAAATATAATATGAAACTTTTAATGAATTAAACTAATTTTCTAGGATAATATGATATATTATTATTGATTTAATTGACTTTTTTTGAAGTAATCAATCTGTTATGAGTTTCACAAAAATCAACTATTGAATAGTGTCAAAATTGACATTAAAAGAGTTCTTAAAACAAATATTATATTATTAATTGATATTAAATTCCTAAAAATCTAAGGTTCGGCCAAGAGACTTATATCATGATAGTTTCATCATTAATGGACCACTTGGGGGTCTCTTGGATGAATATAGTAAGTTTATTAACCATATTATATAAAAATAAAAAGAGACATTGTAAAAGTGAAACTAATTAACTTAGAGTTAATACTTAAAGATAAGGTTAATATAAGTACCCAAACCTGTCTAAATTCTATTGGTTGAGTGGTTTTCGACCTATCCCCACCTTAAACTTTGAATAATCAACTTTGGAGCCATTAGAAACCGAATATAAATTTATTATAAATTAATATTTCTAGCTTTTCCAAAGGTGCCCCTCACCCCTCTTATAAAAAGGCACTCCCCCTTCTCATTTCTTCACACCATCAATGCCTTTTGGTTCGGCCAAACTCTGCCCAAATACTCTCCCAACATCCCTCACTACAACCTAGAGGCCTTATTTTGATCATAAAGCCAACCTAAGGAGCCCTTTTGATCAAATCAAAAGGAAGAACCCGAAGAAGAGGTAATGATTTCACCACCCTTTTCTAAGTTCATTTCTTCTTCCACTTCTTCTTCCTTTGTTGTTACCATTCTAAAATAATAAATCCAGTATCATATATATACTGTGATGTTATTATAAATATGGTACAACCATGTTCAGTATTCTATCCACCCTTTGAATAACATGTCACCATACGTGCGTACGTACGGCTTACCGTCTCCACGTCGTGGTGTAATTGTTATTCAGTATATTATTATTTGGATGGGTATAATAATGATGTGTAACTCATGTAAATAATAAATATAACATGTTAATGATTCTGTATATATGATATACCATCCATTTATATATTATTTTAATATCAAAAGAATGATATTGTCGCTCGTGCGTACGTACGGACTACCGTCTCCACGAACGCGATGAGATTCATTCTCCATCGTATCCATTCAAGTATAATTATCATTTGATGATTTAAAAATGATTTTTAAGGACTTTATATCGTTCTGGATATGAATAAGATACAACAAACATGGCTTATGTGACAAAACATATAAAAGAAAATGAGTAAGTTAACACCCGAAACGACGATAATTCTAAGATATTATTAACAAATCAATGTTAAAAGATCATATATGATATCATATTAATATATATGATTCTTGTATAATTTAATAACAATTATTTCACCATTATACACGAGGTTAACCTACCCCAACTAAGGAAAAGTACAAGGTAAGGGTTATTTCACAATCTCTTCATTATCCGAGGTTGTTTATATGTAATAATCTACTGGGATCTCTTTATCATCCACATCCATGTTTTCTTAAAAAAGTATTTCAAAACATTTTTATTATTTACAAGATTATGGGTTAAAGTCATTTATACCCTTGGTTGACTTGTTATAAGAGGTTTATAAAGGAATCTTTCCGCCGTTTTCAAAACAAGGTCCTTTTTTAACCTTTTCGACAGAATTAAGGTAAGAATGTTTTTTTTAACTTATACGGCGGGTGCAGCTATTTTCTGCCGTTATAAAATCTTCAAAGTTTCCCTTAAAAGCTTATAATAATATTTTCAAAGAAAATGTTTTATTTTATATGGATCTTAAATGATTTCAAAATAAAAGGAGATATTTCTTTAAAAAGAATTTTGATTTCATCTATGTCAACATCCTTTGATGGATTTTAAGATTATTTGAAGTTGATTTATTATGATACAAAAATTCTATATTGTATTGAAGATTTTGTGATATGTTTGACTGTGGATGTGCTATTTTTATACCATTCATAGTTTATGGTGAAATTATTGACATTTCGTATGCTAGTTTTAATACGAATGTTTATGTTATGTTTAAACCTTTTCATATGGGAATGCATTGGACTTAGTAAGTGACGGGTGGAGCCCGCTATAGCTCCTTGATGCATCGGTGGGTCTCATGAGACAAACTAGTGTCTTGGCACAAGGCCTTGACAAAATCTTATTTGTAGTCTTGGCATGAGGCCTTGACTATGTGGTTATGATAGTCTGGCATTATGCATTCCAACATTATGAAAGCGGTTATTGATTTTTGCATGTGATTATTCGATTAGTAGAATATCCATGTGAATAAGTAAATAGAATTATTTCATTTTATTTATGTCATACCATGTTGAAAGTTCATGTTTTAAAGGCTTTTGTTTTAGTTATACATTGCCTTAAATGTTTATTCTTATTTATGAAAGTTTCCGCTATATTGTTATCCTTACTGGGCATTTGAGCTCACCCCTTTTCTATGTTTTATTTTTCCCAGGAAGTGAAGAAGTAAGTTATGAATGACCTTCAGGGATATTATGTGGGGATATGAGTGTGGATTATGGAGACATTATGTTGTTGTAGTAGTTTTTCATTTTATGATGTAATGTAAAACTTATGAATATATCTAGTGTTTCCAAGGCTACTAAACCAATCGGACTTTCGAGATTTGATCTTTCTTGTGATCATGTCAATGTTATGTAATAATGCACCGACTCTGGGTAACTAGGGTCGGGGCGTTACAGTTGGTATCAGAGGAAGTTTAGTACAAACCTTGGAAGCTAGATTTAGATAAACTCTGATTAGAGCACGTAGACCTAAGATGAACTTTGAGGATTAGTATAGAAGAACTTCCTAGAATTTTGGTATTGTAGAGATTTTTTGAGTTTTTCGAGCAATACATCCATGTCTGGATACGAGCAGGTAGAGGCGGCTCTGGCACAGATGTACCTAGGGGTAAAACCCGAAAACACCGCTTTGAGCTAGACTCGAACGGGAACTGGTGCACGACAACGGGCCTTGCTGCACTCTTGGTTACGACACTCCCGGGGGATATGCTTAGGATAACTCTCATTTTCTTTACAAATCATTATGAAGGGTTTATGAGTATATACTTCCTCAAAGAAAACATTTTTATGATTATGAATTATATCCATAAATAGTTCAATTTATGTTAAGTGTTTTATAAGTATGGGATTATGTATTTTGATTCATAAACTGATCTAGTTTATGCCATTGTTTAGAAATGGCGCCCAGTAGAAGGAATGAGAACTCCAGAAATGCACATGATCCAAAGAGAAGGAAGGATCATTTCTTTCATGGTCTTAAGCTAGAATTTATAAGATAAATAGTCTCCCATGTATTATCATCATATGAAGAAATAATATCATGTGTTGATAAGATAAGTAAAGAGTTTAATGAGTCCTATGGCTTTGAAGGGAAGCAAGAGAAGAAAAGGATGGAAGAGAGAAAGATGGATAAAGTGAAGAGGGAAAAGAAGAATTTTCCCATATGTGGTAACTGTGGAAAGAAACACCCTGGAACTTGCCTGAAAGGAATGGGAGTTTGTTATAAGTGTGGAGGAAAAGGGCACAAAGTACGTGACTGCAAGGGTAAGAAAATGGTTTCAAATGTACAATGCTTCATTTGCAAGGAGTTTGGACACTACGCGAACCTATGTCCCAGTCATCAGACTATGTTACAAATGATGTTATTGGATAATAATCAAGTTATGATACTACCACAGATGAAGAGGAATGATTAGAGTTCTTATGTTGATTATGTCAATTGAGTGTTGTATCAACAATTTACTTGTTGTAATAATTATGGAGTATATAAGGATTGTACTGCAGTACTATTTCATTAAGGACTTGAGATTGTGTGGAACAAAGAAAAGTGACTCAATAGCAGGATAAATTTTTGGAAAATATATGGTTGAGAGAATTATAAATCATAATATAGTTCTGATACTGAGGTAGTGATTTTGGAATAATATGTGATTGTTTTGGAAAAATTATATTGGATATTCTTGACTACCTTGGAACTGATTAATGATTTGTATATTCCATCATTGTTGGGGTTTAAAACATTTTTGGATTAATGAAGTATATCTAGCATTCTATATGGAATAAGGGAGCATGAATGTAATCAATAAGGAATATGGTAATACATGATGAAGTTATTGATATGCTATTACGGGGTAAAAAGGATCTATATAATGTTTACCTTCCTTATAAATGTTAGACTATGAGTTTGGACAAAAGTATTTTGGATAGTTCTAGTTTGGATTATTTTGGATTTCCATAAATGGACAACCCGGAGGTCGGGCGGCAACCCGTCGCGTCCGGCAAGGCTGCGAGACTTGAACCCGCAACCGAAGGGCGACAAGGGTGTATCACCTACCACTGGCCCATGAGATGTCCTGGATTAAATAATGTAGTTTTTATTAAAATATCATGTAGATGAATTATAAATTCCTTTATTTTGGAACCCTATACGAATAGTGTAAATAGAATTTTTTTTTACATTCTATTATCTTTTAGAGTGAAAGATGAGTTTGTGGTAGAAATTTATTAATGGATAAAACTCTAATTATAAAGTAATTATATCTCCTTATGATCTTAGCCAATCTCATAAATAAATTCCTCAACATTAAAAAAATAAACTTAGAACAAAAATGCTTTCCTAGATGGTACCTTAAATCATCACTAATTTATGGCTTTGGGATTGTTGGCCTTTTCATAGTCATGTTCTCTACCACTCTCCATCAGATAATTGATGGTTAGATTTTTCTTCCATATCCATATTTTCCTACATGGAACCCTAGTATGTGTTATTTTCAGTAATCTTCATACTTTCGACTCTTTATTTTAAATAGAGGCCTCATTAATTCATTTTTTGATGTGGGATTTCAACTAAGATATTTTGAAACGTCAAAAATGTGTTATCCTAATACCCTATGTTTTGTTGAACCGATGGTATTTCAAATCATCATAGATTGTTGAATTTAAGGACCTCAATTTTACACTTGTTTGTGATTGATGACCTCAATCACTACCTATAAATATTTACATTTTTCCTCCAATTATATGTCTCTAATTGCCACCAATGTTCTCCTCATCGAGATCATAATTTGTTGGTGACCCTTTGATTTCTCTTTTCCTCATATTAAGACTAAATTTTAGTAACCCAATTTCCAATGTGGGTTTTCCCACAAATATATTTTCTAATTTCAACCTTTTATTTTCGAAGAACAATTTCAAATTGCGAGGACGCAATTTATTGAAGGAGGGGAGAATGTAACACCCCAAGATTTCATAATGTGTTATTTCTTCAAAATAATTCAATAACTTGCACTACATGCAACACCGAGTTCACTTGCACAATGACTTAACAAAAAGCCATTCAAAAGAGGTTATGAATAGTATTAAATAAATTTTAAACTTTATATAATCCTTATAATTTTTCCATATTATGAGTATCTTAGACATAATGCAAGAACAAATTCATTTTTAGTATTGAACTTTTATCAACTTTTAATAGTGAACCCTTTTTAAATACAATATTTTAAACTTTTTGACTAAATGGGGACATCAAAAATTTAAAATGAAACATCCCAAGCTTCCACGGTTCGTTTTCTTTGAATAATACAGTAGCGTGTGTTGTACGCAACCTTGAGTTTTAACACACACCACAACCAATCAAACTAGCCGTTATGAATAGTAATACCTAATTTTTGAAATTATATATATTTTATATTTCAAAATGGACATCATTTTTGGATTCGGAATATCGAATTTAGCCTAAGGTGAAATTTTGGTACATTTCGGATAACTTTCATATTTTGATGAATAGTGAAAATTACTAAATTTTAATTAAAAACAACTTTTTTAATCAAAATAATTAATAGTGATAAATTATGAATTTGAGTGGTTTTAAAGTATATTTAGAATATATTTTTACCATTTAATATAATTTTGGTCATTGGACATAATTTTACAATTAAACCGAACATAAACAAGTGTCAATCTTTTGATAATTATTATCTCTTAAAAACACGCTTTTTGTTTTGACAGCGGGAATTAATTTAAAATTAATTTCTGCCACTTCTGTGTTTTGAATTTATAAAAATGGATTCCATATTTGGAATCAGGATGTTCAAATTGTTTAAATAGGTAACTTTTATTTTTAGACATTTTGAATAATTACTGCGGTAAATATTTTATTTACCATGGTTAAGGGTAAATCCGGTAAATAAGGGTTAAAAAATAATATTATAATAATACTAAATTACCCTAAAACGTGTCTTAACCCTATTTGTTGATACATGGTCAACCATGGGCATCTTGGGGTCGATTTTGGGACCCCATGGATCCACTTGTAAGTGATAATGACACTTTATTTTAATTAAGTTAAAATGAATACAAAAATGACACAAGCATATATCTTTTAGAAAAACAATTGTTACATATGGGTTATATATGTTGGATTTTAGATTATAAATATTCATTAGAAAGATAAAAAGATTTCCTACATAATGATATTTTATTTATAATTTTTAGACATTAAATAATTTATTTTATTTATGACACAATGATGATACAGTAATTACTATAATAGTGAAAAATTAAAATAATTGATATTATAAATACCCAAATAAATATAATATGAAACTTTTAATGAATTAAACTAATTTTATAGGATAATATGATATATTAGGATTGATGTAATTGACTTTGTTCGAAGTAATCAATCTTTTATGAGTTTCACAAATATCAACTATTGAATAGTGTCAAAATTGACATAAAAGAGTTCTTAAAACAAATATTATATTATTAATTGATATTAAATTCATAAAAATCTAAGGTTCGGCCAAGATACTTATATCATGATAGGTTCATCATTAATGGACCACTTGGGGGTCTCTTGGATGAATATAGTAAGTTTATTAACCATATTATATAAAAATACAAAGAGACATTGTAAAAGTGAAACTAATTAACTTAGAGTTAATACTTAAAGATAAGGTTAATATAAGTACCCAAACCTGTCTAAATTCTATTGGTTGAGTGTTTTTCGACCTATCCCCACCTTAACCTTTGAATAATCAACTTTGGAGCCATTAGAAACCGAATATGAATTTATTATAAATTAATATTTCTAGCTTTTCCAAAGGTGCCCCTCACCCCTCTTATAAAAGGGCACTCCTCCTTCTCATTTCTTCACACCTTCAATGCCTTTTGGTTCGGCCAAACTCTGTCCAAATACTCTCCCAACATCCCTCACTACAACCTAGAGGCCTTATTTTGATCATAAAGCCAACCTAAGGAGCCCTTTTGATCAAATCAAAAGGAAGAACCCGAAGAAGAGGTAATGATTTCACCACCCTTTTCTAAGTTCATTTCTTCTTCCACTTCTTCTTCCTTTGTTGTTACCATTCTAAAATAATAAATCCAGTATCATATATATACTGTGATGTTATTATAAATATGGTACAACCATGTTCAGTATTCTATCCACCCTTTGAATAACATGTCACCATACGTGCGTACGTACGGCTTACCGTCTCCACGTCGTGGTGTAATTGTTATTCAATATATTATTATTTGGATGGGTATAATAATGATGTGTAACTCATGTAAATAATAAATATAACATGTTAATGATTTAGTATATATTATATACCATCCATTTATATATTATTTTAATATCAAAAGAATGATATTGTCGCTCATGCGTACGTACGGACTACCGTCTCCACGAACGTGATGAGATTCATTCTCCATCGTATCCATTCAAGTATAATTATCATTTGATGATTTAAAAATGATGTTTAAGGACTTGATATCATTCTGTATATGAATAAGATACAACAAACATGGCTTATGTAACAAAACATATAAAAGAAAATGAGTAATTTAACACCTGAAACGACGATAATTCTAAGATATTATTAACAAATCAATGTTAAAAGATCATATAAGATATCATATTAATATATATGATTCTTGTATAATTTAATAACAATTATTTCACCATTATACAGGAGTTTAACCTACCCCAACCAAGGAAAAGTTCAAGGTAAGGGTTATTTCACAATCTCTTCATTATCCGAGGTTGTTTATATGTAATAATCTACTGGGATCTCTTTATCATCCACATCCATGTTTTCTTAAAAATGTATTTCAAAACATTTTTATTATTTACAAGAATATGGGTTAAAGTCATTTATACCCTTGGTTGACTTGTTATAAGAGGTTTATAAAGGAATCTTTCCGCCGTTTTCAAAACAAGGTCCTTTTTTAACCTTTTCGACAGAATTAAGGTAAGAATGTTTTTTTTAACTTATACAGCGGGTGCGGCTATTTTCTGCCGTTATAAAATCTTCAAAGTTTCCCTTACAAGCTTATAAGAATATTTTCAAAGAAAATGTTTTATTTTATATGGATCTTAAAAGATTTCAAAATAAAAGGAGATATTTCTTTAAAAATAATTTTGATTTCATCTATGTCAACATCCTTTGATGGATTTTAAGATTATTTGTAGTTGATTTATTATGATACAAAACTTCTATATTGTATTGAAGATTTTGTGATATGTTTGACTGTGGATGTGCTATTTTTATACCATTCATAGTTTATGGTAAAATTATTGACATTTCGTATGCTAGTTTTAATACGAATGTTTATGTTATGTTTAAACCTTTTCATATGGGAATGCATTGGACTTAGTAAGTGACGGGTGGAGCCCGCTATAGCTCCTCGATGCATCGGTAGGTCTCATGAGACAAAATAGTTCCTTGGCACAAGGCCTTGACAAAATATTATTTGTAGTCTTGGCACGAGGCCTTGACTATGTGGTTATGATAGTCTGGCATTATGCATTCCAACATTATGAAAGTGGTTATTGATTTTTGCATGTGATTATTCGATTAGTAGAATATCCATGTGAATAAGTAAATGGCATTATTTCATTTTATTTATGCCATACCATGTTGAAAGTTCATGTTTTAAAGGCTTTTGTTTTAGTTATACATTGCCTTAAATGTTTATTCTTATTTATGAAAGTTTCCGCTATATTGTTATCCTTACTGGGCATTTGAGCTCACCCCTTTTCTATGTTTTATTTTTCCCAGGAAGTGAATAAGTAAGTTATGAATGACCTACAGGGAAATTATGTGGGGATATGAGTGTGGATTATGGAGACATTATGTTGTTGTAGTAGTTTTTCATTTTATGATGTAATGTAAAACTTATGAATATATCTAGTGTTTCCAAGGCTACTAAACCAATCGGTCTTTCGATATTTGATCTTTCTTGTGATCATGACAATGTTATGTAATAATGCACCGACTCTGGGTAACTAGGGTCGGGGCGTTACATTCAACATAGCATAAATCAAAAATCGGACTCTGTATCCATGTTGTTGGATAGGTGTGCTAAGCTTGAGGCTGATCATAAAAACTTTCTTATCAATTATGATGCTCATAGATTTTCTTCCAAGAAGATAACCAAGTGGACTAAGAAAGTTGTTCAAGATATGGCATACTTTGATCAATTCCACTTAGATGTTAACGATGCATTTCATTCCGAAGACTCTAAAATCAAGGATATTACAAATTCTTCTGAGAAGAATTTAACTCTTGAGAAGGATGGTCAGATGCAGGAGGTCAAAGATCTGAAGGGGAAGCTAAGTTCTTTTGTCCAATACTATAGGGAGGAAAAGGATCATTGGATTCAGTTGGAAGAAATGGTTGTAAAGCAAGACGAAACACTTAAAGCTCAGATAGTGGCAATGGAGGCTCAAGATGCAATAATCATTTCTTTAGAGAAGCAAGTGGAGGATGACCACAATGAAATGAAGTAGCTGAGGAAAATTGTCAAAATGATTATGCCCAAGGAAAAAGAAACAAAACAGACCACTTCGATCATTTGTTGTACTATTTTCCATGTATTAGTTCTTTCGAATAGTAATGAAATTTTGGTTACTTGTCTTTTGTTTGGTTGCATGTACTAATATTTCAGGTACATTATTAACTTTTCCATTCCGTCAATTCTTTTTGAAAATCACAAAGGGGGAGAAGGAAAAATAATTACTCAAAAGAAAGAGATGGAAGAATCTAAAAGGGAGAAGAAAATTTCCTAAGAATAACCATCCCTAAGTAAGGGGGAGCTTATCTAAGGGGGGTTTCTCGTTACGAAGTTTTTCATTCTTATGATAATGAAAATCCCATTCCATAAATCCAGAATACAATCCTTGGAGTTCCAAAGCCTAAGGGGGAGTTAGTTGTACTCACTATCATCCATAAACAAATGGAGATAAGCTTTAATTTCAAAGTCTAGAAATTTATTCTAAGCTCTTATATTCTTTTTCGTAAGGATGTTTTTCCTTTCCATAAAAGGATAGATTGTTGAGTCAATAAGGTTTTCCTTATGACTTTTCCATTCCTTCTTGTTTTGAAAATCACAAACACCTTATCTTTAAGAAAATTTGTTCTTACCCCTGTTTTACTTCTCTAAGTAAAATTTCCTTCCCTAAGGAAATTTACCTCTCTCTTGTTTTCATTGTTCATATAAATATTTTTCTTAAGTATAATAATTGAAATCATATCTATATTCTCATAATAATATAATACTTAGATATGAAGAATTTTGTTTCAGGATCCAAATTCTCATTCTAAATTCTGTAATTAATTCTCATTACGAATTCTGATGTTGAATTCTCATTACAAACTCTAATGCAGAATACTCATTACGAATTCTAATGATGAATTTCATTACAAATTATGATGACGAATTCTCATTATGAATTCTGATGAAGAATTATCATTACGAATTCTAATGAGGTATTCTCATTACAAATTCTTTGATGAATTCTCATTACAAATTCTTTGATTAATTCTCATTACGAATTCTGTGATGAATTCTCATTTCGAATTTTGTGATGAATTCTCATTACGAATTCTTTGAGGAATTATCATTACGAATTCTGTGATGACTTCTCATTACGAATTCTGTGATGAATTCTCATTAGGAATTCTGTGATGAATTCTCATTACAAATTCACTGATGAATTCTCATTAAAAATTCTGTGATGAATTCCCATTACGAGTTCTGTGATGTATTCTCATTACGAATTCTGGGATGAATTCCCATTACGAATTCCAGTGCAGAATTCTCATTACAAATTATAGTTGTGAATTCTGATTACGAATTATGGATATGAATTTTTATGAAGTTTGACTCCGAATTATTTTGATAAAAAGAATCCGAATATCCTTGTAATATAGACTCCGAATATAATTTTTGGTTATACTGCGAACTTTTTACTTACACTCTGATTTTTTAAGTTTGTTATTAAACAATGTCGTGCATTCAGTTACACATGTTTTCTTATAAAATGATGTCGTCCATTATTTATCTATCTAACCGTTGGTTAAGTGAAACGTGTACAGCTCCCTCTGAAATTTAAGGAAATTTTGACCATTGGAGGAGGGAGCTGACCTTTGCTTCCGAGCATATAAATAGGAGCTCATTTGAAAGAGCTAAAAAAACAAGAGAAGAAGTTGATCACTCTAGAGACCACACACTGTTATGGTGATTTCTAGAGAGAGAAGATTTTCATGCCTTGTGCATACTAAACTGCTCATTCATATTATAGAGTGTGACTCCGAATATTGGTGATTACATTTGAGGGCTTCCGGGGATAGGAAGACAGAGGTTTCGACTACCTTGAAGTTCGAGGGATTCCATGCTGAGCAAGACAGAGGTTCCAACTACATGGATGTTGAGGGATTGTGGGGATAACAAGACATAGAATTCGATATTCGTATCGAGGTCTTACCTAGGTGTTGGGAAGACATAAATTCTTGAAATTATAAATCAAGGGACCTTTATCCAAGTTTGTTGGATACCCTTCTCTTTGGGTTAAAAGATTTATATCTTCTTACTTGTTTTTGTTACATGTTTTTCCATTGCATTTTGTAATATATGGAAAGTATAATATTCTTATATTTCCTTACACTTGTATACTCTGAATTAGCTAGATTATCTACGATTTAAGGTAGAATCTCATATTGTAAACTTTGGCTATATTTCATTTTCCGGATCCATATTTCCAGAACAGGTTTTTCGGAATCACTTTCCAGATTTAATAAAGTGTATAGAACTAGAAGATTGTGACTTCATACTTTATCCCAATCTTTCAATTGGTGTTAGAGGTGTTGTGAATTTTCCTAGTTTAACTTTTTTAAACTTAGATCCTTCTTTGTTTACGGAAATTTTTAAAGTATACAATTCACCCCACTCTTGTATTTTGAGCATCTACGTCATTATTTCGATCCTATAGTCACATTCCACTAGACGTCTAATTCTTGTGAAGCATTTACTCAGTATAAAAGAGAATAATTGAACTCCAAGAGATCATAAGTCATCAATCAATGATCCTCAGAAGCTTCAATCGAGCACTCAAATAAAAATCACACCATGTTATATTACTCCTATGAAGGTCCCTCACCAAATTCACGTAAACATTGTGCCTTATGGAAAATAGAATCTACAACTATATTGTATTTTTATGATTCATAATCAACATAAAATTAAAATTTATGAAGATATTATACATAGAACCTTTTCCTTGTGTTTGGGTCATTATATCTGAGGATGTACTAGAGGCTGTTATGGTCATTGTAGAAAACAAAACTCTCAATTAATTGATAATGTAACCAAAACTCTAGAGTTGGAACCAATTATTCCAACTATAATTCATGATTTTGGAAGTTCAATTTATTTTTTGACAACTAATATTACCCATAAGACACTAAATTCTTTTTTTTATCTTCACAACTCCCTGGCCAATTCCTAATACATCACAGTATATTGTATAGTAGACTGCTATATCAGGAAGTATCAGTACTAGAGATGTAGTAAAACACCTCTTTAGCTCAAGAAATGAATCTTCAAACTAATTTGGCCACTATAGAATCACTCCAATAATAAACTGTGTAGTCCCAGGTGCTAATAATGTGGTGAAATCTTAGTTAAAAGGTTAGAAATTCCTTTTTAATCCCATAAATCATTTGATTCTGATCATGTTCTTGGGATATGTCCAGGACATCAGCTTATTATTTTTCTATTGGTCCACATATATTACTATCTAAGAAAATAAATTCCCTAAAAATCACAAACATAATCTAACATTCCAACTTATATATCTTATCATAGAATTTATGTGCATGAATTATACTCAGTAAAATTACAATATGTATGGAATGATGCTCTAGTGTCAGTGAGTAGATGAGGATATCATCGATGAACACCATGGGGAGTAAGTCATGATAAGGATGAAATATACTATTCATGAGTTCCGTGAACACAACCATCATTTTGATTAAACTAAAAAACATCATCAAATAATCATATTTTTCATACATACTGCAAAATAACATCTTTGAGATGTCCTCTTATCCAACCACCATTTGGTGATAGCCGGACCTATGATCAATCTTGAAGAACCATCAGGCTCTCTATAACTATTCAAAATGTCATCAATCCTTGGAAAAGGATATCACTTCTTCATAATCACATATTTTTCCTTCTTTTAATCAATATAATGTCAATGAATACTGTTTTACATTGTGAATATCGACACATGTGCAACAAAAAATGAAGTACCCAACCATATCAAAGACTTCTACTCGAATTTTTCAGGATCCACCATGAACCTCTTTAGCTCAGCAGTAACTATATGATAAAGGATAATCCCTAAATCTAGGTTGTGATCATTCTAAGATTAATCAGGTCCACACCAACACTAAATGATCCATGTTTCCACACTCCAGTCATCACAAATTTCTCACCTATTATTGATGTGAACAAATAAAAACTATAATAAAAATATATGTGAGATTAGAAGTTATCCATAAAATACATGGAAATAATCACATTGAAGGTTTTTATCTACTAAATCACAATGTTCGATGGATGTGCATATCAAGTGTTGACTACAAGATACACATAGAATAACTAAAGGTGATATGTTTTCTTGACCAATAATATATTAACGGAGACTAAATCATAGTATTAATTGGCCAGTATATTGAATCCATCAACAACTTTTGTAGATATAAAATAATGGAATGAACCAATATCAAACATGGAAATATATGCAATGGAAATGATCAAGTCTATACCTTTCATAGTCTTTTGAAACTCACCACCATCATCTGGATTCCAATCTTCTATGAAAACATTAATATCCTATTCTAAAAGACACAATCAATTACCCACATAGGTCCTCATCATTTAATCATACTACTGAGGACCATGTCTGGATCATTGGGTGGAATATCGTGTTCATCCTGCATTGATGTGGAACATCATCCTTGATTCTCTATAATAAAAATTATGTTGATGTCATTTATTTACAAATTTCTAACACTATATATAGGTTTCTATTCATACCCTTATATAGTGTCCAAAATTACTATATTTAAAGCATTGTGGTTTACCTCATGAGGGATTTGTGAAAATAAACTCTACATTACTTGTATACTACTCGATGTTTTTCATATCTGGTATCTCTCTTCCTATCACTGAAAAATGAACCCAGATTAGTAATAGTATTTCCAATCACCTAATAACTAGTGGTTGATAAAGAATCTATACTAGGACATCCTCAATTATCTTCCCCATGGTCCTGGATATTCATGGAACCTATGTGCATAATACTAGGTTGACGCTGTGAATACACAATACGATATTGGAATGATGTATAATATCAAACATTTAACCATATTAGCATATTTATGTGATATAAGAAATGATAATTTGATAATCATAGTAAAACAACTGAGTATACAAACACTATCAAAGAGCCCAAATATAGCTCCATGAACTCCTACATTAAATTAATATTTAGTGTATCTGGAAGGAACCCTATGAAAAATAAGTCTTTGAAGGAATACCAAATGTTTCCCTCACATTGAACAACTATTCCTATGACTCCACACCAATTCATGGAGGTTATATATAGCATGAATTCTTCCATTATGACCATCATATCTACTAATTTCCAAATGAGGCCAAATATTCCCTTGATGTTGTCCACCCAATCCTTAGTATATTTTTGTCCACAAGTTCAATAAAACACTGGTGGATTAGAGAGATGAAAGTACCAGCCATTGTCAACCATGTATATCTGTGGAAGAACTAATTATAGAATTGGGCCTAATGCCAACACAACTACAGAATGTGTAGGACCATTCTTGGGATAACCCTCTTACTAAGCTAGTGGTCCCACTAAAAATTTTTAAGCAGTATTTTCTATAACATGAAAAGCATTATGAACATAAAATTGCTCTAACCTATCTATGTGATCACACAACAATTTTCCAATGAGTATACCTATAACACAATGTATAAACCCCTTTAAATAACCCATTTAACATCCCACAAAAATATTCAAAATTATTTTTTATATATAATATCACAACAATATGTATAAGAAAATTAATTAATACGTAATGAGATATATAATAATATAATAAAAAATATATATCACCCAATACAGAATATATCGAAAATAGATAGTAAAATTAAATGAATTTAATTAATTGACTACTATGCCACAAAAATATGTATATATAAGGAATATAAACTATCATGCCTAATCATGATGTATTAACACCCTGAAAATATCATAAAATAAGTAACAAAAATCCTTTCAACCATAATGTGGAGGTATATTACACTTCTGATGTCCAGGCACATGGTAAATCCCCCACCTGAGTTCTGCACATCTTGTCACAAACAAAACCAGTTACCATGGTAACCTGATAACCATTTCAGTCCTGACATAGCCTTAAGGGCATTCCCAATCCCCATGGATCGATGACTAGAACCAGGCCGCATACATAGTAAAAGGGGAAATTATTTTTCCACTAAAAATTCTAAAAAACAAGAAATTATACATATCGAAGGAAAACTATGATGGGAGTAATGTGATCAAACATAAATAGTAAAAAATGGCAAGGTACTACAACCCAAGTAAAAAAGGAAAAAATAACCCAATGTCTCTAAGGACACAACTCAGCAAGACCAATGTTCTATAGTAGGATACACCTACGAGAGATCTTTTTCCATTGATTGAACCTTGAAGGAGATAATCTACAAACACCTGAAGGAATAATTTGGGATTGGGACAAATCCTAGTTGGATTTCACCTAAATATTCCATAAAAGATGCCAACATCAACTTTACAAAAATGTTCTTTTAATTTTCAAACTAACCATTTTTTCATTAACGAAGAATATTTTAAAAAATAATTTAATTTATTTTACAAGATGGAAATACCTTTAGAAAATAATGATATACATTTCAAATGAATGACTAAATTTCAAAAGATGAAATTATTCTTTAATCAAATGATACTTTTCATGAACAAAAATTCCCACAAATGTATTAAATATTTACCTAATACAAATAATTTATATAAATTCTCAAGGCTTGTAAAACAGTTTACAACAATGGCACATATATGTATTCAAAAATGAAACTTGGAGGGAAACATGATCATGTGAAAAATAAGTATGCTTGTTCCAGGTTGTAGGGATCCAAAACTATAAATTTGGAAAGGTATGTACATATGCCCCTTTAGGACTATGGTAATGGTATATCATCATCATCACCTACGGAAAAGGATGTGTTGATATGATGTTTAAGAACATTGTAGAATCGTAATGTTCCACAAAAAATAACTCACTATCCCCATAATTCGTTGATGTTCTCTTGTAAAAATCTATAATTGGAAATTCTATTTATAAAAAAATTAAATTCACCATATTCACCATTTCAAATATGCCAATTTACAATTTAAAAATTATAACAGGGTTTTAATAAAAACCAATATTTTTCACCAAGATGAGACCCTAAGTCTTCTATCAAAACATTTTAATCCATTTTTTTAAAAAAAATTGGGATTTGAAACCAAATCATAAAATATCACAATCCATTTCACATTCGAATTCAACGATTCAATTTTTTTAAAAAATACATTATTTTCATCACAAACACCCAATTCACATAAATCAGGTTTTCTCAAAAACAATCCATCAAAAAAAATTTGTTCAATTAAAATCCGCATTTCAATTTATTCCATTCCCATCAAAACCAAACTTTAATGTAATCTATTTAAATCTCACTGAATTGTAATTCCATGAAAAAAACCCAATTTTTACTCCAAAACCCCAATTCATCAAAATTGGGGGTTTCCAAAAATAATATTGAAAGAAATTTGATTCGAATATAAACAAATTCATTTAAATAAAAAAAATTAAAATTTAAACAAATCAACTAGGTTTAGTAAAAGTTGGTCATCATAATGGAACCACCTACTGAAAAAACGGATCTCATAGCGCCAAAGCCTAATCGGGATTTGTCCATAAAGAATGAAGATCAAATAAAAAGGAATCCAATGTAGGTTTAAGAACCCAAAAAATAGAGGCTATTAGATCCTAAATTCAATAACATGATCTATGGAACCCTAGGGAGAATGAGAGAGATCAGTGGAGGAAGGGAACATGGGTAGGAAACTAACTTGAAGGAGATCGACTAATGTCCTCCTAGTTGTGGATCACTTCCATAAGGGGTTCGAGGGGCCATGAATACTTCATAGGATATTAAAGGAAGGGATAAACATGTTAGGGTTGAAGTAGTTCTATTAGGGACCAATAATGGAGGATCGGTAAATTTTAATAAAAATTCCAGATCGAGAAAAAACAGTCTGCAATGTTTACTAAGAAACTGTGCATGGTCAGGGAATATCATGAAAAAACCTTGAAGAGTCCACTATCATAAACATGGAACTAGTGCATAGTTTTTTAGACCATGTTCAGGTAAAGCCTAAACCACACTCTATCCCATACACCTCTAGAAGTTTCAAAAAATCACTTGAAATAACTCCAAACGAAACCCAACCAAAGGTCAAAAAGAGGGTTTTAAGAATACCTAAAAACTGTAACGGGATGATACAATATCCCCAATATAGAATATATTTGTCCCCATAAATCCAATTATGAAAAATCCCCATCAAAAATATCATTCAACTTCTCCCTCATCAGTGCCTCTCACTCCCACATCTCATGAGAATCATAATCTTGCTACCATACCACATGAACCAAAGGTATCATTTATTCCCAAACTAGCATGGTATCAAAATCAACTACTCTGACTGGTTTTTCATTCATGGATGATTCTATTTCCCCTTCATGACCAATCCATCTCAAAATTTGAGATGTATAAGATAAATTCTATTGAAGTTGAGATACATGAAATAGATTATGTATCAACATAAGATACGGTGGTAGCGATAGCTTGTATGCAACTTTCACCACCTTCTTAAAAACCAAAAAAGGTCCAAAAAATTAGGAGAAATCTTCCCTAGCTTCCCAAGTCATCGATGACCCAGTCGGGGTAAAACATTCAAGAACCCCTAGTCAAAAACTAAGAACACCAAAGGTCTATAGTGACGATCAACACAAGATATTTATCGATTCTGAGCTGTCTACATTATCTGATGAATGAACTAATTTTTTTACCACTATTGCAGAAAGATCGGTATAAACCTGGAATGATCACCAATATCTGACCAAAATAATGTATATTTACAAGGATGGCTATATAAGGCCTCTAAAGGATCCCTCTTGATCGCAGAATGGTAACTGTTGTTATATGAAATCTCAACCAGCCCCAAATAATCGTCCCATTATCCCCAAAAATTTATAATGCAAGCATGTAGAAAATCATCAAGAATCTGTATAGCTATTTCTATATTACAATCCAACCGTGAATGGTATACCATTATCAAATGTATGTGAGATCCCAGTCCCTTCTAAAGGCCTCTCTAAATGAGAGATGTAAAACGAGGCTCTCTATTAGAGACTATAGCAGATGTAACTATGTGCAACCGAACAGTCTATTTTACATAAGGACTTCCCAAATCCTCAACTTTGACTACACCATTAATCAGTATTAAGATAGAAAATTTCATTATCCAATAGAACTCCACCCAAATCACATTATTCTTCAGGTGGGTACAAGGAAACCTGACCACAATTTCCTATAGATCTTATCCCCCTTCCATGTAGGGACTATATGTGGTTGAAGCAACCCCAAAGGTTTCTGGTGCCTATATTTCTCTTATTGGCAGGTATATCAATTAGAGAAAAACTAAAAAAATGCCTTGCCACATACCTGGACATCAGAACATCTATCTCATGTAGTATAGAATCTTTGTGGTTTCTGGGTGGGAAATCCACTAGGAATTATGAAAATTCCCTATCACAACATTTTTTAATGAAGAAAGTACGAAATTTTTTTTGTGATATCATATAATACCCTCATTGGAGAATGACCACTGGGAAACTGTCTCCCCACAATTAATAGAAAATCTAATGCCTCAGAATTTATCTTCAAGCTACTGGTACTAAAGAATCATTCCAAAAAAGAGGAGGAAAATTGAACACTTGCTACGAAATCCTTGACCACATTTTCATGATCTCCGATAATAAAATGTGAAAATAGATCCATTATGTTCCACTCCCCCAATGATTCCTTCACTTCCTATTCTAGAATCATTATACTCAAATTATGTGCAATGATATTCAATTTCCTTATTCTATAGGAAATGTCATAATAAAAATACTATAGGTATTCTAACCAACATATATGTATGAGATTAAATACATTATGATATAATATGTAACTCATGATTTTTTGGTAAGAAAACATAGTAATACATTCCCCATAATGGTAATACCACCAACTATTAAGAGAAATAATCACAACTGCATGTTTAAGGTCATTGGTAGGATAGTTCTTCTCATGAAACCAAAGATGACGAGATTCATAAGCAAAAACATGATCACCCTACGAAACAATGTTTCCCAAGATAGAACCCGATGTATCAAAAATGACCAAATAGCCTTGTCTTGCCTATAGAAGAGTAATAACTGGTGTAGTAGTAAAAATAAATTTCACCCCAATAAAAGAAAACTAACATATCTCATTCCAAAAGAACATCAATCCATTATGATAAAGGGAAATATTTGGAGATGCCAACATTGTGAAGTCTTTCACAAGGATGCAATAATATTCGGATAAACATAAGATGATCTAAATCTTGAAGAAATTTTGTGGTAGGTACCATGTCATAATAGATTTCACCTATTCAGGATCAAATGAAATACTATGTTTCGACACCAGTTTTCCTAAGAATATCACTTACTAAATCTAGAAATCACACTTTGGAAGCATGGAAAAGAGTTTGTGATTTTGTGGCAAACTCAGCACTATACCTAGATGTTGTACATGATCCTCCTTAGATTTACAGTACACAAAGATATCATCCAAAAAATGCAACCAAAAATTTTTGAGACACTCTTGTAAATCTTGTTTATTAAATCAATGATAAATACAGGAGTATTGGTTAGTCCAAAGGGACTAAAAATTTAATCATAATGGCCATTCATGCTCGAAAAGGGATGTTTCAAAATGTCAGATTATTTAATACTGGACTTTTAGTAACCTTAGCGAATGCCAATATTTGATAACCAATTCACCCCATTCAACTGTTCACCGAACATGAATACATGGAAATAGATTCTATTTCTTTACCATTACATGATTCAGATTTTGGTAATCAATGCAAAGGCGGAGGGAACTATCACCATTCATGGTAAAGAGAACTGCCACCGCCCAAACTGATATTCTCAGATACATAATTACTTTTTCAATAAGATCATACAACTAAGTCTTCAACTCTTTCAATTCATTTGGATCCATGTAGTAAGAGGGAATAGAAATATGTAGAGCACCATGCATCAAGTCACAAAAAACACAACCACTCTTACCAATAGAAAACCAGATATGTCAGATAGAAACACATCAAAAAAACTCAACGAAGACTGGAGGGAGATCAATGCTCAATTGTTCCCACTCCAGATAAAAAAAACACTAATATTTATTCCCCAAAATCCATATAAGAAGGTCAGGCCCAGATCGATATTGGGTCTCATTCTCCTTGAAGCATGAGAGACACACCACTGGGAATAGTGAAGGAGAACCATCGAAGATAACAATCAATCAAGGATTTATTACCCATGAGATAATATATTATGAAGATGATGTCAAAATATTTCATATCGAGAATTAGAATGTTCTAAGATAACTTGAAACCAGAATGAGTGAACACAAGTGGGAGTATAGAGACCCTACACTCTCCTTATATGAAGGGGTGTTGTAATATCAATTACACAAGACAAAATATCCATATAAAGACTAATAATATTAACAACATCGATTGAAATAAATGAATCACATACAACAATATCAAAAAAAATTAGTCACTGAGGACAAATAAATAGTGATGGTACCTCTAATAATCATAGGACCCGTTTCTACTTCCTAAAGATACTCTACCACTGTGCGAATAAGATTCATTCTGGATGCCTATGCCTTGAACACATTTGTTGGTGAAGCATCAAATTTCCCCATTGTTTTAGGAGTATCTGGTGATTCTGTCCTACTATGTGGAGTGTAATAAATATGAAAGAACCTCTACAAGTTCCCTAAGCCTCAGTAGGAGCCCCAATTCATGGTTTACGCACTTCAAAACTTCTTATAATCCCCTATATTTCCAAACTGGTAACAATAAAAATGCCCTCTTCCTAGTATATAAGGAGTTCTAGAAAAAAATACATTGAGAACATCCATGAGAATCATCACACATCTACTTTCCATTAAGGGAAATCACATTACCACTTGAAGAAAAGAATACTCCCAATATCCTTGACCTACCCACCTGGTCCATCTCGACCATCAGTGCTCTATCCAGTACATTAGCATAAGAGGGAAGAATTATCATAAAAACCTCGTAAAAATATCTTAATGGAGTCCCAACTCAAACCATCAAGTCTCCATCATCTCATTCGATACTATCTCATGTGTGTAGTGCATAATCTCAACAATTGGTTTGCATACTCTGTCACAGACCTATCAACCTTCTCAAGGCTTAAAAACTCTATAGACTTGGAAAATAACATATATTATATATATAACGAGTCAGTGAAAATAAATTTGATTTCATTCCACTCTATGACCTCATGTTTCCTCGCAACCACCCTAGTGTCCCATCATCTTCTTCTTAGTCAATCCATTAAGAAATTGGCATAGTTCAATTTGATCTCATCATGTGTGTCCGAAAACACAAATAAGCATTCCTAATGTTTCAACTACTCCTAAGCCTCTTGAAGGCCACTTGAGACATTTAATAGTGTTGGTTTATAGTGAAGGAACACTTGAGAATTTTCCTTGAGAACATCCCTCTGAGGTTCTCCAATGAGAGCCAGAATGATAACTGGAGGTGGTTCCTGTCCCAGAGCTTGGTCAGTGCGCAGAATCACATCAATTAAATTCAGATACACAAAAGGATTCACTTGTTGTGGTTTAGTAGTAGCTTCCTCCTAGGTTTAATTCCCACATCTTCATGGAGGCATGATGCTACAGAACATCAGCAGAAAACAAATAAGATATTAGGAAATTCAAAAACTGGGTAATGAGGTAAATTTATCCTAATAGATAAGATGTAAAAGATTTGGATTTCAACACATCCAAATAAAAATAGGGAAAAGTCTAGAAATAAACCTCAAGTCATATATCCCTTAACACCCTTATCGACATATGGTTCATTATGGTGAGATCTTCTTAGGCAATGAATAACAATAACCTCCTATGTTCAGATAAGATTTCACAATTTATATTGAAATTGTGACAAAATATCAACCTACCCCTCTGATACCACTTTATCATGAACAATCACAGGTACCCTAGTAACCTGACAACCATGTATGACCTAACATATCTCTAAGGTAATTCCCAATCCCCATGGATCAACAACTAGAATATGGAATCATACAAACAGAAAGTGGGAATAATTTTTCCACGAACAGTTTAGAAAACAAAGAAAACAAGACAGTATGCATATCATAGGAAAACTTCATTGGGATTAAAGTACCATAAGTTAAAGAAGCACAAAAACCATGTTACTACAACCCAAGTACAAAACAGAGAAAATTGCACAATGTACCTAAGAACACAACTCACCAAGACGAATGTTCAACAATAGGATCCACATCAAAGTGATCCTTTTCCTTTCCTAAATCCTAGAAGGATATAATCTACCAAATCCCAAGGGAACAAGTAGGGTGTGATCCAAAGCCCAATATGATTTTCCTAATTATTCTAAAATAGATACCAATATCAACTTGACCAAAATTTGCATTCAATTTTAAAACAAAGAGGTTTTTCATTAACAAAGAATATTTAAAAAATTATTATTGTACATTTTAAAATATAGAAATACCATTAGGAAATCATCATATAAATTTAAAATGGTGGAAAACATTTCCGAATAGGTAATCTTTCATTTAATCCATGAATACTTTATTAGAATAACATTTCTCCCAAACGTACTAAATAAAAACATTGTATAAAATGATTATATAAATTATCAAGGCTTGTAAAATATTTTATAACAATGGAATACATACACATTCGAAAATGAAAACAGGTGAGAAACATCATCTTATGGCAAATACGTATGATAGGTCTAGGCTCTAGGGATCAAACACTGTGAATACGAAAAGGTATGTACATACACCCCTTTAGGCCTAATTCAGAGGGATCACATCACCATCACCTTAGAAATGAAATGTACTGATATGATGTTTTAGAACACTGTATAATTGTAAAGTTACACCCAAAATAACTCACTAACTACCTAAGTCTTACTTGTAATCAAGTTCAAATAAATGATGGTAAATTAATTTTATAACAAAAAATTAAATTCAATCCATTCACCATTACAAATATGAAAATTTTATCTTTAAATTCCATAGAGTGTTTTATAAAGAAACATGCCTTTTCACCAAGATAAGAACCTAAGGTTTCCATGAGAAAATGTTAATCCATTTTTAACCAAACAGGGATTTGGTACCCAAACATGAAATTTCACAATTCATTTCACATTTGAATTGAACTATTAATTTTTTTTAATAAATCCATCATTTTCATGAAAAACCCCCAATTCAAATGAATCTAGTTTTGTTACAAAAAATTCCAGCAAATAAAATTTTCTTCAATTAAAATAAAAATTTAAATTTAGTTAATTACCATAAAAATCCAAATTTGAATTAAACAATTTAAATCTCACTGAATTCAAATTCTATGCTAAAAATTACATTTTTTCCTCAAAACCCCAATTCATCGGTATTTGTTTTTTTACAACCAAAGTACTGAAATCCATTTGATTCAAATATAAAAAAATAGATTTAAATCCAAACAATTGAATATTAAAAAAGTTTTTTTTTTCACTAAAAAATTGGCATCATAAAAGAACTTCCTATTGAAAGCAACAGATCTCACAATGACAGACCCTAATTAGGATTTTACAAAGAAGAAAAAAGATCACACAAACCAGAATCAAACCTAGGATTAAGATCCCAAAAAACAGAGGGTATTAGATTTCAAAAATAAAGGGTACTTTGTCTAAAAATCAATACCAAGATCATAGTACCCTATGGATAAAGAGAGAGATCACATGAAGAAGGGAATGAGAGGAGGAAATTAACAAGAAGGGGATTAAAAACTTTTTCCTAGCATCAGATCACTTTCGGAAGGGGTTTTAGGGGACAAGAATTATTTTAGGTATCTCTAAGGAAGGGAGAAATGCATTTGGGTCGGAGGAGGTCCGTCTAAGACCTAGAAAAGAGGCTTAATAAATTTTAATAAAAATATTGGATAAAAAAACCCATCCACATGGTTTCCAGGGAAACTACTCAAGGTTCGGGAAAACTGTGGAGATCATAATGTCCAAAAAATTGAACCAATGCACGGTTTTTCAGACCTTGTGCAGGCTATGTGTAAACTGTTCTCTAGTCCAAAAACCACTAAGATTTTCATAAAATCGCCCAAAAATACTCAAAATTAATCCCAAACAATGCTCATAAAAAAAGGGATTATGAATACCTAAAATAGTAATTGGATCATATAAATCTGTCTCATTACTTTTATGAACTAGGTTTGTTCAAATAAGAAGATAAGAAAGATGGTACTCTGATAACATCTTGTAACACCCAAACCTAAATCAAAGAGTCTGAGACTGAGTGGTAGAAGTTCTATTTTGAATCTCCATGTACGAAAGAGGCTACTAACTATAAGCAAAGTCCCATGTCTATCAAGGGGGTTACAATACCATTAGTATATTTTTGTAGATAAAATACAAAATAAGAGTAATAATGTGGAAACTAAATAACCAAAATAGTCCACATATTATATAGTTAATCAGTTGGATCCCAAACAGGAAAACCAAACCAAATTATAAAGTGAAATAGATATACAAAAACAACGATCCCCTAAGTCTATCATAGTCTTCCTTAATCTCTATTATTCATCGCTCGACCATCTACCATCATCCCCTTTCCCCTCAACATATCCCCACTAAAAAAATCTATACTCAAACCGAAATTCTAGGGTAGATTTTGAGTAAAGGACTCAGTGGGTTACCACCAATTTGTCCTCAAAAATTTTTTCTCAAATATAAAATGTTTATCCCATGATAATCATAAATTCATAACATGAAAAATATTTTACTGTCCAAAATTGAGTGGCCATGCAGTAACCAAGTTGGTACGAGAATCCCACCGTACATGTCGCACCTGCTTCTTTTACACTAATTATTTTATTAAATTTCTGGGCATCATGTTGTCTGGGTTGAAGCCCAACTTTAAAATTTCGAGTTATTATTTAAAAATGTATGTTTTTACCTTGACATTATTTAGTGCATGGGGAGGGAATGGTCGACGCCGCGCGACTTTGCCCAGGTCACCGCACGGCCTCGCCCCTTTTCACCGCACTACTTTCCCAATGATCAACGCAGATTAATAAAATGTATTGAATAATAAAATTGTAATAAAGTGAGAAAATAGAACAAGAAGAATGTAATTAACTAAATGAATTGTCTTTATGGTAATAATATTAATATTAATTGAGGATATTATTATAATTATTATGTTAATTGATATAACTTTTTATTTTATTTTATTATTATCAAATGAGTTTTATTATTTTTATCATCATTATTCATAATTTAGTTTATTATTAATATTGTAAATATTATGAGTGTTGTGGGTTTTGCGTCACTGGACGCATGGGCGAGGCATGGTTTTGAGACCACCCCGCCTGCCTAGCTTTCAAAATGAGTTGAAACATAACGGGATAATGAAATAATAATGAATAATGCAATAGAAGTAAAATGGAAAAAAGAAGTTTAATAAACCTTAAGAAATTGTATTAATGATGATAATAATAATATTGTTTGATATTAATAAATATTCTGTTTAATATTATGTGATGTTATTACAATTTTTATTATTATTATTCCATTTATTTCATTTATTTATTTTAATAATTATTTATTATTATTATTATTATTTTATCTCTTATTATTTTATCTTATATTTTTTTATTTTCTCTTCCTCCCTTTCGCTCCCTCCCCCTGGATGTCCCACATGGCCTCCCCCGAACCCTAAGTGCGCCACACACTAGCTGTCCGGCCAACCCGCTGCTCCGCGACCCTCCATTGTGCTGGACCTCCCCTCTACTGCTCATTCCGGCGAAGCCCGCCGTCCCATGACCCTACTCTGTTCAGCCACCCCTTCTCTTCCCTGTCATGCCCCATGGAAGGCCTCCCCCTTCCTCGGTTCTGCTCACGCAGCTCCCCTCCATGGTCGTACCCCTCCCCCCCGGCGTGCTATTGTGTGGTGGCCTCCCATGTAGGGCGTTGTGTCGTCACCATGACCCCCGACCAGGCCTGCTCGTGTCGTCACTCGACCTCCCCCTAAATCCCGGCACCACACCCCTTATCGCGGCCAATAGAACCATCCGGCGGCCTCCCACGGACACTGCTCTTTTGCGTTAGGACCCTCACAGCCCGCCGCTCCCGTCATGGCTACTGCCAAGACCTCCCTTCGGCTTTTCCTACCAGCACCTACCCTCCTCTTCCATGATCTGTACGATTCCCTCCTATCCGAGGTTGTCCGTGAAACTTCTTTTCCCCTGTCTACGCTCCCCTTGCATGCGCGACCCCTCCGAGTAATCCCTTCTTCCTCTTTCCTAGGTTCTAGTCCTACTCATTTGGGGTTTTGGCGTTTCCAGCTTTTTGGGGTCTTAATTTTGTATGTTTTTGTTCAATTTCATGGATGCGGGTTTGCCTTTGGGTTCGTTGAGGTGCGGTTGGTGTGCGACGGTCTTTGCGCACCATGTTTGTAAAGTCTGCTACACGAAGGGAGGTGGGTACATGCCTTAGCACTATTAGATAATTTTATTATGCCTAGTTGAATTTATAAATGTGTTTCTTGACTTCCTTTTGTGTTACGTATGCTATTTTTAGAATGATAGTGTGTCTGTAAGTTAGAAATAAATATCTGATTTAAGAAAATGGAAATTTTTGATATTGTTTTGGTGCAACGTTTTTTTGAAACGGGGTTTAGGGGTCGTTTAGGTGGAGAAAACTTAGATTTTAAAGGTAATTGAGTGCTCTATGTCTAACTGTGGATTTTTAATGTGTAGCGAATCATTTTGCGCATGTCGGATTTGCTTTGTAAATGTGTAAATAATTTATTAGATTGTGTTGTTATGCGGATTATATTTCAAAAAGGTTAGGATGCACATTTGATTTTTAAGAGCCATGATTACACGAATTGGGATGCATTTTTGACATAAACTCTCATTGAATCATGTTAGTGCATTATTTGTTGTGTGAAACAAGCTTTATAAATATATTGACATGCATGTGTGATGAGACCTCACTTTCTTTTATAAATGGTTGTACCTTTCATTTTTGTCTTATTGTGGTAATTTCGAAAATTGATTAAACAATTGTCTTTCAGTGCGAATAAATTTTTGAACGGTTGGGATGTGCGAGTGAGTTTTAAAATGTTTTTTGAATGTAAAAACTTGTGTTCTTGGAAGTGAGGTCTTGTGGCATGTGGTTGATATTTTTCATTGTAAATTGATAAATAGTTTATTTAGGTGGTGATTTAGATGCGAAACATCATTGGAAGGATTTTTGGGGTTGTTTGGTAGCTGCAAAATGGGTTCTTAAAGAGTTCGAGGTGTGTGTATATTTAGATGGCAATTTTTAAAGAAAAATGGGTCATTTTGGGAGTCTTTCCTTGTTGTTCACATTTGAATTTAAATTGAAAATTGTTTGAAAAATAGAAAACAAGTTTTGATATCGTTACCTTGAGAATTTTGGTTATAAAATGACGTCCCTATGTGAGATAAAATAGATTTTGGTGTAATATTTTCTTGTTTTATTTAGAAACGATTTAACAAATAATTTAAATGATTTATTGATTTATTTAGATGGCACGTAAGTGGTGTTTTGGAATATTTCTGTGTGTATTTGTTTTTAAATTAGTATGTTTATATAAAATGAGACATGTTTCTTGGTGTAAACCCTATTTGCATCACTTGGTGGTATTTTACTAGGTCAACCCTTGTTGTGTAACTTAATATTATTTTCTATGTTTGGAAAGTTGTTTATTTTTCCCTTAGAGTGTTTCCAAATGGGGATTTTTGAAATGATTAAGTAAAGGAAAAATATGTTTTGGAAAGCTATTTTTGTGTGCATGTGTTTTTGAAATGGTGATTGGGTATTCAAGTTCTGTCTTTTTGTGTGTAATTTCCTATTTGGTGTTTCATATGTGGAAGTGATCCATGATGTTATTGTGAATCTTGATTGAGCTCAAGGGAAAACCCCAATTATCCAGGTGGGCAGACTAGAACTAGTGCGCTAGTGATCCGGAAGGGTATCGTCCCACTCAAGCTATATAAACCTAAGGGGCTTTACCCGCAGTGCTATACTATTCATGACGTGGTGCCTTCCATCAGCATACGAAGTACCACTTCAGTATGTGCATATTCTTTATAAATTTTCTCTTCCATTTTAAAGTAGTATTTGTGAAATGTTTTTTTCGTTTCAGTTATCATTTTTTTTTCATTTTCATCATTTAAATGTTTATCATAAAAACACGGCGTTTTAAAAGTATTGTTTCAAACAAGCATGTTAAATTATATCTTAGGTTTTGTGTCATGGAATCTTTGTATTGGGTGACATCCTACTGGGCCTTTTGCTCACACCCTGCATACACCTTTGGGTGTATGCATACCTTGTTTCTTGTGTATTCCAAGTTGTGACATCGTGCTTAGTGATATTGGTTCTGGATAATGTCTATCTTTACGTGAAGGTTATTGTTGGTAGCTTGGGGATGTGGCTTCTCATGTCTCTTGGAGGTTGTTACTGGAGTGTAAGTTCCCTATCTTTGTCTTTGTTCACTTTGGGTTTTTAGTTGAATTGTAGACTTTGAACCTGTTTAAGGTTTAAAGGCGTGTTTGGTTGTTCGTTTCTAGTTTCAATTTGTTTACCTTGTTAGTTGTTTTTCTATTGTTTATTTTTGGTAAATCATTCCCATGTAGTGTTTTGATACTCGATCACTCGAGCTAGCCCGTGGGAATCGGGAACGCCCATCCGACCTTGTCGTAGACCGGGTAGGGTGCTGGGTCAGATGGCGACCTGGCTCGGTTCGTGACAAAATGGTCTCAAAGGTAGGTTTTCTCTTTTTGATCGTGTTCTTGTGAGATAGTGTTACAATAGACTAGAGTTTGGGTTTTCTGTACTCGATATCCTGACTACTAATAAGGTGCCTAGCTAGCACACCTCGTGGTGTGACTCGAGTAACCAACGTAAGTTGAGGATTCTCAAAATAATTTGGTATGTGTGGTTAATCTTCTATAGAGGAAGTGAAAAGGGAGTAGGTTTAGTGGTCCCAATGAGCTCGTAGGGTCTAGAAAGCCATGTGGGGATGGTGATGTTGTCCAAGAATACTCCCTGTGGTTGTGGCGTGATTGACGTATGACCGCCAACCATATGTACCAGTCACCCACTGACACTATTCTCCTCTTGAATCAGACATCGTCTCATCGTTTTGAATTCACGTGAATCTGGATTTTAAGTAAAAAAAAATGATTTGGTGTTTTAAATAATCGGTGGTTTTTTGGCGTGTTGTGGTTGTTGGTTCTATCTCGGTTGCAGTGTGGTTACGTGCAGCACCAGAGGGAGAAGCTATGTTCGGGAGTTTTCAATAACTAACTTCAAGGTAGGAGATGATTCAAACATCAGGGATCCAGCCATAGGACTCAGAGTGAAGCTGTCGTGTGGTCAGGAACCCCAGTAGTGTATGGGACCCCAGATTTATTTCTATCGATGGCATTGAAGGTGAAGGAGGTTTAAATTGATTCATGTTGTCACTTTTCGAATTACCCATCTGTTTGCCTGGGATTTCACGTGGACATAAGGAGGTGTGGTCGTCTTGTCACCTTGAAGTCTTGGGGGTTGCGTCCCATTGTATGTAATCACTTGAGTGGTCCTTATGGGTTCTGGTGGGTAAATTGATCTCAAATTAGATTAGTGCTCATCCATGGATGTGGAGAAGTTGGTTTGTCTTGGGTTATGGTTTTGACACCCGGGTAGTCGGGCCCCTCCCTCCCTGCCCATTGTTGTGGGGTGTTTGGTCACTTACATAAAATTATGAAGTTTTGTATATTCTATCATCTCTAATGGTGGAGAGTCCCGTGATAGGTCTCGCATAAATGTCTCTGGAGTAAATCAGTGTTGGTCGTCTTCATAATGGTTGGGAGTCCGCTCGGACCTCCCCATGTCAGTGTTGGTCTTTTTCCCCATGTTATCCTTTTGGTTATGTTTCTAAAATATGGCTTTGTGATAAGTGATAGTAGTGTTCCTTGGACGTGTTTTGAACATCGTTTGTTCATGCTAGCCAAATGATGTGGATTTTTTCAAATAGTACTTGAGATGTTTCGGCATGGGAAGTTGGTTTCTGTGGGTGCGAGAGTTCCTTCCCTTGATCAGTCAAATATAGGTGTTTTAACTCTTTAATGAGGGAGACACATATCAGAAAGTCTTTATACACATTAATTGATGTTGTCTATAAGTCACCTTTTTTTGATCAAGGCGTTTTTGCCTCTTCTCGCTTGTTGTTTCTGGGGATCCCATTTGAACCTTAACGGAGTGTGGTTTTCTACTTTGGGGTTTGGTCCTAGTTGTGGCTTTCCAGGGATGGAAAGCTTTATGGTGGGGAGAATTGTGTCACCTGCCTCTTTTACAATAATTACTTTGTTAAATTTCTGGGCATCAGGTAGTCCGGGTTGAAGCCCAACTCTAAAATTTTGAGTTCTTATTAAAAAATGTATGTTTTTAACTTGGCAGGATTCAATGCATGGATAAGGCGCGGTCGAAGCTGCAGGACTTTGCCCAAGTCACCGTGCGGCCTCCCCCTGTTCACCACACTTCCTTCTCGATGATGAACGTAGACTACTAAAATGTATTGAATAATAAAATTGTAATAATGTGAAAAAATAGAATAAGAATAATGTAATTAACTTAATGAATTGTCTTAATTGTAATAATATTAATATTAATTGAGGATATTAATATTATTATTAATATTATCTTAATTGATATAACTTTTTTTATATTTTAGTATTATCCAATGAGTTTTATTATTTTTATTGTCATTATTCATATTTTAGTTTATTATTATTACTATTAATATTATAATTATTATGAGTGTTTTGGGTTTTGTGTCACCTGATGCATGGGCGAGGCACGGGTTTGAGACTACGCAGTCTGTCATTATTTCAAAATGAGTTGAAACATAAAGGGATAATGAAATAATAATGAATAATGCAATAGAAATAGAATGGAAATAATAAGTTTAATAAACCATAACAAATTGTTTCAATTACAATAATAAAAATATTGTATGAGATTAATAAATATTATGGATAATATTATGTGATGTTATTACAATTTTTATTATTATTTTTTCAATTACTTCATTTATTTATTTTATTATTTATTTATTATTATTATTATTATTTATCTCTTCTTTTTATCTTTTATTTTGTTTTGATTTCACTCCCTCCCTTTCTTTTGCCCCCATTAGCTGTCCCGCGCAGCCTCCCCCCGAACCCTATGTTCACCGTGCCCTGGCTATCAGGCCAACCCACTGCTATGCGACCCTTCATCGCTCCAGACCTCCCCTCTCCTGCTCTGTCCGGCGATGCCCGACGTCCCCTGCCCCTGCTCCATTCGGCCACCCCCTCTCTTCCCAGTCGTGCCTCATCCAAGGCCTCCCCCCTTCCTTGGTTCTGCTCGCGCTGCTCCCCTCAATGGACGGACCCCTCCCCCCGGAGCACTGTTATGCGGCGGCCTCCCTAGTCCGGTGTTGTGTCATCGCCCCGACCCCCGACCAGGCCTACTTGTGTCGTCGCTCGACCTCCCCCAAAAGCCCGGCGCCACACCCCAGCTCGTAGCCTGCAGAACCATCCGCCAGCCTCCCATGGACACTTCTTCTTTGTCTCGCGACCCTCACAGCCCACCACTCCCTTCATGGCCACTGCCGCGTCATCCCTCCGGCTGTTCCAACCGGAACCTACCCTCCTCTTCCATGTTTCGTGTGAGTCTCTGCTGTCTGAGGTTGTCTGGGTGACGTTTTTCCCCTACTGACGCTCCCCTTGCGTGTGCGACCCCTCTGGGTAATCCATTCCTCCTCTTTCCTAGGGTTTTATTCCTACTCGTTTGGGGTTTTGGTGTTTCAACATTTTTAAGGTATTAATTATTTATGTTTTTTACGATTTCATCGATGTAGGTTCGCCTTTGGGTTCGTTGAGGTGTGGTTGGTGTGCGACGATCTTTGCACACCATGTTTGTGATGTCTACTACACCAAGGTAGGTGGTTCCATGCCTTAGCACCGTTAGACAATTTTATATTGCATAGTTGAATTTATAAATTTTTTACTTGGCTTCAGTTTGATGTTCGTATGCTATTTTTAGAATGGTAGTGTGTTTTTTATTTAGTAATAAATATCTGATTTAAGAAAATGGAAATTTTTTGTATTGCATTGGTGAAATTGTTTTTTAAAAACGGGTTTAAGGGGTTGTTTGGGTGGAGCAAACTTAACTTTTAAGGGTAATTGAGTGGTATATGTCTAACTGTGGATTTTTAATGTGTGGTGAATCATATTACGCATGTTGGATTTTATTTTTAATTTTGTATATAATTTATAAGATTGTGTTCTTTTGCATATTATATTTCTAAAAGGTTAAGATGTGTATTTAATTTTTAATAACCACGATTACATGAATTGGGATGCATTTTTAACACAAACTATCATTGAATCATGTTAGTGCTTTATTGGTTGTGTGAAACATGCTTTTTAAATATATTAATATTCGTGTGTGATGAGATGTCAATTTATTTTGAAAATGTTTGTACCTTTTATTTTGGTCTTATTGTGGTAATTTCCAAAAAACGATTAAACAATTGTTTTTGGGTGCAAATGAGGTTATGAAGGGTTGGGATTGGTGAGTGATTTATAAAATGGGTTTTTTCATGTAAAAAATTGTCTTATTTGAAGTGAGGTCTGGTGGCATGTGGTTGATATTTTTATTTTTAAATTGATAAATATATTATTTAGGTGGTGTTTTAGATGCGAAACATGGTTGGAAGGATTTTTGGGATTGTTTGGTAGGTGAAAAATCCGTTTTTATTGTCTTTGAGGTGTTTGTATATTTATATAGTTATTTTCAATGAAAAATGGGTCACTTTGGCTGGATTTCCTTGTTTTTCACATTTGAATTTAAATAGCAAATTGTTTGAAAAATTGAAAAAATGTTTTGATATCGTTACCTTGAGAATTTGGTAATAAAATGATGTCCCTATATGGGATAAAATGGGTTTTAGTGTAAAGTTTTATTTATTTTTAAACAATTTAACAAATAATTTAAATGATTTATTGATTTATTTAGATGGTGCAATAGTGGTGTTTTGGATGATTTGTGTGAGCATTTGTTTTTAAACTAGTATGTTTATATAAAATGAGACATGTTTCTTGGTGTAAACCATCTTTGCGTCACTTGGTGTTATTTTAATATGTTAACCCTAGGTGTGTAACTTAATATTATTTTCTATGTTTTTAAAATTGTTTATTTTTCTCTTAGAGTGTTTCCAAATGGGGATTTTTGGAATGATTAAGTAAATGACACATATGTTTTGGAAAGGTATTTTGGTGTGCGTGTGTTTTTAAAATATTGATTGGGTATGCAATTGGTGGATTTTTGAGTGTAATTTCTTATTTGGTATGTGATATGTAGTAGTGATACATTATGTGATTTTGAAACTTGATTGAGCACAAGGGAAAACCCCGGGTATCTAGGTGGGCGGACTAGAACTAGTGTGCTAGTGATCCGGAAGGGTATCGTCCCTGTTTCAATTCGGTGGGTTGACGATACAACACTAACAAAACTTATGAATGACTGAGGGTCATGGTTTCTAATCCACGTTTACAGGGGGTCGTGGTTTCTAAGACACATTTCACAGAGACACGGGTTCTATTTCCCACTCAAGCTAGATAAACCGTAGGGGATTTACCCATAGTGCTCTACTATTCATGACGTGGTGCCTTCCGTCGGCATATAGAGGACCACATGAGTATGTGCATGTTATTGGTAAATTTTATCTTCCATTTTAATGTAGTATTTGTGAACTGCTTTTTTATTTTAGTGCTCTTTCATTTTCATTTTCATCTTTTAAATGTTTTTCTTAAAAACCAGGTGTTTTAAAAGTAGTTTTTCAAACAAGCATGTTAAATTATCTCTTAGGTGTTGTGGCATGGAATTTTTGTATTGGGTGACATCCTACTGGGCCATTCGCTCACACCCAGAATACACCTTTGGGTGTATGCAGATCTTGTTTCTTGTGTATTCCAGGTTGTGACATCATTCTTAGTGATAGTGGTTCTGGATATAGTCGGTCGTCGCGTGGAGGTTGGTGTTGGTAGCTTGGGGATGTCGCTCATCCTATCGCTTGGAGGTTGGTACTGGAGTTTTAGTTCCTTATCTTTGTCGTTGTGCACTTTGGATTTGTAGTAGAATTGTAGACTTTGAAACTGTTTATGGTTTAAAGGCGTGTTTGGTTGTTCATTTCTAGTTTCAGTTTGTTTACCTTGTTAGTTGTTTTTCTATCATTTATTTCGGGTAAATCATTCCCATGTAGTGTTTTGATACCCGGGTACTCGTGCCAGCCTGTGCGTATCGAGAACACCCTTTGGGCCTTGGTGTGGACTAGGTCGGGCGCTGGGTCGGATGGCGACCCGACTCAGTTCATGACAGTACATACTTCATCTCTATTCTAGAAGTGTATTGAGAATATGTCAAAATTAACCAAATGAAAAACCAAGCAAGTGAATTTGTTACTTCAAAAACCCATGGTATTTTTAATAAATGTGAATAAATTTCCCAGGCCTTAAGTATGACACACTTCCTGAAATTCATTAATTCATCATGCATATCCGGAACATGATATTTTACTTACATATAATATTTGAATATAGAATTCTGATTATTAGGAAATTAGTGCATCCCCAACATGTCATTCCATAGTATGATTGTATCCTTATCTTATACTCAGGCTCATTTGCACCACTATCACAATTCGTGAGCATGCTCCTAGAAGACAGTCATACAACAGTAGTTGTAACAACATGATATTTTATGAAATATGTTTGTCAAAAAAATTTATATCCTTGATATCTTTTATTACACAAAAAATAAAATATAAATAACCATGATTTATTTTTAAAATTTTATTATCATGTTATTATTATAACATTTCCATTAAATTATTGGGTGTTTATATTATTAAGTAATTTATGAGAAATATATAAATATCACTCTATATAAATGTATTGATATGATCATAGCAAATAATCACTAAATTTTTTGTAAAGTCATTTTATTCTTCAAAAACATATTATCTTAAAAAAAAATATACTGGTTTTCTATGAGAAATTATTATGATTAATTTCTAGAATGTTTAGAAATATTATTTTTAAATTAACAAATTTTTTTAAATAATATTTTTAATATTTTTTTGGGATGATTTTTTTAGAATTGTCTAAAAATATTAAACTTCCAAGGAATTGGAAAAATATTATGATTTTATTGAAAATTACGTGTACAAAGATCAGTTTTATTTTAAAATTTATTCAAACTAAAATTAATTTTCTTATATATTAAATTATTCAATTAATTTTATTGGATTAACTTTTATGATTGAATTTAGTATAAAAAAATTTTTATAGGTAAAAATGTATTTTCATGAACAATAGTTTGTAGGAATGAAATGTCTTATTCTCTAAATAAATTAAATTTATAATCATTGGTGAATTATTTTAATAATATTAATATACTATATAACCAATTAAATTTCAAATATTTCATCTAATACTAATCAAGGAATGGTATACGTATAAATATTGTTTTAATAATAACAACAATATTTTTATAAAAAGGGGTTTTCATCCAATTTTGAACATTTTTTTTATTATATAATTATAAAAATAATAGGTATTGAGTTTGAAAAAATGGATTCTATATTTGGAATCAGTTTGATAAATGTTGGACAATATGAAGCTTTTATTTTTGGCAAAAATGAGTAGCAATCGTTGTAAAATTTATCACCTCAGTAAAAGATAAATATTGTTAATCAAGGTTAAAACAAAAAAATATGGGAATATTTTTGTTATCCTATTTTTTTAGATGTAGGTAAGTCACCCCTCAAGAAATTATATAGGAAATGAGTTGTTTAATTGAAAATTTTACAAGAAAAGGAACTATATAATATTTAAATTAATAAATGTTACAAAATGTCACTCCCTTTGTTTTAATGATCTATCGCGTGTCCACATATGAAAAAAATATTGTTATGGATGAATATGAGTATCAATTTTGAAAATAATTTTTTTAGTCAAATATATATTTATATTTATTATAAATTATTTTATGACATTAAATTTTTGGTAATCAGTTATAAAATATTTATTAAATAAACATAAAAATAAATAAATGATTTTAAAAATATTTAATGTTTTTTAATAAGAATGGGTCACTATGTTAAAAAAGACTTTCAGATATATATCAAATAATAGAGAGTATTTAATTCATTATTTTCAGATTCCCAAATCTTCTTGATGTATTTAAGGTCAATTTAAATGAATACTGTAAACAATGACATTAATGATATTCAATATAAAATAATATTTTTTAAATTATATGAAATTAATTAAAATATTATACTTATCCAAAGTAATGGGATACTATTTTAGAAAATATACATGGTCCATTTATGGGTATTTTTTTCATTTTATTGTTACTTTATTAACCCTTAAATCATATAGAACATTAATGTTATGGTAGTTGTCAAAAAGGTTAATGAAAAGATTTTATAAAGAGAAAATGTTAAAAATGTAATATAAACATGTAAAATATTTATTTTAATATGAAATTTATACTCATAAACATTTTAGATTCACATTTTATCAATTTGAATACATTTTTAAATCAAAATTAATTTATATTAATTTTATTTTTATATATATTCCATGAGTTCCCTCCCCTTAGTTATAAAAAAACAGCCAGATTTATTTCCATCCCACCAAAATGATCATTATAGCTTAAAAATACTCGTCCAATTTATCTTCTACATTCCCCCAGTCACAATATAAAGGTGATGGTGTTCATAAAAGTCTTACCCGAGATCCCTTTAGAGGATATCTAAAGGAGTTATTTTAATGGGGAGGTAATCACCTTAAAGAATAACTTTTTATTATTATTGTTTTACATCATTGACATATATTGTATTCCAAATAAAATAATAACTATAGTATATTTAATATATGTAAATGTTATCATAATTATGTAATGACATTTATTCAGCCTCTTTCGACAAAATGGGCAGTGAAAATATTGTTTGTGTGTACGTATGACTTACCATCTCCAAATAGAAATACAATTAATTACATATAACAATATATTATGGATTAGTATTTGGATGGGTTCAACGTCTATAGATGATACTTATAAAATATTTATACCTTTATAATTAAAATTCATTATATATAATATTATCTTCTAAAAAATAAGAAAATAATAATGATTATTGTGTGTACAAGCAGACTACAACCACTATGAACTAATACGATTTTTTTCTTTCTTTATTATATGGATGATACTAATGAATAATTTTATGAATGTATATGATATTTATGTAATAATATTTTTTTTGGAAAGGTGATTTATTATTTACAATTCTTTTATTCATCTGTGAAAAAATTGTAATCCACGTCTAGACATAAGTACATCCTACCATATCCATGAACAATGTAGTTCATTTTTCAATCACTAAATTTAAAAATGAATATATAAATGTATATAATGAACATATATTATATTTTTATCATTACTAACATTTTTTACAAGTTTTAGTGATGATAAAAATACATGGATAAAAACTTCTAGAACATGATATACATTAAAAGAGAAACGAATATCACATAGAACATTTATTTTAATAAAGAACTATTTACAACATGGTGATAAAATATTATAAGTAAATAAAATATGGATTTATATATGTATACAGTTATGTAATATATGTATAAAAGACCTAAATTTTTTATATGGTAGGATTAAATTCATACAATAGAAGTAATAAATAAGAAAATTGGTATTTATATGACTTTTAAATATGTTGAAAAAATGCTATATTAACTAGTTGTTTATTATTTTGGTGGTGTTTATACTAACCAAGAATTTATTTTATTTTCATTGTCATTAAATAATGGGATCTTCATATCAATATATATTTCTATCCTTCTTATTCGTACGAATCAAAAGTTACTAATGTTTTAAATGTGTTATGTTACAATATCATTATTTATCGAGATTGTTTATGATGACATTTATGAGGATAAAAATATTATGATATAACTCTAAAGAAAATCATAAATATTATTAACCTATTGTAATTTCTTGAGAATAAATTTTTCCATTCATTTTACCTCACCTAAAGTCTTAATGTGTCCAATCATATTTTTTTTTATTAATAATAAAAATTATTTATCTCTTCAATCGAAAGGACCATTCCCTATGTATCCATGTTTTTATAAAATGTTTCAAAAAATATTTTTCATGTTATCCTATGATGATTTAAAAAAATGTCCATGTTTTATGTTTTTGGAAATTGTTTAAAATGGAATACTCTTATCATTATACGAATGTTTAATTTTTTGGTGTTTTTAAAGGAATTATGAATTTAATGTTTCATTAAATTTTTACAAAATGAAAAACCATTCATGCTATCATTACTACTTAATGACTTGAAGCTTTATTTAAATTAATACATGGATATATTGAAAATATATAGTATTATTTAAAATTTTAAAATTTTAAATAATTTTTTTCAAAATGGAAAGGTAATTTTTTTATCAAGAATTAATTATTGGTCTTTTAATGGTATATATAATCATCAAACTAATCAAATCTTGATTTAAATTATTATTTAATTGTGAAATTATCTAATGATAATATCCCTATTATTTATCTAGATAGTTTGTATTTATAATGAAATGTTATTTATGAAACCCATTCATTTTACAGGGGATATAATTTGAGGAAATGATTCAATATTTAATAAATCCATTTCTTTACCACATGTCATACTATGTTGAAATGAATATGGGACCCATTTATTTTCATGATTTTTATATTATGAATGTTTTATGATCTTGTCTTACATGTATGTATGATTTTCATTATGTGACTGGTGGAACCCATATCTCCCGACAATGAATTGGGTATAAATTGATATCAAATGACACTAACATGACTCAATTATGTAGTGAACCATGTTTAGTATAATACATTATCATCCATGATAGTATTTGGAGTGAACCTTGAGTACTCTGATGGTTTAGGGAGTAAACACATTTCCCTATGATAGTCTCAACAGGGATCCTTTTTTACAAAGTAAATTATTTGTTATGTTTATTTGTATTCCTTGAAATATATGTCGTATACCACTATTATCCTCTTGTGGTCATATTAATTTATTATTTCATGATTCAAGTCTTATGAATTTCTCTGATTGATTACATGACAAAATATTATGATATATGACATGTATTTTATGATTTTTTAATGTTATGATCATGTTCTCATACCTTTATGTTCATGCTATACTCTAGTGATCTTTGATATGTCCCTTGTATATCCTTAATGTTCTTCTAAGAACACCCTTTATCATGTTTCCTTTCCCAATTTTAAGAAAGAAGGTACTATGTATTATATTTCTAATACTGGTACACATTATGAAGAACTTATTAAAAGAAAATGAAAATCATTTTTGAACAAGTACTTTATATATCCATGATTCCAAAAGCATTAGAATAATATGATTCTTTCTAGGATTATTATATTCTGTCATGAAGATTCATCTATTAAGATGTGATATCTACCTATAGAAGTTGTGGGTCATTGTATTTAGTATCATAGTAAATATTAGTTAATTTTCGGAAATTAATATGTGAAAACAATTGTGACAATCATGGGGAAAGTATAATTATAGGGTAATATTCTAATGTTTGGGTCATTATAAAGACTCCAACTCCAATCCCCTAGAGTTGGTGTCTTAGCTTATTACATGGTAATAATATATAAGGAATCACATTTCAAAGGACTAAATAATTTAATAGTCTTGGTAAACATGATACATACATGATTCCCATATCTTGATTGAAAACCAATTAAAAAAATAATTTTAATGAGTAACATTATTCTCTCAAAAACACCCTTTAATATCAATCAAATTACACTTCCTGGATTTATTGGAAAGAAAAAAATAATGGTGAGCTCAAATCCTATATAAGTGTTATGTATAATAGAATTTATTTTTAATTAATAAGTATAATAAACATGGAATGGTAAATAACATTACAGAAATCCCATTTATATAGAGTAACTATCATAATCAATATGGAATGATAAACAACGAAAAACACATTCCATTTAATCAATATCATGATAATGATAACAAAATAATGAATTATCAATAAGGAATGGAAAATAACTAAAAATAATTATCATTTAATAGAAAATGAGAGAGTAAATTGAATCCATAGATAATATCATAGAAAAAATATTATGGATAATAATAAATTTAATATCAATTAATAAAAGTCTTAATTATTGGGCATCATGGTCTTAAGAATCATGAAATCCTCTTATATCAAGACCTTCATAAAGAAAGTGTAAAACTGATGATAAGGTATACAATAAATACTCATTTAATATAGGCTAGTTGGCTAATTCATCTCAAGAGACTAACAATGCTTGTAGGAGATATATATCTAGACCTCACCTATATTATCATGTATTGAGAATTTCATATATACAAGATAGTGGATTTAATTCAGGAACATTGTTCTTTACCATTAAATATTGATATTGAATAAAAAATATTGAATAATAATATTTCTCCAGTCAATATAAAAACTTTTAAATTAAAACTCTATATATATAAATGATATATGGTTTTACAGTTAATAATATCTGTGATAAATAATATTTATATTAAGGGAAATTCTAATGTTAGATGATCACAAATATTTGAATAATTGAATGGAAAGTTAGTGTCTCTAATAATGAATCAAGAAAGTGAGTGTCTATGATTTCTATGTCCAAAATGATTATAAACCATCAATAGGATTAATAAGGATTTTCTCGATAAAGAATATTTTGAGTGAATTTTATGTAATATAAAGATTTGTTATCATTGTTGAATACAAAATCCACATAAAAATCATTAAAAAAATACCCAATCAAAGTAAATTTTTTCGATTTAAAATCACTTTTCATTGAAAATATATAATAAATATTATTAATGAAGATTTTTGACATTGGGTGTTCAGGAATGGAAGTAGATTTTATACATGTCGTACACCTTAAAACAAATAATTATTTCCCTTTTTAGTAAAATCCAAATGAGACTTCAATAGAAAATGACAAGAATATTCTATTAATTTTTTTTATAAAGATTGTATTACATGGGTAAAAATGATATTAATAAACTATTTTAATTAATTGGAAAAATAGTTATGAATTTATTTAGAAAACATGTTTTCTTGGAAAAATGAAATTTTGACCGAAGGGTGAAATAATGTAGGATTTTTTTAAAAAAAATTCTCAAGAATTTTATGTAAAAAGAGTGTAAAATGATACAATTACCTGTAAAAATCATGAATAACTATAGTAGAATAAAATTAGAGGGGTTTATATGATAATGAAGAAATGATTTAAAAAAATGGAATGTGAAGTATAAATAAAAACGATTAAAACAAGAGGGTGAAAAATAATTTTATGGAGATTATAAAAATCATTTCATAATTAATAAATTAAATTTTAATGTGAATAAAATTTAAATACACACAAAATAATTGGATATAAAAAATAATATAGTCAAATAAATAACACACATAATCATACCATGTCAAAGACAACGATAAATTAACATAACACAAGGAAAAGAAATTGAGTGATTAAATTCATTACCTCTTGTTAAAACTAATGTTATATATACATATTTAATCATTAGATACTATTTTAAAATAATTTTTTAATTTTTAACCTTGATAATTGATCATAATGCGATGTGGAGACGGTAGGTCATATGCATGCATGGGAAGCATTATCGTTTATATAATAGTTGATAGGGTAAAGAAGTGGATGACATATTAATTTTTAAAAATCAATATATTGTCATATATATCACATATATTTTCTAAAATTTTCTTTATAACTTCCCATGTAAACTATTAGTGAAAAATATCACATTCCTTCATGAGGTGGTAGTCCACCGTACACACGAATGATGTTACCATATTTTAAATGGAATTGATAGTAAGAATTTATATGCAATATTATAATTCAAGAAGTATAATTATATCATAAGTATCATATAAAATTTTTAAATCCATCATTATATCTACTATTAAATTTTTTTTATGGAAGATAAATTTCATTGGATCGTGAGGCCACAGTCTCTCGTATACACGATTGCCGATTTTTTACCGTATTATTGAAGTTGAGATGGATAAATATTATTAAATAAACATAATAACAAACACATATATATAAATATAAAGGTTAGATACTAGTTTTATAATAATGTGTGTGTTAATAATTATTTAATGATTAAAATAATATTTAAAATGGAAGGACATTGTTAATAATATTACCTTCTCTAAGAGACACCTCCCTTAGTATCCTCTTAAGGACCATCAGGATGGTTGCATTGGATGTCTCAAAGCTCTAAAATTTTCATACGAATATCAGGGTGGGATTTAAATGGAGTTTTGTTAACAAAGGACTTGAGAGTTGTGGATATATTAAGAGAGTTAGTTCTTTTTTATTAGCAGTGGAAGGGTTCCATCATGGAAATTTCATAGAAATTTCTTTAATGAATTCAAAATGATAAATCCATTCTCTAAAAAATTCAACCATATGAGCTTATATTTAAATATGTGATGTATAATATTTGAATATGGAAAGTCAATAAGAATTTTTCATGTTTTTATGTATATTTTACATATTGTTTCTTAGTCTAATCCCTTGGTAAACTCATTTTATCTTACCCATAGTAATTATTTGGTACTATTCTCACTGTTCATTAAAACAAATGAAACATTCCATAAATGTCACAAAAATCCTCTCAATGATAATTTTTATATGACGATCTAAATAACTAAGTTCATTTTATCCAATAAATTTTCTGAAATTATCAAAAAAGGCTTTTAACTTATGTGAACAAAAGTCAACTAACCCTCCTTTTAGAAAAATACTATTTTTCCGAAGAAATTTATTTGAAATGATTATTATTTTAACTAAAAATAATAGAAATTCAATATTTTCGGAATATATTTTTTACTATTGGCACTAAAAAATTTATATCATTGTTATAATTGTATACTATAGAGTTGGGTTGGTATGTTCCACAAGATATTAGAGAGACTAAATTATAAGATATATATTTCATGGGTTAATTATTTTTGGTTTTTAATGTATCATATTCTATTGAATACATTGTTATTATTTTAAAATTTTAGGGGTTTATATTCTCTCAAACATAACTAAATTCAATACTCTCAATTTTATCTTTCTCATAGAAATTTTGTTCTTGATATTTGAAATTTTTTTTGTTGAAACGCCACACCGTAAAATGGGCCAATAAAAAATTATTTTAATAAGAGAGAATGTGAAGTTAAAATTACATAATGAAAAAATTATTAATCGGATTATAAGTTGGATAAATTTTTTTTAAATCGATGATATGGACATGGGTGAAAAAATTAATTAATAATAGATATTGATATGTTTCATTGATCAAATAAAGTTAATGATAAATTGAAATTTAATGTCCTTAAAACCATAAATATGTAATGATTTAGAATACCATTTTATTTATTGAATATAAAGTTAATATGAATTTTTTAATCTTTTTCCATGTTATTAAAAAATAATTTTACTGTCTCCATATATAAGGAAACATAATTACACAATACAATTATTTTCCATTAGTTGAATTTCAACCATTGGATGTGCTTTGATCATTTTCTAATTCATTTCTTACTAGAAGAATTGAATATCCAAAATTTAATTTTTCTTCCTATAGAACTATAATTAAAATTTAATAGATCATAATATCCATAAAATAGTGAAAGGTTATTCCATATTCCTCTAACTATTTTCCAAAACTAATATCATTATAATATGCTATCCAATTTAATACCTCAATCTGTGAATGTGAACAATAACATAACTTCTTCATCATTACTATTTTTCGGTCAACTATTTTAATGGAAAACAATGACATGTTAACTATAGAATAAAATAGGATAATGGTAGAAATTGATACCTTATAGTCATTTGGTTGTAGTTTCATGCCCCATGGCCTTAGCACAAGTGATGGGTTGTCACCTGACATGCATGTTAAATATTGTTATAACTATATTACTATAATATCTATAAAATTAAAAAATTATGTTCACCCATAATTACTAAAACATAAAATATAATACAATCCTTAAATTTATTTGGACATTTAATCTTATCTCCAAACAAATTAAAGTAATTTTTCTTCAAATAACACTTTTATATACTGATCCAAAAAATTTTATTCCCATAAATGTTATCCAAAAAATCATTAATCCTTACAAACTACCGTCACAAAAAAACATAAAATGGGGTTCAAAGACATTGAAATTATTAAAACCATAAAATTATAACCCATGATGGTATCCATAAATCTTTTGATAATTAAAACATAAATGATTCTGATATTTTACACAATCCATAGAAATATCATGATTCTTATAACCAAAATAATATTAGTAAAAAAACATCAACAATTTAATATTAAATACCAGTACATAAATAATTCATCTATTTTATTTCAAAATATTTCATTCCTTGGACTATGGTTAAATATTTATAAGAGTTCATTGAATCAGATAATTCCATGTATCTCTATATCTTAGACAATGAAATATATATAGATTCTGATGATGAGATATAAAACCTTCTTACACTTCATTTTAATCAATCATTATTTACATTATACCATTAATTTCCACTCTTAAATTTTTTACTATTCCATTGAGACACTTTCCTAAGTGTAACTTTCTACATTTTTCACATGATGGAAATCAATAATTCCTTCTTCCATGGTCTCCAACACTTGAGCAATTACAAACTCTAACATTCACTACATTGGTGCGTACGAGAGTTGGTTAAGGTATATGATGTTAATCATATTTTGGGATAACATATTAGGAATAGTCATGATATCTTTCACACTATTCATCATTATAATTTTTTTCTAATATTGACCACATTTACCAACAAGTTCAATGTTAACATGATTCATCTCGGTACTAGCCGTTGACTAATCCCAAAAAGCATAGTTTGTGAAACAATAATCATTGTAAAAACTTATATAATCAGTTATAGTTTTTTAAATCACAACACCTTATTTTCAATATAATAAAACATATTTTTATATTATGTTATTCAAATTCATCATCTTTTCAAATCCTTCATAGTGGTTAGTAATGAGAATGTGAACTATACTAAGAATATCCACCTGGAGTGTGAAACCAAGTGCATTTTAAGGCATGTTGTCATGCACCAAGAAATGATTAACATATGACTAATTCATATTTTTTAGAGTTATTACCCAAATAAACCATTGTTCTAGACTTAAATACATTTTTAGTATCTACACATGGATATATTAATATGAGAAAACATATAATATATACCTTACAAAAACTTAGATATGTTATTATATACATATCATAAAAGTTTATCAATGTGTTATGATCCATAATATATGTTTTTCTAATTATATTTTCAAATTATTTTATAAAATTTATCTGATAGAAACTTGTACAACCCCGAAACCCTTAACCTAGAGTTGATAACTTAATTTATTACATTGGCATAATATGCGAGGAATTGGATCCCAAAATAAAAAATAGTTTAGTTGTCATGGTACACTATATACATAGATGACTCCCATAAAATAATTATAATAAAAATAATAACATATTATATTAAGAGTAACATTATTCTCTGTAACATATCATTTATTGTAAGTTATATTATACTTCATGGGTTCTAGGGAATGGAATCAAAAAAGGGTGATCTCACATTCTTAGTAAGTGTTAAGTAGAGAAAAATATATCTTGGATCAATAAACAAAATCACCATGGAAAGATAAATAAAAAAACACACATTCAATCAAAATAACATGACTATCATAATCAATATAGAAATCTAAATAACAAAAAACACAAGCTATTTAAACAATATCGTAACTATCATAACTTGAAAAGGCATGACCAAAATGGATAGGTAAATAACTGAAAACACATTCTCCTTAATAGAAAAACAAATAATGAAATGAATCCCAATATAATATTATTCCAAAAATATCATGGACAATAATAACTGAATTCTAAATAATGTAAATTCTTAACTATAGGACGTCATGACATAAGGCATCATGAAAACGTCAATTGTCAAGTCCTTCTTCAACGAAGCATAAAAATAATGGGTAATTATACTCTAGAAACCCATTTTACCAAGGCTATAAAATTTATTCATCTCATGAGACTACCTATAAATCGAGGGGCTATCAATAACCAGGATCCATCCACATCTTCATGTCCACATAATTCAACATATATCAAATAATTGGTCAAATTCATGAAAAATATTTCTCACCATTAAATATATGTATTCAAAAAAATATTTATTATCAATATTTCATCTATCAGTAAAATAAAATTCAAAGTAAAATACCATATGTATAAGGGTGATGTTTTTTGAGAAATATGCATTCCAATGATAAATAATGAAGGATATTTAGATGAAATTTAATGTCTAATGATCACAAAAATGTGAGTAATTCAAGGGAAAGTTAGTGACAAAAAAATTTGAATCCGAAATGTGAATGTAAATAATTCCCCTGTTTAAATGATCATAAAACATCAAGAGGATGAATAAAGATGATATCAATACAAAATATCTATGGTTTAGTATATTTAAATGAATTTGTTTATATCATTGATGAATATATTTAAGATAATAGATCTTAAAAAAAGTCATCGAGGGAAAAATAAATTCCATTATGAAAATAAATATTATTTGAAAATAGCATTTGAAAAATTTAAATTATTATTTAAATTATTTATTGGTTATGATTATAGGAAATTATGTACATACCATACAAAATAACACAAATATTGTATTCATTTTTTTTTGTTAAAATACAAAACTGGAATTATTTTAAAAATAATATTAATATTAATTTGATTTATTGTTTCTGTAAAATGTAAAAAAAATGCTTAAAATTTTCTTAAGTTAGTTGTTTTAAAGAATATTAAAACATTTTTAAAAAAAAATTTAGAAAAAATCTGTTTGGATGAAAATGTATTATTAACTGAAGAGATAATTGATGTCAAATGATACGAAAAACATTTTATCATTCATTTTTTGTACCCAAGAATGAAGAAGTGGTACTATTAAAGGATAAAATCATGAATAATTATAATTGAAGAAAATAGAGGTTTTATTAGAATATTATTAAATAATTTCCTTCAGTATAAATTCATGTATATAGAATCCTAATTAAAATGAGTTTGTGGAAGAAACCCTTAAAAAGATCATAATTTTGTGGGGAGAATTAATAAATTTATTTATTATATTTATAAAATTTAAATTAATATAAAAATGTTTAAAGAAAACATAATATAGTTAAAAGTTTTCACACACAAAATCATTTAATGTTAAATATAATGAGCACGTAACTTTACCCAAAGAGATGAAATTAAGTTATTAAAAGATCAACCAATGGAGAGACATTAATTCAGGATAAATTTTTATGAAATGTTTATAATTGAACATTAAAATATAGTTAATTATTATTTAATAATGATATTATAGTTCAATGTTGTGGTTTAAACTCCATATTAAAAACGTTGGTGCATAAAAATACAATATGCCTCATTGGAGAGAAATTGAGATGACGTCCCTTACTTCGTGCTTCCTTTTGGATGGACGCTATTTGACCTCCACTACTATGGTTTCAAAAATGTGACTAATCTTAAAAGACCATATTCATTTTTATTATATCATATTTTATTCATTTATATCATTAAACTACCCGAGTGATAATAATATCTCACTATTCTCACATTTTTGGGTGTTAATTTCCTTGTTTGGTCATCCATGATGTGTCCTGAAATTTTACATTCCGTGGAATAATATATAGTTCAATAAAATGAATAATTATATTAATATTATAATTTTCCATTATATTTATTTGTAACCATTGGTGAAAATTTAACATTTATAATGGACACATCTCTTTGTGGAGACTGTAGGTTGTACGTATGAAACAAGTAACCTTATCATTTATTTAATGGGTGATATGGTAAGGAATTGTGTGATATATTAATTTTTTATAATACTTATATATATAATAACATCTAATGGTATTTTTATTACATTACATGTTAAGGGTAAGTGGAAAAAGAATCACATCACATCGTGATGCGTTATTCTGTTGTATAGACAAGCAATATTATTGTATATTAAATGGAATGGAATATATGAAGATATATTTTTCGTTATAATTATATAAGAACAGTTATCTCATAAATATATTTTTACTTTGTTTATTCCATAGTTGTATCCATTTTTTTTTGATACTTGTGGAAAATAAATTACATCGGTTCACGAAGTGATAGTCTGGAGTTAAATGATCAAAAATTTTGTTTATAATTTGATGAAAGTAGAGATGGATAAATATTATTACATAAATAAAATAAAATATAATTATATTTAAGATTATGGTTTTATTATATCGGATGTTTTAGGTCATAATTGTAGGTGAAAAAATAAAAAATAATATGAAATATCTTTGTTAAGATAAGAATCTTCTCTAAGAGAAACCACTTTTGGATATCCTCTTAAGAACCCTTGATTTGGTATTCTTAGAAGACTAGTTGATCAAAAATTTCTACATGTATTATAGCTAGGTCTTTATGAAGGGGTTTTCTAAGAATGTTTTTTGAGGTCTGTATAGGTGATGGGAGTGAGTTCCATTTTATTAGTGGAGAAAGGGAACCATCTTGGAAATTACATAGAAATATTCCAACATAATAATAAATGATAAATTAATTCCAAAGAAAAAGCCTCAAAATTAAAATTTCTTCTATTTATGTTTGGATGAGGTCTAAATATGCGCATGTTATTAGATTTCTATTATTTTGTATGTCATTTTTAACCCTTTATTCATTTTTAACCCCCGAAATACCCATTTTTAGATTAACTGCAGAAATTAATTTTTACTATTTTCACCATTAAGTTGGGTAAAAAATTTATGAGATATTTTAAGATAATAATAATTTTATGAAATTTTTTTAATCAATTTTTTTCAAAATTAAATTTAAAAATATACGCGCAGACACGATGTAATAGTGAGTTTCGAACAATAAAATTATCACAAGTATAAAAAGTTCTATAATCAAAATTAAATATGAAAAAAATTCCAAAGACATAAATTAGTTATAAATTAATATAATTATAAAAATTAAACTTTAAAACCAATTTAAAATAAAATTCAAAAATGTGATTTATTTAAATTGAAATATAGTTTTTAATTAATATAATTTTTTCAGTATTCATCAAAAAAGAAAATTTTCCAAACAATGTCAAAAGAATTCACCCTACAATAGTTTCGATATTATTATTTCAAAAATGATGTTCATTTTATCAGATAAATTTTCAAATGGTGGTTAATCTTAAATTTTCATTTGGTTTGAAAAAAGTGACTTAATCATCTTTTATAGAAAATTTATTTTTTCAGAAACCATATCATTTAAATTATTCTTATTTTTTTCTGATCAACATATGTTGAATTTTTTTATTAATTAGATAGTAATATTCATACTCAGTAATTTAACGACAAGTTTATAACGGTATACTATATTACAATTCATTTTGACTAGGGGTGCATGCTTCTCAAGCAATCAAAGAAAATAAATTTAACGAAATGTATTTCATGGGTTGTTTAAGCATGATGTTGAGTTTCACATATGATATGTAACTCAATATTATTCATTTATAATTTTTTTGTTACAGTGATGACCCAGAATAACTATATTTAGACATAAGGTTTCAGAGATTAGGAAGATTATGTCATGACTTAGACATCATTTGAATTATATTTCATTATAATTTGGTACATTACTCGGATTATTAAAACATGAAACATACATAATTATTTTTAGATTTAGTGAATTAATGGAAAAAGAATACATCATGATAATGATGAATGGGTGTGAGAAATGGAATGATTTTCATCCTAACAATATGAATGATATGGGAATAAGATTGTGAGTACTTGTGATTATTTATAATCATATTTCTGGATATATTATTTAAAACATAAAAAGGGTATTTCATAGTAAGTCGAATAGGTTGAAAATTTACATTAATGAATGTTCAGGTGAAAATGATCATGGGTATTGAATGTCGAGTTTCTTTATTTTCTAGAATGTGGGAAGAATATCCTGAAATAAAATTTCCAATGGTTTGTGGGATATTCTTTATATAGAAATAAATTTCATAGAGGAAAAATTTTCTAATAATTCAATTTATCATATATAGGGGACCTAATCAATTTATTTGTCAATTCCATCTTATAAATTCTACCACCTATACTAAGGAATCATATTTTCGATTCTACCCTTTGAAGTGAAAGTAATTATTTTTTTTATTTATTGGGAATAAATAATTATATGATTACAATTTTTCATATTAGAATCATGAAACATTTAAGGATTATTGAAAATTATTTTCCCTTCAGTATTATGGAAAATATATTTAATGGTACTAATAACTACGATAATTTATAATGGTTACACAGTGTAAAGAGATGATTGGAATTGATGGGATTGTATTGGAGACCTTCAAATTAGCCTGAAAATTGATGATAAAGTGATTTAAGTTATCTTTGATGAAGATTATTTCATTTTTGTATTTATGAAAATAGTCAATGATTTTATTTAGATAATAAGGATTCACTAATTTAAAAATTACCTATATAAACATTATGGAACCGTAGGTATAGGTCCCGACACCATTTGAATAGCATATACCAATGGTTTGGGCAATCGTTGGGTGATTTGGCATGGGGATAGACCTATTCCAATGGTTTCAGGAAAACCATTGGGAATGACGTATCCAACGGTTTGAAAACCATTGGCATAGCTCCTTCCCAATGGTTTTCGAACCGTTGGGATATGTCTTTCCCAATGTTTTTCCCCAAACCATTGGGATAGGTCTATCCCCACAGTAGAGGTTTGAACCCACAACCTCTCGGTTGTATATTGAAGACATTACCACTGTCCTAAAATTACCTTTGTGAATATATTAGGATATATATATATACATGTAATTTATATATTTATTTATTTGACAATATTCGACAAAATAATTCATAAAAAATAAAGGTACTTATCCCAACGGTTCTCAAAACCATTGGGATAGGCCATTACCAAGGGTTTTAGAGAACTGTTTGGATATGTACCCACACTTTCCCAATGGTTTGACTAAACCATTGGGAAAATTGGCCTTAATGTGGGCTTTTACCAAACAAAACTATTTGGAAAGAGTATGGATTTCCCAATGGTTTGGACAAACCATTGGGAAAAGTGGCCACAATGGGGGATTTTCTAAACGGTTTGGCCAAACCGTCGGGAAAAGTGGCCTCAATGTGGGATTTTACAAATGTTTTGGCCAAACCATTGGGAAAGGGGACCTATACCAACGACGTTTGAAAACTGTTGGTATAGATGCGTTGGTATTGGTCATATTTCCAGTAGTGATTGGTTTTTCATTTGATTATAAATTTGGAGCTATATATACCATTATGGATTTATAGGTTTATTTTATATCATATTTTTAAATGATTCGACCACTTTTTTTGTTTTTATGTGATGTTATTTTGAGGTAATATGAAATATTTACTTAGTTTTGGGTAGAATAATCTATTGATATTTAACAACCCCTTTTTATTTTTATATGATTTTATTATAACATAATTGTTTCATATTAAATACTATGATTAATTAATATTGATTGGTGAAAAGTGATTCATTGACATGTGTATCTTTTAGAACATATTTATAGTAATGTTAATGATTACTGTTCATGACAATATCTAAATTTGACTCAGGATATTTTTGAAAATTTCATTAACATAGAAAATTATATGGTGACTTATCATGATAATTAATGATATTTTGTAAGATTTATTTTGTTGATGGATATGTAACCTATTTGTTTAAAATTTAATTTAATAAGAAAAATTATTTGGGAAGAATGAAGTTTATTTTTGTTGATTTATGTGGAAATGTATGATATAACCTTTGAGAATAAAATATTATTTAATAGTGATGTTATTAAGGTTATTTTGGATTTTGATTTATTTATTGACACGATTATTATTGAACTATAGTTTTTATTTTAGAATATGTGAGATTTAAATGAATTATTTCAAGGTTTACTCTTTTTGATAATTATCTTTTCATAATAATTTTAGATTTTGGTTATTGCCTCAAGATAGGATTATGTTGATATACTTTTTCAATAATTTTTAACTTTATTTTATTGGTTTAGGTATAAAACTTATACTCGAAAACTCATCATTTAGAGAAAAAAATTAGATTATGATGGATGTTGATTAATATATGATATTTGACTACTATACTTGTAATTTAATTATACTTCATTATATTATTATTCAATATGTAAAACAATAATTCAAACATAGGAAATGGATATGAAGACCAATTTTTTTCCAATATACTTCTATTCTGATGAATTTATGGTCTTTTATCCCCTCACTGATTCTTGGTTTTGTGTTGTTAACAATCTTCTGACTATATTTTGTTTTAAACTCTTTTGTCCCCTGGGTGTAAGTTTTCTATTCTATCTTCATGTTTTCACTAAAAAATTATGTTCTCTTATGTGGAAATTTATTTTTGTTTTAACCTTTATTTTTTTTCTTTGCACATTTTTAATAGGTTTTCTTAACCCATTTCACGATGTGGGTTTCTGTAAATTAATTTTAAAATGTGAATGTTTTAATTAAAAAAACAAGGAAAAATTGTGATAATTTAACTTTTTAAAGGGAAAATAATAGAATACAACAAGAATATATGAAATATTTTATTCCAAATTTTTTAATTATTCAGTGGATTACATTACATGAAATACCAAGTTTAAAAGAACAATGATATACCATTAATATTTTATTATATGATTTTAATAACCTAGAAATTAAATAGTTTGACACAAATAATATTATCTTTATTATTAAATATATATAAATGTTATATTCAATATAAACTCATAGATATATTCTTAGTAAATAATCACTCAATTTTTAGTAAATTCATTTTATTCCTCGAAAAAATTATTTATTTTGGTATGAAAATTTGATATTTAATTTTTAGAACATTTAGAATTTTTATTTTAAAATATTAATGAAACTTCTTGAAACCTTAATATTAAAATTAACTTCGGATTCAATAATGATAATTTTTACAGATGATTAATTTTCTACTGAATAGTTAAACATATCGATTATGTTGAAAATTGTATGTACAAAGTTAAATTTTTTCTTAAAATGGTTTCAATGTAGAATACGTTTTCTTATATTTTAAATATTTCAAATACCTCTATTGGAATCAATTTTATGTTTGAAATTATTCTAAAAACCTTTTAATAGTTGAAAATGTATTCTCATGAAAAACAGTTTTTATATGAACAATGTCTTTTTGACTTAATTAAATAAATTTATGATCATTAGTAAATGATTTTAATTAAGTTTAAATAATATATAAATATATAAATATTTTAAAATTCATATATTTTTTAGGAATAAGGTAAATATGAAATCGCTCTTAAGCATAAAAAATGAATATTTTTAAAATATGGTTTCATTTATTTTTTCATACATATTTTATAATTAATTAATTAAAATTATGGGTTTTTAATTTGAAAAAATTTATTTCATATTTGGAATTAAATGGTTAATTTTTTTAAATATTCCAATTTTATTTTTGATGAAATAGGAATATTATCCTTTGAAAAAACTATTACCTTAGTAAATGATAAATCAGAATAATCTAGTTTCAAAATATGGGAATATGGAATATATTTTCTTCCTGATTTTTATTTAACTAATTTATTTTGAACATTATCATGTTAGTATTGAAATTGAGTTTTTTAATTTAAAACCATGAATGTAAATGAACGATATGATATTTTAATCAATTAAAGATTCAAAATATTACTCTCTTGGTTTTAAGTATATCTTATGTGTCAACATATGGACTCAATCATATTATAATGAATATAAGTGAAAATTTTGACATTAATGAAATTATTTTCTGGATATAAATATGTTTCTATATTTTTTTAAATTATATAATTTCCATAAATTATTTTACAATGATAATTTTGTATTTATCTAATTAACAAAAAAATAAAATAAATTATTTAAAAAATATTAAGAGTGATAGAAATTAAATATTTTGATTCATACAATGAATTATATATATATATATCAAAATATATAGTTGTATTAATTTATTTTAATATAATTACCCCTTTTATTGATTTACTTAAAGTCCAATTAAATGAATAGTGATAAAAATGACATTAATGATATTTTATAGTTAATAATAATTTTTTTAAAGATATACAGTTCATAAAAAAATATTTCCCAAAATGAATGGGATATGGTTTTAAACATAAACCATGTCCATTTATGGGTATTATTATATTTTATTTCTATGTTATTTACCTTTAAAGTGTAGAAAACATTAATATTATGGTAATTATCAAAAGGGTTAACAAAGGGTAAAAAAGATAAGCATAAAAATGTGATCCAAAATATTTAAAATTTTATTAGAGGAAATGATATATTGTTTAACTAATATTATATTCAAATATTTTTAATTTTGTGGAATTTTGACATCAAAATTAATTTATATGAATTTAATTCTATAAGAAAATCCAAGACTACCCCTCCCCTTAATTATAAAAGTGTACCCGCCCTTTCTATTATTCACACAACATTGAGTATTCAAGATGAAAAAATATACTAATTTCTCTTTTAAACTCCCCGAGAAACATTATAAATGTTCTATACTTCCCAAAGTCCAACCATGGAGCTCTTTTGATGAGATTTGAATGAGTTTTTTCAAAATATGTAATCTCCTTAACAGATCACATTATTTTTAATTTTTATTTTACCTCCTATTAATCAATTTAATTATACATAAAATAATATATTTAGTATAATATATAGACTTAAATGTTACTATGAATATTAAACAACATTTATTCACCCTATTTCTATAAAATGGGAATGAAAAATATCCCTCCTGGTTACGTACGGCTTACTGTCTCCACATATCAGTAAAATTCATTTGTCGTGATGATATTCAATGATTGGTTATAATGATGGGATTAATGATAATATATCATAATTATAAAATAATTAAAAATATGTTATTAAAATATCAAATCTACCTTCTTACCTTCCAAAACATTGGAAAATTGCACCATTGATCATGAGTGGATGTAGACTACCACCTCCACAAAGTGATGTGATTTGTCTTTCATTTCCAGGTCTTTTGAATAGAAATAAGGGTGTATTTATTGAATATATATGTCATATATTATATAATAATTATTTTAGAATGGAAATTTATTATTTACCATCAATTCTTTAGATCCATCAAAAAACAAAAACAATAATCTTTATGTATGTTCGAGCTACTATCTCAAAGACTGGTGTAGTTTATTATTTTGATTAATTTTATGAATGAATCTAAATATTTTTATAATGATTTTTTGTAATATATATATAATAATTATAATTATATATATGTTGTAACCATGATCAATACACAATGACAAAAACATATGAACCGAAACATACATGAAAAACGAAGTAGATATCACCAAAACCTTAATTTTAATGAAGAAGTGGTATCACACAGGTGATAAAAGTATATAAGTAAATAATATATTGTGTGTTATATATGAGTATGGTTATATAATAGATCTATAATAAATCAATATGTATTATATATGATGTTCCAATTTATATTAAATTCTTTGGACCTATGGTAAGGGATTTTCATTTCACTTATTTTTGTGGGACACATGATCTATTCACCACTTGATTATTTTTTATGGTGCATATAAAAACTATGAATTTATTTTGTCATAATTCTCATGAAATATTGAGATCTACATATCCATATAATTTTCCTTATTTCACGGGTCATATGATTCAAAATATATCAAATTGGTTAAGGTTATACGTTAGAGTCTAATTTTTTTGGTGGGTGGGTTTTTATTAATTTTTTATACTAAAATATTATAGTATACCACTCAAGAAACTAATTACCATTATTATCCTTTTGTTATTTCTTAATAATAAATGTTTTTATTTAAATTTCATCAGATTAATTATCCATGAGGACAAAAAGTTATTTAATGTAAAATTGACATTATTTATCTCTTAATAAGAAATGAAATCTTCTTCCACTACTATGTATTGTACAGAAATTTAAAAATTGTATTGGTATTATATTATGATTGTTTAATGTGATTTTTAACCATATTGATTTTTTAAAAATATGGTTATTAAGGGAATAATCTTTTTATTTTTTGGATGATTTAATTTTTAACATTTTATAAAATATTAAAAGGAATGTTTTTTAATTTATAAAACAAAAATAGAGTTTCCCTTCATCATGATCGGTTAATGCCCTACAACATTATTTATATTTTCCAATGTTATTTTCTAATAAATTATTTCCCACAATATATTAAAAAAAATTATTTTAATGATTTTATTTTTAAATGGAAAAAATATTTTCCTCGTGAATTTTTAAAGATCCATTAATGATATTTGAATTCAGGAAAAGACAACAAACCTTGATTTCTATTATGCTTGAATTGTGATATTATCTAATTATATCATCATTATTGTTTCTTTGAGGGTTTTATGTTTATGATGAAAATATTTTTATGATACCCATTCCATTTTCAAGGTTATAATATGTTGAAATGATGCAATGTTTAAGAAACATTTTTTCCTCAGGTAATGCTATGATTTTTATAACACCCATATATTTTCATAGGTTCTGATATGATGAATTGTTTATTCTATTGTTGACTCTCCATTCCATCACAGAGTCTAACAACATAAAAATGGAAATACCTTAGTCCAAAGTGATCCATCCTTTTAAGAAACATCAAAAATTGACAAAGGCATGAACAAGGATTTGCTTCAGCATGGGCCGCATAGGTTTCATCATGGTCACACAGGTATACCTGCGGGCCATATATTGGGCATGCAGGTGACATGCACGCCCTATTTGATTTTCTCCTGGGGTCTTCAGTAGCCTATAAATACCCCTTGCGGGCCCCCCATTTCAGGGACAAAAAATTCCAAAACTCATATTCGAGCTCCTGGTGCCTTAGTCTCTTCTGGAAGTCTTCCGAACACTTCTAAGGTAATTTCTTAACTAGAATGGAAGATCTAAATTGGAGAAACAAGGACTAAGTGTTGAAATTAATCAACATCTGCGCGCCTAGGTGTTTAAACCCTTAAGGGAAATAGACACACGTACGTGTCGCCTTACCCCTTCACCAGAACCTGCACACCTATCTTTTGGAATCCCCTAGGGATAATACTAAGGTCTTGAGCCAAGCCTCTCCCAAGTATTTTCATATGGGTTTACCATCGCGCATGTACTTATGTGTCGTGCAGGTATACCTACGCGACCAGGACCTGCGCGCCCATGCAGGACTCGCACGCCTACTTCTTTTTCGGTGCCTCTCATGCATATTCACCTCTCTTATTAAAATCCACCTCTCCTCTTCAAGATGTAGCCTTAAAAACCCTCTTCAATCCATTTATGTCATGATTCCTTGGTTGTATTACTTACCTGAAAGGAATTTTGTGGAACATCTCTCAAAACCTAGTGAATAACATATCTTTATGTGACTAAGGATAGATATTTCATCCATTCAACATCATCCTTTAAGATGGGAGGATCTTTAACTTAGGCCTCCTTTTCAAATGTAAGCCCCAGTCTAAGTTCTCTTAACTCAGGGAATCCTCCTTAGGAGTAATCCCCAAGTCTGCTATTCCTGGGCCTCCTTCTCAGGAATATGCCTCAGTTATCAAGTTCCCTAAATTTTTGACATCCTCTTTAGGAGTAAGCCCCAAGTTCCCAAATATGGGCATCCTCCTCTGGAGTAAGCCCCAACTTCAAAATTCCCTTAACCTAGGCCTCCTCCTTAGCAGTAAGCCCCAGTCATAATTCCCTTTAACTCGGGAATCCTCTTTAGGAGTAAGCCCCAGTCATAATTCCCTTTAACCCATGCCTCCTCCTTAGAAGTAAGTCCTAGTCACAAGTCCCATAACATGGGACTCCTCCTTAAGAGTAAGTGTAACGCCTTGACCCTAGATACCCAGATTTGGTGCATTATTACATAACATTGGAATGGTCTCAAGAAAGATCAATTCTCGAAAGACCGATTAGTTTAGTAGCCTTGGAAACACTAGATATATTCATAAAGTTTACATTACATCAATAAGTGAAAAACTACAACAACATATTGTATTCATATCACCTCATAATATCCCTACAGGTCATTCATAAAATACTTCTTCACATCCTGGGAATAATAAAACATAGAAATAGGGGTGAGCTCAAATTCTCAGTAACGATAACAATATAGCGGAAACTTTCATAAATAAGAATAAACATTTAAGGCAACGTATAACTGGAACAGGATCCTTTTAAACTTGAACTTAAACATAGAATGGAAAAAATAGAATAAAATAATGCCATTTACTTATTCATTTGGATATTATAGTAATCGAATAATCACATGCAATATCAATAACCACTTTCATAATGATGGAATGCATAATTCCAGACTATCATAACCACATAGCCAAGTCCTCGTGCCAAGACTACAAATAATATTTTTCTAAGGCCTTGTTACAATACACTAGTTTGTCTCATGAGACATACCGATGCATAGAGGAGCTATAGCGGGCTCCATCCGTCACATATTAAGTCCAATGCATTCTCATATGAAAAGTTTTAAACATAACATAAACATTCGTATTAAAACTAGCATACGAAATGTAAATAATTCATCCATAAACTATGAATGGTATAAAAATAACACATCCACGGTCAAACATATCACAAAACCTTCAATACAATACATAAGCTTTGTATCATAATTAATTAACTTCAAATAAGCGTAAAATCCATCAAAGGATGTTGACATAGATGAAATCAAAACTCTTTTTAGAGAAATATCTCTTTCAATTTTGAAATCATTTAAGAGTCATATATTTATAAAATTAAACATTTTATTTGAAAATATTCTTATAAGATTGTAAGTGAAGCTTCGACGATTTTATAATGGCGGAAAATAGCCGCACCCGTCGTATAAGTTAAAAAAACATTCTTACCATAATTTTGTCGAAAAGGTTAAAAAGGACCTTGTTTGGAAAACGACAGAAATATTCTTTTATAAACCACTTATAAAAGTCAAAAAGGGTATAAATGACTTTAACCCATATTCTATTAAATAGTAAAAATGTTTGGAAATACATTTTTAAGAAACATGGATGTGGATGATAAAGAAATCCTAGTAGATTATTACGTATAAACAACCTCGGATAATGAAGAGATTGCGAAATAAACCCTTACCTTGTACTTTTCCTTGGTTAAGGGTAGGTTAAACTCCTGTATAATGGTGAAATAATTGTTATTAAATTATACAATAATCATATACATTATTATGTTATCATATATGACCTTTTAACATTACTTTGTTAATAATATCTTAGTATTATCGTCGCTTTGGGTGTTAACTTATTTGTTTTCTTTTATATGTTTTGTTATGTAATCCATGTTTTTCATGGATAGGTTGTATATTATTCATATCCAGAATTATATAAAGTCCTTAAACATTATTTTTAAATCATCAAATGATAATTATACTTGAATGGATATGATGGAGAAAGAATCTCATCGTGTTCGTGGAGACGGTAGCCCGTACGTACGCGCGAGCGACAATATCATTCTTTTGATATTAAAATAATATTTAATTGGATGATATATTTTATATAAAGAATAATTATCATGTTATATTTATTATTTAAATGAATTACACATCATTATTATACCCATCCAAACAATAATATATTGAATAACAATTACACCACGACGTGGAGACGGTAAGCCGTACGTACACACGTATGGTGACATGTCATTCAATGGATGGATAGAATTCTGAATATTTTTGTACCATACTTATAATAACATTATAGTATATAGGATATAATGGATTCATTATTTTATAATGGTAATAATAAATAATGAATAAGTTGAAGAAGAAATGAATTTGAAAAAGGGTGGTGAAAACATTACCTCTTCTTCGGGTTCTTCCTTTTGATTAGATCAAAAGGGCTCCTTAGGTTGGTTTTATGATCAATCTAAGGCATCTAGGTTGTATGTGGGGAAGTTTAAAGAGTATTTGGTAGGGTTTTGGCTGAACCAAAAGGCTTTGAATGTGTGAATTAGTGAGAAGGGGGAGAACCCTTTTATAAGAGGGGTGAGGGGCACCTTTGGAAAAGCTAGAAATATTATTTTATAATAAATTAATATTCTGTTTCTAATGGCTCCAAAGTGTATTATTTAATGTTTAAGGTGGTTATGGGTAGAAAAACACTCATCCAATAGAATTTAGACAGTTTTGGGTCATTATATTAACCTTATCTTTTAGTTTTAACTCTTAGTTAATTAGTTTGACACTTACCATGTCACTATGTATTTTTATATTATATAGTTAATAAACTTACTATATACCTCTAAGATACCCCCAAGTGGTCCATTAATGATACACCTATCATTATATAAGTCTCTTGGATGAACCTTAGATTTTTAGGAATTTAATATCAATTAATAATATAATATTTGTTTTAAAAACTATTTTATGTCAATTTTGACACTATTCAATAATTGATTTTTGTAAAAATCACAACATAAGGATTAATTCAAAAAAAGTTAATTAAATCATTCCTAACATGTCATATTAACCTATAAAATTAGTGTAACGCATAAAAAGTCTCAAATTATATTTATTTGGGTATTTATAATATCAATTATTTTAATTTTTCACTATTATGGTAATTACTTCATCATTATTGTGTCATAAATAAATTAAATTATTTAATTTATAAAAAGTATAAATGAAATATCATTATGTAGGAAATATTTTTATCTTTCTAATGAATATTTAGAATCGAATTTATCTTATGTGTAACCCTATATAAAAAATATTTTTGTAAATAAACTTTGATTTTAACTCTTTTAACTCTTCTTAGAATTAAATAATAATAAATGTCTTAATCTAAAACAAGTGGACCTAAATGATAATATTTTATTCCTAAGGTTGTTTTTGGTCGAGATGCACTTGTCCAATAGAATTAGGACATGTGTTAGGGTAATATTAATATCATTTTACCCTTAATTACCCTATTTATTTTTAACCGTGGTAAATAAAAGTAAAAAGTTACTATTCACCAAAAATTATTTTCATCTCATTGAACCAGATTTTACTCCTTGATATTAACCGTGTCTCTCGGATTTTCGAAATTCCACTCACAGAAGCGGTAAAATTGTGTTTTATGAAAAATTTAGTTTTTTAACTACCACTTAGTGGTTTCACTATTCATCAAAAAATGAAAGTTTCCAGAAAAATACCAAAAATTAGGCCTAAGATATATTTGATATTATGAATCCAAAAATGATGTATATTTTAACAAATTCAAAACATATCAGTTGCATTAAATAATTTAAAAATTAATTCCCGTCGTCAAAACAAATAGCGTGTTTTTAAGAGATAATAACTATCAAAAGATTGACACTTGTTTATGTCTGGTTTAATTGCGAAATTATGTACAATGAACAACATTGTATTAAATGGTAAAAAATTATTATAAATATACTTTAAAACCACTCAAATTCATAATTTATCAATATAAATTATTTCGATTAAAAAAGCTGTTTGTAATTAAAATTTAGTAATTTTCACTATTCATCAAAATATAAATGTTATCCGAAAAGTTACAAAATTTCACCTTAGGCTAAATTTGATACTCCGAATACAATAATGAAGTCCATTTTGAGAGATAAAATTCATAACATTTCAAAAATTAGGTATTACTATTCATAACGACTAGTTTGATTGGTTGTGGTGTGTGTTAGAATTCGAAGTTGCGTACAACACACGCTACTGAATTATTCAAAGGAAAGCATACCGTGGAAGCTTGGGATGTTTCATTGTAAATTTTTTGATGTCCCGATTCTAAAAAGTAAATTTATTTAGTCAAATTGAATATATAAAAATTTAAAATATTGGATTTAAAAAGGGTTCACTATTAAAAGTTGGTAAAAGTGCAATACTGAAAATGAATTTGTTCTTACATTATGTTTAAGAAACTCATAATATGGATTCTAAAATTATAAGGATTATATAAGGTTTAAAATTCAGTTAATACTATTCATAACCTCTTTTGAACGACTTGTTTGGTAAGTCATGGTTCGCTTGAACTCGGTGTTGCGTGTGGTGCAAGTTATTGAATTATTTTGAAGAAATAACACACTATGAAATCTTGGGGTGTTAAATTCTCCCCCTCCTTCAATAAATTTCGTCCTCACAATTTGAAATTGTTCTTCAAAAATAAAAGTTTGAATATAGAAAATATCTTTTTGGGAAAACCCACATCGGAAATTGGGTTAATAAAATTTAGTCTTAATAAGAGGAAAAGAAAAATGAAACGGTCACCACCAAATTATGATCTCTATTCGGAGAACATTGGTGTAAATTAGAGACATATAATTGGAGGAAAAATGTAAATATTTATAGGGACTGATTGAGGTCATCAATCACAAAGAATTGTAAAATTGAGGGCCTTAAATTCATCAATCTATGATGATTTAAAATACTATCGGTTCAGCAAAACATATGGTATTAGGATAACACTTTTTTTTTGTTTTAAGATTCCTTCACAAAAGTATAAGAATTAATTTCTTCATTGAATAAGAGAAGAAGAAAAATATATACTTGAAAATTAGTGTCTCATCCTTTAACTATGTTCTACCACAAACTCATCTTTCAGTCTAAAAGATAATAGAACTTAAAAATAATATTCTATTCGTATAGGGTTAAAAAAATGAATTTATAATTCATCTAGTAGAACCATTAAAAAAATGACATTATTCAATCCAGGAAATCATGTGGGTCAGTGGTAGGTGATACACCATTTTCTCCCTTCGGTTGTGGGTTTAAGTCTCGCGGCCTTGCCGGACGCGACGAGTTGTCGCCCGACCTCCGGGTTGTCCTTTTATGGAAATCCAAAATAATCCAAACTAGAACTATCCAAAATACTTCAGTCCAAAATTTATAAGGAAGGTAAACCCAATGAATATCCTTTTTTCCGCGTAATAACATGTGATCACCTTCATCATGTATTCTTTTAAAACACTGCAACATCCTGAATTAACATAAAACCTTATTGATTACATTCATGATCCCTTATTCCTTAAAGAATAATAGATATACTCCTTCAATCCAAAAATGTTGTAAACCCCAACAATGATGGAATATACAAATCATTAATCAGTTTCAAGGTAGTCAATAATATCTAATATAATTTACCCAAATCAATCATGTATTATTCTAAAATCACTACCTCGGTATCAGAACCATATTATGGTTTATCTTTCTCTCAACAATATATTTTCCAAAAATTTAACCTACTATTGAGTCACTTTACTTTGTTCCACACAATCTCAAGTCCTTAATGAAATAGTACTGTAGTAAAATCCTTATATACTCCATAATTATTATAACAAGTACATTGTTGATACAACACTCAAATGACATAATCAACATAAGAACTCTAATCATTCCTCTTCATCTGTGGTAGTATCATAACTTGATTATTATCCAATAGCATCATTTGTGGCATAGTCTGATGATGGGGACATAGGTTCACATAGTGTCCAAACTCCTTGCAAATGATTCATTGTACATTTGAAACCATTTTCTTACCCTTGCAGTCACATACTTTGTGCCCTTTTTGTCCACACTTATAACAAACTCCCATTCCTTTTAGGCAAGTTCAAGGGTGATTCTTCCCACAGTTATCACATATAGGAAAATTATTCTTTTCCCTCTTCCCATTATCCATATTTCTATCTTCCATCCTTTTCTTCTCTTGCTTCCCTTCAAAGCCATAGGACTCAGTAAACTCTTTACTTATCTTATAAACACATGATATTATTTTTTCATATGATGATAATACATGGGAGATTATTTCTCTTATAATTCTGGATTAAGACCATGAAAGATATGATTCTTATTTCTCTTTGGATCATGTGCATTGCTGGAGTTCTCATTCCTTCTACTGGGCACCATTTCTAAACAATGGCATACACTAGATTATTTTATGAATAACAATACCTAATCCCAAACTTGTAAAAGACATAACATAAATTAAATAGTTTATGGATACAATCCATAATCATAAAAATTTATCCTTTGAAGAAGTATATACTCATAAACCCTTCATAATAGTTTGTAAAGAAAATGAGAATTATCCTAAGCATATCCCCTGGGAGTGTCATAACCAAGAGTGCAGCAAGGCCCGTTGTCGTGCACCAGTTCCCATTCGAGTCTATCTCAAAGCGGTGTTTTTGGGTTTTACCCCTAGGTACATCTGGGCCAGAGATGCCTCTACCTGCTCGTATCCAGACAGGGATTTATTGCTCGGAATACTCACAAAATCTCTACCATACCAAAATTCTAGGAAGTTCTTCTATACTAATCTTCAATGTTTATCTTAGGTCTACGTGCTCTAATCAGATTTTATCTAAATCTAGTTTCCAAGGTTTGTACCAAAATTCCTCTGATACCAACTGTAATGCCCCGACCCTAGATACCTAGAGTTGGTGCTTTATTACATAACATTGGAATGATCACAAGAAATATCATGTCTCGAAAGACCGATTAGTTTAGTAGCCTTGGAAACACTAGATATATTCATAAAGTTTACATTACATCAATAAGTGAAAAACTACAACAACATATTGTCTTCATATCCCCTCATACTATCTATACAGGTCATTCATAAAATACTTCTTCATATCCTGGAAAAAATATAACATAGAAAAAGGGGTGAGCTCAAATGCCCAGTAAGGATAACAATATAGCGGAAACATTCATAAATAAGAATAATCATTTAAGGCAACGTATAACTGAAACAAAAGCCTTTTAAGCTTGAACTTAAATATAGTATGACAAATATAAAATAAAATAATTCCATTTACTTATTCACATGGATATTATATTAATTGAATAATCACATGCAATATCAATAACCACTTTCATAATGATGGAATGCATAATGCCAGACTATCATAACCACATAGCCAAGGCCTCATGCCAAGACTACAAATAATATTTTTCCAAGGCCTTGTTCCAAGACACTAGTTTGTCTCATGAGACCTACCGATACATCGAGGAGCTATAGCGGGCTCCACCCGTCACATATTAAGTCCAATGCATTCCCATATGAAAAGGTTTAAACATAACATAAACATTCGTATTAAAACTAGCATACGAAATGTAAAAACTTCATCCATAAACTATGAATGGTATAAAAATAACACATCCACAGTAAAGCATATCACAAAACCTTCAATACAATACAGAAGTTTTGTATCATAATAAATCAACTTCAAATAAGCTTAAAATCCATCAAAGGATGTTGACATAGATGAAATCAAAACTCTTTTTAGAGGAATATCTCTTTCTATTTTGAAATCATTTAAGAGTCATATATATATAAAATAAAACATTTTCTTTAAAAATATTCTTATAATCTTGTAAGGGAAGTTTCGACGATTTTATAACGGCGAAAAATAGCCGCACCCACCGTATAAGTTAAAAAACATTCTTACCTTAATTCTGTCGAAAAGGTTAAAAAAGACCTTGTTTGGAAAACGACAGAAAGATTCTTTTATAAACCACTTATAAATGTCAACAAGGGTATAAATTACTTTAACCCATATTATAGTAAATATTAAAAATGTTTGGAAATACATTTTTAAGAAACATGGATGTGGATGATAAAGAAATCCTAGTAGATTATTATGTATAAACAACCTCAGATAATGAAGAGATTGTGAGATAAACCCTTACCTTGTACTTTTCCATGTTTGGGGGTAGGTTAAACTCCTGTATAATGCTGAAATAATTGTTATTAAATTATAAAATAATCATATACATTATTATATTATCATATATGACCTTTTAACATTACTTTGTTAATAATATCTTAGTATTATCGTCGTTTCAGGTGTTAACTTATTCATTTTCTTTTATATGTTTTGATATGTAAGCCATGTTTGTCATGGATAGGTTGTATCTTATTCATATCCAAAATGATATCAAGTCCTTAAAAATTATTTTTAAATCATAAAATGATAATTATACTTGAATGGATACGACAGAGAATGAATCTCATCGTGTTCGTGGAGACGGTAGTCCGTACGTACGCACGAGCGACAATATCATTCTTTTGATATTAAAATAATATTTAATTGGATGGTATATCTTATATACAGAATAATTATCATGTTATATATATTATTTAAATGAATTACACATCATTATTATACCCATCCAAACAATAATATATTGAATAACAATTACACCACGACGTGGAGACGGTAAGCCGTACATACGCACGTATGGTGACATGTCATTCAAAGGATGGATAGAATACTGAATATTGTTGTACCATATTTATAATAATATTATAGTATATAGAAGATACTAGATTAATTATTTTTTAATTTGAATAATAAATAAAGAAGAAGTTTAAGAATAAATGAATTTGAAAAAGGGTGGTGAAAACATTACCTCTTCATCGGGTTTTTCATTTTGATTTGATCAAAAGGGCTCTTTAGGTTGGCTTTATGATCAAAATAAGGCCTCTAGGTTGTATTGAGGGAATTTGAGAGAGTATTTGGGAAGGGTTTTGCCGAACCAAAAGGCTTTGAATGTGTGAATTAGGGAGAAGGGGGAGTGCCTTTTATAAGAGGGGTGAGGGGAACCTTTGGAAAAGCTAGAAATATTATTTTATAATAAATTCATATTCGGTTTCTAATGGATAAAAAGTGGATTCATTAAAGGTTACGGTGGCGATGGGTCTCAAACCACTCAACCAATAGAATTTAGAGAGTTTTGGGTCATTATATTAGCCTTATCTTTTAGTTTTAACTATTAGTTAATTAGTTTGACACTTACCATGTCACTATGTATTTTTATATTATGTAGTTAATAAACATACTATATACCTCCAGGAGACCCCCAAGTGGTCCATTAATGATAAAAATATCATGATATAAGTCTCTTGGACGAACATTATATTTTTAGGAATTTAATATCAATTAATAATATAATATTTGTTTTAAAAACTCTTTTATGTCAATTTTGACACTATTCAAGAATTGATTTTGGTAAAATTCACAACAGAAGGATTACTTCGAAAAAAGTTAATTAAAGAATTCCTAACATGTCATATTAAACTATAAAATTAGTTTAATTTATAAAAAGTCTCAAATTATATTTATTTGGGTATTTATAATATCAATTACGTTAATTGTTCACTATTATGGTAATTACTTCATCATCATTGTGTCATAAATAAATTAAATTATTTAATTTATAAAAATTATAAATAAAATATAATTATGTATTAAATATTTTTAGATTTCTAATGAATATTTATAATTGAATTTATCTTATTTTTAACCCTATATTAAAAATGTTTTAGTAATAAACTTTGATTTTAACTCTTTTAACTCTTCTTTGAATTAAATAATAATAAATGTCCTAATCTAATCCAACTGGACCTAAATGATAATATTTTATTCCTAAGGTTGTTTTTGGTCGAGATACACTTGTCCAATAGAATTAGGACATGTGTTAGGGTAATATTAATATCATTTTTACCCTTAATTGCCCTATTTACTTTTAACTGTGGTAAATAAAAGTAAAAAGTTACTATTCACCAACAATTATTTTCATCTCACTGAACCACATTTTACTCCTTGATATTAACCGTGTCTCTTGGAATTTTGAAATTTCACTCACAGAAGTGGTAAAATTATGTTTTATGAAAAATTCAGTTTTTTAACTACCACTTAGTGGTTTCACTATTCATCAAAAAATTAAAGTTTGCAGAAAAATACCAAAAATTTGGCCTAAGATATATTTGATATTATGAATCAAAAATGATTTCTATTTTACCAAATTCAAAACATATCAGTTGCATTAATTAATTTAAAAATTAATTCTCGTCGTCAAAACAAATAGAGTGTTTTTAAGAGATAATAACTATCAAAAGATTGACACTTGTTTATGTCTGGTTTAATTGTGAAATTATGTACAATGACCAAAATTGTATTAAATGGTAAAAATATATTCTAAATATACTTTAAAACCACTGAAATTCATAATTTATCAATATAAATTATTTCTATTAAAAAAGTTGTTTTTAATTAAAATTTATTAATTTTCACTATTCATCAGAATATAAATGTTATCCGAAAAGTTACAAAATTTCACCTTAGGCTAAATTTGATAGTCCAAATACAAAAATGAAGTCCATTTTGAGAGATAAAATTTATAAAATTTCAAAAATTAGGTATTATTATTCATAATGGCTAGTTTGATTGGTTGTGGTGTGTGTTAGAACTCGAAGTTTCGTACAACACACGCTACTGTATTATTCAAAGGAAAGCGTACCGTGGAAGCTTGGGATGTTTCATTGTAAATTTTTTGATGTCCCCATTCTAAAAATTAAATTTATTTAGTCAAATTGATTATATAAAAATTTAAAATATTGGATTTAAAAGGGTTCACTATTAAAAGTTGGTAAAAGTGCAATACTGAAAATGAATTTGTTCTTACATTATGTCTAAGATACTCATAATATGGATTATAAAATTATAAGGATTATATAAGTTTTAAAATTTAGTTAATATTATTCATAACATCTTTTTAACGGCTTGTTTGGTAAGTCATGGTGCGCTTGAACTCGGTGTTGCGTGTGGTGCAAGTTATTGAATTATTTTGAAGAAATAACACACTATGAAATCTTGGGGTGTTATAGTAATCCCTAGTTCTCAAGTCCCTTAACCTGGGTTTCCTTTTCCGGAGTAATCCCTTGTAATAACTTCTCTTAACCAATTTTAATTTACTTTTTATTTGGACATCCTTCACAGGAATAAAACCCAATAATAAGTCCCCTCTAATTTGGGCAACCTTCTTAGGATTAAGTCCTAAGTTATGTATCCAAATCTCCATAAAGCACATATACATTTATGGACCTTGTTCCTGGGTTTCTTCTCTGATGTAAATCCCAATCCTCATCTATCTGGGTAGTCATACATACATAATCCCCACATCATTTGTTATGATGGAACAATTGTCATGTTTTACCAATACCTCTTGTTTCTCACACCGAGCATGACTCACGTGAGCTTAGATCATAAAATTAATTATGACATCTTTCTTTGAGCCATAAATAATACATAAACATCATACTTATTTACTCGAACTATGTGGGTTCTGATTCCTTTTCTAAAATAAAGGATACGTAGGTAGCCCATCTGCAGGTACGATCCCAACTTTGAAATAATCTATGTCCTTCTGAATGAAAATAAACTTCAAGTGCCCCGCTGAGTGGATTTAAAACTAGTATGGTTATCATAATGACCAAGATATTTCTATATAATGTGTCAAAGGATACCATTGACTATGAATCTATAAAAAATTAAAGATGATTCTCTATCGATGAAGAACCTTGAATACATATAAATGATTCTCTAAATCCCCTCCATACTAATCAATGTTAGTCAGATCTAAAGGAAAGCTCATTTTCATACTTGGTACTTAAATAAAGATTCACGAACATAACATAAATCTATAAAGAGGGTCTTGGAGTAGACAATAATTCCCCTAAAAAAGGTGTGATGAGTCCGACCTCCCATCCTCTCGACCAATGAAAATTCTCAAGCCTTATCAGTTCACAACTAACGAGCACCTACCTTTGGAAAGTAGGTCCAAAGGGATATAGAATCATTGGATGTTTCTGGTTCTACGAACAAACCTATTATAAACTACTTGGAATGTTTGAACCTTAAATCAATGAAGTCATCCCCATTTCTAGAGGAAACAATAAATGGTGAACCCGACGTGAATCCTTAACCATGTTAAAGTGAAGTTTTACTTAATTGTTAGGCCCCTATTTAAACTCAATGAGAGGGCCAACAAAACAATCAATAACATTTGCGCTCATCCAAAAGATGTAGTAGACGAAATTATCTTTATTACATCTATTATATCAAACATGATCTATTTTCTAAGATATTCTGTATTATAGAAATGGCTTATCTTAAGTTCACACCTGTAAATACCTCTACTGTGAATGCCCCTACTGCTACTCCTACTGGATCATCGTCCGCTCTGTGGAAGACATCACCTACTCAGCATCTTCAACAATGGGTATCAAATGCGATGGTTAAGGAATACCGGTAAAATGGTAATATTACAACTCTGGAGGCCACTTGACAAGCCCTCTAAGTTAATAATTTACCCTGGTTGTCCGGACAGCGACTAACATCTATTAAGAAGTAGGTGGTTCCAACCACCGTCTCCAACCGTTTTGGGTCGTTATCCTCGGAAAGAAATCATCAGTCCCTCCCATATTCTGGGGAGGTGAATGAGAAGGTCACTGAAGGCCTTAATTAAAGGAGACATGAGTCCTTCCTAAGGGCTCCCATCCACAATCGCCACCAGACTCGTGTGGCAGTGCGCCCTAAACATGATGAGGGTATTGTCTCTAGGTGTTTGGATCAAGTTCCTTGAAACCGAGCAGGAAAGATGAACCACCAGAGGTGAAATAATGTCAAAAGTGAGCTTGTTCTTATCACTGCCATTTCCATAGAAGTCCACCAACCTAACTTGGTGGAAAGAAACGAGTGGGAACACACACCCGTCTGTTTTAATTCTGATGTCCAGCAGACTCGTCTGGCAGTAACATGCCAATCCTGCCAGGAAATTCCGGTGGAGTACTATAGACAGGAACATACAACTGTTTATAAATCATAATCTATTCAGTAGGCTCATCTGACTACATATGATAAATCCCACCAACCCAATGTGTTGACAACTGGTAAACAGGTACACACACCTGCTTACACTCATCAATCCTGATAGCAGCCTCGTCTGTCAGTTTTAAAGGAAGTTCATCAACAACTTTCAGAAGAGTGAAAGCAGTAGGTACATACACCTTCTAGTATTGATCAAGCCTATCAATAGTCTCGTTTGGTAGCACCTGGAGTAGAAAATTGGAAATCCCCAATGAAAAACAGGAGGCAAACTCAACTCTCTGCCCCCACACTTGAGTACTGTCAGAATTAACTGATAGGAAAAGGAGGACATGATCAGGAATACACACCTAATCCACGCACGGAATGGATGTATATCCCAGTTCCGGGAGCTGAATTCACCAAGAATATTCTGTCAATGGTGAAAGAGCAGAAGAAAATCCCTGCTCATATTCTGGATGCTCGTCAGGATATTATAACAGCTTCAGCAGCATCACAGGGAAATGAATGCAAATCTATCCCTACTAGTGGAGTGACACATCAACAGGTCAATCCAGAACAGACACACACCTCTGTTCTAGTCCAAGAGGGTTGTGGGGAATACTCCCACATATCATACGGACAACCAAGTCAGACACATACACCTGATTTGAGTGGAGATAATCATCTTAACCTGATCATTTCTCTTGAGTAGGAACATACACCTTCCCATAAGGACAACGTTCATCCACAAGTGATTCCTAATGTGAGTAAGAAGGCGTTTAAGTAGAAGACATGCCCAGAACAGTCAAGAAATAAAGAGACAATTTGTAATAAGTCATTTCTCGATGCTAGAGTTCTTGAAGCCCTCAGACAATTATCTGTTGGAATTCAAGATTCTACTCCCTCATTTCCTAATAGTGGGAACATTAATTCTGAAGGTCTTCATCAGAAACTTCCTCATGAAGGCTTTCTTCATGAAAATTCAGTTGATCTCGAAGTTTCATATTCAGATGAGAGACATAAGAACCCTCTGTGTGACCAAAAGAATAAGTAGTAAATTTTTCCTCTTTTTCTTTAACCCACCATGGTGGTCCTCCCCATGATGATGAATTTATCTGCGAATTTCTTATCTGCAGTAGTATTTCACATTGCCTGGAAAATTCTCCAATGGACAATGTAGTGACGAGAAAGCCCTCTTATCTTGAGGCACTTGCAAATGTGAGGCAAGTCATGTCTGATGCTTTACCATAAGTAGGTGAAATACTTTCTCAATCAGAATATAGCCCAGGGTGTAGGTTATTCTCCAAACCACCCCTGGGTCCTTCATCTTCTAGTTTGATCAATGAATTCTCTAGAAATCTTGTTGAATCCGATGAAGCAACAAGGAAGCACCAACTTTGGTCTAATCAAGTAGAAGAATCTTCATTAGATGATAAAGAGGATGTGCTGAATATGAGAAAACAGCTAGAGAAAGGTGAAGTACTGGTCATGTTTCGTCTGTGGCTAACTTTTAGTATGACATTCCAAATATGTTCATGGAAGATGGAATTCATGATATTCGTCTGAACATATGGAAAACTCTTTTTCAGTTGAAAAAGAAAATACTATCATATGATGAATATGAAAATCATGTCAACATAATAGAAGCATTACAATGCCAAAAATTATTTGGCCTCTCTCTCAGTTTCTTGATATCTGAAGGCTAAAAATAAACAGAGAGCCCTTCAGCATTAATGCCTTGGAACACTAAAAAGATTGTGTCTATTAATTTCCAATGCCCCATCTAGTATTTATATCAGGGGATGGGGTGTTCATGGAGCAGTACATCTCACTATACTCTCCAGTCAGCAAAGCCCTCCGAAAATGGTCTCATGCAATGTTATTGCCCATGGTTGGCCACATCCAATTGGCTTTGTTTGTAATAAAAGGCTTGCTCAAGAACATGCCTCAACTAGTTATTCTCAAATTCAAGCATACAGAGAACATGTTGTTGAATTACTCCTGCATCAAGAAAACAAGAATATTGAACATGCATCTTGTTTAGAGAAATAACATCATCAAGTGACAGAAGTGTCAGAAATCATCCATCGTTCATTTGAGTCGGGTGATAAAAGTGGATGCAGGTTGATGCATCCAGCCAGTTTCCGGACTAAAGTCCGCACGATCAGGAGAGATTTCAAGAAAGTCTCAGATATATCATCTCAAGAACCACACCATCTTGCCAGACTGGGGACTCATTTAACCCAACCCTCAAAATCAACAAATAGGATTCGAGGAGTTGAGAAGGAACAGTTGGAACAGCCCCAATCCACAGGATTGGGGAATTTTTCAAATCCTCAATCTCTTCCTTAGAGAAAGTCAGTCTTCTCTCGATTAGGGAAGAATCCAAAAGAGGAATGCAGAGCCGAATTATCAGGAGATTCCCTCCAAATTACAGTTCTTCAAGATGTTCCTGAGGGATCAAATCGACAAAAGGAAATGTCTCATCAGGGACATGGAAGAAGACAATATCATAGAAATGATGATAGAAGGGATGAAATGAATTATGAATCAATTAATGTCATAAATTTCATTGTTGCTGATCCTCCAGAACATGAGGCTCATTCAGAGGGATCAGATGAATAGTTTTTTGCTCAAGAAGTTCAACGAACAGACACAAATGAAGAAGGTGTGCGTACACAAAATCAAAGGCTTACCTAGAATCTGGGTATTCCTTCAAGTAACCCACTTCCCCCTCATCGAAAGGCATCAAACAAAGGTAAAGAAAAAATCAGGCTACATACCCTTCCTCTGGAGAAGGCCAATCACTCTCACTAGAGAAAATATTTGCACAAAAAGAGGAAGAAATGAAGGAATTGAGGAGGTTAAATTCAGAAATAATTCAAGGTAGTCTTCCTCCTTAGCTTGCTGGAGTCAATCAGCCAAGGGAATTTTTTGCAGCTACTGAGATGGATCATGAATATACTCCTTTATTAGTACACCCTCACAAGTCTAATCCTATAGGTCAGGTGCAAAATCAACCGATGGTGTTATCATCAGTTGTAGTACCGGCCACCACATCTGTCCAAGCACCAGTTATTGCACCTGCTCAGGTCCAAGCTCAACCAGATGTTTCTCAAAAGTTAATAACTACTATTGAGTAATTAACAGCTCGGTTGGAAGATATGGAGGGAAAACATGCTCAAATTCAACCAAAAAAGGGATCTTACCCTAAATGGGTTGATGCAATTCCTCCCCCATCAAATTTTTCAATTACAGCATTCACAATCATTAAGGGTTAGGGAGACCCAGTGCAACACTTAACACATTCTGTTTCTTGTTGGTATCCTCTGATGGGAACCCCTCAGCAACAGGAAGCAGTTAAGCTTAGGTGTTTTGTACAATCATTACAAGGGGCTGCTTTTTTCTTGTACACAAGCTTGCAATCCTAGTCAATTATCGGGTGGGAGGATCTCCGTCAACAATTCCTTTTTCAATTCAGCTCAACATTACCAAGGGCAATAGTTTTTGATCATACAAATTGTATGAAAAGGGAGATTTAAAGGGTTTCAAATTTCATTGCTCGCTTGAAGGGATTAACGTATTCCCTAATCTTAGGACTCCCTCAAGAGGAATTGTTTTCAATCTGTGTGGAAAATATTAGTGATGAGTTACGGACACCATTGATCCCTGTGAAATATATAGGAGTGTTTCGAGACCTTACTTCTATTTCTCAGCAGATTGAAAACTCTCTTATAAAGAATAAGGATAAAACTTGTGTAATTCCATCAGCTCTAGGAAGGAGAATGGGTTAAGTAGAGACTACTACAATCACGCTTAAACAAACACATGTACCTGCTTCTACATCAAAACCTTCATCTTATCGAAGAGCTCCACCTCCTGAGCATCAACAACAGAGGTCGTTTCGTCAAGATGATCAAAGAGATCAATGACCAAATCAATTTGAGGATCTGAAGAGAAATGTTTATTCTTTCTGAAATGAACAAGTTCCTGGCTACTTCATTTCAGCTCTGGAAAATAATTTTGTTCAATTGCCAAGACCCAAAAGGCCGAACAAGTAAGGAGATGAATACCATCCCAATAATTTCCCATTTCATCAGATGTTGCAGCATCCCATTGAGGAGTGTTTTATATTCAAGGACCACCTACAAAAAAATTTCTACTCGGGACAAGTTAAATTGAAAGGTTATTCAGCTCAGGTATCATGTGTTACTACTACAGATCTTGAAAAATAAGGCGAGTGGGAAGAAGTCAAAAGAAAAAATGCACAAAAATATGATGATTGGATGGTGAGAAAAACAATCAACCGAATTCATGCAATTTTTCGAACGCAATTGAATAATCCAATGTGTCTTCTACTATGAATGCCACAACAAAAACTTCTTCATCAAAAGAAAAATACTCAAAGGGGCGGCATAATTCACAGAAAGAAGAGAAATCATAAGAAGATGAAATCATGTCAAAGACCATGTTGTCTTTGACTCTGGCAGGTTCTATGCCATCTACTTTGAAGCAACGAGAACCTCCCCACCTAACGGCACAACCTAAACTAGCTAATAAGGCAGAGTCTTCATCAGATGAAGAGTTGATCTTTGGTTCTGTTAATATGATTCACTTAACAGATCTTTATGCCAATCACAGTTTCGAGTTTTATGAGCTTGAGTTACCTATATCAAATAGAGTAATCAAAGGGAGTTCTAGAGGTCTGGGATACAGAGGAAGACGTGGATATCCCAGAAGCCACTATTCCAATTCTACCCCTACTAGAACTGTGTATGAAGCATAAACTTGTGGAAGAGCCCTTCAACAGGCTCAACAAGAACAAGAAAAATCTTCCACCAATAACAGATTCAATCCTGGAAAAATTACTCTGGAGGATCGGTTAGAGGTTCCATGTTATTCATTTCAGCAATTAAATAGACCTAATCAGTCTATTCTTCAAAATCTAGGAGTATTTACAACTCCTATCCCAATACAGGAAGCATCTACATCCAAAGCATCAACATCTAAGTCACTTTAGAAACCACACGTTCTTGTTGGGAAACACAAACCATTGAATAAAAAGTATGATGTATTGAAACACCTGGCCCAAGTACCGACCATGTTATCAATTTTGGATACCTTGAATTTATATAAGGATTTTTGGGAGGCACTTATTGAGGATTTTTCAAGTCGTCAAGAGTTTGAAACTGAGATTGTTGCAACTGAAGTCTACCATGTAGAGAGTAATCCTGCATAATTCCATGCAGTGATATATTTCACAGATGAATATGAAGATTATGTCGTGCATGGAAATATTATACCGTTGTACTTATCTGGCATAGACAATGGTGTAGACATCCAAAGAGCTTTCATTGATAATGGTTTAGGAGTCAACCTCATCCCCATTCGTACAATTTGTCGATTGGGCCTGACAGAATATGATTTATGTCCTTCTACTTTGATGTTGCAAGTGTATGATAAAACTGAACAAGAACCACTGGGCGAGATTACACTCAAAACCCAGTTTGGACACCTTATATCCAATTCAGATTTCATGGTTTTTGATCATGATATATCCTTCAATATTTTTCTTGGAAGACCTTGGCTACATAAATATGCGGCTATCCCTTCATAATACCATCAATGTATCAAATATTGTTTCGATGGTCAAATTGGGACATTTTATGGTGATAAAGCCCCATTAAAGACATGTGAATCTCAATACATTGAGGCGGAATTCTATTACATGAAGGGTAAGGATAAATCCACAGAAAGGAAGGTTACCAAGGTTAATGCTCTATATGGTTTGGAAAATATTCCAGTAAACCCATTCATACATGTGAGTATAGATTCTGTGTTGCATATCTGTCAAATTGACAGGATAGACCCGAATCAAAATACTCTTATGGAAACTTCCATCATGTGAATTACGAAAATCAAGCCAGATAGCATGAGAGAAAGTGGTGATTAACCAAACAATGATGAAAGCTCAAATAGAGATGTATTCATTTCATCCACTGAAATCTAGAAAGTCTATACTTCACCAACTAGGCCAGAAAAAGTAATATCAATATCAAAGGTGAATAATGATGTTGATTCTAAATCCATCATCTTCTCTTTATTACCTAAGGAAGACCCTTCATCATCAATAGGGTCAGAAATTGAAGCCTCTTCTTCAATATTTTCAAATTTTAACATCTCTCTTGATCCTAGAAATTATACTTCATCATCTACTATGCAAGTAGAAGCAGAAGAAATAACACATGTTGAATAAGATGAAGAGGAAGATCTCAGAGATTATCCTCCAGTATTTGAAGAGGGTATCTCTACCACCATGGATGAACTCAGAGAAATAAATCTGGGTACAAAAGAAGATCCACGTCCCACATTAATTAGTGTGACCATGACTCTTGAAGAGAAAGAAATGTATATTTAATTTTTGAAGAAAAATCTAGATATATTTTCTTGGAACTATACAGAAATTCCATGCCTTGATCCTGATTTTGCTACTCATCCTTTGAGTTTTCCTGAAGAACATCGAGGATTTAAGCATGCCGCAAGAAGAACACTCCCAACGTATGCTTCCAAAATTGAAGCTGAAGTGGATAAGCTTATCAAAGATAACTTCGTCAGAGAAGTTCAATATCAAATGTGGTTGGCTAATATTTTCCCTATGAAAATGAATATTGGAAAAATTAGAGTTTGCATTGATTTCAGAGATCTTAATCAGCATTGTCCTAAGGAGGATTTTCCAATTCCGATTACAGAACTCTTAATTGATCCAACAACTCACTATGAAGCACTTTATTTCATGGATGGATATTATTGGTATAATCAAATCTGAATGGCTCTAGAATATGAAGAATCTACAGACTTCAGAGCCCCTCAGGGTGTGTTTTTCTATCGGTTAATTCCATTTGGCCTAAAGAATGCAGACACAACATTTCAGCGTGCCATGCATCGTATCATCAAACCCTTTTTAGGAATGTTTGTTGAATGTTATGTGGATTATTTGGTGGTTAAATATAGGAAATTTTCTAATCACTTTTCTGATTTGGAAGTCATATTCCACAAGCTTTTGACAACACAATTTGAAGATGAACCCTTAAAATGTGCTTTTTAGGGAAACCTCAAGAAAATTTATTGGCTGTGTGGTACGCCATCATGGTATCGAAGTCAATCCTGGGAAGACCAAGCCAATCCTTGGTATTTCACCTCCTTGAAATTTGAAATAATTGAGAGGACTTCATGGACACTTAGCCTATATTCAGCGTTTCATCGCCAATTTGGCAGGCAAAAGTGTACCCTTCACCAAATTGATGAAGAAGGGAGTCACTTACCAGTGGAAAAAATAATGTCAAGAAGCATTCGATATTCTCAAGAAATATCTCTTGTGTCCACCAGTATTAATTCCAACTTTTGAAGGATGTCCACTTATCCTCTATGTGATAGCTTTAGAGCGATCATTGGGTGCCTTTCTTGCTCAGAAGAATGATGCTGAGAATGAAAACAACCTCTACTATCTCAGTCGGACTATTCTTGAAGAAGAAACCTGATATTCAAGTATTGATAAGTGCTGCATATCATTAATCTTTGATATTAAGGAGTTGAGACACAACCTGCAACATCATGAGGTCTAATTGGTATCTCGCAATAACCAGCTCAAATTCATCCTTCGCCATCCAATGCTTACAAGACATCTGGAAAGGTGGGAAGTTATTTTGTAGCAATTTGATATCCAGTATATGTCTCAAAATGTAATAAAGGGACAACCTCTGGATGATTTACTTGATGAACAACCTTCAGTGGAAGATACATCTTTAGATATTGAACTTCTTGATGAAGAAATCATTTCGATTCAAGATAATCTTCAAATATGGGAAATGTACATTGATGGTGCTTCCAGAAGTCCATCAGAGAGGAAAATGGAAGATCCTAAATTCAACAAATTTGGGTTTTGAATTGTACTCATTTCTCCAGAAAAGGCAGTGCTACCCTATTACTTCTCATTGTTGGGAGGTTGGAAAAATAATAAAGTAGAATACCAAGCTCTCATCGCAGGATTGAACTTGGCGCTTCAGGCACAAGTGAATCACTTAAAGGTGAACGGTGATTCATACCTGGTAATCAAACAAGTCTATGGGGATTATGAAATCAGGAATGAAGAGTTAATCCCTTTGTATGATTACATCAGAGAGTTAATGGCATAATTTCCTATGGAATTGACATTTTTATATGTCCCGAGATCACAAAATGCCCAAGATGATGCACTAGCTAATATAGCCACAACTTTGGTAGATCCAAATCAGGATTAGACAATTATCAGCATTTCCCACCATCGTAAAATTTCACCATATGTTCAAACCAGAATAGGGGAAATCAATGAAATTAGTCCCATCTCTGAACCATATGGTCATACTACAGTATGGATGACACCTATTAAGAAATACTTTCAAAATGCAACACTTCCACATGATAGAGCCGGGAAAGAACAAGTCCGGCGACGTGTGGTCAATTTTACTCTTTACCTAGAGAAAATTCTATACAAAAGAGGTTTTGATGGAGTTCTCTTTAGATGCATTGATGGTGAAGAGACAATTACTGTCTAGAAAGAAGTGCATGCAGGAGTATGTGGTGCCCATCAGTCTGGACATAGACTATCTGATCAAATTCGAAGGCTTGGATACTTTTGGCCTTCAATGATACAAGATTGTGTTCATTTCACAAATAAGTGTCATTCATTCCAAGTACATGCTAACTTCATTCATCAATATCTAGAGTTACTTCATACAGCTAAATACTCGTGGCCATTTTCCACATGGGGAATGGATGTGGTGGGACCTTACCCTTCAGCTATAACCAAGAAGTTTAAGTATACTACTACTACTACTAACTTCTTTTCCAAATGGGTAGAGGCAATACCTCTCAAGGAAGTTAATTCTAAAATCATTTTTAGCTTCATCAAGTCTAACATCATTACCAGATTTGGTGTCCCTCATACCATATTGACGGACAATGGCACCAACTTCTGTTCATCCGAGGTAAAGAGGTTGTGTCAAGAATACAACATCAAATCCAATCATTCATCTCAGTATCATGCAGCGGCCAATGTCCAGATAGAAGCCTTCAACAAGACTCTTTCAAATATACTGCAAAATATGGTGGATAAAGATAAGAAGTCATGGCCTAATAATATCTTTCATGCTTTATGGGATTATCGAACCACTACCTACACTGAAACGCTGTCAACTCCATATTCATTGGTTTATGGAATAAAAGAAGTCATGCCCATTGAAGTTCAATTACCCTCACTCAGAGTATCCATTTGTGATCAGTCATCTATAGATGAACAATATCAAAAGCGATTGGATGAATTGGAATGTTTAGATGAGAAAAGATTGTGCACCCTGCATCACTTGGTAGTCTATTAGAATAGAATAGCACGAGTTTTATAAAAAAAGTTTATCTTCGTTTATTCATTCAAGGAGAATTGGTATGGGTTCTCAGAACACCAATGATACCTGTAAATAAACCTCCCAAGCTTGAGTCAAAATGGGAAGGACCTTACACAATACATAATGTCTACTCTAATGGAGCTTATTCTTTAATCTCAATGGATCAAGAACCCATAACGTCTCAAAGCAATGCCAGATTTCTGAAGAAGTATTTTGTGTAACACAAATACTTTTGTCCATCATGACGTTAAACTATGTTGTCCTTACTGCAAGACTTTAAACTGCATAGTCCCTTATGTAAAGCAAGACATTAAACTACACCATCGTCGTTCTATGCGTATGACCTTAAACTATTCGCACCATCATCCAACATGACGTTAAACTATGAAAAAGTCCCTAATACGTCCTACAAGACGTTAAACCTTATTTTGTCCTTACTGCATGACATTAAACTGCACAATCCCCCCTTCGTCCAACATGACGTTAAACTATATTTTCCCCGTCATCTTAGCTACAAGATGCTAACCTGTACATCACCCTTATTGTAGAGACCTGAAGCTTGACATACATGGACATTACATTACTTTTTCGGAATACTTAATACATAACAAAAAATAGACACACAAGGATCGTAATTGTTTAGTGTCTTTGAAAACTCAGAACATAATCCTCTAATCATGGTGAATGATCTTCAACATCTCCCATAATGATCTTCCCCTTTTTTTTCTTACCTAAAAACAATTCTTTATATCCTGGGGAAAAGAAAACATATAAAGGGTGATCTCAAATGCTCAGTAAGGGTAAGAATGGAGAAAATAAAACAAACCATATACATTTGAACTTAAAAACATGAACACAATGTTTAAACATCAAGATCTTGAGAAATGACATAAAACATGGCAATACGTAAGGCATAGATCATAAAGAAACATTAAACCTGATAAAATAGCTTGGGAATAAAACATGTAATTGTTTCATCCATTAATCACATGTTAGGATTTCCATAATATCCAAGGCATTGCTTCCAATACCATCTTAGTGGACAAAGTCCCTTACTGAACAAGGTTTACTTGTCGTTCCAGCCCTATATTACTGAACCAGATTTACTTGCCATTCCATCCATGTCTATCTCATGAGATATAAATCTTTACCCAATTCATTGGTGGGATATATAGGTCCCACCATCTCATAATGAAACCATTATTATGTGTGACACAACATAAAAATATATCATTCATCATAACCCAAAGAATAACATGGGTTTCATAAACATCATCCCATCATAACATAATCCATATAAAAAAATGGATATCATTTCATTATAAGAAAATTGAATCCATGTAAATCATAGAGAAATTATTCATGAAACATACACATATGAAATAATTTAATCTTAGATGTAAAATGGTTTTGATAAAACACTTGAAATGAATTCTTGAGGAAAATATCCTTTCTTATTGAAAAGAATTTTCTTTTCACAAAATGACATGAAATTTTAAAAGACAAGAATTTTTTTGAAAATAAAAATTAAATCTTGTGGAGGAAGCCTCATGAAAATAAGGCTTTATGAAATCATAAAAATCCATTCACACCGTATAAGTTAAAAAACATTCTTCTGGTACTTTTGCTGGAAAAGTCAAAAAGTACCTCGTATGGTAATCACAAGAATGATTACATACATACCATGTAATAAAAGTGAAAAACAGGTAAACAGGACTTTAAACATACATGAAACCAATTTTATAAAACAGAGACAAAGACGATAAATATAACCCCAGTAAATACTTACGAATAAACAATCTCGAATAAAAACGAGATTGGAAAGGTTATCCCTTAGAAAGAACAATTTGTAAATAAAATAGATTAATTATGTGTATTAACCATAAGGTCACATAAATAAAGTATAAATACATGATAATATATAAAAATTAATTTCTCACATAATCAAATAATGACATAAACAAGAAAGATAAGATCAACCCAAAGAACAGAAATTGGGTTAAGATGTTCCCTTACCTCGTGTCCGACTTGACTCGATCATTATTTAATCTCCTGAATAATAAACCAAAGTTAATTTCTAATTTCTTAAGAACCATTTTCAAATTTATTATTCCATTTATATCACTTATTAACATGTTATAAACATTATGTAACTAGGTAAGTTAATAATGTTCGTTTTGTCGATATTTGGTACTTGAGAGTCAAAAATGGACTTCTTATAATTACATGTTGTTCATGTGGTAAAAGGTTAATTATATCTATAATTATATTAATTATTTATATATAATATATATCATATATATCCATCATATAAATGTATTTATAACTGTACATAACATATGGAGGTAAGAAATGAAATGCACCGTTCATGGAGACGGTATGCCGTACGTACACATGAACGCTACAATTATTTCTATTTCTTATTTTAATGGAATTAAAACATAATTATACATAGGTATATTATAATTACACTATAATATCATATATAATATCATTAACTAAATCCTTTATACATCCCAAATAAGACATTAACGAATCACATCACTTTGAGGGGGCGGTAGTCCGCACTTCCTCAAATGAGATTATCATATTTACCGAATATGGAAACCATAAAGGCTTGATATAATTGGGAATTAAAGAAGAATAAGAAATAATAAACATAATATATATAATATATAAATACAGTTCCATCATAATGGCCACCATGAGAGGCGGTAGGAGAAAATCGAACAATCATCGTTTCGTGAGGCGTTAGTTTGCCATCCACAGAAACATTATGTTCTTCATTCATTAGATGGAGGTGTGTGTAAGTGTAATTATAATAATTATCATAAAAACTTACTAGTATATTTAGGATACTATAATTGTTACAAAATAAAGGATTAAAAATAGTTTAGGGGTTGGAGAAGTAGAATAAAAGAAAACAACTTAAGAGAAACAGTTACCTTTAATTTGGGTAACTTCCTTTGGTTTGAACAAAAAGGAATTCTTGAAGTGCCTTATGCCTAAGTTAAGGCTTATAGAGGGAGGAGAGGTATGTAGGGAGCTTAATTTGTCAGAGTTTGGATGAGCCAAATGGATTTAGAGGTTTTAGGAATTGGATAGAAATGGTCTTCTTTTATAAGGGAGAGGAGGGGCTCTTTATGAAAGAGTGAAAATATTATTTTATAATATAATGATTTTCGGTTTCTAATGGTCCAAAAATCATTATAGTCAAAATAATATGACTAATTGTCGAGATATAATCATCCAATAAGAATTGGACATGTTTTGGATAATATTGTAATCATTATGATCTTATTTATTTAAATCATTTATTAATGAGGTAAATACTGCATCATTATTGTGTCATAAATAATTTAATTTATTTGATTTCTAATAATTATAAAAAAATAACAACATGTAAAAAATAGTTTTCAAATTACAATTGATATTTATATTCAGAAATATAATTATATTTCACCTTATAAAAATTAATTACTAAAAGATGTTTGTTAATGTCAATTTTGTCTTTACATTAAATTAATTAATCCAAATTGTCATTATCACTCCCAAGTGCCTCAATGGGGTCCCCAAATCTACCCAAGGATTCCCATAGTCGGCCAATACTCATAAAATAAGTTTAGGACAAGTGTTAAGGTAATTTGGAATTATTATAATATTCTTTTAACCTTGAATTACGTTATTTACCTTTAACCACTGTAAATAAAAGTTAAAAGTTACTACTCACCAAATATTATTTTCATCTTATTGAACCAAATTTTACTTCTTGATAACAACCATATATGTCGGATTTTTTAAATTCAATTCACAAAAGTGGTAAAATTTCATTTAAATGAAAGATTTAGTTTTTTAACTACCACTAAGTGGTTTCACTATTCATCAAAAATTGAAGTTTTTCAGAAAAATACCAAAATTTCAGCCTAAGAAATATTTGATATTCCAAATTCACAAATGATGTCCATTTTCCCAAATTCAAAACATATAAGTGGAATTAATTAATTTTAAAATTAATTTCCGTTATCAAAACAAATAGCGTGTTTTTAAGAAACAATAACCATCAAAAGATCGACACTTGTTTATGTCCACATTCAAATGGAAAATAATTCCAATGACCAACATTAGATTAAATGGTAAAAATATATTCTAATTATACTTTGAAACTAATTAAAAATATATTATATCTATATAAATTATTGTGACGAAAAAAGCTGTTTTTAATTAAAATACAGTGTGTTTTTACTATTCATCAAAATATGAATGTTATCAGAATAATATGAAAATTTATCCAAATTAAATTTTTATATCTTGATTCCCTAGAAGGATTTTTTTTTTGTCAAATTTAACTTATAAAAATATAAAAAATTAGATTTAAAGTGAATGCGCCATCAAAAGGCGGAAAAATTGCATTTTTTGAAAAATATTAATTTTATCCGAAAAATTTATTTTGTTCTCATACCATGTTTTAGAAAATATGTAAGATGAGTAATAATGTTATAAAATTAAAAATGTTGTTAATACTATTCATAACAACTAGTCCATAATAATAGTATAACAATATATTGTTGTTTAGTGAAACACGGTATTGCGTACTACACACGCTATCGAGGAAGGACGCGATTGCATGTAATGAAAGACTAGTTAGGGTTGCGTGTAGTGCAAGACTCCTTTATTGTTGCCTATAAAATAATCCAACCGTATTTCATTTATACATTGAATATATATATATACAATCAATGTTGCGTAGAATAACTTCTATCAAAAGAACTTGAAATTGTGTATAACACAATCAAAGAATAGTGTTGTGTATACTGTAAGCTAATACATTGTTGTGTATAGCACAATATAATCTTGGTGTAGCATACAACACAAGACATCAATGAAATCAAAAATAATATTTTCCATAATATCGTGGGGTGTTACACTTATTGTCCAACATGACGCAAAACTGTGTTCACTTCCAACATGACGTTAAACTGTGTCCCAATATTTTTCCAACATGACGTTAAACTGTACTTCTCATTCATCATATATGACTTCAAATAGAAAAAAGTCCCTTAATACGTCTGACATGACGTTAAACTATATTTTTTCCCAGCTACATGACACCAAACTGTGCAACACCAATAGTCCTCACTACAAGACTTTAAACTATATAGTCCATTCATATGTCTTACATGACATTAAACTATGCATCATTAAGGTTGTTGGTACCTATTTTTTCTCACACTGAGTACGACTCATGTGATCTTGGAGTAAACATCAACCATAATAGCCTCTCTGAGCCGCTAACCATGCGGAAGTCCCAACACCATTTTTAGGTCGTTGTTCTCAAAAACAACTTGATCACCATTTCATTTTTAATTGAACTACGTGGACTTTGATCTTTTCCTTCTAGGTTGGGTACATAGGAAAACTCTCGAGGATCAAGCCCAAAACCAATCTCTTCACATCGGTTCACCTCCATTATATATGATGTTGATTCATGAAGCCACCCCCAGAATCAATATCTTCATATTGGTTCACTTTTGTCCTTGCTATATGACGTTAAACTGCACAACACTTTTGTCCTGTATGACAATAAACTACAACATTATTTGGCACCCTCACTTGAGAGGGAATAATTATTTACATTGATCTCCAATCATGTTATATTCCAAGACTATGTGCATACATGTAAATTCTTGAACCTTTTTTCATGGGTCAATCCATCATAGCACTATAGTCCCCTTTCACCCTTCATATGTACAAACCAAATCTGTAAAGAGGGTATTTCAAGAACTACGTGCAGCTTGATTGCCATCCTTATGGGATACATAGGAACGTTCGAGCGTCCATCGAATCCATCCCCATGTCTTTGGGCCTAACCCCAAATTTCACTTTCAGTCCCATGGCTGAAAAGTCCCCCTGTGAAAACATGAATGTGGTATGAAAACCCGGGTTTTCATTCACATTAGGTTTATACGACACACACTGTGTATTCATTATTATGGTCTGAGCTCTATGACCCTAAACTAATATCTACAACACTCTCATCCCACATGGTGTTAAACTATATTTCAAGAACTACACATGGATTGATTTCCATCCTTATGGGATACGTAGCGAAGTCCAACATTTCAATTCAGGACCCAGCCACAACCTGATTATGGTTAGCATTGGTCTGTGTATCTCTACATGCATTGAAAAATGCCCATCTTTATGTGTCATACTCTTAAACTTAAATACTTCCAGATCTCTATTACCAATTTCTTGACTTTTGGTCACAAAATGACCAATTTTTGTGAGTTATTTTTCTACACTATGCAGCACGTGCCCTTAGGAGACCTTGCATAAATAGTCTACATAATAGACTTTTCAGCCAACCAATACTATTATTTTACTATAAATCCAATTCCCTTAGGTTTCCCTACATTATTCAACCCCCTAATGGGTTTTTTAAATAATCATAACTTCATTATTGGGAAGAAAACATCTTTTTTCCATAGTTGTCTTAATTACAATATTTAGGGATTCGCAAAAAAATACCCTTCCTTAACATATTTGTCCCATGTTCTTTTTCATGATCTAAAAGTATTCAAGCCTATGTGTTATATTTCCCTTCCCCATGATTGGGTCAGACCTTCATAGGAGTGACATTTATCCAGTTCTTAGACAATCTTCTTTCAAAATAGCTTCTCCATATTCAAGTACCTCTCTCCATACAGCAAACTCTATTCTTTGGAAAATTTGAATCTCCATAAAATTCCACTGACTTTTTAGTAGTATAAAAGTAAATTTCTGAGAGTACTTTTTCCTAACTATGCAACACGTTCCCTTAGGTGTCCTTGCATAAGTTGTCTACATAACGGACCTGTCAGCCAAAAGATGCTATTATTTGACTATGCATCCAATTCCCTTAGGTGGCCCTAAAAAATTCAACCCCCTAACGGGTTTGTTAAATAATGGTAACTTCACTCTTAGAAAATACTTCTTCTAATGCCTCTTAGTCCTTTTTCATATCATTCCTTAGATTCAAAATTTCTTAAGTCATAGTGTACATATTTTTCCTCATACATGAGTGTAGTAATATGTTTTCAGGTAAATTGTCAAGGAATTGAGTCAATTTTAATTCATTCGGTCAAATATATTTCGAACTTAAACATTTTCCTTTTTATGTTTGACATGAATGAATTTAAATTTCCCAAAAAAGATAAGGTAACTTTGAACAAAAGTCATGTCCCAGCTCACTAAACATACATCTCGTATGATTGAGGTAATATTGAGCAATTAATAGATTCAAAGTTTTTAGGGTTATTTATAATAATCCTATCATAAATCAAACTATGCTTACTAGGACCATTGGCTTAGGTAAAAATTTAAAGCAGTTACCAAGAGAATGCAGGCACAAATGATTGAAGATGAAAGTGTTTCTCATTGATTCACAAGAGTTAGAAGGACATCCACAGACTGGAGTCTCTTCTCTTTTTGAGGAATTACAAAAGACTTTCAACATAACTGTTCATTTGATTTACGGCATCCCGAGCTTCATCATCAGCCACCTAGAATTCATTCATTCAACTAGATACAATAAGAGATGTAGAGATACCAGCTCTTCTTGGAACAATTGTAAAAGAATGTTCTTGATTGCGGTTTGAGAAAATTTATGCTGATCAAACAGTGAATTAGTTTCAATCCAGGAGACTAGGAAGATGGATACATGGATTTGAGAATGGAGCATTGCAAGTAAAGAACCATTTGGAGAGATTAATCTTTTCAGATATGGTTTTAATACCATGATAGTATTCTCTCCACCAACCGGCAGCGAAAAAAATTACATCCCATGGGTTTTCCATTTTCATATCTGTAAGGAAATGGCATGGAGGGAAATTTTGAAAGTTTACACAATTGTTGTTTCTCTTAATGCATAGTATAACCGAAATAGATGAGTAACAGTGCAACTGCATCTTAGGCAGATAGTTCTTTGCATCTAGAATGTTGACGTCTTGTAGATTACCATGACCATATAGAGGCAAGTAAATAATCTCTGGAAAATTAATATGATATTTCCTCAAGTACTTGGACAAATCTGGGAGAGTGCTGTCACGGATATCATAGTAATCATGGCCAACAAAATTCATCATGTCATCAATCCTCTTTCTATCTAGTGTATTAGCAATTCCAAATATTCTAGGAGCCATTGAATCGGCACAATGATTAAATAATTAACTCTTAAGTGAGTGGATTTTCATAAAATTTATGTAGAAATTCAAAAAAAGGATAAGGCATTAAGGTGAGGAAGTCCAATTTTGGTGCGCAAGTATAGTTGTGTCGTGTAGGTTTTTGGCGCGTAGGTATCACCACGTAGGTCAAAATACCTCTGTACCAGCACGAAACAAACAAAAGCAATGAATCGCGGGAAATCATCCACCTACGCGATAGGAGTAACCTGTGCAGCGAGAGAGTAAATGTTTGAGAGCTGGGTGCTTTGCACAAGAATGGCCGCATATATATAGGCCAGGCTGCACCCCTGCACGCCGAAGCCTGTAGGACTCGCACCTGCGCGATTCCATCTGCGAGCTCAACAGTTGTGCGCCACAGTTCCATGGTTTTCTCCATTTTTTCATAGATTCACATCCTCCTTCATTTGGATCCAACTATAAGGGGTGACTTTTGTTGATGCTCCTTTTCTTCACAGAGTCTAATGACTGAAAAAGGGAAATACCTTAGTCCAAAGTGATCCATCCATGGAAGAAACATCAAAAATTGACAAAGTCATGAACACGAATTTTCTTCAGCATGGGCCACACAGGTTTCATCATGGTCACACATGTATACCTACGTGCCACATATTGGGCGCGTAGGTGACCTGCGCGCCCTATTTGATTTTTTCCCGGGGTCTTCAGTAGCCTAAAAATACCCTTTTTGGGCCCCCCATTTTTGGGGACGGAAAAATTCCAAAACTCATATTCGATCTCCCGGTGCCCTAGTCCCTTCTGGGCGTCTTCTGAACACTTCTAAGGTAATTTCCTACCTAGAATGGAAGATCTAAACAGGGGAAACAAGGCCTAAGTGTTGAAATTTGTCAACACCAGCGTACCCAGGTGTTTAAACCCTTACGGAAAATAGACACACCTGTGCGCCACCTTATCCCTTCACAATAACCTGCACGCCTCTCTTTTGGAAGCCCATAGGGATAATAATAAGGGAATGATCCAAGCTTCGCCCAAGTATTATCCTATGGGTTGACCGTCACGAAGCTACCTATGTATCACGTAGGTATACTTGCGCGACCAAGACCTGCGCACCCACACATCACCTGTGTGCCTACTTCTTTTTGCGTTCTTCTCTTGCATATTCACCTCTCTTATTCAAATCCACCTCTCATATTCAAGATTTAGCCTTCAGAACCCTCTTCAAAGCCATTTATGGCATTATTCCTGGGTTGACATCCTTATCTGAAAGGAATTTTGTGGAACATCTCTCAAAACGTAGTGACATACATATCTTTATTTCCCCAAGGTTAGAGATTTCATCCATTAAACCTCATCCTTTAAGATGAGAGGATCCAAAACCTGGGACTCCTTTTTAGGAGTAAGTCCCGGTCCACGTTCTCTTAACTCTGGGCATCCTCCTTATGAGTAAGCCCCATTTCCCCTATTCATGGGCCTCCTTCTCATGAATAAGACATAGTTAACATGTTACCTTAATTTTGGGAATCATCTTTAAGAGTAAGCCCCAAGTTCCAAATTCCCTTAACCTGGGCCTCCTCCTTAGTAGTAATCCCAAGTCATAATTCTCTTTAACCCGGGCCTCCTCCTTAGGAGTAATCCCCAGTCACAAGTCCCCTAACCTGGGCTTCGTTTTTAGGAGTAATCCCAAGTCATAATTTCTCTTAACCAGTTTAAATTTAATTTTGATTTGTAATTCCTTCTCTGGAATAAAACCCAATCATAATTCCCCTCTAATTTGGGATTCTTTCTGAGGATTATGTCCTAAGTTAAGTATCCAAATCTTTATAAAGCACATATACCATTATGGACCTTGTTCTTGGGCTTCTTCTCTGATGTAAATCCCAATCCTCATCTATCTGGGTAGTCATACACACATATACCCCACATCATTTGTTATGATGGCCCAATTTTCAGGTTTTATTGATACCTCTTGTTTCTCACACTGAGCATGACTCACATGAGCTTAGAGCATAAAAGTAATTATGACATATTTATTTGATCCATAAATCATACATAGACATCATACTTCTTTAGTTGAACTATGTGGGTTTTGATTCCTTTTCTAAAATAAAGTATATGTAGGTAGCCTATCTTTAGGTACGATCCCAACTCCGAAATAATCTATGTCCTTCTGAATGACAATAAAATTCAAGTACCCCGCTGAGTGGATTTAAAACCGGTATGGTTATCATAATGACCAAGAGATTTCTATATAATGTGTCGAAGAATACCATTGACTACAAATCTCTAAAAAAATATATATGAGTCTCTATCAATGAAGAACCTCAAATACATATAAAAGATTCTATAAATCTACTACATAATAATCATTTATTGTCAGATCTAATGGAAAGCTCATTTTCATACTTGATAATTTAATAAGGATTCACGAACATAACTTAAATCTTTAAAGCGAGTCTCGGAGTAGACAATAATTCCCCTCAAAATGGTGTGATGTGTCTAACCTCCCATTCTCTCGACCAATGTAAATTCTTATGACTTATCAGCTCACAACTAATGAGCACCTACCTTTGTAATTTAGGTCAAAATGGATATAGAATCATTGGATGTTTCCAGTACGATGAACATACCCGTTAGAAACCGCTTGGAATTTTTAAACCTTAAATCAACAAGGTCAACTCCATTTCCAGAGGAAATTGCTATCATATAAAAGATACATAATATTTTCTTTTTATGGGTGGGTCATATACCTAAATTGAATAAATTGTGTATAGATTGATATATCATGAGATAAATAGTATTGGAATGAGGTGTGAACCTATTTCAATAATAACTCTGTCCACTATTATATTATTTGAAGTGATACAAGGCTACTATGATGGTTTGATGAGTGAACTCATTCCACTATGATAGTCTTCAAAATGAGCATTTATTACTATGTAAATTATTTTATAGTCATATGTGTATTCCATAAAATTTTGTGTTATTATAATTCTATGATCTTCTAACTATTGTTGTTTGATTCATTTATGAATCATAAATTATGAACTACAATTTTTTATACCATGACTCATTATTATGATCTATGATATGAATGGTATGATTTAAATTGTAATTATCCTATCTTTATACCCATTTGTTATGGTTATTCTCATGTGATCATTGTTATATACCCTTTTACAATTTCTGAGATTCTGAGACCACCCTTTCTTATTTTTCCTTTCCTTATGTTAGGAAGACAGTTACTAAGAATGATATATACAAGATAGATTCAAGTTATAAATAAGTTTTTGGGAGATGATATTGAAATGTTACTAACTAGTTATCTATATTTAAATTTTTCTAAAGGCACTATAACTATTTAATTCATTCATTCATCAGTACTTAATGTAATGAATATTAAATTATTAATATGTGATATATATATGTATGAAAATTCTAGAACACTATAACAATCCACCTATTATGAGAATAAATAACAATAAAACTGATGTAAATTTAACATATAAAACATGGTGGAGAGTACATGGTAATTATATGAAAATCAGTATAGGTAGAAACAAAGAACAAAATTTTATCATTAAAAGACATTTCCCCAATAAACTATATTAATAATCCTTGAATCAATACCATAATGGGTATCCCAAGTTACAATCACACCCACATTAGGTGTCAATTATTCATTATTTTTATTTATGCTAAAACAAAATATTTATCATGGAAAAATGTGTATATGATAGCCATAAAAAAATAAACTTCCCACCATAGAGAAATATGTCAACTTAATGGATAAACTACCCCATGTGGTTCAAAAGATAGAGTGGAAACCTCAATAGCCTAGAACACATGTTCATAGTCCTTATTATCATAGTTTTAAACACATCGATGGTAAATGTTCATCGTGAATTTTCATAACCAATTAAAACATTTTATTTCCACAACAAAATAAAATATCACATATCATAGAAGTTTCATTCTCTTGATTTTTTTTATTTTACCAAATTTTACAATGTTAGTGTTAGCAATTTTTTACTGAAAAAATAATAACATACGAAAAAATGAAAATAAATATTCTCTTAGAATAATATTCCTTTTAAAACACTTTATTATTATTCATTGGTATTATAGAATAATAATTCTTATCATTATTTTATAATCTAGGATAATAACTCTATTATCATTCTTTGATAATCCAGGTAAATTACTCAATTATTATCCTTTGTAAATTTATAGATTATCACAATTTAGCTAATATTTATTCTTAAATTTTAATATGATTTGATTGGACTAAATTTTTGTATCACATAAAATTAAAAACATTGAATTGTTTCCCTCTAAAACATATAACCCACAATGGAAAGGGGGGGGGGGGGGAGAGAATATGTTACGCCTAAAAATTTGAGGAAAGGCTCAGTTTTGGTCCAAGATGGACCTCACAAATCCTATTTATTTGGAAAGATTGGATACTTGGACACATAAGATCATTCAAATTTGGAGGATGAAATGTTCAAATATTTTATAATATCAACACCATGTACATTGTAGTGGAATTAATGCCATATACTAAATTAATATTTTATTCTACCAATAATTTCTGATAATTGGATCCTTTAAAATGAACCATTTACTTTATTTAAATGGTTTTGGGTAGTTAAAACCATGAAAATTGGTTTTAGATTAGTTATGGAGAATATTGAAGGGATAACATAGTTATTTAAAGAATTTATCCCTAAAAGAGAACTCCATAAGGGTAAAATTGTTTTACCCTTATACACCTTCTTGGTGTTGTGTAAGGGAAGAAATATACATTAAAAATCATATTGAAAATATATCATACCCTTATTTAGTGGTTAATTACCATTACATGGACTTTATGAATCACATCCTACAATTACTCAATACCAGGATACCATTTTGTGGCCTTTATAAAGTTCAAATGACCCTTATGAAACACCCATATATGAGATGATTCCCTTACTTGAGCAACAGGTAACCCATAACTAGATTATTGGTACCATTACATAGTGTATTGTTACCTTACTCGACATATACCAAACACTTATATAGGTTAGGCTCCTATTGTGTAGTGCTTACCTTACCCACTTGTAAGAATGACTTCCCTTAGGAGGTGAATACATTACCATTAAAAAATGAATATTATAACGTTATTCAGTGCTTGGAATAAGGGTTAAAGCTTACACAATGACTAATTTACCCTCATGAAAGGTGAACAAAAAATCTTTTCCATTATGTATCAACCTCATTATCAATGCATAACTATGTAAAAACTGATTTTACCCTTACATAACTCCCTAAAATCTTGTATTAGGGTGATTTTTATTGAACATTTAAATTTTAAAATAAAAACTATTCTAAATAAATAAAATACAGGTTTAAGATCATTAATAAAAATTGAGAATATTACACCACCTCACAACTTTCTAGAAGATGTAATTGGACTACGGGATAGGGTTACATTACCCAATTTATATTCTAATTTTTCATTTCTCTAACTCATAATATATTTAAATTATATTCAATAACTATATTCCTTATAATAACATTAATTACGAACCATGGTCATGGAATTTGAAAATTAAATCTTATGATGGGATACCAAGAGTGCAATGAATGACATAAAAATTTAAAATAAAAAATTGATCACATATGTTGAATAATTTATAATATCTACATTTGATAAACATCATATAAACCTGAATATCGAAAGGAATAAAATTATACATTTTATTTTTATTTATTTTCCAAACATTACATATAAATATTAATAGTTTTCATTTTATTTTGGCATAATAATATTCAATTTAAAATTCCCACCTCTTTCCAATTATAAGAAAATTATAAACTGCAATCAACATTATTACAAATAGAATATTTTTACATTTTTGACATATCTAATATTTTATGGTAGATAAGTGGTGTAATATGTTATAATCAAAGTTAAATATTTTTTCTATGCCTTATGTATCTATTCTATAATAAATGAACATCCCATACAAATGTGATAACCTATACAAAAATGTAAAAATAAAAAGGAATACCATTACGTATCTAGTATCCCCTACATAAGAGTAAATCTCAAAAAGGGAAACTCCAATTTATGGGACAATTTTAGACTATGAAATTCAATATATAATAGCTATAACTATATTCTATATTTTTAAACAAACTAGGTTTCAATTTTATCATAACATATCAAATTTGTAAGTTATGAAATCAAATAATATATCGGTCTAGTTTACTGTACCATATGATTTGAACACTTAATAACCTATAATAATTAAAAATAAATATATGATATCAAATACATTAAATATAAGTGATATAATGATTGATATTCATCCATGAAATATTTCATTCTATGATATATCTTTAAGAAGATTATAATACAAATGTTTTTCAATAAAAAGAAATGGTATATTCATTGATAAACATGGTTCTGATAACCCTAGCAGATTTATGAGGGTCATTATATGATCAATTCACTGGAAGAAATCTACGCTATTTTTCCCAATCTGTCATCATAAATCGAGATCAATAATAAATAAAATAAATTATAATTATACATGAAATTCAATAGTATCAATGATCAATGAGATTTATGGAGAATTCTTGATCAAAATCATCGAGAATTAATCAATATACTATTTCTCTCATAGGGTTAACACTAGCCAATTGTGTACTCATTAATAATGAGTGGAACCCATGATCTCATATGGTGTTCTATCATATTATCCTTAAAGAAAAAAGGGTAAACTGAAAGAAAATTGTATCAACTATGGATTATGAGATTTGGACACCTCCTATGAGGGGGGGGGGGGTGTATCCCTCTATATTAGCTCCCTTAAATCAATGCAGGGTGTAATGTGTTAGATATCATAAAATGGTAACTGAAATATATTATAATGAACCAAGACCTATTTTTTATTCATAATCATTTAATGTTCAGAAAATCTATTTTATGTTTTTATAGACTGTTTTTATTGAAAATTACCTGAAAAACTATTTTGGAAGTAATGAACAATGATATAGATGGTCAAAAGAAATAGGATATACGTTATTCTAAAAGATAAAAAACTACATTATAGCATCCTAGGTTTCACCAAGAGTAAATTTTTATAATGATGATGACCATATTATATAGTTTATTCGATACCACAAAAAATGATAGAAAACCACAATGGTGACTAGATAAGTTCTGGCATCACAAGTGTTTTAGGGGTACTTACATCATGGATTACATGAAACAACATAGATATGTTTCATTTTGTGAAATCTATATCACCTAAAGTACTATAATATTAGAGTTAGTATTATTATTAGATTGAATGAATAGAGTCAAATTTTTTTCCTTTAAGATTTCACACCAAAAAGAAGAAGACCACAATATAGTTAGTTTGGTGATTCAGGGGTGTTTAAGGATATCATTATGAAAATGGGGGTTTTTTAAAATAGATGTGTATTTTGTGGATATTCTCTAACATATGAATACATTTGAGGTGCCATGATTTAATCTAGATGTTTTAATTTCTACTATTCCATAGAAAAAATGATATTGGTCATGGTAAATCTAAAAAAGATGATCAACACACCATATATACAAAGACAATGCCAGGGATACTCAATTTCCAGATAATCATAATAATATGATGTTGATATAGAATTAAGAGTTTCTATATAATTCAAATTTATCTTAAAAACGACATTAATTAATATATAATACCTTTGAATATAAAACAATGTGAGAAGAAGAATATTTTATTCCAACTCTTGGATCAAATAGGATGGTTGTATTTTCTAATAGTGTGCATATTATTACTTAAAAGAATATCTAGAAAATATGAGGTCATATTTCCATAATAATGTGTAATCTGAGAAAAAGGATAATATTTTGATTTAGTTTAATCTAGATCTAAAAAGATATATATTTAGGAGCATGGTCTCAAATGTTGAAGACAATAACAGAGGATATTTAAGCATATGTTCATAATAGGGTATCATCTTTTCATGTGGATGTGATACTCCATTACATGTGTAATTTCACATAAATAATTTTTGAATAAAATGAACATCATTTAAGTAATAGTGATTAATTATTCATGGAGTGTAATAAATATTTCAAGGTGGTAATGTTTGGATTATTTGACTAGTTAATGAAACTACTTATTTCTGAATCAATTATCAAGTTTTAATCTTAGTGAATCATGTATATAGGAACATTGAAATGAATTCTACATGAATTATCCTATTTCGGATAACAATGTAATAAAATAAATTCATAACTTTAATTCATTTTTACTAAAAAAATATAGATATTGTAAGAAATGTTCTCTTTAATAGCGAGAAAATTATTTTGATCAATCTGAAGGTTTTAAACATCAATACCTTGATTCACCCCAACCCCTATGGGTGTATTAACTGCTTTGGGAATTACAAGTGATTTCAGAGATTATATTTTGTGTTGAATCATTTTATATCATATAATTATGGTATAAGTACATGTTTTCATTCAAAAAGGAATATCTATTTTCATATTAAACCATTTTACTATTGAGGAATAATACAATAAAACATTACTTTGTTATTGCAGAATGGATGTTTTTGCCATCTCTATTTATGGAATCTTATACCAAATGGGAAACAATGATCTATTATAAAGATAATAGAAAATGATATTAATGTTAATGATAGGGATGTCAATTCATTAATTGGATATCTATAAATGTAATCTACAAAAAGGTATTATCAGAAAAAACATATCATAGTACATGGAAAAAAGTATTTAATTATTATTTAAGATAACACTAATGTTTAATCGGTAATTATAGAAGTGTTATTGAATATTTTTTATGACTGTAAGATGAAATAAAATGAAAAATTGATGTATATTTTGTTCTTGTCACCATGTTATCTGAAAAAATTCATTGAATTTGAGAAAACATTAACATTTTCAAAATCAATAAGTGGATCCAAAGTATTATTCCATTGCATTTTAATGATAATGTATCATGATTAAATGAGAATGATTGAAAGGAAGTAACTCTGGGTAGCCTACTGTCACGACCCGCCTTCACCAAAAGGAGGGAAGGGTCAGCAGATTTCCAGGCCCTTCCTTCTTTAAGTTGAAGGAGAGATAATGACCCCCGAGACCCACCTTCAATAGGTCTCGGAGTGGCGACTAGCACCAAGGGTATATAAATTTCTCACAAATGGAAGGAATTACCCCTTTTTGTTTTATAAGATCGAGAGATGAGATGATGAAACTCAACAACACCAAAGAAAAAGGAAAGTAAAACCAAAAGAAATAAACCATTCCCACATGAATGTTCTAAAAGTAAAGACACAAAGTACAAAGGGCAACTACAAAGGTAAGTACCAAAGAAGAAAAACAGCAACTGCAACTGCCCCAAAGGTCCAAGCTAGTACGGTTCTGCTCGATCCCCGATGTCCTCCTGGAAACCTGAAAGCAGTTTTATATACGTAGGGTGAGCATACAAGTATACTCAGTAGGGAAAACCAAAGACTCTCGTGCACAAGTGGGGGAACGTACTAAAGTCCCGTGAGAAAAGGAGTAAACCAAACACCTATCAAGGTAAACTATCCACCCCAGGCCTCACCAAGGCACACTCCCCAAATAACGCAAGTCAAGTAATATATCTATTAAGAGCACATCGATGTTTGGGTACCCCACGCCACTTTCCCACTGGTTATTGAGACATCCTACGCATCGGACCAATCCCGTCATTGTCACCGTAGTCCCACTGCCGCACCCGCCCGCACACACCTGGGCCACAACCACACGCAGTCCCACTGTCGAAACCCCACCCGCACACACATGGGCCTCAACTATCACATGTAACCACACCTGCAAACACCTAGGCTAGAACAACCACCACCACGCCAGAAGACACCTGGGCTAAAGGATCCACTTCCATGCCCGTAGACACCTGGGCCTCATTCAGAAGACACTTGGGAAACCACCTGCCGCACACACCTGGCCAACCACCACACTACCCCGCCCGAAGGTTCTTGGGCTAATAATGGACCTCAGACCATCACAGCCTGCCCGAAGATACTTGGGCTATCCGGGAAAGGGAGCAGAAAAGGATCTAACAACCATCCACTAAGAATAATGTTGGGAAAAACACCATCCCCCATGAAATGGGGGTGTTCGGCACTAAGTGATCAACTTGGGTGGGGTGAGAATAAGAAAAACAAAGCTACAAGTATATATATATAGGTAACAAGCACTCACCCAAGCTAGGTTTTTCTTCAGACAACCTACAGTTCACAACATCACTCAAGTCTGAGTCACGACTCACACTAACAACCCATTTGTCCCCTTTTCTTATTTCACATTCAGTAATAATGTTTATGTTTAAGTACTACTGGGCAACTAGTAGGCATAGGAATAAGTCCAAGAAGGTATGAAATAAACCAACAACCATAACGCCCATACCCGGTTCTCAACAACAGAGGATTCCACCCCAATTCGTGATATAAACAAGTATCCACCGGGTCTTAAAACTCACAACCACCGAATCCATACCAACAGGGGATCCCATCCCCAGTTTCATAACCACTGAAAGCATAAAAGAACAGGGGATCCCATCCCCTCCCACATTTCCAACAATCGAATTGTAAAATAAAACCACCAAAACACTGCCACCAACACTAAGCAAGGCCAAGCCTGTATTTTCAGATTTAAAAGATTTTACACGTTCCATGATTTCAATTCCTTTTTGACTGGGGTTCACACAGAAGGGATTCATCCTGGTGCTTTCAATTTATTCAGCCGGATATACGTGATTAACCAATTTCCCAACAGGATTTCACATTTACAAACAAGCCATTTAAAACATTAGCAGGGTTCATTAGTGCACAAACAACGACCACCAACGACCTCGATTTTCAGGAGGCATAAGCCAGTACAACTCAACAAGATGATCATAAAAGAAACAACATCAAAATATAAGACAACATCAACGGTCACAACCCCCCTTTCTTTATTTAAAGAATTCATTCATTATCTTTAATTAGGTATGGTTTTTCCAATTCTACGGAATCGAAAGCATGCCCACCCCGCATGATACACAATACAGAGAGGCAGAGGAGAAAATTCCCTACCTGTTGATAGATGATCGACACTTAGGCTAGGCGCGAAACTTTACGGATAACGATGCGCCTGATGCACCACAAGCTGTTTGTGAAAAGCCGCGATCGAGAAAAGGAGAAACCACGGCTAACACTTAGTTTATAAGAGCGACCGATAGTTGAGGTGAGAATGTGTAACCGCGTAAGGCGCGGGGGTCGTGGGTTGACCACACAGCTCCACTCGTCATTAAAGGGGGTTGGGTGGTTTAAACCAACTCATGAATTGATTAAGTATTTAATTTAAAATTTTATGCGCGTTACGGGTCTTTAAAACACGCTTAAACGAGTCAGAATAGGGTTTAAAACCCTATTTTCACAAAAAGGGGGCGCTACTGGAAATAACCCGCGGGGTAGGCCAGAGCCACCGATAGCTGAGAGCTACCTGTGGGTGACAGTAAACGGTAGCAGAGCTACCAGTATGCTGCAGCGACCGGTTGGCTGAGCTACCGGTAGGCTGCACCCACCGGTAGGCCGAGCTACCAGTAGGCTGCAGCTACCGGTAGTCCGAGCTACTGGTAGGCTGTAGCTACCGGTAGCCCGAGCTACCGGTAGGCTGCAGCTATCGGTAGGCCGAGCGACCGGTAGATAGAGCTACTGGTAGGCTGCGGCCACCGGTAGACCGAGCTACCGGTAGGCCTGCTACCGGTAGACTAAGGATACCAGTAGGCCTACACCATCGTGATTCCTAGACCCGAAAACCCAAAACGAGATTTTCACAAAGTAATGGACCCCAAAAACTCGGGCCATTACATCAGATACCACTTAAACGATTCTCGTCCTCGAGAATCAAAACAAAAACAGAAGGGAAGAGAGGGTCTGAACAATCACCCTGAAAGATACCTCTTAGGAGCGAACCCATGCTAACTAAAACATTTCCCCACCAAGAACCAAGAATCATACCATGCCAAACTGCCCGGGCATGTGGGTTGGGGAGTCTCCTTCCCCATGTCAAGATATTATCCTCTTTGGGCGGCACTGACTCGCCCGCACAGGTTTAAACGCATCCACCTTAATGCGTCTTAATTAGGGGTCGGGTTCTCTCCTCCCCCATAGCCAGGGATTTTCACACACAAACAGAGGAAAGAAACCAATAACTTTCATAGCCAAAAGACAAAATGTTCTATCAAAATAGGTACAACAAGGAACAAAACTTAAAACAACTCTGTGTACTAGGTACACATCTGTGCTTCCCTCTCCCACGTACTCTCCTCAAGCCCACCATGTCTCCACAACACACGAACCAAGGGAATGGTTCGCCCACGAAGCACCTTCTCCTTGCGATCCTTGATCATCACTGGTCTCTCCACAAAGGTCACGTCGTCCTCGATGTCCCGCTCACCCCAATCGAGGACGTGTGAATCGTCGTGCAGATACCGATGGAGCTGGGACACATGGAAGAAATCATGTATCCTCAGTAGCGGCGGTGGAAACGCTAGCTGGTAAGCCACCTCACCGACTCGCCGCAATACTTTGAAGGGTCCGATGAACCTAGGGGAAATCTTACCCCCCTTGCCGAACCTCCGCTGCCCACGCCGAGGGGAGACCTTCATGAACACGTGGTCCCCAACCTCAAACTCCAAGGGACTACTCCTGGTATCAGCATACGACTTCTGTCGGTCCTGGGCCGCCTTCATCCTTTCCCGTATGAGCTGAACCTTCTCTGTTGTGTTCTGCACCACCTCCGGACCAAGGATGCCTGCCTCTCCTACTTCGGCCCAACACATAGGTGAACGGCATGGCCTCCCATACATGGATTCAAATGGGGCAATTCCAATGGTAGAGTGATAGCTATTATTGTAAGCGAACTCTACCAGGGGAAAGTGTCGCACCCATGATCCTCCTGAGTCCAGAACACATGCCCGTAGAATATCCTCCATGGTCTGGATGGTGCACTCTGTTTGTCCATCTTTCTGGGGATGGAAAGTAGTGCTAAGGCATAACTGGGTGCCAAACGCATGCTGCAATCCTCTCCAGACTCGCGAGGTAAACCGTGCATCCCTATCCGAGACTATAGACCTCGAAACTCCATGCAACCACACCACCTCATCCACATACTTTCGTGCTAAAGAATCCACAATACTTGACTCCCTGGTTTCCAGAAAGTGAGCCGATTTCATCAACCTATCCACTACCACCTAGATGGCATCGTACCCTCCTTGGACCTTGGGTAGTCCCGTGATGAAATCCATCGAGATGTCATCTCACTTCTACTCAGGGACATCTAGGGGCTGCAGTAGTCTGCACGGAACTCGGTGTTCATCCTTCACTTGCTGACACACTAAGCACTTGGCCACAAACTCTGTCACCGCTCGCATAACTCCGTGCCACCAAAACTGCCTCTTAAAACCCTGGTACATCATGGAAACTCTTGGGTGTACCTCCAGGGGTGAGTTGTGGAACTCACTGAGAACCTTTCCGCGCATTGCCTCCGGGACAAACAACCTTTTCTGGAAAAGAATCCGGTTCTGACCATCCGCTGTGCATCCTTCCAGAGCATTGCCCGGGTCAACCTAGTCACGCATCACTTCTCACTCCGGGTCTCCCCACTAAGACTCCTCCACCTGTCAAAACAGAGATGACTGCACTATCATCTGATATAGGCAGCCTCTGCCGCTATCCATCTTCGCATCCAGGTGTAAGGAGGCCCACTCCTCCATTGACTTCCAGGCGTCTGCCGACTCTCAGACCACATCCTTCTGCGTCCTCCTGCTCAAGGCATCGGCCACCACATTGCTTTTTCCCTCAGTATAAGAGATATTGAAGTCATAATCCTGGAGGAACTCCACCCATCTCCACTGTCTCAAGTTTAAGTCCCACTGGGAGAAGATATACCTCAAGATTTTGTGATCCATGAAGACCAAAAAGCGTTCCTTGATGAGGTAGTGCCGCCATAACTTTAGCGCAAAAAAGACCGCTACAAGATCCAGGTCGTGGGTGGCGTAATTACGCTCATGGTAACGCAGCTTCCTGGACCCATAAGAGATCACCCCTTATCGCTGCATCAACACGCATCCCAGGCCCTGTCCTGAAGCATCACAGGATACCTCATAGGCCACCCCTTCTTCTCATAATCTCATCACTGGGGCACTGACCAACTCCTCCTTCAGATAGCTAAAGGCTGACTGGCACTGCTCACTCCATACGAAAGCCTGGTCCTTCTTGGTCAGAGCCGTCAAAGGGGCTGCTACTCGGGATAAGTTGGGTACGGATCTCCGGTAGTAACCCGCCAGCCTGAGGAAACTTCGGACTTCCGCCAGATTCTTGGGTGCTGCCCAAGAAACAACTACCTCAAATTTTGACGGGTCCACCGCTACCCCCTTCTTGGACACCAAATTCCCGAGGAACTGCACTTCTCGTGTCTAGAACTTGCATTTTGACAACTTCCCATAGAGCTGGTGCTGTCAGAGGACCTCCAAAACTATCCCCAGGTGCTCTGCGTGGTCCTCCTCTGATCTAGATTAGACCAGGATGTCGTCGATGAACACAACCACGAACCGATCCAGGTACTCCCGGAAGATGGAGTTCATAAGCCCCATGAACACAGCCAGGGCATTCGTAACAGCGAAGGGCATGACTACGAACTCGAAGTGTCCATACCTGCACCTGAACCCTGTCTTCGAAATGTCGCTCTCTTTCACCCTCAACTGGTGGTACCCAGATCGCAGGTTGATCTTGGAGAACCATCCTGCCCCTTTCAGCTGGTCGAAAAGATCATCTATCCTTAGAAGAGGGTAGAGATTCTTGACCGTGACCTGATTCAGCCTCCAATAGTCTACGCACAACCTGAGACCACCATCTTTTTTCTTTTCAAACAAGACCGGAGCACCCCACGGTGACACACTCGGACGAACATAACCCCTCTTCATCAGATCGTCAATCTATATCCGCAACTCCCGTAGCTCTGAAGGTTCCATCCGGTAAGGAGCCATCAAGATTGTACGAGCGTCGGGCTGCAGGTCTATCCCGAACTCGATATCACATCGAGGGGGTAGAGTCGTCACCTCCTCAAGAAAGATGTCCATAAACTCACAGACGATCTCTGACACTTCCACTATTTCAGCATCTACTGATTCCACTATCAGCTCGGTCAACAAGGAGAGGAGAGGTTCCACTCTCCTGTTTCCCTTCGGACTGCTCTGCTCGCCGGTGAAGGTAACTCGCCGGCTGTCCAAGTCTGAGAACACCACCCTTCTTCGAAAACAGTTGATGACGACACACACATAAAATAGCCAGTCAATGCCTAGGATGACATCGTATGGCTGAATCTGTAGCAGAAGAAGATCCCTAACCAACTGATGTGGCCCTAAAATCAGTCTACATCCCTGACAAACGAATAACATGTTGGTATGACCTCCGACTGGTGTGCTCAACACCAGTGTCACTAGAAGTCTCTCCGCATCTAAAACCAAGGCACGGGCTAGGCTGGGTGCAACAAAGGAGTGTGAAGCTCTGATATCGAACAAGGCATAAGCAAGAGTGCTAAACAGACTGATCATACCTTGAACAACCTCTGGCCCTGCTAGAACTGCTGCCTCTACAGCATGTAACTGTCCATACCCAGCTCCTCTACCTCTCGATTGTCGGCCACCTCCCCGACCACGCCCTGGTCGATGTCCCTATGGAGCGCCCTGAGGTCGGCCTCCTCCTCCTACGTCTTCCCTCGGAGGAGCGGGAGCTCGCTGTCCCTGCTGCTGCTGCTGGAAAGGTCTAGCTAGAAGCTGCTGCTGGGGTGGGTGCTGGGGATGACTTCCACTGCTGTATTGCACCTGGTCGGGGCACTGACTCCGGAGATGTCCAGGGCTCCCACAAACGAAGCACCGCGGTCCCGGGCTCGAAGGGAAAGGGCGAGGGCTGGATGATCAAAACTGAAACTGCTGCGGTTTGCTATCTGCTGGTCGGAACCTGGAGGGTCCTGATGCTGGAGGCATGGTGCTGACGACCTACCCCTTCGATGGTCCCAGCTGGATCCCCTCTCGCGACACTCCCCCTAGAGCATGCATCCTCTCCACCACTTTGGCCTTCTTCTGGACCTCCAAGTACATCAGCAGGGTAAAGGGGGTAACAACATACTGGATGGAGGGTCGAGGTGCCTCCTCTAAACATCTTTCCCGAGACTCCTCATCGGGAAAGAGGCCCGGAGAAAAACGTAGGAGGTCCTTGAACTTGATCCCTAGCTCCCTCACGGACATACTCCCCTGCTGGAGGGAGAGTAGTTCATGCCTATTTTCTGCCTTTATCGTCGAGGAGAGGAATTCCGCCCGGAACACCCTCTCAAAATTCGCCCAAGACACCTCAGACTCTCTCCTATCCCCCAAGAAAAGCATCCACCACTGACGTGCCGCTCCCCGCATCTGGCTAACGGCCAGAGGAACCCAGTACTCGGTCGGGGCCCGAATCAGGCCGAAGGCTATAACTAGCTCCTCTAGCTAGCCATCCATATTTATATCGGAGGTGCTGCCCTCATACTTCTCGAGGGCCTGTCACTGGAAGGCTCGAAGAGTCTTCTGCCACTGGACGTCCTCTTCGTCTCGATCAGCTCTCTGCCGATCGGCCAAAGTAGTCTCCGGGGCCTCGATCGCCTGTACCACACGTGGTCACCTTCCAGGTGCCATAGATGCAATGTAAAAAAGGAATGCCTAACCCCAAGTAGTGCAGAATATTGTTCTTAAAACTTCTTAAAATTTAATTTAGTCTAATTCCTAAGACATCCCAAAAACACAAGAACACAAGTCATTTATGATGCATGTACCTTTCCTATGGTCTCTACCCTACAATCAGTGTGGACTCACTTGGTCGTTCGGTAGGTCCAGAGTCCTTGTATCGGATCACGAGGGGCCCTAAAATCCCATGTACTAGCCAGTCTTCCCTGGCCTAATTCACGCTCCAAGGTCACCCAACACTGTTGCCTTACCATCCCATGAAATCCTCACTGTGCCTAACTCCAGACTCGATCCTATCTCTCAACCATGCCTCTGATACCATTCTATCACAACCCGCCTTCACCAAAAGGAGGGAAGGGTCAGCAGATTGCCAGGCCCTTCCTTCTTTAAGTTCAAGGAGAGATAATGACCCCCGAGACCCGCCTTCAATAGGTCCCGGAGTGGCAAATAGCACCAAAGGTATAGAAATTTCTCACAAGTGGAAGGCATTACCCCTTTTTTGTTTTATAATATCGAGATATGAGATGATGAAACTCAACAACACCAAGGAAAAAGGAAAGTGAAACCAAAAGAAATAAACCATTCCCACATGCATGTTCTAAAAGTAAAGCCACAAAGTACAAAGGGTGACTACATAGGTAAGTACCAAAGAAGAAAAACAGCAACTGCAACTGCCCCAAAGGTCCGAGCTAGTACAGTCCTGCTCGATCCCCGAAGTCCTCCTGGAAACCTGAAAGCAGTTTTATATTCGTAGGGTGAGCATACAAGTACACTCAGTAGGAAAAACCAAAGACTCTAATGCACAAGTGGGGGAACGTACTAAAGTCTCGTGAGAAAAAGAGTAAACCAAAAACCTATCAAGGTAAACTATCCACCCCAGGCCTCACCAAGGCACACTCCCCAAATAACGCAAGTCAAGTAATATATATATTAAGAGCACATCGATGTTTGGGTACCCTGCGCCACTTTCCCACTGGTTATTGAGACATCCTACGCATCGGACCAATCCCGCCATTCTCACCGCAGCCCCACTGCCACACCCGCCCGCACACACTTGGGCCACAACCACACGCAGTCCCACTGCCGAAACCCCACCCGCACACACCTGGGCCTCAACTATCACATGTAACCATGCCTACAAAAACCTAGGCTAGAACAACCACCACCACGCCTGAAGACACCTGGGCTAAAGGATCCACTGCCACGCCCGAAGACACCTGGGCCTCATCCCCAAGACACATGGGAAACCACCTGCCGCACACACCTGGCCAACCACCACACTACCCTGCCCGAAGGTTCTTGGGCTAATAATGGACCTCAGGCCATCACAGCCTTCTCGAAGATACTTGGGAAATCCGGGAAAGGGAGCAGAAAAGGAGCTAACAACCATCCACTAAGAATAGTGTTGGGAAAAACACCCTCCCCCATGAAATGGGGGTGTTCAGAACTAAGTGATCAACTTGGGTGGGGCGCGAATAAGAAACACAAAGCTACAAGTATATATATATATATAGGTAACAAGCACTCACCCAAGCTAGGTTTTTCTTCAGACATCCTACAGATCACGACAACACTCAAGTCCGAGTCACGTCTCACGCTAACAACACATTTGTCCCCTTTTCTTATTTCACGTCCAGTAATAATGTTTATGTTTAAGAACTACTGGGAAACTAGTAGGCATAGGCATAAGTCCAGGAAGGTAAACAATCAAGCAACAACCATAACGCCCATACCCGGTTCTCAACAACAGAGGATTCCACCCCAATTCGTGATATAAACAAGTATCCACCGGGTCTTAAAACTCACAACCACCGAATCCATACCAACAGGGGATCCCATCCCTAATTTCATAACCACCGAAAGCATAAAAGAACAGGGGATCCCATCCCCTCCCACATCTCCAGCAATCGACTCATAAAAGAAAACCACCAAAACACTGCCACCAACAATAATCAAGGCCAAGCCTGTATTTTCAAATTTAAAAGATTTTACACATTCCATGATTTCAATTCCCTATTGACCGGGGTTCGAACATAAGGGATTGATCCTGGTGCTTTCAATTTATTCAGCCGGATATACGTGATTAAAAAATTTCACAGTAGGAGTTCACATTTACAAACAAGCCATTTAAAACATCAGTAGGGTTCATTAGTGCACAAACAACGACCACCAACGACCTCGATTTTTAGGAGGCATAATCCAGCAAAACTCAACAAGATGATCATAAAAGAAACAACACCAAAATATAAGACAACATCAACGATCACAACCCCCTTTATTTATTTAAATAATTCGTTCATTATCTTTAATTAGGTATGGTTTATCCAATTCTACGGAATCGAAAGCATGCCCACCCCGCATGATACACAAAACAGAGAGGAAGAGGAGAAAATTCCTTACCTATTGATAGATGATCGATGCTTAGTCCAGGTGTGGAAATTTACGGATAATGATGCGCCCGATGCACCACAAGCTGTTTGTGAAAAGCTGCGATCGAGGAAAGGAGAAACCACGGCTAACCCTTAGTTTATAAGAGCGGCCGACAGTGTAGGTGAGAACGCGTAACTGCGTAAGGCGCGGGGGTCGTGGGTTGACCACACGGCTCCACTCATCATTAAAGGGGGTCGGGTGGTTTAAACCGACTCATGAATTGATTAAGTATTTAATTAAAACTGTTATGCGAGTTATGAGTCTTTAAAACACGCTTAAACGAGTCAGAATAGGGTTTAAAACCCTATTTGCGCAAAAAGGGGTTGCTACTGGAAATAACCCGCGGGGTAGGAAAGAGGCACCGGTAGCTGAGAGCTACCGGTGGGTGAAAGCGACTGGTAGTGGAGCTACTGGTAGGCTGCAGCCACCGGTAGGCCGAGCTACTAGTAGGCTGCAGCTACCGGTAGACCGAGCTACCGGTAGGCCAAGCTATCGGTAGGCTGCAGCTACCGGTAGACCGAGCTACCGATAGGCTGCAGCTACCGGTAGGCCGAGCTACCGGTAGACAGAGATACCGGTAGGCTACGACCACCGTTAGACCGAGCTACTGGTAGGCCTGCTACCGGTAGACTAAGGCTACCGGTAGGCCTACACCACCGTGATTCCCAGACCCGAAAACCCAAAACGAGATTTTCACAATGTAATGGACCCCAAAATCTCAGTCCATTACACCTACAATATACACTTGTAACATATGAAATTAGAAATAATGTTAATGAATCTAGAACAATAGATCATTGTATGGAAATATCCTTTCGTACGATAAATAAATAAATAGTAAAAGAGGATCCTAATGAAGAATAATTTTGTGGGGTGACGTTAATTATTACATCTAATATAAAATGAGTTAAGAAATTTAAAGGAAATCATCCACTAAACTTCATTAGGTGTGTCAATGTTGCAAACCTTACAGCCTTCTGTCCCAAGAATTATCAATATAAATATATAGATGATATTTCTCATTGGAAGGTTTAAATTAAAATAAAAGGAATGAAATTCATAGAGATGATGTAATTTAAAGGAAATAATATTAAAAAAAGATTAATGTTTATAAAAAACCATTTTGGAATAGGTTGGGTAATATAGATTCAAATATGATGATTATTTCTTGGAAAATTTATACAAGTTTCATGTTTGGGATATGAGTGATTAAGATTGTGGAATCAAGGATATAATAGATTTGAAAGCAAAACTGAAATTACCACTAGAAAAAAAATATTTGTGGAGATCTATGAAAAATAAATATAAAGGGGTTATTACTATACCAAGATTATTATACATGAAAAAATAATAAAATACAGATTTAAAAGGATATATTGAGGAACTAAAATCATGAAATTTTACAATCATAGAGATAATGTTTTAGGATACAATTGCATTTTTAGTTTATGTCTTTATAATTTAAATATAATATACATCTATAAATGAAAGAGGTAAATTATTTGTGGATATTTAAGTAGAACACATGATGTGGTGGTGGAAATATGCACTTAAGGAATGAATTCTTACACCCAACATGGAGTTGGGATATCTAAAGATACAATCATAAATAAAAGGTTTATAATTATATGGATGGTTTACTACATAATGTTCTATAATCCAAAATGTTTATAACTTCATTGATAAAGGAAAATGTATTCTCAAGATTGATCATAGGAATAATACAAACATGATTGTTGATAAACCATAATAATTAACACCCTAAAGTATGTTGAATTTTTGAGGAACTCATTATAACTATGGGAATGGAACAATGGTTAAAAATATGGCACCATAATTCATGTTTTAATATTGGGGAAATGTGGGTCACCATTAATAAAATGTGATCTATTTCAAATGTAAATTTATGAGAGAAATAATGTTAGAGGATTGAAATAATTTTTTCCCTTTTCCTTATTGGTTACAAAACTATTTTCATTTGTGTGAAGGATTTGGGTAAAAAACAGAATTATCATTACAGGTATAAAGGAATGAAATAAAATAGACATAGAAATATCAAATAATTAGACTGGAAAATATTTATAACAAGATATGAACTGAAGATAAATTTTCAATTTTTCATGATGAAAATGAATTAATTAAAATCGGTAAAACAATGGTCTCATCCACCAATAAAAAAAGGGGGTGAGTAGACATGGGTGAATGAATTAAAAGTTGAGAAGATAAAGACTGATGAAACTATATTGATTGAAATAGACTAATAAAGAACATAAATTTTTTTCAACAAGTGTAATTAAAATATAAATAGTATTGAAGAAAATATATTGGGTATAAAATTTGATAAGGATGTAGTAATTCATTTTGGAAATGATTAGAGAGAAAATAAATTAAGCTTGCACACAACCAAAGTTAATAGAAAATAACACAGGCATAAAAATGTTTTTTTAAATGTATTATTCACATTATAGTAAAAATAAGATAATTATGTGGCTTAAGAAATGTGTTTGAATTTAATAGGAAAATATATAACCTCAATCATAGATATGAATTAATTATTTTTCAATGAAAAAAATATAATAATTACCTTATCGATGAAGAAATCATGTCCAAACAATCCATTAATGTAAAAAATATGCTCTGGAATAAGAGGCTTGGTCAATTAACATATGATATTTTGAAAACATGGTGAAAAATAATCGTTATTTATACATCACAATTTTCACTTTTTATCATAATCACTAGTTTGATTTTTGTCAAAAGTAAATTATTTTATACAAGGTATGGATAAAAAATAATCAAGATCACTCATGCTTGTTAATATGAATAGATGTTGGATAATAATACCCAAATTATTATTTGGGAATACTCACATTGTTTTAATTATTTATGATTACCAAAAGATAACTTATGTTAGGGGTATAACCCAAAAATCAGAGGTATTTATATACACCACGAAATATCAGAGTCTAGATAAATTGATAATTGGTGTAAAAATTATTTATCTCAAAAACTAAAAATGGAATATAATTCACAAATAAACATGAATACAAATCCTTGGAAAATATTTTAATTCAACATTAATTATCAATGGATATGAACCCTCCACAAAACAATGTCTTTGAGGGGAGGAAGGAAATTTTAAATGAAATATTTGGACCTATGGTTATAGATAAGAACCGTAAAATGATTTATTTTAAGGATAAAGTGATCACCTCAATTTACATCTCTTGTAGGGCCTTGATATTTATAAATAAATATATAAATCCCAATAAAATTTTATTTTTTAATAATATAATTATAAAACACATTTGTGTTATTAGATGTAAGTATTTCATTCTAAATAAATAATATAATATAATGTATCAATAAATAGTTGTTGAAGGGATTTTAATTCTATATTATTCCATGCGTATGGAATACATGAGGTATAAAAATTTTATGAAGGAATTATTTTAAATTAAATATTTAACAGTATTGTAAAATGAGTATTTTTTTGAAAACCAAAAATAGAATATTTTAGATTTTGATAAGAAACAATTAATAAAAAATAAAATATTTTTTGAAATTAGATGTGATGAGTAAGTGTGTGGATTAGGGGTATCTCAAAGGGATATAAAATTATAAGATGAAATATCTGGTGAAGAGGAATATATACTAGTAACATAAAATAAAAATAGAAAAATAGGGTAGAAATCATAAAAAACAACAAAATTTTTTATCTAACAACTCCATTTATGAAAATAAGGATGAACTATTTTTGGTAAATATATTTTTTATCATAATAAAGTTTTAAAATATTTGAATTGGTTTTTAGGGATGGCAATATAGTTATCGTGATTAATAAAAATTTGATCAAATTAAAAATAATATGACATGTGAAAGTATTCTAATGCTAATATGAAAAAATGTTATCTGAGTAAAATGGGGGTTTTCAATTAATATTAATAAATAAATGTTGATGATAAGAAAAAAGGAATCAAATTTCATACAAAGGGTATTCCCAAATTTTAGTCATCGATGTTAATGAAATGTATTCACCTTACATTTACATAGATTCAAAGTAGTTATCATTGGAAATAGAAGTGTAAATGTGTTTGAATTTTTATAAAATGGATGTGAAGTCATCTTTTCTCACTACAGTTCATGATAAATAATCCTATATTGATATTCCATATGGTTTTATTATTATTTTTGGATTCATATAGGCGTCTCTATTAAATAAGGAATCATTAGTCTAAATACAATAACCAAGGTCTTAGTACACATGGATGGATAATTACATGAGGTTTCTATGTTTTTAAATATGAGGAGTTGATCAAACAATATATATTAAGAATGGGAATTGTAGAATACATAAGTTCTGATATAAGTATAATAAATCAACATTTCTTTCTAAAATTAAACCCAATGAATGAAATTATTATAAATTATTAGTGTTATATTTAGAGGTCTCTAATTGGTGATTTTTTATTTTTTGTTGATTTGAATTTCAGAAACCAAAAGAAAGAAGAATTCATTTTCAAAAAAATCTAATGAAATTCTAAAATTATTTCATATAGACTATTATAGACCAATTCCCACTATGATGATGAATCTAACAAAAATCAAAGGATGATAAATGAAATAAGGTAATTATGAATTTATATTGTAATATCATCAATAGTTTTCCAAAACTGAAAACCACTTTAATATATACTATTTATTCCATATGTTAGGATTCAATTATCAATTTTTCTCTATATAAATGCACATAAAATTAGAGAGAATAATAAATATATAACAATAATATAATATATTTTGGGTTGTTTTGTTGTAAAAAATAACACTAGTTACATAAGGGATTTACTGATGTTTATTGGGAAGGTTTAGTGGATAAAAGAAAGGAAAAATAATTTTTCTCTATCTTTGTATCTCTGTAACTTCATACCTATGAATGAATTAATATTTAATCTATTAACGCACTATGAAGGATATATATATATATATGCTACACAAGATTTTTCCCAATTAATAAGAATATAATAATATCTTGTATATATTATAAATTATGTGGCATCTCCTATTACTGTAATATGTGATAACTCATTTTCAATAAATCTTATAAAAATGCCACTAATTATTCAACTACTATGAAAATTTATGTTAAATATAATTTTATAAAGGAGAAGGATGAGAAATAATTATTAATATTCGAGCATGTTTCTGTTCAAGATCACGTAATTGATATAATGATAATGGCACTACCCAAGGTAGTTTTTGAAAATAATTGATTGGATTATAGAGTCCAAATAAATCACTCGAATATGATTTGTTATAAAATATAATAAAAATACCCAAGTGGAAATTATATTAAAATAATTGTATTTTTCTGTTATTAAATCATTAGTCAAAGTAATATGTCACTTTTAGGAACATAAATTGAGATGTTCTTTGGTCTATTTAGACAGTGGGGGGGGGGGAGGGGTTGTACATATTTTAGGGGGAGATGATTTTCTAGAGTGTTATTAGCTTTTGAAAAATGGAGAAAACCAATATTCGATAGAATGGTAGAGTGTTTTGATGCTTATTATAGGGGAGTAGTAATATAAATTAAGAATGAATTTTATGGTGTTCATTTTGGTTTTCATAAGGATATTTTAATATAATTATTCTTTCTAACACTAATCTTAGATCACATGGTCTTGTTGATGTTTAAAGAATCACTTATTCAATCCAATAAAGCAAGGATCACAAATTTTGAGATATATTTTATTTAATATTTATATAAAAATAAGTGTTTATTTTTTCCTTGAAATTTTTAACAATCCCTAAGGGTGATATTGTTGGAGAAAATAACATTGGTGTTTTTAGGGTATTGTGTTTTTTGATAATTTCATGTAAATGATATTTTTAATTTATTGAATACAATCAAAAAAGTTTAGAAAATTATGTGGTCTAGTTTTTCTAAGGGAAAAGTATATTTAAGTTTTTTAAGGATTCACAATAATGCGTGATTTTTTAGGATAATTATCACATTATTTCATTCATTCCATGCCACAATCAAGACAATGAGGATGTAAAGGTGACCATTAAATTTTCGATGTCATTAGAGATTTGATGGAAATTAAACTGTGATGTATATTTCACACCATATATATGTTTTAGCTAGACAAATGCATTCCATTGAAATGTATTTAACAATGGAGTGTGTATTTCAAATAGAGTAAAATAATATAGTCAACCTGTGTCTATAAGTTATCATCCTACAGTTAAAAGGACAACACAATAACCAATTTAGTACGTTGGGGTTGTTTTAGAAGATCATGCCGAGAATTTTAGTTTTTTAATATATAAGACAATTTTATGGATATGGATAAATACATGATTCTACATCATTAAAAAAGTTAACATGCTATAGTTTAGAATCTTAGAAACATACTAGGCCATATAAAGATTTGCCAAGTTGTGATTATTACATAATGGGGAATGAACACAATTAGAAGTAGAGACCACACAATGGTCATCTTGATTCCATACAATAAGGGGTTATGGCAGATATTTTTAAAGGTTGACTATGGGTTGAGATTTTATAGCAATTTTATGAATTAAAATTATCTTAATCAAAACATTAAATTTTTGATGACACATAGAATAATTATATAATAAGGGAAGAAAAATATTTGATCAAAACCCAGGGACCAAATAGGTTAGTTGAATTCTTTAAAACATTATACAACATTCGTTAAAAGAGTATGAAGATTATTTGAGTGCCTTTATTCATTTAAAAAGTGCGTTATATCAAAGATAAGAGAATTCATGAATACTTATTATGACCCAAAACAAAATGTATAGATATCAATGATTGGGCTATATAAGGGAGAAGATGATGATAAATGATATTATAGATGTTTTCTTACTATGATCCTGGTTTTAAAAAAATAAATCATTTAATATTTATAAATTAATTTCCCATCACACAATTTTTAGAAGAAGAATATCACCAAAAATGAAAATAAAACCTATTTCTGGATAAGAAAAGTTGTATATTGAAGAACCTTTTCGGTGATGAATTCAATGGAACTCTATGAAAATTATATCTGGTAATCACATATGAAGTAATGCATTTAATGATTTATGTGAATAATAATATTACTCACAATGATATATTGTTAGCCTATTAAGATGAACCAACTAAACATTTATTGTGTAATTACACTACATTTTAAATAAAAAGTGAGGGGGAGTATGGTATTCCTTATAATAGAGAACAAGACCATGATAAATGATTTACTTTTATACTTAAATACCATGATTCACCCCACACACAGTTTATATTGCGGGAAAAGGGAACAATATTTGGGAAACTAAATTTATTCTTACATTTATTTGTTTCCTTAAATGAATCAACCAATAGATATATCATTAATGGAAACCATGAAAGATATGTGGAAAATGTCAAAAACTTAATATAGTAGAATTCTTGTATGCTAGTATTGAGGCATCACTTGCCTTATTTAATATAAAGATATCATAATAAATGATATTTATCACATTCATATCACAAGATACATCTAATAGTATATAATAATATATAATATACTATTTTATTGATTTTCTAATAGTTATATCCACTTAATGTAATTTATACATATATTGGATTAAAATTAGATGCATGTCCCCACTCTATTTCAGTTGATATCATCAAATATGATTTTGGTGATACTTATCTATTTGTCAAGGGACACCAGACAAATAAAAAATTCCAATCATTAATAAATCCCACACAAACCATTTCAAGATAAATTTCACTTAGTATTCCTTTTTTCATGAATATATGTAGCATGTATTTTATTGTAGTCAAATTCAATTTAATTTAGTGACATTTTAATGAAATTAAAATATTCATCATATTTCAAATTTTCACCCCCTTAAAACTAACATCTTATGTCCTAAATACATGACCTTAAAAGGAACATTGTTGGACGTCTATAAATAAAATTAAAAGATAACACTTACTTACTAAATACCCTTAAAAAATATAATGACTTTATGAATTTAATTTAACTATGTTATTTTTTATTCTTTTATAGGTATATACAGTAATCCCTATTACGAGGAATAATCCAAAATCATCACCACCCATGACCTACATGGATAGTGATAATTTCTATATTTCTCATCTATATATGTTCAACATCGAGTTTAATATCAAATTAAGGGAATGATAGAGATCAAATTACATATAAGGTATATTATCAGATATATATAAATGTATCCATTAGTTCATTGTATGTAATTCTATGACATAAAATCTTTTTAATGATATTCCACTGAAAACCAAAAAATAATTGTGAACCTCCCGATGAACATAAACATATATAATGAAAAAAAATTAATTCAAATATCATATTATTATATTAAATATTTTAGTAAATTTAAAAATATATTTTTAAATTATAAAAAATTTCCCTAAAAAATTGTAATATACATTTTCATAGATTTTAAAATTGTATTCAAAAAAACCGTATTTTAAATTTCAAATTCTAATTCATATAAATATCAATATTTCTATTTTAATGATCATTTTTAAATAAAACAACACATTTAATAAAAATATTTTGAAAAATACATTTATCCTTTAAATTATTTATTTCAAAATAAAATTCTTTTTTAAAACATGAAGTTACATAATTTTAGAAAGTACTAATATCATTTACCCTAACTAAAATAACAATTGCAATAAATGTGAAGAAATTCACAATCCATATAAGAAAAAATTTAATTCACATTAAATTTAATTATAATATAATACGTAATACATTAGACAAAGTTATTAAATATTTCTCATTGTTATATTGAGTAGAACATTCCAACCCCTCACTCAATCCAGAAGTGCCAACACCCAAAAAATAGTCAACCCTAAGATTATTGATTTCATTATAACTATAATGGTATGGAATATAAATAATGGAACATCCCCTTACTTGTATAAACAATTCATATAAAACTAAAACCTTCCAAAAACACAACCAATTGTTTATCACTTAAAATGACTTGGAATGTGTAACACCCAATGATTTTATGAATTATTATTTATTAATAAATTTAATTTCTTTAATGGATCCCATTGCACTCTACACCATGTCATGATTTATTTATACAAAAAAGTTATTATTTAACTACATGAAAAACATATATTATCTTATGGAACATTAATCATTACATTTGGTTTTTGTTACACACAATGTTGAGTTTCTTTATTAGCTGGAATAACACGTATGACCGAGTTTTATTGAACTACAATATGATATTAATATTTTAATTAAGATATTATTATAGTTATTATCTAGATGTTAGAATCAAATATATATATAATAATATTTTTTAAGCATGTTTATAAAATGAATTCAATGGTTATCAATTAATTATAAATGAAAATAAAAACCTATTCATTATAACGGAAGATATTTTATGATAAAAATATTTTTATTCCTATAAATTTTATTATCTTCTTAAATTAAATTATTCACTATTTGTGATAGATATTAGAGATATTTATATATTATATATTCAAAAAAATGTTTTTACATTTATACAATACGTTTTATAGGAATAAGATAAGAATATATCGAATGTTATCCATACAAGCTGTGTTTTTCGAAAATATTGTTTTCCACATTTTAATGGAATAATTGTTGTAAAACGAATTATTGAAATTTTATAATTTTTATTTGTAAAATTAAACTTTATTTTTTAATCCAGAATATCATAATTTACTTTGGTTGAATTTTAGGAATTTTCTATGATGTTTTATTTTTTGATTAATTGTGAAGAATACTGAATCTTTATAAAAAATTGCCTTTAAATCTAATTTATATATACATTTAAATTATATTTTTTTATTATATATATATTTCAATGGTATATACATCTATCAAATTGATGTGATTGTATTCAATTTAACAATCAATTTTTTATGAGAATAGTTCAATCATTGGAACATTTTCAATTTATAATCCTTTTGTATCATCCCGTCTACGATAATAATTTAAAATTATTTTCTGACCCTTGTTTGATTATAATTTGTAACTATGGATTCCATATTTTGAATCTTCATAATTTATAATATTTAATAAGGTTAAGATAATTATTGACTAAAAATATATGTGTAAGTAATTTAATGTAACTATATTGATTAATGTAAAATTGAGCTTACATATTGATTAAACATTATCTTAAGTGGATAAATAAAATAGAGACGTTTCCAAAATACATTGGATGGATTTATTTTGTACACTTAACCTCTTGGATAAAAAATAGACCATTATTGGAGGCACATGATGTAAGAGAGGCCTTTGAATAGTTTCTACCTTTTATTATTTTTAATAATGTCTCTCCTCCTCCAAAATAAATGAGAACTCACCCGCTAACTTTTTCACACATATCAATTTGGGTATAAATAAAAAAAATTTAGTACATTGTATATAACTGAAATTATTAATCCAAATAATCGGAGGTTTGAACATGTACTATGAAATTCAAGACTTATGTTGAGGGTTTTCTAATTTCAGTTTTTTTTCTACGAGATATATGCTATATTCACTACTTAATCTAATTGTGTAGTGTATAATCTAATATGAAAAGTTTTTTAAATAATTTAATTTATTTAATTATATTAATTGTTAAATTTATTTTATTATTTCATGGATCTGACGATTCAAATGATTCTCAAGTAGTAAGGGGAATTCTAGTCTGTCGTTTATGTTCTATGAGACACAAGCTGGGTTCAATACCTATTTATTATATGTGGTGTTCATACTACCCATATATTTATTTTATTATTCTAATATAAATTATTATTGGGATTTTAATATATATTTTAGAATCTCTATTTCATGGGGTTTATGGTTCAGAAGTTACCAAATCGAAAAGGACTTTTGTCTCAATTTTTAATCACGGAGATGAATACTATGATATGAAAGTATATTTTTTTTTGATGTTTATATAATTACTCTTTGAAATATAATATCATGAATATCCTTATTTTTAATATATATAATGCTTCATGTTAATCTATTATTCAATGGGAATGAGGAGTCAAAATAAAAAATGAGTTAACAGTTTGTTTTTTTAATCACATCATTTATTTTGATTGTTTATGACTATGCTTACATTAATTAAATCATTGAGATGTATATTATGATATGAACTAATATACTTTTTCAATGTTTTCAAATATTCCTATATAATTTTTTAATTTTATATTTATGAATTTTTTTTAAATTTTTATGTTTAAACAAGATTTTTCCAATTTCAAAAGGATATTTCACCCAAGAAATGTTTTCAAAATATCATTGAAAATTAATTTCCATATAATATGAAATATTTTTTGGTAGTTTATTATTTACTAGTAATACGATCCAAGACACTATTTATACCCTTTTATTTTATTTTTTATGTTTAAAATAAAAAGTGGTTTATAAAACTCATATCTCTTACACAGGTTATACCATTATAAAATATTTATGAAAGATTATTCATTTTATGATTTATTATATTATGAAATTATTATAAAACACGTGTATTTTCCCCAAGTTATGATATGATAAAATGTTTATAATACCATTTTAATTACACAGTTTATGATATGGTGTTTATGAAACAAATCACTTTTTATGGGAGATGGTATAATAAATGTTTTATATCTTATAGAACACATAGCTATAATTTAATTATGTTATTAGTAGGACCTACATCTCTATAAAATGAATTGGGATGTCATTTTATATATATCTTGAGATATAAAGGGTTGGAACAAGGAGTGAACTCAGTTATGTAATATATGGATGAAATGTGGAGTGAAATCGTTTCAGTAATATAGTGATAGAACAAGGAGTGAAATAGGTTTAGTAATATAGGGATGGAATGAGGAGTGAGCTTATTATTTTAATTTTGTGATGGAATGATGAGTGAAATTAGTTTAGTAAAATAGGATTGTAATTGTATATGAACTCAGTTCAACAATACATGTCTTAATTGGGGAGGTGACCATGTTTAGTAAAAGAGATTTTCCGCTTTGATGGTCTTGGTAGTGATGATTAAATAATTTTAAATGATTTTCTATTCTTATTTATATATCACAAATTACATGTCTTATGACATTGTTAGTGTATCATGAGTGTTGTTCATTGATTATATTACGACTCATTCCTTATGCTATACCAATAATTATTCCATGATTAGAGATTTTGACATTTGATATACAAGGTATGGTTATGAAATATTATGATCATGTTCTCGTAACCTTCTTGTAATGTTATGCATACATGTCATTTTTCACTTACTGAGCATCTAAGTTCACATATTCTTTTTTTCCTCTCACATGGTTCTCAAGAATTATTTTATATAGGAGTACATATGGGGAAGATATTTTGGGGGGATGTTGATGATCTTTTACCATATTTGAAGAATGTGTTCCCAGTTTCCTAATACACTAAACTATTATGATCCTTAAACACATACTTTTTTTATGTCATGAATATTCATATAAAATGATGTAATATCAATTTATATTAATCATGGGTCTTTATAGAACGAAATTATATATATTTCATATAATATCACCATTCAAATAAAAAGATTCACTTATCAGTGGAGGAAAATGAAAATGGTCAAGGGTAATTAAGTATCGTTCAGAATAAAATTACCCATTATTATAAAAATATTAGTACATATTTAATTTTATATTGAAATCAGTTAGCAAGAATGTATAGGTTATAAATTTAGAAGATAAGGTATATTAAAAATATAAATAATTTTATAATTCAATTCTGTAAACTTATTATATTATGAAAAATATTAAATTTTATTTAAAATTAAGTAATCATGAACAATAAAAGATATATATATATATATATATATATATATATATATATATGAAAAAATAATAGGTTCACTTGGATTCCCAAATTGAGAATAAGTACAAAGGCCTTAGGTCCAATCTTGAGAACTATTATAGAACCCTAAACCTCTTATACACTAATAGGATACCCAAACATCAGCCTCTATATTATGAATCTCTAGATATATTAAAATAAATGAATAAATATTACCATTGGACACATGAACCATATTCCATACATAGGTAAGGTGTGAGTAAAAATTACACATTATGATTTTCTATAATTGACCTCATTTCTTATTAATGAATGAGAAAATGTAAATACATGTGAATGTATATTAGACATGTGATAAAAATAATTGACCTAAATACATATAATTTGAAGTCCTAAAAAATCATTAATCGATGGGTATTAAAAAGAAAAATCATTACATAAATTCTTATACTCTACCATGAGAAGGATCTACATTTATAAATAAATCAAAACTCATCCAATAATGATAGTATTTAGTACGAACTCAATTCATGATTACACCGTATTATAGTTTTTTTATAGAATATCAAATGATTAAATCATACATAACTAGATATTTCATAATCACCTGGTAATAAATATTAATAGTTACTTGTAACTTCTATAAGAATAGAACCCATGAATATGTTGCCCTCCACTTTTAGAAATATATATGATATATTAGGTAACATCACCTTCATGTTGAAATATATTCATTAGTATATAACCAATACATATTATGGAAATTAACATTTTTAATTGATAATATCCCCCTCTTTAAAAAGTTGAATATAAAAATAATTGACATATCCATTTGGTGTATATGTACATGTTAATAGTTAGTATTTCTCTTAGGTTTAAATGTTCACTATATTAAATTAACTCTAATATATTTTTGAGAAACAATAACCCATATCCACAAAACATTTCCTCCAACATCCTAATATCAAATAACTCTTAAAAGAGTTATTTCATCAAACCATATTTGTTTTATCATCAAAAAACCATGTAATATCATGAAATCATTTTTGTTTGATCATCATGGAATTATATTTTCCCAAATTACATATAATCCATAATTTTTTTAATATATACGAAAACTCAATATCATATTTGGTTAATTAGAAATGTTATTCATAATTCCTTCATTCATTTATATTTAAGTATAGTCACATATCCTATAATATATATACTCTATATGAATACACAATATCAAAATACTTTTACATCATTAGACTAATTAGAGATATTACTCACAATATTCTTCCTTTATATATCATCATAATTCATGTATTGTGCCATTTAATATCATTTTCCCTATACAAATATTAATAAACATGTTCACTCCCAATGAACTATATCTTTTTTAGACCAAGAAATAATGTTAATATTTCTCATGAATTTACATATAATCCTATATTAAATCATTGAGGCTTTAGTAATTTATATAAAAAATATACATCAATAAGGAAAATCATAATTATTCTAAATGACTACTAATCCTTGTAGTAAACCATGCCATTATACTAAGTAAGAAAACAATTTCAGAAACATAGTTCTTTTAACAATTCATAAGTTTTTTAATATATTAATTTATTAAATTCCACTTTGTTTATGTCTAAGTATCATCATGATTAAAAGATCTTTATGTGAAAAATTAATTATGTGTTCAAGTAGGAGTTTTTTTTGAAAAAATGAAAAAATATTATGTTAATTTTTTGGGTTTACTAAAAATTTGACTTGATTGGATTAAAAACAAGTTGGAGAAGGAATTATAATGTTTTGGGAGTATTTTTAAATATTAAATATGAACATGTTAAATTTTTATAATATTGAATAAATCACACCATGATTATATATGTCACAACTTATTATATATATATAATTTCAATCAAATTCGGTTAGGAAAGCATCACATCTTAATGATAATTTTCTATACCATTATTTATTATTTGTGATGAATATGATTGAGCTAGTAAAAATTATATGCGTATCATATCTGAGACAAACCATAATTTTTGTGAATAATCCATATTAACATATCACTGTGTTAGATACCTTATTTCAAATGTAACCTAGAAAGGAAATGAACCCAAAAACATTTTATTAAGATGAATATATATATTTTATAGTATCCAATAAATTGGTGGGTTTAAATACAAGTAACCACATTTTGGAATCTACAATGACATAATAATAAAAGTAAATTTTTATACTAATTCACTGATGAAATTCAATTGTTATAGAGAATAAACAAATATGATTATTTAATGAATAATGTTTGTTTTTCTAATATTAAAATTTTATGTATTATTGTTTTAACAAATTAATTACATCATGTTTATTATATTCCTTATTTTAATAATTAATTACATATATTTTAATTTAAATTTGACAATAAATTATTATAAATCAACTAATATATGAGAAAGTATTTTTTTCAGGAAAACAATTTTAAATATATTTTATATTTCCACATAAATGATAAATCACTAAAATTTGGAACATGAATTATAAAAAATGAAAATAATTTTTGAATTTAGTATAACAATATTACCATATAGTATATTTAGGGAATTTTTCAAAGATGATTGTTTTTTGTTGTATAATGAAAAATAACCTTTTTGTAAATACAATGATATTTGTTACATCATTATGATATATGAATAATTCAAAATTTATGAAATAGTTTCTCGATTAATGATTTATACTAGAATTAGAATTATACATTTGAATATTTTATGTTTAATCTAAAAAACTATGTTTGCTATTTTAAAACTGTAGAAATATTTTTTTCCCCAAATTATTTTATATGTGTTATACTTTTATTATTATAGAATTTTATTTTGATCACATTGAAACATGTATCTAATAAAATTCATTCAATATTAGGAATATTATTTATAAAATTATGTAATCGAGGGCATTATAAATTTTATGAGTTCAAATAAGTTAACTATGTAATAATTTTTATTTGCGGTGATTGTTAAAAAGGTGGATGTTATAATGGAAGGGTATAATATTTAAAATCATGTTAAAAGAAAGCGTTTGAATGAGTGGTATAGATATTTCAAAACAATTAATATCAATTATTTTCAACATTTTGATAAACAAACCTTTGAATATGACACGAAAAAAGACAAAAAGTTAGGGGTATTTACAAAAGTGCATCCCTCCTCATTTATAAAATGATACATAAAGCACCCCATTACATATGTAGTCCCCGATAGATCGTGCATTAACAATTGGGAGGGGGGTGAATCATTGTATCGACAATTTACGATGTATTGTTTTAATTTAATTAACCCTTCCTATACTATATCCTATAACTCTACTAAAAGTAATGAATCAATGGGTTCACTCTTAAAAATTTCCACTACATGAAATGAAGGAATAAAAATGAAGAATAAAAAATTATATTTACATGTTTCTTTATCAATATGAGTGTCAACTCCATTCTATGATTGGATCATTTCAATTCATTTATTTTTATTGATGTTAAATTATAGTGATAAAAACTGTATTCAAAAGTCCCACATAATGGTTGGGATGGTATCATTCAAATGTAGATGTATATAAACAAAAAAATATTACTATGTGTATGGTGTTGTTTATATTAGAGCCACATCTTCTTCCATGTTTTTTTGTATTATAATCACTATTTATTTAAGGTACATCTATACTATTATGAATAGTTCTTCAACTACCAATGTTATGATAAAAAATAATGTATTAAAGTTCAAATTTTTCCTCTTCTCACAATCATTAGGATGATGTACTCATGCATGAAAAGAAAAATAAAATATTCATTCTTCTAAAAAAGGGTTTCGATATTGATATCTTTTATATTATTAATAGAGTTAAAACTTTCCCATCAATATTATAATTATTTAATACAAACATATATTGATTACATTACAGCCTTTATTTGATACCAATATGTATTTTTGTATCCTGTTTCGTGTTAGATTCACATTATGCTTAAATGAATAAATAAATACTTCAAGCATTAAGAGTTATCCCTAACTCTCTTGATCTATTTTTATTCTTTAGATAAAATGTATATAAATATTCATTGAGTGTGATTCGAATTTTAGTTACATTATAATTTTATAAAATTTCTTAATTTAAACATTAACATTTATTAACATTTAAGCTCATTCAATTCTATAGATAAATACTCTTATTTAATTTTCTTAAAAATATTTATTCAATACTAATGTTTTATTTGAATTAACTATATACTCATATTATTTTTCAATTATCATGGATTCATAAGAAAAACTTCCAAATATCCATTGAATTAAAACTATATTTATCATTCATGCATATAGGTAGAGAATAATTATTTGTCCTTTACAGGTTTTTTAATTGAAATAGTCAGGAAATGGTTCAGGAAATGACATTGGGGTGAATTATTATATATAAAAATTAGTGATTTTTTACTTTTTATGATTTTTGAACCCTCTTTAAAATAAATCTATAACCCAGTTATGTGAAATGGGTCACATTTGTGCTCTTAATAATGTAATTCTTATGATAAATGAGACATAAATACACATATTTTTTGCATGATTGAAATATGGTTGTGACATGGATTTTCATGTCACTATAATTTTTTTATTAATGTTTTAGTTAAATTTTCACAAAAGATTGATATGTAATTTCCACATTATATAATGGATATATAGAGATATATATATTGGAACCACATGTCTTCAATGTCATTTTTATACTTGAAGCACTAGTTCATCCATTATACTGCAGAACACTTTCTGAACAATATCATTCTACAACTGTAGGCATGTCTTCTTTAATTAAATAACATCATACCATATCTAAAGGTCGGAAATTGCTACTGTATCAATAATATTGATTATATTCACATTTCATCTATTCTATTTAATAAGTGGAAGGTAAATCATTCCTTATATATCATTGTAACATCATAATTAACAACAAAATATTTCCCAATGACAAACAAGTTTTATTCTTCCTCAATTATAAAATGATCAAGAAGATATAACTTATTTCATTGGAATTCCTGACCTCAAACAACAATATTTTATGCAACATAGAACTATAAAAAACAAAATATAATATGGCATCAAATTATTAACCAATTTAAATGTAATGGAATTCATTCATGAAAGACTAATTTATGGTTCATATCATGTAATCCCACAACTAATTCATTCTATTACATTTTATTTTATATAATTTCTGAACTATTTCAATTCAGGTATTTATAAATTCAATTAGGAAATTCACAGGGTAATTCATTCCTATATGAAAGCATTCTCTCTTCTCCCTGCCTTGTGGAATCTACTTCTTCATACAAGTGATATGAATATGTTCAAATCAAATTATCTACTTTTGGTTTTTATATTACAGGAATAAGATGACTCATGAATGTGGTATTATATCAATAAAATATGTTGCATGAGAAATTGTTCCATGAAAAATAATAGATTTTCTACATAACATAAATAAGGATCGCATAACATAGTATGGTTTCATGGTATTTATAATTTCTGAAAATGGAAATTTTTTAAAATATTTAAAATAATTTTTTGAAAGCTTAAATAATTAATGGGATCTCTTATCCTATGTAAATATAAGTAAGTATAATGGGACACCTATATCCTTCACAAAAATTATTGTGAGAATGCTCAATTTTTTTTAATAAAAATGAGATCTCCCCTTAATAATCAGAAGTAACTAGGTCAGATGAATTCTAATATATTTATAGGCAAGGTTTCACTTCCCTAGACTATCTTAGACATCTAGTTTCTATTTCATGTCTTGGAACAGAGAATTATGTCATATTCGGGCTATTTTAAAAATACAACATCCATCTTAGTATTTCTCAACAAAACACTAACAACTTGGAGTCTTTAAAATATACAGGCTACTCCATATAATGAAATACTAATGTGGATGATTATATAATATTCCACATCAATTGAAAACTCAAAAATTATCTATGTGTTATAGATACACGAATAGTCTATTTTTTTCTCATATCAACCATAGTTAGCTTATTATTCATAAAATTATCATATTCATAAAAGATATATATTTTTTCATGATGTCTAGAGGATCATGTGTGTCTCATAATATGGGAATGATCACTGTAGAAATCCAAACTGTTGATGATTTGGCCTATTGAGATTTAGTAGTATTACCATATGCATTGGGTGGGTGTAGTTGGACTGTGGGGATTATTAGATGACTGTGGTTCAGTGAGTCTTATGGATAATGAAATGTATTTTTATTTTGTAAATTATAGAATTATACACATTAATGTTGTGATTTCACTTCAGTATTTACCTTATTTGCATTTTTATATTAGTAAATCCAATATAGTAGTTTTCTCGATTAGGAAATTGGTGTTTGAACAAAAAAAGACACAATCCCGTCATCGTGTTGCATCAAACCTTCTCAGTACATTGAACACCCAATAATTTATATATACACTTTTAATTCTCAGGATATCCCATGGGCTCCCTGTAAGAACCATGATATTCTAATAAATACTATAGCCTCTATGACTAGCTTGGTTGACCATATCCCAAATGGTTTACACCTAGGTCTCATGTGTGTGGTTGTGGGGAGGGGGGGGGGTCTTAGTGGGTGATTGGTTTGACATTATTTTTAATAAATCCACATAAATATACATAGTAAATAACTATATGTGAGTAATAAATTTCTAAACACTTCAATGTGTACATAAAAATGAATCATCATGAGAAAAATATTTATATTCATAGCCTTCAAAACCCCTCAACCTTCAATTAAATGGATTTATATTCTACATAAAAAAAACATCATGAAATAATGTTCATATTACATGGATGACTTTATTAACATCTAAAATAATTAATTAAAATGATAATAATTCATCTATGATCATAAAAATATGATTCATCTCTAACTCATAATTTCATAAAATAGTTGATGTTTGAAAATCATCATTATAAGATATTATTTAAATGAATTAAATAATTTTTATTCTCCTAATTCAATTAAAACACGTTTTGGACCTTAAAATGAACTCTTAAATCCTCAAATCTAGTAAGGAAAATTTCTCAAGCATAAAAACCAATTCCATTTAATGAATCTGTAAAATTTCTCCAAGCATCATAACTATCCTTATATAGCAACTATAAAGGTTGCTCTATGTTTTCCATTATATTATTATTCAATTATCATTGAGGAATTAATTATCCTATGTCATTGATTCCTTTTTATATATTAAAAAAACCACCATACTCACAAACCATCCCTATATGGTTTTTGATCCCCCATTTTAATTTATTTTCATTACTATTTCATTAAATAATGATAGTGTCCCTTTAATACAAAATTAAAAATAAATAAAATTGATTAATGTAATGTATATCTCATTAAATATTTTCCCATTAAATTTACTTTGTATTATTTTCTCGTCTCTCCAAAATAAGGATGGACTCAAAAGTTTGGTATAGAAAAGATATTTTTATTGGTCAAATATTATTCTACATGAGCTTTTCGAATGTAGAAAACTAGACTGGTAAAACCAAGATTGTATATTCTATCCATTAACTACAATTCATGTGATATTATTTTCTAGACATTAATATTTATAATTTTTCACACTCCTAAAACAAAAAAATAATATTTTATATAATTCAAGTAACACATCATATATTTTTGGGGAACCATAATAACTACCCACATATCTCATCTGTTTATCAACATGTAGTCCTCTTAGATTGTTCGAATGATATAATTGAAGAAGGGGTAGAAAGTTTCATTTCCATACATTAAACATTAGGTTTGAATGATATCCATAATTTTTAGATTCACTCAAATTTATTTTAATGATAGATTCATCTCATGGTTACTCACCCTTAATGGATGTATTATTCTTCAGTCATTTCAAGTTAGTCAGCAAACTATGAGGTGAAGATCTCTTAAAATTATCAAATATTTATATCCTCAATGTACTCTATTAATTTCCATAATGTTTCGTCAGAGCATATAAAGAATGCAAATATGGTGGGACCTCTATATTTATAAGAAATTACATTTTTTACAAGCAATTTCTGTCTAAATAGAACATTATTTTCTTAATATCATTTTGGGAATATTTATTTGGAAACCTTTTTATTTCTAGAGTCTCATAGATTTTATTTTATTCATTCTTCATATATTAATTATGTGGAATAGTTTTCTCTACCTAAGCTCTAGGTATATGAGGAATATTCATTATTTTCCTTTCATTGACATTACAAATTTTATCATTTATGTGATTAATGGACTTATTATACTCTTTAACTTTTATCTTAAATGGAATAGGTTTATTATCACTATCAAATAGTGAAATTTATTTCTTCTATTCATTCTCTAACTTTTTATCCAATTTTATATACTCTATCTATATGACTAATCATTTATTTGGTACATTCTCAAACTTCTTGTTGTGTGTAAACACATTATTTACAGTAACCTTTTCATCATAAGAAGTTACCGGTTCTTTTACTCTATATTATAAGTTTTTTTATCTAGTATATAATTTTCTTAATTTTTTATAAATATTCCCATGAATTATTCACATTCAACAGAATATTTTTTGAAATATTTTAACATTCATTTATAAAGAACATTCTAATGAAATTTGAGTTTCTCAACATGAAGAACATCCTGTTTTTATTTTTTTACATTGGTGTAACTAGTGCTCTATATTAATTCTTATTCGACTCTCTAGAAACTTTAATAGAAACATGATAGATAATAATTTATTTGTTTGTCACAAATTCTGTGTCTGAACTTCCAAATGGATTCTTCATTTTTTTTGTTTTACCTTCCTTGGGTAACATTTCAAAATATACATCATGAATGTATTCAATCAATAATATATTGTTTTTTCTCCTTTATTAATTATATTTTTTATTTTAACTCTCTTATTTTTAATAATATTGTCTATTTACATTGTTTCATAATATAATTTTTTTCCACTAAATAATCATATTTTATTCTTTATATGACATTCTTTGAATATATCTACTCATTATTTTTTACTGTGGTTTCATTAATTATTTTAATCCAAATAACACCTTCCATCACCTTTTCATTTCCAAAGGATACTCATTATCCATTACATCTAACATTATTCAATATAGGTTGTGTATTGTATTAAAATTTTCATTTGAGTTTAATATAGATGGTTCATACCATCACTCTTATCCCAGGAGACTACACATGTTATATTATTTATGGAAATTATCACGGTATTTAAATATATTTCTAGTTTAAATATTAATAATAATTTTTGGAAATTTCCTTGTTTTAAAGGATATATCTTCAAAATAGATCTTCTCCCCCTTAATATTGTTCTTATATAATTATCGTGAATTGATGTTTTTCCCCAAAATCAGTGGAATCATTCCCAATGTTCAAATAACAAAAACAATAGAAAAAATGTTGATTTCTTATTATATGGTACACATTTTTTTCTTTTGTATTTTAATATTTTTTTCTATAATATGAGTCACCAATTTAAAACATTGTGGGGAATAATATTTCCTATTATTTTTCAAACTCACCCATGATGATATAGGGGGTTGATTATAATTATTATTCACCCATGTTTGATGAGGCTTCATTTTGGAAATAGTACCAATAGTGGAAATATTATTAGAACAATAAAAAAATCGAGAAAAAGGTTTTATATAACAATAAAATTGTAATAAATTTATATATTTTTTATATAAAAAAATTATTCTAATTGAATGATTTTTTCAAAAATATGAATCTTATCTAGTATATTCTATGAATTCTTTTTTGATCTTATTTACTTTGTAATAATCATCTTTGTTGTTCTTCAGATTAATTAACATTATCTCAAATATAAAATAGTTGAAATTTAGTTAGTACTTCTAGTAATCATATAATTTCACAAATATTCACATTATTTATGGGAATTAATAATATATTTCTCATTTATATTTTTCTATTTAAATTAAATTTCTAGACACATCTTGTTGAGAAATTATTTCAAATCCTTAATAGATTTTATTTTTTATTACCATTGATACATAAAATTTTGAATTTGAAAATCATGCATTTTTTTAATCATGTTAAAAAATATTCAACTCTTTACTTCTATATTACAAAACATATAACTGAAATTATTTAAAATTCATATTGGATTTGATTATTGACCATCATGAATGGGTTACTATTTTAATAAAATTTTCTATCACATCGTTCGTATAAACATCCTATTGTAATTAATATTAATCTTGAAGTTTTATTTTTTAGAAAGTGAGGAAATCAATTATTTTGATACTTTAGAAAAGCTGAAAGTCTCATCTTTTTTACTTCTTTCAAGATAAGAGTCCTTAATAATAATGTAATAATTATTAGATTATTCATGATCATGTGTCATCTTAGTAATAACTCTTAAAATAACTGTTTTCTCAAAAATATATCTTTGAATATCTTCTTTAGTGTTGGGGAGATGTTCATTGTAATGTTATAATTTTATTCATTGGTTTCATTATGTTATGTGAGAAGTTTTCATATTTAAAATTTCGTTTACAAGGCATTATCCATAAGCACATTTTCCACAACATGATTTGAATATTATTTATATAGTCCCTGATGTACATAAAAATGTAAGTGGATACATTGATAAGATCATTATTCATAAAATCATTGGATTCTATGTAAATATCAGTCAGTGATTAAAGTATCTCTTTTCATCACTATTTGATCTATATTCACCCAAAGGGTCATTATAAAATCCTTTAACCATTACTTATAGTAGCCTAAAACATTGAATATACTCTGTTTTTGGTGTACCCAATATTTTCATAATTTGTTTCCAGTATTAATGACTCATTTATTATGTTTTATCCCTAATATTTAAATCAAACATCATTATTGTTACTAATAATTATAAGAACTAAATTTTCCATCTGAAAAAATTCCAAATTTTCCTCAAATTCAAATCTTCATATCGTATTTCTCAAAAAACACATTAATCCCATTATAGGTATTACTCCTCACAGATACCCCATATCATGAACAAATATATCACGTATGGATATTGTGTGGGGTGTTTATGGTTAATGGCTGTACCAAAATTTTACTGATTTACTTCTTTGTAATATGATTATCCAAAATTATACTCAAAGATATACAATAGTAAATTGGAGTGGATCTTTTATGTTATCTCATTAATTAAATATGGATGATAAATGAGAAATTACCATACTATTTTTTTACATAGACAAACCTTAATGAGAAATCATTTTCATTACGAAGATAGTTATTTCAAAGATATTCATATCACTAAAATTTTTACCGATTACAAGTGCAGTTAAATTTTTAAAAATTATTGATAAGTAATATCCATGCCCTGTAACAGATAAATGTCATTATTTATACAGGAACCACCATTTTTCAGTGATGTAGTTTGTAATGGAACTTGAAGTTCCTCAGGAATATTCATACACACTTTCTAAAGAATATTTTTTAACTACACTGGATTTATCTACACTGACTGAATTAAATATTCCTCAACTATATATCCATGAATACTACAATATCAACATTATTAATTATATTCAATTGTTTTTAACTCTATTAAACATGTGGAAGATGAAACTTTAGTTATATTATACTATAATATTATAATAAAAATCTATTTATTTCTCAACACACTACAAGCTTTCATCTGCCTCAATTATCAAATGATCAAGAAGATAAAAATTATATCATTGAAATAATTGATGTCAATCCATAATATTTTATTCTATATATAGATTTCCAAACTCAATACAATCTATATTTAAATTCTCAACCTGATTAAATAAAATGAAATTCATAGATGGATGTTCAATGCACATTGATTGTTAGGTAAAACTTTAACAAATTAATTTTGTTCTTTATTATATTATGTGATTTCTAAATTCGATCAATTTTATTATTTCTCAAATTATTAAGTATTCATGTTGGTATGAATCCATGCTTTCATGTCTTCTCTATTATTTCTTCCTCATGAAATATACACTTTCAATGAAGTGTTGAGTATAGATTAACTTCAAAGAGTCCAATTATATTATGAAATTTTATACCCTAGGATGCTTCATATGTATGCTATTTATCCTAAAAAAAATATAACATGATAACATGTTACTCAAAAAAGTAAATAGATTCTTGGTGACATGAATGATAATCATGTAACATAGTGTGTACACAATATCTGTATACTTAGTGAAAATATAAACAATTTCATGAATATAAAACAACAATAAGAAATCATACAACTGTTTTGGGATCAATTTTCTTCCATAAAACCTTTTAAGGCTCAAGGAAGTATTATATTATTTAAATAATATAAAGGAACATATACTGGTTTTTCCTCATGGAAAAAATATTTATGAATATTAATGGGCATAAATTACCTCTTGTTGGATGCTCATATATTTATTGGCAAGGATTAACTGCCTTTAACAACCATATACCTTTTCTTTTTCAAGTCATTTCATAGTCTTGAAAAAATTCAATTCTGAGTCTATTTTGAAAATCCAGCATCTCCCCCATCATTTATCAAATATAAATTCAAATTTCTAGAATCTTTATATGATAAAGAGTTCTACTTGTAATGAATTTTTCATGTGCATTCATATATTTCATACCTCATCATTTCAAAACATAAAAATCATAAATGCCTTATAGATTCATGAACTTGATTAAATTTGATTGAATCATCCCAATATAGTAGACATTTCATTGAATGGTCCTATATATTGAAGACATATATTTCATGCATGATGTTTGGATGATCCAGTGGGACTCATTCTCTTGGATTGGTTAGTATAAATAGCCGAACAAATGAGAATTAGACCCATCAAGATCATGTGACAATTCCATATTTATTGAGAGGATAACGTTGAAATGACGAGATGATTTGAAATCTGAGGTGTAATGGATTAGATGATGGATGGAATGTTCATATATTTTTGAAAATGTGGGAATATTAAACACAGATGTTGTTACCCCATATCATTATTTAAATTTTCCCCATCCCTATACATGTTAACTCATTCCTATTACTATCTATTTCATAAAACATGGTTCATAACCTATAACCCAATACAAGCACACCTATAATAGGGCCACAACACTGACGTAGTCTATTTGAAACCCTATGCTCTATAAACATTCTCTGATTTGTGCTAGCTCATGTCCCTCCTATGTGTGCTACGGAAGCTCAAAAAATCATTCTTCCTAAATGACTAGCTGGGTCAACCCTCTCTCACAAGGTTTATACCTAGGTCTAATATGTGTTGTTTAGTGGGTCATTGGTTTTCCATTTGTTGGAAATTTTATTATTATACTCCCATATAAAAAATATTAGTAAAATTTCCATTTATTTGAATTTAATTTCATACAATATGAATTCATTCTTCAAAAATGAATAATCATGTAAAAATGTAAATATTTTCACCCCGTTCAAAACTCTTACACAACCAATTTCATTTTTCATTGTCTTAATAAAAACTACTAATGAAATAATGTTCACATTGCATGGATGTCATCATTAACTTCTCAAATCATGAATTGAAATGATGATCATTCATTAATTATCTTTTAAATCCAATTCATCTATTACTATTCATTTCATCAAGAAGATTTTATTTTATAATCATGATCTCATGATCTTGTTAACGAATAGTAAATATGGTGCATTATCCTAAAGATATTTCATCATATTTTTGTCCTTAATAATTGTAATTGAATATTCATTTTTAAATAAGAAAAATCACTAAAACACGACCTCTAGTTCCATTTCATGAATCCATTACTATTCTATAAGAATCAGTAATATATTTCTACAAGAATTATCAATGGAATTCGATCATTTTCGTTCAATGATTAATTAATAATCCTAGACGAATTCAACATATATTAACTCTTATTCATTATAATATAGTCAAAAAATAAAAACATACTTATCAACCATCCACATAAGATTTTCAATTACTTAAAATCACGATCTCTTCTAGTATAAAATTATTATGATAAATTCTTCATTATGTTCCACATATGGCCATTAACATATTTAATGTTAATTTCCATATGTTTTGTGGTGATATGTGCCAGAATTATTTTATATATTATGAAATCATTATTTACCCACACCCCATTCCATTTCATTTACCACATATGTTACATTAATGATGGATAATCTCCTTGGATGAATCATCCATTCAAACTCATGTGCATATTATGGAATTACTCATCTTCAAGCACCTCACAATTATCCATGTATTCCACTATTTAGTGAAGGTAAAATCTATCCATTCATTCTGACAATATGGTCCCAAGAATCATCGATATATAATCATTTTTATAAACAAGTTAGATAAAATATACAATAATATTTTATAATTTTACTGATAAAATGCATGGATCTAAAAAATCTCTATTTTAATTCATGTTACACTAGAACACTATATCACAAAGATATGCTATTTTATTTTTTTATATTATTATTACCACACAATGTATCTATTCTTCGTGAAAAAATCATTGGTTCTCTCCCCCTTCACACTATCAATCATTCATACTCTTGGTAGGAGTTATTTGATTATAAGGTCATTGAAAAACAATTTTAATTTAGGTATTGTGGGAACACATGGTAGCATTAACTACCATCCATGTTACCACATGGTCAATTGTACATGATAAAATTATGTGATTTGTACAATAATAAGGTCTTCCTTGTAAGAATGAAGTCAATTAGAAGATAATTGTGTGATCATTCATCATTTAATGTGGTAGCTCAACATCTATTAATGTGTTATATAATATGAAAATAAATATAGATCCACGTAATTATTTTATTAATTTGACTTTATAGTAGCACATAGACATGAATATTTAATAAATTATGTAGTTTTATATATGTATCAAGATGAATATTCATGTGGTAGGATTGAATAATGACATATTTAGATACAATTAATGATCTTGATCATTCATAGTTTACCCATGTAGTGTGTTTTCATGTCTTTAGGTCGATCACTAGTGGTTATTCAAGATTTTTTATAGTGATGACACCATGATATTTTGGTATATCCAACAATGTTCTTACAGTAATATAGAATTCAGGGATTTGTTTATTTTTACTCACGGCAGATTAGACACATATGGTTGTTTTAAATTCATATGGTGGTTCAACTCAAAAATCAAGGTAGATTGTTCTTTGTATTGTCAATGGAGTGACTGCACTAATCATTGTGGTAGCGTCAATAGATTTCATGAAAAAAATACAATGAGACTGAGGAGGAAGATGTATATAAAATCAATTTCAAATCATCCAAAATTTTTATGTGACGTTTTAAATTATGGAGTTAAAATTTATATGATTTATGTTTACACATAAAGGCTTATATAATAGAATATATTCACTTAATAAACCATAACACGACATCGTACTCTCAACATCACACATGGTATGGATTCTAAAAACACTCACACACTCACATATCACTATACACACCATCGTAAATGAATTGTAAAATCTATCGTAAGACCAGTCTACACCCCTAATTTCTTAAGTGTGGGTTATTCCATATACTATTTAAATCTTATCACTGTGGCAAGCTAGGAATGAAAATATTATTCCTAGGATAACATTTGGTTTGTTGTTTAATTTTATTTCATGATGAAATTTAGATTTTATATTTTCAACTAAACATAAAAAAAGTACTTAACAAAACACAACTATAAAGCATCCTCAATTCTTATTCTTCGTACACAAATAATATATTTTTCCATGGTCTTATTTAGAACTATTCTATAATTTTTATCATTTTAAATTCTTTAAATTAATCCAAATCCATTAAAAAAAGTCACTGAATTTAAAAACTATATAGTCATAAAATTAAAAATTCAACATACTGATATTCATTATATAACCCAACATGTCGTAAACCTATATCTATGATTGAAACTAAATCTATAGACTCAATTTACATTCCCAAATAACATGATAATTTCATTTTCCATTAGAAATTGATGTACCCCCAAATATTAATATCTAATCAAAAAACATATTGATATTTTCTTCCACACTTAGGTCATCCTTATTGACCAAAAATAAATCCACTAAATATGTGATCTTAAATCCCCCATAGGGTGTTTGATATAAATAATATTAATTAATTATAGTTAAAATGTATTAGTATGTTTCTCTCATTATTGATTGTATATAAAAAAAATACATTTTTTGTAAATACCATCTCATATGATACTTTTTATAAATAGAACATTATTATTTAAAAAAATATCTTCCCCATGAAGTATGAATTCCTACCACACTCGCTTTTGAAATACATATGTCACTAAATAAATAATACCCAAGATCCTTTATTCGGTATACTCTAAATCTATATTGGGGATCCCTTTGTAGAAATTAATATAGACTTCAGAATGACATCAATTTTTTCCATAAATTTTTTACCATATGAGTCAACTTACAAATATATAAATATAGGGGTTATTAAATAGATTTATTTTGAAATTTAAATACCAGACACATCTCAGCCCACTAAGAAATTTTATTTGATTTAGGTAAAAAAAATTCTCCAATTGTTTTTCTGAAACAATGCTCTCCATTTTCAATATATTTATTTAAATAAAAAAAGCGATGAGTAATGTGATTGGAATACCATGAAATTTAATTTCTATAAGACTTTCTATAATTTCATATTTCACGTGTATAAATATTTTTTATAACAAAACTTCATGTTTTATCCGATTGAGTTATAAACTCTTTTTATCATTATGTTAGAAAGTATATTCCATTATGTTCAAAAAACTTATTTCATTAATATTTTTACATAATATTACATGTCTCCCTTTATATTTTGTCTATTTTAATATTCTATAAGTTAGAATGAATTAAAAATATAATAGGAAATAAGATGTGTATTTATTCATTCTTCAATCATAAATTTTTTTTATTATCAACTCTAATCCCTGATCTTTCTTTATTTTTATCATTAATATTGGGAGTGATCTTCCTACATGTATCCTTATTGATTTTCCATGATTATGATTATTCTGGAAGCGTGGAATAATCCATTTCTACAATTTCTCTATGTGATATCTTCCCATATGATTTACTTGTTTCAATTTTTATTTTTAAGAATTATTCTTGCTATATCAACATCATTATAAATTGTATAAAATATTTTAGTAATGTTTCACTTTATTCCCAAATATTATATAACACTTTAGTTATTATTTTTCCAAAAAAACTTTTTTAAATTGTAGATATTATTTTGTAGTTTTATCTTTTATTATAGAGTACAATTTTCCTAGTTTCTTCTTAATTCCTTTTTGGTTTTCCCTAGTCATGCATCCCTGAAATAAAAAAAATAGAACTAGATCCTATTTTAAAAATTATTCACATATATTATTTAATAAATTATACATTCCACTTTTGTGTAGTATCTTCACATATTCTATTAAGAAGTTTGTAATCAATAAACCAATCCTTTTATCTCATTCATGGAACTATTTTTTCATAATTCTCACAAGATACATATTAAATAACTATCCTTGAAATTTTTACTATGATCCATTACATTTCTTATATTACCATAGTATAAGAACATCAATCTTTTTTTGGACATAATATACAACATTAATATTATATTTCATGGGTGTGGGGTAATTTTTTTATTCATTAATTTACAAACATTCAACATTTGTTTTTCTATCTACTAATTTGATATTATTTTACAATTATAATATGATAAAATATTAAGGGATAAATAAAATCTATCAAAATAATTATGACCATATATGTTACAATTGTTACATAACACTACAAAAAATTTAAAATTATTTTTAATGTATAATTGTATTAATTTCCATCAGATTTTCTTCCATAAAACAAGAAGTATTCACTTGTTAGTTCTTATCTAATATTAAATAAGATGTAGATAATCTCCATCAGTGGATAAATTTTATAGAAAAACAGTTCAATTGTTCATGAACTTCAAGTATTTCCAATAATAGCTAATAAGTCATGGTCCCTTGACATTGGATTCAATTTGGTCATATTTTCTATCATATTGTGTTTGTTATTTTTTTGTATAAACACAACCCATATTGGTTTTTCTCAGGCACCAATTTCTCATGTATATTCATGTATCCACCATTGATGATTTCATGGTATTCTTTGAGATTTTATCCTGCTATATTTGTCTTTTTTAAGTTCGTATTCTAAATCTACCAAATGATATGATATTAGAGATAAATGATTTACAAGAATAATATGTTACCATTATTTGGGTGTTGAATATAGATTGTCCTTCAGATTATATAATTTTTATATTTATATTATCCATTGTAATAATAACCATATAAATTTGTCTGGATGGGTCTTTGTTTGGATAAATTTTTTAAGAAATTGTGTGAAATGATTCCACATTTCTTAATGTTAATTTAATTTCATGATTTATCATGATGAGAGAATTTTTTACATCCTCAACTAATCTTAGTCTCTCTTTACTATTTTTTCAGATACCTTATGGAATATTCAATCCCTTTTCATTTTTCATGTATTGAAATATCGATCGATTGATTTTATTAGTTTTTATGTCTACTTGTTCATCCTTGACATTCATAGTTGTTTTTTATACATTTTCCAAATCATGTATAACACCATTTAAAATATGATATGTTACTTATTTCTCATAATTTTTACTTTGGATATTTTCTAAAATTAAATAGATCTATTTATTGAAAAGAGTTTGGATTAAATCTTTTGATTCTATGAGTTTTGTGAAAATGTTACATCTTTGTTACATCTAATCTAAATCAATGTACAATACATTATATTCATTTCCAAGAAATTATTTTTCATCTTGTGTTTAATTTTTAAATTCACATATATATATATATATATTTAATAAACATAATCGGTTTATTAGTTAAAAAACATTAATTGTGCACGTGGAATGCTTTATTGGTATATATAGAAAAATCATTCTCTAAATCCCTAGAGCCTGAACATACATTTTCAATAGGGTCAAGATATATAGATTTAGAACAAGAATTTTTACCTCATTGATTAAATTCAAATAATGACTGATAATTATTTTCTGTTGATATTTTTTTATATATTGTCTTTCTCCTTTTTAAACCTATTCATTATGAAACAAACTGACTGTTAGAAAGCGTATGATAATTTTTTTTTCAAGTCTAATCCTTTTCATTCTCATTTTAAACATGATCTATAACTTAATGAAGATTCTAGGAGAGTTTGAGGCTTTTTTAGAGCAATGATATCTAAGAATTTTGAAAACAGTGTTGGCCTCTTTATTAGCGCACAGTGGGAACTATCCATTCAAGGTAACTATGCAAGGAACATAGTGTCCGTTAGGTAGACACACTATTTTTCTATATCTATGAAATACCAGAAACATACCAATGCATAATTTAGATTGTTTGAGATTGAGGCTTTATGCATGGATGGAACACAATTAGCCAAACTGTCTTCATAGCCCATGGAGGGTCCCTAATTAGTAAGTGTGGTGTTCACGGTTGGTGCACGGTTTGGAAAACAATGAAGAAGAAATATTTGAACCTATATTTTTGGGATAATTTATAATTATTCCTTTACTGAGAATAAATTCATAAACCTTTTCTTCATTCTCAGTAGCAATAGATAGAGTCCCCTTCTCTTCTCTATGATCCCTCCAAACTCATAATCTTGAATTATTGATATCTTCTTTTTGGGACACCAAATCAAACATCATTAGAAGTTTTTGATAAACATTAGTGATTATTTTAATCTTATAGACTACTTGTATCACATCCCTTCATATCTATAGTTCTATTTAGCTCAAGTTCATAAACTCTGTTTTTTGGGTGTTGGTTTTTTCATCATTTTTTTCCAATCTACTAAATATATGAATCCTCTATTGATCATGGAGTCATATATGACCCAGCAGTAGGTGTTCTAGTCATATTCCATTAAATTTGAGTTAATTTAATTGTTCTAATATAGTGATTCTTTCTGACCTTTATCCCATGCTTCCATAAAATGTGATTTTCAATCATAAATAAATACACCCAAGTTATTACGCTACTATAGACCCATAAAATGTGAATGGTTGTTACTAAAATAAATCACAACCAATCCCTTTGGTGTGTCAAATAGAATACTACTTTATACATACTTTTTCAGTTGACCGAAGCACCAACTCCGTTGGTAGCTAATAATGAAATGTGGATTCTAAGATTAAATAATTAAATGGGTTGATTCTAATCAATGAAAATGGGATGGAAAGGCTTAAACATGAATTTAAAATGCCTTTATTACATAAATGTATTGATTATATTGAATGAAATTGGGTTTCAAGCTCATTCCTTCTATATAATTATAGAAGATACGTATATGAAATGTGAGACCATTTTTTATATTGCGGATGGATGAATAAAATGAAATAGAGGTAATTAAAAAACTTATTATTTGAATTATGATTTTATCATTGATACTGGTTGTTGAACAATGGTTAATGTACTTGTGGACAATGGTGTTTCACTCTCCCTTACATTGTGTATTGAGCATGAACTCTCTCAACATTATACAGTTCATTGGGAGATGGGTATAAAATTACCAATTCCAGGTACTAGGTGTTGGAGATGACATCTCCACCCACCTATCTTGAGTGATGAACATAACGTCTCATATTATTTAAGATATTTAGGGTATGCATTTTTTTTATTGAGCCTATAGATCCTTATACAGGTTATGGATGCTTCAGATATCTCTCATGTCCATCCATCACCTAGTATATTGGTATAGGGCTACTTACATTCTCACAAACATTGTGTATATATGTGGATACAATATATAACTATAATATATATATTATTTCTATATATATATATATATGTATGGTTACTGACTAGACACTTCAACTAGCCTATTCCGAAGCAGGTAGATCCATCCAAGATTCATATAGAAACCTAATCCAATTGATATTTATTTATTCATAAATTTTTATTACTCTTATACCAACACAAAAATATTTTAATGTACACATGATAGATTATTTATAGACATAGTTAGAGATTGATTAATAGGATTTTATCTCCCACACTACTAATCCCACCTTTGGTACTCAATTAGATTACTTTTATATAGGTATGGATAAAGAAATGTTCCAAGCTACATATGTATGATTCATTTTACCCATAGTAATTAGCATGAGATAATAGAATCGAGCTAATGCTATGGATTCTAGTGGATTAGTCTATCATCCCCTTTTTATTTTTGTATAGTATGTTGTATAAACATGTCCAATTTATCCCATGTTTCCTTTTTTATTCTATCATACCATGAAATCATATTATTTATACCATATTATGAGATTTTGATTATTATTTATGTTTATTTATTATTGAAGACTCTTCTAACGCTTCTGCTATGATGGATTGTTAGTCCAATCACTATAGTGTCTATTTTTTCTATATTGTTAGTTATTCATAAGCTTATGTTGTTATCATTTTATTTATTGTATCCACTCTTCCAATTTACTAAGAGGTGATAATATCCCCACTTACCACCTTTGAACCTTATGAATATATATCGGCCTCTAGTGTAAGGTGAGGCATTTTTGAGGCCATGTGACCCACTATCTCAGGGCATGTGTTAAGTATATCTTGGGTTAGGACATTACAAAGTTGTATCTAAGCAGTTTATCTTTATTTGACTTACTATTTGAGTGTTGCAAAGGACCATAATACATAATATTACTTGTTAATTAGTTTGTTCCTTGGCATAGCTAACTCCTATATAGGGGGAAACCAAATTACCTGGGACGGGTGATTTCAATTCTTTATTACGCTAGTTATGGTTGATATGCCTTCACTGTTGGGTGACATAGACATCTTATGATGTAATTATTATTGGTTTTATGGAAGTAATATCTATTTTACCTTGGTCTAGTTAAATGATGGTGTGTAATATCATTCACCATTATATTGATTCTAGGGCAAATATTCCATGCATTTTTAATATCACACCAACTTTATTCATGCATTTTTATATCACATATTATTAGATCCTATACTATAATATGTGGAAATGTGATAAAATTCCATAAAGGACAAAAAAAATAATTGAAACACAATGTGTCTTCTTTAACCTAATATTTGTTTCTTGTATAGGTTTAATTAGACACCATGATCTATCAGTTAATTCATGTTGGGCCATAGATCATTTCTCACACCAGATGGAACCTGTTATGGTATGGATTAACTGGATTACAAATTTATATTAACAAGGTTTATGAGCCCATATAAATTTGATATTTTAATATATTTACTTCAATATGTTTTTGATATTTAAACACATAAACTGAAAAAATTCAAAATGAATATAACTTTTAGAAACACCTGTAAATCGTATTCATGTGATATGATAAATTGAACCTAACCCATCCATAGTAGTGTGTAGATGTGGTGTCTCATACGTTCTTATGACATGATATGTAATTTCCTTATTTGATAGAACTGACTTTTCGAGAATGTAGATATGTGTTGTATTTATATATGATAGTTGTATATCTATCTTAGTAATATATTTTTGACCTTTCTAATATCTCAATTATTTAATGAAGAATGGGTTTAATATTTTATTATCATTCCACCATTATTGAATCATGTCATACTTGTCGAAGGAAGTGATGACTATGCATCAAAGATGGTGGGCCATGAGATTCCAATGATCCCTCCTACAGTTCCACTTTTGGCACCACTTGTTGTTCCTGATATGGGAAATCACACCCCATTTCAATATGTTTTATTTCATATCTTGTAATGAATGAAAAGTGTCACTCGAACTTCCCTGACTATGGTATAGTTTACTTCTGAGTTTTAACAATAACATCTTCCCACCTTTTTTAGGGTGGATAACCACATGATGTTGAGTCTTGGATGGAGGAAATGATATCTACCATTGATATTATGTATATTCCTCTAGAGAAGAGGGTCAATAATTCTTCTTATTTATTATGTGATTCTGCTAAGAGATGGCTGGATGTTTTTACCAAGGTTTATTGACATTGAGATATGATATTTGTGGATGTACAAATGATCATAAATGAATAATTATTTTAATAGACATTGATTTATGATTAGGCTTGATAATTTATGAACTATATTTATGGATCCTTGCCTTTAATAATGTATTATTCTCATTTTATGAATATATATTGGTTCTTAATAACTCTAACAAGTGATGATGTTATGATGGTAAGGATATTTGAGGATGAGTGTGTTTACTATTTATGATCACAGGTCATTGATTTTAGGATGACTATAATTTCAAAGATAGCCAACTAAGACTTTTTCACTACGAGAATTTTGATGGATGATTATGGTGGGAATAAATGTGGTTCAACACATAGACCCAACAATGGTTATCATTATGGACATAAGCATTGCTTTGAGGATTCACACTGGGTAGCACCAATCAGCCAGCTCATACTAATATCTTCTGGATAGGTCACCAGTGTGTGATTCAAGAATTAAAAAACCTCAATTTTTATTGGATCTAGTGGAATTTAGTGCCTGCAGTAGTATTGTACATATCAAGTGCTTCTGTAGGACCTATATTTTAGTGCCTCATGAGTGGGGATGTAATCCTAAACCACATTCCAAAGTGGGGTATATAGTATCTCTCTAGGCAGTCTATTAGACTACCACCATCCACTCATATTGAGGCCCTGGTTGAGGAAGAGTTTACCAGACACAAGATTCTCAATGCTAGTGGAGTATGATTTCTCTGGAATGGTAGGTTGTGACTCAAGGCCATGGTATATGCTATTTACACGCAATGAAGTCTATTATATAAGAGAATAGAAATGATCCTTATAATATTCATGGTATTATTCTAGTAGCCTCTACATTAGTGTCTCATATTCACGAAACATTCATGTCTCATTATTTTATATAAGGAGAAATAATGGCTAGTTTGGGCCTTGAGATAGAACACTTATGTATCCTAATAAAGCCTGATACCTCGTTAGGTATTCGATATGAGATTTTTCTCCATTTTAATGATTATACCAATGGAATAGATGAATAAATTTTTAAATGTAATCCATTCATACTCAACATTAATGGTTTTTATGTAAACAATATAATGGACTCGTTAGTTGCCTCTTGAGAACATATAGAATACTATCATTTGACAGAGGGATTTACATCACTAGGGGAAGTAGGAATGATTATAGGGGAGAATTGGATTTTCATTGAGATCGAGAATGAATCAAGCAGTATAGGCTAAGTAGAGTGACATCATAGATTTATAGTCTTTTCTTGGATGATCAGGGGTTGCGACATGTTTTTGTCCTTCTTATGGTAGTTCATTTTTGGGACATCTATCCAGATGACTATTCTTGGATACATCCAATTTGAGATATAGAATTCACTCTTCATTCGATTATAGGAGTAACACCCTTAAATATTATTCAATACAAGATGGAACCTATATAGTTTCATAAACACAAGAAATAGCTGGATTATATTGAGTCTGAAATATTTATATGCCCCAACACATCTCCATGGGGTTCCATGATACTTTTTTACAATAAGGTGGAAGATACGCTCAAACATTACATGGATTATCATTGATTAAACTAACTTATGATAAATAATTGGTGTTCACTACCTCGAATCGATGAACACATATAAGAACTCCATGGAGCTAAAGTGATTTTATAGATTGATAATTCATCAAACAATCATCAGGTGCATTTAAAATCATCATACATACCTTATTAAAATATTAATAGGTGGTGTGGTATTTATGAGTATCCAGTGATTTTGTTCATTCTAATGGACACAAATTCTATTTTTATGGATATGATGATCTTTTTATTCCACCTATATATGGATTCATTTACTATAGTATATGTGTTTGACATCATAGTGTATTCATGCTATTGAAATGAACATGAAAACCATCTTGAGATTGTGATAAATGCATTGAGAAAGCAATAGCTTTGTGATTTTCACAAAATTACACCTTTGGTTCGAGAAAATCAACTTATTGGGTCATATTATCTCAGAGGATGGAGTTTTAGTAGACCTAGAGAAGGTGGGAGAGGTATTATTATAAGATAATCCCATGATTTAATTTGATGTATTGTGTTTCTTTAGGCTATCTTGGTGTTAGAGAGTCATCATACAACATATAACATGACCATAAGCACATATTATGGGATTAAATAAGAATGGTTTGAAATTTATATGGTTAGAATAATGTGAAGAAAACTTTATAGATTAAAAGGTAATATTGACATATACATCAATATTTGTTATTCGAATGTAATCAATGAGAAATAATGTATATTATGACACATCATGTATCTTTCAGTGGGTTATTTTGTTATAGGAAGAGTGATTCAAAGTGTATGAGTCTATTTAATTTTGGAATGATGAGCATAGTTACCTGATGCATGACCTAGAGCTAGCTCATGTGTTTCATGATTTATTCTATTAGTGATGTTATTTACTTGGTGAGAATTTTTTGCTAATCATTTATTAGAAACGACTCATTTATATATTTACACAGTGAGATCTGAATATCAGGTAGCACATATGGGTTGAGTACCAATAATTGTTCAATTTTGATCTTGACATCATGATTGGAAAAGGAAATATTGTATCTAATTCTCTAAGATTCAAGACAATGACCCGAGTTGTTCAGGAGTCCGTTGATGAGTTCCATCTCAAGGATTTGTTTTCAATGATACATGTTGTGGTTTAGAAGGATCCTGGGAATACTATCCTCTCATCCATATTAGTGACCTCTAGCCTTATAAAATAGATGAGAATGAGAAAACATTTATAATTTGAGGGAATAGTCTTAAGTTAACGTAATTCAAATGATAATTAATCTTCTATTTGGATTGTAAATAAGGATGAGACAATATGATTTCATTGGTTTTTTGGGTTCCCATTTACATGAATGATGTGCTGATGTTGGAATTGCATGCCTTAGATTGGGTAGTATATCCTTGTTTCATTGATATGTATCAAGTATTGGTGTCTAGTATGAAATGGTATATGACTGGTATTATCACTCAGTGTTCCACTAGTAAGAAGATCAAGGAAGAAAATTAGTGATCGATAAGAATTTTATAGCCATTTTACATTGATGAGTAGAAATTGGATGATATTTCTAGGGATTTTGTGACTAGTTTAAAGAGATTTCCCCATGTAAATGATGAAATTTGGTTATCTATTGAACATTAAATAATGGAAACACAATTTTTTACATATTTGGGAGACCTTTTTAGTAGATGGTTTGGGGACTGTATACATCAGGGAGGTCGTACATATTCACAGATCTCTACATACTATCTTATCTAACAACAAAACTCAATTTATATCTCAGTTCTATAAGGGGTGATATAAGGACTTCAATACATAAATTCTTTATAGCATGTTATATCACCATCAGAATGATGGAAATATATAGTATATGATTCATATGTTAAAGGAAATTCTTCATGCATGTGTCCTTGAATTTAGCGGTTCCTAGAAAGAACACATTCTCCTGGTTGAATTCTATTATAATAACATCTTTCAAGATTCCATTTATAAGGCTCATTATAAAACCATATATTGTAGGATTTTTTGTTCACATCCATGTTGGATAAAGGTATGGGAGGAAACATTTGTTAGATGACATCTCATTAAAGAGACTTCATATTATGTCTTGTTGATCAAGAAGAATATGTTCACAGCTCAGTCCAAACAACAATCATAAGTTATCTTACGTGGATAAACTATTGAGTCCAAGGTTGGAGATTGAGTTTTATTGTGAGTCATTTCCAAGTTGGTCCAATGAATAATTCAGAGGTAGGGTAAGTGTTCTCCTAGATTTGTTGGAACATTTGAGGGTTTCAGATGAAAATGACCAATTAATTATCAAATAGGACTTCTTTAGTGATACCAGTATATGTGTGATTCCATTCATGTATCTCTAGTTTGTCGACACTATCAATTATCATAGCCTGTTTTACATCCTAATTACATTATGTTTCATACAAATTCAACTTTTGGGGATAATCCATTGAAAATTGGCGATTAGAGAGTTATGAAACTCAGAGGAAGAACAATTTCCATGGTAAATGATATATGGAAGTATTGATGAGAATAGGAAGAGTATTGGGAATGGTAAGCTAATATACAATCCCTGTTGTCAGATATTTTCCTAGATAATACGTCTTTACCCACAGAAGGCCAATATGAGAATGCGTTTCTTTATGGATTTGAGTTGTAATGACATAATGTTTTCCAAAGGTTCATCACATTTTTTTTCAAATAGAATCTATTGTTTTCTGAACGTTAACATGTGATATATACTAAATAAGCTTTCAAGAACATTTAGGTAATTTTCATATCCCGTAGATCTGATTATTGGACAAAATATTTGGACACACAGTTAGCATATGGTCTGTAATAGTCGTGCGTGGTAACCTTGCAGGATTACAATGTAGTACACTCATTGGACTGTATGGGCCATAATGTTTTTCTATAAGGGTGAGATCCTAGGTACATGAACATAAAGATTTAAGAAAGGATGGGATAGAAGATCTGTTTATGAATTGTGCACAGTTATCCAATTCATGGGCCTAGCCTGTGCAGGGTCCCTCCTCAAAAAGTGAGGTGAAAATACTTAGTGAATGGTTTGTCCAATCTTGTAGCCAAACCGTGCAACCCTAATTTTTGGGTGTATTTTCAATTCAGTCCATAATGAAATTAAATTATTATAAACTTCTTACACATTCTCATTTCTCATAGATAGAGTTCCTTCCTATTCAATATAAGATCCACCAAAGGCTATTATAGGCTTCTTGATATCTCCATCACCCAGACTCCAAATGAAACACAGTCAGAAGAGTTGGATCTACATCAATAAGGACTCAAATCCTATGTCATTATTTTATTGTTTCTCTTAATTTTTCATTCAGTATTTCATTTAAAACATTTTCAATGCACTCATGTTTTCCAAATTAAAAGACTCAAATACATGTCATTATATAACCTTTATGTTTATAAGTTTGAAATAATCCAATAAAATGAGGATTGTTCAAGTTTCTAGGTCATTTACCCATTATTGTTTTAGTTTAACAACGATGTAAAACAATTTTATCCTTATCCACATTAATGCATTTGTTCTGATTTTAAATTTCATTTTGACAAAAAAGTTGGAAGTATTCAATATAATTAATTGTTAGTCATCCCTTAACTCTAAATCTAAATTACACATTCCTTGTATATATTATTGGAAACACTTTTTCATGAACTTCAAATTCAAAATCATACCTATGATTGTAAGATAAAATTTCTTTCAAATTTTATCCATTTATATTTGTTGTTAAATGGTTTTAACCATCTATACCATTCCATATTCTAGATCATGTCCTAACAGATTTTGTTCTCCAAATATTTCCCAGAACATTAGATTAATATACATATTTCTATAGAGATCATCCTAAGAAAAAATTTAAAATCACGAGTTAAATATATTGTTATGAAACCATGAAATATTAAAATAAGATTTTTTTATACTATATGTGACATGTAACACTGAGCTTATACAAACAACAAAATATATTTATATTAAGTTTAATGTCATCAATTTCTCATGTAACTCAAAAACCAAAACAGAAATTAACTATAATAATGTATACCATTATAACCAAACTTATAAATTATAGGGAATCAATATTACTAAGTAAAGTTTGAAAATTTTTGTTATCTATTTATTAAAAATAAAATAACAATCATGTGAAAGGAAAATATATGTTTTCTAAAAAACTGTTCATTTCAAAAAGACAGATTATTTTCACCTTGCACATATAATCTATAATTAATATTTATCACTTCATGAAAATTTATTTGATAAAATTTACTTCATTTTTTGAAATAATAATTTCAACTATATATTCGAGTGAATTATTTTTGGGATTTATCGAAAAAATTTCATTTATTGAATAATAGTGAAAATACTGTATGTTAATTGAAAAGTGCATTTTCATTCATTTTATTTGAAAATTTATAATATATTTTAATTTATATTTAAAGTGAAATTATTATAATTATATTCATATATTAATAAAATATTGTTCATAGGATATATTTTCATATTTAATTCTGATATAATAGTTTGTAAACTTTTGAACATTTTCACTTTGAAATCCCACTTTATCGTTGCGTCTGAGAGATTAATATTAAATTATGTATTTCCACTAATGTGAATTGAATTTATAAAAAAGGATTTTATATTTTAAATCATAATAATTTATGATATATAGTAATGTAAATATAATTTTTAGCAAAATTAATAGAATCATTTTTAATAGCATGGTTAAGGTAAAAATGTTTTTACAGAGGGATTAAATTAAAAGGATAAAAGTTAATATGTTATAAAAAATAACTAAAATATATTTTATATCTATTTTAGACTATATATTGTATAATTATGTAAAACAATAAATTTTATTGACCCTTATAGAATGTTAAAAATATGGGAACACCACTTTATTTCAAAAAATTACAAGTGCATGACTCATGTCACTTATAAAAGGCCACCCATCTCCTATATTCTGAATACATTAAAACCCTTTTTTTCATTTAATACCATGACAAATAAAAACCCAAATTCTATTATATATTCCAATGAGAAATATATTGATCAGAAATCCATCCTGGGAAGGATTTTAGTGAAATCCTAAAGAGCATACCATATTAAAAGTTGTCATTCTTCATTGGGTTTTTTTATGTAATTTCATCCTCCAAATCCCTCAATTAATTTTGAACTATTATTAAATAATAAAATATTAATATTACACATAATTAGATATTTTAATATTAGTTTCATGATTTTAAACCATTCATACTTCTATAAAATATGTTTCAAAATAATCATTTTTGTGTATAGATGATTTTTGCATCACAAATTGATGGCATTCATTTTTTTCATTACCATCTCTAAACATTGAGGTTTACGATGAATCTAAATTGTATATTTATGTTATTTATAATATTATATACTTTTGGAGTCATTATTTCTTTTATTAGTTCTATTCTATAGGGGTTTTGATAATATCTCACATATGTATGATAGACTACTATCTCACGAAGTTATGTGATTCCTTTTCCATTATCCCTATAATTGAAAGGAAATAAGTATTATTGAAATTACTATATGAAATATAAATGAAATAATTATCATATTAATAACATATTTATCATTATTAATGGATATTATATGTATTTATTTCATACATTTTCACTAACATAAAGATGATAACATCATTCTTATGCATGTGGACTAGCTCCTCCACGAAGTGATGTGACACTATTTTCATCACAACACCACATGGATGAGTTATTTAAGTACTTTTTAACAAATAAGTTATTTAAGTAATTTTTTGTACTTGGATCGGCTCGGCCGAGCGGCCGAGCAGCTGGACGCCGCGGGGCGCCGCCCCGGCGGCTTGGAGGTGTCGCGGCCCCGCGTGGGGCCGCGTCGGTTCAAACGGACATGGCATGTCGCCGCGTCCCATGCGGGCGAGCCGGACCCATGCGTCCGCGGCTGAAGCTGCGATGGCTCTGTCCGGCGGCGCGCCGGGGCGCCGCCGGCCGCTTCCGCGGGCCACCGGAGTTGCTCCGATAATCCATTTTCCTTCCCGTCTGCGCCGTTGTTCCTCCCAGGTTCCGTTCTTCACTTCAGGATCATCAAAATGCCCTTGCGTCACGTTTTTTCGTCGCCCAACAAATCCGCACAACCACGAAGAATGGAGGAGGGTTGTCGGGCCGCGTTCGTTTGGCCCGCACCCTCCGCGTTAGATAAAACCACGGGAGAAATTATTCCACACATGAACCAACAATTTTAATAAAATAAAATTTTTCATATGAATCCGGTTCTTTAATTTTAAAGAAACGTTGATGAGAATAAAAAAAATATATTCACAACAACCCCTACCTCGTAAAGTCGTTGCTCGCGGGTTCTTCGCGGATTTGACGGTCGTCGTGTCGTCGCGGTATCCGGCGTCGCGTCATCGCGGAAGGGTGTCGCGTCGACGAACTCCGAGATTCAAGAACAAAAAGATTTAATTAAAAATAATTAAATCCTTCTTGAGTCAAAAACCACAAAGGAAGTTTAAAAAGAAACCCGAGATCTCTTACCTCAAGCAGTTGGTGATCGATGATCGGGGCGGAGAAGAACATCTCGGATGAAGCGTCGCCAAACTCTGAGGGTGACGGCGTTCTTCGCGTTCTTCGCGTTCTTCGCGTTCTTCGCGAAGGTGGATGAAGGCTCAAGAATTCTGTCAAAGCCTCTCAACGTGTAATCCTCCAAATGTTGTGTTGGTCTTATTTTATTATTATGAAAACAAACGAAAAAGAGGTAAGTAACGACCCATTAATCCGTAGAATTAATTCAACGAAAGAAACTGCCTATTTAATTCACGAATAAAACCGCCCAATTAAATGGTGCATTAAGAATTTAAGAAAATGCGTCAGTTGACTTTCATAATGACGGTTTTTCACGGGTGTGTTTCTTTGCGGAAAACAAATGATGGGGCTCGTGCGGGCCCCACCTCAAAATATCCTACCAAGAGGGTAGGATATTTTTGGATAGCATCCTATCCGGATCGACTCAGCTTAAGCCGCTTTAAGTGGATTCAAGTGGCTTCCAAGTGGCTTAAGTGAAATAAAATAAATTTTTTCGTACAATTATTTTATTTCTTAACTTTAATCCCGAAAATTAAATACCACACCTGAGCAAACGCAACTCCGGAAGAGGTGTTTCTATGCAAATACCGGCGCTGCGATTCCATCGGTGCCCTCAGAATTCGATTCCGGGCACCGGTTCAAATGTTAGAAAAACCCGCTTGTCTGTTCACTGAACGTACCCGAGCCAAACTTTGGAAAATGATTCCGGGCACACCGGGCCTCGGAATCAGGTGCCGTCAGAAACTGCGCTCTTGTAAAATTCCAAAGAAAATTAAGAAAAAAAAATTTCATTGAAATTTACGGGTCTTTACAGGATCCACTTTAATTTGAATTTGAGATGAAAATAATATATTTTTATGTGTATTTATATTATTAAAACTCTTGTAACTTATAAATGGAGACTTCAACTATACAAAGATTTGAAATTGGGTAGGTATAATTCCAACTATTATGGAAAAATTTATAAATCACTCAAATTTAATTTACTTTTTGTTTTTTATTCTTATTATACCTAAAATACTATTATTAGATCATAAAATAATAACATTAGTATCATTAGTATAATTTGTTTCCTTATATTTATGGAAAATACATTGTATATTCCATTTTTAACTATTCAAAAAATGGGAAATTCTTTCACGTTACGGGCGTACTAAAACCTCCATGAGAGTGGTTCTCAATTTTAATCAACACCTTACAAGGATCATTATAAAATATATTTAAGAATTATATAATATATCATAGAGTAATATATATGATGTCATGATCCTACCCGGGTTGACCCTGAACTGATCACCTGAGCCGGTCTGCGACATGTCCTAAGAAGCATTCCCGATTATCCCGGGCTGGCGGCAAGCACCAGGGCATCAATAGAGAGTAACTGGGAATGATTTTAGCCAAAAAAAATAAATAAAACAGCGGAAAAGTATAATATCGCAAGGTAAATAAATAACACGAAAAGAAAGAACCCCAAAAACAACCAACTAACCTGACCACGACCAAAACTCCTCACGACTCCTAGAGTCGCTCACCAGTCCACAACGAACTCTCGCCCACAGAGAGCGATCTCAAACCAAACCTGCAGAAAAACTAAAAACAAGATAACACTATAGGCATGAGTATTAAAACTTAGTAGTCATGCCCAATAAACTATTCCCAATGCACTACCTTTAAAATGAAGAATTTATCTATTCCAGGTTTAAACTAAATTATATAAAATATTAGTTTTCACATATAATTTCATTTATAAAACAAGTAATAGTCTATTTCCATTTTTAATTTAAAAACAATTATTAATCGTTGAAAGGAACAGGTGCATTGCATTTTAAAATATTTTTGTGAACAAATAGAAAACCAAAAATTATTTATTTTCCAAAAAGGAAAAATACACATAACACACAACACACACTAAGGGAAATGGAAATAGTGGCACACATGGGCCAACAACCGAACAAGACCTCTCAACCATCCACCACATTCAAATAAACACTAAATGAAACATGGGTTGAACCTAGGAGATCATGAACAATCTATAACATACTATACATCTGACTCATCCTGAAGGCATGCCCTAACTCGATGACGTCATAACGCCCTAACGCTCGGCATAACCCTACATGGCCTAACCGAGGGGTCCAATCCTCATAGCAACAACAACTCAATAGTTACCTACTATGGGGCCACTAGCCAGTGCGTAATATAAACAAGTGTAGTAATCATTTCAGAAGATTCACTCACTATGCCAGGTTCCCACGTCCACACATGCAATAAAAAAGGGGTGTGTCCACAATGTAAAACAATCAGTCACGATGCACAAACATCACACAAAACTCCTGCAATCAACGCACACCAAAGATCACCCCAGAGTGGGTTTTCCAAAATAATTTATTTTATTAAAGTGCCAAATGGGTTTTCACCAATTTTAAAGAAAAAAACCCCATTTCATAGAAAAACCCAAAAAACTCATTTACGCTTCAGAAGAAATCATTTATCATTTAAAGAAAAACTATATTTGAAATTCAATGAATTTTGTTTAAATTCCAAAGGGGAATTCTTTCACTACTGGGTGTCCATTCATTGAGAAAATATTTCAAGTGTTCCATATAATATAAACTTATCTTTTTACACCAAATAATCATATAAAAATTAATTATCTTATTTTATTTCATATTTATTAAAATTAATAAAACATCAAGAAATTAATAAATTAGAAATTTAAAGGTGAGTGCAGTGGGGGACCTACCTCGACTCGCAGTCGAAACACAATGACACAACACGCCTCGAGCGAGCGTACAAGCACGCGCAGGCTGATGACTGCAATTTCGCGGAATTACCTCGCCAATGCGCTGCAACAAACGCACAACAAATAAAATACATAATCACTAACTTTAAACCACACAACCAAATAAACAACACAAAAGAACCACCATGACATATTCTCATAACACAACTCGCACCATCTACATAATTTACTAAACCACTTTAAAAATATGCAAAATGTTATCCTAACCACATGACTCCAAGCCAACGGCCCATTTCAAGAAAACACTTCGAGTGAAAATCCATAAAGAATCACACGACATGATGAAATATGTATTTAATGTGTGTGCTCCTAAACACATTTTCAAAATGAAACTCGTGGCATGAAAATTATTTAATAAATCATTTCAAACATTATGAAACAATTTTGAAAACCATACATCGACTATAAACACACGAAACCAACACAAAACCCTTAAAAACACATTTATTATCAAATTCACACTAACATATTTCTAAAACACATTTCTCAAACCTGGTATATTTCAATAAACCAACTACATGATTTAATAAAGCACTATTTGATGGCACAAAGTAGATTTCATCCAAACTGCACCATAACACATATAAACATACAACTTCAAAAAATAAAACGTATAATAATCTCTAAAAAAATATTTTTATAGCACAAAAATAATTTAATAAATTACTTAGACAATTAATAAAACATTCTCATGGTGTGAAATAATGTTTTGCGACAAAACTACACTCAAATAAGAGAAAAAACTCAACAACTGCTAAAAACGAACATTGAACCAAGAAAAAAATTTAAATAATATGATAATTTAATTAAACATGCAAATTAAGTCATCAAACAATTCTAGTAGGCATAATTGCCTACCTCAAATATGGGAGGACCATACAAAAATGGTGCGAAACCTCGTTCGCACCACGACTGCACCTACGAGAAGCCAAAACCACCATACACAATTTAAATTTTACAAACATAAACAAGATTAACCCTTGAACAAAAAACCCTAACAAAAAGTAACACCTAAAACAACAAAATACTACCACAGGGGGGGGGGGGTCGTGGATCGGCTATCTAAAGGGAACGACGGGGGTAGAGCCGGCGAGTCGACAGGACGGAGGTCGGGTTATGCAAGGCCGGATCCGGTGTGGCTGGTGGGTGTAAGGCCAGAGCAGGTAAGGGGGCAGGCAGCAACAAACTAGATATGGGGGGGCGACTAGCTTTCGAATAGGGAAGGGGAATGGGGTGTCGCTGGCCGGATGGAGTAGGGGCAGCGGGAGGTAGAGCAGGAAAGAGGGGATGGAGGCGGCGTGCGGCTGGTCTGAGGGTGCCGGCAGGAGGCGGGTTGAGGGAATGCGGCTGTTGCCTCCAAAACCCTACTACTTTATGTTTTTTTATTTTCTATTTGTTTTTAGTTTTTTTAAAAAAAATCAATCAGGGGGGGTTGCGCGATGTGCACCGCCTTTCACCCTCATTTACCCTTTTTATATTATTCTTCTTATTTTCCTTAAAACATTATAGTTAATTATGATAATAATAAAAGTTATATAATAAATATAATAACATAAATGTTATTAATAATAATAACAATCACTTTAATAAATACTAAATAATGATTAAATAATCATGTAAATAATAAATAATAATATTAATTTTAGGGTAATTGATTCTAAATAATATATATATATATATATATATATATAACCACCTTTTTCATTAATTAAAGGACATTTAGTTTCCCCCGCATGTAGGGTGGGTAGTGTGGCGACTAGGGGATCACTGAACGACCCCTCAGTCATGTTTTGGTCAAGCACATATTCCGCCAAACACACATCTCTGCGCTTTTCTAAAAAAACTCAATGTTTTAACCATAGTTCACCCAAAACCCAACCCGAATCATAACCAAAAGAAAATTTAAACCTGGGCGTGAAAATTCTCCCCACCATAACGCTCTCTATCCTCGGAAAGCCACAACAAGATCATAATCCAAAACAAAAACCAATATTAATTTAGAATTCAAAGAGATCTCTAAAGAACGAAAAAAAGATATCCCAAAACACTCTCAAAAAAGGAGTGAGGAACAAGAAGAACTCATGTGACAGAAATGAACTCCACGCTAAGTGCTACTTGCCCCCAAAAATTGTGACCACCTCCAGTTGATCGGTTCAAAGAGAACAAAAAATTCACTACGTTAAATTCAGTTCAACATACACACACCTTAATCACCATCAAACAGAACTCAACCATTTTATTCACCATATATTCATCCTTAATACACAACATCCAGAACAACACTAGGAGAAACACATCGATCCTAAAAAGACCAACAGCTGAGATTAAACTACCTCTAATGATTACCTCGTAAAACCATACTCCAACTGACACTGGAACGAAACTGAGGTACTGACATGGGAGATCCGAACCGACTCCCCACCATAAGGATTGGGCTAACTCTAAATTAATTCAGGTGTTGCTTTGCGATACCCATTGCAGGTCTCCCCGCCATAAGAACTGACGAGATTAATTATACTTCAATGCTTTCTGCATGGACCAGAAACCCCACTACAATGGTAGGGGAGGGAGAGGAAGGGCCAAACCATTATTGCATCAAAACTATCAATGTCTCCCCATCAAAAACATCACATAATTGTAAGAACAAAAAACATTTCACATTAAGGAAAAAGGTTAAACAAAGTCCCTTTTTCACCGTTGGGGTTCTCCTGACTACATTCCAGCTTTACTCCGGGGCCTATGGATGGAGCACCATTGATTGAAGAATCTCCTGCCACTACTACAACCTGCCCCTTTATCAGCGCTAATAACCAGCATTAACAGTGCTAGAAAAGCGCTGTTAATTCCGGCGTAGATAAAGGGGGGGGGGGGGGTACTCTTTATCAGCACTATGAGAAGCGCTGATATAGGGGACCTTTATCAGCGCGTGATGGAGCGCTGATAAAGGTCGACTATATCAGCGCTTCTCGGAGTACTGATACAGGGTCCCTTTATCAGCAATCCTCTAGCGCTGTTAAAGGTGTCCTTTATCAGTGCTAAAAAAGCGTTGATAAAGGCCCTAGCGCCTGCACCTAAAAAACAGTACCTGCACACCTACATACCAGAATACCTGAACAAAGTTGCACATGCACACCTGCACACCATAGCACCCGCAACCAATATTTTGACTAACAACGGTATATACATTTACTTAACATTAAGAATTCAAAAATAAACGCATTGCTATATAAATTTCAAACATTGTTTTACATGGTTACATTTACAATTATTCAACAACAGTTATAAACATTCATGTTTCATACTTTGATATCCGTGATCCGCTCTCGATGATATTTGTTGCAGAACAAAGCATCCGAACTCAAGGAAAAAAATTCACCTATATAAGAAAACAAATATTATGTTAGTAATGCAATAATGAAAGAAATTAAAATAGTAACATGAAAGAATACATTAATATGGAAATGTGAAACTAAAATATTAAATTTAAACCTCAAAAGTTTTCATTTTCATAACAATGAAAGGGAATAATGTAAAATCAATATGTTTTTGATTGATTTATCTCATTTAATAAATACTGATTCTTTATCTAATGAAAAGCTTTACCGGTCACACCGTGCATCAGATAGAGGTGTGGTCGATTCGTACAAGTCACAAATGATTTGTGGATCATTTTACTAAAGTATCAAAACAATCCGAACGCGTTTGCTCGGTTTGGCGTATGTCATTGGTGTTGTTTTCCAATGTTTATGTCATTTTCAAACTAATATCAGACAATTTTATCCATACTGGTCACACCGTTCGTCGGATTGAGGTGCGGTCGATTCGTACACATCACAAATGACTTGTGGATCGTTGTCCTAAAGTATCAAAACAATCCGAAGGCGTTTGCTCGGTTTTCCATATGTCATTGGTGTTGTTTTCCAAAGTTTATGTCATTTTCAAACTGATATCAGACAATTTTATCCATAATGGTCACACCGTGCGTCGGATTGAGGTGAGGTCGATTCGTACTCGTCACAAATGACTCGTGGATCGTTGTCCTAAAGTATCAAAACAATCCGAATTCATTTTCTCAGTTTGGAATATGTCATTAGTGTTGTTTTCTAAAGTTTATGTCATTTTCAAACTTATATCAGACAATTTTAGCCATACCGGTTACACCGTGCGTCCGATTGAGGTGTGGTCAATTCGTACACGTCAAAAATGACTCGTGGATCATTTTCCTAAAGTATCAAAACAATCTGAACGTGTTTGCTCGGTTTGGCGTATGTCATTGGTGTTGTTTTCCAATGTTTATATCATTTTCAAACTGATATCAGACAATTTTAGCCATACGGGTCACACCGTGCGTCAGATTGAGGTGCGGTCGATTCGTACACATCAAAAATAACTCGTGGATCGTTTTACTAAAGTATCAAAACAATCCGAATGGGTTTGCTTGGTTTGGTGTATGTCATTGGTGTTGTTTTCCAAAGTTTATCTCAATTTGAAACTGATATCAGACACTTTTAGCCAAACCGGTCACACCGTGCGTCGGATTGAGGTAAGGTCGATTCGTACACATCAAAAATGACTCTTGGATCGTTTTCATAAAGTATCAAAACAATCCGAAGGCATTTGCTCAGTTTGACGTATGTCATTGGTGTTGTTTTCCAAAGTTTATGTCATTTTCAAACTGATATCAGACAATTTTAGCCATACCGGTCACACCGTGCGTTGGATTGAGGTGCGGTCGATTCGTACACGTCACAAATGACTCTTGGATCGTTTTACTAAAGTATAAAAACAATCCGAAGGCATTTTCTCAGTATGGCGTATGTCATCGGTGTTGTTTTCTAAAGTTTATGTCATTTTAAAACTGATATCAAACAATTTTAGCCATACCGGTCACACCGTGCGTTGGATTGAGGTGCGGTCGATTCTTACACGTCACAAATGACTCATGGATCGTTTTCCTAAAGTATCAAAACAATCCGAACGCGTTTTCTCAGTTTGGCGTATGTCATTGTTGTTGTTTTCCAAAGTTTATCTCAATTTGAAACTGATATAAGACAATTTTATCCATACCGGTCACACCGTGCGTCAGATTGAGGTGCGGTCGATTAGTACACATCACAAATGACTCGTGGATCGTTGTCCTAAAGTATCAAAACAATCCAAAGGCTTTTTCTCGGTTTGGCGTATGTCATTAATGTTGTTTTCCAAAGTCTATGTCATTTTCAAACTGATATCAGACAATTTTAGCCATATCGGTCACACCGTGCGTCGGATTGAGGTGCGGTCAATTCGTACACGTCACAAATGACTCTTGGATCGTTTTAATAAAGTATCAAAACAATACGAAGGCGTTTGATCGTTTTGGAGTATGTCATTGGTGTTGTTTTCCAATGTTTATGTCATTTTCAAACTGATATCAGACAATTTTAGCCATACCGGTCACACCGTGCGTCGGATTGAGGTGCAATCGATTCGTACACGTCAAAAATGACTCGTGGATTGTTGTCCTAAAGTATCAAAACAATCCAAAGGCATTTTCTCAGTTTTCCGTCTGTCATTGGTGTTGTTTTCCAAAGTTTATGTCATTTTCAAACAGATATCAGACAATTTTAGCCATACCGGTCACACCGTGCGTCAGATTGAGGTGTGGGCGATTCGTACATGTCAAAAATGATTCGTGGATCGTTTTCCTAAAGTATCAAAACAATCCGAATGCATTTTCTGGGTTTGGCATTTGTCATTGGTGTTGTTTTCCATAGTTTATGTCATTTTCAAACTGATATCAGACAATTTTAGCCATACCGGTCACACCGTTCGTTGGATTGAGGTGTGGTCGATTCGTACACGTCACAAATGACTCGTGAATCGTTGTCCTAAAGTATCAAAACAATACGAAGGCGTTTTCTCGGTTTGGAATAAGTCATTGGTGTTGTTTTCCAAAGTTTATGTCATTTTCAAACTGATATCAGACAATTTTAGCCATACCGGTTACACCATGCATCGGATTGAGGTGAGGTCGATTCGTACACGTCAAAAATGACTCGTGGATCGTTGTCCTAAAGTATCAAAACAATCCGAAGGCGTTTTCTTGGTTTGGCATATGTCATTGGTGTTGTTTCCCTGCCTGGAAAGAGTGTAAGCAGCAGGAGGAAGAAATGTTCGTTTTCACCCTTTATTGGTGCCAACTCTTCTCGTATTCCCATCTCAACAATGTCCAACCTAGCCTTAATTACATATTTTGTTTTGCCATATGTTTTTATCAACGTGCCGATAACACTGTCAAATACATTTTTTTCTACATGCATAACATCAATAAAATGTCTTACATACAGACAATTCTAGTATTGTAATTCAAAAAAAATTGATCTCTTTTTCAAACCGATTTTCGTAAGGTTTTTTGAATCTGGTTTACCAAAAGTAGTGTCCAAATTTTTAACTTTCTCAAAAAATTGATCGCATGTTACTGGAGACGGTGTTGTACGTTATTCTGAACTTCCATCGAATGATGTCTTCCAAGAACGGTACTTATGTCGTCGCGGTAGAAATCTGCGATGTCCTAGAAACATGGTTTTCGATGAATGTTTCAACCTAATTGATTGTGTACCTTCTTTGCAAATGGGACAACCTTGAGTTCCTTTAATGCTATATCCTGACAAATTTCCATAAGTTGGGATGTCATTTATCGTCCCATACAACATGACTCTCAAAGTGAAATCTTCTTTTCTGTAAGCATCATACAATGTAACACCTGAATCCCACAATAATTTCAAATCTTCGATCAATGGAGCTAAATAAACATCAATGTCATTACCTGGTTGATTTGGTCCTGATATAAGCATAGATAACATGATGTATTTTCGTTTCATGCATAACCATGATGGTAAGTTATAATTTATCAACATAACCGGCCATGTTCTGTGACTGCTGCTTTGAAAACCAAAAGGATTCACTCCATCTGTAGATAACACAAGACGAAGGTTTCTCGACTCGTTTCCAAATTCAGGATACTCATGATCGATTCTCTTCCACTGAAGAGAGTCTGCCGGGTACGTAGTATCCCATCTTTAATTCTTGTATCTGCATGCCATGTTAATTGTTCTGCAGTCTCCTCACTTCCATATAGGCGTCTAATCCTTGGAATGATTGGAAAGTACCATACAACTTTAGTAGGACTGGATTCATCTTTCTTGTATCGAGAAGCACCACACTTTGGGCATTCTTTAAGTGATTTGTGGTCCTTGAGAAACAGTATACAGTCATTCGAGCAGGCATGTATTCTTTCAGAGATCATACCCATAGAGCGTAGCATTCGTTTGGCATCGTATGTTCGGCTCGGGATCTCATTGTCTTCTGGGAGCATGTCATTCAAGAGGGCAAGTAGTTTCGTAAAACTGTCGTCACTCCACCCGTTATCTGCTTTCAAATTATATAGCTTCAGTATGGCTGACAATGCTGTATATTTAGTGCAACCAGCATACAATGGCGTCTTTGCACAACTTTTTAACTTCTCAAACAATTTTCGGAAATCATGAAGTTCATCTTCGAAGGTCCTTGTCATTTTCTCAATACTGTCTTCATCATCATTCACATCTGTAATCACATCCTCCATACAGTCATCTTCATTGTTCATGTTTGTAATCATATCAGATGATCCATAAAACATAGTGTCACCCCAGTCACTACCTACATTCATTGTTTCCCCGTGTTTATTCCAACATGTATAACTTTGATCTATTTCATGACAGATCAAGTTTTCTTCCAACTCATCTGGACTAATTTGTTTTGAATAACAACAGCGTAAACACGGACAAAGGATTTGAGAAGAGTCACATGCATGATCTATTGCAAACTTGATAAATTCTTTCACGCTATCTTCATACTCTTTTGTCAACCGATTGGCATTCATCCATTCTTTATTTATATTCATCCTATTTAAAATCCATAGGATAAGTATATAGGTTAAAGGATAAGGAATATGAGTATAATTTAGATAAAAAACAAGATACTTCAAGGAAATAAAGGAATAAATAAATACCAAAATAAAAAATATATTGGGAACCACTACAATCCCCAAGCCTCACATCATCTAGATCTCTAAAACCCATCAAAGTTACTCCAACTCGATCTGGAAACACTGGGACCCAATTCTACATGACCTTCAATACATGAGGATTTCTTGGGTACTCAGTAGGGAACCACCAATCTGGTTTCATAAATTATAATTTTTAGTTATATGTGCATGTTTCATGCTCTGAATAAATAAATAATATCTAATAAATAAATAAATAAATCATCATTGATCCTCAGGTTCGTAGCCTCGATCATCCATACCAACATTGGCTAGTGCCAAAGTGTATTTGAGAACATTGTGATGACTATACCAACCATAACAATAATCATGAGGTCTTTCACCCTAGTATACATTGATAATTACCGTAGATATAAACTCACCCTGGTGAATATGATAATAACCTGGAAAACCCCCATCCCATTATCACAACTTGAGTAGTTTCCATACTAGTATAAAATTGTTCCAAACAACTTAACCCCAGTAGTGCAGGACACTCAACCAAACAGGCCAAATACACAATAAGGACTGAAATCTCTCACCTATCCACTTTTCATAACAAATATAATCACTACTCAAAATCAATGGCATCCCTATTATTAGTATCATAGACCTCACTACAATGTAATTTTTTCCATTTCAATAAAATACCACCTCAAGGTCATTTTTTTAATAAAATTGGTGACATGAATTGGTCACCTAATTAATGCCCCAAAGGACTCGATTAAAAAAAGAGTATAAGTACAAACACAAGGTGAAAAGAACTTACAACAGTAGGGATTGAGAGAAGTATAAACCAAAAACACCAAGGAAAATATAGAAAAATATCTAGAAGAAATGAATGATCCAAACAACCTATTATCATATATTCCATGATCTCCAAAAGGGGTTTTACTATCAATGGGGACAAAGCGAATCCATCTGGCTCAAAGGGAATCCAATGCCTTAATAAATTTTCTTCTCTATCAACTTGAGTTATGTTATTCATGATATTATACAATTGTTATTTTAAAATGAAGGGCTGAAATGAAACCTGAGAAAGACCTTAATACATTAAAACCAATGTTTAGAAAGGAAAACCATTAAAGGTTTGGATCAATAAGCTGTTAAGAATGAAGACCATCATTTCAACGTCACCATCCAACAGAAGCACATGATGTAGTGAAACACTCATCGCATGAGAGAATCATATTATTTATCAGTGTCTTACATGGTATAGCCTCATAATATTTACATGGTAATATTTCATACTATAAATAGTCTCAAGAGATGGCTCATGTCCCATTTCAATATATAGGTTTGTTCTGGGTCAGTCTACACATCCAGCCTATCAACAACCTTACAAAGTTATACCCACCCAAGTAGTCACATCCCCAAGGGGGATGTTCACACACTTTAGGTTCAATTCAATAAGTCCAAGGGCTCTGATGTATCACTAGTTCCATGTGTGGCCTATGGGAACAAATACATAAAAGTCACAGAATGTATTCCAAGAGGTCTCCGGGGTCCCCCTAACAAGGTCCTCTAAGTCACACTCACTCTAATAACACCCATTAAGGAATTTATAAATCCATAAAGAAATTACTAGGACCACATACCTATTTTATATGTTTCTACTATTTTAATTCCAAGTTGAAAACTTTTCCTAGGCTCGCTAAGCCTCGTCCATTTGTCTAAACCAAGATCAACTCATCAATATAACTCCTTCCTCTCTCCAAAAAACCAAAATTATTAAATTATAACATTTACAATTAATTATCCAAATCAATTTAAACTTGTTATATTCACTAGAAACTCATCTTGTGGACTTTTCATGTTAGAACCAAGACCAAAAATCCATATAAGATCTGAAGTGGGATCTTAGTGCCATCTTAGGAAAATACCCAACCATCAGATCCAAATCCATAGACAACATTATATAATTTGATCCAATATCCATGAAAACTACAAAAGGAAACAAAAATCCTTCATAATGATTGGTGAATTGCAGATACCATCATGATGCCTCTTATACATGAGGTAGGAAAGCACCCCCATCAAATCAATATGATACCACCATGCTCCAGTTGAATCACCCATAAAACCTAATCTAGATAAATTAAAAATCAATAGAAACTAAATATAAAGAATAAAATGGTAAGGATGATGGTGAAATCACTTAGAATTATTGAATAAATCCACTAAAAAACTTCGCATGGAAAGGGGAATCAAATAGGAATAAGGGGGTGGGTTGATTGGGCATTGTACAAGAGGGAGGATGAGAAATGGGGGCTTCCCCTATTGGAATTTCAGAGGGAAAAAGATGAAAATATAATTTTAATGTTCTACACAATTTTCCAAACCATATATTAATAATGTGGTGGAACTGTACAAGAAAACCCCTTCAAATATTTGGTCAACATAGTTTACCAAACTATGAATTAGTTATGTAAATTGGAACTACCTCAGTCTACAAAATTTCACATGTTTTGTATGAAATCATAAAAAAATGGTATGTTAATCCCTAACTAAAATCCACCTCACATGGTTTCCTCTAAGATATCCCATGGTTAACCTTCACTAACCATGAAAGTCAACTATGTGATTTAGAAAGAGGACTAAAAACCTCTTCATGCTCAAGGTTCTACATTGTTTCTCAAAAAATATGAACACAAAACCATGTTTCATTTGAAAAATCTCCAAAAAACATCATATAAAACTAAAATAAAGCTTGTGAGACTCACATGAGTACTTGAGGCACCACTCAAACCACGGTGGAGGAGGAAGCAGCAGAGTAGGTAGAGGAGGAGGAGGAGGAGGCACCGGTGGAGGAGGAGGATGAGGCAGCGGACTAGGAGGAGGAGGAGGAAGCGCCGGTGGAGGAGGAGGAGGACGAGGCTGCGGTGGAGGAGAAGGAGGAGGAGGAGGAGGAGGAGAAGAGGAGGAGGAGGAGGAGGCGGCCGGAGGATGAGGAGGTGACCGTAGGAGGAGGAGCAGGAGGAGGCGGCAGCCACAGCGGAGGAGGAGGAGGCGGCGGTAGCGGTGCAGAGGAGGGCTTCTGTGAGAGCTTGACCGGGTGCAGGGAGGAGGAAGAGGACCCGCGTGTTTTTTTCAAATTCGTGTGAGCCTTTATCAGCACTAGTAAAAAGCGCTGATAAAGGATGTATTTATCAGCGCTAAAATGAAATGCACTGATAAATACAACCTTTATCAGCGCTTTTCCGTTAGCGCTGATAAAGGCAGGCGCATGCCTTGCCCAGTTTTGTGGTAGTGTGAGTCACAGTCAGGCTTCAAAAATCCCTAAACATAACACACAAACCATAATTTCACGAAACACACTTACAATAAAATAATAGTTTCAAAGAGGTTCAACCACAACCATTCTTGAAACTGAAAGAAAAGAAGCACAAAAAACTCTACAGGAGATGATTACTAAATCCAAGAAACACTACAAAGAGAAAACCTCAAACTGATCTCCAAACACCATCCTACTCCTGCTGACAGATTGAGGTGTCCTTCAACGAACCAGGTCTGGATTCAGCATGCTTCATGGAAAGACCTCGATAAAAATGTTTTAAGTGACCCATACGTCCACAGGGAGGAAGATGACTGAAGGTCTAGAGGCCTCTTAGTTCCTCTTCCATTTCCACCAACATCAGGCTGCTTCCCATTATTCTTATCGCTATCTACTTCACTGCTTCCTAACGCTGGAGGAGGATTCACCACCTCAAGTCCCCCTACTAACTTAGCTTCAGAGAGGAAGGCTTGTATCACCACGTCAGAAATAGTGATTACGTTGAACTCTTCCACCTTCGACTGTATCTCAGGACGCAATCCAAGATCAAAATGCCGATCTTTCACGGGATAATTTCCAACATACCCTAGATCATACGGATCCAGGTCCAGGAAATGATTAAAGGATTCCAACACCAATCCATCACCTTTCTGAAGACCGCACAACTCCATCATCTTCCTCAGCTTCATCAGCTCAGAGAACAATTGATGGATGAACGACAACTTGAATAACTCCAAAGTGAGATCCTCCCGAGGGTTGCATCGATACACGGTCTTCCACCACTTCCAAGTTGGGCCTTCAAGTATAAAGGTAGCCAAATTCACCTTTAATGACTCTGGTGGCATGAGAGAACAAAAGTTCCTCTCAATATTCTACAGCCACTCCTCTGCCTCAAGAGGATCTGCTTCCCCATAAAAGAGGGGAGGGTTCAGCTTTCAAAACATGAGGACATTTTCTTTGCGATGATCAACTGGTGGATTTTCTAAGGATTCACCACCCGAAGCTGCACCTTGGGCATCCATCAAACCTTCTTGGGGGAAAACACAAAGGAACAAGAAAACAATAATATGGGTCAAACATGGTCATTGTCATTTCAAATACCAAAATAACACTTTTCACAATGATTTTTCAGAATGAAGGAAAAACCCAAATGATTCACTAGGGGGAAAGTAGTGATAATGGGTGACTTGGACATATGGTTGGTGGCCATACGCCAGTCACACAACCATCACTGAGAGTATTCTAGGGTTAAGTCATTGGATCCACATGGATTTCCAGACCATGCGATCTCATGGAGGTCACTCGCCCAACTCTAATTTCATTTCCCAATACCAAAAAAACCATATGAAACAAAATACATTGACAACCCAAATATCCTATGGTAACCTGAGGTTTGAAAACAAGCAAGGGTTCATGATGTCTTTCTCATCTGTATGTCTCGAGTCATGACAATTATACTCCTTCTACTATGAAGACCTCAAATAACGATGGGCGCTCTGAAAAACATGGTCCCCTCAGGAGCCAAACTCATCTGATACCATTTTGTCACGAAACAACCCAGGACGACCCTGAACTGATCCCCTGTTCCGGTCCGCGCCATGACATAGGAGGTGTTCCCGATCATCTCGGGCTGGAAACAAGCACCAGGGAATCGACAAAGAGAAAGAGGGAATGATTTTTCACAATAAAAATAAATAAAATAGTGGAATATAAGAATATTTCAAGGTAAATAAATAACACGAAAAGAAAGAATGATCCACAACAACCAACAAACCTGACCATGACCAAAACTCCTCGTGACTCTGAGAGTCGCTCACCAGTCCACAACCAACTCTCACCCATGGTGAGTGAGCTCGAACCAAACCTGCAGCAAAACTAAAAATAGCAAAACACTATAGGCGTGATTATAAAAACTCAGTAGTCGTTCCCGACAAATTATTCTCAACACACTACCTTTAAGATGAAGAATTTTTCAATTCCAAGTTTTAACTAAATTATATAAAACATTAGTTTCCACATATACTATCATTTCTAAAACTAGTAACAGTCCATTTCCCTTTTTAATTTGAAAACAATTTCTAATGTTTGAAAGGAACAAGTGTATTTCATTTTAAAATTTTTTTATGAACAATTAGAAAACAAAACATTAGTTATTAGCCAAAATGAAAAACTATACATAATAGACAACACACACCATGGGCAATGGAAAAAGTGGCACACATGGGCCAGTAACCGAACTAGACCTCTCAACCGCCCACCACATAAAAATAAACACTAAAAGATACATGGGTCGAACATAAGAGATCGTGAACAATCCAGAACATACTATACATGTGACTCATCCAGAAGGCATGCCCTAACTCGATGACGTCATAATGCCCTAACGCTCAGCATAGACCTACATGGCCTAATACAGGGGCACAATCCCCATAGAAACAATAACTCAGTATTCCACTTCTATGGGGCCACTAGCCAGTGCATAATCTAAACAAGTGTAACAATATTTCTCATAAGATTCACTCACTATTCCTGGTTCCCACATCAACACATGCAATAAGAAAAGGGGTGCGTCCACAATGTAAATCAATCAGTCACGATGCCCAAACATCATATATAGCTCACAAAATTAAAGCACAGCAAAGATCACACCTGATTGGGTTTTCCAAAATAATTTATTTTATTAATGTTCCTAACGGGTTTTCACCAATTTTAAAGAAAAAAAAAACCTCACTTCTCAAAAAAACCCAAAACACTCATTTACGCTTCAGAAGAAATCATTTAACATTTAAACCAAAACTATATTTTAAATTCTATGAATTATGTTTAAAATCCCAAGGAGAATTCATTCACTACTGGGTGTCTGCTCATCGAGAAAACATTTCAAGTGTTTTATATAAAATAAACGACTCTTTTTACACCAAATAATCATATAACAATTAATTATATTATATTATTTAATATTTATTAAAATTAATAAAACATCAAGCAATTAATAAATTCAAAATTTAATGGTGAGTGCAGTGGGGGACCTACCTCGACTTGCAATCGAAACACGATGATGCGACAGGCCTCGAGCGGGCACACAAGCACGCACAGGATGACGACCACAATTTCGCGGAATTTCCTCGCCAATGCGCTGAAACAAATGGAAAAAAACCAAAATAAATAAACAATAACTTAAAACCAGCCAACCAAATAAATGACAGAAAAGAACCACCTCAACATATTTTCAGAACACAACTCGCACCATCCACATAATTTACTAAACCACTTTAAAAATCTGCAAAGTGTTAACAAAACCACACGATTCCAAGCCAACGACCCATTTCAAGAAAACACTTAGAGTGGAAAACCATACAAAAGCGCATGACACGATGAAATATAAATTTAAAGCACTTGCACCTAAACACATTTTCAAAACCAAACTCGTAGCCTAAAAATTATTTAATAAACTATTTAAAACTTTATGAAACAATTTTGAAAAGCATACCATGACTTTAAACACACGAAACCAACTTTAAACCCTTAAAAACACTTTTAATATAAAATTTAGACCAACGCATTTCAAAAACACAATTATAAACCCTGTTATATTTTAATAAAACAAATACATGATTTAATAAAGCACTATTTGATGGCACAAAGTTGATTTTTTCAAAACCGCACTATAACACATATGAACATACCACTTTAAAAAATTAAACGCATAATAATCTCAAAAAAAATATTTGTGCAGCCCAAAAATCATTTAATAAATCAGTTAGCCAAATAATAAAACATTCTCATGGTGTGCAACAACGTTTTACCACAAAACTACACTCAAATAAGTGAAGCAACTCATCAAATGCTAAAAACAAACATTTCACCAAACAAATAATTTAAATAATATGCTAATTTAATTAAAAGCTCAAATTAATTCATCAAAAAATTCTAATAGGCGGAATCACCTACCTCAAATGTGGGCAGACCACCCGAAAATGGTGCGAAACCCCGTTCACTCCACGACCGCACCTACGGGAAGCCAAAACCACCATACACAATGAAAATCGTACCAACTAAAACAAGATTTATCCCTGAACAACAAACCCTAACAAAAATTAACACCAAAAACAACAAAATACTACCACAGTGGGGTTGCAGATCAGCTGTCTGATGGGAACGACGGGGTTAGCGTCGGCGAGACGGCAGGCCATAAGTCGGGTTGTGCAAGGCCAGATCCGGTGTGGCTGGTGGGTTGGAGGATGGAGCAGGAAAGGTGGTGGGAGACAATGGTCTGGACAAGGGGTTCAACTTAATTGCGAATGGGTAAGGGGAACGGGGTGTCGCTGGCCGAACGGAGGAGGGGCAGCGGGAGGCGGAGCAGGCATGAGGGGATGGCGGCAGCGTGCTGCTGGTCTGAGGGTGTTAGTGGGAGGCGGTTCAAGGGCATGCGGTCGCTGCTTCAAAAACCCTATGGCATTATGTTTTTTTCATTTTATTTTTGTTTTTTTAAACAAAATAAATCAGGGGTGGACGGGGGGGGGGGGGGGGCTGGGCAATGTGCACCCCCTTTCACCCTCTTTTACCTTTTTTTTATTATTATTCTTAATTTTCTTATAACATTTAATATAATTATGATAATAATAAAAGTTATATAACAAATATAATAATATACATGTTATTAATAATAATAACAATAACTTTAATAAATATAAAATAATGATAAAATAGTCATATTAATAATAAATAATAGTATTAATTTTAGGTTTATTGATTCTAAATAATATATATATTTATATATTTGTCCACCATTTTAATTAATTAAAGGAAATTTAGATTCCCCCGCATGAAGGGCGGGTAGTGCGGCGTCTATGGGGTCACTGCACGATGCCTCAACCATGTTTTTCTCAAGCGCAGACGCCGCCAAACTCACATACATGCACTTTTCTACAAAAACTCAATGTTTTAACCATATTTTAACCAAAAAACGCAACCAAACTCACAACCAAAATATAAATTTAAACACGGGTGTGACATATGTGGAATGTTATTCCTATGGTAAGAACAAAAAAAATTGAAAATCAATGTAAAGTGATCCATTTATATTAGTAAACTACCTGATACATGCTCTTAATGGATTCAATTATCACAAAACATTTCCAATGATTCAATCAAATGATCAGCAGGATTAATAAATCATTGAAAAAAAACTAATTTAAATATATTTCTAAACATTATAATTATGAAATTTATTTCAATTTACGATGTTTAGCATGTCTATTATTAGAAATATTCTACACAATTAAATTTAGTAACATCAGATGGTCAAAATTAACACTAACTATCTAATAAATGTATATTTATTTATTATAATTAATGAGTATAAATTTAAATAGAAATTAATAATTTTATGGAATAGGTTATTTAAATTTCCATGTTTATTATACGAGAGGGTAAACTTCATTTTTTGGATGTTGGGGGAAAAAGTAAGGGTTATTCTCTCCTATCTCATTTTGGATTCAAGATTGATATGACAAAGTTTTCAGACATGGAATAATGAGAAATTTATCTATATGAAATTATTTATTTTATTATACACTTTTTTAAGAGGAATTAAATATTTCTTACCACCTCACTTTCCCCAATGGTTCGTAATTCACTCAAAGAAATATTTTTAAGAAAATATTATTATGCATCTAATTTTTAGTCAAGAAAATTTTCCCCCATGTCCATATTTCTTATTTTTTATAGATATTGTTATATCTACTTATATGAATTATTATAATATTTTTAATGAAATTTAATATCTTTATAAAAGAATCTTTATGTTAATGTTTGGTGTGTTGGTATTTACCATTGACTTCAAATTTTTCCAAAATTTAAATGGAATATGATTTTATATTACATTTTATACTAATGTATGTTCCTTACACCTTCATTTTAAATATTTAGGAAACATACTCTATATTTTTTCATGAATTTATAAAATAATAATATTCCCTTTATTTAATAATTTTTTTAATATATGAATAATGTAAAGAGTATTTATTATCCCCAAACTAAGTTAATTTTCAGCCCTTTATAAATGTATCCTCTCATCTATGCCAACATCATATAATACTTCTCATATCTGAATAGTAATATTATATGTGGATACAATCCCCCTTCTTTATATTGATGAATTTTGGAAATTTCTATTTAGATCGTCATGTAATCCATCATTTTTAAGTAGGTTATTTATGTTTTTTCAAAATATGAATGTTTTCATGTTCTCTTTTCATGCATAGTAATATTTTCTTATTATATTAAAATAATAAATAGTATATCTATCCCATAAATTAGGTGTAGTTTCATATCTATTGATATGATTATTTAATATATGAAAAAAATTCTTGACCAACTCTGTTATGAGAAGAATAGAAGTGATTCTCTTACATTATATATAATGGGATATTCGGATAAAAAATCCTCACCCATAATGTTATGAATTATATTCTTATATCTCTTACATATTCCTGTTATTTCAAATTTTCTCATGTTTTCGTGACACATGTTATATATTATTCTCATATCTATATTCCATTATTTATGATTACTGATTCACATATATTGGGCTATGATGTTCTAAATTGTTTTTCACGATCCTTTAATAAAATCTCATACCCACATGCATATCTTATTATCACTTATGATCATAAATTTTTTATATTTTATATAAATTATTACTCTATATCAGATATCCCTCTTTTATTATGTTTCTCTTCCCCATGTAATGGTGATGGTTATATCGTTTTTTAGTCTATATGAGAGTTTATTAGGTGCTGATTTTAGTGGAATGTTCACACGTTTTATAAAATATGTTTTATATATATTTAATTTCTAAATACACTTATCCATTGGATTATGGGATTTCATGATTACTAGTGAGATTTAATTTTGAAATTATGCAAATGATGTAAAATAAATACATGTATGATTTGGTATTCTCACATGGAATAAAACCCTATGTGTAATGTATGTGTTTTAAATATTAATCATTAATGTGTGGGTATGGATAAACAAAATTACATTATAATTTTTCATGATTAATTTATGTACTAAATAGTGGTTACCTCAATGATATTGTACCATGGTTGAGGGATATTAATTTAGGTTTGGAATTAAATGGTGATTGTAATATAAAATTATTCAAAAATGGAAGGGTATTTTGAAAAGTTTTTTTTTCAGATCTTTGATTAAGGGAAAATATTATGCCTTGATTTTCATGATGTAATAAATGAAAATAAGACATTATAGTTAAATGGATATTACAATGGAATGATGATTTTAAAATTAATATTCATTTCAATTGTATATGAATTTAACTATTTTATAATTTATAAAATTACACCATAATGGTATGAATTATACTATAATAGAATGAATTATATTTGTTATTTTAAAATTCATATATTTATTTAAAAATCCATTATAAATAAGATGATGAAGTGTGATAGAATTTTATTCTACATTATAGTGATGTAAAAGATAGTCAACCAATCAAACTGATGGGTGTTGTGAATATAAATAAATTTTCACCATATTTTAGCATAAATTTATCATTTTTTAATGGTTAATAACATCATTTTGATTTTGGTTATTCTACATTAATGATGTATGCAGATTTCATTTTTATTTTGAATTTGTTTCAATATGTTCTTAAATTTTAATGTTAATAATATGATATTTCATTTTTGACGATTATGATGGAGATGTTTCATTTAATGTATGCCCATTATTTACGAAATAAAAGTGATGGAATAAAATTATTCATGTTTATTTAACATATTATTTATTTCATATATATGTAAGGTAACACTTGAAAAAATTGAAAGAAGATATTTTTATAAGTGAATTATAAATCAAATATTTTTCTTTGTTAATGATACTATCCTAGATAATTATGTGTGCAAGGGTGTTTCTAGGTCTCGATATGGAATAAATTTCTTTTATTATGTTATTGAAAACTATAAATACCTTTTGTCCTTCCATCTATTTTTGTTTACTTCCATAATATAATTGGTTAAAATCCATATAATGTTAATTTAGTCAAATAATCATTTATTAATTGTGTCATAAAATGAAAAAAGGGAGATGATATTCACTAATTCAAACTACTATTAAGGAATCTAGTATGATCTTTTGTATTGTGGTCTCCTAAATTTTTATCAAAGTGATCATGTTTTTATATTTAATTCTGTTTCATTGATTATGATGTGTCAAATGAATTTTAACAAATATATTTGGTTATGAATTTTATTTTCATTGTAAATCATTTCAATATAGTTAATAGAAAATAAAATGTTTTTTATATGATAGCCTATGAAAAATTTTATTATAAATAAACATCGAAAATATATTATTCCAAAAATATATAATATGTTTTTTGAATTAGATATACAAAAATGAAGAACTATTATTTTATGTAATTAAATTATATTTCTAATATCCCCAATAAGATCTTTATGGATATCCCTTATAAGAAAAAATATAACTCTTCTAAAAGATGTTCATTTCATTTATGAAACTATATTTAATGATTTAGTACACTCTATGATTCACGATCTATATAAACCCCAATATTAATGTATAATATAATAACATATCATTAAAATGAACATGTTTCTACCCCAAGAATAATTCAACTCATCCCATGGTATTGGTCTCAATTTTTAGTCTTAAATAATTAAACTTGATTGATAGATGTTTCTTAAACATTATTTTTTTCAACCATTTAATTGTAAAAATTATTTGACCAATGAAACTGCCTGCAAACCATTTATAATATTCATACAACTATGAGAAAACATTTACCACTTTTAAAAATTTATATTCTACAATTAAAATTTCATAAAACAACATCAAAAAATGTTAGAACCTATCATGATATCTTATTTTGGGGAAAGATAAATCATGATGAATTATTGTTTCATATAGGAACTTACATACATACAAAATGGTGTAGTAGAGACCTTTATCACATCATGGTTTAGAAAAAAACATAGACTTGAATTTTATTAACACTACAAATAATGGTTTAATTTTATTTATTTTTCTAATAATATCTTAACTAAAACCTCGCACACATTAAAAAATTTCTCATTATGTCTCTACATATATAAAAACAATGGAAATCACATCAAAATATCATTTTGGATATCCTATAAAACATTTTTAGAGACATTATAACTAATTTACATCATATGTTACATCATATGTAACAAATTGTAAAACATTAATCAAAAATCATGTTGGATTATGTTTTAAAAAATATATAGTAGTATCTTTTACTAATTATATATTTTTTTTGTAAAACTAAATAATCCAATTTCTGTTATCCATAATGTGTGATACCATGAACCTTTATAGAATTTGTAAAAACTATGAATTATATAATCTACAAATATAAAACATCAGTGGAATGTAGAAAAAAATTAGTGATACTATAACTGTAATGGGATCCTACATGATCTCGATCATACACACATTTCATAATACTTTTCTCCACAAAATGGATCATATGTAATATGCATAATCATATAATCCTTTTTTTCCAACACACTATGTGACCAAGACATGAATAGTATATCCATTTTATATATCCACCTTATGTGTTATTAAATCAATGATTATGGAATAAATAGATGAAAAAATACATAAATTTTCATTCATCCTGGGGGATGCGATTACCTAATTCCCCTTATATATGTAGATAATACTTCATGAAAATTGGTTTTCAACCACACAACCCTATTAATAAATTATAAATGTATTGTAAAAAATTATATATAAAGAATGAAAAATTATGTATTTTGTTAATAATTGTACTTTCCAATATAATTTAAAAGAATTTTGGAAATTGAAAATTTTGAAATTCCTTAATAGCTTACAACGTAAGCATGTTGTTCTAAAAAAATACAATAAGTTACAAATTATTTTTTCCATAATAAAAATAATTATATTTATATATATATAATATAATTTTTTTTACCAATGTAAATATAGAGTAAATATAAATTTTTTTTATATAAACATTTCTATTAAATAATTATAAATTAACCAAAATATAATATAAATATATTCAAATATAAAAATAATAATAATTTTTATATTAATGACAGTAAAATATAAAACATTAATTATGATCTATTTTTTCAATATGTAGTATCATATTTTAAACATTGTTTGTAAAATTGATTATCTTGATATTTTAATCTATCATGTTTGATCACAGATTATCATCATTTAATTTTCTAGGGTTTTCTACCCTTTAAATCATGATTTTGTCTCTTTATTATCTATATTAAAAAGGGGAATCTAATTTTAATATTCAGTGTTGATAATCATACATCCCCAAGGATGTACCACGCTTTATCAAAAGAAGAAAAAGGTTATATTTAATAAAATATATCCCATTAAAATCAATATAGAGAAGATTTATAAAATATTTATAATTTATAATTCCTTATCCAAGAAAAATATTAGGACAATCAGGGAGACCTATGGCATTTAAGTCATTGTTTACATGGATGTCCATGACTCCAAGACTTTATCAGGTCACCTCATAAACGTAAATATATCTAATGAATAACTCATAATTTTATAATTATAGTGGGACAAAATGGGAAAATAATTTTCATGAAGAAAAAAGTGTGTAAGATCAATCGATTTAGGATATGCATCAAGAAAACTCAAAAATTAAATTTATATATTTTAAATCCTTTTAATATATATAAATTATATATAATAATTTGAACACACACTAAATGAAATATTTTTAGTGTATCAAATGAATAGATACATAGTTATATTGTTACATTATAATTAATCATCAAATTTTGTATAATTACATACTTAATATATCCATCTAAAAATAACATTCCTAACACTTATCTTCATTACCCATGGAAAAATGGAAACATACAAATACCGATGATCTCAAAAGATTAGTACGGGAAAAAAAATTAATGTGTTAGGGATAACATATTAATTTAAAATAAATATGTGAAATAATAATGACCATGGTAGAAATATATGATTAATAGAATAAAATGATGGAATTATTAGAATTAATCGTATGATTTGATGGTATAATTTTATTTAATATCATTTTTATGTAGAACGGAAAATGTGTTATCATAAAAGCATAACATATACCATGTTAGAATAGTGGGAAAAATTTAATCCTGAATTTTAGTTATGTAATTTAGAAATGTGGAATAAACATAGGTAAAGAAAATCATAGAACATGTGAAGGATATCATCCAATCCAAACATATAATTACAAAGAAATCTATTAACACTAGTTCTATGTAAAATATTGTGGACTTGGATAAAATCCCATGTCCCATGAAATAATCATCATATGATATATAACGTTTACACAATGAATTTTTTGGATATACAATTTCATACCCATCCATCGCTTACTGATAAATTATATATATTTTTACTTTAATAAAATAGTCATACATCTATTCTTGGGTAACCTATGTAAATTTAATGGGGTCGTAATATTTTAATTTAGTTTTACATATAATGAAATTATGAATTGGAATTGATGAAAATGACATTTATTTTATCTAAAAAAATTATCCTAATGAATTTAGAGGATGGAAAATATATATATTTAGTTTTTAAAGTGGATGGATATTCCAATTAAAAAAAATTAAATTTATGAAAAAACAATAAATGATATTTATTTTATGTTCTACTAATATTATTTTAAGATAAATATTGATGCTGGTATTGAATTAATTTTATAAAAAGGAAAAAAAGAAGTTTTAGATATTATTATATTATTAAATATCCTAATATTGTATCCTTAAAAAGTAACAATGGTTATGATAATAAAATATTTAATGAAAGATATAATTTTAAAATTCAATTTAAAAATATTTTCAAAATGGATACAAAAACACTTTAATTATTTTATTTTGAGATATAAATCGTAATAAAGTAACAATGAAAAGGAAAAAAGGTTATGGTGACTAAATTTATAGTGGGTGGTAATAAATATATAGAAGTGTACAATAAAATTTAAATATATTAAACTATTTTAATAGAAAACACATTAAAATTTAATTCAAATATTAATTCTAGAATATATAAAATGAAAATCTAAGGGCTATAGATGATAATAAATATTTTTCAATCAAAATTTTAAAGTAAAAAGTTATATTTTAGGACTAAATATATAAATATAATAGAAATGGATAATATAGATGACAATAATAATTGTTAACAACATCATATTTTTATAAATTATGATCTCTATTAAATAAGAAGATGTTGATTTGAAAATTAAATTTCCATAGAGAATGAAATTGGAAGTAAAATTTTTGAAAGTTAAAGGTATTATACTTAAAAAATAAAAGAACATAATAATTTTTTAATTCATCTATATTGTAAAATTATTAATTTTTTAGTTAATTACATTAATATATATTTACTTATTTCCCATTTACTAATCATTAATACTCATAATTAAATATATGAAATTAATTATTCAGTTTTTTATATTCTTGATTACGTATAGAGGATCCCCCCTCTCTATTTTCTCATGTTTTAATTTTCTTTAGAATGGTCATGGAAATTATATATATGAGTTTGATAATGTTATAGAGTTACATTATTATTTAATGCATGTTTCCATAATATTTTATAATGAAATATGATATATTTAAAATTTTACATATTTAATTGAAAAAATATTTGATTTTATTAAAAAATATACATTTATATATTTCAGTTACATAATAATAAACACATGAAAAATACATATTTTTTAATTCACTTTATGGTTTAGTGGTATCCTTGTAATAATTGGTATATAATTGTCCAACACTAATATTTCCAAATCCATATTAAAATATTATAACATCAAACCAAAAAAACAATATATTAAAAACATCAACATTCAATAAATCCAAAGCGTCGATGCCATCACCAAATAAATTATTTGGGTTATGAGGTCACAAAATTAAACCCACCTTGATCCATTACCCTTTAGCCATCACTATATCCCCTTAATTGATGAGAACCAAATTCCATTGTCTCTTAGTAAGAAACCCATCAAGCCTTCATTGATTTTACCATCCAACGTCTCCTTATAGTGATATGAATAATTGAAATATATCCAACCATGGCAGCTATAGAGAATCATTGTGAACTAAACCATCATTGATATGCTACACTATAATCTCAAAACAGCCACAAGAAAATATAGATTTAAACTCTTTTCCAGAGAGAAACCACAGGGAGAAGACTTCAGTGAATGAATAATCACCATAAGAAACACTTTTTTGTATGTAATTTTTAAGCAAACCACACCCAAAGTAAAGAAAACCACTACGTAAAACATCCCCCAAAACATCATCACTGTCACTCGAGATGAAGAACAATGATCCTAATTCAATAGATAGGCACCAAAGAAAAATCCTCCTACGAAAAAACCATAAAATACATTAACAAAAACAAAATCCACCCAAAAAAACAACATTAATATATATCGAAGTCTTTCATGATATCCATGGTAGAAAGAGCAGAGCTTGTGTTGACCATAACCGCGATAACGCGAATTTGAAAATTGAATAATTTAAATCCTGTTTTCATTTTAGATAATGAGAAGAATAAAATGCATGAAATATCCCCCCTGATACCCTTATGCACTCAATATGAAAAGAAAAATTTCTCCATAAGATCCCCTAAACTAGTCCAACATAGGGACCATAATGAACGATCTGGATGAAAAATTTGATAATACATGAACTAAGTCTTCTTCTGTGAACCATGACACCATGAATAGAAAAAATAAGTCGAAGCTCAAAAACATGAAATGGAAATGATAACCCCGCCAGGAAGAAGGGGAAGGTAACAATAGATCAATAAAGGAAGATCTAGAAAGAGATATAAAGAATCTAGTAGGTTTATATCCATCTATAACACCTCCCAAAAAAATAAAAATATCACTTGAATGATATAGGGGAGTGGAGGAGGAAAAACAGAAAGGAACGGGGGATTCGACACAAATTCCAAGTAACTGAGCTCTTGATTTGGATTAACTACTCTATAAAAACCTAGTGGTGCGATAATATGATTAATATTCCACTCATATATGAAAATACTCATGTTTTTGTATCCATCCATGATAGAAATTGAACAACCTAATGGATTTTGATAATTTTATTTTTTGTAAATGAATGAGATTAATGTAAATATAATATTTGTAATGTAGGAAGGGAATTTTTAATAAATAAGTATAATTACATTAAGATTAAAACAAGATACATATAATTATTACTAATATTATATTTTACTTAACAAATGAGATGTTCTGATTTATTATGAGGGAACTATCTATAATATATTTTTAGGGGTTTTGGATGATCACTATTGAAAATCTAAAAGAGATATTATTAAAGGAGAATAAATGATAGGTGGAGTTTGTGTGAACCCATAGCTTTTTAAAAAATGAATAAATGTGTTTTTTAAATTTTAAAAACACATTGGAGATGTTCTTGGAGTTATGTTGGAGGAGACTAAATACATATGTTAAAATATCCAAATGTTACACATATTAATGAGGAAGTAATGATGTAGAAATATTTGGAGATGATTATTAGAAAAATCAGTTTTTATAGAACTTTACATTAAACATAATCGGCAATATTAATAGTTATATAAGGCTAAGGATAATAAATTTTAGTAGTTTAGAATGAATTGTTCAAAATTTACAAGATACATTGTAGATATATAAAAAAAATTTAATATATCATTAATGAAAAAAGAAAAATACACACTAATTACACAAAATGATACACTATTTTATGAGAATATTATAATGAATACTAGGTTCTTTCAAAAATATAATCCTTTAGAATTTTTGATAATATTCTTGTCCAAGTATTGAAGAAGTGTAGAAGAAAATCCCAGTAGTGGAAATTGAAATTTTGTGATGAAATTGATATGTAAAAGTATATATGATGATACATAATTTTGAAATGATGATCTTACCCAATATATAAGAGTGAATTTCTATGTTTGATATAACATTAGATATGAGTTGTAAAATCCCACTGATATGTAAAGGAACATTCTAAGTTAGAGAATATAATATATAGTGTTAGAAGCTCTTTATGATATGTAATGGTATTTTTTCTCAACAAGTAAAAGTAATATAGAAAATTTAAACATAATATTTTCATGACCATTTTATATAATGTTAAATAATTTTACTTTTATTAGTATAAATTTATTTTATAAAATAAATGGAATGAAATTTTATAACCTTGAATTACCCATTGATACAAAATCTATTGAATTTCATGAATATTGATTTTCTCATAGTTGTATAAAATTTTCCAGTTGGTATGAATTATGAAACTAATAATTTACAAGATTCACAATAATATATAGGAGTATAAATTTCATACATTAATGTATTAGAAACTATTATTTTCTAATAAATTACAACACAGTAGTATGTAAAATTAACTATATACTAAAATATAATCAAATAGAAAAGGAAAAAATCATTGAAATAAATTTATTGTTAAATATTTGACACATGATGATTTCTCACTAGAATATTCCCAAAGTCTCATGTCCTCATTCTGATATTAAATAGTAAACAAGATATTTTTTAAGGGTTTCTTTTATATTATAAGAGATATATAATGGTTAATGATATTTAAAATTTTAATATTATAGGAGATCAAAATATGATGATGCTGTGATTTTCATCATGGATTACAAAATAATTTATGTTATGACTATTGCAATATTTTAACCAAAAGTAAATGGAGAATCAGTAAAGGAGAAATTTTTTCATTGATTAATGTTTTCACCCTATGAATTAGGGTCATGTCATGGTAATGTTTATGCATGTTTTCATTAAATGATTATAATTGAATACCTATGGAATTCATGAATAAAAAGATAATAATAAAATATTTATAAGATCAATGCTATATTTTCATAGGGATTTAATTATAATTTTTTGAATTTAATAATTTGATCAAACTAGACCATTTTTTAAGAGATTTATCTGACTAGATTAAATGAGAATGTTGGATTTTATGTAATTAAATTAGATAAAGAGGATATTGAGATGATCACAATGATGAAATTGGGGGAATATATCTATATTCAAATTATACAAATAATAATCATATGATTTTAGGAATTATGTCTATGAGATTGGTAAAAGGTCAATTTCTTACTTGAAAGTAACTCAATAATTATATATATATATATTATTTGTATAAATGGGTGAACATTTATTGACAGAGAGAAATGATATCTCTTTTCTGTTAAATTTTTTTACTATCAAGGAAAAAGTATAATATAATAGCCGATGAAGGTGATACTCTAGCATAATAATTATCATTGAAAAAAGATGATAAGAAATATTATAAGATATAAATGGGGAAACTGGTTCTATAAACTATCCTATGATATACCTATATCATGAAAGATGATTCAGAATGAATTATGTAATAGTATATGGTAATTAACATGTTTAATTGTTGATTATTATAGATGAGGAGACAATAAGAAATTGAACTGTTCCATTGATTAGTATCCCACAAATAGTTTGGAATCTATATTACATAAGTATAAATATGTGAATGAAACTATATAATATATTCATATGGATATTGAATAATCTAGTTTTAGAAGAAGAATTTTTTATTGTGATGAAAGAAATCCCATGTATACTAATGATATTTTTTATGAATATTGTTATAATAAACTCTTGTTTATTTGAAGGAGGTACTTTTGTAAGAACTAGTATGGTGAGATTGAAACCTTAGGTATATAAAAAATGATTTTGGGAAGATAATAAATTGTACCCATTTTATGATATTTTGGGTATTTAGTTCTCAAAATTTACCTAATCGTTGAATGGATATAGTCACCCACACCATTGGGTAGAACTTTTAAAAATAATAAGTGATGTTTTATTACATTCATGACTTTATTTAATTTGGTAATTATTTTCTTTATTATTTTTTATCAGATGGATTAATATATTAACCAATAATATTTCCTTGAGTACTGAGTGGGAAATTAAAATTCTATAAGAAATAAAAAATGAAACTGAATTATTAAACTGATATGAGGGCTAATATAGGTTTCCTGTGATTGTATCTAAATTCATTATATGTTTTTAATAAGATATATAATATATGATCATTTGAAAAAGATGTAAAATTTCTATATCCAGAAAATATATTTCCCATATCTGTCAGTACAAACGTTGATGTTTTAGAAAAAATGCTGAAGAATAATTTGAATAATGAGGGAAGGAATTTAAAGAAGTGATCAATGGACAAATAGGGAACTCCATTAATTGAAAATTTTCATAGTGATAGTTTATATATTATATCAATTCATATTTTCTCATTTAAATCAAAAAAATCACAATTATATGAGTACAAGAGTATAGAATTAATTGAATAACCATTAAATAATTTTATGGATTAATTAAATATGTTTCATGCCAAAATTTTCAATCATATATTTATATTTATCTAAGAACTTCACGATCAGGACACATAGATTTTAATAGATTGATTTCAATGAAAAACGAATTAATAGAACAACATAATAGATGGAACTAATTCTTTAATGATTTGAAATCAAAGGAGGAATCCTTGATGATCAGTACAGAAAATTTCTCTATATTTTAATATTATATCAATATAACATTTAGTATATATCTAATATAACAAAAATATGTAAAGAGATAATCCATACATTATAATAAAACCTTTAAGCTACAATGAGTGTTGTGAATAAATAATAACATATAAAAGGTTAAATTGTAAAAGATATTGAAAATTATTAAATATTTTTAATAATATTAATTTTGATTTGATGAATATTTTGAGGATCAAATGTATATATCAGGTCAAATCACTTGAATATGAATAGAACACAATGAATTTAAAATTTTCATTTTCTAGAGGTCAATATGATAAATATACAAATCACACAAATTTAGTCATCAAAATGAACCAAGATGATATGTGATAACCTAAAAGTTATTATTAAGAATCATTATTCTATAATGATTCACTCTAGTGGAAATATGAACCTTCTATAAACTTTTGAACAATCCACTAAATTCCTAGGGAGAAAACAAAACATTTTCCCCCATATTTATGTTTTCACTATTGTGGATTCATCTACATGTATATGTTAAAAATAAAAGTATGGATATTTATTGTCAAATGGAAGTGGTATTAAATCGAACCTAATGTCATTTGGAGATATGAGTATATAAAAGAATCATGATTCCACAGAAGATAAAAAATATACAATTTTTTCAAAAACTCACCATGATATAAAATATATAATGAAAATAGAAAAATATATATTAATATTTCCTTTATATGGTTGATTATATTGGATTCCTTGGCCTATTCATAATGAATTTTGTCATAATTTATTTGTTTTTAGAGATAAAAGGGTATATATTATGGTGTAGAAAATCTATGTATGCGAATAATTCATAGAATAATATGGGAGTGAATGTTTCGATAAAAAATATATTTTTATTTTTGTAGAATTTATATGATCATTTTAATATAATTTTTCATTATAATAAACCAATATGATAGAATTTATATTTATTTTCATAAATTATTTGATAACATTCTTTGCACACAAAACTGAAAATTAATGAACCATGGTTGAAGTATTATATCATATATAATAAAACCCTTGGATAAGAGAGAATAAATAATAGTAAATTATTTATAGAATATTTGAATAAAATATTTCCCTAATAAAAATTTAATGACGAAAAAAATGAGTACTTGGTTTGAAATTTTTAATAATAGAATTATTTAATGTCAAAGTATATATTTTTAAGTTATTTGTTTATCCAAATTATGTACCATGATCAGTAACCAAAATTTGTTTCGATGAAAAATATCAGTTAAATATGATTAATAACTCATAAATTGGTTATAATTTACAATGAAATTGTGAACAAATCATTTAAGTATAAAAAGTGAATTTTTTGAAAACCATTTTTATGTGAACACTGCAATTATATTTTAATAAATAATAATAAAATAGATTTTTGAATTGTATTAATGTGAATATTAGTTATTATGTTAAAACAAATTCCGTCATGTTATGATGATTACTTGGAAGATAAATAGAGTTGGTTCATTTTGTTCTTGAACGATGAATTGGTATAAATTTTGTTTTGTTCACATTTTATGGGTTCATTTTTAAAATCAAATTATTAGAATTTTAGTAATTTAATTTGATAAAATTGTATTTGTATATAAAATTTGAATGTACGAATTTTATAAGTAGGTTCACTTCTTTTTTGGCCAAAATGATGAGTTTGGAATGAAATTTTTTTACTAAAGTAAACAATAAAAGAGTTTTTGTGGGTTAAATTAACGAGATTTAGGTAAAAATAACATAAATATTATTTATACCCTATTTATTGAATTTATGACAACAAAATATTATCCCTTATTTTAAATTTATTAAATTTGAATCCACATAACCATAGAAGTGATCTTATATTATTTTAATGATTTGAATAAATACAGGTGTTCCATTACCCAATAATATAAAATGAAAACTACTATACTCTATAATTAAAAATATATATCTACTGAAATAGCTTAAAAAAATATAACTACATCACTTTGCAATATCCCTATACATGTTTTAGAAATTTTGGTCTTTTCAACCATGTTCATTCATGTCAACTTCTTCTCATACCTCGTTCAAACCTATAAAAACCATTATTAAATTATAACATCTATATCTCCAATAAAATGTTTTTTTATTTAATTTACACCCATTTTTTATTTTATTTTAAATAATTTGTGAAGATAAATCATCACTAATATGTATGTGTCAACTACCACCTCCATGAAATGATGTGTTTCATTTTTTCTTCATTATCTCTCATAGATGGTTACATTCATAAATTTAACGAATATATAAATTTAATTTATGATATAATAATGATTATAGATATTTACATTATTATTTACCTATATTTCATTCCAACCATTGAAAAATTAATAACATTACTCATGAATATGTACATATTATCACCTCGGTGAAGTGATGTAATTAAAATTTTAATGTCACACTATATGACTAATCATAAAAATGTATATAATTAATAAATATTATTATTATGACTAGTAAAATAATTTTAAAATTATGAAACCTTGAACAATGTATAATAAATAGAACTATCGAACCAAAATATACATTGAATGCTAACCACTTTTCAGCTGAATATTGAATTTAATGATGAATTATTAATAAAAGGTAATTGGATATTATGTGGGAATGATTTATAGTAATATATATATATATATATATTTATATAAGAATATATTTCTTAAAATAATTATAATAAATCAAATTTTTTTATAAAGGAGGATTTAATTCATAAAAAGAAAGAATGGACATCACAAAAGGGTTTATGTTGCAATCTCATCTATTAATTGGGTTTTATTTGTTAATTTTAAATAGATTGAAATAATGTTATTCTTATCTTTTAAAAGAAAAATATTTTCTTATCCTCTTCTTATTTCTTTTTCATGCTTGGAGTTCATCATCATCACCTTAGAAATTAAAAAGATCATCTTTTAAAAAAAATTGCTATTTTATTTATCCTCATAAGTCAAAAAACCTTTTCTTCCAAATTAAATCCATAAAAAATGTTCTATACAAGTTATGAACTATACAGGAACTGATTTATATATTTTATTTTATTTTCATTTGAATTTATTTAATTTTATTAAATGAATCGTTTTAAAATGAGTTTTTGAATAAGTCATTTTTTGCATTTATCACTAATGATAAAAATTAATATTCTTTAAAATGTTTATTGAATAAATGAGTTGTACCATGTTCATTCAAATTTCTTTTCATTCAATATTCATTTAAAATTATCATGGATTATTTTTAATTAAAATATTTCTCTCAATTGTCGGTAAATTTTCCTTCTCTTAATGTTCAAATGAATAATGTTTTCCCCCTATTTTTAATGAAAAAACAAAATTCCTTTTAAGAGGTGGTTTTTATCTATTCAAACATACATCAATATTTTTTATTATCAACCTTGGGTGTTTTGTAGTGATATCAAATATTTTCATTCTCTAAATTCATTATGATGATGACCTTTTAAGGATAACTCAATGATGCCCATTACATCCCCATGGGTTAATTATGTTATAATGAATTGTCTCTGAAAACCATTTCTTATCCATGAGTTTATGATATTGTTCAATTATCAATGATTTTATTATCATGTGGAGGTATTATGTATTATTTTTATTATGTGATGGTTATGCCATGATATATGTATCCCTCAAACACAAAAGTTACAAATTTATACCTCCTCAAATAATATGAGTTGTAATGAGGAGTGAATCGATATCCATATGGCACTAAATAAACAGTAGTAGTCCTGGAAGTGAGCCTTGACTAAGGAAATGGTTGAGTCGGGAGTAAACCCAATACACTGGGAAATATATAAACTATCTTCATAGTGATACCTGACCATGGTAATGATTTTATATTATTATGTGTATTCCAAAAATATATGTCTTATTTTTATTATTTTTTCTAATGGATAATGATTTATTATTAACGATTCCTCATTGAATGATTGTGTATAAATTTCATAAGTTTTGATCAACTTGTAAAATTATTAATATTATTTTATATATACTTATGATCATTGATTGTTGTTTCAATTATTTATCCTTAGTGATAATCTAAGAATATATATTATTTGGATTTTTATTCCATAGGTTTAGTCAAAAGGTATTATGTAGGGTATGTGTATGAAATATAGCATGATGGGAATAAATTTTTAGGGTATTTTTAATATTCATTATTAAATAAGTTGACTGTGTATATAATATCCAAATATAATTAACGTTTAGGGTTCCAGGTCATGTTTTATTTTGAGATATATTAAATAATGATCTAAAAAGATGTAATATTTATATATTCATTTCATGGATATCATTGTTTTATATCAAATAAAGGTTTAGTTATTTTAGGATAATATTTTTTGAGAAAAATGATGATTGATTTGAATACAACCTATAATTATTTAAATAAGTATTGGATGATCCTCATATTTCATATGTTGATAACAAAAGTTCCATAATTTAGGACATATTTGGAATAATTTATGAGATATTTGGAATAATTTATTCTTCATATGTTGATAAAAAAGGTTCCATCACAGTTTTCATTTTTATTTTTAGTAAATGATTATTACTATGTGGGATCATTTTAATAATTAATGTTTGAACTAATGCAATGACCATCCACATAAGAAACCAATTGAAAGTGTATATGGGATGAAAAATATTGCGGTTATTCTTATACAACTATTTTTATCTAGAATGGTATCACAAATTATTCTGAAATTCAAAACTACCAATAGAACGAATAACTCAGCATTAATTATTTTATGAGAAAACATATTCTTTCCAATACTGGTTCCTTTGATAAAATAATTGTGAAGAAATGGATCAGCACTACTAAAAATGATGTTCTTCATTATTTGGTTCTCATATTGTGAGAGGGTAATTTCGGATGTGTGTATCTTTTAACATTTTTCTGATAAATGTTAGAATAATATTAAATACACGTGAAAAGGGTGGAAATTTACTCCATGACATGGAGATATTTTTGGAAAAAAATTTACAAAAGGATTTTCCTAGAACTATTCAATCCAAAATAGAGTAAATTTGGTTAACTATAGAAGAAGGATGATGAATCCAATAGTACGTATGATGAAAATTTCTCTAAAATTAACTATTATGGTAATTTATAGTTTAAAAAAATCATTGATATTTCCTTTAGGATATTAAGACCATGTCTTTAAAAGTAATTTTCATGATGTGATTTTGATATCTACGTAGAAATAATTCAATGTGAAATCACAATAAAAAGTAATATTTGAATTTTTTTTATTATTATGGATTAGTGGAAAATAAGTGAAGGATTTATTTTTAAGGAAATTATAATAATATAACCCATGGAAGAATGAAAATTAATCATTATTCATTCCAGATTATGTGGAATAAATAATGTGACAAATTTCCATAAAGTATTTTTTAAAAAATTTTAGTATGTAAGTGATGTTTATTGTGAAAAATAATGTATAAGGGATGCGAAAAAGTCATCCAATGAAATTTATGGAGGAAAATATCAACCTAATATGGATCCCAAACTCAATTGAAATTTCTTCTTAGTGTATGAAAATTATTCCAATCAGAAAATGAATTTAGGGGTTGATGATGACAGTCATCATCAAAAACCTCTTAAAACCAAAGAAATGTGAATAATTTATGTGATCACAATGACCAATGTGGTAAAAAATAATTAGGTGGTTAAATGTACACTTAAATTACACTATTGAACTAAAAATGTTGTATTTTATTTTATCTCTTCCCATACTTTTCATATAAATAATTTTCTAAACTTGTCACTTCACCACATCTATAATTAAATTTTGAGTTAGTAGTAATTATTTTAATGATGATTTCATATGAAGTGCATAAATCATATATGATATAATTTTATTGGAATGTGATTCCTTGATATTTTATTACACCCTTTAGTTGAATATGATGTTATTTTTATCATGAATAAATATAGTTTATATAAATATCTTAACAACTGTTGAGGAAGTGATGTAAAATTTTATATTTTAAATAAAATTATAATCATTTAATAATGAGATGTTAGATGAAAAATTATAATGTAAATAATTTAGAATATACTCATGTTACCACCTATTCACAGGGGGTATTAATATAAATAGGTATGGGGGAATCATTACATTGAAGATATTTCAATATTTTAGGAAGATCATTACATTTTTTTAAATACATTTCTCATTTTCCCCAAATAATGATGTAGATTTTTCTAAATAACTCATATATTGTGAAACATGTACTAAAAATCTCCATATATTTTGACCTTAATTGAGTTTTAGGTGTTAAATATGTAAATCCAAGTGAATTTAAAATAGAGATTCATAAGCCTAGGATCACTAGTGTAGGGTGTATATGTTGTTTTTTCTTAAGAGAAATCATGGTTCAATGAAAAATTGTATTGGTAGTCAAGAACATCGAATTATCACTATTAATAAAAAGTATAGTCTACTCCATATTGCTGACTTGTTTGTTAAACAATATTGAACTGAATACATTTAAAATATTAACATCCATTCTAGATATCATCAATACATTGCAATGAAGGAATATATACCCATGATAGGCCTCTAAATGATGACTGATCATTGTGAATTTATACTAATGCCACAAGGAAATTCCAGGAAAAATATTATCATCATATATCTAATGAGTAGAAACACTAGAGTTTACCTTCTCTAGTTTTTGTAACTTTTTATAAATTTAGTTTATATATATTTAATGAGAAAGGAAGAACATGTGTATAATTTTGGGATTGTATTGAAGACAATGAGGATGGAGTAGTTTTATGACAAAACTACTATGTATGAATATTTTCTATCTAATGCTTCATTATTGGAATATATAATATCATAGAAAGGTATATCAGTTGATAATTAAAAAATTGATGTTATCAAGTAGTGGATATGATTAAAATTAGTGACTGAGATTTAATGGTTTATTGGGATGGATGGATACTACAAATAATTTTTTGTTGAATTTATTGTTGATGTCTAATAAACTAACCATGTAGTCATGAAATGTATCCATGTTATATTGTATGGATAAATGTTATGAAAATCTTACAGATCTAAAATAAGGGGTTTTCGTTGGTTTTTTACTCACATTAACCTATAGTATATATGTTTTATTGATCAATAATTACTAATCAATGTAAGGATAATTAATCATACATCTATATAATGAAATAATAACATCATATTCTTCTCAATAATTAAATCCACCTAATTAAACTTACTAACTCTTGATCTAGAGAAGGATGATGTAATTTTTGAATTATGAATTTGAAGCTAGTGCATCAATGGAAAATGGTGTGATATAGTTTCTTATAATAAAAGCGTGAAGTATATAATCACACAAGAAATAGTTGAACATGTTCCAAAGGTGATGTATAGAGTTGGTTAATAATTATTACAGCTAATTACACTCGCAGTTGGGGAAGGGGAATAAGGGGGATGATGATCTTAGTCAGAAGAAAAATATAGGTTATTTTTACGATGAGGATTGAAGGATATTCAATACAAATTTAATTAGAGAGTATAGATCATAAAATAATGAGTAAATGGGACATATCCTATATTTATTAAATAAATTTCCAACAATATATCCATATGAGGATTAATGAGGTGTAGAGGGATTTTGTGGAACTCCAAGGGAAGGTGAGGAATGTTCCAGACTTTTACCACTACTATGATGGAATGATATTTTTTAGGAACCATGTGAGTGTGCCCTATTAATTCCATAATTCCTGATAGAGTTATAGCCTAATGCTTACATTTCATCATTATTTATCCATCTTGGTGGTATGAAGGTGTATAGATATGTCAAATAGTATTACTGTTGAGACATTATAAAAAAAGGTTATTTCCTTTTAGGTATCATGATTCATTTTATGTCAACAATTTAAGAATCAATTATAGAATACTAAGGGGTTTTAAACAACATTAAAATAAAATAATTTAAATTGGAGAATATCACAATGGATTTAATCATTAGACTCCCCACTACATAAAACACTAATAAGGTTTTTTTATAGTTGACCAGCTATTAAATTCTAAAAATTTAATTAATATTAGATAATTTTTATATCTAGACCACTTTTATTGAATTTACATTATAGATGTGGTAAGGATTCATGGGTTACCAAATTATATAGTATCTGATTGGGATATGAGGCTTCCCATGATTTTTTTGAGAATCCTTCAAAAAAATTTCAAATCAAGATAAAAATTATAATTATATATTATCTTTAAAATGATGTTCATTCATAGAGGAACATTTAAACCCTAGACAATGTGTTAAAATGGTATTATAGGAATTTTAGAAGTAGTTTGGATCAAAACCTTCCTTTAGACTAATTTTTCACTAATAATAATTTTTACTATAGAACTCAGATGGAACTATATTGATCCATATATGAAAGGAAGTATAGATATATAATTTTATATGATGGAATTGGATGATGATTTCTATTTAGACTAAATTTATCCATGGAAATTGGATACATAGTTAGAACTATTTTACAACACAGCAGGGCATATGAGAATTTATAGAAGATTCATTATGAAAATAACCTGGAAGCACAAGATATCATATTTGGTGATAAGGTTTTCCAAAAAAAATCTACCAATATAAAGGTTATAATAATTAAAAAACTCTAATATGATCCCTAGATATATCAGTACGCTTGTAAATGTTAGTCATATCAAGAAGTTACCTTATTGCTCAGAACTCTAACTGAACCTCTCTTAAGATTATGGTCTGATCCATGTATGATCCTTAAATATGTACATAAAAAATCCTTAACATAAAAGAAACTCACTATTTCATTTTAGGTATAATGATATTTCTTATGATAAATGACCACTAGAGTTTCTGAAATGTGGTGATATACTATTGTAAAACAAGACTACTTAATATTTCAATGTTTTATAGTGCGACCAACCATTTATGGAATCTATATGGTAACATGATGATTTGAAAATGTTAAAGTAACCTTGATAGTTTTATATTAGGGTAACATAATTTCAAGGGAAAAATTATTATATTTGGGTATAATGTATCATCTTGTCATTATAGTACACATGTATTTTTTCAAGGTGTTAGATAACATTATTTACATCAAACAAGAAACATAAATAATTATTGATTGAAACATAACATTATATTTATTTAAACATTTAATTGATTGGAATTAATAGTAATATAGAAATTTCAAAATATTTGAATAAAATATATCCATAACACAATATCATATGAAGGTAAAATGACACAATTTTCAAAAAATATTTTTTAGGAAAAATAATATCTTTCTATTGTAGTAGATTAATATAATATCTATTCATGAATGATTTCAACCTTTATATAATATATTAAATTTAATAATTTTTATTCATATTAATATAAATATTTGAAAATTTAATATAAAAAGTTCATTATATATATGAAAAATGAATATTCCATAAACTGTTTTTCCACATTTAGTGGGATTAATTTTTTTAAAAAATGAAACAATTTGGAATTGAGTTTGATAAAATGCTATATATTTGACATCATCATTTCAAAAATTATAAAATAATTCAATTTCTGTTTTTCATAATAAATAAAAACTAATGTAAAAATTCCATTCTAAGGTAATGGTAAATTTGGATAAAGGGGTTAAAATAAAGATATAATGATTACAAAGACATAAAGTCTTGTCTAAATCCTGTTTATTGAATTGAATTTGAAAATATCCCACAACATATTTGACATTAATCCAATTTTTATCCCATTCATAATAATGCGACCTTATATTGCATTAATTTCTTGAATAATTATAATTATTACCCTTCACTAAATTTTAAAAGTGAACCTCATACACTCTATTCTTCATGCCTACATGAGTCACTTAACTAAAACAATATTCCTAAATATATTATATACACTCATATCTATATTTAGAAGGTTTTCATGTTCTGAAACCACCATTCAAAGGGTTATTAAGATGATATCTGATTGAGGATTCATAATAAAAGGTACAAATCTAAACCAAGTTCTTTCATATTAAGGTCTTCTTCTATATCCTTCAAAATAATCATAAAGACGATGGTATAAAAACCATAAGATCCTAGATATAATTAAACATTATTAATATTATTAGCTCATTTATATTGTTAAATATACTAACCTCACATATTTTCAAGAAAAATTACATAATTTTCATGAAATTCCAATGGTTTCATATTGAAAAAAATTTGTGAGTATTTATTCAATTAATTGAGATTCGATTCATTTTACCATTTAATTAATAACTCATAACTTAATTTGACAAATTGTGTGATTCATGTTTTTTAGGGAACCTTATTTTAGTTAATACACGTCATTAAATTGGAATATTTTATAATTCATTTATTTGAAGGGCCTTTTGAACCACAAAATAAGGAACACTGAATATGTGGTGAAATCTACACCATGGATGATGATTAAATTTATGGGCTCAATCAGGAAGCCAAAATTTGATGAAACTCAATAATATGTTTAAGGATATCCTAGAAATTCATGGATTTAAATTTTATGGACCTAATTACCAAATTAGTTTTCAAATTAATACATGAAAGTATAGCCCACAATTCTGTATTGGATTTGAAAACAACAAAAAATTCGTTAAATTTATCCAAATACAATTTCCCAATTAAAATGATTGTTTTTGTAACAGATGGTGTGTGGAATAACTTTTTTAAAATTTATATGAAATAAAGGATTATTTATAACTATAAATCAATTTAGATTGTGGACATTGGAAAATTTGAGATAATTCGAGACAATAACCCATGGTTTACTAAAATAACCATAAATTAGGAATCAGAAATAAACCGAACAAAAAATTTAGAGGGTGTACTATATATATATAACATTTAATAATAAATTTTCTTGACATCTAGTTGTATATATGGTAATCTTTTTGTGACAAGTTGGGTAATTTTGTTAGAGGGAAAATATTCCACCACATTATCATACAAAAAGAAGACCCTCTTATCCTTAAATTATTTTAGAACATAATCACATATGATCACATATTGACATGGGAAAAGGGTTTAATAAATATTGTTAGGACCATACAAACACATGATTACCCCATAGGGACAATTCCTCCAATATTTATTTTCTTTTTCTTTTTGATTTGATTTCATTTATTATCTCAATATTTTTTTATAGTAATTTTTTATAAATATTAATGAAAATATCTTAATAATATATTTTTCTCATAAAAATTATTAAATTTATTATTATTATTATTATTAAATTTTAAATGATGTTCAAAATATTTTTATCTTTAATATTATAAGTAATCTATTTTTTATTTTCAAATATCTTTACCGTTCTTGTATATGTTTGGTGTTGAAATCATTCTTAATGAATCTATCTCTATTCTATTTATTCAATACAACCATAAACATAATTAAGTAGATTACAATAAACATAAAAATGAATGAATAAATTATACATATTAGTGGGTTATAAATTTGGGACATTAAGTGATTTATATATTTTTCTTGATTATTATTTCTATCATAGAATTATGTTTGACAAAATTAAATTTTTATATATTAAATGACTTGTTTCTATTAATATGTGGACTCCATGGATTATTAGAACATAAATAGATTTCCGAAAAAACAACCATAGATTAATATCATTACCATTTTCTAGAGTTTTATTATATACTTTTTATTTTGTAATTATGATGAAAATTTTCTTTTGACGTGAATTTTAATTTATGTTTATATATTATAAAGCTAAAAAATATTATAGGACTACAACCCTAATAATAAACTAAACCAAATAGTTAGTTAACTATAAAATTTAATTTATCAACCAATAATTTCACCTAAGATTGTAAAGAAACCCACAATTCAAAAGACAAAACAAAAAAAATTAAACAAAATATAGTACTGTCATTAATGATTAGATCCATGTGCATGTATACACAATATAATTGAAAAATTATAATTCAAAATTTATATTTGTTATAGTATTCCATGATTTAAATGGAATTGTTTCATTTAATAGAACAATATTTTTTCATTCATTTTCTATTTTTATAAAAAAGCATCAAAAATAAAAAAATTTAAAAAAACCCAAACAAAAACCATCCTTCAATAATGTTTTTTAATAAAATTAACGTAACAAACCTCTCGCCTCATATATTTTAAATTTACAGAAATTCCCCATTGCCTCCCAAATAATCCATCATATTAGGTTAACCCTTAAATCAGTAGAACACTTTAACAACATGATCAAAACATTTCCTACAAAATTGATCAATATATAGCCAATCCTAAGGGGAAAAAAATAATCCACTTCCCCTTATATGAATTATGAACCTATTGGTACAAAATATCCAAATATATTGTTATATTTAAAACTCAATTTGGGTTTGATTTATCTTTTCCCGAATTTCCATGGGATATCTAGTGAGGATTCACATATTTACCACAAAGAGTTCCAATTGGTGTTCTCTACCATAATGTCTCATGGTGTTTTTGAAAAATAACAGTAAAAAAAGGGATTTACATTTCCCATTAAAAACGAGAACAAATTATGGATTTAATACTTATCTTTTTGTTACATTAATGTTTATAATTACATGAAATGATTATTTTTAGAATAAATCATTCTGGAATATCAGACTACATCTATCCGAATTAAAATTAGTGGAATCTCTTAATTCCAAAATGAACACACCATAAATACATAGAGATGTTTAGAAAATGTATAGAAGATTTACCACATCACAAACTCCATAAATAACTCTTGATCCTATATATTTGGGATGGGTTACTATCTATGGAGTGAACTTAGATTGATGCCACAAGTTGTAGTGCTCTTTTTAAATAAATTATTGGATCGTAAGAGTATTCTTTGGATTAAAGAGGTGGGGTTTTGTGAAATGGTTTTTCAAATTTTATTATAATACCACACCCAAAACGAATTTTATTAATAATATTGAACTTAGATATCATTCGTTTATTAGTGCACATGTATTCAATTGAAATGTTTTGAAATATAACAGTGCTTTTGATAAGGCTCGCAGATAGTACGATAAAACATATAATAGAAATATTAGTAAAACCGGCTTCAAATGTAAATGCATATTGGAATATGAAACACATAGAAACACGAAATATAAACGATTATAAAAAATAAATACTAAAATACAATATTTAAAAAAAATAAACTCTTTAACAAAATGAATTAAATTAATCTGAAATTTTGAATTTGGATATCAATATTTTTAAACATAACTATAGTGTTTTGTCTTTCTTTAAAAGAAAATCCCACAATAATATGATTAGATTAACACTATCTTCCAAAACCATAGAATCACATGACATGATTATCACTCTAAGATATGCATTGTTATCCTAGGAAGCCCTTGATCTATTGGATAAGAATGATTTGTCATTTTATCCCTAGAATCCATCTATATAAACCTAGATTGGAAAAATAAAATAAAAAAGGAAAATTTTCTACGGATTTTATATTTCCTCACTCGAAATCCATAAAATAAAACTCCGTGAATAATAAAAAATCCTATGAATGAGAGGTTCAGGAAGATAAAAATATTATATGTGTTGAGATTCCAATGCATCATCTCTAAGAACCTAAAATTCACTTCGATTTATAGGCATCCCTCTAGTGGTCATGTTTTTCATCAATCTCATAGTTGGTTTCAATAGGCTCACAAATTATTCACTTGATCACTCTGAACTTTTTTCATCTGATTTCATTTTGATATGAAACATTATAATGATATAATGAATTCCATATAATAGAAATAATTCCAATGACTCAAACAATAATATTTTGATTTTCTTATTATCTATACTATTTATTAATCATATGATCTCAAATATGGTTGATCTGATTTATTTTAACAACTATTAGAGTAAAGTAATTGACTTTGCTCAGTATAATGGACAAACCACTATATCAAACTATGGGACATAACATTAGTAAGTCTGACGGCTAAGACACTGGGTCATTAAGATGCTTCTAATTTTATCATATAAATTTTATATTCATTTATTAAAGAAAAATTATTATTTTTGGTATTAAAAAATGTTTTCCAAAAAAACATTATTAAACAATTGGGTTATATAAATTTATTAAAATATAGCTTTAATAATGTGTTTGTTATTTTCAAAAAAAAGTACTGTAAAATTTAAAGGTCTACTTTTTTCACAAATTTTTTTTACTTTTTGGAAAGTCCAAAAAACAACACTTTAAATAAAAAATTATTTTCTTTGAAAAAATTAAAAACCCATCGTAAATTTAGTAAAATTAACAGAATTAATCATAAAATGTATTTACATTATCTTATATTAACTACCCTGAATCGATAACTTCCTTTTCATCTTCATTATTACATTTTTAAAAAAATATTGTTACTTTAGATTTTTCCCTCAATAAATTGACTTCCAAAGAGAGATTTATATCCTAAATATCCAATAATATCTAACTTAAATTATATTAATAAGAACCTTCAATTCTCAATCTTGAAAATTAAAACCTCATCTTCATGAAGACTAATCTTTTTTTTCATCGGTTAGCTTGAGAATATCTTCATCAAATTATCAGAACTTGGTATTCAATTATTTTAACATCTTAATTTCTCCTTTCAATTCAATAATCTCTTGATTATAAGAGTATAAAATATCTTTGAACTTATCCCCCATGATCATCCTATTAGAAATGTACATATGAAACTTTTCAAATGAATAAAAAATGTCAGATGTTAATTTCATCAAATTTATAGTTTCATTATATTTTTATTTTAGTTTTACATTTAACTATAAAGTCTACATCATCCTTAGATTTAATCATAATTTTTATTAATTTTATTTTCTTTTATGAAAATTTATATTAGGATCATTCATGATAACTTATTGAGTTTAAAAAAATTAAGGATTCCGAATTATAAATCAAAATGTTTTGAGTTTTTTTTCATATCCCATAAACAATTGATTGGATTGGAATTAAATTAAAAATTTCATTAAAGTCTAGAAAATATAATCTATAATCATTCTTGATTTAGTGGATAATGAATATAATGTTTCTTGATAAAGCCTATGAAATATGATGATGTTATGTGCATACATTAGTCATTACTTCTCCTTCAACTCCTTTATCTTCCCAAAATTTGACAACACCAACTTCTATTTTTATTTATACAATAACTAAAATATAGATATTTGAATGTTGGTATTCAACTTAATCTTTTTCTAATTATGATTAAAAATACAATAAAATATCAGGAACATGGTTCTTATCAGACTTTTTTGATATTGGAATAGGGGGTGGGCATGAATTTGATGAATTTTATTCTTTATTTGGTTCATCATAGTATTATTCTTATGGTTCCATTTCTAACTAACTTTCCTTTCATAAATCTCTCCTTAAAAAATTTTGATGTTATATTTTTATATTATTCTGGAAAAAATTATCCATTTTTGTTCCATTTTCATAGTATGTTATTCAACATCAACATCATCAAAAAGATATTTGCATGTTCCCTTATCCATGGTCGGTGGAATTAAAGATGATTTAATGAATTATAAAACAATGGGTGTTGATGTATCCAGATGTGTTTTTTAGCATAAAGAAGTGTTTTGGAGGCTAGAATATGTTGTTCTATTGATTATGGAAAAAATTAAATTAGTTTATATTTGGAATCATTCTCTACTCCATTTAGAATATTTTCCATCATCATTTCCTAAAAAAGTATTTTATTTTTCTTCTATATTTCAACATATTTTATTTCATCACTTATTCTAATCATTTAATATATTAATATATCATTATATAGTAAAATTAGGATCAATTTTCTTTTTTATCGTTATGGTCAATCCATATCTTAATATCCTCAATATATTATTTCTTTTGTTTTTTTAGATTGGACAAGTAAACATTACTCTTCACTTTTAATATCTATTTATCATCCATAAGTTCTATATTAGATGATGATTTGTATAGTTTTTACAAAAACTTCATTAACATTAAATTGACCATAATTTTCATTTTCACCATAGATTCCTCACCAATAAAGAAAATATTTTATCTAAGGTAATATGATTGATAATTATTTCAGAAAACCTCCATACATTTAAATTGCATCGTTTTTATAAAACATGGAGATTTGAGAATCCTTGACATCAAGGATTTATTTTGAAAAGTTTAAATTGAAATAAAGAAAATATTTACTAAATTTATCTACCTCATATTAACAACATAGTCCAACATGAAAACATATAGGTCTTTTAGAGTATCCATAAAAACCTTCCATAGTATCATATAACATTTCATCCATAGAGTTAGCACTTGTACATATGTAGTCAAGTGAACCAATTTTATAATATTTTTAAAATATGAAATCAATAAAGACAATTCGTTTGATTTTTCAAAACATCCAATCTTTTCTGAAAGATTATGCGATTAAAGATACATTTCACCTTCTAAGGGTACAACAACTATCTCCTCAACTTTTTCATTCATTATCATACAAATTGCACCAAAATGAGTAAAATAATGACTTCTAGATATTCTTTTATATGAAATTATACTAAATAATATATTTCTATTTCTATTTCCAAATAGTGTAATGAAAATTACTATTTTTACACATAAAAATTATTCCAAACATTAAATTTAATAACAATTTTCATTATACAATCAAACTTTCCATAGTAGGTTTTCTCAACCTAGCTATTATTAACAACTTTACAATTTTTTAAATCTTCAACCATGGCCATTTGAATGAATCTAGTGATTTATCCTGGATTGAATTGGTAGATTAGATGAATTCAAAACATTATAACTGAGCAATAAAAACATTTTTAAGCTTCGAGAATAAATTCTAGAAAACTGATGTGTGACGAGGATGTAAAATACATTATAAATAGTCTTGTGTGTGACCCATCGTATTCTAAAAACCCAACTACTTAGATAAAAATTCATATTATTATGTAATGTTTGATATTATATTTTTTAAGGATTTAAAAATAATTCTTTAATTTTATTGTTTTCATGGAAAAACTACTAATTAGAGTGTAAAAAATCTGATTAAATAATATTTTATATCTGTAAAATTGTTTTTAAAAAAATGTAACGAATATATAAAACTAAATAGATAAAATGGATAGTTATAAAAAATTAAATGATTTTAAGAATACCTTTTGAGTGAATATTACTTTTAGTATTAGTAACCTTCTTTTTTTTTAGAAATTTAATCTAATTATCCTTTTAACAAATACAGTGTCTGAAAAATGTTTGTAATGATTTTTGTGTCCGAAAAATGTTTAGTCAACAATTCTAATTCTGATATGCTTATAATTTTTTATTACTATATATTAAGGATAAATTATTTTTTAGGAAATAATAAAATTAGATATAATAAATGTTTATGAAAAACAAAACATATATACCCTCCCTTTGAAATGGAGTTAATTTATGTATGAATATTGTATAAAATATATAAATATTAATGATAAATATAAATTAATAATTCCATTATTCTATTTAGTATAATCAGATATATCATAACTTTGAGGTTTAGTAAAAATATATATAAGTTGTTCATGAATTTTAATTAATTGTAAAAGGATATCTCATAATTTTCAGTGATCCCAAAGGAAAATGTGCCTTATAATAATTTTTTTTATCATTTCTGATTTGTTTGGTTATTACTTAATGAAATGGGACTTGTTTTATCACACAATAATGTTTTATTACTAATACTCAAGTCACATTCTATGAGTGTGTGTTTCATCCAAAACACTTGATTACAATAACATCATGTTACCCCATATTTTGATTTAGTAGTTGAAATTGATACTAGGTATTGTTATTTACATGAACAAAAAACTAATACTTCTCTTAATAAATGAATTGTTCCAGAAGATCCGTAACTATTTCTTTTTTATACAACTTATCTATCATTATAAGATTATATTTACCTTATAATCCATTCCCTATCCATGATTGGTCTTCCATTAAACTAATGTAATATAGATGTTATCTCATAAGGTATTAAATTTTTAATGTATAGAAATTATCATTATTTTTAGAAGAAATAATAAACTCATCTTCTGAACTATGTAAATTAAATTAATTACTCTTGATGTTAATAAGATAACCCTGATCACATTATTTAAATTTTAAACAAATGCTAAATTATTTCCTACAACAAAAAAAAATTTCACATACATTTTTTCATAGTTGGAAAATGATACCAATATAAAAAATGTCTCCATGAGCGTTATATTTTAATTTGACATTATAACAATTCATCTTAATAGTTTTTTAAAGAGGTATTTGTTGCATATAATTTGTGTATAAAAATCATTATCCATAAATATATTATTTTTGTAATTAGTTAATTCTTTATTTTCATAAAATAAAATGTATTAGAATTTTTGAACCCAATCCTTATTGGGTTTAGTATAACTAGAAATTATGATTTTAGGTATCCACGTTTTTCCAACTATACAATATTGAGAAAATTTCACATTTTTTGAAATGTATGATTTTTTAAACCCTAAATAATAATATTATTTAAAAAACATTAGTTATTTTAATTGCCACAACATTGGAATTTAGTAAAAAATGGATCATTTATCATAACAAATTATTTAATAAAAACATGTTTTTATTAGTAAAAGATATTCTAAAAACATTTATTTGATGTATAAATTGATTATACATTTTATCAAGGTTTTCTTTTCAATTGTTTTTCTTCGATAAAAGTATTTTCAATCTTTAAACATATGCATTTAGTTTTAGACAATATTTTTATCCTGATTAGAATTTTTATATTTAGTATATTTTATAATATCATTTTTTGAACTTGTTTTATTTTAATTATATTTTTAAATTTCGTTTGGAAGATGTTATTTTTATAAATTAGTTTTATGTTTTTATTTAGAAAGATATAACATTTCAATGGTAAGAGTATATAACCTTGAATTCTCCTTTCAAATGTTTTCTTCATCAATACAATGATTTTTATAAATCTTACGAATTTTATTTTCTAAAAACATAGAAAACTTAGAATATTTTTAAAACATTGTAATGAATTATTTTATATATATGAAGAAAATTATTCATTTTTAGATGTAGAAACATTATTTTCAACATCATCATGATAATTTTCATTTAACGTTATATTTTATAGAGTTTCAGTAGTTACCATATCCATGATACATTTTAAAAACATTTTTACTGGTGTATAGAATAAAATATTTTTCTATCATAAATATCAATTTTATGTTGAATTTTTATATGAAAAATATCTTCCCCTTAAACTACAAGTACATGAATCTTTATGAGTCTTATTGTTATTGTGGTTATAATAACTTTTATCATTCCTGTAAGAATTAAATTCCTTCTAATACTTTCTTTTGAATCTTAGGAAAATCAATTCTATTAGTATCATCTTTATTACATTCATTAAATTCCACTTATAAAGATTCATTTTTATCATCTCTATCCATGTGGTCATTTTTATATCTATAGTGGAAATTTTTTTAATAATCTTGTTCATCTCTCTCCCAAGATTAGACAATTAATTTCTTTACAATTACAATGAACAACTATATTATTCAAAAATAAATTTCAATATTTTAGAAGACTTCACAACATTCATAGAATGTTTAACACTACTAGGGACATTTTTTATAAGTGAAAAAAGCTCCCCCATACAACTGTTTTGATCTTTCCTGTGTCTCATTTTAATAATCCATCATACTTTATAAAGGCTCAAATAAGATTATCAAGAGTAATATTAATAATAATTACTATTTCATCAAAATAATTTATTTGGGATTACCATTGACTAAGAATTATTTTAATATTTTTCTCATTTAAAATTCCATATTCAATAAGTTACAATAATCATAAACCATGAAGTAAAAAAAAGTGTTTACTCTAAGAATAACTCCTCTTATTTCAATAAAATTTGATGTAAATTTTTTTTATTGAGAGAATGTAATAGAGCATTCCTTAACAAACAAATCAGAAGATATTCCAACTTTTCTTGATTATTAAAATCTACAACATCATTCACTAGAAACATATATTTACTATTCAAGTTCACAAAATTTTGAATTCCAATATTTTTAAAAAGTTTTTTCATTAAATATATCAAATATTAATAATTATTACCATAAAAAATTAGTGTTCTTGTTTTATTCAAATTTTCAACAGTATTAGAATTTAATCATGTGATCTTATACAAAACACTTTCTACAATACATGTTAGTATAATGAATGTTTTTAAATAAATACTTTATGAAATAAATTTAATAAACATGTAGTAGATAAGAAATGTAAAAACAAATAAATTATTAAAGTATAACATCCATGGATAAAAGAATTTCGATCCTAGAGGTATTTGATGGATACAATAGTGGGGGGGTGAATTGTAGTTTAAAATTTTATAATAATTCAAAACCTAAAACCTAATATGTATAATTAATGAAATAAGGTATGTTACAATGACAATAGTATAAATATAATATTCAAAAACAATTGTTATATCAGATTCATTAATAGGACTCCTTGAAATCCACTAAATTAGTTATTAAAAATATTTCTAAAGCATTATTTATGGTGTAAATGATTAGGGGAATATAAAACTTGTATAAACAAGTAAAATGAAAGAATATAAAAAAAGTAATAATAAATTATATGTCTGTATTTCCTTTTCAGGAAAGCCACATATATGATTATCTAAATAAATAAGTATTCTGAAAACATAGAATCCCCTTATATGATGATTACTGTTAGCTTAATATTCCAATCCCTAGAATCCCACAATCCAATGGATTAGAATCATTGATCATCATATCCTTGGATTCCCTTGATCTAAAACTAGATTGGATAAAATTAATTGAAAAGGAAAATGTTCAATGGATTTTACAATTACTCACATAGAATCATTAAAATCCAACTTTATCACCCCAAGGTTTTATAAAAATACATTGAAATAAATGAAATATTGTTTTACATAGATATTTATAACTATCCTTTAATCATAATTTTACCACTTATATATTTTGTATCTTAAGAAATGATCATCAACAACTATGATCAGTATGTTATTTCGAGTCTGAAAGACCCAACCTATTTTTTGGTGAATAATAACAAACCCTTATAAATAGAAACATTACACTGATGAATAATAATGTGTATTAATATTTTATGTTATTAGTGATCTATGATAATTACATTTTGATTAATTTTTTATGTGATGTAAAAACAATTATAGTTTTAAAATAGTGAATTGTTGAATAAAATTTTATTTTATTTAAAAATTAAAATAATAATATTTAGGAAATTATTTTCAAAAAATGGAGTACATTTTTAAATTATAGACATCCGAAAATGGTAAAGGTGAATATTTGGTATTTTTCTAAAATTCATGAATTTTTTATGAATAGAGAAATACTATAAAATAATGTATATTCAAATTATGAGTTAAATAAAATATTTATGGCATCATAAGTGATGTAAGAACACTTTATTTGAACTCACATTAAATTATTACTATATGGGGTCACATGAATTAAGAATATTCATAATCATGAGAAAAAATATTATAATAATGTTTAAAATAATGAAAATTACCTCTTATCCTCCTCTATATATACCACCCTCATTCCCTTCTTCATCCAACACCTCTCATTCATTGAGACTTACCTTAGATCTTCACAATAATCCACTCAAGGATATTACCCACTTCATAGAGCTATTTGTCTCCCCAAAAGGCCACAACCAGAGGCCTTCAGAAGATCTCAAGGAGAAAAGATCAAGAGGTAAATATCCTCTTTTGTTTTATTTCTTTTATTTTTATTTTCTTTTCTATTCTTCTTAATTCCAATCCTTTCATTAACCAAGAGGCATGAAAGATCCAGTACCATACATATTCTGGATTTCATCATGTTTGTGGAGGACTCACCATTATACTTCTTCTCCTCACCCAATTATTCATGAAATCAAAACATCGTCATTGATGTATCGATTTACCGACAACGTGGACGATGTGATTTCAATATCATTTAATTTATTCAATATGGGTCATGAAACAAATTTTACGGTCGAACCAGAATATAACTTATGTATTATATATTATATAAGGTTCTGGAATCATTTTTCACACAGGTTATTAATTTATAAAACAAAACGAGTTCATTACGATCGAAGAATCACCAAAATGACCAAAAAAATATCCATACTATTTTAACTTATGAATCATCCTCATGTCAGAATTAAAAATGATAAATGGTAAATTTTAGGGTAAAATAAATTTTTAAATACCATTCCACTCCAATTATGGATTTTCATAACCAATCCATAATAATATCCATCTTGAATCGATCATGGAAGTCATGTAAATAATGCACCTAGAACAATGCAAGGAACAAAATAATAACAATTAGAGGGAGAAATGATGTAATTAAATGATCATATATGGAATTATAATAAAAAATATTTTTATTTAAGATATTAATAACACCATTTTAACTATTTTACATATGGTTTAAAGAATTTTTAATTGTGACAAACCTGAGGCAAGTGAATTCTTAACCCAATTTTCATTTTTGGGTTAACCTTCGACATCATTATTTAGGAGGTATTAGAAATTATTTTGTAATAAATTAATATTATATTATGTTTAATTATGTTTATTTATAGTGTATATACATATTACATCAACTTTATTAATTATCACTGCAATTATATTATTTTTTATGGGGTTTTTCTTTTAAAACCCTCTCAAAAAGTATATTTTAAAACATTCAAATGAAATGTTTTTTATGAAATAATTATTGTTGAATGAGTATGTTACAGATCATGGGAATTGATTATGATAAATTGTGGGACCTATATATCTATCCAATTAATTTCGTATGGGTATGTTGGAGGTCAACCATATGGTAACTCTATGTGCAACTGCAATGCTTACACAAATTGTAAGGTAGCTGTGAGGTTTAAAAATTATAAGGTATCCTAGAGGGTGAAAATATTATTTAATTAATGCCCAATATAAATTTATGGTTATATAAATGATCTTATATAATTTGTTAATCTTTTTGATATTTAATGTTTCACTAAGTATATATGGGTTATATGTGTGTCTTTGGAAAATGATTTTAAATGTTACAAGTATTCATGGACTATTGTGTTCTTTCCTTCCTTTTATAACCCTTACTATTATTTGTGTGGTTATCCCAAGTTTTTAAATGATTTTAATAGTTCATAATTATGTGTAAGACAAATAAGTAATCGAGGTTAAATTTTTGAACAATTTTTAAAAAAATCATGTTTTATTGGAAATGATTAATATTTTGGATTAAAGGAATACTATTTTTATTATATCCACTCTTTATTAATGTGTAATGTGATGAATGTATTCTATAAAATTTCTCAACAAATATAAACTTGAAAAGATCATCAATTTGAAAGTAAGTTATTGCATGACTAAGTTTCTGATTATGTAATGTAATAAGGTCGATTCCTTATAGTTGGTATCAGAGGACGTATTATATAACTTCAGGGGTTATGATTATATTAATATAAATATATAAATTATTTTCACTATATGATTAATTTTAAATGTCATAGTATCAAGAGCTTACAATTTTTCTTCGACTAAGATTTTTTTTGTTCAGAATGGTTGTCCACAAAATAAAAAGGGAATCTGAACAGGAGAGGCACAGAGAGATCAACATCCTTCCAAATATGCAACCTGGAATGGTAGGGATTTGAATATATAAGTTTGTGAAAGTAATTTCTAAGATAATATATGAAATAAATGGTGGTGGAATCCCTGAAATATATCAACTAGAGGTGCCACAACATAACATAACAATAGTAGAACATTTTATGAGACAACACCCTCAATAATTCAGTGGATCCGCTGACCCAGTAGCGGTAGAAGGATGGAATAATGACATTGAAAAGTTATTAGATGTTATGGGAATTTCAAAAAAAAATGTATGACATATAATTTAATTTTTTGAATGTGAAACTGATTAGTGTTGTTCAATGGTATGTAATATAAGGGATATAGAGGATATAGATGACTTATTGTGGGATGAATTAAAAATTATTTTCCTAAAAAAATATTATCATAAGGTGGTGTGACTTAGGATGGAGAAAAAATTACTTTAATTAAAGAAAAATGAGTAGGATTCAGTGGTTGTGTGTGAAACAAACTTCTCCCAACTGGGGAGGTAGTCTCCAAATCTTATTCTAGATCTTGATAGTAAAATCAACTGCTTTTACTCAGTATTGAAGCCAGGTATCTAAGGTCATTGGCCTCTAGTGAATTCAAATGTAATGAGAAATTAGTATGATGTGTTGAGAGGGTAGAGATGGTGTTTTTTTATGATCGAATGCACTTTTACAACAATGAGAAGAAGAGTTCCATATGGAATGTGATGGGTAAGAATCAACCAAAGAAATCAGATGGTAAAAAAATCCAGTTTCTAGATTGTGAAAATGGTGGCAAGAAGTACTATGGGGAATGGCTTACCTAAATTAAGAAATTTTTTTGATGTGGTATCTTTGGTCATATTCTCTATGATTGTTATGAAAATGATCCTAAGACTAATACTGATAGGAAAACTGTCGAGTGTTATAAATGTTGTGAGATGGGTTATTAGGAAAATGTCTGCCCCAAGAGAGATCTGAATGATGAAAAGAATCTAGAACACAAGCATAAATGTTTAGTGAGATCCTTTGTGACTACATGAATAGATCTCAATCCATACAATGATGTTTTGTCTTGTACATTGTTTGTTCACTCACATTTTTCTCAATTTTTGTTCGATATAGTGTCTACACATTTTTTTTATTTCTAAAAACGTTTGTGGTAAATTGGATATATCACCTCAAAAAATGAGACCATAACATATTATTAAAACACATGGGGGAATTATTTTGAAAAATATAATTTTTAGGAATCTATCTATTATGGTCTGGGGAATTAGTTTACCTGAAAACCTTGTTTTTTTCCTTAGTTGAGTTTGTTTTTCACCTGGGAATGGATTTTATTTATGTTTATTAGGATAAGATAGATTTTAGAGCTAAATAATTTTTAAAGGAGTTTTATATTGTATACCATAAAGAACCCATAAAATAGATAACATATCTAGATGCATAAAAACTGGTGAAATATTGAAATGAAAGTTATTTGGCTCACATTGTTAAAAACAAAGAAACTATTTAGATAAATGATGTTCTAATGGTAAATGAATACCTTGATGTTTTAATGATTTTTTACCATGTGTCTTACTTTCTTGGGAAGTTGAACTTACAATTGACATTGTTCCTGATGATAATCCAATTTCGAAACCCCTATATTGAAATTCTCATATGGAACTTATTGAATTGAAAAAATACTTTTTGGATTTTCTTGATAAAGGATTAAATCTTCCTAACAATTCACCATGGGGTTATCATGTTTATTTCAATAAAAATAATGATGGTTCCATGAGAAATTTCATTGATTGTAGAGCCATTAATAAAATCACTATTAAAAACAAGTCTCATTTTCCACATACTGATGAATTTTTTGGTAAGCTCCTAGAAGATCTATACTTTTCCAAGATTAAATTGGGGTCAGGATACCATCACCTGAAGGTGAAGGTGAATGACATCTCGAAAGTATCCTTTCATACAAGATATGGGAATTATTAATTTTTTTTGTTATGCTATTTTGGATAACTAATACACATACTTTATTCAAGAATCTTTTGAATAGAATATTTCATGAGTTCTTGGATGTGTTTGTGGTTGTTTTTATTGATGAAATTCTAGTATTTTATATGAGTAAATAAGATCATTAAAAACATCTACTGGAAGTTTTGAAAACCATAAAGAATAATAAAATGTATGGAAAATTCAGAAACTGTGATTTTTGGTTACAATTGATTTACTTTCTTAAGAAAATTGTAAATAAGAATGGAATAAAAGTTGATCCTGCAAAAACAATAGTGGTTGATGAATGGAGAAGACCCAATAATGTTAAAGATATTCTTAGTTTTATTAGAGTAGAAGGTTATTACCGATTATTTGATAAAATCCACACATGATTATCTAGCCCACTAACCTTGTTAAAGTGAAAAGGGGTTAAATTTATTTGGACATAAGATTGTGATTTTGTTTTTAGGAACTAAAGAAGAGATTAGTGAATGCTTCAGTGTTGGCCATGACTTCCTGAAATGGTGATTTTGTCATATACAGTTTTTCTTATATTAAGGGGATTGGTTTTTTTAGATGCAGAGTTATTAAGTAATTTCATATGCTTCCAAACAACAAAAACCTCACAAGTTAAATATTCCAACACTTGATTTGGGATTGGAAGTTATGTTTGTAACTTTGAAAATTTGGAGGAATCATTTATACGAAGCCAAATGTAAAATAGATATACCAACCATAAATGTATGAAGTATATATTCACTCAAAAGTAATTAAACATGAGGCAAATAAGATGTTTGAACTGATAAAAGATTACGATTTCACAATCGATTACCATCCATAAAAAAAGAGGTAGATTACATGAGTCAAAAACATCATTAATCATCAACCATTTTACATAGGAAACTTGTTCCCTAGATTAATGATTTGATGAATTTGGTTTTAGATGTTTTTGGTGTAGGAAATACCCTTTTTTTGTTTTAGGTTTTAGTATAGTCATCATTATCAGTCAAAATTAAGAAAGCACATAAAGAATACCTTGATCTATAGAAAAATATAGAATTGTTTTAAATTGGTATGTTTATAAAATTTAACCTTGGTAAAGATTTTATTTTATGATTTGGAAAAAGTTTTTATGTGCCCTATGGTTCCCATTTGAAGAAATATTAGTTGTTGAAGCTCATAGATATTCATTTTCAGTTCATCCTGGAAGTACTAAGAAATACAGAGACCTCCAAGAGTATTATTGGGGGGATGGAATGAAAATTGATATTGGTGATTTTACCACGAAGCGTTTGACATGTCACCAAGTGAAATCAGAGAATTATTTACTAATGGTGAATCATCAGCCTTTTCCAATTCTAGATTAGAAATGTGATAATGCATCCATGGACTTGGTTGTGGGACTATCTAATACTTCTAGAGGTAACAACATGATTTGGGGTGTTGTTGATCGACCGACTAAATATTCACATTTTCTTTCTATTTGAGAGTCAATGTCTTTGGATTATCTTTCTCAGCTAAAACTTAGAGACATTTTCAGGATACATGGATATACTCTTTCAATTGTATCTGACCGAGATCTGAGGTTCACTTCTAACCTCGGGAAGGGGATTCAGAAGTCTTTGCAAACATAATTAAATTTCAGTACAACTTTTAATCCTTAATTACATGGGATGTCAGAACAAACAATTTAGTCCATGGAGGTTATGCTTCATGCTTGTTCAATGGACTACCATGGAATTTGAAATCATCATCTTTCATTAGATGAGTTTTCGTATAATAACATTTTTCATTCCAGTATATAGATGAATGCTATTGATTTATTGTAAGGTAAGAGATGTCGAACCCCACATTTTCATGTTGAAGTGGGTGAAAGAATGTTAATGGGGCCTGATTTACTAGAGGAAGAGGTTAACAAAGTGAAGATTATCCACCATCACATGTAGAGAGTTCAGAGAAGGCAGACAATTTATGTAGATAAAATAATTAAAGACTTCTCTCTCATGGTAGTTGACCATGTATTTCTTAAAATATTTCCATGGAAAATGTGATTCAATTTAGTAATAAAGGGAAGATAAGTCCACGGTTCATCAGTACTTTTGAAATCCTAGAAAAATTATGACTAGTTTCATGACGAGTAGCTTTGCCTCCATGTTTGTCTCAGGTACACAATGTTTTTCATGTTTCTATATTGAAGATGTATGTGTTAGATTTAACAATCTTTTGAGCCCGAAAGCGTTTCAGTAGGAATAGAACCTTTTTTATGAAGAAAAACCAGTTCAGAATATTGATCAAAGTGAACAAGTATTGAGGAATTAGGTAACCCAACTAGTAATGGTTTTTTGGAAAAACCACATGGTTGAATAAGAAACATAAGAGTGTGATACATCTCAACAGGAAAGGTACCTTTACTTGTTTAAAAAGTGAATAAAATTGCGAGGACACAATTTCTATAAGGTGAGGATAATGTAACACCCGAAGGTTTTTATAAAATAAATTTAAATGCATGAAAAATTATTTTATTTAGATATTTATAAATATATTTTAAAAATAATTTTTTCAATTCTATGTTTTAAATTTCAAGAAACATTCATCTACAATTGTGATAAGTAAGTTATTTTGAGTTTGAAAGAACAAAATTGTTTTTTTGGTGAATAGTAACATACCATTATGAATTGTAATATAAAACTAATGAATAATAAATTTTACTATTATATTATTTTATTATTTTATTAAGATGATGACATTTTGGTAAAATTTTCAATGGGATATGAAAAGATTTTTTGTTTAAACATTTTTCTGTTTTAAATAAAGTGTGATTTTATTGAAAAATTAAATTAATAATATTTAGAATATTATTTTCAAAAAATAATGTTTATTTCAAAATTCTATATGTCCAAAAAAGTAATGGGTAATTTATTTTTATTTTTAAGAAATTCTTGTTTTTTATGAATAGTTAAATACAGTAAAATACTGTAAATTAAAATTATTAGTTAATACACTATTTATAACATCATAAGTAATGTAAGACCATTATTTTTGAAATCATATCCCATTATTACTTTTTGTTGTCACATGAAGTATGAATAATCATGGTTTATAAAAACATATATTAATAATGATTAAAATAATGAAAAATACCACCTCTCCTCCACTATAAATACCACCCTCATTCCCCTCTTCCTCCCACACACCTCAAGCCTTGAGATGTACCTATGTTCTTCACAACACCCATCCAAAGCCTATTTCCTACTTCCTAGAGTTACTGGTATCACCAAATGGGAAAAACCAGTGGCCTTAAAAGGATCTCAAGGAGAAGAGATCAAGAGTTAAACATCATCTTTTAATTTCATTCTGTACTTTTCATTTTCTTTTCTACTATTCTTCATTACACTCCATCCCTTATCCAAGAGGACCTAATGATAAATTATCTTACATATTCTAGATTTCATCTTGAAATTTTAAGACTCCCCATTATCCTACTTCTCTTCTCCCACTTATTCAAGAAATTAAAACACTATTTGTGATGAGTCGATTTACCGACATCGTGGACAATGAGATTTCAATATTATTTAATTTATTCAAGACTAGGCATAAAACCACTATTTTATGTGAACTAGATTATAATTTATGTATTAAATCTTATATGAGGTTCTAGAATTATTTTGTACTTGTGTTATTAATTTATGAAACAAAACGATTTCATTATGATCGAAGAATTGGAAAAATGATCTAAACTAATATCCATAATGTTTTAACTTATGAATCATCCACTTGTAAGACTTCAAAATTATAAATGCTATAAAATATTGTAATGGTAATATTTGAACAATATGACATTCCAATTCTTGAGTTTCACTTCCAATCAACAAGAATATCCATCATGAACTGATCATGGAAATAATGTAAAGAATACACCCAAAACAATGCAAGGAACAAAATACTAAAAATTAATGGGAGAAATTATTTAATTAAATGATAATATAAAGTATTATAAATACCAATATTTTTCTATAATATATTAATAACAATATTTTAACAATTATACGAAGGTGTTAAATGATTTTGATGGAAGGAATACCCGAGGAAAGAGAATTCCTAACCCAATTTGCAATATATGGGTTAACATTCTACTTCATTAATTATGTGGTATTATACTTGGTTTTGTGATGAATTATGATTATATTATGTTTAATTATGGTTATTTATAGTGTAGATAAATATTACATCCACTCTATTATGTATCACTTCAATTACATGATTATTGTAAGTGGTATTCTTTTAAAATCCTCTTTAAAATTCTATTTTTCAATATTCAAAAGAAATTTTTTTATGAATTTATTCATGTTGTATGATTCTGTTATAGTTCTTGGGAATTTATTTTGATGAAGGGTGGGGCCTTTATCTCCCTAAATTACAATTGGTATCTTTAAGTTGGAGGTCTTCTGTATGGTAACTCCAAATGTAACTACGATGGTTACAAAAATTGTAAGGTAACCATGAAAGTTACAAATTATAAGGTACATGGGAGGGTTAAAATATTATGTAAGTAATAACCCAAGATAAATTTATGGTTTTATTTTTGTTATTATGAAAATTGGGAATCTTTTTTAAATCTCATGTTTCACAAAGAATGTATATAAGGGTTATATGTGTTTCTTTTGAAAATGATTTCATTTGTTACGAGTATACATGGGATAATGTGTACTTAAATTATTTTTAGATCCCTTACTGAGATTTTTAATTATCATCCCATATTTTTAAATTATTTCAGTTATTTATAAGGATTCATAATAAAAATAAGTATGCTAAGTTAAATGTTTGAATAATTTTCAAATAAATCATATTTCATTTGAAAATTTTAAATTTTTTTAGAAAGGAATGTTGTATTTTAAGATATCAAATCTTTATTAATGTGTAATGTTATGGATGTATTATGTCCCAATTATCTAAATATAAAAAATATAAAAGATCCTCAAGGTGGAATGAAGTGATTTATTGACTAAATTCAAGATTCTATACTATAATAAGGTTGGGTCCTCACAAAAAATATATGAAATATTAAAAATCATATGAATGAGATATTTAAGAAAAACAAAATCATAGACATCTTGAGTTACAAATGAACCATATCCATGCTCTTCAAAATATGTTCTATTTAAAGGCATCCCTCAAATGATCATATTATCCATGATTCTTGGTGGTGGTTGCAATGTCCATAGAAGTTATTCACTTAAAAAATCAACAAAATGTTTCCATATTGTTTGGTTTTTATTTGTACCAATAAAATATAGTAATAAATTCCATTCGATAGAAATTAATCAAATTAATTTGATTGCAAAAATTAGAGATTATAAGGGACTATAATGTTTATCAATATGATGAACTGAAATATGGTTAGTCCAATGGAATTGAACTAATTTTAGTACAAAGTTTATGACTTTATTCAATCTTATGGAAATTAAACTTAGTCAAACCAATGGATATAACATTAATTAGTTCGATTGACTAGACTATAGGTTTGTATGATGTATCAGATTACTTTATATAATGTTTTTAATGTCTTATACAATAATTACTTCAATGTTAGATATACAAATATTTTTTCTAAGGAAACATTCTAAAAACACATGGGATATATAAATTTAGTAAAATATGTTCTTAAGAAAGTGTTATTTATTTTCAATACTATAGAATGAGGATGTATAATGTATACTTCAGAATAAAAAAACACATCTCATTGCACAAGATATCATAATAATATTTGATATAAATATGAATCAATTATATACTCAAAAAAATTATCAAGTAATAAGTGTAAAATAGAATAAATCCATAGTGTCTAATAATATGGATGAGTCAAATAGTGGGATTTCTGGTCCTTGTTTGAAAAATAGTTGTATCTTTTAAATCCCAACCATATTTTCTCAATAATCTCAGTTCCATGGTAATATAAATGAAAATGGAATCTATCACTCAGAAACTCCACCATCTGATACATTTCCATATATATAATATGATACATCATATTATTCTACTCTAATGGATCTTTACATAATATTTTCTAATTGGAACCCAAACCCTCAACCAATAGGTCAGTTTGTTAGAATCTCTAACCAATCCAACTAGGATCACATGTATCCTACTTGTAACTCAGTCTATAAAGATCATACAAGCAGTAGTTATTGTAACCCCATATCTCATAATCTTCAATTAAGTCCTCAAAATCCACAATAATGTTAGTATGGTTAAAGAAGTGGTGACTTAAAAAATCCATATCCTTCCCCCTAAACCATGAATGATCAATAATAATCTTATAGGGATCCAAAATATTTGTGAGTATTCTCATTTTGAAACCAAATACAATAGAAATTCCAAGAAACTAAATCATTTTCATTCCAATTCATTACTTTACACCTCTTGTAACCTACCATGGGAAAGTGTCATGGAGGTTCTTACCTTCTACACCCATTCTAGTACTGAAAAGATAAGAAAATAAAATTTGATAACTTTTATCCCACCTATACCACATTAAAAAATCCAATTCTCTTGAATTCTATGCTCTACTAATTCCCAACCCTGAGTGTATTATAAATGAAATTACATATTGATATGGAAATAAAATTTGTACAACTCATGATAAATCCTCTAAATACCTTATAAAATATATTTTAATATTTGTTAGAATTTTTCAGTTACTAAATGTATAGAAGGAGAATCATATTTTCCCTATTTTCTAATACATGTTCAAATTCTCTTTTAGAGTTATTTTTATCTATTTAAAAATCCTCTTATAATTTTGTCACTAAAATGGGGAAATGTTGTAATAATACAATCCCTTTTTATTATACTTATTCTTTTTTATGATGATAATTTATCGATGACTATGTGATACCTATTACATACCCAAGGGTTAATTATGATATGTGGAAATATTTATGAAAACCATTTTTTAATGTTCTATGATATGATTAAATGATGAATTTTTTAATGATTTTATTGAATAAATATATATAGTATGATTATGTGGATGGTGGTCTAGAATTATATAGCTTTATAATGTATTTGTTAAATATTTATATCTCATGAGATAATATAAACCCAAATTGGAAGTGTACCAGACATGGTAATGGAATCTATCAAATATAATAGTTGTGGAAGTGATGAAAGAATAAGGAAATGATGGAATGTTGGGTGAACCAAATCCATTATTGGACTATGTCCACTTTGATAGTCTAGGTAGTGAACCATGAGCAATTAAAATAATTTTATTCTTTTTTTTCATAATTTTATGACTTATGATGGTGATATGTTTTTATAGAACAAGATTATTTTTTTAAAATTCCTTATTCTTATAACCTATTTATTTTTTAAGATAAATTGTTATTCTATGTACCTTGATTAAGGATCTTTGAATGATAAGATATGAATTTTATAAGAAATGATAATGTTATAATAGACTTATGAATATTTTATTCTCACTTATGTTTATTTGTCGATATATCCTATTTTTTAACTTTTTGAGCATCTGAGATCAACCCTTATTATATTTATATTTTCTATGTTTATGAATAAATTTATTAAGAAGTTTTTATCTCAAAAGGGTCCTAGGTAGTAATAATTTTTAGGGGGATATTATAGATCTCTTGGAAAAAATTTCATTGTGTATATTCTCTCCAATGGAAATATACCCTTACGGTTCTAGAGAATCCTTTATTTCTAGAATTTTTCAATATTAATAAAAAATAATGTAAAATTTATTTCTATAAATCATGGTTCACCTCATTCATTGTTAGGTTTATGGTTTTTATATGTCTAGAAAACACGAATTAGTTGTTAATTATTATTTAAAACCACCATATTTTAAAATAAAATGAGTAAGAAGAAAAGTTTAGTGTCACTTAGGGTGATAGAAAACTATTCTAAAAGGCACTTCAATGAATAAATCAATAAATGATTCTAAAAAATGGGATATACATCAACTATGGGAGATATGTACACATTGTTGACCATTTCTATAAATTCATGATCGTAAAATTAGTATGAATGAAAAAGAAACCATGTGAATCAATCTAAAAAAAGATTTGTTTTGCTGAAGTAAGTCCCAATAGAGTAACTAGAGATGATTCAAAACAAGGATAATATGATGGATTTTGAGAAACTGTATGATTGATGTGAAAAATTGGTCACAATCATGAAAATTTCAAGAGAATACTTCTGTTGATGGATAATTTTATGTAAAAAGAAAAAATAATAATGTGATTGATGTCCTATAAAGGATAATATGAAGAAGGATAATTTATACAAGAAGAATACAAAAAAATTTCCTATGGAAAGATTTATAATATTTATAGGATAGTAGAAAATATGTAGGATTATGTAGAATGTAAAAGAATATAGAAGTGAATTTTTATCTAAGAAAAAAAATTCTTCATAAGATGCAATAAAATGATATTTCGAACCCAATTAAACCCAAGAATAATTATATTTTGATAAAAAATGGTGATGAAATAATGGAGAGTTCAACCAAACAAGATGCTATAAATAATTTAGTATCTTGGTTGGGACTCTATTATCAACTATATTAGCCTCATTTATAGTTAATAGAGGAACAAATTTATTCCCAAAATAGTTGTTTTCTATTTTGGAGTATAAAATGAAGGTAATGAATGTAGGGGTATCTTGGTGAATGTTATGATAACTAAAAAACATGAAGAGATATCCATTATAAAAATAATTAACATGTATCATATTTCCACCTTAAAACATATCAGGCGGTATCAAAATAGATTATTGGAGTAAATTTTAAGAAGTCCATCCATGATAATTAATGATCGATTATATCATTTATGGGGGATTAAAATAATTAGAAAACTATTAGATTATATTATTTAATATGATTCTTAAATAAATATAATTTGACTGAATTATAATAATAAAGTTTGAAATCACATTCCCTTATATGATTAGATTAATAAATATAATTATTAATGGAGGATATTGCTATGCCATATGTTAATGTTAAAATTAAGAAGGATTATTGCATAAGAATAATATCGATATCTTTGTTGAGTTGAGTTCACATTATAAATTTCATGAATATTTATTTGAAAAAAGTATACTAAAAGATATTTCTGTAGGTATCACATAAAATGAACATATTATAGAAATAATTGTTGGTCATTTATTGTCTCAACAATACCCTAAAAATTTTATTGATTTGGAGGATAACAAATACCATTATATGTTTTGTTGTGGATATTATGTTATGTGAGTTTCAAGAAATTAATATTATTTTCAATATTTATTTTCAAAATATATTCATGTTTTAAATTTGTAAGAAATATTCATTAGATGTTCAAAAAGTGGTTTACTATTTCTGGAATCACTGTTCATACCCTATGATTGGAAGAATAACATAAGGAATGAACCCTACATTCAATGTAGCATGTATTTTTTATCATACCTACGTTGAAAATGTTATGTTTAGATAAGAATCATTATGTTTGGATAAACATATGGAAAATCATCCCAACATTGATGTCATCAATTAATATTCATACCCTATAACTGGAGAATGAATGTACGGTTAAACAACCCATTGTTTTCAATTAGCCTTATAAAGAATGAATAAACATATGGCTTCTCGTCATAATACAAATTTTATCCCTAAGTTATAAGGATATGAATGTATTTTTCATGAACTATATATTTTTTGGAATGGTAGACTATGTAAAGGAACCGTATACTACATAGAAGAACACTACACTGTGTAGTTTAACCCTGTGTTTTTTCTATTCGACATCGTTTCTTTAGAGAAACAATATATTCCATGATTATTAGAAATGTTTTGAAAGAATTATTGAATTATTGAAATATATTCTCAGCCTAATTCTAAATCATTTCATGAAAACCATATTCATTGTAGAAAATAACCCATATTCTTATGGTATGTTACGAATCCCCTGGACAATTTGAATTAGAATTTCCAAATTCTATCAGGAGATTCACTTGGATCAAAAATACCAAAGAATGATATCTGATAAATATATTCTATTTAAATTTATTTTTAAAAATACATACTTATTATTGTATTCTTGAGAATATATTTTATGTCACTCCTGCAATAAAAAATTGAGATTTTTCTATAAGAACATACATTTTATACATATACATCTGCAAAATCATACTAATTTTTTTTATTTTAAAATTTTAGATGATTTTCAACCAAGATCTATTTAGAGTTATTTTTTCATGAATACATTTGTTACTAAAGAATAAGATCTATTAACTCTCCATTAATTATGCTATAATTATGAAATACAAATTGAACCATCTTCAAATCAAAATATTTCGATTTATTGGAGTTTTGACTGCTCAAACACGTTCGTGGGGGAGTATCACCTTCATGGTATAATATATGTTAACCGGATTCCCTATAAAAGAACCATAAGGCTATGCATATCCATTTTTCAATGGTTTCAACTTCCAACACTATGTTTTGGTTCCAAAGGTCTTGTGATTAGAATACCATTCTATTGAAATTCACCAAGATCATAGAGAGAGCATAGATGGAGTGGTCTAGGGGATATTTGTGCCCCAAACCATGATAAAAGTTTTGTTTTGATTATTTTTGTTTACCATAAAATCTTTTTTCATATAAATAAAAATGCCTCATATATTCATAAATCATTATGATAATCAAGATTCTAAATCAATGATGATTTTTGAAAATATAGAATTCAACCCATCTTGTCTATACTTGTACTATTCCGACATAACAATTATTATAAAAGGGATGATTTTTCATAAATCTATGAAAATATTTAAGGAATAAGGCCTATAGAAACTGTTATAAATGGATGATCCAAAAGAAGGAATGTCTATCTTTCATGCTCCATATTTTAATAGTGACAACAATGGATGTTGTAATTCACGAGTGGTCATCTACAAATAGAATCATAGATTCAATGTTTTTTCAATGATAATTACTACTTTTGAAATTCTTGAGATGCTATAGACTTTGGATTTTCAATAGAATCAGAATATGAAATCAAATCAAAGTCAATGAGTGATGTCATCAATGGTATTAGACGTAATGAATTCAATAAAGTATCACAATTCAGTACTTAATATGAAATGTGGTATACAATAGCCATCACATATGAATGAACAAAAAATATCATACATTTGAGATATGATCTGACAGAAAATACATTTTGAAACTGTTATAATGATTAATGGTGAATGCATAACACAAATGAATTGATGATTTATAGTGATTTTCAAAAATATTACAACGTTGGGATATACCATCAGTCAATCAGATCAAGCACCGAAAGTTCTTTGAGTACATCCCTATAAATGGAATGAAATATTTTCTTTTATTCACCAATCAGAACAAGTCAAGAAATTAAAAAATGGAATTAATTATATCATTTATGATATATAAATAATAAATGAAGGATGAATTTAATGATAAAACTATTATAGTTAAAATGGAAAACACAGACCCTCTATTTTCATCTAAGAAGTACGAATGAAAATAATAAAAATAAGTAAAAAGAAAAAAAATCACATTCATTATACTCTCAAATAGAACATGATTATATAGCTATAAAAATTTAGAAATTATACAAAAATGAAAATTTGTTTAAAAAAATCTTTTAGCGATTATAAAAAATAAACCAAGGAAAACAAATTCTATGAATGAAAAAAAATTGGGTCACATCACACCAGATTGCCTCCAATAGAAATATGAAAGAATAATGATAGAAATGATGTATCAAAAGAATGGATATTGTAATAATAAATGAAAAAGATCCATTAATTCTATGTGGAGTGTACTCAAAGACTCCAATAGATCTTCGTAATATGATATAGAAATAGATCATCAAAATATAAAAGATAATATGTGAATTTTTTTATAGAAGAAAAAATGATACAAATTTATTGTTTTTCTAACTCAAACACTAATAGATTTTCAAATGATAAATTGGATTCTTAATATTATATGGTAAAATAAAAATATGATTATATAATAAAGGAACATAAATCATATAAAATATTCTTAATGTAATCTTAGGTGAAAAAGATATTATGCTAAAAACCATCAATAATTAATTAAAAAATTTGATTCATCTACGTCAAACTGTATCCATCAAGAAAAACAGTTTAAAGAATTTTTGGATGAAGTGGAATATTATAAATCTATTATAAGTATTTCAAAAAAATGACACAAAAAATTGACTAATATTATTAGAAATAATGTAATAAAATGTGAAATATTTAGAATATGAGGAAAGTATATGAAAAAAATATATAAAAATTATTTTCTGCCGTATTCAAAAATTCTACTTGTTATTATTGTGGAATAAAAGGTAATTTATCTAGAAACTATTATTTGATAAATCCTTAAATTAGTGATATTAAAAAAAAATTCTAAAAATATATCTGAAGCTGATAATAATTTTTTTTTGTAAAATAAGGCTATTCATGAATCCCAAATATTTACTTACAGAAATATCTAGACCCAATAAAATATGGTTACCAAAATAGACATCTGTTTAGCTAATTTGGTAGTAAAAATTCAATTGGAATAGAAAATATATATGGTAAATGGGAATTGGTTTCTCTGGACACCTTAGTTGAGGTTCATTTAATTTTTCATACATTTTCTCAATCGGATGGAGGTCTAGTAACTTTTGGTGAAAATGAAAAAAAAATTATTAGATTTGTAACTATTACAGATCCATATATAATCATAATTAACAATGATTTTTTTTTTATAAAGGCTAAAAAATAACCTAATATTTATCTCTCATATTTTCGATGATGGATATTATTTTTATTTTTCTAACAATTATCCTATGTTTTTTAATAAAAATTTCTTACATTTTGAGCACCAAAAATTGAGAATGTGTATACTTTGGATCTTAATTCCATTTGTGTACAAAATGTGAACTATTTAACTTCTAAGAAAAATGAGTCATGGATCTTCCATATGAGACCTAGAAATTGTAACAAATATTCTTTATGAAAATTATCTTATGAAAAATTGGTTTCTGGTTTTCATATTCGTATGTTTGGAAATTATAGATTTTGTGATGCATATTAAATCAGAAAAAAAATCATATTTCAAATAAATGAATAAAGTTGTTACATATATACTATTATAACTTATCCTTATGTATTTTTTTAGACCATATAGCATATCAGTTTTGGATAGTAAATTATATGTCTATGTTTTAGTTGATGATTTTTAAATGTTTACATAGGTTTATTTTTTAAAACCCAAAAGTGAAGTATTCACTACTTTTGAATGCTTTTTAATAATTTATCAAAACAAAAAGATTTAAAATAATATAATTTCTAATTGATGATGTTGTAGAATTTGAGAATGAAGAATTTAATTATATATTCTCAAATCTGGGTATTAAATACACCCTCTCTACACTAAGAACACCTCAGTAAAATGGAATTTCAAAAAGGAAAAAAACAATTCCTCAAATGGAAGGAACTATTCTTAATAAAAACAAACTCCCTAGATATTTATGGGAAGAATCTATAAGAATATATTTCTATATATTGACTAGATTTTTAATAATACTAATTATTAAAAAGACCCCCTGTGAACATTGGAATAACATAAACACTAAATTATTGTACTTTAATGTATTTGGATTGAAGGTATATATCTTAAATATTAAGGATAAACTTAGAAAATTTGATCCAATGGATTATGATGGAATATTTCAGGGATATTCTAATACTTATAATTCCGATATATTTTTTAGTAAAATGTAAAGTATTATTGAAGAATTAGGTCATGTGATGTTTGATGAAACTAACCCTTTTATTGAAGAGAATTATCGATCATGCGAAAATACTAACTATTTTGACAACATGAGACATGACTGACCTAAGTCAGATTATTAATATAATGTTAATTAAATTCATGCTTGTTCAAAATAACCTGAATGTGTCTCACCATGATACACTTTATCTTTAATGAACCGCTTAATTGAAATTTCTATTGGAATCCTAGACACAATCATAAGAACAAAAATAAATGTTGGAAACCTAGTTGAATTATATACCTTTAATTCTTAGATAGATCCATTTTAATTTTGAAAATTCCTAAAAGATGAATGTTTAATGTTATCCATGCTATAATAACTAATAAAATTCAGAAGAAATGATTTTTTGGAATGAGTAGAAAGACCATCCAATTATCTAGTAAAAGTAATTAATGGATATTTATATATCAATAGTATTATAATGGAATCATAACCAGAAAAAATGTATATTATTTGCTAAATTTTTTAATCAAGAACAAGGAATAGATAATGGTGAAACCTTTTAACCTATATCTTGATTAGAATCAAGTAGAACACTTTTAGCTCATGCATACCATATAAACCTTAAATTATATCATATGGATGTTGAATATTCATTTTTAAATTTAAATTTTATAGAGGAATTTTATGTGGAACAACCACCTAGTTTTGAATACCCTCATTGACAAATTCCTATTTTTAAATCTACCAATTCGCAATATGTCTCTAAACAAGCACCTAGATCATGGTATGGATGATTATCCTCTTTTTTATAGAATATTAATTTTCAGGGGGATTTGTAGATCCTATTATTTATGAGAAAATAATTTTATCTAGTAATTTATTACTTAAAATAAAAGTTAATGATATTATTTTCTATTCAACAAATAAAAATATTTGTAATGATTACTAAAATCTAATGAAAAACCTAATATGAATTGGTTTTGAAGAGAGAATTGGAATAATTTTTAGTATTTCAGATTTATCAAAAATATTTTGGAAATTTTTTAAATCAATGTAAATATATTATTTATTTATTTTAAAATTAGGAATTGAAAATTATATGACCTATATAACTCCAATGTGTACCAAAATAAAACTTTATTTGGATGGAGTGGGATAACTAGTTGAGAAAAAGTTATATAGAGATACTATTGGTTGTTTATTATATCATACGACAAACAGACTGGGAATAATGTTTTATAAATTCATATATGTTATATATCGGTCAAATATTAAATAATCCCATTTTATTCCTACCAAAATAATTTTTAGATAGTTAAAATGAAATTTAGATAAATCTATCCATTACCCAAAAACATATTATATTAATTAAATTTTATATTCATATGCTAATTTTGGGGAATTTAGGTTTGGTAGAAAAAGATCATTAGAAACATATCACATTTTAAGAATTTTTTAAGTATCATGGTTGAGTTAGAAATAATACCCAGTTTCCCTATCAGTAGTCATGACAAAATATGTGTCTATTGGTAGTTGTTGTCCGCATGTGATGGGAATGAAACATACTCTAATATACTTTGTACTAAATTTAAATAATATAACAATTTTATATGATAATACTAGTTCCATAAGTCTTTCAAAAATCCTATAATTCATTCTAGGACTAAGAATATTGATATCTTGTATCATTTTCTTAAGAGATCATGTTCACAAAAAGGAAATATATTTTGAATATTATATACTTAATATCATATAACAAATATTTTTACTAAACCACTTCTGACAAAAATATTTTTTTATTAAGGGGGAGTTAATAATATTCATTTTTTAATAATTTTTTACCAGCTAATTTCAATTTGATTCTTTAAATAATTAATATATATAAAATATTTTATTTTTTCTATAAAATTATTATTTAATTTATTTTTTAAATATAATTTTGTTCATATTTTATATTTATAATTCATAATTTCAAAATTAAAATTTTAGTTATTACTTTACATCATTGGATGACCATTACAAAAATAATACCATCAGACTTTTCTCTCTCTTGATCTTACTCTTCCGTTCCTGTTTAGATTAAAGAGCATCTCTCTTTCCAGTTTACTAAAGCCCTAACCTTCAAAACTTCAAACCTCAAACCCTCAGAAATGGAAACTTTAGACAGATTTTAATACATTTGTCTATGTAAGTGTTCAATAGTTGAAATTTCTCAAATGTATTCAACTGAAGGTAATTTATTTGGATTGGATGAACCAAATGAATCTATCGTTAAATACTACAATTGGATATAAAGACCTATAAATTATTTTTTATTGTTAATATGACTTTTTTTTGATATATAAATAAATGAGTTATTTTTAAAATCCACTTTTAGTTTTGGAAATGATGATGATTAAATTATGTCTAGGATTCATCGCGATGAATTTTATATCTCTTATGTACAATTTTCTATGATCTTATATTTTCCCCAAGAGGGGGGATCTGATTTTGATTTGAGAAATATAAGAGATGGAGAAATTCCAATTAGAGGATTTTTTCCTCTCTTAAAATCTAGAACATGTAAGAAAATTATCACAAGATACATTAATGTTGATCAAAGAGTATTAATGAAGTTCATTCAGTCTAGAATTGTTCTAAGGATGACTGAGTTATAGAAATTTATTTATCAATGTTTGTATATTATGTTTTGGTTTATAAAAAATATTAAGATGATATTCTACTGGTATATGTTATAGTATTTGAATAACTGATATCAGTAGAAATAAAAATTGGGTCTTTACCCATTTGGAAGGATTGTATTCATTTTACTTCATAGGAAGGAAAAGGTAAGAGACATCACATTGGGTTAGATATGTCATCACCACAATATTCTGATTTATTGAACTATCAAGAATCTAGGATCTTCTAGAGTGGATCATAAAATTATATATTTCTATTTGTTATAGAAGAACATGAAAGGAGGATGGTTAGTACTATGATTGAGTTTAATTTATTAGTTTTTTTGGTTTTCTGATACAAATGTTCAGTGAAGAAGAAGAATTAATAGTTTATGAGGCCATTATTTATCAAAGAATAATAATTTTAGTAAATATTTACTAGCTAGTGGAATATTCCAAAACAAGACAAGAAGTAGATGATTAATAGGTGGATCAATTAAATAATAGTGTTCGGAATTTTGCTCAAAGGGATGATCAATATAGGGAAGTTATTTTTAACGATGATCAAGATTCCCCTAAAAATATTTCAATCAGTGTTTTTGAAGTTACAATCAGGTGAATGAACATATTTTGACTCTATGAAAAAAATTGAAGATTGAATGGAAAAAATTTCAATAGCTCATAAGGTCACTGGTTCATAAAACTAATTTTGAGGCACTTCAAACTCAAATCTGTGATATTTGTGAAACACTTAATTCAATTGGATATTTTGAAGATCTTATCAGACCTATAACAAGTGAGCAATCAATGTTAGAGGAATAATCTCAAAAGATATCATATTTTTATGAGATGAAATATTTATTGGGGACATATTTTCAATTTGTCAGATCTAGTCATCAGGATTCATCCTCTAGTCAAAAAACATATCCTGATTTTATCAAAATAATTTAGGCAATAACATCTATTTTAGCATAGTTAAAAAATAGATTCACACTCATCAGTGTGGCGGTACCCTTTTGAATGTTGTTATTTAGAATAAGATAAACATGACAAGTCAACTGACCACTAATGAAAATTGGTTGGGACCATTTACTCAACAAGTGATACATAAGTTCACCACCTTCAATCAATCTGAAAAATAATTTGATGAATTTGTCAATGTGAATTCATTTTTAAGCTTTAGTATCACTCGTGATTATTGAAATATGCTTTAGTAGTGTATGAATGAGTTCAAAAATAATTTTATGATCCTATTAGTGTTACTTCATGATAATAATGGTTCTTTTTATACCTTTAATCATCCTTTTTCACTATCAACTAGTGGATATTCTGATCAATAAGACCAATATGACATGATTCCCTAATTTTGAACATTATATTCTTTTACCATGGGATGTACTCATTATATTCAAAAACATTTGATCTTTGTTTTAGTTTAAATTATTTTTATATTTTTGAGTATTATTTAATTTCATACTTTTATTATTTATGTTCCTATTTACACTACCATAAAACATGTCATATTTTGTTTCTAAACAGTTGACTATAACATTCAATTAATGTTATGTTCAAAATTAAAATTTTTAATCCATTTTGATATGCTTTGTTTCTGATATCATAGAAATAGATAGAAATTTGGATAAACACCTCATTATCAATTTTTCTAATATTTATTTTATTTTAATTGAAATAGTACTATGAAATAAATGTACTACTTAAAAAGAACAATTTTCAAAGCAACAAATATTTTCTTCAAAAGTTGTTTTCTTTACTGTTTACAATTATTACATTTTAAATAAATTATGTTACCATTTTTTTATCTTCAAAATTTGGGAGATCATTGAGATATATTATCTAAAAAATACTCTATATATATTATTGATTTTGATCTCACAAATAGAAATATTTTTTTATTGATTATATTTCTTTAAACGAGTTTCATGAAATTCATATTCTTGGAAATATCTATACTAGAATTATAATCCTATTTTTATTCTACATGGGACATTCATAAAGTGTTTAGAAAGAGTATAAGTGTTTTAGAATCACTATTCATACCCTACAATGGTAAGGGTAGCATAAGTAGTGAACCCTATGTTTAAATCGACAAGTATGGTTAATCATACCTATGCTGAAAAAATATACATCTTGTTTATAAATTCGACGTTAGGATAAATATATGGAATATCAACCCCACATTGAAGTTGGGATTCACTATTCATAACCTATGTATAGTGAATGAACGTATGGTTAATTATTACTACAATTGTAATCCAACTTTCATTGGAAGGTTGAACACATTTTTTCTCATCCCATCAATAATTTTGATCCCTATGTTATTCATATATGAATGTATAGTTCATGTATAATACATTGGAATGAACCCTATGCTACACAATGGAATCTTAAACTATAAAAAGGAACCCTGCACTATGTAGTTTAATTATATGTTTTTCAATTCTACAGTTGAGTTTTAAAGTCACACTATATTCCAAGATTCATGAAACAATCATGACAGATTTACAAGTTGATTGAAATGTATTCTTAAATAGATTTAAAAACCCATCTTGATCAACCATATTAATTAGAAAAAATCACCCAGGTTCTTAGCCAAAGTTACAAATCCCCTAGAAAAATTGAATTAGAATTTCTACGTTATATTGGGTTATTTTATTGGATCTAAAATAAAAAATCAATGTATCTTCTCTATATATTAAAATAAAATTTATTTAAAAAACACTTACCACTGTATGATTGATAATAAATTTTATAGTGCTGCTGTAATGAATACTAAACTCTTTTTCTGGAACAATATACACTTTATATATATAATTGGGAACATCATACTACTAATTGTTGATATTAATATTGAAGATTATTTGCTACCATGACCTATTCAGAGTTACAATTTTGTGAAGACATTCATTTCTGATGAAGAATATTCATCTATTGTTTGTTTGTTCTATTGTGATTATGATGTACAACCTTAAACATCTTCAAAAAACCCTATTAACTTATTATACTATCGACTACATGGAATTGGTTGTGTTGGAGTATAATATTGTAGGTAAAAGATATGGATAACTAGTTCCCTATAAATTTCCAAAATTCTCTGTTTAGCATTTTTGTAAAGAATTAACTGGTCGCTCTATGATGTGGTTTTGAAAGTCATGTGATAAGATGAAATTTCTTATTAAATTCCCCACGCTCGTAGAGAGTGCATTTATGGAGTGGACAAGGGTATTTTTGTACAGTGAACCACTATAAAATTTATTTGTTCATTCTTTGGATTTTTCCAAAACTCATCTCCATGACTGAAAATTCATTTTATTAAATGATATATAACTAGGGGAACAAGAAGAGGAGGCCCCTCAAGGAGGTTAGAAGCGATGTAAACCAAGAGAATACCCTTTAATTAGTATCTTACATTGAATAGGGAGAGATCTTAAGCTATTATAGATGTTCAGTTGTTCGGATGCACTTCCCATTCAAGAAAGCATGTCCACAAAAAGTTCGATTTTCACTAAATGTGATTAAAATTCTACCCAAGGAGGTCTACATAGAACACCTACGAACTAGGTACACCATATTCCATGACACATCAAGTCACACTTGTATAGATCTCACCATAAACTCAGAATCAGACTCAATTTATTCCTTCCAAAACCATATTCTACTCATATTGTTATACATGGAAAAAGAGCCTTAACTTCTGCACCTAAAGAAGATCTTGGATCGTAGAGTGCATTGAACTGTAGAAGAACCGATCCCCAATAGTCAAGAAGAATGCCTCTATCCCTCATAATCCCTCCATGAGGGATCCATGCACATTCACGTTTAGGCCACCCATAGGTGGATTCCACTTAATCTAGTGGCCCTCTTTCCTGAGAGGCGTGATATGTATGTCAAACAGGCTGCATGACATAGCCTAAAGTTGGTTACCTTTAAGAAACACTCCTAGATAAAAAATTATATATTTAAATCACTTCTGAAGGAAAAAATATGATCTCATGTTTCTCATCCTAACATGATTGAGATCCTCCTATATCATCGAGAATAATGATGAAAATACAATTGATTGAACTATAAACTATGTGGGAATCCTTTAAACTATATGAAACAAGGATCCCAAGAATCCCTGAAGCGAGGGATATTCATTATCAAATCAGGGTCTGGGAGAGAATAAGGACCGGAGAAAAAGAGCCCAGCTACTCTGGATGAATAGGTGTACCTTTGTTTCATTCTGCAGATTATCATAACAAAATCATCATGACTCCATGGGGATCCCCTTCCATTGATCATTTCCATCTTTTGAAAGTTCCATGTTTGTTATTCACCTAGTGAAGAAATTCAATTTTTGGGTATATACCTTCACCAAACATTGGATGACCACTCATCGTGAGGTCTCTCTACTTGCACAAGATCAATGTAATCATTCGTGATAAACATTCCCAAAGAGGATCCTGTAAAGAAACAATTATCCAATTCTTCATTCATCACAATGTCATTATAATTTTTAACTTTCATGACAGTGAGGATATACTGAATGAAGACAATATGGATGCCGAATTCCTTGAAGGAGATATCCTATTGAGGGAAACAAAGGAAATGCAATAACAAGACATCACAGTTAACCTTCCAAAAGCTAACCAATCATTTTCCAATGATCCACCTAGAATAACCAGACAATACCTTGAGGTGAGAGGCCAAGCATCGTGGAATGTACGAAAGCTAAGAACTATGTACATTGGATGTCCCCCATTGCATACTATATAGAATTCTAAAAAATATATCCCCCAAGGATTCTACGAAAATAATATTCCATTCCAATTGCCTTACATTCCATGAATTGGTTCATTAATATCTCAGAGACCCACCCCTCCCTCAGATAGACTTTTTGAAATGTGGTAAAAGGTGGCCCAGTGGCTATAGCCTACCTGATTGGCGTCCGACACAATGGGGGCTATGTTGTTTTTGATCAGCGTAATAACTCTTTTAGGAGGCTTAAACAACGAAAAACACACATTGTTATGGATAGTAAAAATCTATTGACTAGTTTCATCATCTCAAATAATGAAAGAACCTTTTTTTTAATTGGTGATCCTTCCAAAAAGCCGATTGATGATATCCTCAAAGTTATAAATTTGAATGTGGCCATGAGAGAGTGGGACACCCATGTAAAGCACCAACATCTTCTTTTTTTGAAAGCCTAGGATGTCTTGAATGCCTCTATAATGCCTATTGGGGCATCAATTGGAGACGAAGACATGGATTTTCAAACAAAAAACCACTGTTTTCTATAATATTCATTATATTTTTCTATATTGTGATATATTCAATAAAATTTGAATTCATTAAATGACGGGCCATTTATTTGAGAAATGTATTACTATAGTTTCTATTGAATGAATTGACATCATTGAATAAATTTTAGATAAAATGAACATTACATGTAAAAAATAATTTGATAATCCAATGAACATAAAGTTTAGAGTCCTTGATGAAAATAAATATAAGTAATATATCTTATAATAGTGTGAAAAAATATCTATAATTATTCCACGAAAGATTCCCTTCTATATTTCTTATATGTTATACTCATTTTCATAACAAGGAAAAATTGAAAAATATGAAATTGGTGACATTATATTCTCAATAAGGGTGAAATTTATAGATAAATATATAATATCATAAGTGAAAAAAGATGATAATATTGGATATAATAATGATTTATAAGAAAATTCATTCCTAATAAGGAGTTGATCATAAATCATGGCATATTACCTGGTGAAACATATCACATTAATGAAAAGAGAGAGGAAACATCATTCAATGAACATGAACAGTGAGAGCATAACATATTCATGATAATAACTACCAATCTAGGAAACATATGAAACATTAGAACAAACATTAGTATATAGAACAATATTTTCATAAAACCCACCATAAATTCCCACACTTATGAGAAAATAAAATGTTACCTTGAATATATTATCTCATAAGATATATATTTTTAACCAACTGAATTAGAGATTTATATAAGACCCCATCTATCAACCACAATAAATATTAGTGAAATAGGAAAACAAACACTTCTCAAATCATAAATGACCCATTGAAATTAAATGTGTTTTATTAAATATTTTAATTAAAATAATTCTCTCTTATAGAATAATTAAACTTTGTAAATAAAATGTATTTCATATAGATTCACATAAATAAATAATAAACAAGTCAATTGATAATACTAACAAGATAAACACATAGAAAATTACTATGTTCAAAATTAAATAATGTTAAATTCTAGTAAAATTTAATTTAATTTTGATAATAAAGAATATGGTTTTTACATCATATATATAAATTTTATACGATTATGTTAAGAATGTTCCCCAATCACTCTCTTTATAAGAGTGAAAATCTGGTGTCTTTAAAAAATTTGAAAATTAATATTTTATAAATAATGGTGAATATTATTTAAATTTTTAAAAACAATAATATATTTAATGGTAGTATCATAGAAAATGAAAAAGATGGCGTTGAGAGTTGTACTCATGAAAAATCATAAAAAGATAATCTAAATACACTTTTATGAAAACGAACCCTTTAGAAAATGTTAAAATTTTCATATTTTATTGTTGAATTAGTAGAGATTGTATAAAATCACCTAAATAAATTATTTGGGTATAAATAAGTCCATTTTTAAAATAATAAAACGAATTAGGACTATAAAAAAGGAGTACCCTTTTTGAATGTAAGAGAGAAGTTTTGTTTAGCTTACACGATAACTTTATGGTAAAATATTAGTCAAAGGTAATTGAAATATCAAAGAAACCTAATAAAATTAAGATAAAAATAAAATTAAGAGGGATTTAAAAATAATAAAAACTCACTAGATGTATTATCTTAAAAAAATATTGATTTTTAAAATAAGTTTGGCAACAAAACCCTTGTAGTTTGAATTACATTTTGATCAAACCCTATTTCATATTGGGTGTATTTTGAGTCAAGGACCATTTAAGGAATATACATGAATTTAATATTAAAACCCCATGAATATTGTAATAAATATTAATTATTAATTTATCAACCCATATTAAATGTACAATTTTTCACATTAAAAATAAGTCTTATGTAATTAAAATTGTTACAAAAATCCCCTTACCTTGTTTTCCCTATTAGTCAAATTTTCTCTGAGAAATTTTACAAAAATACAAATATAATTATTACCTATTTAATAACCTTTTTGATAAATATAACCATATATAATCTTAATTTAGAATTATTTTATACAATTATATGAGTTATTTATTTTATTTTTTCCATTTTTGTTGTCAGAAATCATGATCGTTTTGAACTAGTTTCGTAATAGTGGTGTATTTATTTTTTCTTCTCCAAAATATCATCTTTTTAATTTATTTAAATTAAATATATTGTATGAATAATAACCATTTACTATTTTTAAATATAATTTTAATATCACATTAGTCTTTATCCACGAAGATGAAATCTATAATGATCAAATTTTTGAAATTTTTGTCCTACAAATGGTGTTTTCTTAATAAATGAGTTAAATATAGATTAAAATTTTCCAAAAAAATACCCATTATATAAATATTTATATAATATTACCAAAGTAAATAATTTTTAATAATCATCCATGATATAATTTTAAATCACTATTCAATTATGGTTTCCAATTGACCAAAACATCAATGTAACATGAATATTGATGTTTCTGAGGATATTTAGATAAAATCCCATTAATCCATTAGAATAATGAGATTATATATTCTTTTATTAGTGTAATATATATTAATTGAACTGTATTTTTAATTACAATTCATGTATATTGATATATTACATGAGTTGAAGAAAATATTTTCACCTTAGTATACTTTTTTTAAAGGATTGGATTAACGATAACTATATGTTAATAATATCATTAATAGGTTCCTAAATATGAAATAACAAATCATTAATGATATCCTAAAAACAATATTAAATAATTATAACAATTTTACTGACCATACTTGTAAGTGAGTGTTAAAAAACATAATTTATTATGAAAATTTTGGAGAAAAGTATTACTTGAGTTTAAAAATATAAAATATATATTTGTAGGATATAATAAATATTTCTACTGTATAATTTAAATTATAAAATTAATTATTTAATAAAATTATTTAATAGATAAATTTTATATATTTACAAATTAATAATGGTATAAAAGTCACAATATTTGTAAAAACAACATGTTTCATTATTTTCAATCAAATATTTTGTTCCTGAAAAGTAATAAAAAAATATGTTAAGAATATATTTTAATTATTTATGGCACTAAAATATGTTCAATGGGAATGGTTAAGGAAGACAAGGCTAGTAAAAAGAAAATCCATGACAAAAAATCCCAAATTTCCCCTTAAGGATCTGCTACGTGAAGCCCTCATTCTTTACCAATAGCCAGATCCCACTGACCTCCCATTTGAGAAATCCTTTTTTGGAAATTAATGAAGATATATGGAGTCTATCCCTAAGTATGATGGAACTTATATATCATGAAAAGATGAATAAAGACCATTTGTTAGTGCGAAAAAGCTTCATGAATGTGATAACCATTAATGATCTCCCTTCTTGAGTTTGACAGAGACACACCCATTCAAGAAATTCATAATTTCTTTGAAAACCACTTCCCCATCAAGGATAAGTCCATTTTACCATATATCCCCCCCATTCCAACCATTGGGGAATGATTTCCCCAAACATCCAAATTTTGAATTGCTCCCAATTTGTGAAGCACCTGAGCATCACAAACCATTCAATAAATGGATCAACCATGGTACCCAGGCTTTGAAAGACCCCATTTAGTGTGTTATTAAGATCCACCACCCTAGGTGAAGATGTAATTCATGAAGGACTATTCCCTTCATAATCCAAGAATGACCACAGTGGATCTTGTGGCTTCTCACAGTATTAAGCCTTCAAGAATCACTCCTTTCAAGAGAATGTACTTCATCCAGATGCATGGTCACCCTATTTCATGAATCCCCTTGTTTAATGAATTATTTGACCTCCTCAATAAACGTATCCTCTGTGAAGAACCTATATGTGATGATCTATGCTTTGTGGAGCCCATATCATGGGACTCTCCATTCCACAACCCTTCTGTTCAACCCTCTGCATGAAGGTTGAGTTCTCATAAAACTAACATCCATACAATATTGGATCAATTACACCACAAGGGACAATGTTTCCAGTGACACATATTCTTTTGACCCACTCCCGTTCATGTACATACTAAGATAACCACCTACATTTCTCTTCTAAATATAGGTTCCCTAATGTATGTTGCATCATAGTCTATGAATTCTAATGTGGACATCATGATTGAACACTCCTACACACCATCATACCTCGATATTGCTAAATCAATTCCCCTCCCAATAGTTCATAGTTCGTGGTTATGTAATCCCAAGGGGTATGGATCATGTCCCTCATGATCAATATACATGACAAAAAACTCCCAATTAATAATATACTAAACACATGATGCCATATTGTGGCCTTACCATGTGTTGGAGGCACAAGATGCTCCTTGTGTGAGTGGCATCAGATGGTCTCAACACTGCCTACCCTTAAATAGAATGAAATCTTCATTGGATGGAATTATATCCCCCACAAACTGAAGGAAATCGTCCTTAGGAAGCTTTCATTCATAATTCCCACACCATCTCTATTTATCACCTCTTTCATTACATGATCATTAGGTTTATTTAATCCTCTTATTTCTCACACCAAGAATGAATAACATAGGCATAGAGGTCAGTAGTAACATTGAAATCTTTCCAATAATCATATGGTCATCCTCCTGATTGTAATAACCATGACCAAAAACCTCCACCCCATGGAGAAATTCTATGTGTAAGCCCTAATCATACTCACTATATTGATATTCTTCTTAGGTATAAGCCTCGTATGCCTCCAAACTACATGGGATTTGATTCCAAATGAACTGTGATATGTAGGAATCCTCCATGAGGTTGATACCCAACATCTATATCCATCTCGATATCCTCTGAGTCACAAAATGTATAAGATCATGACAATCACATGGGAGACCACATCTCCTTCAGTTCCATTAAGAAGTTGAATGAATTCCCCCACATAATCCATCCATTATAAATCCTCTTGCGAAGGTAATATTCCATGTGTAATACCTACAACATCACTCAATGATGCTACCCTTTATATGTGAGAATCCATACTAGAGGTTGTTAAACTACATGCCTCGATCATTCCACATGAAACTAAACTACATCATCAAATAAAGTGGATTTTGATCCATTTATTCTAGAAAAAGTATGCAGGATGCATCATTGAGGTTTAATATAGACCAATGTTATACCAATGTGCCCCTCCTAGGGATTTACCTCCCTAATCCACCTTTATAGATTGCATGCCTGGGGATTTGCAACCAACATTAATTGTATGACATATTCCCATTATGGGTCATATATAGGAGATCTGGCTTCATGGGAATTCCAATCCATCCATCTAGTATACACCTCTACAAGACATTCTCACCAAACCTTCATAGTGTGACATCTACCCTTTATGGGAAACACCACTTAGATATTCCTCCATGAGAATAATAATCTATTGATTGGTAAACAATTTAGATTCTCCCTCCTAGTAATATACTTCCTTGATCCAACTCCATGGGTTGAATTGATCAACCAACTCTATCTCTATAAGGTATTAAACTCATTTCCCAATACATTGGTCCCCAAATACATACCTCATGAAAAACACAAGATTGCTGAGGTGAATTACCTAGAATATATGATCCTATATAACCAGCTACCTCATAAAAAACATGGGATTCATGATGAGAATGTCTTGGATGAAAAACCCCTCTGTTATTAGGTATCTCATTCATGATACATGATTCCTTGGGTTCCATGAATGAGATGCGTTCCTATGATGAAGAATACAGTTGACCAATGTTCCTAGAGTCCATACATTCCAATGATTACCAACATGACTACTCTATGGTCTAAAGGTTATTTACCTATCAAGAACAAATAGAATGTCTAGATAGAAGTATATTAACTAACAAGCATCCATAAAAAGACTGAAATGGGAATGATTTCAATGTCAATGACTTAACCCTAGGGGGGAGAACTAGACTATGGGATGAGTTTCAATAAGGAATCCAAGGAAGGGGGAATTGACATTCCATCACTCAATTTTGATCAAAGAGAATACATCACCGATCAATGTGATAAAAGATAATTGTTAGGAATACGAGAGTATGGGGTAAGAATGCACATTAGTGCACATTCACACGCATGTTGGTTTGCACCAATGAAATTACAAAAATAAAATTGGTTATCCCAACATGAAACATTGGTTTGAACATGGGGACTTTTGATACCCCCAAATCCATTTTTCTGGAATTATAAAAAAACCACTTTATGGATAAGTGGGAACCTAACATGCAACATAAAACTAGTTTCAAACCAAACGTCCACCGAAATACAAAACTCAAAAACCATTATACACCAAAAACCACTAAATCCAAATCACCTATATGAGGACACAAAATTGAAAAACCACTAAACAGAGTTTGAAATTCAAAATGATGAAGATCTACATATCCCATCCTCGGGTCATGTGGTATAGAGATACAAGATACCTAGATTCACACCCCCCCAATGTCCCACCCACACCAGTGATTATCTGACCAGAGAACAACCCAACACAACTTCCATTACAAAAAAATCGGTGCCATTGTCGCATCACATTCATTGACCGTTGACACTGAGAACCATCACCGCATTAGATTGAAAATCACCAAATCCACAGATGCATATAGACTTCATCCTCAAATGAGTATCCAACATACCAATCGCATGTAGAAAACCCAACCAAACCTTCACAAATGGTTTTGAGGAAGAACCACCAAATAAATCTAACAAACTAGTTACCATTTTCAAAGGTGTGATCTAACTCAATGATCGCCTGAAGCACCGATGGCCACCGAACACCACATCCAAAAAAACCATGGTTACCTGCACACCAAGTAAAACATGGAGAGACATAGGGGAATTCAAGGTCAGAGCATGGATCCAAATGACTATGGGCTCCGGACAATTCCTATGACTAAAAAAAGAGAACCAAAATCATCCAGAAAAAGCCAACCACAGTAGTGCCAAAAAAAAAATTGACCCCCGAACAACTTGACCCCGAAACTCCTTGATCCTAGCACTCTAGCTCTGATTTGGAGAGACATAGAGGATCTTGAGGTCAAAGATGTTTTCGGATGCTGAGGGTTTCCCCAACACACAATCATCGATGGGAATGTCGAATGAGTATCAGACGAAAACTCATGGTAGCAAGCACCAGAGAAGAGACCCATAGTCTTCGGGAAGAAGTATAACACTGGAGTGACGTTGAAGAGAGGAAATATGGAAGGAAGAAGAAGCAAGAGAGTAAAGGGGGAGAATTACTGCCACTAAGGAGGGACCAAACTCAAGATGTTTCACATTCTATTCTATGACATAATTAGCGCATGTCTCCTTCTTTAGAAATGGAATATATCACAATTATGGAGAATTGGATATCGATTTCCATGTACTTGTACTAAAATCTGAATCCTCTAACATTGTAGGACCCCTGTTCTGGGAAATTAGCCACCCAACGCATGCAGACATAAGGGAAGAAGAAATTTTCATAAGAAAATCCTACATGAATCCACCTATACCACAACCTAATCCATGACTACTGATATTGGGTTTGAAATCCTTATATAACCATTGGATAACATCAAAATGTGGGTTATTGACACCCTCATACATTGGTACAATTAGTAGGGGTTTATTTCCACATGGTACATGGCATGCTAGGACATGGAGGCTTAAGAGCCTCACCAACACCACCACCCTGATGGGACGTGATGGGAGCCACTCTCCCCACTCCAATATAGTATGTATTAGGGAGCCTATCCCTTCATAATGTATACTACTATCACCCAAAATATGAGGAGGTGGATGATTCCTTAGTCACCACACACATGGCTACCACCTAAAACCCACCATGGGGGAATCCCACAAGGCCCCATTAGTATTAATAATGAATGTTATTTTAGGCCAATGAAATCAATGACTATATATCATCTCCACCGGCCCTGGTCTATAAAACCCAAATTTAATGAAAAGTGCAGGCCAAGGATAATTCCTATTAAGGGTAATCATATTTCATGGCTCTAGTGGACAATTACAACACCGATAAATTCCACCATATTCCTGCAACTGATGAAAGGGAATCCATCCATTTCTAGTTGAGATTTAGACCCCAACTAGCAAGCATGTCGTCTGGGTTGACCATGTAAATCATCAACAACACTAGCAGTCATTACATTCCAAACTATGATGAAGTGTTATAGTGTGAATGTCCCCTCTATTCCATAAGCAAACTAAGAGGACGTCACCCAATCCCTCAGAATTAGTGTGAAGACCCTCTTCGTTCCATTCTTAGTTCATGTGGATGTTCTCCCACATTAGAAACTAGTTGGGATATCCTCTCCATTCCACTATCTAGAGTAAAAAAGGGCCCCTCCCTTTTTCATAACCATTTAGGCTAAAGATACTTCTTATTTTATTCAAATCTCAACCAGAGATCCTCCCCACTCTTGTAATAATCAATGTGAAGACCATCAATACTTCATTGATAATCATCATGGAGGCCCTCCCTATTTTCCCACTAATAAATGTAGATGTCCTTCCATCTTCATCATTAATCTGTATGGATTCCTTCCTTGAAATTTTGATTTCCAACATAGTGGTCCAGCCCATTCCACAATAATCCAGAGTGGTGTTCCTCCCCACTCCTTCAACAATTAACCTGGAGATCCTCCCCATATTTCTACAAGATCCAGCAGTGGTCATATCCACTCCGACGTCGATAAGAGTGACGGTCCCCCTCATGTTTCATCCCATCAGTACAATGGTCCTCCCTATGCCATCACCAAACCAAGAAAATGTCATCCCCACTCTCACTATAACTGTTAAGGCCATCCTCAAGTTATTCTTAGTTCATGCAGAGGTCCTCCCAATTAAACAACCAGTAGGGATCCCTTATCCTAACCACTATCCCTAGTTAACCCTAAGGACCTCTCTATGTTATAAACAATCAGTATGAAGGTTTTCTTATTGGAATCTAATGTTCAAGAAGAGGTCCACCACACTCTAGCACCGATCAATGTGGATGTCCTCCTTGCTTCATCGATAATCAACATAGAGTCCCCCCAATGTTCTCACTAGTAAAAGAAGAGGTCCTCCAAACTTCATCAACAATCAGTATGGAGGTCCTTTTCATACTTATTGATTCTATTAAGGAGGAACACCCCATAACACAACCACCCATAGTGGTGGTCCTCCCCACTCCTTAAACAGTGACCATGGAGGCCTTCACCATGTTCCCACTAGCTCAAGATGAGTTCATGCCCACTTCTTTATCAATAAGTGTGACAGTCATCCCAAGGATTTAGCTGATCAGTATTAAGGTCCACCTCATACAATAACCAACCAGAGTTGTGGTCCTCTGTACTCTATAAATAGTGATCATGGATCCCCCCTCATGTTTCTACCTACTCAAGGGGAGTTCATCCCCACTCCAACATCGATCTGTGCAAAGGTACTCCCCAAACATTATCCCATCAGTATGATGGTCTTCTCCATGTTCTTTCCGAGTAAGGAAGAGGTCCTCTATACAACTTTAACATGTATATTTTTTGTCCTCCCCAATCTTATAACATTCCCAGAGACGTTTTTCCACACTCTGGTCTTAAAAAACATAGAGGACCTCCGCATATACCAACAAATAAATGTTGAGTTCCAACCTACACTACCACCAACTAGAATAGAGGTCCTCCCCATGGTGAAGAATTAAACATCCTTAAAGACTCATATTAGTGAATAAGGGAGAGCCACTACTGCCACATAAAATATTCAATGAAATTTCAATCCATTTAAAATTCAGTTCTATTCTCAGATTTCAATGTTGAATGTGACTCAATGATGGAACCTTCACCCCAGTCATCAGCGTTAGAGTCTAAGGGTAGGATCTATGAAGGTGATGTTATTCATCTAGGTAGGTGAGATTCAAAGGATCCCTAAATCCCTCCATGGATATATGTAGGTGGAATAATATTTTTATCCCTTTCATGGGATTATAGTACAACCACCCATATCTTCTCTAGTTTTACTCTCAACCTCTACCCATGATCATAGATAACTTCTCTAGAATGGGATAGATGATGACCATTTATTTGAGTTGTAAAAGAGTAAAAATGACCTCATATATGTGGTGGTAGTGAATAACCTATACTATATGGAAATAATGATATGGTTGGAACCACTATCAAGAGTTATCCCAACATGTTGTGAACAACAGAATAACATAGAAATGCGTACAATGGTCACCCAACAGCCCAAGTGTTCAACATAAGTGATTTCACAAATATCTCATCCAATGCTGATCGAATCATGAAACAACCATGATCGAGGCCCCACTTTGGAACATAAAAGCCTATCAGAGGCTCTGGATACCGATCTGTTTTAGTAGTATTATGGGATAAAAAACTTAAACATTGATATACTATAGACCCTCGCTAAGGGAAATGTTTCATGATTTCACTAGAATATAGGGGTGACACATCATAATCTTCATAACCATTAGTCAGTCTACCAAAAATTCAAGAGGACCTCAATGACATTGTTCAGTAGTTCTATATGGTTTAGTTGGGAGAAGATCACATGGATTAACACCATGTGTCACCAATCTACAATTAGACCACACACAAGAGTTGTTTCAAGAGCCTCATTGTGCTATATAGAATCTTAGAAGAGGCATCCTCACATGTGAAGGTCTATGGATGGGGATAATGTGATACTCCCTACATCAGCCCTATTATGTGATAACCTGACCTAATTGTTTATATTGAGGACCTAACATTGGGTATTATTATTGAGATATGAAAATCCTTGAGATATCTGAAGACATGGAACCAACATAGGGTTCTAAAGAGAACACCCACACCCTAGGGAAGAACAGTATTAGGTTGACACATGTACATGTGTTTGGAATGGCTAAAAAAGGTAGACACTCAGTCTAGAGGATTCATGAACATCATTACCCTCTGGTCAGAACATTAAGAAAGGAATAGGACCTCTAAATTCAATTTATATATCTGATATTTAAAAGAAAATAGAGTCTGATATTAAAATTCCTACCTCAGATCATCGGGTCATGGATTAGAAGAGAATCATCGATGGGATTCTTACTAAATAGTTCCATATTTTTGGGATCTTTAATAATATCTTAGTCCTCCCCCACTAAGGTATTACTAACAATGAAAAGTCCTCAGCTACTAGTGGATCTGAGTTTAGACCGGTGATCCCTCTAATCCCAGTAGAATAGAAGAGGTAGTTTATGAAAACGGACCAAGATATAAGTCATTGAATCCTCATGGGAAGAATGATCAAATTCATAGGGATATAGATCAAAAAACTCCACGATCCATTGATCCTGTTTACGAAGTTGATGATACTAACAATGAACTAGTGTACAGGGATCCTCATCAAGATAGGAATCCACACCATTATGATTTTATAGCTTCTCTCACAAATTTCCTTGATTCCCTAGAGACATGACAATTGGAAATCCCACCTAAATGAATGTTGTGTCCAGCTTGAGTGGAATATGCTCAAGCACACCATTATTTTGGGGACCCACATTTCTAACGTTTCAATTATATGGGTGACCCGTTGTAGTATTTGGCCCATTAATATCTGGGTGTAGGCCATGTTGGGAACTGAAAGAAGTGGGTGGTCACCAAATTATAATGTTTAGATCATATATAGGATGAGACCACATTTATCAGGTACATCCAGATACCCAATGGGTATATTAATAGTTTGGAAGTCCTCCAAAGAAATTATCTCAACTAGTTCAGCTCCACCGCGTACCCGACAGGAATTGAATACCTCTTTATGTGTAGGATACTTCTAAATAATCATGTCATACACGTCATGTCCTGGTTGAAAGGCATCACATATTCACTCTATATGAAACTAACTCTAAATTAGCTTCTAATGATGTGTTTGGGGTATGTAATGATTTATCTGGTCTTTACCCTCATAACTTAGAACATCCTAGGTGAGTTTTGAGATTTCTCTAGAAAGGACCAACCCAGGTAAGAAGCCTTACAACAGGCCAAGTAGGGAGGTCCACTACCACTCGGTTTCCCTACAATAATAATTTATAAGGAAGATGCTACCATTGGTGTATAAATAAAGGGCCTAGATCTATTAGATCTATTTCCCCTTTTTCCAATATATCCTTTCCAAGAGAAATAGCTTCATCATACTCACTATGTGCAGAAATTAATAGAACCACCTCCCCATGTTCCGCTTCGTAGAAGATAAAATGTACCTCAAGTCCATTGTTAGGCTGAACCCCAGAATCCTGGTCAGGCTCTATGTGTTCCCTTAATAGATATGAGGATCTAAAAACACTCTTTCAAAGATACATAGTTTCCCAACTATTTCGTCACGTCCCTAATACTGGGGATTCAGATGTATTCAATGTGTGAGATTTCCCCTATAGATGAGTGTGTTGATCACCATAACCACTGCCCTTACAACATGATCCATGGACATAACATTAAAAAAATTTAAATTTTCAAGGAATGGATTAAATACCAAGTGGAAAATGATCTAGTCATGTTGGGAAACATACAACCATAGGATGAACACATCTTTTCTAAGCATGATAGAGATAGTGAATCTGAATGTCAGTAGGTTTCCAATAGTGGGAATCATTTGTATAAAGAATGTTTGGATTTTAGGTTAAGTTCCTACCACCATGGTGTCATCTGTGATCAATTAGGCATGAACAAACCCTTTGAAGTCTCCATGCCTTCCCCATCTACTGCTTCTACATTCACACCACAACCTTTTACATCATGGTGAGAGTATTTACCGACAACACAAGGGAAATAAAATCCCCCCAATAGTACCCAACCCATCCCATAATCTGGTTGATATCATGAATCAAAATTTGGGATCCACGCCTAGTGTTTACATTATACTAGAAGACCACTTTGATGATGCACAAATGTATGCCTCCATGAACACTATTTAGTTGGTAGATCCCTACATGGTCCCCATCAATAATGAATATTATGAATGTTTGATGAGTTCCTCTAGTTGATTTCATCAAAGTAGAAGTTGATGACATCCAAACAACAAAAATAATTTTCTAATGCTTCTAGATAATTCATTCATGATACCGAGACCAGAATAATAATGAACGAAGAGAGAATAATTAATATTATCTCAACAACATGATCCTCAACACAGATGCCAGATATATTCCTATATGTAAGATCTATCTCTCAAATGAATTTATAGTGCATATGTTGTGGAATTATTTAAAACATCATGAGATATAGTTGGTGTCCCATTTAGACCCTAAAATTCATATTCAGAATTGAACCATGTTGATAGGTGGACTAGATGTTGGGATGGTATCCTTACGTAGTTAAACATCTTGTTCATTCTGTAGAAAGCTATATACGGTCAGGTTAAGATGGAATTTATAGTTTCCCACCTAACTATTTAAGAATTGGATATGGTTTAGAATTTTCTAGATGATCATATACTCTTAGTAGAAATACCTATTACATGTTATTATAATCATATTTTATGGTGCCTCCTAGATCCCAAAGCATAAAAGGAATAATGATCCAAAACTCAATAGAGTATCCACGTGGATCATTTTCATCTGCCCATCAAAAGTTGTTCTACCATACTGATTCTTGATATTATATGCATGTATCAAAAATGTGGTAGAGTACTAGGATATCATTACAGGTATTGAGTTGACACATGTTATTTATGTTACCTTCTTACATGTGTAGCGAGACTCTATGTTAGTCATCAAACAAATCAATGGTGACTAAATAATCATAAATCCAGATCTTGTTTCCTTGTTGAAGTTCACTTTCTAGATGACGACCTAGTTCCCCTCCTAGTCGTGGGTGAATCATGTTCCTCATTCAAAAAATAGTTGATCTGATGACTTGGAATGTCTATTTGACGATCTTGTAAAGCCTTATCCAGATGATCTATTAATTAATTTATCTCATTGTATAATAATTTCTCCTATGATTTCAGATGATGATGACATATTACAGGAAAACCAACATACTAATAGTGAATTCACATCAGGACCTCCATATCTCCAATAGTAAAAGAAACCTATTATTAGGAAAACTCTTTCATCAATTATCTCAATCATAGTACTCCCCCTCTAGAATAAGATTATTTTTAGATGTTCACCTATACTAAACATAATTCACCCACCAGAGTTGGGCGAACCATGAGACGACATTCCAAAAAATGTGTGTTTGATCGAGTTATCTTATGATTCATCTATGGAGAGGATATTCCAAAGTTCATAAATGTTGTTAATTTTGGTTTATATGGAACTTATCATGTACTATTAAATCTATCCCATCATATTTAAAGGATGGGATACTTCTGGCCCACCATGGTCTAGGACTATATCAAATGTTTCATCTGGATGCATGTATGTTAGATTCATACCAACATTGTGCATTGACTATCATATCCCATCCAGAACACTATGTATTCATGGCATTTTGCATCTTGGGATTTCGATGTTATAGGACCATATCCTCCAGAAACATAATGTCAATGATATTTTTCTCTAACTATGAATGATTTATTTTCCAAGTGTGTGGAATTAATTCCTCTTAAGGATTTCAAGGCCCAATATGTGGTCAAATTCATGGAATCTCATATCATCCATTGATTCAGAGTCCCAAAAACCATTTTCATTGAAAATGGAAAAAATATATCGGAATTTGAGATGAACAATTTGTATGCCATGTACAAAATTATGTACAACCATAAATCCCACTACCACACATTGGAAAATGGAAAGATCAAGGTGATCAACAAAACCATCCCTAACATTTAGAAGAAAACGGTGGGCCAGAACAAGAGGAGTTTCCAAGAAAAGATCCCCAATTCCCTCTAGGCCCATCTGATGATGACTCAAAAATTAACACATGTGACACCATATTATATTGTATAAGGAATAGAGGTAGTAATACCCACTGAGATCTAGTTTGATCACTTTGAAAAGCTGTTTATGATTAGTATATGATAGATATAATAGAAATAGTTCATCTAGTAGAGCTAGAATACCTCTAAGAGAATAAGATCAAGGTATTTAGTTTTTTTATAAGTACCAGAATAGTATAGAATGATCATTCAAGAAGAAGGATCACCTTTAAACCATCCACTAGGGAGAAAAGGTATTGACTCTCCGAACACCAGTTATACCTGGATCTCTAATAGGAAGGACCTTATATAATATATAAGGTATATCCCAATGCCACATACTCTATGATCAATATGTAAGGAGAGAAAATGACTCTACTGTATAAATTCCAAGTATTATAACTAATAATTTATGTTAGGATCTCATACATCATTACCAAATGAAAATTAATAGCATGTGTGGGTCCTTTCCCATGACCATAAGAATCAATTTTATCATTCTATCCATACGATGATAAACTACATAACACAAAATTTTATTTTCGTGGAGCTAAACTATGTAATAGCCAACATCCTAACTGCATTATGATAAATTTTATGACAATTACCATCGTAGATGAACAATGAGAAATTGCACAACACCGTAATGTCTCATTTAAGAGGAAATCTCCCTTGGCATACTACATCTACCATTCCCTTTTCCAGACCAACATATGTTTGTATTCATTTCCATATAAGATACATAGTGACACTTAGATTTTACATATTGGTCTAGCCACCAGAAAAACATTCCCCTACCTATGTTTGTTTAAGACCTATGGAGAAATATTTCCTTCAAGAACTACATGGGTCTATATTACAAAGATTGCAGGAAAGGTTATAATTTTCGTATGTCTACTGATTCTCTCAGATTCAATGATACATCTTTTATGTCAGGTGAACCTCATCCTAGTCACATGAAGATAAATTATTTAGTGCCCACATCCCATGATGTTGATGTTAAACAATTCACATAGTCTACGAACCACAAAATAAAAATATATGCCATCCTCCTCGTGAATTCGTATTTGGTGTGTGGTCCTCATTTGTCCTTATCCATGAATTCATTTTTTATGCCACCATGTTAAGCATTTACCCTTTGGAGAGATTACCCCATGGTCTGATATTTGAGAAAATAATCTTATAGCCACCCTTTTTCAATGAAACTTGACTTTAAACTCATTTCATGTGTCCAATCTCAATGAACATAAACCATGATCCTAGGTCCATGCATCACATATGAAAACAATATGTTGATATCTCTTGGGGAATGTGTTGTGTGGTGGGGGAATATTAGGTCCTCATTCATGTTGGTTTAATGTTTTTGTTCCCCATAAATCCTTATTGGTGGGAATGATCCCCAAACTATTGCTTGGATTTTCTTTGGGATCTGTCATGCATTGTTGGGACTCCTTGATCCTCATTTGAAACACTCCACTACTCATACCCCTTTGAAACATTCCCCATGTATGGTCCTTTACATATGAACATAAACTCATAGTTAACATCATCAACACACGATGTTCAACTATAATTATAATGTATACAAGTTTAGAATTCCTCACAATAGTCATGGGATATCTCAGTTCCCTAATAGGAGAGGATTTCCCCCATATGTATTGTTCTCTCACATGATTCCCATCCTTATGTGATATGTAGTGGCACCCCAACATTTTTCTTCAGGACCAGCTACATATATGTTACCCTTGGACCCACTAATACTTTGTTATGGTATAAAAATCATGACCTTAAATTTTAATCAGTCAATATCAAGGAGTGTATGTGGTATGTGAACCTATTTGGCTATATTCATATCAGTTTATGCCTCACCCATGCCACACAGATGCCCTAAAAATTGATGTTTCCTAGTCTAAATGTCACGACATAAAACTAATTACCCCTATGGTCCATATTGTATGAATCTAAACTATTGGAAACCAACATTAGGGACACTTCATGTGGTGTAAGGAATACTTGGATCATTCAAGTATTATTTCAAATCTCGTACTATGTGGACATCACTAAATGGAACTTTTGTATGATCTAGACCATATAACCTTATAATGTGTACATCCTATTCAATAAAAATGTGTGGATTTTTTCTAACACTATAGTTTATGTAGATATTCCATAACTTTTTTTCTTCAGGCTCAGTCGTGAATTCATCAACCATTCAGTCCCTTGGTCCTATTATGATCCAGGCAGCAAGAACATTAAATATTTACCAAAGTCCAAGAATCATAACTATTCAATGTTCTTGAGTCTCCTTAGGAATGTTTTAATGGTTTTTGGTCCCCTTAAACCATCATTAATGCCATTTTTATCATGAAAAAACACTTCACATATCATCTTTTGACACTAATATTTGGCCTGAACTCCACTACCTTAAACTGAGATACAAAATTCCAATACCCATAACTCTAAACTATGTGAGAGTCCTATTTCTAATCTGTAGTTTGGAATTGACCCCTTAGTCCCTAATTAACCACAAGTGTGTCACTCCTCCATGCCACATTACCCATTTCATGTAGTTCATCCCCCATGTTCTAGACTCTATGAACATAAAATAAGAGATGATGGTCCATGAAACACAACCAGAAACTTCTCACTTCATGTCCAAGCATCACAACAATAAATTATATATGGGATACTACATATTAATTTTTTATGTGGCCTTTATGCCTTCTAGTTATTCATTCTAGTTTGTTTTTTTTCCTATACCAAAGTACCCATTCTTTCTCAGGACACCCCCAATAGTGGGTGATTTAAGACCCTAAACTAATAACCATTATATGTTATATAAAACGTGACCTTAATCTTTATGGATTAGTTCCATGAGTTATGAATTTGAACTATTTTATTCCCCCAAAATATGATTTTTATGACATGAAACAACATATCTTAACATCCTCAATTCATGAAGATAAACTATGATTCTACCCCGTAATAAATTATGATGCCTCTTAATAAGAGATGAATCCATAACCAGTATCTGAACATGGGTTGAATCCGGATAAAAATGAGATTATGTAATTCTCTTATTAGAGAGGATCGCACCATCCAACGTTAATATCTTACCATTCCATGTTCTATAACTATTTTAGACGTGATTAACAACCTTATGTGTTTTTAGTAACACAATAGAATCTATTATTTCAACCCAAATGAAAATATGTTATGTCCTTTGGATCTATGTCCCCCTCAATAGTCATAATTTTAAGACAATAAAATAATAGTCACCATAATACCAAGTATAATGAATTTAAGAAGTAAGAGGGTTGTCTTCTAATGGATATGTAGTGCGGTTTTTATGTCTCCTTAGACCCTATTCACATCGAGTTTTTTACTCTATCATACTACGCATTTTTTTTATAGAAATTAAAAAATTATCTAGAAAAAACCTCAAACATTGTGTAATATCCAAGATAGATGATGTTAAACTATGTGATGAGCCCTGATCACATTATGTAAAAATATAATGTTCATTGTCCTCACTATATGATTCTAAAATCTATGTCTATCATCTTCATCATCATATGATGAAATACTTCAAGAAATTCTAGGCCCTCACTTGGGAGGCCCTCTACTCTATTTCATTTCATCTTTTACGTTGTTGAAATTTTAGCTCTCACTTGGAATTCGAGATAACTCCCCCAATAAAAAGGTATTTGACCTTTTATGAGACCAATACTCTTATACCCATGTTCTGTAATTCATGGTGTAATAATTTCAAGAGTGTTAAAATCCAATAAAACTTTTCATCTCCCCATATTCTTGATTCTCGTTCCCCTTAATATGATCATCATCATATTCCACATCTTAAGGGTCCTCCTATCTTAATGGCCTCCTTCCATTTTGGCTCACCTATCATCCTTGTCAAATCACTTGGATGTCTTTGGATGATATCTCAAGATAATATCCATACTTCATACATGTTCAGTGGTCTACCATTATTTGTTTCTCCCATTCTCTACAAATTTTATAGATTATATGTTTTTAATATGGTCCTAAATTATCTGATATTTTTATTCAAACATCATTGTGTTCTATATTTTGGTCATTATAATTCAAACATCCTACCCTCCTTTATTTTTTGTTGAATTCAACACCCCTGACATTTTCAGGGTCATTCAGTAGAGCACATTAGGAAAATAATGTTGTCTTTTCCAAGTGATATGGTCTCCAGCCACATCCCTTCTCACCCCAGACATTGTTGGTGTTTAGTGAACAACAACAGACTTTGGGTTCTTGATAATTTTCTAGTACTATCAAATGAAGTGAAATTACATGGTGATACCTTGTTTCTCACAAGAATCATATCACACGTGAGATTAGTTATTGGTCTTTGGATTCCTTGGAAATATGATAAAATTATGAAAGAAAATAAAGGAAATTTGATTGAGCATGAAATTTAAGAGAAAAAAGAAATTAAGGGGGTTATCCATGCATCAGAGCCTCATCTAGGAAAAATGTACCTATATTGATTCACCTCAGCATTCAAGAACGTGATCTTATCCATCATCCTATTATTGGATTAAAATAACCGATATCACACTATTAGGTCTTCATTATCCTTGTCATATATTGAGTGAATATTTTTGTCCCTGATTCATTTCTGATCCTAATCTATCTGACAATAACCCTCTTTATTGATGATTTCCCTTGACTACTGAAGTTCATGGTTTCCATCAACATCTTGTTTCCTCTAAGATGGTTCAAGATCCTATTATTCTTCATGTGGCCACAGGATGAGAAAGTCATGGGCAGTGGATGATGAGTGCTATAATCTATCTCATTGATCAATAAACTGACTACCCAATGTTGGAGTTATCACAACCATTATGGTAATTCACAATAAGGATGTGTGTGATGAATTTCCATATGTTACTCCATGCGTTGTGATCGATATCTCAATTATCCTAGGAAACCACAAGGAGAGAGTCCTCAAAATGATCCATCGATGTAGGCTCATGAGGAGAAATTAGGTCCAACATATTCTTAGATGAATCCTCCAAGTTAAAGTCTTTATCATGAGATGATGGAGAATGATTCCATTTGAAGACACGAGTTGTTCAATTGGTATCACTAGGAATATATCCTCATCAACCCCTCCATATCTCGTAGGAGCACTTACTGAACCTCGTGGTATCACAATGGAAGACACCATCACCCCATATCACATGGAAACTCAGGATGACGGAACAATCTGAGTGTAATCTCCCACCACCTCAAATAGTGGTAATCCTTGGTTAGGCATGCCTAGTGTCACCTCCCCAGTCACCACAGTCACTGATGCCATCACCAATTCGGATGTCAATACTTATTTTCCAATGGCCTCTTCTTGTGGAACATGTTTTTACAGATTTTATATCACATATCCCTCGACCAGCCTAATTATGGTTATTTCTCACCCCAAAAAATATGGATTTCCCTTAATAATTCACTCTAATGAAACCTCCGTAGATGGCCTGCCCATTACAGCCTCCCTGGTTTTCTCTACTATAAGGGTAACCCCCTTTATCATTGCCTTAGCCACCAAAACCTCTACCTTATTAGTAGGCACTTATGGGTATTTTCTTATGACTGGAACAACAGGAAGGGTCCCCATTCTCACCCATTCATGGTTTGAGGTTCATCACCTTCTTATTGAGGTATGTCATAGAATTACCCATCATTAGTACTAGTATATTCCTGCCTATGTAAACAAAATACCATGTAATGACATTAATTATTTGTTAGTGTTAAAACCCACACAATGATCAGTGAGTTTACCTGATCAATGTAAAACACATATCTCCATCTTGGATTCGGCAAGAATCATCCCCCCAGGAATCATCTAAATTTTCATCTTCAACCACAGATGCACGACATGAAAAAAAATTTGTAGGGAAAGACATTCCCAACAACATCTTCACCCAATCAGTCATTGTATTCACAATACCCCACAAGTTGATTACGTCCTCCAGCTCTTCCATGTACTTCATTACATTAGGATGAGTGGTGTAGAAGCCTTCCTTTAAATGGGAAAACCTGGTTTGGAGTATCCCAACAATGATGAGATACAACCACGCCCCAAGAGGAGTGTTGATCTTCTTGAAAATTCCTCATGCATATCATGCATTAGGGTGCCCGATGTCATTATGAACACCTGTGTGATGTAATAATTTCCCAAGATCTTGAACGAGAACTCTCGAGATACCTTAGGGGACCCACATAGATCCTAATGCCTCTTACAAAGGATGCATGGGCAAGGTTATGTTCCTCCCCTAGAAGATCATTCATGTTCAGGCCGAGGAACTGCTAGAAAAAATACTAATTTTCTATTCATAATGCCATACATTCCACCATAGTGCCCACTAACAGCCATTAAACACCATCGCCTTAGTTTTGGGGTCACCCCTTAATTGGATAGGGTGGCCCGCTATCTCAGCCTAACCTGGAAGTATATGTTTTCCCAATAATATATGTAATTGTGAGTAAGACCATATGTAGCATTGGGTGGAAGTATCTCATTTAGAATCTTCTTGATTTCATTTATAAACATGCCCCATTTATTCCTCATCATCAAATAATGACAATAATGAAGTGCCTCAGAGTAAAACATAAGGGTCAATATCCGAAGACACCTAAATTTACTTGTATCCCGGATCAGATTGTATGGATCACAAACCGACTTGCACCTGATCATTGTTTCTAGTTCCCCACCACGAATTTAAGGGGGTAAAATCTCAATTCCTTAGTCCATGTGCCATCATTGGTCACCACCCCCATCAGCAAGGAAAATGGATGAACCATGAATTTCTTTTTCAACCTGATGTTATGTAGCACTTCCATCAAATCCAAACTGCATATGATTCATCCCATGATATTAAAAATAAATAGTTGGATGTTTTTCAAGGGTGTGGGAATGGGGGTTGAGTATTCAAAAACCATATGTGTGCATCCCCAAAGCTATAACGAAGTGTAATATTCACAAACAGACACAGTTATGTCTTACCTTTACTGATATGCGAACGTACATTGTATAAAATTTCTATCACAAGAATACCATGGTTGATTGGATGTCCCACCACCATAATTTCCACCATTATGAAATTGATCGGCCACACCCCCCGTGTGTTCACCCCCACTAAGAGAATCCAACAATATTTGAGAACTATAATGAATCCTGTTAGCCAGAATATGGGTTGAGGCTCAGTCTTAATGTTGTGTCCCCACATCTTCCACTAGTCTGCTTCTATAATTCTCATGTAGGATCCCCATTTTCCCCATTACTATCTCATGGTACATTCTCGATTCATATTCGGAAAATTCTTTCCCAGATCCCCACTTTCAACTTGTTCTATCACTTGTTCATTAAAGAAGTAGTTGAATCACTACAATAAGGTAACATCCATAATCCCCATAAACTCTTCACTATTTCCCTATAATAGTTCAATTTGTCCCTTTTGTAAGGCCAAAAACTACTCTTGGTCCCCCCATAAATTCTACATAAGGAGAAATTCATAATACATTGCCCCCTGTATCATGTTCAAAAAATTTGGTGAATATCCCATAGGCTGACACCAACTTCCCTGTGATGTAGATGGAATATACTGGACCCTAATGACCACATGCTCAGTAGCTGGGGGATGATCTCTTGTGTTTGGTAGGAAAGAAACATTGAAACCAATGTGGCTTCATGATGTCATACATTCTTTGTCTCTTCCAGGAACTCTTGGAATTATATGAATGATAAAAATGCACATGCCCAGTCATCTTTAGATTTTTATAGATGTCCTAGATGCTAACAATCATTACATCCCTTCTTTGAATCCCAAAACCACGCCTTAAGAATATTCTGATACTAACATGGGGATTCCACATCCTCCAAGTTTACCCCATCGATGATGATGATATGGTAATAGGAAAGATATATAGTGATGGGTTCCTAATCCTTTCATATGTGGACCATAGTATCCCTATTCCATAGGATATACCCTCCTAAAAACATGAAACTCTAAGCTGGATCATTCCTGTTTTTTGTAGGAGTGAAGACATCATCTATCTGCCTGAAGCGATAAAGCATGTAACTCTTTCAGAATTGATATTCCCATTGAACCTCCAATATCTTTTCATGTAATGAATATTGGGATGAGTATCATTAGGAATATTCCCTATTAATAACTTTTTCTTCTATATTTTCTCTTTGAGAATAATACGCAATGAATACTTGATTGAATTTCAAACCAAACCATCGGATTCAAGAAAGAGGTGTTTTCGGAGTCTGGTTCATGATGTTTTTCACAATGTTTTTTTCAAAGCCTGTTTCATGAGCTGGATTGTAGTGATCTCGGTCACAGTTTTCACTTTTCTAAAATTTTATATATTGTGACTGATTCTATATGTGGTGTGAACTAAATTTGATTACAATTCAAGATCACTAATGTACTATTCGCATAGAATGTGAGTGGAGTTAGTGTGATTCATGTAAAGATAGAAATGGATTTTACTTAACATTAGGATGAGTAACTTTGAGGGACAACTCTATTTAAATGCATACATTTTTTTTGTGATTCCTGATGTACTTCACTACAATAAAAAATGTAAATCACCATCACAAGTGAGCATCATGAATGGTCTTTGATAAAGGGATCAGATTACCAAATTTTAGGTGATTCACCCTTAGAATTCATCCCTCAAATTTCACTATCGGATCCACTTATGGGAAAATATATGGATCCAAAATATGTTACATGGGAATAGTGAATGAGGACATGGCCGATGTAGAGAAAATATGACCTAGAACAGCTCAAAACCCCCTTAAGGGTTTACATTATGAAGACTTTCTTTCTTGAAAATAACCATAGACAACGGAGATCCTGGCCAAGGAATCCTCTCCATTAACACATGAAGACTGAATAATTCCCTCCAATAGTCCAACAAATCATTAAAACTCTGTGAAGATGGAAAAAGTTTCTCTACAATATTGATGATGTTTCACAGCCACGTAAACACTTGATGGCGTCCATTCATGAGTCCAATGAAGCTGATCTAATTGGTGAAGCACAAAATTTGTTTTTGAAAAATTTCTACCTTTGAGAAACTTATGAGACTATAAAAAACCACCTTCATTACAACCATTGGAGAAGTATTACCACGAAATTTTGGCTTCCAAATTGATCCCAATTCATGAATCACCTAAGCATCACGAACCTAACAAAAAATGGATCATCCAAGGTACCTGGAAGTCATGATTCCATCATTAGTTTGTTATTATGTGACTATTTCCTAAGTGGATATTACTTTCAAAAAGGGTTACTTAATATGCAGGGGATGGCGACCCCCATAGTGATCATGAGGCTTTACAAAGAATTAGGTGTTCATGAAGCACTCCATTCGAATGCAAAAAATTCATCCTGATCCAGAGCCACCCTATATCATGAATTCATATCCTTCTTAAATACCATGACCTCTACAAAGAATCAATCTTTGATAATATCTTCTATGTGAGGATTTGTGATTTGATAGACCCTCTCTTGAGACTTTCCATCCTTCAACCCTTATACTAACACCACATCAAGACAGTTGGGTGTTAAAAACCCCCACATCCATCTAGGATTTGATTACATACCCATAACTTACCTATGTGAATTGTTTTATGAATTAATATAGATGACGCCACTTCATGCGGGTCCCAATATGTGGTCATACCTTTTTCGTCCCAGTGTAGGGACTGTAATCACAGTTGCTTCTCAATATAGGTACATGAATGTGGAGAATGTGATTGACCACTCCTCCACACCATCCTACACCAACATTATAGAAGTTGTTCCACTCATAAATGTGCATGAGAGGAAATTATATAATCCAACAAGGTATGGATTTAGTCACCCATGTCTGAGATGCATTACATAAAACATCCATGTACCATAATCTTCATGATGTAATGTTAAACTATGGCCTTACCCAATGCGATAATCATAGGATGATTCATGTTAGAGTGGCATAGGATTGTATCAAAACTACCTATACTAACATAGAATTAGATCCTTCTAACATTAAATGAGATCCTCCCCACATGCAATGACATCCTCTTTGAGAAACATCCTCACATAATCCCCATCCCATCTCTGTCAGTGCATCTTTCACGACACAATCATCAGGTGTACCGCTTCTTCTTATTTCTAAAATACTTATTGACTCACATGGGTTTAAAGGTTAGTAGTAACCTTGACATATTCCCAATCACTATATGGGAATCCTCTGGAGTGTAATCTCCAATAACAACAAACTCCAACTTATGGGATGATCCTATGACAAATCCCAAACCATAATCACCCTTGGGTAATCCTCCATTGTTATAATCCCCATAACATTCCAATCTAAATGGGATTTGTTTCCCAAATAACTGGGATATTTAGAAACCCTCCATAGATCCAAAAAGTATAGTCATATCCATCATGATATCCTTTGGGTCACATTTTTGGTAATATAATTAAACTCAACTATGATACCACATCTCTTTCAGGTCCATCATACAACTTAATGTGTAATCCAACCACACTCTATATAAAAAGGATCCTCTTATCAAGGGAAGATTCCACATGTAATCCCTAAACCATATGTCATTAATGACCGCTTCACGACACAACTGTCCTTACCTCATGAAGTTAAAAACCTACTAGAATGCCAAAAATTATTAGATCGAACAACGTACGTGTTGATACATGTCATCTTGATAAGGTATGTAGGATTCCTCTATGAGGTTTAATATCGACTAATGGTAAACCATGGTGTTACCTCCAAATGATGTCCCTCATTGATTCAACTCCAGGGATAGTATCCATGAGTTATTCTCACAAAAATTTATATTGTGACATCTTCCCATTACAAGACACACCTCTAGTATGTTTCACATGAGCATTCTAATCCATCTATATAGGGTTTGCTTCAATGAGGAATTCTCACTAAATCATCACTTTGTTATGTATTCCCTTTTTGGGACATGCCTCTTAAACCTACATCCACAGGAATTATGACATATCAATTGGTAAACCATTATGATTATTCCTCCAAGGTACTAATCTCCATGATCCGCCTCCATGGGTTATCTTGATCAACCATCAACGTCTCCACCAGATGTTAAACACATGACCTGATCCTTCTCAACAATAAGTTTTTATCTGTCTACAAAAGACATTAAACATGTGACCCCAAATACATACCTCCTTCCAAACATGGGACGTCTGAGCTGAAACCATTAAGATATATGATCCTATCTGATCATTTAGAAAATGAAAAACATGGGATTCATAATGTGAAAGTGTTGGAAGAAATATGCATCCAATGTTAGATAACTCATTATTGACATGGTATGTATTGAGTTTTATTCCAAAGATGCCACCATGTAATGCCCTCTTATGTGGAAGAATAAATATTACCAAAATTCCTTGAGTTTATAAATTCCAACTATTCCATATTGACAACTCTCCGGATAGATGTTTTTCTCCCTTTCATGAAAAACTATAATTTCCAGACAGAATTAGTGTAATTAACCATCATCGACAACGAGTGTAACACCAGAGACTTTTATGTTATATAAATCATCAAAGGAATCTTTTTCTACACAACACTTTCTTGGCTTGCTTTACACGAAATCGTGACCTTCCTCTATAGCTTGCGTCGTACGCAATACCGAGTTTCACTAAACAACGATATGCTATTAAAATATTATTAAAACTAGCCATTATGAATAGTAATAACCACTTTTTGAAATTTTATAAATTTTATTTTTCAAAATGGACTTCATTTTTGGATTCGGAATATCGAAATTATCCTAGGGTGAAATTTTGGTATTTTTCTGAAAACTTTCAATTTTTGATGAATAGTCAAACCACTAAGTGTTAGTTAAAAAACTGAATTTTTCATAAAACTTAATTTTACCGCTTCTGTGAGTGGAATTTTGAAAATCCGAGAGACACAGTTAATATCAAGGACTAAAATGTGGTTCAATGAGATGAAAATAATTTTTGGTGAATAGTAACTTTTTACTTTTTTTACCACGGTTAAAAGTAAATAGGGTAATTAAGGGTAAAGATGATATTATTATTACCCTAACACATGTCCTAATTCTATTGGATAATTGTAATTCGACAAAAAACAAACTTAGGAATAAAATATGACCATTTAGGCCCACTTGGATTAGATTAGGACATTTATTATTAATTTATTTAAAGAAGGGTTAAAATAGTTAAAATCAATGTTTAATAAGTAAACAATTTTTAATATGGGGATATACATAAGATAAAATAGACTATAAATATTAATTATAAAGGTAAATATATTTCCTACATAATGGTATTTTATTTGTAATTTTTAGAGATTAAATAAATTAATATATGTATGACACAAAGATGATGTAGTAATTATGTTATTAATGAAATATTGACATAAATAATGTTATAAACACCAAAATAAATGTAATTTGAGACTTTTTATGAATTAAAATAATTTTTTAGGTTAATATGACATGTTAGTGTTGATTTAATTAACTTTTTTTGAACTAATAATTCTGTTATGATTTTTACAAAAATCAATTACTAAATAGTGTCAAAATTGACATAAAATAGTTTTTAAAACAAATATTATGTTAGTAATTTTAATTTTATTCCTAAAAATCTATGATTCTGCCAACTGACTTAGATAAGGTTATATATATTAATAATAAACAACTTGGGGTTCATTTGGCTGCTTATAGTAGGTTTATTAACCTTATAGTATAAGAACACAAGAAGACACGATAAATGTAAACTTATTTAACTTAATGTTAAATCTAAATTATAAGGTTAAAATAGGAACCTAAACTTGTCTAAATTCTCTTGGATGAGAGTCTTTCGACCCATCCCCACCTTATCATCGAAATATATCATTTTGGAGCTATTTAAAACCGAACTTGACTTTATAATAAAATAATATTTTTAGTTTTCCCAAAGCTGCCTGTCTCCTCCCTTATAAAAGGGCACCTCCTCCCCCTCCTCCTCACACCACATTGAGCCTTCAATCTCGGCAAACCCCTGCCAATTACTCCTCTACACTTCCCTAGAGACATCTTAGAGGTCCTGGATTTCTTCAAATACCAATTTTAGTGCCCTAAAAGAAGGTCTCAAAGAAGCACTTTAAAGAAGAGGTAATGTCCGTTTCCGATTCTTTCATCTTTATTTCTTCTTCCACTTCTTCTTCTTTAGTTGTTTCATTATGAATTAATAACATCAGTATCACTCATATACTGATATGTTATTATAAGTATGAAACAAACCTATTTCACCATCTATCCATCCTACGGAAAAAGAAATCATCGCGCGTGCGTACGTACGGAATACCGTCTCCACGCCGTGGTGTAATCTATTTTCCACCACCACCTTACTTGGATGGGTATAATGGTGTAAATAATGACTATATATGACTATTATAAAGTGATACGGATTCTGAAATAGTATACATACACTCCAATACAATTCCACGATCATAGGAACGATATCATCACTCGTGCGTACGTACGGAATACCGTCTCCACGATGTGATGCGACTCGTTCTACATGATATTCATTTCATAATGATTATATAAATGAATTGAATGATTGAATATGATATATATTACACTAATACCATTCTGGAAATGAGGTATCTATAACCTAAATATAAGAATAAGAATTTATTCGACAAAACACGCATAAGAACAAAAAGTTATAAACACCCGAATAACAAGTAGCAATGAAATATTACTACTAAGAAGCTAAGAAAATGACCATATATGATATCATAAAAATACGTATGTTTCTGGAATAATTCAATAAAATTATTTAAATCATTATACAGGAGGTTTGGACTCTTACAAAGCAAAACGGACCTAAGGTAAGAGAAATATCACAATCTCATTTTTATCCGAGATTGTTTATACTTTGGTATTTACTGGGGTGTATTTTATCATCCAAATCCATGTTTCCTCAACATGTAATATTTATATCCTTCTAAAATATTTTATATCCAATTTTACCCTTTGGTGAGTTTTTAGTAAAATATATGAAAGGAATCTTTTGTCGTTTTTCATACGAGCTACTTTTTGACTTTTCCGACAAAAGTACGAGAATAATATATTTTTTAACTTATACGACATGAATGGATTTTTAAAACATTATTTCCAAAAAGCTTCCTTTACAAGTTTTCAAGTTTATTTTTAATCAACTTCTTTTAGTTTAAAATTGTATGACATGTTAAGAAAGGAAAATGTTTTTGGAGTAGAAAGGATATTTTCCTCAAGAATGGAGTTCAAGTGTTTTCTCAAAATTATTTTCCATCTAAGATAATATAGGGTTCTGTTTCTATCCCTATTATTACATTTATTTGATTAAGTTGTGATGGAATTATTTTTATGAATTATTTTATATTATATGAATTGTTTTATGATGTCATGTTGTTTAAGAATCCCATTTTAATTACATGGGTTATGCTATGATGTATGGTTTATGATTTTGTGGCACACATAAGAATGGTATCATTATGAGATAGGTAGGACCTATATCTCCCTCCAATGCACTGGATAAAGATTCTATATCTCATGAGATAGACATGGATGGAACGGTAGGTTATACCGGTTCAGTGAAACAGGACTGAAACGAGGAGTGAACTCGGTTCAGAAATTGACTTTGTCCACTAAGATAGTCTTGGAAATGAGCCTTGACTAATAATAAATGATTCTCTATGATTATGTGTGTATGACACAAAGTTTCATGTTTTAAGTTATGATTATTGTGATTACATGTCACTGCCATGATTTATCCCATGTTATGAAATTATGATCTCTTTTGCAGGTCAAGATTTCCAAAAGTTATGTGCTTATGTATATGATGTGATTGATATTTCTTTTGTTTACCTTTACTGAGCATTTGAGCTCACCCTTTTGTATGTTTTCTTTCCCTAGGTCAGGAAGAAGGTTATTAAGTAAGATATGCCAAAAGGGACTATAGATATGATGAAATAAATGGGAGACAGTGTTGACGCTTTATGAACCAGTTGTTTATGTTTCCCAGTTTCTAAAGACACTATACCTATACGGTCCTTTCGTGGTTTTGTTATATGTTGTAATAATTATGCTTCAATTTTGAAGTATTAACAATGTATGTAAAGTATGGGTCGTTATAGTTGGTATCGGAGGAAAGGTATAGTCAACTTTTGGAAACTAGGATGTGAAAGCCTTAGTAAGAACCATAAGGATAAGTCTAAGCATAGAACACAATATTAGTGTTTTAGAAATGGCCATGAATAACCTAGGATAAGATCTTAAGTGTGAAATTTTATTCTTGATTATGTGGTTTTCCTATTATAATTAGTGTTGCTCACACTATTATTCTTGGTTTTAGTCAATGGATGGAACCCGAAGGAACCGTTTTAATGCGGAATGCGACGAGCAATGCAATGATTGTCCCCCTGAGCAACCAAAAGTTACGGGAGATGGAATGTAAAATCTTGTAGCCATGCTCACACAAATTTCTCAAGCTATGAATCATGCAGGACTTCCAAACGAGAAAAGGAAGGAGCAACATTCTGTTGAATCCTTCATGAGGCAGCGTCCACCTTCTTTCAGCGGGTCTACTGATCCATTAGTTGCTGAACAATGGATTAGTACTATTGAAAAGATATTTTCAGTTTTTCAATGTTCTGAACATGATAAAGTCATCCTAGCAGTGTATCGTTTGGAAGGAGATGCTGATCAATGGTGGAATCTTATTAAGAATACGAGGCAAAGGGATGAAATTGAGTCCATGGAATGGGACGAGTTCAAGAACTTATTTTTCAATAAGTAATTCCCTCGTATTCTCCAAACAAAGATGGAGAAATAGTTTCTTTAACTGAAGCAAAATGATTATGAATCTGTTGGTACGTATGAAGAAAATTTTACAAGACTTGCAAGGTACGCTTCTGGTATTATTATCCAACCTGAGATTAAGATCGATCGATTCTTTAGTGGCTTAAAACCAATTCTTCGAAGGGAATTAGCCATAAGGGACTTCAATAGCTACGAGGAAATCATTCAATGTGCTCTCAAAGTCGAGATGGAGATTGGAGTAACCCATCAGTCATATGGGTTTGATAAGAAGAGGAAAATGGAATTCAAAGGAAAATCTAAAGAGCACACTGAAAAGAAGATGAGCTTTCCCTTATGCTCAAAGTGTGGAAAGAAACATGGTGGGAGTTGTCTTAATGGGACAAGTAAATGTTTCAAATGTGGAAAGGAAGGTCATCGGGCATTTGAATGCCGCAATGATGGGAAGAAGATGTCTAATGATGCAAACAAAGGAAGGGATACATAGAATGAACCTACTACACTACAATGTTTCAAGTGCAAAGAGATGGGACATTATGCCAAAAAATGCCCTAATCCAAGGGTTGATGATTATGGTCGACGCCAACAAACTCTTAAGGCTAAAGACAAAGGAAAGGCACATGCAATTTCTATCAGCGATGTGGAGTACGATAACGATGTGGTGAAAGGTACACTTACCATCCACTCTAAAGTAGCAAATGTTTTATTTGATTCTGGATCCACCCACTCTTTTATTTCTGAAGAATTTTCTAAGGGTATCACCGTATTACCTCAACAACTAGATGTTGAGTTAGCTGTGACAACACCTTATGGCACAACAGTCGCATCAAAAGTTTATAATTCTTCTCCGATCGAAATTTCTGGGAAAGTGCTTCCTGCAAATCTTGTGATCCTTCCTATAGTGGAATTTGATGTGATTATTGGCATGGATTGGCTTTCTTTATATGGAGATCATATCAATTGCCAAAGAAGGGAAGTCACATTTCATATTCCAGATCAATCTATGATCGTCTATCAATGCAAGGATGAACATAACCTTACAGTGGAAATTTATTCCATCTTATGGGTCTTGATTCCACTAAATGAAGGTTATTTATCTCAAATGGTTGGTGAGAAACTCACGATTAAGAATATGCCCATTGTACGGGAGTTTGATGATGTCTTTCCAGAGGAATTACCGGGACTTCCACCAAATTATGAAGTTAAGTTCTCAATAGAACTCGTACCGGGTGCTTTGCCTATTTCAAAGACACCTTATAGAATGACCCCAATTGAGTTGCAGGAATTGAAGAAGTAACTCCAAGAGAATCATGATAAGGGATTCATACGCCCTAGTGCGTCACCTTGGGGAGCACCTGTTCTATTTGTTAAGAAGAAAGATGGATCAATGAGACTCGACATTGATTATCGAGAACTTAACAAGATCACTATCAAGAACAAATATCCTCTCCCACAGATTGATGAATTATTTGACCAACTAAGAGGAGCTCAATACTTTTCCAAGATTGATCTTCGTTCAGGGTATCATCAATTAAGGGTCAAAAGGGAGGATATACCAAAGACGGCTTTCCGTACAAGGTATGGACACTATGAATTTATAGTGATGCCATTTGGTCTTACTAATGCCCCTGTTATCTTCATGGATCTAATGAATAGAGTCTTTAGAGACTATCTTGATTAATTTGTGGTAGTCTTTATAGACGATATTCTTGTATATTCAAAGAGAAAGGAATAACATGAAGATTACTTGAGAATTATATTGAAGACCCTGCGAAAGGAGAAGCTTTATGCCAAATTTACCAAGTGTGAATTTTGGCTTCAAAAAGTTGCATTTTTGGGTCACATAATCTCAAAAGAGGGGATATCTGTGGATCTAGCAAAAATAGAGGTTATCGAAATATAGTCTAGACCAACAAAAGTAACTGAGATACGAAGTTTTCTTGGTTTGGCTGGATATTATCGACGTTTTGTGAAAGATTTTTCATGATTATCTAATCCACTCACCAAGTTGACTCGGAAAGGAGTTAAGTTTGTCTGGACAGAAGAATGTGAATAGAATTTCAAGGAGTTGAAAAGAAGGTTATCTAGTGCACCTGTGCTCACACTGCCTTGTAGTGGAGAAAGGTTTGTGATCTATAGTGATGAATCCAAGAAGGGATTGGGGTGTGTTCTTATGAAAAATGATATGGTGATAGCTTATGCCTCACGACAGTTGAAAATCCATGAGCAAAAATACCCAACACATGATTTGGAGTTAGCTGTGGTAATCTTTGCATTAAAGATTTGGAGGCATTACCTTTATGGTGAAAGGTGTGATATTTATACTGATCATAAAAGTTTAAAGTATATTTTCACACAAAACGAGCTGAATATGCGTCAAAGAAGATGGTTGGAGCTGATTAAGGATTACGACTGCTCAATCCATTACCACCCTGGGAAAGAAAACAAGGTGGCAGATGCATTAAGTCGACAAGACCATGCTAGTTTATCCAAGATGAGGATCACAAAAGATCCAATATTTATGGATTTATAAAGGATGGATCTTGGAATTATAATGGAAGGGGAAAAATCTTATCTTTCTCAAATGAATGTTCAACCATCTATACATGTGAATATTAAATAGGCACAGAATGTAGATGTTGAGTTACAAAAGAAGGTGAGAAATGTTCCTGAATTCAACCTTGATTGTGATGGGATAATAAAGTTCCAGAATCGGGTTTGTGTTCCTCTCATCCCTGAATTAAAGAAGGAGCTGCTGGATGAGGCTCATAGTTCTTCATTCTCGATTCATCTTGGAAGCACGAAGATGTACAGGGACCTGAAAGAGTACTTCTGGTGGGATGGCATGAAAATAGATGTTGCTGAATTTGTCTCTCGATGCTTGGTTTGTCAACAAGTTAAAGCTGAGAGACAGAAGTCTAAGGGGATGTTACAACCATTACCCATACCCGAATAGAAATGGGAAAACATCACTATAGACTTTGTCACAGGACTTCATAAAACATCCAAAGGCAATAATACTATCTGGATCATAGTTGATCATCTTACAAAGTCTGCACACTTCATTGCTATTAGAGAGGATTTCTCTTGGGATCAGCTTGCCAGGATATATGTAAAGGAAGTGGTAAGATTGCATGGAGTACCACTTTCTATTATATCTGATCGAGATCCGAGATTTACCTCGAAGTTATGGCGAAGTATTCAGTATAATTTGGATACAGAGTTGTGTTTCAGCACTGCTTATCATCCTCAGAAAGACAGTCAGTCTGAGAGAACCATTCAAACCCTAGAAGATATGTTGAGATCTTGCTCTATGGATTTCAAAGGTGGTTGGGACCAAAACCTACCTTTGGTGGAATTTTCTTATAATAATTCAGATGGCTCCTTATGAAGCTTTCTATGGAAAGAAATGCAGGACTCCAACTTGCTGGGATGAAGTTGGGGAAAGAAAGCTATTAGGTCCTGATCTCGTTGATGAAATGGCAGAAAAGGTCAGATCTATTCAACAACACATAAGAGCAGCTCAGAGTCGATAGAAAATTTATGCCGACAACTGAAAAAAAGACCTAGAGTTTGAAGTGGGTGATAAAGTGTTCTTACGAATATCTCCCTGGAATAGGGTTATGAGATTTGGAAAGAAGGGGAAGTTGAACCCTAGATATATCGGTCCTTTCGAAATACTGGATCGTGTTGGGAAGGTAGCTTACCGATTAGTGCATCCACCGAATCTCTCTCAAGTTCATGATGTATTCCATGTATCTCTCCTGAGAAAGTACATACCTGATCCTTCACATGTACTCAGCTCAGAATTTATACCGCTGGAGCAAGATCTTTCTTATGAAGAACAACCGATAGAGATTCTGGATCATAGCGAAAAATTCCTACGAAACAAGGCCACTCAATTGGTGAAAGTTTTATGGAGGAACCACCAATTAGAAGAAGCTACATGGGAGCTTGAGGATATGATGAGGGAGAGGTATCCTCATCTGTTTGTTACAAAGTGACAAATTTTGAGGGAGAAATTCATTTTAAGGGGGTAGAATGTAACACCCGAGACTTTTATGTTATATAAATCATCAAAGGAATCTTTTTCTGGACAACACTTTCTTGGCTTGCTTTACACGAAATCACGACCTTCCTCGATAGCTTGCGTCGTACGCAATACCGAGTTTCACTAAACAATGATATGCTATTAAAATATTATTAATACTAGCCGTTATGAATAGTAATAACCACTTTTTGAAATTTTATAAATTTTATTTTCCAAAATTTACTTCATTTTTGGATTCGGAATATCGAAATTAGCCTAGGGTGAAATTTTGGTATTTTTCTGAAAACTTTCAATTTTTGATGAATAGTGAAACCACTAAGTGGTAGTTAAAAACTAAATTTTTGATAAAACTTAATTTTACCGCTTCTTTGAGTGGAGTTTCGAAAATCCGAGAGACACGGTTAATATCAAGGACTAATATGTGGTTAAATGAGATGAAAATAATTTTTGGTGAATAGTAACTTTTTACTGTTTTTTTACCACGGTTAAAAGTAAATAGGGTAATTAAGGGTAAAGATGATATTATTATTACCCTAACACATGTCCTAATTCTATTGGATAAGTGTAATTCGACCAAAAACAAACTTAGGAATTAAATATGAACATTTAGGCCAACTTGGATTAGATTAGGACATTTATTATTAATTTATTTAAAGAAGGGTTAAAATAGTTAAAATCAATGTTTAATAAGTAAATAATTTTTAATATGGGGTTATACATAAGATAAATTCGACTATAAATATTCATTATAAAGATAAAACGATTTCCTACATAATGGTATTTTATTTGTAATTTTTAGACATTAAATAATGTAATTTATTTATGACACAAAGATGACGCAGTAATAATCTTATTAATGAAATATTGACATAATTAATGTTATAAACAACAAACTAAATGTAATTTGAGACTTTTTATGAATTACACTAATTTTATAGGTTAATATGACATGTTATTATTGATTTAATTAACTTTTTTTGAACTAATAATTCTTTTATGAGTTTCAAAAAAATCAATTACTAAATAGTGTCAAAATTGACATAAAATTGTTTTTAAAACAAATATTATATTAGTAATTGTTATTTTATTCCTAAAAATCTAAGGTTCGGCCAAATGACTTAGATAAGGTTATATATATTAATAATAAACAACTTGGGGTTAGTTTGGCTGCTTATAGTAAGTTAATTAACCTTATAGTATAAGAACACAAGAAGACACGGTAAAAGTAAACTTATTTAACTTAATGTTAAATCTAAATGATATGGTTAAAATAGGAACCTAAAATTGTCTAAATTCTAATTGATGAGAGGCTTTCGACCCATCCCCACCTTATCTTAGAACTATATCAATTTGGAGCTATTTAAAAACGAACATGACTTTATAATAAAATAATATTTTTAGTTTTCCCAAAGGTGCCCCTCTCCTCCCTTATAAAAGGGCACCTCCTCCCCCTCTTCCTCACACCACTTTGAGCCTTCAAGCTCGGCCAAACCCTACCAATTACTCCTCTCCACTTCCCTAGATACATCCTAGAGGTCCTGGTCATCTTAAAAGACCAAATTTAGTGCCCTAAAAGAAGGTCTCAAAGAAGCACTTCAAAGAAGAGGTAATGTCCGTTACCGATTCTTTCATCTTTATTTCTTCTTCCACTTATTCTTATTTAGTTGTTTCATTATGAAGTAATAACATAAGTATCACTAATATACTGAAATGTTATTATAAGTAAGAAAAAACCCTATTTCACCATCTATCCATCCTACGGAAAATGAAACCACCGCGCGTGCGTACGTACAGAATACCATTTCCACGCCGTGGTGTAATCTATTTTCCACCACCACCTTACTTGGATGGGTATAATGGTGTAAATAATGACTATATATGACTATTATAAAGTGATGCTGATTCTGAAATAGTATACATACACACCAATACAATTCCACGATCATAGGAATGATATCATCACTCGTGCGTACGTACGGAATACCGTCTCCATGATGTGATGCGACTCGTTCTACATGATCTTCATTTCATAATGATTATATAAATGAATTGAATGAATTAATATGATATATATTACACTAATAACATTCTGTAAATGAGGTATCTATAACCTAAATATAAGAATAAGAATTTATTCGACAAAACATGCATAAGAACAACAATTTATAAACACCCGAATAACAAGTAGCAATGAAATATTACTACTAAGAAGCTAAGAAAATGACCATATATGATATCATAAAAATAAGTTTGATTCTGGAATAAGTCAATAACATTATTTAAATCATTATATAGGAGGTTTAGACACTTACAAAGAAAAACAGACCTAAGGTAAGGGAAATATCACAATCTCATTTTTATCCGAGATTGTTTATACATTGGTATTTACTGGGGTGTATTTTATCATCCACATCCATGTTTCCTCAACAAGTAATATTTATATCCTTCTACAATAGTTTATATCCAATTTTACCCTTTGGTGAGTTTTTATTAAAAGATATGAAAGGAATCTTTTTTTGTTTTTCATACGAGGTACTTTTTGACTTTTCCGACAAAAGTATGTGAAGAATATTTTTTTAACTTATACAAAATGAATGGATTTTTAAAACATTATTTCCAAAAATATTCCTTTACAAGTTTTCAAGTTTATTTTTAATCAACTTATTTTAGTTTAAAATTGTATGACATGTTAAGATATGAAAATGTTTTTGGAGTAGAAATGATATTTTCCCCAAGAATGGAGTTCAAGTGTTTTCTCAAAATTATGTTCCATCTAAGATAATATAGGGTTATGTTTCTATCCCTATTATTACATTTATTTTATTATGTTGTGATGGAATTATTTTTATGAATTCTTTTATCTTATATGAATTGTTTTATGATGTCATTTTTTTAAGAATCCCATTTTTATTACATGGGTTATGCTATGATGTATGGTTTATGATTTTGTGGCACACATAAGAATGGTATCATTATGAGATGGGTGGGACCTATATCTCCCTCCAATTCATTGGGTAAAAATTTTATATCTCATGAGATAAACATGGCTGGAACGGTAGGTTATACCGGTTCAGTGAAACAGGACTGAAACGAGGAGTGAACTCGGTTCAGAAATAGACATTGTCCACTAAGATAGTCTTGGAAATGAGCCTTGACTAATAATAAATGATTCTCTATGATTATGTGTGTATACCACAAAGTTTTATGTTTTATGTTATGATTATTATTATTACATTTCACTGCCATGATTTATCCCATGTTATGAAATTATGATCTCTTTTGCAGGTTAAGATTTCCAAAAGTTATGTGCTTATGTATATGATGTGATTGATATTTCTTTTGTTTACCTTTACTGAGAATTTGAGCTCACCCTTTTGTATGTTTTCTTTCCCCAGTTCAGGAAGAAGGTTATTAAGTAAGATATGCCAAAAGGGACTATAGATATGATGAAATAAATGGGAGACAGTGTAGATGCTTTATGAACCAGTTGTTTATGTTTTACCAGTTTCTAAAGACACTATACCTATACGGTCCTTTCGTGGTTTTGTTATATGTTGTAATAAGTATGCTTCAATTTTTAAGTATTAACAATGTATGTAAAGTATGGGTCGTTATAATGAGAGGGAACCGATAATGAGTTACACAAACATGAATTAAATATATGTTTTATATACAGACTAGATAATGTATTACATGGATGAATCCATGTAATGAGTAACTGAAATCCCATCAACCCATTTAGACCAAGGGGTGTACATCGTGGACGAATGTGATGAAATCCACTCACCTTTCGAAAGCAAGAATGATGGGAAACAATGCATGTGAATACACATTCACAAACAAGGTAGGGTGATACAAAGAAATCATTAGAATGAATTATTTTCCAAAAGAAATTTTACATTTTATGAATTAAATTTCTAAAAAAATATATTTATATATTTATATATAATTCTAATATATAGTGGAAATATTTTTGTACTGGATAATATGTTTTGAAAGTGTTAACTAGTAATTACTATTATTTCATGTCATTTAAAAGTAAATGTATTATAAATATATTATTCACATTATCAATATATTTTTTTTTATTTAATCATAATGTACATAATTTATTCAAACAAGACACCAATTTTATAAAAAATATATTTTAATCCTAAAATTATTTTCTTAGTAATTATTGCTACACTAATTTCATTTATTTATTATTTAAATTAGTCTTTAATTATATTATACTCATTTTTCATTTTTTTCACACCTATTCATTCCTACAAGTTCATAGGATGTGTTAAATGGTCATATTTATTATTTATATTTTATCTCTATATACCATTTTACTCTTTTTAGTTTGGTGTAGCGTGTAGAGAAAGCAATCAAAAAATGTATTTATTTGGGAACAATATATAGTGAAATATTGATTTGTTAATGTATCCCCATTTAAATAAACTATATCCTCAAAATTTTAAGTATCACACACTAACAAAGTTTGTGAAGGGTATACATAAGATATATATGACTTCAGATATAATTTCCAATATGTCATCAACCATACTAATTCATATAATATAACGAAACTTATCTATTTTTTCTTATGATGAATATCTAAATATTGAGTTTCCTTCCAACTATTTTATCTATACTCCCATTAAGGTTAATTTCATCAATTAATTCATGGTCATCCTAAAAGTTGTAGATGATCACAGGTTCAATTTGGGTATGAAATTTTATTTCCCAATTTAATAAATTCATATAAATCCAATATGGGAAAATAAAATCCTTTCTAAAAAACAACTTATGTTTATTTTAATTATTTTTTTTCAATTGTATAAAATTCAACATAATTTAAAACAATATTATAAATATTTTTATAATTGATGATGAAATAACTATTATAGTGGTTTATTCTCTTTGAATAATTCCTTGATATATATCAGTTGATAGAATCATGTCTAAAAAAATTTGAAGTGTAATATAATCATTCCATAATTATCTTTACCAAAGTTATTATTATTTTCAATGGAATTATTTTTTTGTCATGGTTGGGGAGGTTGAAGCAGTATATTATCATTTCCAAATGTTAGGTTAGGGAATAATGTTAGATAATTACCATTTCCCCATGCACAATACATTGAACAGTTAATGGAAAATATGATTAATTCTATTTTATTAAATCATATTAACCAATTAAATTTAGTAAAGTAGTTTTATTCATGATAAAAACCATTACCATAATTAAAAAATCATCCAAACCCTAAGGAAATTACCATGGTGATTATTTAAAAACTATTAACATAAAATAAATTAAAACCTCATTACATCATCATACTCATCACTTTTTATTTCACGAGATTCCTTGTTTTTTGATATTCAGTGTGTTGAAATCGTTTAATATATTCAATTTTTTTTCATATTCAATGAAAACTGGTTTAGAGTAATCATAAGTTCTCTCACTCCATATCTCATTCTGATGGGTTTTCTTTTATGATAATTTCATAATTGTACCCAAAACGAATGGTTTATTCTAATTCCAATCATTAATAAAATAAAAATATTTCACAAGAGTGATGAAAGACTAATAATATTGATGAATTATCATAATAATAAAATTAATTAATCCTTAAAACATCTTTTTCCATTATATAATAATGTTGGAATATAATTCTATTAGTTCAACCTATATCTATTTTAGTTCATCCTAGGTGACATTAATGTGTCTTGTCTTACACTTCTAAACCTAATTGATCCAAATAAGCAGGAAATTAATTATTTATAGTGGTTTTAAATGAGCATGTGATCAAACTAATGTTTATACCCTGTGAGTGCCTTGCTTGGTGGGGAATCATAATCCCACTACTTATTAATTCAGTTAACTATTGTGTCAATTATTAACTAACACATTTTTGTGTGATTACCCTATACACAACTTTTCAACAAGTACGTCCACTTTCTAATATCCAAAAATTATATTTTTTTTCTTTGAAAACAATATACCCAATTCATATCCAATATTTTAGTATATAATAATATACATAGGATCGTCTTTATGGATTAATAGTAATGTTATATAACATCAATTTTCAAAATTTCATCTATAATACAAAAAAGATTACTAATAATTTTAATGATAAAGAATATAGTGACCTATGATATTCATTCTTTTATTATAAAATATTTCAATAAGTTGAATATTATATCTTAGAAGTAATCTAAAAAACCCAACAATATAAGGATTACTATCTCTGAGGACTATCTATTTGAGTAACTTATTATGGAAGTATTCATTGCAATTCTCTGTAATTGATCAAAAAAGGATTACCTCATATAATTATTATATGATAAAATCATCTTTATAACCTTATGAAATGGAAACATAAGAATGGGGGGAGCTTAGATTCTCAGTAAGGTCAAGAAAAAGTGAATAAAATATAGTATCCCATGTGAACATAAGATGAGCACGTGGGTATTATAAACATATACTATTAAATTCATACCCAAAATTCAATATAACATAGTCCATGGAATATTAATTTTCATAAAATAATAAATAGATCAAAATAGAGTGCAAGCATGAGTAAAGAACAATGATCTATGAGATCATAATACTATCCTGAGAATAAGTATAAAACTATGAAACATCATTCCACTATTGAAAAGTATTAGTATAGGGAACATTAATTTTATGAGACAGACCACATGTAACCATTATTATTAGCAGCTACCAATAAATCAAGAATAAATTATCTCATGTGATATAAAATTTTAACACATTATTTTGAGGGTGATATAGAACGCCACCCATTCTTATTCACACTTATGAGTACCACTTGAAGTCAGTGATATGCCACATAATAATGAACCCAGAAAAATAAATAAAAAACATAAAACTATAGTATAAATAATCCATTAAAACATAATGGGTTTCATTAAACACATCACAAACAATCCTTTGAAATCGAATGGGGATCATATGGATTCACATAATAAAATAGTTAATAATTTAATCAATAATAATAAAATGATAAACCCACGGAAAATAAATGGGTATCAAAGAAAATATAATAACATTATATGTGTGTTCCAATAAATCCAGATATTAAATCATATGTTATTTAAACTATATAGATAATGACTATAATTTTAAGATAATAATTTCCCAAAATCAATTCCATTAGAAATAAGAAACATCCACGATCCTCTGATATATATATATATATATGTAATTGTTTTAAAAAAAATTAAAGAATGATATTTTCTTTTATAAAATCATTAAATCATAGAAAGGTTTTATCATATATTAATATATATCTTCCCAAAATCGATGTTGTCATGAAAAGAATAAAAGTAATTTTTTTTACACTTGGATGAAAAGGGCCCATAAAAATTGTTTAAATTTTTTAAAAACATCATGATGAAGATATATTAGTATAAAATTAAATAAATAAAATATTGAGCTATATATAATTAAATCATAAAAAATATAAACTTAATTTGGAGATGAAAAAAGTGTTTTTCCAAACTGAAAATAAGAGATAGGGTCTATTCCACTTGTAAGAAACACGTATGGTAAAATATGAATAGAAGGGATGTAAAATATAATGGAAATATATAAAACCCAATGAATATAAAAAAATAACGATGTTGTTTATAAGAATAAATATTACCCAAATGTACTATCTTTCAATAAAGTATTTATTTAGAAGTAATAGTGGAAAAAAAACCAAACAACTTGAATAATATTTGGTCAAAAATACATTCAAGTTGGGTATCCTATGATACAATGGAAATATATATAAATTAATTTAGGTTCCCCTTGAAACACAATTAATATATTAAAATAAATTCATTAGATAGAAATAACAAAATATTAATGTTATCATTGTGGATATAAAAAACAAGTTTCATGAAATTAAATTAGAGACAAATAACACCTTACAATATTTCCCCGAATAGTTCAAATAACAATAATATATAATATAAAAAACATTAATATCTAAATAACCCATTTTTTAACATTTTTAATTAAAATAACATTTTATTAACTTCATTTAAGACTATTTTCTACACTTATATGAGCTTGTTCTTACCTATTATAGATATTGGTTGCGTGAAATATTCGTTTTTTATGTAGTTTCATACATGAAGTTATGATTTTCATTATGATAAAAAATTAAAATAATTAATTTTCATTATAGTTAGTATAACGGATTAAAATATAGTGAATTATGATTTTTAAATTTCCTTTTGTTATTAATTAATCTTTATGTAAGAAGGAAAAAATAAATAATGAATATTTATTTGGTGATTTTTAGCCTATGAAGGGAGTTATATTAATTACTGAATTAAATATTGATTAATTTTTTCAAGTAAAAAAACATGAATTTAATTATTCATATCATAATATACTAGTATTTTTTTTCATAATCTCCCATGACATAATTTCATAGTATAGTTCTTGTTGGAGGTTAAACAAACCTAAACACGAACATACCAAGTTTCTTGAGGATTATGTGGTGATTTAGTTGAAATATAATTACACAAGCCAAATAATAAAAACAATTACTTTTTATTTATATAACAAATAATAATTTTAACAGATTAATAATAAGAAGTAATTTTTAATGAAATATTAGATAATTTCTATCATTGATTTACCCTATGTATGCTTATATTAAATAGTTGAATTAACAATAATCACACATTGATCATATCATTAATAGGTTCTCTATTACCTCTTAATTTATCATTAATGATGTTATAAAAATTAAATATATAAATTAAAACATTTCTCATGAAAATACATGTAAGTCAGTGATGAAAAGTTAAATCATAATATAATTTTCTGTTGTAGTTATAATCTAGATGTATGCATTGATGATGATTTCATTTTCGATAGAACGAGATAAATAAATTATTTATATTATAACAAAAAAATGTAAAATATTTTATAAATATGTAATTTATTTATTAAATCCAACACTATAACCTTTTGTTTGATGAGATTAAGTAAAATGAAACATTATTCTTTGTGGTGGTGGTTGTCAGCACACACAAGAATGCTGCTTTTTCTTTTCATAAGTGAAAATTGAAAAGGTGAATAATGATTATTCAAATCACATTAAAACCGCATATTATAAATAATATGGATGTAATTATCTAGTTATTTTTAAATTTTAATTAGAATAAAAAAAGGAAAAAGGTGACGTAAAAATGATTAGTCACATTGAGCACATTTATCACATTGAGATTTCCCTCAATGATCATAAGGAAATGTATATAACACGATCATATATTTTTGAGAATAATATAAAAAGAGAAATAATATAATCTAGGAGAATTAAAAAAATGATATATATATTTTTCATTAAAAAAAATATTTATGAGTTCCATGAAATATTGGAGAGAGGCCCCCTTATTAAGTATGGATAATGAAATTTTTGTAAATATTTTAGCATAATGTAAAGGGATCACCTATTAAAAAATAAAATGGGATAATAAAAAGGAAATTATTTATTATAGTGTCATATAAGGTCAAAAATATCAAAAATATCAACTATAAACATGTTTTCAACCTATCCCAATCCCATAACCCATTAAATTATTCTGTTTTACATTAAATTTTTTACTATGGTAAATAGTTTTTAGCTATGTAGTTTATCATGTCTTCCAACAAATACAATATCCTTATTATATAATTTGGACCTAATGACTCTAAATTGGAAATAATTTTTTTAATCAATTATTAAATGCGATATTTTTTTAGCGTAATAAAAGTTTAATGTATTAACATAAATTTTTAAAAACATAAAAATTCAGTTTTAAAATATTTAACATTGGTTTATGAGATATAATAAATAATTAAAAATGAATAACCTCAACTAAAATATTCCTAATTTTTAATATTGAGGTTTCATAAAATTTTATTTCATACTTATATATGTATAATGGAATAAAACATATATGTTTTGGAATAAGGATATATTTTATTATTCACCTAAAAATAAAATGTTTCATGAAAATAACAAAAAAATCATCTTAATATTATATTATTAGGATTAATTAAAAATCGTTGATCATTTTTTCTAATTAATTTTCTAAATTTCTAGAAGATTATATTTAAGTAAAATCCAAAAATATAGTTGAAAACTATTCAAGATGGAAAATAGCTTATTAAAATATTAACTATTATTTATTTTTTATTTAATCTAATTTACTAATTCTAGAATTGGATAGATGATATTAATATTATCAATATATTTTATTATTATTTAATTTCAGTATACATTGTATCTTGATATATAATAAATTTTTTTGAAAAATATATTATTATGATTAAAATCATTTTCTTGGTTATTTTAGTTGTAATAATTTATCTTATTTTGTATTAAACTTTTTCATTATTTTCATTATAAGAATATTTAATATTATGGTAAATATTACTCATACCTTCTAATTAAATATCTTATTTTTAAAAATAATATTTAATAAATATATTTTACTTTAATATACTGAATTTTTCATTTTATTTTGATGTGTCGTGTGGATAATTCTTTCAAACAACATATTTATTAATGAAAAATAAATAGTGAAATATCAGGTCATTAAATATTACACCATTATCTCAAGTGTTTCATATTTCACTAAGTTTATGAAGACGATATTATAGTAAAAGAATTTAAAATAATATGAATTTATATGGCTACTGATTCTCAATATTTATTGTCAATTATTAGGTGAGAAAAAGATAAATGAATAAGGCATGTTGATAGTAATCTATATGAGGTTGTAGTGGGTTCTAAAAAAAATCCAAGTTGGATATTGAAGAGAAAATTGGTTTTGATTATTTAATTTATAATCAATCAAAAAGATGACTACCAATATTTGCTGGGGGATGCTTTTAGAGCCCAATGAATGATAATGTTAAATGGTGTGATGATTCACACATAAAACATTGATGATTCTAGAGATGTTCATGTGATAAATTAGTGAAGAGTTTATATATAGGTGAATATAACTCTATAAAAAATATTTTTGGAGGTTACATATAGTGGCTATTGATATTATAAAGGATCTGTGATTAGATTAGCATAATGGGTAACTAATGTTTTAAAGAATATGTCAATAATTTTATAGTGAATGAGAACTGATTTTGAATGTTTTACTACACATTGATGATATTGAAGAAGTTATGTTGAAGGATGTCAAATCCATAAGAAATTTTATCGAGATGTTATTTTATTTAAATTTTACAAATATGATACAGGAACTACATATTCATAAAAATATATAAATAATGTCTTGAAGAAGTATCTATAGAAGTATTAAACATTAATATTATTTCAATATATGTGAATTCATGGAGAGTGAAATTTGAAGATGTTTAGCTATCCCGTGTCTATATTATTGGAACTATATATTGAGTTATGGATTCTGAGATGATGAACATCCTAGGGAAGACAGATAAATGGAGATAACCAATCAAAATATAAGCAGATAGAATACCAAACATTAAAAGATGATATTGATTTCATGTATCTTGAATAATATTCTCGTATAATGACTGAAAATATTCTAATACAACCCTTAATGAATCCGAAATGCTAAATTTGGAAGTATAATTATAAATTAAAAAAATTTACGAATAAATAAAATTAACAATGATGATTGGTAAGAGTTACTCAAAGAGGGTTCCCAGTACGCTAGAGTAACATTCTAAGTTGGTCCTATAATCAAAATATTATTCTAATATCCCTATGATAGGGAAAAGTATATTTCTGAGTCAGATATGGAAACTGGAAAAATTTCAGATTCTATTTTTGATAAATAAATGTAATTTTTACAATATTTTAAAGTAATATAGAAAATGAAGACTGAAATATTGATTAAATAAAAACCTGTTATGTTTTAAGGAAGGATACTTGGGTCAATAAATAATTGTTTTTCAATCCTAAAAGACATGGAAATATTTCAAACATATGTGTAACAGAGGGATATAAAAAAGAGAATGATTTCCTACATAAATGTTATCAAAGGAATGTGTGAAGGTGTTAAATTGGAAAAATATTATATATTTTCAATGTACCTAGCTGAAATGTGATGCATAAAAGTGAAAAATTCATACACAATGGTATTTCTAAATGAAAAGTAGAATATTAAGAATCATTTTGATTAATCTAAAATTATCTAAATTTTTTAGTTGTAGACTACTGTAAAATAAAAAACCATAGTTGGATATTTAAGAATATAAATTGTGGTTTTTATTAGAAATTTTGAAACATTCTATTTCTTATATGTGACACTGAAGGCTCATCTTGTAAATTTATAAAGATCAAATGAAGATTATAAGTGATAGGTAAGGGTTTAACTATTACAAAATTAATTATTATTGATAAAAATCATATGATACTCATCAATTGTTAATGGATTAAATGATCCCAATGTTTTGATTAAGACATAATGAAATGAAATATTAAATAGAATATTGGATAAGAATAAATATGTGCGGTGATGAAGGAATCCCTGAAAAAAATGAGAGTCATTCCATGATAATTATATCTATTATTTTAATTTATTTATAGGGATTGAATTCAGGTGGATTTTATATAGATAACTATGTCAAGAAAATATCCTAAACGGTTATCTCCCTATTATTATTTGGATTCAATACGGATAATTTTAATGTAATGAAGGCAATAAATGTTAGAGTATTTATTAAATATTTATTTTTTTCCAACATAATTGATAATATTTGAATTTTTGTATTACCTTTGGAGAAGGAAAATATTGAAAATATTTATATGAAATGATTAGATGAATGATTTATATGATCAAATTAAAAAACTAATATTCCTCTGATTCTTTGAAATAAATAAAATAGATAGGTAATAACTAAGAGAATTGGTAATGGTTTGGAACATGATAGTTATATATTTTTATATATATCACATATATAAATGGGAGATAAAATTAATTCAAAGGGGGATGATACAACATTACTCTTTATTTTTTGGTCTATCCAAGATGAAGAATAAGAAAGATGAAAAAGGTGGTTCCATTTAATAACCATTGTCATCAATGGATGAGGGGAATCAATATATATAGAATAAATAAGAATGTGAAATTTTTGCTAAATTTTTTCAGATGATATCACTATATCATAGAAGATGATTCTGACAAAATAATAGAAGTATCATGACAGAGACTGAAATGAATCATTTTTGTTCATCATATATGTTGAGATTTTCAAAATATGAGTAAGGTTATTGGTCCTAATCAAGAGTAATATCTTTATTCATAGTTAATTTAAGTATCCAACATTATTGAAAATTTCTAAAGTAATCCTTTATATGTCTATGACTCTGGTTAATGAACAACAACCCTATTTTTGTGATGAAGTGACATCCTTAGATAACTTGCGATCATGCTCACTAAGTTGGTTTTACATAATTGTTGTAAACTTATGGGTACTTGAATAAATGTAATAATTTCATTACCATACCTATATATAAAGTTTCAATCAAGTTAGTGACATGGCCCCATGACTGAATCCCCATAAACAAGTGGTTCCAGACTAGTGACAAGGTGCTAGATTAGGAAGTGGAGAAAATATTCCCTCGATATCAGCTATTTTTCAATAATAACTCATAAAAATAAATAATAAAAATAAAAATAAATAAATATACATTTTATAATAAAGTACATATTAATACCTTTTTGTATATCAAATGGAATACAACCTCTAGTAAAAAAAAGTTAAAATGATCTCATCAGGTGGGGGTGAATATTATAAAAAAAGGAAAATAAGATTGCAAGATGAAATTTAGCGAGGATCATAGTGTATTCCATGGTATCAACATATATCCACATATTATTCATAATTAATAATAATTAACAATAATTATGTTTCCATTGTATAGATCTTGGGGGTCAAATTCGACATGTTCCATAGGTCTCTAATGAAAGGCACGAGTGATAAAACCTATCAGGAAACCAACAATGCACCATTATCAAATGTTAAATTAATATATTTGTTGTATGAATTGATAAAAATAAACATATAGTAGGAATAAAAATCCTAGGTTTTCAGGTGCTATCCAAGCCACTAAGAACCCTATCAATACATGGTTCAAGTCTAATATAGAATGAAGTGTCATCCGGAGTCCAAACAGTTTCCTAAACCACAACCATTTAATTAGCTATATTTCTATGTTATTTCCCAAACAATATAACCTTATTTAAGGGTGGTTAGTCATAATTTTATAAACTATACCCTCTTATATAGGGGGTTTCACATATTACATCCTATTCTACCTAGCTCACACACTAAAAAATCCCCCTTTATTTCAAAATAAAGACACCCGAAAGATGAGAGTGGTATGAAGTTGGGAAAACATAAGACATCTAAACTAATAATTAAATTAAAATATTTTGGGAGGTCTCTAGTTCTATAAAAAATAATAATAATATCATCAGGAATTCATTTTCCAGAAAGGATATCTAAAAGGGTGTTTCCCTCCTCTAAAGTGTGAGTGATGTTCATTCTGTTACTAATGATTCACTTTCACTTCCTATTAATATAATCATGATACCATTAAGTGATATTTTTCCTCAAATGAAACATACCTGAATATTATAATTGGACTCAATAGACATGATTTGGATGTTGTAAATCTTTCACAGGGGTATTACACGGAATATGGATATTGGTTCTTCCCTAATTTCATTACATAGCCCTTAAAATGTGCTGAACTCAATGAATAGTAAACTAATGACATCACGAACATGTCCTCAACTTATCATCGATCAAGATTTCATGAACCATAAGGATAAATTGATTACCATCTAATAGGTGGGTTACACCAGATCTAGATCCCAAGAATGGTGTTCCTCCAATGTTTGGGAGTCTGAAAATAAAGACTTTGTTAGTCGGCTAAGTCTCACTTCCATGTATTAAAAAACAATTTCAACTATCTGGGAAAGAACTCAGATCTTCAAATTTAAGGATAACATTGTTATACATATCAACCTATGTTCATCATCTCCCATATATCCGAACACACTTTGGAAAACCATACAATGAAGTGAGACTTTAGGATCTTGAATATCATCTCATTATATCATGATGAAGAGAAACTATTGCAAGTCCCCTGCTAGTGCCCAATGAACTAGCCTCTCTCTGACCATCTCCTAGGAAAAGGAGGACAAACACATTCATTGAAAAAGAAAAAAAATTATTTTGTATTTTTATTATCATAATGCTTTCACATAGAGTCTATGTAGATACCCTTAATTTGAATTTTTTTTCTTTTGGGAGAACATCGTTATATAACCTCCATACATATAAATTCATCATATTGGAAGATCTTTCCATCAGTGTGTTCATTTCCACATGCTAGTGTTATGGATTTGTTATATGATCTTTAGAATCTCTTAAGAGCTAAAATATCCTAATACTGATTCTGTGAAAATTCATCTACCTGATTTATATACAAGAATAATTTTTCTATGAAGGGATTTTTTATTGCGAGCATGAGTGACTAAAATGAACCTCAAATGCAATATGTCTTGTTTGAATGGAATCATTGTAAGTTTTCAACCCAGGAAGAAGTAGTTCTGACCCAGCCGGTTTTCTTTCCAAAACAATATCTCACCTTTCCAAATCACCAACTATACCTTTTCATCTGATGATCCAAGATGATTTCTCATAAATCATGCCAACCATGACTGTTTTACAATTAATTTATCATAGAGACTGCATTACTCCCCATATATATTAATTAGGAATATTTCTCACAAGGATTTATATTATATAATAACCCATGATAGTTTCTCTAGCCTCGATAGCATAGAAACATCAATTCTCATCCAGTTGATTCCCCCTCCGTATGAGGTCCCAATAACCTCTTCCATAAAGTCTTGTTGAACGTACCATTATGGGTTGATCCCCAAAAAATAATTAATGATTTTTTCAATTCTATCAATTGAAACATTGATAACTTAATAATATAGAGAACATGAATGAGAATCACTATATAGCACTTTTTTCCACTATGATCCTACCTCCAAACAGGAGAATTGTTTGTTTCTAGTCAATGATGTGATCCATTATCTGAATAAAATATTAATATATAGAAAATTTCTAATTCTCACACTTGATATAAGACATCCTATGTACTCCTTCACGAGGATCATCTATGAATTACATATTTTTCTTGAATGGTCCCTCCATGATGGTTTTAGTAGGTCTTTAGGTGATACACGCTACTCTTCTCAATATAGATCAATATTCTACTCCTACATCTATATATAATTTCTTTGTTACACACATCAATTTATCTTTCCACACCATTAATGAAGAACATAATATGATCCACATACATCAAATTGAGACATTATAACCATCCCAATTTTATTCCTATAAGAATATGTTGACCCTACCTTCAATTCTATTATAAAATTTCTTAACATAACCTATTGAACAATGTTAAGGGGGCTAGGCGATATAGGTTCTTCTAGTATTAGAACTCTATAATATTTATTGAAAATAAATCATTATTCCATTAAAAACAACAAATAAAGAGGTAATGTAATAAATTGAAAGACCAGGTTATCAGTCCAAGTATTAAATACAAATAACTCCCTTACATTTAGAATGATACTTAAATCTATTCAATCTCATTACTTTAACATATCCACCTTGAACAATATGTTAGATCAAGGAATCTTCTTATTAAACTAAATCACCATATTCATAGTAATACTTATCACACACTGAATTCCAATCCCATTCATGAAACCAATCCATTATCTAGAAATGTTATGAGGGAGAACACATTTAATAATTTTTTATAATCGTATTGAATAATATGTACAATAAGTCACATAGAAAAATCAGTCTAAACTAGTTCAATTTTGTTGTATCCTTTATTTGTAGAATTATAAAAATCTTATAGGTTGTGATGGATCTATTTGAAGGTCATAATTGATATAAATTCTTCTTTGATTCAATTAGATAAATTATAATAACGTCCCATCCAAAAAAATAAAAAATACCCAAGAAGCCATCATGGATAGTTAGACATCCAACATTCAACCGAAAAACAACCTCTTGGATTTAATTTTTAACTAGTATAGCCTCTAGATTTTTCTCATCATCACCATCATGCATCCTTGATATGATATTTATGAGGCTTACATCTCTTCCTTCCCTTAATATTTTTTCATAACCTAATAATAGAATAGTCACTTCATATTACATATCACGTATCATAATATGAATAAAAAACAAATATTAAAATTTGGAATCCTCATAAGAAAAACTATACAACCACCCTTATGATTAATGAAATTGTTTTTTAAATTAAATATATTAACTAAAACATGTGATTTGGTCCATGATGGACCCTTCTGCACTGGTTTAATTTCCTTGACCACCAATTAATGAAACTATGATTTTATTGTATTCTAAGATATTCTCGGACCCTAAGGGAATTACATAAAATTAAATGAGTTATATGTACTAGCCCTAGAGATAGGATCCCTTAGTTAACATTAAAAATATATTAAAGTCAGTGTAAATTTTTAACCAATGTTAACCAGGAGAGAACCTCGTAATTTATTTGAGAATTTAGGCTAGACGAGAAGATAATGGAAAGATGTTTTCACCCACTATTATATGAGTAGCAGGATGATAATTCCCTTGGTATACTATAGAGAGGTTTGGTATGAGGAAAGACCTAATACAATCTAAGAAGCGGGATGGGCATTGTTCCATATCATTTGACTAATGTTGTGCAACAAACCCTATGAGGCCAATTGTTTCATGATGTTATTATTAGAGTGATGAGGGATTCTATTCCCTTTAACGAAATGATATAATCGAGATATAATATTTAGATAGAGGAAGCCATTTTTGTGCAAATGTAACGATAATACATCGGGGGTTACAATGGGTGCCCAAATGATATGTTGAGCCTAGAGTGGGTGCATATGTAAATGAGTAGTGCTAATTATATGATTTATTTTATAAATGAATTCATATATGTGTTCTTGGTATCATTGTAAGATCAATACCATGAGTTTTTATTATGGAAGGATTTTTTTCATTTTTTATATTCAATATATAGGGTCTTACGATGATTAAAACAATCATTTCTAATTGGATAATGACATTATAAATGTTTTTCCAGTGATTCCATTTTTTCAGAATCTATCGATCACCCCAGTGTAGAAATTTGTTGGGATTTCATTACATCTTGCAGGAACATTGACCATCAATGTGGACCATTTCATACATCATCAGAAATAAAAGGTATGTACTCAGTAACAACATCAAAGGTGGTACAAATATTGATAGAGGGGAACCAAGTCACAAAATTCATTGCATCATTATATGTTTTGGTCCTAGAACCTATTTTACATCATACATTGAGTTCCCCAAAACCTGAGGCTATCGTCCTGGTTAAAGTCAACGCCATTAACCTTCAATATTTCAGACTACCATGGGGACCTTCCAGTTGTGTGCGTTTTCATTTGGATTTGGTTGTAACTTTTATTTCTTAATAAAAATATACACTAGTAGTATAACTAAAATTTATTAAATAAATATTAAAATAATTGGCTTCAAATGTTAATGTTTCCAAGAATATTTTATGGATGGAAATTTTAACTCCACAGTTGAATCTAAAATGTAGGATTTACAAGACTTGAAATAGTTCAAGGCATTGTTTCAGACATGGGATAGGATAATTATATCTATTTCAATTTATGTTATTTATGGATATAATATGTTAAAAATCTCTATTCCTATATATTTTTTATTACACACATAGATAGAACCTTCTCATCTCTATCATAGATATTTAGTATGTTTAGGAGGAGGAGATCAATATGGAGAATATTAGGTATATTAGAGGCACTAATTTTGGGAAAATAAAAATGGATCATGGATCAGAGGTGAGTGATCATGAATCTGTTGAAATACTTTTGGTGGTAAGGGTAGTTATATCAATTCCACCGTGATTTTATTTGATTGTTGTTCCTTTATTTTTTTTAAATCTATATTTTATGTTAACTATCATTCATTTTTATTCAATGTGATTTCAAGGAGTTTTGGGTTAATTATATAGTTAAGATTCATTGTGAATATGAAAATCCCAACAACATACATTATGATCACAAGAAATCATGTGACATTGTTATAGAAAATTATAATAGAGTATGTATATGATTGAGATGGCATGTAGGCATGACATACATTCCGGGTGAAACCCATCGAATAAGAATTAGGTTCTAGCCATTAACATTGAAAGATACCCACATGAAGCACATGGCCTAGACAAGTGCACAATGTTCTAGATAAAATTACACATGCTGGTTATGGGTACATGGTTAGGTACCCAGGTAAGATATACACCATTTTGGTTCAGTACACCTTGGGTAAAGGTAATGTACACGGATATTTAAATAGGTATGCATTCTAAAGGACAATAATTTGGGTGTTCATGATAAGTAATTATAGTTCTCCCCATATACTATGAAATTATTATTTTTTCATGCTTCTAATTTCCCATAAACAATATATAGACAATGATGGTTTCAACTATAATTATATTCCCAAATAGAATGTGATTTTTTGGCTCACTTAATGATTATTGTCCATTAATAAGATGACTTATTATTTATTATGGGTCCTAAAACCTTAATGATGATGAAAGATTTAATATGATAGTGAAAATATTGTTTGAGGATTATATATTTTCAATTTTGAAATATGTTTCATGGAATTATACCTCCCATGTAATTAGAGGATGATATGAAACATGATTTTTTAGATTCTTTTGAAATCCCATTGGAGGGAGGGATGTAGATGCCGATGTTTTTTAGGTGAGAGTAGTATGCTCCTTGGAAGGAGACTAGACTGGTTGGTATTGGATTTTTTTGAGACTCATCATTCATTCCCAAATTATTCTTATGCACCTTTTAGTAGTCATTGGTACATGTTTATATGGTTCATAGGACAAGGAAGACATACCATTACACATTTCTATAGACAGTCTTAGAAGCTATTCTTGCCTAGAAAATAGTTTAATTCTTAATTTTATGTAATGTATCATCTTTTGAATTGTGGATATGGTGTATATTTTCATGAGAAACGTCAATAGTTCCCTTTTTAATGGACCATTATAGTCAACACCTATTTAGTATAAGTAATGAAAAATCTTGATTAAGATACATTCCCAATTCCAATGTTCAATGTCAAGAAGTGGGATAATAATTTTGGTTGATATAGTTGGAGTATCCACTTATTAGAGGGGTCTAGGTCCTCCCTAATAATAGTTGATCCATTATCAACATTTTATATGGAATAAATCCTTCCTGACGGGGTCCACATTTTTTTGGTTCATTGTGTTTATTGATAATTTTGATCTAAAAATTTCAAGTTGATTTGTTTCCAAAATAGGTGGAAAGAATATGGAATAATTACCTAGTTATTTCCAAATATTTGTGAATGAATTTCATAAATTGTTTTTAGGGAATGTGTTGATTTCATTATACCACTTACAATAGTATTTGAAGACTAAGAAAAGATATTTTCATCTCAAATAGTAATGTTTTCAATGATATGGATTTCAAATAAGAAATGTGAAATGTGAATAATATATAATTTAGGAAAATAGATTAATGAAATTTAATAATGTCCATTATAATATTAGTGAAACTATTCTATGTTAACTAGAAATGGTATTTTTATATTTGTAATAATTATAGTTATTATAAGTCCACTTTGAATAATTTTATGCAAACCATGTTGCAGGAAAAATACACAATTGAGGCTATTCATAAATAGATTAAATGTAATTGTGAATAACATATTTTTTTGTTTATTTAACTTTTTAAATGACCCCAAATAATATTATTTTAATTATTTATGATTATTAAAGTGAATATCTACGGGAATGATTTATATAATTCTAAAATAATTTTACAAAAAAGTTGGGTTCATGAAGGAGATATGTATAATAAATAGCGGTGTTTGCGAAAAAGGATTAATTTATGGAGAATAATTTTATCATAATGGAGGAATTTTTCTTGAGGATTCCTATATCCCTAATTTAGTGGTATTTAACTATGATTTCACACAATTTGGTTTAACTGGAATTCACACAGGTTTAATGTAGTTTGTGAAGGAATAATTATTATTCATGAAATGCTTTCCCCAAAGAAAACAATATTTTAATTTCATTTTATCTCATAATGGAAATATAGAATGAGAGAATACTAAAAAAGGTGTGATCTTATTTCCCGCTCATACAAATAATCTTAGGAATGTTATAGAGGAAAAAAATTACCCTAATCAAAGAGATAAATGACCTTTCAATGTGTGAATTGTTATAAAATAAAATGAATAGTTTATCATCATTGATCACTGTAAAAAATGTTCAGTATAGTAGTCTTTTTACATTTAGAATTTGTTATATATTACATAGACTATACTAAGGGGTTACAATGTGAAATTACTATTACTCATGAATAGTGTAATTTCATTGTATACATAGAATCAAAAATGAGAGAGAAGAGAGAATTGTTTAAGGATAAATATATATCCAAATGGGGGAGAGTTTTTTCAATCATTCCTTAATTAACTCCCCTCTTAAAGTATTTACCCCAGTGGATCCCACAATTAGTATCATAACTACATGTTAAATTCAGTAAATATATCTCACTATAATCAATGACACCAACAAATTACAATGGGATTCCAATATTAAAGTGAAATAATTACCTACTTTAGAAGAACGATATGCATTAATAGTTTTTATCAGTATGAATGGATTTATATAATAATTTTATTAATGTAATCTCAAGGACTTTAGATAATTATGATTTATAAAAATAATGTTAACTAGATCCATATTATATATGATTCAATGATTTTAGGGGAAGCTTATCCAACACGAGGTATATTATGGTGATATCATGTATGTCTTCACATGAAATGTCATAATAAGTGACAAATAACTATAAATGAAGTTCAAAAGTATATGATGATAAATAAAATTATATTTATAATAAATATATGGGATTGAAAATCCATAAAAATTAATTTCTTATGTCTTTCTTTGATTAGGAAAATTTATTTTTGGATAACTTTGATTGTCTTAAAGAAACCCTTGATGATGTGAGGAATTTTTATCAAATCCTAAGGTGGATTACACCATGGATCATTATAAAACACTGTATACATGAGGATAAGTGTCCAAAATCATTGATATAAAAAATTTATATAGTAACATTTCTACATATAAAAAGATAAATAATTATTAAATGGTAGTAGAAAAGATAAAGTATAAGTGGTGCAATTCATGTCTATTAAGAATACCATAATTAAGAAGATATCGGAAGAATAATAGGTGGATAATGTCTTGTAAATCATTTTATAAAACCAATAATGGTTAATTTTAATGCTTAAATGTAATAATCCACTCACATGATTTTATTGTCACAACGTTTGGGGACCTTAAAAGAATGTTCTTTAAAAAATTTCAGGATGATGATTAGGTTGAAGGACATACCCTAAAAAAATACTCAACTAATGAGAAAGGAAGTGGATGCAATAAAAACAATATATTCAACAATAAAAAAATTCATTAACTAAAAAATAATATTTCATATGAAATTGAGGTAGAAAAATTTAATATTTCAAACCCCACAAGAAAAATTATTTTGTAGTATTTCAGTGAAACTCACATAGAAGGGAAGATAGTTATAATGATGATGGATAAATAGATAGAAGTGTTAATATTTAGGTTGAACAATAATAAATGATTGAAGTAATATATATTTTGATATACAAGATGAAAAAATATAATATATTGGTTAAGGATTCTAAAATCCATATGAAGAAATCATAACAATAGAGGTTTGAGATAAATGAAAAAATTTTTAAACCCGAATTTTTAAATATAGAAATGTTAATAAGGTTGTTTATTATAAGATAAAATTGAAGAACATACATGGTTTATCGATGTTTTGACTATGAAATTTATTGATCTGATTAAATGTAATTAATATAATTAAAAGGATGTTTCAATCTTATGAATATAATTTACCTATAATAAGAATCATTTAACATTTAAAATTACATTAGGAAAAAAATAAACATATGTGAAAAAGACAATGAATGTAGATAATGAGGGTTAAAAACAAAAAAATGGATTATTTATATAATAATAATATGAAATATAGTAGAAAATATGGTATGTGGAATGATTAAAAATAGTTTCTAGTGATGTATAACCCCAGAAATAATGTACCCACTTTTAAGATGATGTTTCATTTTGGAACAACTCAAAATTAGAATATTCAGAGAAACTAAGGGAAAATAAGTGCTGAAATAATGAGAGAAAGAATATAGATATTATCATGAGTTTTTATTATGTTAATATGAGGAATTACACAAATGTTTGTTTTGTAAATAATTGGTACTAAAGGGTAAAAGTGTTATGAATATTTTATTTTATTTTTTAATACTCAATGAATGCATTTTTTTGGACACTATTTTTGGTGTATTGGATATAGACGTATGGCCAAATATATATCAATGATAATGAATAAAAATTTGTCAATGTAGACTAAATGTAGTCATATAAGAAAGCTTCATGAATCAAGAAGTTATCCAAAATGTAAATTATATATAATAAATTTAAATATGTAGTGGAGAAAACATACTCAAAAGAATATCAATTATTTAAATCAACAACATGTGTGAAACTAAAGACATGGATAAAAATGAAAAATTTAAGTTTGAAGTGGATATTGAAATTGACCTTTTTGAACAAGATCATACTTGGGTGTAGATCAATAATATATGATTCACTTCTTACATGAAGGGAAATAATGATCTTGTCACATGCATCAATAATAACAAGGAATGAATTGCTTGATTGGAGAATTAAAAAGGCCTAATTATTTTTGGGCCTAAGGAGGAAAATATTGGAGGCAAGGAGATGAGATGAACATATTGATTAATGATTAAAGGTTTCAATGAAAATATTTTATGTTTCAATTATCAATCTATCTGAATACATTCAATATTGTTTATTAAGAATACATGTATCGTGAAGGAAAAAGTAGTGTTGTTACTTTAAATAGTAATTTAATAAAGGTAACTCTCTCACAGGTTATTAGATATAAATATATATTCTTTCTATAAAAGGAAGGATAAAAAAACTATATCATAAATGGATTTCCAATAGAATCATGAAACCATTAAATATCATGTGAAATGAGATTGTCCTCGAGATCTTTTAAAGATGTGTGACCATACACACATTTTTTGTTCCTATAAATGAGGGAAGATTATAGAAAATATGTACATGGAAAAAGAGTAATGATCTATGAGATTAAATGAACTTGTGCATATTGAATTTTTTCATCTAAATTACCAAGAGTTACTAATGGAAGAAGGTAAAATGTTTTTTCATTTATTATTAAAATAGAATGTATATGATTGAAGAAATTACCCAAAATTCTAGAGTCTTTAGTTTTATAAAAAAAATATTTGATTGAAGTCAATATTAATCTTGAATAGAAAATTATACAATTTTAAATTGATAACCGTGTATAGTTTTACAATAAACATGTGGTATATTACTTTAAAAATTTCAGATATTTCTCTAAGAATTAGTTTTTTTTGTGATCCTTGAAAAAATGGTGTAGTTGAGAAGAGAAATAATATTATAAATATATATCCATAACGATGCTTATTTATGAAGTCCTTCCAGAGATGTTTTATATGGAATAATTAAATACATTACTCCACTTCAATAATTGATTTTGTATAAAATGAAATTAATTCATAAAATATGTGGTATGAAAATAAGAATAAATTTAAATAATTTTGAAATTTTAGATTTAAATGTTTTATCATCAATAAATATGGAAATTTTATGTTTTAATCTCATTAATATGAAGATGTATTCATTGAATAAACATGAAAATATTAATGTATATAAAATCCTAAATAAAAATATAATAAAATATGTTGATAGAAATTATTTTATAATGGTGAAAAATTAATTTTATATTAAACAATATAGTGATAAATTTATTTTTATTATGGTGGGGAAGTAAGAAGTTCAACGAGAGAAAAAGTGGAAATTATTTTATTAGTAGAAGATACAAATACTAAGAAATAGAAATATGGATTTAAATCTATAAATAGTATGATGATTCAATAAGATATTGATTGGATCAATAAAACTAGTTAATCGAAAATTATAATAAATATTAAGATAATAATTTCTCTATAGAAAACCAAATTTCTATCATAGGTAGAGTCCACATGTTTTAAAGAATTTGCAAGTGATGAAAATTGGGTTTCTGTTAGGAAATAAGATATTTCCTAATAACAGAACCTGATTTGTGACATTTTTAGGAGGTCACCTTATAACAATGCCTTTAGAACCAAATATGTCTCTAAGTAAAAGATCACCAAATGTTAAAGGGTTATTTGAAACAAAACATAGATAGTGTGCAAGGGGTACTGTAAGACTATTGTAATTTATGCAGATGAGATATTTTCACTTACCATATCACTGAAAAAAATATTTTTTTTAAAAAAATAATGAAAATTCAAGGATTTCCATATAGATGTAATGTAATAATTTATAAAGGTAATCCTAAAATAAGAAGTATAACTCCAAGAACATGATGGTTTTCTTATTCATGAATTTGAGAAAAAAATAACTATTGAATTAGAATCTTTACGGATTTATGGATGAATCATGATCATTCCATTTTAGTACTATATTAGTACATTAAGAAGATTATTTTTTTAATGACAACAAAATTTTAATAATATTTTTTTTTTCTTTAAAATATATGTATTACTATGACATAATTAATAAAAAATATATAAGTATAAATGAAATGTGACCATCTGGTTTTGACCATTATACAACCATTGGTCAATATGGCCATATGAAACAATTATAGTTTTTAATAGTATAATTGTGGTTCAAAATAGACATAATTTTGAATAATTAATGTAGATAAAAGGGTCGATGGCCTTATCCAGTATACTCAGGATATATGAAGCCCATCTGTCAGAACATGAGAGAGAGGTAACATAAGAATGATTTTATCTGGACCAAGCCCTAGCCAAGATTCAACATGTTAATCTTGAATGTAATCACTTATTGGAGAAGTTCTTGTGGATAGAAATGAACACTCATCAAATGCGGTCCAAGACACCCCAAGACTTTATCAAAATTTCACAACTTACTATTATGTTATATAAAGGTGTGATAAGGGTATAAGTAACTAGGCCTCAATTCCTTTGTGTAATCCTTTTGTATAAATAAAATTTTTATTTCTTATTATAGTAAAATAACCATAATTTTCTAATTTCAATTGTCAAAATAAATATTGTAAGAATTTTTAGTTTTTTTATATGAATTTTCCTATTATTGATTAATATTACAAAATAGGGTATTTTAAAATACTTTTTATATGTTAAATAACTATTAGTGTGAAATGGATTCCAAAAAATGAATAAATGTAGTTGTGAATAGTAAGAAATTTAGAGTCTAATATGATTAATTAATATTTTTGGTCAATAGTAAATAATGAATTGTCATCATCATATGTAAATAATTATTTGAAGAAAAATACAAGAGAGCAAGAGGATTCAGCAGTCGACCCCCTTGGTTCCAAGAGACTGAACTATGGAGGTCTGAAATGATGAATCCCAAGGGCATACCCCCTAATCAGATTGACCCCTTCAGGCTTCAAGCTAATTACAGTATTTAAGAAAATATTCTTAGAACTAGGGACAACCAATGAGGCCAGGTGATTAGCTACTTTGTTCCCCTCCTTCTATGTGCGCACCACTTGAGTGGCGTTGTTGAGAATTCTATGACACGTTCTAATGATGTAGTTTATCGACCATAGGGAGACTTCAGAGTCTTCCAGGGAGTTGAGCACTAAAAACGAATTATTTTCAACTTAAAAGTTGTCCAAGTTCCTCGGGCTGCATAAGGTGAGTCTGGTGAACAACGCTATAGCCTCCTCCAAGAGAGAGTTCCCCTGACCGAGTTTGATAGAGAAATCCAAGTAGACAGTCCTATCTGCATCTTGCACCACCCATCCCCCATGCATGAAACCCAGGGAAAATGAGCCATACATATTGAGTTTCAAGACCTTCTAAGGAGGGTGCCAATGAACCTAGTTACCCCTAGCACTGATGTTGGTCTGATGAAAATCCTGGGGACTGACTTGAAGCTGGACCATAGATGGAGCTTCCTCCAAGTTGTGGAAAATACTTATTACGTCGATAAGAATATTTCCTATTACAACAATAATTGCATGAATCAATGTGGATACCCCTTCATAAATAACTTTGTTCCTCACCTTCCAGATGTACCAGCAAACTGTATTCAAAATAATAGTGTGGGACAATATTTACAGACCACCTTCGCACGAGCCATGGAACCACCTATCCACGAAGGACCAACTCTCCATTGAATGAATAAACACAGTAGTGAATTCCCCAAATAATTTCCACACCTCATGCTCCCATTCAACTTCAATGAATGAGTAACACACACTTTCCTTACTATGGATAGAACTACACACACACACACACCCGGAAGACATATTAATCCCGCTGCATGTGATGTTTTCCTCCAATGGAATATCCCCTTTCCTGATCCTACAAGTATGAAAATTGAATTTGGTTGGAATAATATTAACCCAAAATCGCCTAATCCTGAACATTAGAATGGATTTTCACGTTATTGATGTGTCCAAAATCTTTTTAGTAGAGAAATCCCGAGGTAGAAGGGGTAAAAACACATATATCATCGGCAGAGTTCATATCAATCAAGTTGAAGTGGTAAATATGCTCTTTTTTTAGAACATCATTAATGAAGGGAGGAATGAAATTAGATTAACTGAAGGTGATGCGGGTTTCTGGGAATCTAGGAAAACCAAAAATATCACCACACAAATTTGATTCTAGGAGGAGAACTCACCAATTTGAACTATCCAACGGGAGTGGAGGTGGAGGAGGGTCACTAGGGGACAGAAGATAGACCATAAAGTTGATGTATATATCATATCTGAATAATGGTGGCCTATATAATTGTGCATAGAAATACCCCAAAGGGTACGAAACTCCAAAACACTCCACACGAGTTGAGCATGCCTGTAGGAAAGGGTAACCTCAAGATTGCGGACATTCACACCTCCTTCCCTAATCAGTCATTCCATTTTGTGTCAAGAGACCCAGTGTTTTTCCCCTCATAATTTGGGTCCTAGATGAAACATTCCATTATCTGGTCGATGTTTTCAATGACTCCTTTTTGCGCACTAATCACCGAGAAGGCGTGCACTGGATTAAAAAATGGATAGTCTTGGCCAGTGTGATCCAGCCACCAAAAAACAGATATTTATTATTCGAGTTCAACAACCGGTCATTATTCATCTATAGAAGGTAGTCAATGTCCCTAATTATCATCATTCCAGATGAGATGGGTGCACACAAGTAATCCATATGAAATGACTCAATCTGCATACCCAAAATAGTGCCCACAGCTGAGAATCGCCCGGAGTTGCACCCGCTAGAGAGATAGAATGTGCTCTTGTTGTAGTTAATATTCCGCCAGCTCCAGTGACCATAATCCTCCAACACATTATTCAAGACACATATGTAATGGCTGGAGGCATTCAATAATAATATGGTATCATTTGCGAACATGAGGTGGGACACAGCTGGAGCTATCCTCCACCTTTTAAAAGACATGACATCACTATTCCTTAAGCTTCGCAAAATGAGGCAATTCAAAACCTCCTAGAAAACGATAAAGAGGCTCATAGATATTGAGTCCCCCTGCCTCTGGCCATGAGTATATTCGAACAATGCATAGGCTTTCCCCATGAAAGTCACCGAGATCCATGCAGAGTTGAAACACCTAAAAATAATATCGACGTTTAGAGTTTTAAGACCCATACCTGCAAGCATGCGGTTGATGAAGCTCTATTCAACCCAATCAAAATCCTTGTTCATATCATGATTGATGACCACATTAGAACTGTCGGTTTTAATATTAACAACCCTGATCATTTATTGGGCCAAAGCAATTGCCTCTTAAATAGACTGACCCTTAATAAAGCCATGTTGTTCCAACGAGATGCACCGTGGGAGTGGAGTATCCCACCTTGAATTAATGATGCATGCCAGAATTATATATATCGGAAATTTCACATACTCACTAGATAGTAATGCAAAATAGAAGTGGGGATCTTTATTTTAGGGATAATCACTAACATAGTGGCACATGAAACTCGGGGTGAGATGGACCCCAAAAGAAGTCTTGGATAACAGTAATCAACTCTTCCTTAACTACGTCCCATGAAGACCAAGAAAACAGAACTAGGAAGATGTTAGGTCCTACTGTGCTATCGGGGTTCAGGTGAAACATATCATCTAGAATCTCGTTCTCATCTGGCACATACCCTATGAGTTCATTATCCTGGTCAGAGGTGAGGGTGTGAATCAAATCAAAGATCTTTGGGTTCTATGAGGGGTACCCATTGGGAAAGAGAGTGTTGGGACCAACGAGAAGATCAGTGAAGTAGGAGTTGGTCATACCTCCCACCAAATACCTATCCTATATGAAATATACATCATCTAGTTGAATATTTGGTTTAATAAGATGCTTTTTCTCTTTTATGCATGCATGAAATAATTCAATGTTATTATCACCCTCTTTGATCCATTTTAACCTCACTGCCTCCCTAGCCAGGAACTCCTACTTCAAGATAAAATCTTCAAGGAGATCCTTTTTCATAGAGAGCTCTTCAAAAACCCAGTCCTCCCATCAATCCTCCATAAGATGATCAAGATGCTTGATGTCCTGTATGGTGGATTGTAAGACCCCATCAACTGACAGCAAATATCTAGATTATGATTGCAGCTTCATCTTCAGCCTATGAATCTTATTATGAAGACCAGAGCACTTAATTACCTAGGTGTGCTCTCCCTAGGAGTATCTGACATGGTCCTAGAAACACAAAAAACTATCCCAAAGATATCTATATCTAAATCAATCCTGCCCCTCTTGTGAAGAAGATAGAGAGATCAGGAGGGGGTAGTGGTCAGAGATCCCACAAACCCGATGGTTAACCTTTGAGCTGGAATATGAGGATAAGTCATGCATGTTGGCTAGACAACGATCTAGGTGGCCCCATGAGTGATGATTCACCCATTGATTGTTACACCAAGTAAAATGGTCACCCACGAAAAGATGATCTAAGAGCCCCTTGGCCGCCAAGAACTGATTAAAATCAAGGCTGGATTTACTAGGGATAGTGCCTCTCCCCTTCCTCTCTACAGGATCCGTAACAACATTTATGTCACCCCCAACAATCCATGGAACCGATCTAGGATCAAACGCAATGAGTTCCTTCTAGAGAGACTGTCTTTGATTCATGTTACATATCCCATAGACAAAGGACTTGAATAAGGAATTGTAGCCTTGATTCACCTTAACTGTAATGAACTGGTCACCCAATTGTACCAAAACGACATTGCTTTTCATGTGCCAAAAATCCAAATATGACGGTTACAAGGGTCAATATACATGTAACCATGCATTTTGGGTATTCTAGAACAGTCCCCAATCATGTCGGTTTGTAGTTTGTGTTCAAGAAGGGCTACCACTATAGCCTTGTTTTTGGATATTTCTGATGCGAGAATGTATGTATTGACTCAGGCGCCAATGCCTTGAGCATTCCAAATGATTAAATGAATCATTGATGGAAGAGTGTCTTGGAATTGTCTCCAACACTCATAGACTTCTCATAGTGCAAGGTCAAATTCACCTCCTAGGACATGGATCTTGATCAGGAACTATTTCACATCACAGTTTCCTTAGAGAGTAGTAGTACTATGGTAGAGGAGCTGATCTGGGAGAAAAATCAATGCTTGCCTCGGGAACGAGGTGAGAGTGAAAGACCTCCTTCCATCGAGGAGGGAGATCCTACTATAGATAAAAAGAGAGCTGACGTAGATGGAAGGAAGAGATCAGCTAATGGAAAAGTTGAAGGCTGGGGAACCTCCACTATAGTCTACTCCTTAGCATCCTTAGTGTTACAAGAATGGGCCAGGAAAGGGGGATTCAAGGCGCTAGGACCTACGGAGGTGAGTCCATGAATCATCAACTACTTCCCCTCTAAAAAGGGTTGAATGAAATTGAAGAAAAAATAAATAGGTGGGATCACCTGTATAGGATGGAGGTTACTTTGAGAAAAGGGAGCAAGAGCCTGATAGGATAACAGGAAGAGATAAGTGGATCCAATATTAGAGAGGATCTTTTATCAGGGAAGAGGAGGAAAGAAAGATCAACTTCCCACGCATAATAAGTGTGGTAAAAGGTATTCTAGGAACTACCTTCTTGGGAGCTGGAAGTGCTACAAGTGTGGAAGTGATGGCCATATCATGAATAATTTTCATTGTGTGGGGATACATCAACTTCCCAACATTAATAAAAAAGGGAAGACAGTGAAGGCCCTATCTAAAGTTCAATGATTCATGTGTGGAAACCATGACCACTTTTCCAATCGCTATCCGAATATGAGGGTAATGCAGCCAAATCACCATTAGCCTCACCATGGCCAATGGAAAAAGGACGTACTTTTTATATCATGAAAGATGATGTTGAAGCTTAAAATGATGTGGTGGAAGGTACTCTTATTGTAACGTCAAAGGTATAAAGTACATTGTTTTATTCTGGGTTTATGCATTCCTTTATTTCCTCCATATTTGCAAATAATTTAAAATCATCCCCTGAATTTATAAAAGTAGAGTTATTAGTAACGACTCATGGTGGGATTATCCAAGAATCATCAGTGTTTAAAAAATCAAAAATTGATTTAGTGAGAAAAACATTATGAAAAATCTCGTTGTCATTCAAAATATGGAATTCAACATTATACTAGGGATGAACTGGCTCTCATGTTATAATGATAAGATCAAATTAAGAAGTGTGGAAATCATAGTATTCTTGAATGGAAAACCTATAGATATTATCCAATGAGAGATATATCAATCTGATCATTTTCCAAAAGAACCTCTTATTTCATTCTTTATGGAGTTTATCTGTGATAAAAAAGAAGGAAATCAAATTAATAGGATAGAAATTGTCTCCATCATCCAGGAATAAATTCACTTATTTATTAAGGAGTTACCCAGAACTCCCCTATAAAGTGAGGTAGAGATATCCGTTAAACTCATATCGGGATCTCATCTGATATCAAAGACCACGTATTCGATGAAAATTGTGGATATGAAATAATTAAATAATAAAATCCAATGTCTTTTGTAGAAGGGGTTTATCCAATCGATTGTGTCTCCTAAGGGATCACCTTTTATCTTGGTGAATAATAATGATGGATTAATGCATCCATGAATTGATTGTAGAGAACTAAATGGGATCACAAAGAAGAACAAATACCCTCTTCCAATAATTAGTGAATTATTTTACCAACATAGTGGGGATAAATTCTTATCCAAGATTGATATTCGATCTAGTTATCATTAATTGAGAGTGAATAAATTTGATTTTCAAAAAAAAACGTTGTAATCATGATATTGGAATTACGAGTTTGTTGTTTTCCCATCCCGACTGACTAATGCACCTACAATTTTTATGGATTAGATTAATTGAGTGTTTCAGGACTTTGTTGATAATTTTGTGGTAGTTTTTTATTGATGATATTCAGATATATTGTAAAGGTCATGATGATAATGATGATCATATAGGGGTCCTTTTGAAAACTCTATGGGATGAGAGGCTTTTTTGAAAGTTTAGCTAGTGTGCCTTTTTGTGAAAAAATGTTTCTTTCTTGTGGAACATTGTAACCAATGAACTAATCACATTTGACCCAACAAGAAAAATAGTGGTAGAGGAGTCATCTTAGAGTAAATTAATAAGTTAGATTCATAGCATCCTTGGATTAGTGGGACATTATAAGAGGATTCTGAAAAACCATTCATGAACTTCTAATCAACAAACAATGTTAACTAGAAAAGGGTTTAAGTTCAAATAGACAAAGGAGTGTGTGTAATGTTTCCAAGAGATGAAAAAAAGAGTTGTTATTGCACCTGTGTTAACTCTTCCCCCAAGAAGAGAATGATTATTTATTTTTAGAAATGAATCTCTAAAAGGCAATGGGTGATTCCTTATTCCTATTGATATTGTGATTGATTATTTGTCTCAACAACTGATGAGTCAAGCGAAAAAATATCGTACACAAGATCTGGAGGTGGCTGTGTTTTTTTTGATATATAGATCCGGAAAAAATATCATTATTGGATGAATTATGATATATACATAGTATTTCAAAGTTTGATTTATATTTTCACACAAAAGGAAATGAACATGAGAAAAGGGATATGGTTCGAACTTATCAAATATTATAATTTTTCAATTTATTATCATATCTTAAGAGAAAAAAAGTCACAGATTCATTAAATATGAATGAACATATTGTTCTATCTATGAAAAGGATCCAAGGTTATACCTTGATTAATGAACTAGATAAAATGGAAATGGGAACGGTAAGAGAAGGGACATCATCAACCCTTACCCAAATGATATCTCAACCATCATTACTAGAGAATACCATGAATTACCATAGATAAGATCTTTTTTTATCAAATAAGGTTGAGGCTGTGAAGGATGGGAATTCTCCTAAGTTCAATTTTGATCAAGAAGGTGCACTAAAATTTTATACAAGACTATGTGTCCAATCTATTCTAATAATAAGGAATGAGATGATGGATGATGCTCATAGCACTATATTTTATATACATCCATGTGGCAAAAAAATTTATGGGGACCTTTGTGATCATTATTGGTGGGATAATATTAAAAGGGACATTGATGACTACCCTACAAGGTTCCAAGTATGTCAGAAAGTGAATCCAGAGAAAAAAATTCCTAAATGGGTATTATAACCACTACCCAAACAACCATGGAAGACCAACAATATCACTATGGTCTTTTTCATTGGTCTCCTGAGATCATATAATGGAAAAAATATGATATGAGTTATAGTGTACCATCTCACCAAGACAAATCATTTATTCTATCATTGGGATGATATCTCTCTTGATCAACAAGCCAGGATTTGTGTGAAAAAAGTGATAAGGCTACACGGATTTAGATGTCCTATTGTATATGATCATGATCCAAGGCTCTCATAAAATTTCTGGAGAAGTATTCAACATTATCTATGTTCCCAATTTAATTTCACTACATCCTATCAACCCCAAATTGATGGACAATCTGAAAGGACTATTAAAACCCTCACGGACATGCTGAGATAATTCTCAATGGAATTTAACAGTTTATGGGATAAAAATGTCCCATTAGTTGAGTTCTCTTACAATAATAGTTTCTACTCGAGCATTCAAATGGATCCCTATGATTTTATATATGGGAAGAAATGTATAACTATTTCTTTTTTGGAAAAATCTTGTGAGAGAATGATTCTTGGTCCTAATATTGTAAAAGAGATGAAAGAAAAGGTTCATTCTATCTAGAAACATAGATATGCTTATTATATTCGAAAAAAGATCTATGCCGACAACCATAGAAGGAACTTGGAGTTTTTTTGGTGAAAAATTCTTTCTTCGAATTTCACCTTCAAAGAGAGTCATGAGGTTTGGGAAGAAAGGGAAGCTCATCCCTAGGTAAATTGTCCCCTAGGAATTCCATGATCATGTACGAGCAGTGGCCAATAACATTTCACATCCTCTAAATCTAGCACATGTTAATGATTTCTTACATTTATACCTCTTGAAGAGGTACATAACTGAACCATCACATGTAATAAATCGAGAGGTGGTACAACTGGAACATGTCCTTTCTTATGAGGAGCATCCGGTGGAGATATTGGATCATAGAAACAAAGGTTCTATGAAACAACACTACCAACCTTGTTAAATCTTATAGAGGAATCAAAATTTGAAGAAACCATGTGGGAACCAGAGGAGTCTATGAGATATAAGTATCCACGATTTTAATCTTCTGAGGGTACAAGATTAAATTTTGAGGATGAAATTTCTTATGGGGGAAGAATGTAATGACCCAAACATTTGAATAATATTTTATTCTAGAAAATATATCTCTTACTATGTCACAATTAATAAAATATATATATGTATAATAGAAATGTGAACATTGGGTTTTGATCATTGTATGTCCTTTGGTCAATTTGACCGTTAGAAACAATAATAATTTTTAATGTTATAATTAATGTTTAAAATATAAATAATAATGTATATTTAATTCATAAAGATGAGTGGATGGCCTCATCCTATAGACTCGGGCCATACGAATCTAGTCTATCAGAGCTTTGGAATGAGGTAACATTAGTGGGATTTTCTATTGACTAAACACAATCCAAGCTTCAATATGTTACGCTTGAACATAATTTCATTCGACAAAATTTCATGTTTAAATAAATCACCACTTGGGAAATGTTTTCTAAGTTGTCCCAAGATTATATCGCTATTAAACCCCTTCCTCTTAATTCATATATAGGTTTTATAAGGGTTATGTAATGATTCCTTAGTTTCTTTGTGTAATATTTTTGTATAATGAAATTTTTTATTTCACATAAATCTAAAATAACAAATATTTATGAAATTCAAATTTCAAAATAAATAGAATTCGAATGTTCAGTTTGTTTCTAAGATATTTTATAATATTTTTAAATATTAAAAAAATAGTACATTAAAATATTTTTTATTCATTAAATAATTAATAATATTAAATGATTTTAAAAAAACAAATATATATAATTGTGATCAGTATGAAATTTCAAGTCTGATGTGATGAACATAATTTTTGGGGAATAATAATTTATGAATATTTATATAACCCTTATGAATAGTAATATGACCAATACAATATTATCCTCACTTATGTAAGTATAAATCTAATTTAGGCATCTTTAATGGTAATGTCAAATAATAGTATAAGTAAATAACTGTTTTAGAAATTATTAGTTTGGTATTTTTATTTTTTTTTGGTAAATAGTGATTTTGCTTAAAAAATAAATTTCCAATATTTAGAAAATTATTTTCATAAATTGTATTTCACTTTAAATTTTATAAAATCAATATTATGTTAGTGTGAATTTATCATATTTTTATAAAATCTTTTGTATTTCGGTGAATATAAAAAATAGTTTTTGAGTTTTCGGGGTGTTTTATGGCATCATAATGACATAATATGAAATATAAAAGGATGGTTGAATCATTTGTATTAAAATATTTTATGAGGTTTCCCATTAGGCCAAAACCATGGAAAAATTCCATGGGCAGGCCCATGGTAATTAAAATACCACTTATGATGTGTCCATGAAAATTAATAAAAAAACTCAATCTTTGATACTATAAATTGTTGGATCCATGGTCGGTCTATGCACAAATTGGAGTATGTTTTGTGTTTGTTGTCAATCCTCAGTGGATGTTCAGAATATGTGCTTGCAAAGTGATCATATAGTTCAAGTAGAGAACAGATACAAGGTGGCGTCGTTTCCCAGTGTTTGCCAAATTTTTGGGCCTGAAAATCGACAAATGGAGAAAAATGTCTTTGGAAACGATACTTGCACCCCATGTACTTGAAAGATAGGAAACTTGTGTGCCATATGTTTTTCAAGATCATAACATAGAAAAATGTCAAAGGGATAAGGGTCACGCAAGTTTTTGGGTTTTCGCGCAAGTGACCTGCGCGCCGAGAAAGGAGTTGCACGTCGATGCCTAGTAGGTTTGGAAACTAGCGCGCCAGTTGTTCTTCATGATCAAAACATCAAAATATGGCAAAGGAAAGTAGTTCACGCAAGTATTTGTGTGGTCTCATAAGTAATTTTCGGGACATAGGCTAGGGGAGATGAGCTACGCGCTGGAACTTGCACGTTGTGAGGAGACTTGTGCACCACCACGTAGGGGGTCCAGTTTGCCTATAAATAGAGGACCACCCCTCCTCATTTGTAATGAAGTTCAAGACTTTGAGATTTTTCGATCTCTCGTCGCTCAAGTGGTTGAGTCATGCAAGTGGTTGTTGGGTCTCGCATGTAGAGGCTGCGCGCCGGCTATTGGCTGCGCGACCAAAGTGGTTTGGTATTTAGAGGCGTTGAGTCGCGCAAGTTTGGAGTTCAAAGAGGTAGTGTCGCGCAAGTTCTTTGGATTCACCTACGTTCCGAGTTTGTACCGTGCAATTGACTTCCATGCCATTCTTGAAACTTGTGCGCTGGTGCTTGGAGAAGCGAGCCTGGTTGTTAAAGTACATCCGTCATTTTGAAGCTGCACAAAAGCTGTAGGATCATCCGGTCCCCTCAGAAAAAAGTGAGATTCGTATTCAAGTGATAGTTTGACTTCAATAGAGTATCTACATACAATAGAGGATGCATTCTTATACAATGATGAAGAGATATTCACGTCTATAAACTGAGTGTGACTTCACCAAGGGCTGTGAGCCAGGGGTGTCTACAGGAGTGATCCAAGGGAAGAAGTGAGCTATCCCTGAACCTTTATAAAGGTAGTGAGCCTGGGACAAAGTGATTATGGCCTAAACTTTTTAATCCACATCAATTAAAGATTAGAGTAATTTGGTACGACTGACAACTTTTCGGTGTATGCTCCTTGGACGTAGCCCTTAGTGGTGAATCAAGTAAAAAGTGTTTTGTCTTCTCTGTGCATGTGAATGTTTGATTTCTGATCATATTCATCATACAGGTTCAACAAATTCCTACCAACATGGGAACAAGGTCCATCAGATTAAAAGAAAATTTTGACACTATGATTCACCCCTCCCCTCTCAGGGTGTCCCGGGGTCCTTCAAAAATACCATTCCATTACATTATTTTCATTAATTAAAAATTAATTACCATAAAATATTTGATAGTTTTACATCTAAAAGATTCCTCCCAAAGGTTCCCCAGGACCTCATGGTCTCAATCCTAGTGTTTTATAAGTCACTCTTCAAGGTAAGGGAAAACTGAACTTCCCTTTTTTCTATTTAAGTTCTTTTCTATGTCGTATGTAATTAAATATTCAATACATAATACTTATTTCCAATTTATTATCTTCCTATACTATATTGTGAGCCTTTATAAAGGTGTTTCCCCTATTCCTTCAGTTTTTTATGTTTTCTAAAACCACATAGCCCAACCGTTTTGCAGTATAATATTCGTCTCAAAATCACTATGTTTTTTCTCAGGAAATGCTAATATTTTATTAATGTGAATAAACTAACCTATTTAATTTCCAAGTATATTAATCTAGAGTGAACAATTATATATATGATTTTGGAATTAAAATATATAAAACCCTCATTCCCATTTTTTGGGTTATGAATGACATAATGATTGTGTTTTTAATCACTTTTTAAAACATAATGATTTTTATATGAAACTCATTTCTTTTAATCTCTATTGTTATTTTTGAAATTTTTTATTATGATAAATGTTACATACATAAATTTAAAGATATATTAATGTTTTAACCTGATATCTCTCTAATTCATTGGGTAATTAAATCAATATCTAGAGATGACATGTTTTGTGACAACTTGGTGAATAACATTTGTAATATTTTTGACACCTTAGGGATGAACCTTGATGATATGCTTAGAAATGTCTAAATTAAATGTTGTAACGACATTTTCAAGATATTATTCATGTTATTATTATTAGTATATGTCTCTTCTTAGTCCTTTATGATAGTTTCTTATGTTCATTTTGTATTATCTGAAGTTCAGAAGTACATGGTTTCCCTATTTTCCCTTTCATGAACTTATGAACACACTTTCAGTTGAGGTATGTCCCCATGATATGATATAAATTAAATTTAAGTAGGATAATCATATCCTGAATCATTTAGGGAGGATTAAAATAATTTTATATGTTTTATGTATTGTGTACCATTTTTCCAAGACACTAGACTTTAAAGATCCTCTGTTTGTAACATGTAATGAAATGTTATTTAATAAAATGGAGACATTTAATAGTTTTAAAAATTGTGGGATTGATTAAAATATATGTCTATATTTAGAGTAATTAATGAATTATTGTTCTAGTTCATCTGGATGAAATAATATTTTCTAGAGAAGAAGAAGAGAAATTGAATATATTTTCTTAATTTATGAATTTGTTGAAAAAAATGTCATTAATAGGGGAATTTTAGTTTTTACTTAGTCTGAATGTTAATCAATGATGAAATTTTATCTTCATTATATATTCAAAATATTTTATGCAGTTTTTTTTAAAAATAGGAATTAATAATTCCAAGGATATGATATGCCCAGTTGCTCCCCATGTTAATTTATTTTGGGATGAGGAGGTAAATGTGATTAATGATATAAAATATAGATAAATCATTGTAATATAATTTTGCATATCAATAAAATGATTGATATGGGGTTTTCTACATGTGAGGTGGAACTACTTCAATTTAATCCTATATAATAACACATAATTGTGGAAAAAATACTATTTCGATATGTTAGATAAATGGTCAATTTTCTATTTAAGGTACAATGAAATATATCCCCAATGGTTACTGGGTTATATAGATATAGATTTGTATCATTCAACATATGATATAAAGTAATGATTAGGTGGTGTATTATATCATAAAATACCTTTTTCTTTTTAGCTAGAAATGTAACAAAATTTTTCTTTCTTATAAATTGTGTAGGTGATTATATTATAGGAAAAGATATTGCATAAAAATAATTTTTATGATAATTTAGCATGAAGACATTGTATTAGATGAGTAGTCTCCGATAAAAACTAATTTTGATAATTTGGGAGTTATAAATATTAATAAAAATACAACATCTCCCTAAAAAAGGAATACAATTGAAATATATTGACAATAAATAAATGGAAAATTGGATCATAGACTATTTAATGTTGAGTATATGATAATATAGATATATGTTTAGGGAATTATAACAATGTCCCTAGCTAATAAATCATTTGAAAGGAATAATCCAGCTCATAAAGTCTATTTGACTCTCGACACATGAAAAGTGTAGATATGAGACACCCTGTCCTAATAGAATCATGTTTTTTGAATTATATGTTAATATCTGATCATAACTATATTACATAAAAAAGAGGAGTGGCCATTTTGTTCATTAAAAATAGAGACATGTCTTGATCGTGAATGGGGTATAATGTTAGGGGTAGTAGTGAAACAAGGGGTTTTTTAAAATGATGATAATGAAGTAGTTCATTTAATGAAGAAAATAAATATATGGAATTCATGATGATAGTTGTTGATTATGTATGGAGAAATATTGTGTTATTCTCATTCACCATATGTTGTTAAATAGTTGGATCCAATAGAAACAAAAATAAAAAAAACTGATAATAAAATTCAAAAATTATTTCTATTGAGAGAGGATAAATATGTGGTTTAAATATAATTGTCCATTGATGAAATTTTAATGCCACTTTTTTCATTATATAATCACAGATCCCGTGGTATTAGAGTATGCTTGGAGTAATTCAATTGTCTCTTTCTAGAGTCAGAGAGAATGAGTACTTCCTAAATCTAACAATGTATGAGTATTTGTTAATGGGAGTTTAAAATTGGGTTTGAAATTCTATAAACAAACCCAATGGGGAATAATTTTGTAAAAAATACCTCTAATTATTTTTCAATGAATTTGTTTGGGCTGTGTTAGAAAAAAAATCTTGTAGAAAATGAGACATTAGGATTGATTATAATAATTTTTTCTATAAGGTGACTCCATTTCTATGTGGTTTAATAATATTTATGCTTTAAATTTGAGTTTGTCTTTAATGGAATGAGAACTATTTCCACAAACCATGTAAAGAAGTATTCAATGATTTCATAACAATTCTTTTAGTTTGTAGAGTTATTTTGGAAAAGGAATTTTTTTTTCAATTTGAAACCACACAATACAAACAACATATCTTCTATTGGAATCCATGATGGAAAATTAGAAATGTTATTCTGATTTCAAAGTAACTACACTCTATGAACTGAAAAGATGGTTTATCTTTTGAAACTAACATATGGGGGTTTACAACATTGAAAAATAATATTTTGTGAAACACAAAGTAGGAATAATATATTGCGGTGTATGTTTGTGAAGGGATTAACATAAATTTGATTAATGATTTTTTGAGGCTCCATTTCCTATAAAAAGAACCCCTAATATATTTACTTTTGAATTGAATAATTATTAGATTGTGTAATCACAAAAGATATTATTCTCAATCTAAAATTATTTCAAAAATAGTTTTGTTCGTGATGGTTGTTGGTTCATAATGTAGTTATGTTAAAAAAGTAAGATTAGTTTTCAGAGTCGGGTTTCTTCGCAAAATAGGAGTCTTCTATGAGGCATCATCTATATATTATGTAAAGGTAGTTTTTAAAGTACTCATGAGATGTGGTGAACAAGAAGATTATATATGGAATTAATATACTTATGGACAAAGAACACTTTGTTAGTAGTGTTTCTTTAAGGGAACCACTATAGAGTAAATTTTATTACATCTCTCAAGTGAATATATAGCTTCTTGAAACCCTAAAAAATTTGTTAAATAATTTTGATAATATATATATCATTAAATAATATTCTATTTTATAAGTTTTCTAACATTAGTAGAGAGGAAATTTATAATTCAATTAGTTAATGGGTGTAAACTGGGAGGGATAATGAGTTCACTCCAAAAAATATATCATTATAGTGGTATAGTGGAATTAATTCATTGTCACAATAAATTTTTATACACTTTAGATTTACTTAATTAAATATGAACCATAAAATATTTCTACATTTGGTTTATGTTATAATTTTATTTTCTAAATTAGAATAGAAATGTGATAAAAGATATTTTTTTAATGATATAATTATATCAAATGGGGAAGGTAATTTATTCAATAATACATGAATTCAAACCACTTAACATAGATATTCTAACACCCCTCTTATATGGTGTGTATGATTCCTTATAAAATTGTAATAAAAATAATATGTGGGTTGTTCCTCCCCGTCATTATAAAATTAGAATTTTGATGGGTTTGATATATTGATTGGGTGTTTGTAATTGTTTTTTAGAAGTGAAAAATTTCTATTCAAGGTCAATTATTCATAAGTTAAAATGAGTCATGAAACTCCTATATTGATTATTTTTGTCATGTATTTTTTATTACAATGAATTCCCTTTTTGGATGGTTCATGGGAATTGGGGCATGAGGAGAACATGTGTATTATGCTATTTCCATCTCAATTCTCTTTTTATAGAGGACCGAGTTTTGATATTGGTAACTATTATAAATATTTATCATTTAATTATAAGAACATCTACATCGTCATGTTCCTCATTTTCATGTGATTTTGATGATGAGTTTATTTCCTTCATGATTGTATTCTTTATATTTATGTCTTTGATGATCCATGAACACTACGTGTTGATGGCTATATTCACCGATGAACTCGGTGCAGCATGAGGACTCATTCAAAAATGATTTAATTCATGTCTTTCTAGATAATCCTCCTATTTGTGAATGGTGGTCTCACTATGTGAATTTTTGTTCATGGTTTAGTGTCCTTTTTTTGGAGTAGAATCTCTTCAGATTTCTTTAGGCGTGTTAAAATGTTTTGACATGTTTCCTTTCCCAAAACTCGTTATGTTTCTCTTATATAGTTGATAATGAACCATGGAGGTATCCTCAATTGATGAGTGAGATCTATTTATAGCATCATTGATATATGTATAAGTGGTTAGTTTGGTTGTATATTGTTTCCATTTACATGATATGTTTGAAAGCATGGATAAGAGTCTTGTTACATATTTTATTAGAGTAGTTTATCCATTAAGTTAGGTTGGGTGATCATATGGTTTGGAACTACAAGTATGATGATATTTACATGTTTTCTATTTTTATTAGTTCATCCCATTTTCTATTTTTATACTCTACCTTCTATAGGCCCCATGCCAATACATGGTGTGTTTGTGTAGATGATGTATATGTTGGTGATATTCTAGACCTGATACTATGGTGGTGAAGGTTGATGGAAACAACATCATTTAGAATCTAAAACAATTATGATTGGGGATAGAACAATGAAATTAATCTATTCATCCAGCAGCATAATAAGAACCCATGTATATTATTACTATATAGATTCTATTTTTAGAACATTATTAATAATTTGGTGCCAACGATATGGAGTGAATCATTAGTTGACTCTTTTAATGAATTCCAAAAAATTTAAATTCATCCTATTGAACTTGTTTTGGATATCAGTCCACTTTAATATATATTTCAATCTAATCTCATGTTCATCTATATTAATAGAGAGATAAGAACATAACTTCTAAACGGTTTGGTATAAAGACGTACTCTTTTCCACATTGGATTTATCCCAAGCATGTATTTTCCATAAAAATAATATTATCAATTATGGTAGTCTAGGAATAAATTGGTTAATTACAACTAATAATCGACACTAAATTTTATAGTTGTTAAACACCCTTGCAATGACACTCTATTTCGTTGGTTTTTATGCCTGAAACATCATCTCCCAATCCCTCCTCCAACTGAGAATCTTATTCCTCTTCAGCTCCAACTGAAATTAATTTTTTTACCCAGATACAACTAATGAAATTCTATATCTCTCTAATGATTAATAAAATATTAAATGATCTTTCAATCTTCCTATATGATCTTATCGAATCACACATTTTCATATACACTTCACATAACATTAATATACATAGAACATCAATGTTAGTCCTTCTCAACAATTCTATCACTTATATATGATTACCTTCCCCACGAAATCACTAACTCACCAATTATTTATTCTATAATTATACTCTTAACCTAAATGAAATGTGTACAACTGATGCAGAAAGGTTCATTATTATTATTTTATGTATGATATAACTTAAAAAGTATAAATTTTAATTTATATTGAATTTTCAATATAAAACCCTGACACATATTATTTATCATATTTTAATTTTATGTTCATTCATTCAATATTATATTTTGGTTATTTCATTAAGAGTTTCAAGTGTGCATCAATGTGCGACATCATTCAGAAAAAATCACTATTTTCCTTTGTATTTTCTCCTGTTGGGAAGTATTAGTATATAATTTATGAAATGATGCATGCACAATTGTATCATCATATCCTTCACTCTCTTTCATGAAAATAATTCTTAAAATTCATTATCCCTTATTGTACATGTAGATGGTCATGGGTAAGGGTAAGCACTTCCTTCATGTAAGTCACAATATTTCTCAATGTTAATATCTTAATAAAGTGATTATATGTGTAAGGGTATCATGTTCTCCTGAATTTATTCACACTATTTTATCATTTAAAGTCTAGTTTATTGTATTTAACACTATTCCAATGTCTATTTTTCCTCTATTGTCTTCATTACATAAGATATTAATGTAATCTCTTCATACAACAATGTTTAACTATGAATTTTTATTGTTGAAAAAACACAGTCTCTCTTTAATCATAAGTAACAACAGTCATCTTAGAATTGTGAAATTTTTTGACTTCATGGACCGCCTCTCTTTTATTATTCACTAACATAGAATCCCAATATTTATGTTGTTCTAATTCCAAAAATCAAATATTAAAATATTGAATCATTAATAAAATTCTATGAGTGTTTTTCTCTTGAATATGTGATTTAGAAGGTCATTTTTTCACCTATTTAATGAATATATTCTCTTTATAGTGATAATATCAAATGCATGAAATAACAATCACATGCTCTATTAGTTTTAAGAAGCTTAAATTCATCCACATAAAATGAATGCAAGAAATAAATCCAGTGTAATTAAATTTTTCTTTATACTATCATATTTTTCACAATACATCATTCATGGAAGATGCAGATTGTATTAATAGAGTATTATACCCTAATTGATTAAAAAAATTCAATCATTCGAGTGTTTCTCAATTATGGTTGTTGATAAAAGAAAAAACACTAGGGTAAATCATTCTGGAGTTGAAGGCTGAGAGTGAAGGTGTACATGATGAGGAATATTTTAATATATAATGATTATATTTCCATTATAGAACCATATATTTGTAAAGAAATCGAACAATGACACATCCATCCTATCCCACATAGATGTGTGCTTCAAAATTCCACTCATGAATAAATCATTCAATTTTACGCCACTCTCATTCCATCCCTAAGGTCAGAACCCAGAACATTTCACACATATATGTGTGGTGAGCTAACATACATGCCCCCTTGGGTATCACTTCTCACACCATTTGGGCTCTATGAACTTATTATACTACCTACCTATGTAGATTCTCCCTATTGAGTGATTTTCCTACTATATGATCCAATGTGTAAAACTATGGGATTTATATCCCACATGTTAGAGGCCACCTTTAATATGTGTTGGATTTATATGTAATCTTGTTTCTTGTGTTTGGAAAAAAAAAATTTGTAAGGCCAATTATATATAATAATTAGTGAAATCTATGCATTAAATTTCTGAATCCACTCATTCCCAAATTCCATATTAATAAAAATTAATTGGGTTTATTTATTATTATTCCAAATATTATTGTAAATAATTTGTCATTATTTTTTACAAATTTCATAGAACATTTGTGCAGTTAAAATGGTATCACATTTTCATTAAGATTTTTCTAACCATGAAAACATTTTCCCTAAAGATAATCCAAAATAATTCACTAAGAATCACCACTTCATCTCCAACTCATCGAACACATATTGACATGTTATTGTAAACAAATGAAGCACTGTTCCCAATAATATCCCATATTGGATTTTTTTTCAATATATCTTCACATATTTATTTTATATATGACCACAACATTATAGCCTTTATTGAAAAATAATTCCAATGATAATAATGATATTATCATTGTAATTTTTTTTGTTTTAAAAACATGTTCTCATCCCATATAATTATTTTCTTTAAAACTTCAGAATGTGGGGAAAATCAGAAGGTTATCTTTGAAAAGATCTTTTAGTTAGTCAAATATAAGTATATAAATAGAAACCTTATGTTTAATATAAGGTTGATATTTCCATGGATATATAATGCATCTTTAATGTACCATGTATATAAAATCATGTCCTGAAATTATCAATTCTAATTTAAGGAGATGTGTGTAATCATATTTATCAATATAATTCCAAATACTCCACCCGAATCATCAATAAAATCATAAAACTTATATAAAATAAATATAGATCCCATTTTTCTCATCGTTAAATTAACTGATCACTCCAACTTTATTGATATGATTCATAAACATAAGAATTATGGATGAAATTATGATTCATGTTTGTTATTTTCATATTTTATGAATCTGTTTAGGAGTTTTAAGTTCAATATATAGTGAATATTTAATAGATTTATCTAAGTAATTCACCACATAATGGGATTTATCCATCTCCATATATTCTAGGTATGTTAGTGAAGAGTCACACACACAAAAACATATATATATATATATGTTATGGAATAAAGAGAGAGCTCTTTGTTTTTTGAAGCAATTATGAGGCTGAGAAATTTCTCTCAGCTGAGGCCACTCTTTTTGGTCCATGCCAACCATTGAATTCTGAAATATTTTATTTTAAATTATATTAATTTTACCGAATGAATCATCCATTTCATTCATTTTAATTTTAATTATCTCTATATAATTATTTACAATCTCCATATAGTTTTTTGGAGCATTTCTCGATTTACCATACCATTCACACAAGTAATCAACATTTTTGTAGAATAGATTTTTCAAGAATAGCTTCCGAAGCATCATTATTTTATTTATCATCATATTTTTTTAATCTTATAAATTCATTGTCAATTTTAGTTCATTTTTACAAAAAACTAGGATTATTTTATAAAATTATATTTATTCTTATTTGATTCGCTTAATTTGCTACAATTTTTATTTTAAATAAAATTCCCTTACACAATAAATAGAATATATTATAATAGTATAGTCATGAATTTATTATATTTGTGATATTTATTATTACTTGTTTCACAACCATAATTTCATAAATTATATGTATTCTTAATTGGTATATAGGATAAATTTATGTTCACACTATTTTTCCACTTCGTAACAATTTGTTTACAATATTCCTCTATTGTAAGCATTTCAAGAATGAAATTTCACCTAAATTTTTTACCTTCCTCCACATCTATTTTGTAATTATTTTGATTTTTTTAATTATTTGAGCTTGATTTGTAAATGAAATCACTCATCATAATAGTGACTAATTCTGTTTCAGTACTAACAAATATTTTCAAAGCATTAATGTCTATTCATTTTATATATATCCACATTATAGGTATTCATCTTATGTGATGTAGGTATTCCCTTTTCATTATATTTTCTACAAATTCTTAAGAATTTCATTTTTAGGAATTAAGATGTTTTGAAAACACTCTTGATATTTGTTCATGAACTATTAGTAACTGTTACAATATTATGTGATTCCCTTTTACTGCTTTTCAATAGTAGTCATCCTAGAAATAATATATTTTGAGGCATTATATTTTTGATTTGAACCATAAATCTGTTGGAAACATATTAGTGAAAAATTATTGATACAAAATTTCTCATACACCACTGATGTTGTTTGATGATCAGTCAATTACACCATCTATACTTTCATTGAGTTAGGTCTCAAAGATATACCAAAAATTAAAACTAACATAGTACGTAAGATGGATTCAGGGAATTAAGATATCTTCTCCTTGGAGGATGTTTCCATTATATTGTAGTTTCATCTCAGGGTTGAAATAGAGTCATTATCCTTAATGCATAGTTGTGTCATAATAACACTTTTCTCAGCAATTTGAGATGTTTCATCTTTTTCTGATTCCTCATTCTTCAATCTCAAATCCAATTTTAAAAAAATAATGTAGAGGGATTTCTTCTCATCCTAAAATATGTCTTAGAATATATTCCCAATATTCCTTAATATTAATTAATTTTTATTCGTATATTTTCCTCAAATTCTCTAATTAATTATCATGGTCATTTATCTTGTTTTATTTATCCTCAAGTAAAGAATTGATTTTATTTATATAATTTTATGATATGTTCATAGAATGATTCAAAAAATTCTAGAAACAACAGTACCATAGGAATATATTTTAATTATTTCTAAATATCTATAATTTATTTCTACATTGATTCTACTAGGTATATGTGTGTGATGATATTTCAAAAAATCTAGGGAATCTTCCAGTTTATCAACTTCTTATTCTAGTTGAGATTCACCAGAAAGAATTCCCTTGAATCCATTATTAATAAAATATAAAAAGTCATCTGAAACATTATTTTGATGTTAATTAAATTAATAAAAATTTATCACCCCAAGATTTCATAGTACATTATCTCATTAAAGTAATTCAATAGCTCGCGCTACACCCAACACCGAGTTCGAGCGCACCACAAATTATTAAACCAACCCTTCAAAAATTAGTTATGAATAGTATTAATTGAATTTTGAATCATCTATGCTATATATAATTTTAGCATCCATATTATGTGTTTTGAAGACATAAAATATGTAAAAGTTCATTTTTTGGATAAAATAAGTATTTTCCAAAAAATGAAAATTTTTCACCTTTTAATGGTGAACACTTTTTTAAACAAAAATTTACACTTTTATATATTAAATTTAATTAAATTAAATTCTTATTTAGAAGAAGGAAATAAAAACACATTTTGGATAAAATTTTGGTACTTTTTTTATTATTTTAATATTTTGATGAATAGTGAAAAATAATATGTTTTAATAAAAAAAACTTTTTATTCGAAAAACTTTATACTGGTAAATTATCCATTTGAATGGTTTGGAATATAGATAGATTTTATTTTTATTATTTAATACAATGCTTGTCATTATATGTAATTTCACATTTAAATTTGACATAAACACGTGTCAATCTTTTGATTGTTTTTACTTTTTAACAAACCTACTTTTTGGTTTTAACAACAGGATTTAATTTTAAATTACAAAATACAACTTCCGTTTTTTTAATTTGGTAAAATAGACTTAATTTTTGAATTCTGAATATCAAAATTATCTTAGGTTAAATTTTTTCTATTTTTCTAAAAACACTCAATTTTTAATAATAGTGACAAAACAGTAAATTATTGGTTAAAACCGACTTTTTAATTAAATAATTATTTATTTTATTATAATTTATTTCAGTTCAAAATTGATACATAATACCTATATATTTTCAATTTAATTCATTGGATTCATTATATAATAAGTTTTGATATATAAAATTTTATCGATATTTTTACCGTCTTTTACCAACCTTCAAGGAACATTTGAAAAATGGAATAAAACATAATTTTAAAATTTGTTGTAGTTAAAATTCAAATATCTGAAAGAAATGGTTGATATTAGTAAGTAAAATCTGGTTCAATTAGATAAAAATAATTTTTGGGGAATAGTAACTTTTTCTTTTATTTAATATGGTTAAAAGTAAATAAGGTAATTGAGGGTAAAAATGATATTATTATTACCCTAACACATTTCATAATTCTATTGTATAAGTATAATTTGACCAAAAAAATCCTTACGGATAAAATATGATTATTTTTGTTCAACTTGGATTAAATTAGGACATTTATTTTTATTTTATTTAAAGACGAGTTAAAAGAATTAAATTCAATATTGAATAACTAAACCATTTTTAATATAGAGTTATACATAATATAAATTAGACTATAAATATTTATTAGAATTATAAATATATTTCCAACGTAGTGATATTTTATTTATAATTTTTAATGTTTAAATAATTTAATTTATTTATGACACAATGACGACACAGTAATTACCTTAATCATAAAATATTAAAATAAATGATATTATAAATATCCAAATAAATGTAATTTCAGACTTTTGATGAATTCCACTACTTTTCAAGGTTAATATGAAATGTAAGGATTGAACATATGAATTTAGTTAAAAGTAATATTGTTGTTAAGACTTTAACAAATATCATTTAATAAATAATGTGAAAATTGACATAATTGAGTTTTTAAAACAAATACTATATTATTGGTTGAAATAATATTCCTAAAAATATAAGGCTCGGCCAAAGGTCCTTTAAAATATTATATATGTCATTAATGAAGCTATTGGGATTCTCTACGATGTTTATAGTAAGTTTATTAACCATATAATATAAAAATACAAATAGACATGTTAAATGTCAAAATATTTAACTAAGACTTAAATCTAAAATATAAGGTTAATATGACGACCTAAACCTTTCTAAAACCTATTGGTTGAGAGTATTTCAACACATCCTAACATTATCCTTTAAATAAATAATTTTAGAGCCATTAGAAACCGAAAATTATTTTATTATAATATAATATTTCAAGTTTTTCCAAAAGTGACCATCACCTCTATTATAAAAGGGCACTTCACATTCCCTTAATTTCATACCTCAAAAGCCTTTTGGCTTGACCAACCCAAGGAAAAATATCCTCCCATATTTCCCACCTTTATCCCAGAGGCCTTCCTTTGGTCAGAAAGCCATCCTGAGGAGCCCTTTTTATCAAATCAAAAGGGAGAACCTGAAGAAGAGGTAAATATTTCATCACCTCTTTCAAGTTATTTTCTTCTTCCACTTCCTCATTCTATGATGTTTCCATTATAAAATAATAAATATAGTACCTTCTATATACTTTTATTTTATTATAAATATGGTACAACCATATTCATTATTCTATCAATCCTATAAATGAAAATTTCAACATAAGTGCATACGTACGGATTACCATCTCTACATCGTGGTGTAGTTTGTTATTCAAACACTTCATTATTTGGATGGGTAAAATAATGAGTATATCGAATGTAAATAATAAATATAAAATTTTAATGATTTTTTATATATGATATACCATCATATTTCATATAATTTCCCCATCAATATAATGATATTGTCGCTTGTGCGTATGTACGGATTACGGTCTCCACGACGCGATGAGATTTATTTCCACGTTCACCATTCAATGATAATTATAAAAAATATATCATTAAAAAGTATTTAATATATGAAATAATAATTATTCTGGAGATATATATATATATATCTTTACTTACATATATCTTATTCACATAGTTCCGTTCAATAAGATAACAAACCGGAAAAAACGTTTATGCATACATTTGGCTACTGTCTCCATAAACGGTCTTTTCTATTTCATATATATATGTCTATTATACATATTTATATAATGAATATATTTGATAAATAAATCATTTTTTTTATTCTGGATGTATTTAAATCATGATCTATGTGATACAACGTAAGATAAAGAAAGCGATTATCACCCGAAATGTTAATTTAACATGGAAATTATTGTTAAATGGGTATTATAAAGTCATAAATGAATCATGTATGATATCAAAAATATTAATATTATTCTTGTAAAATTTAATAACATACTACAATCTTTATACAGGTGGTTAAATATACCCTCGACTAAAGGAAATTGAAAGGAAAGGGTTAATTTCACAATCTATTTATTATTCGAGGTTATTTTTACGTAAGTATCTACTTTGAATTTTTTTATCCATGTCCATGTTTCATGAAAGAGTTTTCAAAGGTATTATTTTAAGGGAAATTGTTCTACTAAAAAATTATTTTAAATGTTTCAACAATTTACTATTTTAAATCACTCTCATTAATGGCCATGTTTTCAAAATGGTTTTTAAGGATTTATATATATTGACATGAATGATTTTAAAATGTTAAATCCATTCAAATATTTCAAAGTGGTATTGTAATATTTGATTAAAATATGTATTTAAATTTATTCCTTTCTAAATTTTGTGAATTTTAAATGTTTTCATGAAGAAGGGGTATTTATTTCATAGAGTTTTACAAATCATTTTCATCTATATCAACATCCTTTGATGGATCATAAACATCTTTGAGGTTGATTTATTATGATAAAAATCGTCTAAGTTGTATTGAATATTTTGTGATATGATTGATTGTGTATGTGTTATTTTTATACCATACATGGTTTATGGATAGTGGATTGACATTTAGTATGCTAGTTTTAATATGAATTATTATGTTATGTTTAAATCCATTCATATGAGGAATGCATTGGACTTAGTATGTGATGGGTGGGGCCCTCTATAGCTCCTTGATGCATCAGTAGGTCTAATGATACAAACTAGTGTCCATGCAAATTTACTTGATAAAATCTTATTTGTAGACTTGGAACAAGGTCGTGACTTTGTGGTTATGAAGTTTGGCATTGTGCATTCCATCATTATGAAAGTGGCTATTAATATTGCATGTGATTATTAGACTAGAATAATATCCATGTGAATAAGTAAATAGAAATATTTAATTGTATATTATCCATATTATGATAATGTTTTTGTTTAAAAAGATTTAGTTTTAGTATTATACATTACCTTAAATGTTTATCCTTATTTATGAAGGTTTCCGATATATTGTTATCCTTACTGAGCGTCTGAGCTCACCCCATTTTATGTATTAATCTTCCAAGGATTCCAAGAAGTGTATAATGATTGATAAGTTGGGTTAATCGAGGGGGTTAATGGAGTTATCAAAGGATCATTTATGTTGTGTTTTATTTTATAATGTGTATTGTAAGGTTCATGTAAGTAATCTATTTTCGAAGACTACTAAAAGGATCACTCTTTAGGGACTTGATGACTTATAATCATGCTAATGTATTAAAATAATGCTCCCACTCTGGAATTCTGGGACCATGGAGTTACAAAAAATATCTATATCTGATCAATAAACATCATAGTTTTATGATTATTCATTATAAGAATCATAACTGCATGAATTATTACAATATATACAACTTCTTTTACCTCATGTTTATGGTGTATATTCCTTTACTGTGAGATTCTTCTTCATCTTCCATCACTTTATTTTCATTCCATTAAACTGATACTTGTTATAAATCTTTGTTTGAGGTACCTAGATCATATCATGAATTATATAATCCATTATAACACATTTTTATCTTTAGAGTAATCCTACCTTATGATACTACTTGGAGAGTCGTAGGACGAATTTGGTGCCACTAAGAGGGGTGATTCAGTGGTACCCACATTTTGTGTGTTATTTTAATTTTTAATTCAATAACTTGAATTTCAGAGGATCTCAATCTACTATATGATATATAACAATATCACCAAATGTGAAGTAGTAATAATATAGAGATTTGAACAAAATACCTATACGGTTCAAGAAAATACGAACTCTTTTCCACATTAGTTACATAACCAACATGGATTGTGAAATATTATATTAATATAAATTATATTTTTTAGTAATAAACTATTTATAAATCAAATTAATTAGTACCCTAGATTATTAGAGTTGTTCCCCCCAACAAACCTACGCTTTTTCATCATTTGGTTATAACCACATGTGTATTCTCTTGCTCCTAGATCCTACTGATAAACTTCTTCAACATCTATATCCAACATAAGGACTGGTATTTCTCTCAGATCCAACCAAGTGGCATATATGTTTCTTATGATATTAATATACTATTGTATTATATTTTGATCTTCCTATATGTTCTTGAAAAATCATGCATTCCAATATACACTAATGTAAAATTAAAGGACTAAAGATCACACCTTTCTGTATTACTGAATAATTATGATGACTTATATATAAGAAGATTCATGAGTTAAAAACTATTCCATTAATTTATCATTTTATTAACGAAGACTCAAATTCACATAAATTTTATATTTTATGAAACAATTTTTTCCAAGAATATGTAATCTAAGATAAATCATTTAAAATTACAATTCAATTTTTGATGAAATTATCAATATTGGACACTGATAAATATTTTTTTTGATTTTATATTATGTTGTGTTTTTAAAAATTAAATTTTATACATTTACTTACAATTTTAATGTGTGTTTTCATGCACAACCTAATTTAGACAAACCGATTTATTCCTCTTCACTTTATTCCTTCTTGATGTGTTAATATGTATTTCATTAAACAATGCATGCAAAATGTTCTATTTATATCATGGAATATATATTGCTCAAGTGATTCATAAAATTTACATTACCTTAATGTATGGGTAGATTTTAATTTATATGGTAAACAACTGACTTCATATAAGGAACATAAGTTCTCAGAATTCATCACTCATTCATGTGAGGTTATGCATAACGGTATTGTGCTATCCCAAATTTCTTCAAAGAATATGTTCTTCATGAAAATATTTGAGTTTGGTAAACAAAAGTAGAAGTCCCATGGTTTCTCAATCTCATTCATTTACTAAGTGGTTCATGAAATATATTCTTTCTAAAATAATTTTTCAATGTGCTTCTATTTTACTTGAAAAAAACAAGCTCTCATCAATCAAAATTTTCATCACTCATCAAAGAATATTTGAAATTATATACCTCGAGCACTACTTATCTCTTACTCAGCACTAATTTATAATATCAAATTTTATGTTATTTCGATAATGGTAATTAAATCCACGAATAATCTAGAAATTAAAATATTTCCATTAGTGATGGTTTCCTTATTCCTTTACTCCGAAAATATAGTATTCACCTCCCTCATGTTAAACTTATTATAACAGTGTCAATATCATTTTCATAAGTTAATAATCACATTATATAATAAATAATTGAATATTGATCAAATCCATGTATTACATATTTCTAAACCACCTATTCGTTCCCAATACATTTTTTGATAGTGTCATTATAGTGACTAATGCTTAACATAAAATGATATTTAATAATTTTAGATGAATATTCATAATATTAAAAAATCACATGCCATGGATTGTAAGAGTTTATTGCACTTGGAAACTTGGAACATAATATTCTATCTTGGTGAATTATATTCAACATTTCCCAAAAATATCTTCCCCTTTAGTACGGCTACATAAAATCATTGTTCATAACATAGGGAAATGAAATATTTGATACATGTGGGATTAGATTCTAATTAAAGGTAAACAAGGGAGATATACATTAGAATAAGTGTATGAGAACATAATCATAACATTATGATATAATATCATGCATATCAATGATCGTAAACATGAATCATGGAATAAGGATTGGAACATCATAAGTTATGAATCATAATGTAATAATGAGAATAATCCATGAAATAATAACACAGCTATAAGACATAGAATTTGTGGAATACACATAATAATATAAAATATTATGATAAGGATACCTCTAGAGACCATTGTAACATTTTATCAATGGGCTCATAGAATATTTACCTACTTGGGGATTAGAATACCCTCATGTATACCCACTTATTTCGGGCATGGGATGTCCTCAGATGCAACCTATTATTTTCAGAATGTGATTTATTCCCATATTCCCTCTTCTTTTGGACTTGGGATTCCTTCTCATGTTCCCTCTTATTTCAGGATTGGGATGCCACCACATGTATACTCTTGTTTCAGGATTGGGATGCTCTCCCCTATACCCTCAGCTTCATGATTGAGAATTCATCTCATCTACCCTCCTATTTTTTCCTTCAGGCTCCATCCCATTTACCCTATAGTTTTGTGCTTGAGATTAAATCCCATGATCCCTCTTGAATTGGGTTTGGGATTCCCTCCCTTGTACCCTCTTGTTTCCCACTTTAGATTCCCCCTTATTTTGGGCTTAATATGTCCTTCCATATACCCTATTATTTTATTATTATGATAGCCGCATGAATCAAGATTTGGATTCCCTACTATGTACCCACTTTATCTTATAAAGAAATTATTATTAACCAATGCATTGAAGGGAGATATAAGTCCCACCAATTACATAATGAAATCATAAAAACATGTGCCGAAAGAGAACCAAACATTCATCATATAATGATCAATCAAAATAGATGGGTTTCATAAACATCATATCAAAACCCATGAAATGAAATGGGTTTCATTGACATTTCATAACATCATAGTGAATGGAAAATAGATAGTTTTCAAAATAATTTCTTCAAATCATAACACATGTAAGGATATGGGTTTGAAAATCATATAATTCATGGAAGAGAAAAAGTTGTCAGAATCATCATTCCATAATAATGAAAACCATTCATGAAATTAAATTATTGGTATTATTGGATAATATCACTAGTAAATCCTAAACTATAAATATGTATGTAATATTATATAGAGATTTATTTTGGAATATCACATGAACAATTTTATAAAGAATATAGCATTTCATTAAAAAACATTTTCCTTAAAACATTTCAAAAATAATTTTCTTATAAAAAATATTTTTCAATGTCATTGAATTTATATCTGGGGGATTTTTTTTCAAATTAAAAAAAAACTTTTTAGAAGGAAATTAATTTTTAAAACCCTCTTATTTGAAAATAATTTTATATCTTAAAATGAAGGCATGAAATTATTTTGAAAATTTATTTCTCAAAAACACATTAAATAAAATAATTTTTATAATATTAGGAAATAAATATATTTTAAAATAAATATGAATTCTTATAAAAGATTATTCATGGAAATGATTTTCATGATATTTGGTAAGTCCAAACATGTCTAACATTATTTTTTGTACCATGAATAGTCTATAAAATTGTCTTTGTCAAAAAATGAAAAGAATTTTACTTTTAAATTTGATTTGTAAAAAGGTAAAAACATGAGAAAATTTTCTTTTAATCCTAATATTTTAATAGTAAAACTTTTTTGAAAACATTTTTTTAATATAATATTTCCAAAAAACATATATTTCTGTCTGAGAGGAGAAATAAAGTCAGATTTTCAAATAAATATCATAATTATCATGACTTCTAAAGTGTGAAAAAATGGTATTAATAAATGATTATATCATGGGTCACTATTTTATATAAGACATAATTAATTTTATTGAGATATTGATAATAATATTCTATCAATGGATGAATAATGATAAACCATCGTGATAAACGATGATATTATCACAATAAATGGTTACAACTTTATTAAAATTGAATCGAAATAAACATGAAATAATAATATCAGATGGAGATTAAAATATCACCCAAAGAATTAAATTCATGATATTATTTTTAAAATGGATTTATATACACACCTAAAATATTATAGGCCCATAACATGGAGTGTACCTCAAATAAGGAAAATTGAGGTAAAATTACATTACCGATTTCGTTACATTGAACCATAAACTCCACGAAAAAAGATAATAATATTTATATTTTAATACCCATAAATTTAATCAAATTAATAATTGAATATATTCTAGGTCTTTATACACACCACAAAAAAAGAAATGAGTGGGAACATGTTATGAATTTCACATATAAAAATTGTGGGATGAGAAAACCCTTACCTTAAGTCTTGATTCTTTTTTATGGGTTTAAACCTATTCTCCAACAAATATTAGATTATTATAAATCAGTAAAAACCCATATTAAAATATAATATACCAAATATTATTTACTTTGTATTTTATATTACACATTTAATAATAATTCCATGATAAAGAAATGTTATCAGTAATAATCGCTTTGTTTTTCGTACATGTTTTGACTTGTTATTCTTGATCCTTGTACATAAATCATGATATAATTGTTTAAAGAATTTAAAAGGTGTAATATATTGCATATAAATTATATATATATATATAGATTCATAATAATCTATAAAAAATAGATATATTAAATTCAATACACCATTCATGGAAACGGTATGTCGTATGTATTAATGAAGAATGTATCTATTTTTTGGTCCTAATGAAATATAAAAATTTAAATATATTTATATATATAATCATTAGAGTATAATTATTATTTCATATATATCACATAATTTCACCAAAACCATCCTTAACACATTCCAAATAATGAGTGAAATAATCCCATCACCTAGAGGAGGTCGAAGTCCAGACGTCCACAAATGAAGTTATTCAATTTACATAATATTTAAATAATGAATTTATGTGTTATATAATAATAATAGAATCATAAAAACTCAATAAAAATCATATTTGTCCAATAAAAATATATCCTCCTTCATAATTCCCAACCTTGAACGGTGGTAATGGAAAAATAAACAACATCGTTTCGTGATGTGATAGTTCACTTTACTCATGAAGGATAAGTTCGTTACCCATTGAATGGATGTCTGTGAATGATGAGGAAAACCCCATAGAATAAAAAATATAAGTATATACAGGGTACTTTTATTGTTATATAATAATTAAATAATAATTTTTTATGGGATGGAGAATGAAAATAAATCATAAGATCTTGAGGATGGATGATACCTCTTCTTTCAGAAACTCTTTTTGGTTTGCACCAAAGGGATTCATTGGATGGATTTATTCAAAAAATAGTGGATTGTCGGATAATGTTATCAATTCTTGGATGATATTTGGGTATAGTTATTTATATAGTGGGAATGATAAGCATGAGTAATATGGAGGGGTGAGTTCTTTTTTATAGTTGATGAGGAGTTGCATTCTTGTATGTTTATGAAAAGGGAATTCCACCAATGCTATTCCCAAGTCATGTGGCACCGATAATGGTTCCAATAGGACAAAATAGAGGATATGTTCTATATATAAACTTCCAATGATGTTTTTCATGATTATTGGACATTTTAGACCCTATGTTTAAGGTTTAGTCCTTTGTATAACGAATTTTTCATTTAATTTTTATAATTAATTTTAATCACCTACACTATTCTTCTCGGTATAAAAATAATTTAAAAAATTTATAAATTATAAATTATTTTTATTCCAAATATTTAATCCATTTTTATAAATTCTAAATACTGAAGTGTAAGAAATTAATTTAAATTTAATCCCGTAGACGTGATGATAACATGGGATTTTAAGGTAAAAATGTTGAAATGTTTGAATTTTATTTATATTCTATTTGAATGTGAAATTTATTCCAATGAAATAAATTGGATTAATTTATCTAAAATGGATCTAATGAAGCATTAAAAAAATTAAATTTATAATTGAAACCTATAAAATATGTAAATGAAAAAAAAATTATTAAAATTTAGACGTTTTTTCACTAATCTTAAAAACATAAAACATCCATAAAAAATAAAAAAATTTACCAACATACAAAATTGATATTAAAATTTAAAAAATTTATATTATTTTCCCAAATAATAATTATAATTTTTTTAATTATTATATTCAAAACGTGTCAACCATTTAATGGTGATGCAATTGCCGGTTAGGAAAATAAATCTTTTAAATCATAAAATAGGTTTTATTCTTATCTTTTATCTATCAAATATATTTGATAAATATGAAATTTTTTTTATTGAATATATAATATATAAATTTCTCTGGATTCATTAATCAACGGTGTTTTGTTTAATTTATTAGTATAAAATTATTTTCATACAAAGGAAAGATATATTTCTTTGAAAATAAATGTCTTTCTTTTTAAATTGTTATTTCATTAACTTATTTTAATTATTAAAACAATTATTAATGTTAAATAAATGAGAAATAAAATTTTAAAAAATTAGTTAATCTTATTTATATCGTCCATTCCAATGGCTGGGTGGTTGATATAGTAATTTTTTAATAATAATATTAATAGTATATTGTAGTTCACTAATACTCAGTCTTGTGTATAATGAAAACAATTTATTAGGATTGGAATAATGTGTAACATAAGACAAGAATATTTTTGAATGTACCTAATGGTAATATAGGTTTTTTATCTCATGATTAACATGGGGTTGTGTATAAAGCAGTCCTAACTTAGTGCATTCATCAAATAAACCTATATTCTATGTTCTAGGAAATGAAAAATATTTATCAAAGTGTTTAAATTAATTCACAACAAAATACATAAAAAAATATTTTTGTGTCATATTCTACCCCCTAAATGGTATTTCAACCATGAAATTTTTCTTCTTTATAAATGGTTTAATACATTAAATTTCAATTTATAAAATCCCACATTGTAAAAATGAAAAATAAAAATTCTTTTAAAAATATAAATTAGAACCATAAAAAATACCCAACGTGAAAAATTACTAGGTCCCACATATGATAACATATGTGGGAAGAGAATATTTTTTATGGAAGATAATAAAAAATAATTATATATATCGATAAAGATCATTGATCACCATCATGTGAATGATCCCTAGAATGATAAGGGTCTCATAACCATAACTCTATAGTGATTTGAATGACTATAGACTCAATTGAAATGATGTTAATAGGATAAATAATTCCCAATATACATTTTATAGAGTTTAGGGATTATTTAACTATCTATGAATTTAAGTAAATATTGTTACATGATTTTTTTCATTTTTATTTGCGCAATCTCAAACTTTGGTTATGCCTTGTTCGATTTCCAATTCATCTCTTACTATAAAAAATGAAGGCAAAATATTAATTCCTTATTTACCAAGATTACATTATGTAGAATGATAATTCATTCTATCTTTATTTAGTTAACATCATTTAAAAATGGTTGTCATAGATTATTCGAGATGCACAAATCCTTATTGGGTGATACAATACATTAATGTCCAAAACATTTTCTAATGTTTAACATAAATCATTCCATAAATGGGTAAACATGTAACACTTCATGGAGATGAAAATAATCAACTTTAGAAAGTAGGTAACTAAATCAGCTTAAAATATATCCCCCACATATCATAAAGTAGCGCTTGGTTGTCACATTGCAAACATGTAAATACCCCTATCGTATATTCTCTCGAAATCCGGTAATAACAAGAATTACCAAAAATACATCACAAAAAGATGAATTCTTCCTTATTCATAAGATTAATAGATATATTACTTAAATACAAAAAGTTTTAAATATATTCCATGAAAAAATATATCTCTTTTTCAAGAAATATTTAAACATTTATAATGACATAAATAATATCCAAATTACTTTTTCGATGTCATCATCTCTTTATCTATAATAAATATCATTGTTTTATTCTTAGAAACATGTTATGCATCATATTCCATTAATATAACCATTACATTAAATAATTTTTCTATTTCATCAATATTATTAAACACATTCTGTAAAATAATTAAGGAATAGATTCTAAAATCAATTCTTATATACTTCATGACTTATATGATATAATATTTGAATTCCAAAACCTATACACATTAGAAATTCAAATTTGTTCTTAAGCCATTACAAAAGAATCATAAAATTATTACTTAATAATAATTTCCATGATTATGAAATATGAATCATGTATTGAGGTTCCTCAATCTATATCCAATCGTGCTTTTAATGATTAATGTTAAAAATACTATAAAAACATACCAAACCATTCACATGTCATTTTTAGTCTCTATATCTTCAATAGTATTTCCAATACTTGTACCACCTAAATGATTATATTAATGACATCTACACTTCATACATTGATTTGTATAATTCATATAAATTCCAATTATGAAACTTTCAATGTTATGCTTGTTCCATCTAGTTCCTACTATTGACTAAGACAAGAAAGTATAGTGAGAGAAACACTTATCATAGATAAAAAATATTTATCAAGAAAAATTAAATATAATATTTCAAAATCATGACACCAAATTTTAAATATTTTATGGCATATTCTTATCATTATAGGCATCCCTTGAAATATCCTATGATTTTTACATAGGTTTTTCACTAACGTTCTCTCCCACTAGTTTCCAAAGAATGACTAAACCATTACTTTAATACCAATTATAGAAGCCCATTTTTAACATATATAGATATTAATTCATTTTTCATGAATACTAATCACATTAAAAAATTAAATTATTGAGAACCGTAATAGTTTTATTTATTTTTAATAAGGGTAAAAAATCTTCTAGGATTATTAAAGATCATCAATTCATCCCTGATAGAACCTCCCATTTATTGCATCTACTTAAAATCATTCCTCATAACCTGGGAAATGTAATCACAATAATGGGGTGAAGTTATATTCTCATTAAGGATGAATAATAGAGATAAACATGAGAATAATGGTATGAGAATGTGATCATAACATTATAAAATCATACACTATACATAAAAGATCATAAAAATGAATTAAAGAATATATATTGGTGTTTCATAAGACATGAATCATAAAAGAATTAAGAGAATAATCCAAGATATAATTGCATTAGGACATGACATGAAATTTATTTCATACACAAAAGAATAGAGAATCATATGTCAAGGTGATGTAACTAGACCTTCCTTAAGCTTTGGATAATAACATGAGTACCTACATTGGAATTGGAATTACACCCATGAACCCTCCTGTTTCATGATTAGGATTCCCTCAATTACACCTTCATGTTATAGGATTGGTTTCCAACCAGTGAAACATCTTGTTTCGGGCTTGGTATGTCATCATATTTACCCTCTTTTTTTGATCTTGGGATAACCTCGTGTGTACTATATTCTTATGGGATTTGGATGACCTCTCATTCACCATCTTGTTTCTGGATTGGGACACACTTCCGTGTACCCTCTTATTGTGGTCTTGGGATTCCCTATTGTGTACCCTCTTGTTTCAGGTTTGGGATTCCCTCCCATATACCCACTTGTTTTATGATTATGAATCCCTCTTTCTTCATGCTTAGTATTCCCACCCTTCTACCCTCTTTTTTGGGCTTCATATTCCCTCTTGATATGGGCTTGGGAAAAAATATCTTATACACTCATAATATCATAATACAATTATCCTTACCCAATGTATTGGAGGAAGGTATAGGTCCCACACATCATATAATGATATAATACAAGAATCTTCCACAAGATAAAAGAACATTCTTCATAATATGACCCATAAAAAGACAAGGGTTTTATAAAAATCAAATCATAACCCATGAAATGAAATGGGTATCATTATCCTTTCATCACATCATAGAAAATTGAAAATAGATAGGTTTTATTATCATTTAATCAAATTATATCTAATGAAAAAAATATGGATTCAAAAGCATCAATCCCATGTAAGAGAGAAAGGTTCCCCAAGAAACATTCCATAAAAATATGAGAAATTAAAGAAATAATATGAATGGTATTCTTTGATCATATCCATAGTAAAACATAAACTGAAACAATGTATGGAATCTTATCTGGAGAGGTATTTCTAATGATCACATGGATCATTTATTATGGAAAATATCCTTTTATTGAAAATCATTTTCATATAACAATTTCAAAAATACTTCACTTATATTGAGTTATTAAGAATTTAATTTCAAAAATTTCTTAAGGAAAATATATTTTACACTTTCAAAATCAATTTTTAAATTAAAATTCATTTTGAAAACATTTGTCTATGAAAATACTTTGAAAATGTAAAAATGAGGCTTGAAATAATTTTGATAACAAATTCATTGTTAAACATTTTTAAATAAAAAAATTTAAATTATATTTGGAATAAATGTTCACTAAATATATACATGTAAACATATAAATTATTTTTCGTTTAAATGACAGTTATGATTGCAGTTAGGTCCATACATCTTGAATTTTTATTTTTCACCCTAAAATGTATGGAAAAAATTTACTTGATCTGAAAATTAGATGATTTTTCAGTTTGAAATAAATTTATAAAAAGGTAACGAATGGGTTAAAATGTAAATTAAACAACATAGGTAAATTGTAAAAATATTGAAATGTTTTTTTTTGGAAAACGTAGTTTTTAAAGAGCATAGATTTCCAACCGAAATGACAAATAAATTGTGATTTTAATAAATATTTATTAATAATATTATATACTAGAGATAGGAAAATGGTTATAATACATGAAGATTTAATTTATGACCTATGTATAATAAAATTCATGAGTGTTTTTGGAGATGGATCAAAATATTTATCTAATGTAAGCATAATCATTATCCCTCTAGATAAATGTTGATATTGTAGCAAGAAACAGTTACCGCTTTTGTAAGACAAAATAAAAATAACCATGTAATAATAAAATAACATGAAGTTTAAAACATCATAAAAAATAGATTCATGAAATAAAATTTCAAATAAAATTATATAAACTACATAGAATAATATAGGTTCATAACCTAGAATGTATCTATAAGAAGACCTATTGAGACGAAATTATTTTACCGGTTTGGTAATTTTTGAATCATAAACCCAGTGAAAGAAAGATAATAAAATTAATATGACAATACCAATAAATTTAACTATAATAATACAATAAAAAATTAATCTTTAATATATACAATATAAAAAAATAACTGAGTGGAGATCATGACATGAATCTCACGTATTTGAAAAGTAAAATGAGAGAACCCCTACCTTAATCATTGAATTTCATTGTAGATTTTGAAACCTACATTAAAATAAATATAAATTTATTATTAATCTAAAAATGAATATAATCTGTATACATAAAACAATAAATCATTCAATTATGAATTTATGTTACTCATTTGTTGATAATTCCAGGTTAAAGTAATGTTTCTCGTAATAAACACTTTGGTTATCGTACTTATGTTAACATGTTATTCATGATCCTCATATTTTTATCATGATTTAATTATTTATTGAATTGAATAAATGATTTATTTATCATATAAATTTGTTATATAAATATTTATAATAATCTATAACTGATAGATATATGAAATGGAATACAATAGTAAAGGAGACGGTAGGTCGTACAAACCCGTAAAAATTGTATTTATTTTTGTTTTCATATTGAAAAAAATTAAATGACGCAAACATATATATATATATATATTATAATTTCATTATAATTATTATATTATATACATAATTTAATTTTATTAAATCCATCCTTAATAAATTCTTTTCAAATCATGAATTAATCACATCGCGTTGAGGATGCGATAGTCCACATGTCCTCAAACGATGTTATTATATTTACAGAAAAAAATAAAATTAATGACTTTATGTGTTATAAAATAATTATATAAGAATAAATATATCCAAAATATAATATATATCATATAATATATTAGGATCTATCTTTATTCCTAATCATGATCAGTGGTAACGGAAACATAAACAACATCATTTCGTTAGGCGGTAGTTCATCTTACATAAGAACGATATGTTTGTTACCCATTATATAGAAGTGTGTGTAAGTAAATGTCTCAAAAAATAGAATAAAAATATATTGTTATATGATGTATACTTATTTTAATATATAATTATGAATTAATTAGATTTTAGGGGGTGTAGAATGATTTTCAAAAAAATGCTTGAGGAAATATGTAACCTCTTCTTTGGGTAACTCCTTTTAGTTTGAAACAAAGAGATTACTTGGAAGGATTTCCTAAAAAAAATAATTTTAGAGTGACGGAAAGTTTGTTTGGATGATATTTGGAAATGATTTGGTTGATTCAAAGGGATTGATATGTTTTAATATGTGGGAGGGTTTAGTTTATTTCTATAGTGGAGGAGGAGTGGTATTCTTATAAATTTCGGGAAACGATATCCCACCAACGATTTCCCCATTTCATGTGGCTCCAATAATGGTCCAAATATGATAAAATGGAGGGTATGGAATAAATAAGATTTTCTAATGGAATTATTAAACGTTTGTAGGTCATTTTGGACCTTACAATTTATGTGTAGTTCAATGGTAATCTAATTTGTCTCTTAATCACTATAATTAATTTTATTCACTTTCACTAATATTTTTGGTCAAAAACTAATTTTCCCATATTATAAATTGCAAATTATTATTATTATGAGAATTTATTATATTTTTAAAAATTTAAAATACATAATTGATGAAAGTTAATTTAAATTTAATCTCATGCCTGAGATGACAAAAAATTGTTTTAAATTAAAAATCCACAAAAGGTTGAAATGTTTTTATATCCAATTTATACATTTTATTTATTCCAAAGAAATTAATTGGATTAATTAATGTGAAATTTATATAATTGAACATTGAAAAATGTTAAAAATATAATTTAACAAAATGAATTATTTAGATGAAAAATCAGTTTCGGATTAAATTTCAATGATTTTTCACTATTCATCAAAATAGGAAACTTCTCTAAATATAATAAAAATTTACCCAATGTAAATTTTTATATTACTATTTCCAAATTAATGATTATTTTTTAAAAATAAAAATATAAATAGTGTCTAATAATTTATTTAAAATGAGTTCTCTTTTAAATGGCTGTAAACATACTATTTAGAAAAATACATATATTTATTCAAAAAATTGGACATATTTTTAACTTATACCAATCGATTAAATTTTATGAGAATAAGAAATATTGATTAAATAAATAATATATAAATATTATTAAAAAAATTAATCAAAAGTGTAGTAAATTTATTAGGGGAAAATTGGTTTTGTATATAGAAAAAATAGATTTCTGTGAAAAGTAAATTCATTTTCTCAAATAGTTCTTTAATTTTATTCTAATAATTAATTACCAAAGGATTATTTTTATATTCAATTTTAAATCATATTTTCATAATTATGTTAATATTTTTTTACATCCTTTCAAAAGGCTAGGTGGTAGCTATAAAAATATTTTAATAAACATTAAAATTGTATATCGTAGATTGGTAAAAATATATCTTTTGTGTATGAAAAAAAATAAAAGGGAAATTGAATTGTCTATAAGAAAACCTAATCAGAGTACTACATGTCTTGTATGAAAATATAATTGTTGCGTGTAGATAATTTTTAACATGGAATGGCATATAACACAAACCAAAATAAATTCATTTTTAAAACAAAAGATATATTTATTGTTGTGTGAAATGAAAAAAATGAATGTTTTAAAATTTATTTCAAAAATCAAAAAATACAATGGTGTTATAATCATATTCTCTAAAATTTACCATTCAAAAATGATGTATATTTAAGGACTGTATGTTCATACCATCATTTCCTAAAAATATCAAGTATTCATGTATTTATTGATCATGATAGAAACATCATATTGAAACTCCAAGTCATGAATTCTTTATGAGTCAAAGCTTATTGTTATATATGTGGAGGTGAGAGAGTCGTTAGATCTGTTTTGGAACACGATTGTTCTATAAATTTATTTTTTCAACAAAAGAGAATAATAACAAGTGTATCTGTTCCCACATCGATCTTTTCATAAAATTGATGATCCTTAATATATTAATATGTGATGATCCATTCTAAAATGGGATATATAGTTGGAAACCATTAAAACTTCACAAAAAAAATTGGGGTGGTTGACGTGATCATCCTCTATGCACACCACCGTGTTCACCCAGTAGGCTCTTTGCACCCACCCTACTATCTACCCACATAGGTTCTCTATGTTGGGTTCTTTTCCTCTTCATTGATTCCATGTGAACTACCTTGGGATGTATCAGAAATGTGGTAGATGTATTCTATTACATGCATGGTGTTGATATATCTTATTTAATAATGTGTTTGGCCACAAATTTTTATTTAGGAATGTTAAAAATAATACTGTCAAAAATGAAATCATAGAATTCATAAACAAAGGTCCTCTTAAATTAATCATGAAAATAATAATAGGAATGATATTTTTATTCTTCAAAAAAATATTGTAGAAAATCAATTCTTATTGGAATACGTCATAGAATATATTAGTGGTTTGATAATCAACACATGGATATATATAATTATCCTTTCTTGACATCTGTTAAATATAATATGAATCCATAACAATTCTCTAAGATTCACAACATCATCTTCAACTCCCCATACACATATTAGCATATCATTTTCAAAAAATGAAACATCCATCTGAAAATACATATATATCCCATGAGGTTTTGGATGTTGTTGTTCTTATATGATTTTTTGTTGTTATTAGTTGTAGGATTTTTTTTGATATGGAATAACATGTGATTATATAACATCTTGGTTCTATTCACCTACCCATGGACTATAATTGAATATATTGCGGGTGTCACACTCTTCTTACTTCTAGTCTTGGAGTGACCTAATTGTGTCGGTTCATTTGAAATTGGTACTATAGAGGATCCATTCTAGGGAAAAATTTTGTGGATGAGGGTCTTATGACATTCATTAAATATATATTTGGAGAAAATTATTGATGTTAATATATTCAGTTGTAATAATAAGGTACCTAACTAGGGGTTTTTGGTAAGAATATTCAAAAGTAATACATTAATAATCTAGGTGGGTAACATGGACACTTAAAACATTTGTCACAGGGTATTTTTTCTCTAGGATCATGAATCATTTAAATGATTGTGTTGTTTTATTTCATAGTGTGATTTATTTACATAATATATTGACATCATGCAATGGGATGACCAATTTACCTCTTGAAAATGTGTACTATTGGGATGTGGAACAGTTATTGTATTGGATGATGAGGGTATAGATACTATTCAATGATGTGTGAGTTATATAGGATGATCTCTTTATAATGTGATGTTTGAAAATACCCTCAAGTATTATTCGAATTTTAGTAATTATACGGTATAAATCCTTTAATTATGGATCAGATTAAAATGATACCCCTCCCACATTTATTGAGTGTAAATGTACTATCATCCGAGATTGTGTATCATTCATGTAAGAGCTCATATGGGACATGATTCTTCATGTGGGTTCATTACACCCTCATCTGTTATGTGATGTTTTTCAAGGTGAGGATTCCCTATATGAAATTGTTGGGCTTGTAACTCTTGAATGGGTATAGGGTCTTGGACTATCATCTATTGGGAATCCACTGCCCCCCCCCCCATTTGGGAATCAGGTTAGTACACCATCGAACTGACAAGGTTCAAGTCCCCATATTATTTGTGTGTCAATAATCCACTTCAATGTAGGGTGTGGTGCACCATTTAAAGAGGTTGATGTTTGTATTTTGAACTTATGTGGTTCTTTTTACACAAGATTTGTTATACCCAATCTTAGTAGTGTGTGGGTCATCTTTGGGTTGTATAGGTTCCCCCCTCGGCTAAACTACATTCTATTCATACATGAGGTAAATTCTAAATTGATCCAAGTTAGGTGTGAGTCCTATATCCTATGCATGATTTAGTACTCCCTTATATGAAAGGTAAGGGTTTTACCATCTTTAAAGGCAGATGTTTAATAAAATGTCGGGTGTGATTAATCTATATTATGATTTTTTTCATCTACAATCATTCAGATTGTATGGTCTACCACCAGTGAGGTCAAAACTCCCTCATCCAATTTCTAAACCCTCGGTGGGGTTAATTTCATTACAAACTGATCTTTGATTGATGTAAATCTAGCATGACACAATGTTTGTTGTGATTTTATGGTTGAGAGATTTTTGTAGGATGATCCTTGGCATTTGTTAGTGATACATGACATGGTCCTATATTCTATAAGAGATTTTCATAATGAGATAAATTCTAGGTTTTTAATCCATAAATAGATGGATATACCCATTTATGTGTTTTATGCATCCTTTTTTATAATACATTGACTCACGAACAGTAGTGTGTAGGAATATGATGATCATTACAATGTTCTTCTTTTGGCATGGACTTTGAGGGGACTGGATAGTTCTCAGAGAGGATTAAGTGATATATCTGACCCTTTGTGGATACATGTGTTTATTTGTTCCCATACGTTCTATTACCTCAATGAGGTTTCAATGACCAATGTGTTAGAGATCTTTAAATGGGATATAAACTGGTGTAATGACAATAGAGGACTATCTGGTAGGTTTTAGTCAATCTTCAATTATAATTATTGTGAGTGATGGTCTTTTTACTTAGTTCCATGGGTATTGATTAGATTTAGGGAGAGAGAGTGATATTAGGGATATAATAGTGATATGAATTTAGCCTCATAGTAGGTTCAATTGTGTAACTGAATTTTTGTGGACTTTTGGCAAGAAAAAAGATAGGTCATGGTTCACCTCATCAAAAGTGGGATCCATTTTATGAGTGAAACGTGACCGTAGTTGTTTTAACCAATTTATTCACAAACATGGAGTGTCGTGATTTGGCATAATCTAGAGATTCATGTATTGTTGAATCACATGTTGAGAAAATATTCCATTTCTTCTTTTTTAGAGAATATACCCATCCATGTAGTACCTTATGGAACCTTTTGAATTGGACCTCCGTATAAACATAGCTAGAGTCACATTGGACTGTGTGAATTTATTATTCATGAATATAAGGATTACTATTTTTCATTGAACTTAATTATCTATTTCCTTAAATGGTGTGGTATATGGTTTAGGTGTAGATACATTGTGGAATTTCATGCGAAGAGGTTAAGAAAGATCATTTAAAATCATGATCATAAGATTCTAAAATCAAATATGTGTCAAAATTAGATTATATAATGGATGGATTAGTTCTTATATAGTGAATAATAACCCAATCAGAGTATGTTTCATAGATATTTCCCCATAACAGCCCTTCCTGAGGTATGGATTATAAAATTGGTATCATTCAAATGCATTAAAATAATCTATGATAATGTTTTTCCTTGTTTTTGTCTAGAAAAAGTTATAGTGGGATCTCTTTATGTGGTTTAGTTCTCTTATTGAGGACTTTAGGAAGGGATTTTTTGTTGATTCAATTATTTAAGGATAAAATGCTATTGTTTCTTCCATTTTAGATGGGGAGTGTGATGACCCTGCAATTCACCTTAGTGAATAAAGTGTACCAGAAAAATACATTTATTTCATGGTTTTGGTTTTATGTTGGGATCATTGGGACCCTCAACATATAAGGTTAAATGTAGTAGGTTGATGCCTTTGTGTTTGGGATTATTCATGTTTTTCTTAGGATATACACATTTCCTATAATGGTTTGTGATCTAATGGATAAAAAGAAAAAAAATAGAATCATTGATTATTTAGTTATAGTCTGAGAATTGTGAATGGGATACATTTTTTTGGGGGCATGCATTCAATATTTTTTTTTATGAACAGTCAAGGATTGAAGAGATTATGTAGTGGGAATCCTAATTTTAATTAGAGGATATTTTGAGGGCTCCTTAGAGAGAGACTATGGTTGTTACTTATTTATTGATGAAAAGTGTTCTGGTGGGTAGGATTGTAAGATCAAGTGTTTTGTTTCATTAGAGACATAGGATATTTGGATAATTTAGATCCATTTGATTTATAACTGGTAAAATTTTGATTTTCCCATGGAGAATTAAATTTTACATTTTATGATTTTTCATGGTTTTTGTAATGTGGTAATTTCCCTAGGGTTTGAGTTTGGGGAGATTCTATGTAGGGTGATTTATTTATGGAATTTAATATTTTATAAAGAAATATTATTTCTTTATGGGTTTAATCATTAATATCACTTAGATGAATATATAAATAAAATTTTTTAATCATTTTTTAGAATTAGGTAGTGGGTTTTTCCTGGGAGTGGTGTAATTTTCATTCATGTTTGGGGAATTGGATGGGAAAATTTCATGGGTTTCCATTTTAGGTAAGTTAGGTTTCAATAACCTTCCCCCTCTCTTACCAATTACATAAGAACAATGAAGCATAAACTCTACCATAATCAAGCATTGAGACCCAAGTGTTATGTTACCGATATAATGATTCCTTGGTAGATTGGAGGCTCGAATCATATTTCAAAAACCATTCATTACATATTCAAGGTGATAGATCATGAAGCTACAATAATCAACCGTAAAGTAGGCCTCTTAATTTAAAATATAATTAATTTTTAACTATTGTTTCCATTTATTTTCATTTCAAAACCAATATTTCCTATTTTTTTCTACATATTTGATTTTATACTATTCCAAGGTGGTTTAGGAAAGAATTTAGATCATAGGAATTTTATATATAAAAATATCGATTATACACTAGGTGATCTAAATAAAAAAAATCCATGTGTTAGGTTAAATTTTATTGGGATTGATAGGTGGATCATACAAAATTAATTCCATAGGTATATTCATAGTGGGATGTAAGTACACACCCATGGACAAGTATTCAGGTGTGCATATAGTGTTCTCATAGTACATTCCATGTACAGTCATATTTTTCTGGGATTGGGATTCTTCTCAGTATAGATCGTTTTTACATTGATGGTGTTTATTTTGAGTATATTTCTAAATACATTGACATTTTGTGTTTATATTTGTTACTATAGGATTTTGGAAAGACGAATTGTTATTTATTACAGGTCTTAATCCCGTGGTGATTATGACAGTGCTCGAATATAAGAGTATATCTAGTGTAAGGGATGTAGACATCCCATAGAACAATTTAATTTTAGGAAAGGGACCCTATAACATCATTAGTGGTCAGTGCCCAACAATATTTATTGGTGGGATGCTGTATCTTAGTATGTTTTGGGATATAACATGTTGTGATTGGTAATCCTTGAGTGGAACCCTCATCCGATGTTGAGTATTATTGAAGGTCTTAGAAATGTGTGATTCTCATAGAGGAATCCATCTTTATCTTCATAAACCATGCTGATGTAATTTTTCCATCTCTCGTAGGTTCATAACATATAGTTTTTGGACCATTTCACCTTAGCCTTTTCTTTTCCACCCTAAATTTGTGGTTTTGGCTAAGGGAGAGTGGGTACCAATTGAAAAACACCCTAAATGATCATTTTTTACCATAAAATCATATTTTTATCATATTTAGTGGTATATTCATATAATTTATATATAGAAACATTCCATGATCCTATATAATTAATGGAGGAGTGAGATGTTCCCTTAGAATGATGGAGATATCAACCCAATTCCTAGTGAGGTGAAGATCCTTAATACTATGATATAATATCACAGATAAACCTTTGGTGAGGGAGCTTCTATTTTTTCATAATTAGTGATAGATTCTATTATGGGATTTTCTCCCCCGATGGATGTGTCTGGATACTTTCGACATAGTATAGTTGTTGAATTGGTGTTGGAAGTAGTTTTCCAAAAGATATGGATTCATTCCCATGTTCAGTACTTTGTTATTTATTGTGTTCATTTTGGAGAGGGTGGGAACCCCTATGCTAATTAAATTTTCAAGATTTTTTAATAATGATGGTTGACCTCAATGGATGGATTGTGTATGAAGAAGCATATGGAGTGTGGTATGGCTAACTCTTTCCCACTTAGTTTGATTTCTAAAGAAGATTGAGTAATTATTTTTGTTACTATCTGATTATTTTTTCATTTCATCTATGAGTTTTTTCTAGATATTGGATACCTATTTTTAGTTTCGTTTGGAGGAGGAGTTACCTTATCTTAATATTTTCATAAATTTGGACATCTCTTTAGTGAGATGACGGAGCCAAGAACTGATGACTATGTGCTCTAGTGAACTCATTATAGAAAAAGACCATATTCCTATAATTATATTATATAGGTAGTTCCAATTTCCCACACCGTGTGTCATCATTAATCCTAGAAAAGAAAATATAGTTCATCATTTGGTGTTCTTTATTATATTAGGAATCTTATTAGATTCCCTAGTATGTGAGGTTGTTTTTATGAGGTTTTTACATTTCTCGAAATAATTGAGTTAGTATTTTTTGGTTGATGATGAGTTAGGGAGGTTTTTTTTCATAGAATCATGTTACCAATTTTGGGTGTCCCCTCTATGGAGATGAGTTTCCAGTTGTGATTTCCCTATTTACCTTACTCGATAGGGCGTCTACACTAATCTGGAGTAGAGTGATGACATCAAATCGAGCTAGTAATCCCCTGAGTCGTATATGGAATTCATATGATACCCCCTTATTTTTTATAATAGTTAGACATGTTTCCTTTTTTCCTTGTGTTCTTTTATTAAGTATTTTATACTCACCCCTACACAAGACATAGGCACACATGGGTTTTTTCAATCATGCCTATATAGAAGTTGGTGAAATTAAAGACCTGGTACAGTAGAGATAGATATTCAAGGCCCCATGGGGAATTATTTTCATATAGAGTTTAGATTAGATATAACATGAAATTTTTTAAATCACCTACATATTTCTTTATAGGTACAAATTAATATTTTTTACTCTATATCTAGACATTTATATCTAGATGTTTGTGGCTATTCTTGTTGGATTTCCAGTTTTTATCTAATACATGATGTTTTGGATAAGGACATCCATGTGTTGATCTTCATTATTGGAGATAGAATCTTGATTATTATTAATTGGAGGTGGGAATGGTGTGTCATAGATGGGTTACTGTCGGTCCATGTGGGTTCCTGGTGGGTCAGGATATATGAGTGACAATGTGTGGTCAGATGCATGAGATACCATCCTTAGTTACGTTAGAGGCTTTCAGGAAAATAGATGATCCCATTGAGATATTTTCTATGAGTTTATTTTAGTGTGCAAAAAATCCCTACATGATTTATTTATATACATGAGAATATTTTAAAATTCACCATGGATATTTTATTATTTCATGCTATTATACAACTCAAATTACTGATAGGGTTTATATACACACTTGTGTCACCCAATGATTTTAATTCTCAGTACGATTCTTCACTATATCTTTGACTAGTTTTATTTTTAGGTAGGACACTCCCATGAGTTAGAATATGCAATTATATTGTCGAGAAAAACTCCCATATCATTCCTGATTTCCTAATTTCCCCGTAGCATGTAGAAATGCCAATAAATTTTTAGGTGAAATTGTTCTCCCTAAGGGTGCTCCAATGATACACTAGATGAAAAATTTTATAGATAGATTACTTTAGTGAATTTATAGATAACCTAATTTCCAAGTATATTATTGATATGACTGTCATTTTTTTAGATGATGTGGGATCTAGAAGTTCAACAAGAACTATTTGATTTTTTTTAAATTTATCCCAATAATTAGAAAGGGAATTGATATTTGGTGACAAGGTTCTGTGACATGCTCAGAGAAACACATTAATTGGTTATAGATGGATTTTGTCAGTCCTAGGTTTCATGTTATAACCCATGGATCAATAATAGTAAATTAGTCATTATTATTAAAATTGATATAGGTATTCAAATGATTATATAATATCTGTAAAATGGTTATAATATGTCATTATACATTATTTGTTACATAATGCGATAATATCAGACCTTACTCCAGAGACCATGTCACATGGGGTCAAATTAGACTTCACTGATTCCAGGTTTAGCTTTGGTATGGGATAACTATAATGTGATCAAATGTGATACATAATACACGATTGATGATTGGTGTGAGGTGAGGATAAATTATTATAGTTAATTTGAATTGTGTTTTAATCATAATTTTATCATATATAGTTGATATAGTTGTGGTTGATCTGTCAATGTGTGCTGGCATGACCATTACTCCTTACGGTTATATGGATACTCCTTTATATTTTATATTCATAAAAATTATTTATTACATATGGGTACTTTTATGGTTATTTTTTATTATGGATCCACTAGTTTATTTTTCAGTTAGTTGTTATTTTTAATATGTGTGTATAGTCCCCCCCAATAGAAACAATATAGACCCATACTGTTAGTCAATAAACTATGGCATTTGAAGAGACACTATTGGGGTTATGTAGTTATCTGATTTCGTTACAATTTGAAATAAACTAGGGATATTATTTGAAAAAGTGTTATCAAAGATTTTATTTTATAAATATGACATTATTTATTAGAGTTTTTTACAATATTTTTGGAGTCTTTTGATAAGTGATATAAGAATATATTGATTTTTATGATAGATTTCAAACTGGTGCATTGAGAACCACTTTTTATACAGTATTTCACAGTTAAAAGTGTTATGGGATTACTATTCATGGTTTTTTATTTTACTATTGTATGTTTTCATCTTTATTGTCCCACATTAATTATGATATATAATATTTATTATGGGTTTGGCTACTAATCTACTAGAAAGAGGTTGGTGTGAGGGAATCAAATATAGAATATGTGATTTATAAGATATTTTTAGGACTATGTGTGACTAATGTAACTGTTGATTTGGTATTAAATATTAAAGTGTCTTACAAAACATCTATGTTTCTCCACAGTACATGGTAGTGTAATTTTACTTAAATTTAGTATAGTATATTCCATTTGATGATAGTCTATCTGTATTTGATACAGGGGTACACCTTGATAATGAAATATTTTTAGTATCTCATGTCTGAGATGTATAGTCACTAATGTATTTCCACATAGTCATTTTATTCCTTAGTGATAGACACATAGTGGGTGATTATCATATTGGTTTTGAAATAGAAATTGGTTTTTCTATTAAAAGTGTCAGTAACCATCTATATGGTGTATTCCCATACAGATTCTTTGTAAAATTAAATATAATCGATCCATATATCTAGATTACATAGAATTTAATATCTTAGGACTATGAAATTATAAATATATAAATTATATCATGGTCATTGTGGGTGAGGTCTTATATACAGATGCTCAGTGAGGATCAATATCCTGGAAAGCTAATGTTTTTTTAATTTCATACCTATGTATATGTGTATGAGAACACTAGTGTGGGAAGTTTGGTAGGTGGATTTCTACGTATGTTTTTAGATGGGTATATAGAAATATTCCAATAAAATTTGTCTTTTATTTGATATGGACTATGGGTTAGGCATGAGTGAATAGTTCATTGAGATATCGATCAAGATTTTAGTTAGCCAAATGATCTTTGAGTTGTGATGAACAACATTAACCTTAGAGATTTATTAGTAAGATAATATGAGTATTTTATATAGGGGAAGTATGAGTATAAGTTATTGGTTATAAGATATATTTATGGGAGGTGTTATAAGGTATATGGTTTTAGAACATATATTCCTTGAATTTACATTAGGGAATCTACTGGATTACTTTAGATTTTGAATTGAAGCAGATTTTAGAGGGTTGTGTTAGTATGATACTAAGGAAAATTGGTTTCAAGTGTCAGTTTTAATGTGGATAAGGATTGTGGTCCAATTTTTTTGATTTAGGAAAGATAGATTTAATGGTTTTTGTAAGTTTATAATGACTCTAGTTGGAGAGTTACCATGTAATAGACCATAGTGTTGGTGAAATGACTATATTTTAACGAGAAGAACTAATGGTCTGTATGGTTAAACGATAGTTATACACATGAGGACCATGGATACAGTATTATGTGTCTGAGAGTAGGATTTATGTTATGTGACTCATAGGATCGTTATTCATGGTATACATGATAACCCATATTTTAATACACCATAATTCATGATTTTATACATAAATGTACATTTAATATACTCAAGAAGACTATGAGGACTTGTTTCATTGAGAAATTATATACCTATAATAATATTTCAATATGTATAAAATTAATGTATTGGAAACTAAATAACATGCTCTTAAAATTTCATTTCTCTTCTGTAACTACATGGGATGAACTGGGGACGTATATAAGAATGGAGTGGCTTATAAAGCCTAGTAATGAAATAATCAACGTATAACATAATGAAATTAATATATTTTTTCCATGATAAATATATATGTTACATAAAAAGGTGAGAATTATAAACAAGAATATATAAACATGATATAATAGTACGTTATCAAGGAAACATAGTAATGTGGAAACAATATAAAACATGGAATCATAAACATATATCTAGGATAAAAAAAATAGGAAATCATAACACAGTTTTCCTAAGATAACCTATTGTGCACTATACAATGTATCTCACGACTTACAAACATTAACCAATAAATTGGAGTGCTTTACAATTCTAATTCCACCTTTCTGATTCATATTATGTACATGTATTTATGTACCAGAAAAATCATATAACATAAGAACATATTTAATAATTTTCAATCCCATTAATAAAGACTGTGGGTTCTATTTGTGTAATTCTAATATTTATTGTGGATTAGATAATTTTGGTTAATAAACATAATTGGAAATTGAGATGGATATTGAAAACTAAATGTTTGGGCAAGGAAAATCTCCGGATAATTTTACCACCATAGCAAGCATACCTAAAGATTCATTGAAGGGTTCACCTATAAAAATAATAGGTATGTCATTACTTGGACATAATAATAATAATAAAATAAATTTTTATAAACTTATTCCATTATTATCAATTGGAAATTAATATTCATAAAACAAATGAATTTGTTGATGAAAGAGGAGTGGATCCCCGACCATGGGGGAAACATATAAATTCAGGTGAGGAGCTTCTAAATATAAAAAAATCTCATTGGGAGGGATCTATAGATTGAAAATCTATGCAATTTCATTGTATAATTGTTTTCATTTAATAGGATTGATATTTTTGGTGGGTATTAATAATTAAAGTGGGAGAAATTATATATTAATTCCAAAACTAGTGTTTTGGACTCTATATGTTAAAATGCTAGAAACTACACCCTTTGACATGAATATTTACTATGTTTTTATCCGAACAATAGTGGATTTAAATATTTTACAATGATAATAATTTAGCCCAGTAAAATAATATCCGTGGTGATTTTGAAGTTTGTCATATTTATAGTGAATTGATTTTAAGACACTAAAATATAATATTTTTATTATAGAATTAATTAATGTATTATAAAATTAATCAAATAACATAAAATTACTAAATTTTAATAGAGAAATATGTGTGTGTGTGTGTGTCTGTTATGTTATTCCAATTATGGAATTTATTATATAACTTTAGGGTGATTATGATGTTAGAATATAAATTTTATTTTTATAATGGATTTTAATATTCAAAAAATATTAAACTATCCAAATAATTTAATAAAATTTCAGAGTTGGATAATTTTGATGAGATTATTTCAAAAATAATATATATTTATAAATATATTTTTTTAAAAAAATAAAAAGCTTCACTTTGAAATAGTAAACCCTCCCTGTTAGAAAATATTATTTTTATGATATTGACTACTATCTGACCATTATAAAGAATACCTTAGAAATCATTAAATTATATCATCACTAATATTTAAATATTTAAAATATTATTGTTTTTATATAATATAATTTATTTCGAAACTTCAATAATTTTTCAAAATAATGTATTAATTGAATCTATATAATTTGAAAAAAATACTATTTTGATTTAATTATGTCAAAATTTAATTTCAGTAAAAGACATTTTGAAATAGTATATAAAGTAATAATAATTAATGGTATATAAAATAGTTATTTTATTAATAACAAAAATGTAACAATAATAACAATAGGGTCTATATAAATAAACCCTTATTAAACAAGAATTCTCCTAAAGGGTAAAGTGTGTGTTGGATGGGGCTACTTGGGATGGTTCGTTGAACATGTTTTGGGACATGATCTTGATAAATTAGACTTTTCTCAAAAAATTTATAATTTTTTATCTAGTTGTTTAATTTATTATTCTTATTTATTATGGATGAATCTGAGAAATTCCATATCCCATAAAACTATTGATATATGGGCATCCTAGGGTGTGCACCTACTGGTTTAGGCTATCTGTTCTTTTATCTATGAAAATTAGACATTTTCATAACCATTAGTATATTATAATATGAAGAGTCCATGTACATTAGATGTGTTATGAATGGTTAAGATGAATAATGGGATTTATTTATAATAGGCTACATTGGACCAAAATAACCAAACCAATTATCTATTTTCAATAACTATATGGAATTATCGAATAAAAAAATAATTTCATTTATAAACATTTAGGTCATTAAAATATTTTATATTAAAAAAATTACACTTGAAATTTCATTATCAAAATGATATTAGACAAGGGTTCTTCTATTTTATCTCCTCTTCTGGTTCCCATGTTGGTTCTTGAAAATTAAGGTTCTCTCATAGTACATTGAAAAGTTATGTTGTCTTGTTTAATATAACATCACCTCTATGATATAATATCCTATCCATCTAATCCTTATATATATGATCATTCTCCATGGGCACCACAACTAGATTCAGTATTTGTGGGGGTCTAGTTTTTACTTCCTCAAGATGGATATATTGAACACATCATGTACTTGAGATGGGTTTGGTGGGAGTGATAGTCAATATGACACACCTCTAATATGATTATAGATATCGATGGGTATATTATATATGGTAATAACATTTCCATTTTCCAAATCCACATGAATTTCATCCATGGTGGTATATTAAAGAACAAATTATCTTGGAAATCAAAACTTTGGTCATGCCGATGATTTTTTATAGTATTTGTTTAATTTTTTCTGATTTCAAATGGTGTTTAATAGTACAAACCATATCTATTATCTATAGTGAAATTTCACATCCCATCAACTTCTTCTCATTAGCTTCATTCTGTTATGAAAGTTTATACTGTCTCTTCTAATACATATCCTCATATTATTTTATTTTAATGGTAGAATGGAAAATGTTGTTATATGTGAAATACACATGGGAAATGTGTTTATAATGACATCATTGAAAATACATTCAACATGATAGTAGAAAAAACATCACGAGTATTAATGGATATTATAGACCAGCCATCCATATGAGGGTGATAAGTAGTAGTAATACCCAACTATATATCCAGTTCCTATTGAAGGATTCCTTAAAACAATGAATTAATCCTTGGAAATTAATCAAACACAATTAATAGTGAAACCCCATGAGTACTTACCACATCCCTTGTGAATATCATCCTGATTTGATCAAGAGATAAATATTACATGAACGTGTTGAAATAAACTAAATTAGTATGTTGGTTCTTATGACCCAAGGGTGTTATTAAATTTAGATGTCATATGGAGTTATACTATGAAATTCATTGTAATTTTTTTACCATTTTCATTGGTTTGGGAAATTTATGCATCATACCCATATACTTATGTCATCGATACATGACTTTTCAGAATACTAATCATCGAGATAAAAACTATTAAAAAGACATCTTCATGTCTTTCCACCACATGTTTTACTTTAAAACCATATATTTGTTGGTAATTTTTATATGCATATAGAAATAATATCTATGTATGTCATAAAAAATATCCCTCTTAAGATCTAGTTTTTATAAGACTCATATCCAGGTTTCATACCTTATAACACCATCTTCAGAAAAATAGAACTTTTGAATATACACTACATTTATTTATAAAACCTCATCATATATTTGAGCCTCATTTATGATCTCATCAATAGATGGTTGAGAAGATATTTGAGCAATTTCAGAAAAACATAATATTATTATTCCCATATCCATTCTTTGAATGACCAGGAAGATTTAATCCTTTCAACTACACATCATGGATAGGGTTTCAAGAACCATTTCACATAGATAAGCTTACACATTGTTCACAATTCATTTATATTAATGGATTTAAAATCAAATACTTGATCTAAAATAACTAACTTCATTTAATTATGTTGATCTCTTTTTGTTTGAATATATACGTGATGATTTTATGATTGATATATGTTTCAAACATCACCCCATTGATATAATGTCACAAAATCACTAGGGTCAATATCACTTCAACCAATTCTAGGTCATTCATTTCTTAGTTATACACATATATTTTAATTATTTAGAGGGATAGGATATCATGTTGTCATCTTCATGAGTACACAGCGAAAAAACCTTTTAGACATGTAAAATTAGATCATGAATCCATCCATGCTAGTTGGTAATGTGGGTATATGTGAGATTATTAGCCAAATATTTAACACAATATTTCTATCATAGAACTATTTGTCTAAAAAAACATGAATCCATTCTGATTCATCATTGTTAAATGGTCTTGAAAATAGTGAGAAGTTTCTCAAAAATTGGAAATTTCACCCTTATAGTCCAAGGAATATATGAATTTCCATCATATTTGTTTTCTAAGGCCATATCTCAATTGGATCTATTTTTAACGACTGATATATTTCGTATTACTGCTGATAACATTACCTAGGAATGTTACTTTTTCAATCTTGAACTATTATTTAATATATTAAAAAAATAGATTTTCTATTCACAATGTTTTCAGACCTATATTCAAATTCTCTTAATGTTTTCCTTACATATGGAGTAGATAACAATATCATATATAAATACTACAAACAACTTATTAATGTTATCACTAATGACCATATTATTTATGTCTCTAAAATTTTATGAGTATTACTGTGTTCATATGGTTATACAATTAACTCATAGTGTCTATTCCTTATAATGAAATAATTCATGGGGACATCCTACAACTTCATCTTTACTCGATAATATAACAATCAATGATCCTACGTAAAAAAAGTAAATGAACCCATGAAGATGATCATACTTCTCATAAATCTATGGAAACAAATTGTTTTATTTATAATTATCTTTTTTTAACTCATGGTAATCAATCTATAGGTTCATTGGCCCACTATTATTCATACTTAAAAGGAATAGTTCACCCAACTATAATGAAATTGGGCATATAAAACCGCTATACGGATTCACCTACTGTGTCTTCTTCAACAGTTGTAGTTAAACAATGGTAATTCATGATGGATTATTTAATAATGGAAGAGCTATAGGTGTACTTTTTATTGATACATAATCCTCTCATCTTGGAGTAAGGAAATATATTTATTAAGGAACATATCATTGAATTATATTACAATAGGTATGTCAAAAAGGATGATATTTTCCATTGTATAAATCATTTAATCATGATATAATTTCTTATATGTTAATAATATCCATGTTTCTGATGTTGATACTAAATGATATTTACATTTCTCATTTTACATGAATATAATATGTTGGAAATTTGTGATACAACGAGTTATTTCTTTCTCTCATCAATTTATGTTGGCTCTATACAAGGAAATCCAATCCATTCAAATAATTAATTCAAACATCAATAATGTGAGTATGACAAGGATTTATAAAAAATTCATGCCACATACATTAATAAGGGATGATTTTTATGCTTGGGATTTAATAATCATCCCATTTTCTATTATTAATTATAACTCGATTTACATTTTTTAGGTGTTGTTTGAATATTTCTCCTAAACATACATGATATGAAGGAATGAATTAAACCAGAATCAAATAATACTTTATTTATTGTGGAATTAATGATTAGAATATCTATCAAAACTTTATTGTATGGATCCACTATAGTAGTTGTGATGGAAGAAGATATGTCGTTCTCTATACACAATGGATGTTGTTCTCATCGGTTATCATCGAAAACCATTTTTTTGGGAATTTATTCACATAGTTTCCTTATTACATGAAATTGAAATATTGGATAAAAGTTTTAGTGTTTACTGTCTCATTAATTCAATCACATTGTTTCGTTTCTCCCTTAAAAAATTGATATCCATGTTCCCATTCTTCATACACATACAAAAATTTTTCGGCCCTTTTGGAAATTTATAGGATGATTCTTCCCACACATTGTCATGTGGGGTGTTAAAAATTCATTACAATATGATATTTCTCCATTTTCAGCACATGAATTAAAATAAATTCTCATAATCCTATCCTCAGACCCATTAAACAATTAATATTCCCTTATATATTTTTTAAACATTCAGTTCACATTATAATATTTTCTCATATCTTTCAAAAGTGTTCAATCACCAAATATTTTTATAGACTCAAATTTTCATAACCAAATATGTTGTAAACATTAATTTTTTAGTAGATGAAAAATATGGACTGATTTTTCATGTCTTTTGAAATTAAAATTATAATCCCTAATGGATTAAATGGTGTTTTTCATGAGTATTTGGATGTCCCTTTCCATTATCTAGACAAATGTGCAGGGAAAATGTCTTTCTGAAATATTTTTTCCATAATTAATTCCACTTCATAAATTTGATATCCTCACAAGATTTAAATATTTTTTCAATGTAAATAGTTTATCTACTTAAACCTCTATATGATAATAAAAAACCACATCCTAATATTTATTGGATCATTAAATGACATAAAATTTATTCTTAACATTATTGATCCATTATTTTATGATTAAGGGATCAGAATACACATTGAAATTCATAGTATGTTTTCATATAAAGGTCCTTATTATAACATATCCATTATTATTGGGATTTTTTTGTTCATGGTAATTCCAATTTCAATTGAAAACCTATTTTAATTGAGAAATTATCAATAAGAATTTTTCAATTAAAACTCCAATTGGGATGGGCATATCATAAGAGATATCATAACATTTCCACACACATTGTTTGTTGACTTAATTTATCAATTTACATTCATTCACTAAAATAAAGGTAAAATTAGAGAAGAGAATTTTTAAAATAAAAAAAAATAAAATATAAAACCAATAATATTAGAGGGATAACACATTAATGAAAAGTATTTATTATCGAATGAATATTTACATCTCAATCAAACTTATCTATGAAAAATGTCCAAAATATAATTTTATGTAAATTTTTGCTCCTTTTATAAAGGTTCCAAAAGATATTCTGAATTTTACAAAGAATATTTCCCTATATATTATAAAAGGTGTGTATTAAAGAGTCTTTTTAATTACAAAAGTGATGTTTGAGTCAAGAAAATTTTATCCTCATGTTGGAAATTACCCCTAGGTAGAATAATAAAAAATCCATATATACTTATAGTACTCGTATTGAGATTTTGGTTAATGGAAATAACTTACTCAATACTTTTGGGAAATTTATGTATGTTTTCTCATGTCTAGTAAAGTAATTATGTATTTCACTATGGGTTTTGAATCCTTATCCCTATAAATAAATTTAATTTTCACTAGTACATACTATGAAACCCCATATTTTAATACAAATCCATTAATTTTGTGTTGTAAAAAAATTATATAAAATATGAATAAAATATAAGGCATAATTTCTTTGGGAAATTATGTATATAGTAAAATAACAAGAACAATGATACAATGAAATTATTTAAAATGCTTTAACATGCTCTTAACATTCCATCTCTCTTCTATAACATCATGACATAACATGTGGATGTACATAAAGAAATGGGTGATTTATAAATACTATTAAGGTAATATGAAAATAATACCATCATTAAAGTAAAACATTAGTCAAAATGAATATCTAGTTGAAATAAAAGTGGTGAGATTTAGAAACATGAACATCAAAACATGATATATGATGATAGAATCAAGACAGCATAGTAATGTGGAAATAATATAAAACATGACTTCATAAACCTAAATCCAGGATAACTGATGGTACATAGTAATAAATGTTTCTTTGTATAACCTCTCATAAACCATACGTTCTATTTTAATTAGAAAAAAAATCATTCCCGAATGCAATTTTTAGTAACAAATTATGATCCCATATACACATTCATATTATGTACATGCATTTGGGATCAACATAAATCATACAAAATTTGAATTTATTTAATAAATTCTAATCCTCAGATCATGAAATATAGTTTCGTACATCGAATTAACCAATAAATTTATAATTTCTCCATAAATATGAATACCCATATATAGAAATAGTGATGGGTATTCACTTTACTACATTTTGGCATAGAAAAAAGTAGGACAATTTCTTAATCATAACAGTTGTACATAAAGATTATAGGAAGAGTATAATGAGAGTAAAAATGGATCAATAATAAATTTTAAATAATAAGGTAATTATTAGGATAGTGTAAACCCATATTCCATATTTAATTATTAGTAATAAAAATTTCATAATAAAATGAATGTTATTTACCCAATAGGAGGAGAGGATTTCATACCTTGAGGGGAAGCTCATAAAGGATTGGGTGTATAATCATAACTGATTGGTAAAACCATGTTACATATAAAGATACAAATATTCTATGAAAATTGATTATGATGGAGATTTGGTGGAATTGGGATGTGATTTTTGGTGGGTTTTATTTTAAAAGAGTGGGGGATTCTTAATTAATTTGAAAACATAGGTTTTTGTCTCCATATGATAAACCAATCATAAAAATAATTATTTACAAGGTTATTCACTGTGGGATATATTAAAAAATATTGGTTTTAAATATTTTATAAGGATATTAACCAAATTAAAAAAATAAAATCATCAGTTATTTGGTGGTGAGTGTTGTTTATAAGGAATATATTTTAAAACCTTAAATTCTAATATTGGTTTGGGAGCATTCAGTAAGTGTATATAAAATGAATAAAATATTTTATATGAAAAGTTATTCTTACACATAAATATATATTTGGTCTTGGATTCCATTTATTGAATTTATTAAATTACCTTTTTGAAATTATGATTTCATAATAAAGACCATGGACCTATAAGTTGATTAATTTATACAAAAAAAATTGTCTGAGAAAATTAGAAAAAAAACATCAATTTGATAATTTTGTGATTTTGATTCCAAAAATTATATTTATATTATGAAAATAATTTTATAAATCCAATATGTTTTAATTTTAAATAAATATCCCTATTTAAAAGAAAATACTTGATTTCATGATATTAACCACTTCATAACTATTATAAAAAATTACAACAGAAATTATTAAATTATATTATAATTTATATATAAATCATAATAATAATAATTTTTAATAAAAAAATTATTTATTTAATAGTATTTTAAATTTTTCAAAAGATGTATAATATCTCAAATTTTATACATAATTTTATGTGTTTTACACACGAATTCATCGAATATTAATTTTCTTAATAAAATATATGTTACTAATATTAATGTTTCGAAAATTCTTATAAAGTATTTATATTTTAATAAATACCAATGGAAACATGGAAATTGAGGAACAAAGCGGAACTTCGAACCACAATTGAAGTAAAGTGTTGTGACATTAGATTTTGAGGATGAACATGGATGACATTAAACACACAAAACAAATGAAACAGGATAAAAATGAGATTCATCTTTTAAAATCATAAATACATGCCGCTTAATGTCATTACACAATGGGAAATAGAAATCTATGATATTATTCAATAAATGGTTATTACATAACTTGAAATCATTTTTCACATCATGAAAATGCCCAATACATCGAAACAATACTAATTTCCATCATATCTTCCAATGGGTTTTTTTTATAAAACTCTAAAATGAATGATCATTTAATATTCTAATTAGCATAGAAGAACCATATGGATCACTATGAGGTTTACAAGAGGTGGATTCTATCCATGACAAAATAATTCCATTCCACATTGGTGACGTGACCATTAAGATGTTGTTGTAAATTTGTTTTTCATTCTGATTTGATTTTTTTCATTATTCATATATTAGGTAAAGTAAATTTTTATTTAGTTTAATTCTAATTTAATTAAATTATTTTAAATAATTCAAATCCTTTTCATCGATTATCTTCTCTGTGCGATAAATTTTTTTCATCACTAGAAATCACCCTACAATTATCCGATAAATCGAAAGGGGAAAGTGAAATCAAACAAAATGAGTGTGTATCAATGTGTATTATTTGATTCCTTTTTTGTGCATTGATTATATATAGTGGGTATAATGTTGCAACTCATTATTTACATATTGGTTATTATAGCATGGACCAAGAAACGTGATTACAAATTCTATGAATGAAATCCTATTGAGATCCTCTTAAGGATCCTAGGGATTGTATTTTTGGATGGAAATCATGTAAAAAATGTGGGTAATGATGTTCTTAAGGGATTTTGTTATAAAATAATCATGATATATTTACTTATATGTTGTAATGAAAAGAGTGGAGTGGTTACCTTATATAGTTGAGAGAGAGGCACAATTGTGATTTCTTGAAATATTAAATTATAAAAAATTTGTTCTCAAGATATTTTATACAAAACGACATAGATTCTAAAATAATGTTGTATGTGGTTGTAATAATGTAAAATAACATAATTTTGATAGGGTGATGTTTTATTTTAAAGCTTATATTTTGGTTAAACTAGTTGGAAAACCCATTTAATCATAACCACAATTATATCTTTTTCACACCTAAAGGGTTATAATGTTATTAATACGGTTACAAATGAATAAAAAAATAATAAAATGATGATATTTTAAACAATATGAAATCATAAATGTCCACATAAAATATTTCAATACTTTTTAAATAGTAAAATTAAATATTATTAAGATTAAATATCATTACTTTCAAATTTGACACTTTTCATTTAATTTCACATAATAGCCATGAATTAATAGTTTTGATTAGATTATAATCCCCATAAATACCATTAGTATGTTATATTTATATAAATACTTTCTTGACACTATAAATCAACCAAATTATATTACTTTTAATATTTATGATCATTTATTTCATTACTCGATTAATTTACGAAATAATGCCCCATCATTTCATAATCATTTTATGTAATTGTATAATTACTAATATTTTGAAATAAATATCCATCATGAATTTAATTTTATTATTATAAATATATAAATTTATCTTCTTGCATAACTTTTTTTCCCCTTTGTGAGCACATAATACTTGTTAAAACGGAGAGAGTGTTATTTTGTAAACTTATTTGCATTAAATATTATATATATCATTTTCATGGAAAAGTTTCCATAAAATATTTAAAGACTAAGGTGATAAGGGTAAAATTTCCTTACATTAATCAAGAATTAATAATAAAATGTTTCTCATTTTCACTTAGTTTTGATAGAGATCAAATTGATTTTCACTTTAATATGGTTATAATTTTTATTGTGGTTTCAGTTTTGGATGCTTAAAAATTAAAGAGGCATGTTTACTGAATTTGAGACTCGTGATTAAAAATACATACTCAATTATATTCAATTAAATACATATAATTGGAAGATTATAGTATAAAAAATGCATAAAACTAAGTGAAAAACACTTTTAAAGAAAATTCACTTTTAAATATAAAAATGATTTATTCTTATCCCATGTCTCAAAAAATATGGAATAAATTTTAACACATTTGATTGAATAAATAATTTATTAAATTTACTTAATACATTAAAAAAGTGATTAAAATATGTTTTTCGTATAAAAATACATTGTGAAATAGAATTTTTTTTTAAAAAAAAATTATTGATTTTCAAATTATTTGTATTTAAATTAATTGATAACCAATGAATTAATTCTATAAATATCTAACAATAACTTTTTTAAAATTTATATTTTCCAATTAATACAAACCAATATAATATAAATGACACATATATCATATAACAATATTTATTTGGTGTATTGTTATTCTTTTAAACATAATTTTAAATGTATCATAACCAATCAAAGCAATTAAATAATTGAAAAAGAACCCTCTTATAAAATAACAATGTGATTTAAGTTTTTTGTTACATTATATTTATATTGGTAATAGTTAAAGCATCATGTGAAGGGTTGTATGATAATATGTCATATATATTCATATTTAGTGTTGAATAATAGTTCTTCATTTAAATGCATTATTTTATATGATCTAATTAAGATGTAACTATATTATCTGTTGAATGATATATCTATGATGTCTATATTTTTAAATATGTTTTTTGGACTTAATTATTTTAATTATATTACCAATGTATATTGTGGGATATTTAGATACCACATATTTAATTTTCTGTGGAATTTTAGGACAAACATTTCAATATATCAGTGTTTATGATTTAGGGACCTACCTAGTAATGGTGGAGTTTCATGAGTCATGATGGAAGATGTGAGGGTAATTTATGGGTGGCCTTAAAGTACCTTTTCATTAGTTAATTATTTTTTAACATGTTAAAGTTGTATCATTCCAATGTATTAAAAACTTATTAGTAGGGAACCATAAAAATATTAACATGCTTGACTCATTTCACTTAATTAAGAATTTTTAACATCCCATGTACAAAATATGAGGCATAAAAGACATTGATCTTCGAGACAATTTATCATCTGGATATCAGATATAAGGCTATGAGTTTTGATCTAAATAAATTATTGTTTATTACACATATGGAAATGGTATTGAAAATCATTTAGAGGATGATTAATTAGTCAGTGTTCTTACACTATTTAATACTCCAGTTGGTGGACCTTTGACTGTTACAAAGAGTGCCTCTTCTTGTAACTAGAATTATAAGAATAAGGATATGAGATGAGGAAGTGGAATTAAGGTTGAGTAGAGTGTGGATTATTTATTCCCCTTAACTTAATATCCAAAATTCATCAATAGTGGGAGGTTTGGAAGTTATCTTAGTTTTTTGTTTTACCATAGTGTATGTGTTGGTTGTGTTGCAAAATTGTGCATCTCCAACATTTCTGATCCAAATATTTGAGTTCATGTTTCTATAGGGGTATAAAATATACACAAATTAAAACACTTGTATCATTCATGGGTATACAGTATTAGACATAGATTACGAAGACCTGATTACGAAGACCTGGGTGATTCATGAACCTCCGGTGTAGGAAATTGGTGATAAATAAAAATAGTTGATTATAGTGGATCAGGATCTAGAATATGGTAGTGAGGGACTATATAATTTTTGATTTGTAGACCTGATCAATTATATATTCTATACTGCATTATTTTAAACTAGTTCTTCTAATTCATTTATATATTTTAAAATTTTGACTATATTGGACTTACCATTCATGTTATTTTCAAAGATTATTTCAATTGACACACATTTGTGAATGAACTTAGATGGTTTTCAAAAAATACCATAGTGTCTTATAGTTATTTACTATTTTTGGAATTCATGGGAATCCATGATTCTAGATAATAAAAATTTCAATGTTATTCCTGACATCATATTCGCGATATGTTACAGAAACTACTTATATTTCCATAATGGATTGGTAATCTTTTCTAGTCTAATGTAAGTGAGGTTTAGGATGATTTGTCAGTGGGAGTTTGGAGTAGAGAGAGTGGGTCAAAAAAAGATCCATCATGGAATAAAAAAAATTAGATTGTAGGAATGTATCATTAAGAAGGATCAGTGTTATACTACTCTTATTTTACTCAAGTCATCTATCTCTATTTGGAAATCATCATAAATAACTACATAGGTCTCCCATAATTATAAGAGTAGTGTTCTAGATATAAATATATATATGTGAGAAACCCATCTCGATACCCCTTCATCTTATTACATTATCCATGTTTAATAATATCATAGTATATTTTGAGGACTTGGAATACAAGGACTTTATTAGGCCGAGTATGTAACAACCCTGAACCCAGAAAACAAGAGTCAGTTCCTATTTTATTACATTACAATAACAGAAATGTAATCATATAAAAAATTAATGAAAATTTTAGAACTTTCAAAAATCTAGGTATATACAACATACCCATTTTACATAGGGAAAACAATAGAATGAATAAAAAAATTAAAAAAATCACCATCTATAAAACTCATTCCAATAATTCTTCTTCTTATCCTTAGTAAATGTAACATTGTAATGTTGTGATGAAATGATTAGTAAGGAATAATTTTATTATAATATATCATGAATCATTAATGAATAATTATTGGGTAATAGTAAATGAATAAAAAACATTCCAATTAATTAATAAATCTTTGATAGTATGGATGGTTTTATAGATGATCAAATAAGTCCATATTTATAGTCAGATAAACATAAACATTAACCGTGGATATTCTATCTAAGAAAATAATTACATGTAAAATCCATAGTTGTGTAATTCATAATTTTAGATGTCTTAGCTATCAATATATATCGTTAATATTATTATATTGAATAACTATACTAATGAAAGTTTATGTCTTTGGTTAGAATCCCATTTGATTTGGAAAACTCATTTGTCTCATTAGACCATTTTTTGCCTTGAGATTATATAAAATTACTATGCCCCAACAATAACCACATTTCCAAAGCATTCATTACATACAAAAAAACTATATTAAATTAAAAAACAATATTCCTTATCATCAAAAGTGGTATTGAGTAAATGATATATATTTATAAATATTCCACTTATAAATAAAATTAAATTCAAAGTAAAACCATATATAAGAGTTGTAAACATCATTGGAAATAATAATATAAATAAAAAAATATAGATATTTAAAATAAATAATATTTCTAAAGAAAAATAAATAAAATAAAATTATTATTTCAAGAGAATCTTTTCAATGAAAAAAAAGATTGATTTTACCAAATAATTTCCCACTTTGTAATTTTCATGTCAAATCCACATGAATTAGATAATACATTGTAAAATATAAAATACCATTTATTATGAATTAATAATGATATTACATGTCAAATTAGTTGCATATACCCAACCTATAAGTGAATTGGTGCATAAAAATGATTATGTTTCCATGGAATGAAAATAGACATAAAAACACTTACCTCATGCTTCCTTTTGGATGAATGTGATTTAAAATATTTTATCATTTATCTATAAATGTTTTAAATTTTTAATTGAACCATATTAATGTCTACTATGTCATATGTTATCCTTTTTTAATATCTTACAACACGTTCATTAATTATATTTCATTATTTTCATTAATTCATGTGTTAATTTCATGGTTTTCCAATGCATGTTTTGTCATGAATGATCCAATTCCTACACATATTTCATATTTTTATAATATAAGTAATAATAATCATGATAAAATTTTCATATTTTATATTAATTTTATTTTTAAAACCAATCATGAAATATAGTAATGAAAAATGAAGTACGTTGCGATCCAAGAGATGGTAGTCCATATATACAAATGAGTAACGTTCACATTTTTCAATGATCAATATGAAAAGGTGGAAAGTATAATTTTAACATTAAATAATTATTAAAATATATTTAATTTAATTTTATATACATATATATTTTTATATGTGTGGTGTTTTTATGTAAATATAGACAGATCACTTCGTAAAAGCATTCAGCTACACGTACATGAACAACATAATCATTTTTCATTGAGTGAAAATTTATTAAAATAAAATGGTAAATTTTATATATGAAATTATAATTATGTAATTATTATAATACTTATTTATTTCATATTTCATATAATCTTTAATATTATCCCTTATCATGTTCCACGTTAGGTGTAAGTGAAAAATTAATCACATCGCTTCGTGAGGCAGTACTAAGCTGTACACACAAACGAAATTATCATGTCTCATGAATAATATATTGTAATAATGTATATATGATATAATTACTAAAGTTTATATATATATTATAAATACTAAATATATACTTTTTTTAATCATACATGATGATTAGCGGCAGAAATAGAAAAAATAAATGAAACATGTTCGCAAGGTTGTAGTCCTCTATACGAAAGTATGATGAATTCGTAACATAGTAGATGGATGTGGAGATGGTTTTAGGTGATGAAATTAATAATAAACCTCATAATATATGGATTATATTGATTTTGTTATATTATAATGGTCTAATAAAAATTTATATAGGTGGATAATGAAATAATATAAAGATTCTCATTGATAAAAATTACCTCTTCTTTGGTTATACACATTTGGTTTTCATTAAATCCTTAAGAAGTGGGATTTTTATCCAAATCTAAGGATTCTATGATTTGGGAAGTAAATTTTTAATGTTACCTGGGTAGGTATTATCTTAACCATATGGTTTTATTGTGATAATATGTGATGTGAGTGAGTTCTATTTTATAATTTAGGAGTGTCATTTTTTAAATACCAAAAATTATTCATTATTGGGAAGCCCCCATTACATCGTGTTCATCTATAACGGGTTAATAATTTATTGGATGGATGATTTGGTAGAGAAAACCCTCAATCACATTAATGAAAAAAATATCATGTCATTCCATTAGTCCTTAAGTTTTCATAATTTTTTCAAGAGTTGTTTTACCATGGTAACATGTAACGTACTATTTACCTAGGTAATTTACAAATTACAAGTAAATTAATGTGAGAATTATTATATAATATTATTCCACATTTTAAAAATAGGATATCAATTATTATAAAATAAAAAACCTATGTTTTTTCAAAATCTATTTTAATATAATCCCATGTAACATGCAAAAATGTCATTTTTTCCTCAACAACAATAATAGAGCTTTTACTATTTAGCATTATATATAGTCATAATAACATAATTTTTTACATTAGTGGAAGATATTTTATTTTTATTACCATTTAAAAATAACTAGTCAAGTGAAATTATTTTTTGTGATTTTATTTCAATTGATTAAATATTATTTATTAACAAATATCATTATGGTAACTTCTTACTTTATTCAATTAATATGAGTTGAAAAATATCAAGACAATGATGAAATTAAAATATATATTTTAATTCCTATTTAAAAATTTATAGTAATGCACACAAATAATCTTGAAAAATAATTCATTAAATTTACATCCCTTAACATTTTTAGTATCAATAATTTTGATTCATTATTAACTAAATATTTCCTATGTTGGAGTTTAATAAGCATTTAAGGTAAATAAAAAATCTATAAAAAATTTGAAATACTATATAATGATAATAAAACACACAAATATCTCAAAAGTATATTTTTATCAAATGATATGGTGATTTTCCATATCTAAAAGAGTTATAGATATTTAAAACAAATAATGGTCATTATTTTCCTTTTTCTTTACACATCTTATTATATAGTACATTACATAGTAATAGTATCCCAATAAAACATAAATATCTATAATGATGCCGTTAATGTCAATATATGGCCATATAATGGGTTTTAGTCAATTTGGTAGTTAATTATACCATTTATCCATTTAGTTTATTCCCCAGTAAACTCATTTTTATGTTAATCGTGGTAACAAAATTTAAATGTTTCCACAAATAATTATGGTAGAACAATTTGATGAAATTATGAGATAATATAAAATATGATGATTCTGAATATCAAATCACTTTTCTTAAATTCAAATCACAGATGTTTTATAATATAATTATAAAAATTATCCCCTAGGCATGATGAGATACCTGGAATTTTATGAGAAAATCAATAATAGTATATATTTTTTACAATGATTTTTTTAAAAATTCAATATGAAAATGATTAAAATGGAATAATTATGAATATTTTATATAATTATTATCCTTTTTATGTTAAAACCAATAAAAAATTTTATTTAACATTATATGTAATTTAAATGTAAAAATAGTTATCAATTAAAATCATATATTTTTCACTATTCATTAAGAAAATGAACCATCTATGAAAAATACCATGAATTCACCGTCATATAATTTGTACGTATCTATATGAAAAATGATGTTTATTTTTTCATATATATTTTTATTAAATGGTGAAAATTATTTTTATAATATGATAGAAATCATTGTTAAACGATGTTTTGATTAAATTTTGTATTGCTTTCATTACATGTTGTCAATGAGATTGAATTTATACAAAAATAAATATATTATAAATTATTGGGGAGTTACATTCTCCCCACTTTAAATAATTTTTGACCAAATAATTTATACTTGATATTGATAATAAAGTATCATATATTTTAAAAATCTTTGGCTAAAATCCCATATTGTAAAAAGAGTTAATAAAATATCCTCATAATAATAGAAAAATGGATGAAGAAAGGAATTTTGGAATATTATCATAACTAGGGTTTTGAGTTGGAGAAAAATAGTGGAAAATAAAAAAATTGGACATGTCATTGAATACTAATACCCAAATAATGATAGAGAGTGTTATAGAAAATTGATCACAACATATAGGGTGATCCAGGGAAGGTTAACAACCACAAAATCATAATCCAAATATGGGTGAAAAGGATGGTGATATCATAAAAAATGATGGTAATAGGGTAAAAGTTTATTTCATGATCATTTTCCTAAACATGACGAGTTTCCATGAGGATATATACCTACTTCATTTCCTCCAATTCATTAACATAATATCATCATTTGGTTATTCCATATAACATTAAACATCATCTGATAATATATAAAATAATTAGGAACTTATTATACCTTATTAGAAAATAAATAAAAATATGATTATTATATTGACAAGTCCTTCCTTAGAACTCTAATTATCATTATAGAAAATGGTTCGCATGAGTGATCCAATATAAATTCATATTAAAATGGTGAAGTAATAAAATAATCTCTAAAACCTCATCTAAAGATATAAATTAAAATTTTCACAAATGGTTATACTTATGAAAATTTTCAATGATTATGATCCATGTCATCGGACAGAAAATCAATGAATTTCCAAAACGGACATACAATTAATATATTTATCAACATGATGTTACTCTTAATCATCTCATTCCTTGTTTTTCAATACCTTCAACATGTATTTTTTCAAATATAATGATTACATGAATTACCATAAAACATTTTTTAAAACATCCATTATTACTTATTTCTTATGTAAAAAAATATTATTTGATATACTTTTTATATTGAAAAAAATTAACTACATTAATCATAAACCACTTCGTCAACAATTCATTATTCATTTATAACATAGTCAATCCTATAAATATAATTTATCCATATCAAAAATCAATTTTTTCCAACATAATTATCTAAAATTTATGAACATATTAAGGGTTATCTCTTCCTCAATAAGTTTATTTCGACGAAGTTCAACATACTGTTGAATGATTTGTATTGTTCAATGATACCCTTCAACACATGCTTTTGGACCCATAATGAAAACTTATTGTAGTAAATTCCATATATATTTTGTAACGACCCAATGTTTTTAAATGGAAAATTTAATTCTTATATTTATATCATAAAATTACATGAAAAAAAATAATGAACTACTAAGTGATAAGTGACCTATAAACATAAGTTTGTCACTCCTATGTTTGGAATTTTGGAAATCTGACATACATGGTTGTGTTCAAGATGATTTTTGGAGTCTAATGAGACAAAAATAATTTTTGGTTAATAGTGACCTACCCTTATGAATAGTAACATACCCTTATGAATAGTAATATGACCCTTATGAATAGTAAATCATCCAACATAAGAGTAACATTACCTATGAATAATAAAATAAAATTTAGACATCTTATAAAGTGACAATTTGACCTTAGTAAACGTTTTTGGTATTTTATAAGTCATAAATAATTAATTATAAATAATTAATTAATTTAAAAGTATATATATTTCCCTAAAATTCATTCATAAATTATTGAATCAATGTCTTATAGTTTTTAGTTAATTTTATAAGACCCTACGTAATTTTTGAAAGCACTATAATATCAGTTTTAATCTTAAAAACGGCTTTTTTAAGTAAATTATGATTTTAATAAATATTAAATTAATAATATTTTGAAAATTATTTTTGAAAAATGAAATTCATTTTTGGATTCTACACATCGAAAAATGGTTGGGGTAAATTTTTGGGATTTTTCTGAGATACTTGAATTTTTGGTCAATAGTAAAATACACTAATTTACCGAATAAATACATTGTAATTAAAACTCACTATTCCTGACATCACAAGTGATGTAAGCACCCAAATCTCCAAATAACATTCCTTTTTTAATGTTCTTGGTCGTTCAAGATTCACTATTCCTTTTCCTTCGGGAAATTAATAAACTGATGAATTTTATATTAAGGAAACCCCTCTCCCCTCCACTATAAAAGCCACCCTTCACTCCCTCTTTTCCTAACACCTCTAAAGCTCCAAGACATATCTAAAATATGACCAAAAATATTCCCTATCCCCTTCCCCACGTCCAATAGCTACTGGTGTCATCAAAAGACAAAGACTAGCTTCCTTAAGGAGGATCTCAAGAGGAAGATTTAAGAGGCAATTTACCTCTCTCTTCTCCTTTAATTTCCTTTCTAGTTCAAGTTCCTTTCTTGATCTCTCTCCACATATATTCATCCAAATTGTTTTTTAACTCCATTATTATACATATAATGTAATTTTATGATTCTAATGGGATATTATATCACCCCACACCCTTTCCCTCTTCCTTTTATTTTATTAAAGAGAACGTTGTTCATGAGGTGTTAATTTATCACCTTCAAAAACAACATGCTCTCTTCTTCCATTTCTACCTTCAGATCTGGTCATGAAACAATTTTTATGGTTGAACCAGAATAGTTTATCTGTATTATGTTCTATTTTATGTTATGGAAATAACCTATGGCCATATTACTAAGTGAAAAGTTAAAACAAGTCTGTTGTGATCGAAAAACCGCTCAAATTAACCCACTCAATCTTCGTTTGATTTTTGTCTAATGATTCATCAACATGGATATAATGTGATTCATTATAAGATCATTAAAACTCCTGTAATATAATTAATAACATGTAATATCAGTACTGTATGTCTACTCATGTTCTACCCAAACTTCAATTTAATAATACATGTGAACCACTCAAGAAAACCATAAAAACGAACATCACTGAACAATGTTTTTAAGCTCCATAAGTCATCAAAAGGAACACAATATGACATAATGAAACCATAATTAACCCTATTAATCTACAAATGGTTCTGGAATTCTAATTAATTAATATAATGTCATTATATAGGACTTCAAAGAGAAGGAACCATTCAGGTACAAGGTAAGGGGAAATCTCGAACCCAATTTTCTTCCTTCGGGTTCTCCCTATTTCACTCCATTTTTGATATAGTTACTCCCCAAAGATAATTTGTTCATCATTGCCTTTAATTTTTTGGTATATACATGTTTGTCACTAGTTTTTATGTCCATCAAATTTTTTTTCAAAAGAACTATTCCGTTAAGAACACCCCTTTTACTTCTCACTCAAGGTGGACGGTTCTTGTTACATTTATGTTATTACTCCTTTCTTTTGGGAACCCAATGGTTGTGAATATTTTATTACAAGATTAAACCCATTCCTTTTCATGGGTTCATTATGTTAATTTATGTTCTATGTTCATTGTGGCAAGCATGATAAATGATAATGTTATGATGTGATGGGTGCGCCTGGAATTATACAGCGCTTCAATGCATTGTGTAAAGTGAAGAATCTCAGGAGTAAATGTGAAATGATGTGTGAACAAGATTCTAGCTTGGTTCAATTTTATGAGTTGTAGTTAACCACTAAGACATGACGTTTCATTTTTATGCATTTCCACACTTCAAGTCTATTATTTATGCTCCTCTCATGTTCATGATCTTTTGCCTATGTTATGTTTATGCTCACCCCATGCTATGTTGTTCTTATCTATCCTCTTACTGGGATTTTTTCTCACCCCTTTTGATGTATATATTCAGGTGGCTACATGTACTAAGGAGAGGACAAGTTCTAATTAGAAGATATAGAAGAAGAAATTAAAATAATGTTTATGCTTCATGTTGTATTTGTTATGCGTGGTCCTAGATTTCCCAAGACACTAATCCTTTGGATCCTCTATATGTAATACTATTATGTTTTTTATCTTTAAAAAGATTTAATATTAATGTAAGAAAAGTCCGGGTCGCTATAGCTGGTATCAGAGGGAGGTTTAGTTAATTTGGGAAATAGGATTAGTGAACCCTAGAGAAAAATTATAGTATGAGATTAAGTACAAATATGTACACAGTAATATTTACCTAGGGATCCCATATGTTATGTTTTTGGTATAATTTTTTAAATGAATAAGTTATTCATGACTTGTTTACTTATGTTTTTTTCTAACCTTTTCTATTTTAGAAAATGGTGGGAACCAGGAGAAATCGGGCCAACAACTCATGCGAGGGCCAATGCAATGATTTCCCGAACGACATCCCCAATGATTTGGGAGGTGGAGTACAAAACTTCATGTCCATGCTTACCCAATTATCATAGGTTATGAATAAAAACCATAATAATGGGAACTTCCCCCTTCACCAATGAGGGAGAAACTGGATATTGAATGTTTTATGCGGCAACGACCACCGACGTTTTGTGGGTCTTCCGAACCACTAGTTGCGGAACAGTGGGTCAACTCCATGGAGAAGATATTTTTTGTGCTCCACTGTTCTGAGATGGAGAAGGTGACTCTATCCATTTATCATCTAGATGGATAAGCCGATTAATGGTGGGATTTGATTAAGAACACCAAGCCAAGGGAGGAAATTATAGAGATGTAATGGGAAGAATTTAAGATAATGTTTCTTAGTAAGTACTTCCCACGAACTCTTCGCATGAAGATGGAGAGAGAATTCATAAAGATCAAGAAAAAAGTAGGAGAATCTATCACAACCTATTAAGTGAATTTAACAAGGCATGCAAGGTACACTTCAGGTTTTGTTTTCAACAATGGTAGAAAAATTGATAGATTCTTTAGTGGATTAAGGCCACACCTTCGAAAGGCTCTTTAAATTTGAGAATTTGGGAGTTATGAAGAAGTTGTTCGGTGTGCTCTCAAAGTGGAGATGGAGTTTGTAGAATAGTCCCATGGCTATGGGTATAAGAAACAAAAGGTGGAGTTTCAAGCCGGTGGATCTAATGATAATGGTGGGAAGAAAAATCAACGACCAATATGCCAAAAATGTGGAAAGTTGCACCCTGGGAACTGCCTCAAAGGGATAAGGAAATGCTTCAAGTGTGGGAAAGAAGGACACCAGTCTCAAGAGTGTCGAAAAGAAGTGAAAAGGAAGGATAATGTAGCTGATGAAAGAAGAGAACTACTCGTGGTTCAATGCTACAACTGTAGGGAGCTTGGGAACTATGAAAACCAGTGCACTAAACCTCGAGCTCTCAAGGGTAATCAGCGTCAGTAACCACCAAAGACAAAGGAACAAGGGAAGGCTTATGCCATTACTACTGCGTAGGTGGAGCATGATAATGAAGTCGTACAAGGTACACTTATTATTAACTCATGGATGGAAATAGTATTATTTGATTCTGGTTCTACGCATTCCTTTATATCTTGCAAGTTTGCAGGAAATATAGAATCGAAGCCCCGAAACCATGAAGTAGAGATATATGTAAAAACACCAAGTGGTGCAATCATTGCAACCCAAGTGTTTGACTCTTCTCCTATTGAAGTATGTGGGAAGATTATTCTAGCAAATCTCGTAATATTTCCCTTGGTGGAATTAGATGCTATAATGGGAATGGATTGGATCTCTATATATAGAGCACATATCAACTATCAGGAAAAGGAAATATCTTTTCATATTCCGAACTAACCCATGCTCCTAAAAAAATGCAAGGAAGATCATGAATCTCCTTTGAGAAATCCTTCAATGGTCTGTGTGTTGATTCCCTATGAAGAAGAATACCTCATCGAAATGGTTGAGTCAAAGGAAAGTTCCAACCTTGAGGAAATGACCATCATGAGGGAATACGACGATGTATTTCCTAAAGAGTTACCAGGAATTCCCCTAGATCGTGAGGTAGAGTTCTCAATTGAACTCATACCTAGAGCTACTCCTATCCCGAAGTGCCCCTATAGGATGGATCCTATCGAACTGGAGGAGTTAAAGAATCAACTGCAAGAGCATTTGGACAAAGGGTTCATACGCCCTAGTGCATCACCTTGGGGTTCACCAGTGCTCTTTGTGATGAAGCAGGATGGAACAATGCGGTTTTGTATTGATTATCGGGAACTCAACAAGATCACCATAAAGAACAAGTATCCTCTCCCAAGGATTGATGACTTGTTCGACCCATTAAGAGGAGATCAGTACTTCTCAAAGGTGGATCTTCATTCTGGATATCATCAAGTAAAGGTGAAGAAGAAAGATATTCAAAAGACTGCCTTCCATACAAGGTTTGGGAACTATGAGTTTTTGGTGATGCCCTTTGGACTTACTAATGCCCCAACAATATTCATGGATTTGATGAATAGAGTCTTTAGACATTACCTCGACAAATTTGTGGTAGTGTTTATCGATGATATTCTCATCTACTCCAAGAGAAAGGAGGAACATGAAGAACATCTAAGACTTTTGTTGGCGACATTGAGAAAGGAGAAGTTGTACACCAAGTTCAGCAAGTGTGACTTTTGGATGAATCAAGTCATGTTCATGGGACATGTGAACACAAGTGAGGGAATTTTTGTCGACCCTTCAAAGACAAAGGCGATTTTGGAATGGCCCAGGCCGTCTAGTGTCACACAAATCCGTAGTTTTCTTGGATTACGTAGGTACTACCGATGTTTTGTGAGAAAATTCTCCCGATTGTCAAGCCTTCTGACTTTGTTAACAAGGAAAGGGGTAAATTATGTCTGGACGGAAGAATATGAGGGAAGCTTCAAGGAGATAAAGAGAAGGCTAATCACTACACCTGTACTCACACTACCAAAAAGTGGAGAAAGTTTTGTGATATACAGTGATGCTTCAAAGAATGGCTTGGGTTGTGTACTCATAAAAAATGATAATGTGATAGCCTACGGCTCACGACAGTTGAAGATCCATGAGCAGAACTACCAAACGCATGATCTAGAGCTGGCAGCCGTGATTTTTGCCTTGAAAATCTGGCGGCACTACCTTTATGGTGAGAAGTGTGACATATACACCGACCACAAGAGCCTAAAGTATATATTCACACAAAAGGAGCTCAACATGAATCAAAGGAGATGGTTAGAGAAAATCAAGGATTACGATTGCTCTATTCACTATCATCACGTAAAGGCGAACAAGGTAGCTGATGCTCTAAACAGGAAAGAACCTGCTACTCTATCCATGTTGCAGATTGAGAAAGACCCAATCTTCTTGGATATTCAAAGGATTGATTTGGAAATCATAAGGAAAGGGGATACATACTACCTTACCGAAATGATTTCACAACCATCCATCCAAGAGAAGATTAAGGAAACACAAATGGATGATATGAAGATACAAAAGAGGGTGAATGCAGTAAAGGAAGGGAAGCTGCAAGAGTTCCACATCGACGATGATAGTGTGATTCGGTTTGGAATGCGGCTTTGCATGCCTTCATCACCCATGATAAAGAAGGAGCTATTGGATAATGCACATAGATCAACTTTCTCTATCCATCCTAGGAGTACCAAGATGTATCGTGATCTCCAAGAACAATTCTAGTGGGATAACATGAAGAAGGAGATTACAGAATATATATCAAGGTGCTTGGTATGTCAGCAAGTTGAAGCTGAGCAGAAAAAGTCCAAAGGTATGATGTAGCCATTGCCTATACCCATGTGGAAATGTAAAAGTGTTATTATGGACTTTTTCATGGGTCTCCTGAAGACGTCAAAGGGAAATAATGTGATATGGGTTGTGGTTGACCGACTCACCAAGACTGCCCATTTTATCGCTAGTCGGGAAGATCTCTCACTTGATCAACTTGCAAAGATATATGTGAAGGAAGTGGTGAGATTTCCCGGTGTTACAATCACAATTGTCTCCGACCATGACCCAAGGTTCACATCTAAATTCTAGAGGAGCCTACAACATTCTTTGAGTACTGAATTAAATTTTTGCACAGCCTATCACCCCCAAACTGATGGCCAGTCTGAAAGGACTATTCAGACGCTTGAAGATATTCTAAGAGCCTTCTTTTTAGAATTCAAAGGTGGATGGGATCAGCATATCCCATTGGTTGAGTTCTCATACAAAAATAGCTGCCACTCAAGTATTCAGATGGATCTGTATGGAGCTCTTTATGGAAAGCAATGTAGAACTCCAACCTGTTGGGATGAAATTGGAGAAAGAAAGCTACTTGGGCCTGATCTTGTTCAAGAGATGACCGAGAAGGTTCAAGTCATCCAGAAACACATCAAAGATGCTCAAAGTCGGCAAAAGAGATATGCTGACAACCATCGAAGGGACTTGGAGTTCGATGTTGGATATAAAGTCTTCCTTCAAATATCTCCATGGAAGAGAGTCATGCGATTCAGGAAGAAAGGGAAGCTAAGCCCAAGGTATATTGGCCCCTTTGAGATCCTTGACCGCATAGGAGCGGTGGCCTATCTTCTAGAACATCCAAAAAATATGGCTCATGTTCATGATGTGTTTCATGTACCACTACTAAGGAAGTTCATACGAGACCCCTCACATGTACTAAACTCAGAGGTGGTACAGCTAGAAGATGATCTCTCCTATGAGGAGCAGTCGGTAAAGATTTTGGAATGAAGTGATAAGGTTCTACGTAACAAGACAACCCATCTTGTCAAAGTGTTGTGTATGAACCATAAGTTTGAGGAAGCAACTTGGGAACTGGAAGAGGCAATGAAGGAGAAGTACCCTCACTTGTTTTTGTAAATTGAAATTTCGGGGGCGAAATTTCTTAAGGGGGGAAGAATGTATCGACACAATGTTTTTCAATGGAAAATACCCTTCTAATATTTATATCCTAAAATTACATGAAAACCCAAAATAATGAACTACTAAGTGATAAGTGACCTTTAAACATAAGTTTTTCACTCTTATGTTTTGAATTTTGGAAATCCGACATACACGGTTGTGTTCAAGAAGATTTTTGGATTCTAATGAAACAAAAATAATTTTTGGTGAATATTGACCTGCCCTTATGAATAGTAACATACCCTTATGAATAGTAATATGACCCTTATGAATAGTAAATCATCCAACATAAGAGTAACATTACCTATGAATAATAAAAGAAAATTTATACATCTTAGAAAGTGACTATTTGACCTTAGAAAATGTTTTTGGTATTTTATAAGTCATAAATAAATAATTATAGTTAATTAATTAATTTAAAAGAATACTTATTTCCCTAAAATGTATTCAGAAATTATTTAATCAATGTCTTATAGTTTATAGATAATTTTATAAGACCCTACGTAATTTTTGAAAGAACTATAAAATCAGTTTTAATATTAAAAACTGTTTTTTAAAGTAAATTATGATTTTAATAAATATTAAATTAATAATATTTATAAAATTATTTTTGAAAAATGGACTTCATTTTTTGATTCTACACTTTGAAAAAATGTTGGGGTAAATTTTTTGGGATTTTTCTGAGAAACATGAATTTTTGGTGAAAAGTAAAATACATTAATTTACTGAATAAATACAATATAATTAAAACCCACTATTCCTGACATCACAATTGATGTAAGCACCCAAATATATTAATCACATGCCGTTTTTTCTGTTCTTGATCGTTCAAGACACACTATTCCTTGTCTTAGGGGAAATTAATAAACTAATGAATTTTATATTAAGGAAACCCCTCTCCCCTCCACTATAACAGCCACCCTTCACTCCCTCTTTTCCTCACACCTCTCAAGCTCCAATACTTCACTAAACTCTACCCAAACATCTTCCCTAGCCCCTCCCCCATGTCCAAAATCTTCTGGTCTCATCAAAATACTAAGACTATCTTCCTTAAGGAGGATCTCAAGAGGAATATTTAAGAGGTAATTTCCCTCCATCTTCTCCTTTAATTTCTTTTATAGTTCTTGTTCCTTTACTGATCTCTCCCCACCTATATTCATCCAAATTGTTTTGTAACTCTAGTATTATAAATATAATGTTATTTTATGATTCTAATGTGATATTATATCACCTTACACCCTTTCCCTCTTCCTTTTATTTTATTAAAGAGAACGTTGTTCATGAGGTGCTAATTTATCACCTTCAAAAACAACATGCTCTCTTCTTCCATTTCTACCTTTAGATCTAGTCATGAAACCATTTTTATGCTTGAACCAGAATATTTTATATGTATTATTTTCTATTTTATGTTCTGGAAATACCCTATGGCCATATTAATAAGTTAAAAGTTAAAACAAGTTTGTTGTGATTGAAAAACCGCTCAAATTAACCCACTAAATCTTCGTTTGATTCTTATCTAATGATTCATCCACATAGATATAATGTGATTAATTATAAGATAATTTAATCTCCTTTAATCTCATTAATAACATGTTATATCAGTTCTGTATGTCTACTCATGTTCTACCCAAACTTCAATTTATGAATACAAGTGAACCACTCAAGAAGACCATAAAAACGAACATCCCCGAACAATGTTTTTAAACTCTATAAGTCATCCAAAGGAACATAATATGACATAATGAAAAAATAATTAACCCTATTAATGTACACATGGTTCTAGATTTCTAATTAATGAATATAATATCATTATATAGGATATTAAAGATAAGGAAGCATTCAGGTACAATGTAAGGGGAAATCTCGAACACAATTTTCTTTCTTCGGGTTCTCCCTCTTTCACTCCATTTTTGATATGGTTACTCCTCAAAGATCATATGTTCATAATTTACATTACTTTTATGGGATATAAATGTTTGTCACTGGTTTTTATGTCCATCAAAATGTTTTAAAAAAGAACTCTTCCTTTAAGAACACCCCTTTTACTTCTCACTCAAGGTGGACAGTTCTTCTAACATTTATGTTATTCACTCTTTCTTTTGGGAAACCAAAGCTTATGAATATGTCATTATGAGATTAAACCCATTACTTTTCATGGGTTCATTATTTTATTTTATGTTATATGTTCATTGTGGAAAGCATGATAAATGATAATGTTATGATGCGACGAGTGTGCCCGGAATTATATAGCGCAATATGGATGTTTTAATGTGATGGGTGTGCCCAGAATTATATAGCACTCCAATGAATTGGGTAAAGTGATGAATCTCATGAGTAAATGTGAAATGATTTGTGAAAAAGATGATAGCATGGTTCACAAGTATTAGTGGTTATTAACCACTAAGACATGATGTTTCATTTTTATGCATTGCCACACTTCATGTCTATTATTTATGCTCCTCTCATGTTCATGATCTTTTACCTATGTTATGTTTATGTTCACCCCATGATATGTTTGTCTTATCTATCCTCTTACTGGGCTTTTACCTCACCCTTTTTGTTGTATATCCTAAGGTGGCTACATGTACTAAGGAGAGGAAAACTTCCAATAAGAATCTATACAAGAAGAAATTAAAAGAATGTTTGTGCTTGATGTTGTATTTGTTATGTGTGGTCCTAGTTTTCCCAAGATACTAAACCTTTGGATCCTCTATGTTTAATTATATTATGTTGTTTATCTTTTAAATGATATAATAGTAATGTAAGAAATGGCCGGGTCGCTATATATTTCATAATTATTATAACAAAGACACCCTTGATAAAATATTGAATTGAAAAAAAATCCTTGAGTCCAAACACAATAACATTAATAATTAATCTAATTCAATAATAATAGAATACATTTGACCAAGAATCGTTAGCTAATTTTTGGGTATATTCTTTTAACACTCAAGACGTTAATTTTCATAGGGTCCTATGTCAATTCAGTTGAATCATTATATAATTGAATCATTTTTATTTCCATTGAAATCAAAGTCATGGTGTGATTTCTATCCAATAATGTATCTAACTACCTATACTTTTATGAAAACAAAAGGGTTTTTATTTCTTCCATTATCATATGTGGGAGGATCCTTCTTTCTTGTCTTTCCCTTATCCATAAATTTCCTTACAATCCACTTCATCATTTTATTCAATTTGAAACCATAATACATAAGGAATTAAACATCTATTTTGTTAGAACATGATATTATTTCTTTAAATGTTGAGAATGTTTGGGATACTATTTACCTTCAAAAGGTTTTCTTAAAACTATCAAAGAAATGATCATTTATACAGTTGGGATTATATGTATTAATAGGGTTCCTAATTATAATTATAGGTTATGTTTCAAAATGATAGAATATACTAGATTTGATCATATTATTTGGAAACATAATGTATAATCCCAAATACTATGAAATACATAATAAAAATTAAAATATTCCTTAAAAGCTAATCTTTTAATCATAAACATGAATTATTTTTGGATACCTCTTTTTTTCATATCCTTCATTATATTATGTAATGAAAACCATATGAATCCTATATATATCCCCTATTTATTTCAAACCACATATTTAATATTGATACTTTTCATGTTCCAATTAATTCTCATGTGATGTTCGACAATCCTTTTTCAGACTTATTAACACTACGTACATTTTTGCTAAAACCATGTCCACCTATAGTATTCAAACAATGATTTTTTCTAGGAAAATCTAAATAATATCATCCTAAAAATACATTATGATATTCATTCTTAAATTATATCATAGGGTTATGTATCATAGTCAATTATTTCCTTAATCATGCTACCAAGGATTTAAATGAACTTACTATAATACCAACTCTAACGACACGAACCCCAGTAGCCCAGAGCCATTTTCTTATTAACTACATTTGAATAAGATAAAAATAACTACATCCTTAATGACCTAAAATATTATCATTTTTAGAAAATTTATACATACATGAAACCCATTTTACATTAGGAAAACAAAAAAAATCCATAAAAATATAAAAATAAAGAATCCTTGATGCATCATGCAAGAGTAAATCATCATATCCTATGTGTAAGAAAAAAATAATGGAGAGATCAAATTTTTTAAAGGGTAAATTATAGTGGATTGTATCATAAATCAAAAAATAATAATGAACATGTAATGATAAATGACTAAAACACATTATAATTAATCAAGAACTTGATCTTAATATGATATGAATAAATGACAATCAAATAATTTTATAATAATAATAACATGATCTTGATGCGTAACCCTGGATATTGGAACTGGTAAAAATCTCATGGAATATAACTTATTAATGAATGCATAATTTAAGACATCTGAACTATCATAATCTATCCTCCAGATAGACACTATCAAGATCTATCCTCAAGACAGTTTATGTATATTGGCATAAGCCTATCTAAGATGGAAAATTTATTTGTTTCATGAGACCTAACACAGAATCAAGTTGATATATCCATTTTGGAAACACCCATAATTTAATTTAAATATACTTAATCATATATCAAATTATTAATTCAATTCACAATATTTTTCCTTATCGTCAAAATATATACTTTGTAAATGATACATATTTATCAATATTTCCCCAATAAATAATATATATTACAATGTGAAAAAATATAATATTAAAATGGTAAACAATTTAGGAAATAATCATATACATTATATAATAATTTTGAAATTGAAATGATTTGTAATTTCAAATGAAAAATTGTTACAAGAAAGTGATTTTTTTAATTGAATATTAATTATCAAAAGGGAATGTGAGACTGTATAATAACTTTTACGACTTCCTAATTTTCAAGTAAAATACCATTAGAATAGATAATTTAGTGTGAAACACAAAATATCATGAATTATGAATGAATAATGATATTAAATTTCAAATTGTAATTATATACAACATATAAATGTGAATTGGTTCATAAAAACATATAAGTCTCAGAGGAATATAAATTAAGATGATATCACTTACCTCATGAAAATTTTTGGTTGAACATTATTTAACTTCCTCCAAAATGGTTATAAACTTGATATTAAGTTATAAAAAATAATATTTTTTTATTATATGATATATTATTCTTTTATAATGTCTTATCTCACATTCATAAATAATTTTCCATTATTTTCTTTATTTCTAGTGTTAATTGACTCATTTTCTCATGTATGTTCTCTCATGAATGATCATGTTACTACAAATAATACATTATTTTCCAAATACCCTAAATAAAAATAATGACATGTTTATTATATATTTACATCAATTCTAAATTTAAAACAAATCACAAAATATTATTATGAAAAATGATGTATGGTAGGATCATGAAGAATGGAGAACATATATACAAATCAGAAACATTATCATTTCTCAATGATATTTAAATAAATGGAGAAAGATAAATTATTACATTGAAAAATTATATTAATATAATTAATACCATATTATATAATTATATATTTCTTACATGTGGTGTGGTGATGGAATGAGAGTCATGTAACTTCAGGAAAGCGGTAGTCCACACATAGATGAATGACTTTTTCATCATTCATTGTGTGAAAACATAAGAAAAGTTAATGGTATGTTATATTAATTGAATTATAAATATCTAATTAATATAAAAAATTATCTCAATTATAACACATATTATCATTATCAGTTTTCCTTATCACTTTCTTTGTTGACCTATAGTGAATGATGAATCACATGGCTTCACAGGGTGGTAGTTTGTCGTACATATGAGAGATGTTATCATATCTCCTAAAATTCGAATTAATAAGGAATACATGATATAATTCAAAAACATGTATATTTATTTTATATAAAAAATATATATAATTTATATCAATCATCATATCCAACTGTGAGAGATGGAAATGGAAAAACGAATTATATAGGTTCACAAGGCGATGGTCCTCCATACGTAGGAAAGACAAGTTTTTAACCCATATGATGGATGAATAAATAGATTTAAGTCGGAAAATTAATCTAAAATCATTATATTATATGTAATATAATTATTCTATCATATAAGTGTTTATTAAATAAATTTTTATTTGGTGGATAATGACATAAAATAAAGAAACTCATTGAAGAACATTACGTCTTTATCAGGTATCCTTCTTAGGCATTTAGTAATGACTTCCGAATATGGATTAATGGAAAAAATAAGGCTTATAGGATAGGGGAGTAATTTTTAAAATTAATTTTTGAATTTCATGGCTGAACCCATGTGGTTATTAGGTGAGAAGAAGTGAGGGTAGTGAGATTCCTTTTATAATTGAGCATGAGTGCCATTATTGTAAATACAAAATAGTCTTCACTATTAAGAGGTCTGGCTTACCTATTGTGTCCCAGAATTGGTAAATATTGTTTTATAGGGTTTATTTAGTCACGAAACACCTCCAAAACAATAAATAAACACATTTTTGTATTATTTCAATCTTTGGTCCTTTTGTTTACTCAATTTTACATTTTTAGTTTTTTTACCACAAAAACTTATATCTTCTTTTAACTTTTTATTTTATACTTTATAACTAAATTATAGTGAGTATTATTATATTATCATGCATTATTATTCTAAATATTCAGTCCATTTTTATCAAATATAATATTAATGTGTGTTGAAAATTAATTTTCACACAAGCACATCTAACAGTTGAAAATACAGTTTCGATGATAGCACTACTAACACAGCTTTTACTTTTTAATAGTCAATATAGTCATTATAAACGAACACGTGGTTGAAGAATGGAACAAATTTTATATTTATTAACATTAAAAAATAAATTTAAATAAGATATTGTTTTTAGTTATTTTCATCCATTCAAAAAAATAAAATTTATTATAAAATAAAATAAATTTCAATTTTGAATTTATTCAATAATTTGAGTTTGAAAATAAAAAGATAATAATATAATTATGTTTTTTAATTTTAAAACATGTGAAATCCAATATAATATTTCAAAAAAATGGAGAAAAATAATTCATTCCATTTACTTCACACTTTACACTTTTTGTATCATTTATTTTATATTATTGTTAAACAAATAATTCATACGTTGGAATTTTGTAACAATTTAAAGTCATTATTTCATTTCTGAAATTTTAAAATAAATTATAATGGTAAATAATCTTATATATTTGAAAATAATATTTTTAATAGAATATATGTTTCTTTTCATCTCAATGCAGATGCTTTATCGATATTAAAAACAAGGAAGGTACCTTTATTGTCTTATTCATTACTTAACATGTTATTTAGATCAAATTAATTGAATAATATCCGAATAACTAATAAATATAGATATGAATGAGTTATGGGAATAAATGTTTCCAAAAAATGGTTGTTGAAAATGAGGAAAGATTATTTTACCCCTAATATATTATGTTTAACCCCCGATGAACTCGTTTTTACCTAAATCTCAGTAATTATTTTTACATATTTTAACTTATAAATTTTTTACAAAATAAATTAGAAGTATTTATATAATATAAAATATTTTTATTCCAAATATGGATTCTTAGTGGAAAAATTCAGCCCATATAAGTGAAATAATTTAATTAAAAAATATTTCCCCAGATATGTTGAGAAAGGAGGATTTTAATGTGAATATAGTTTTCATATTACAAAGATACTATATCAAAATTATATATAAAAATGGTTCCAATGACTTAAATGGGATAAATTTATATAAAATTTAAATGTTTTTACTCTAAAATGAATTCTTATTATAATTTAAATGTGCAAATTAATTATATAAAAAAGAGGTATTGAATAAAAATCTAGTATTTTTCAATTTTCATAAAAAAAATCTTCTCAGAAAAATACCAAACATTCACCTGAAGATAATTTTTATATACCCATTTAAAAATATAATTTTATTCTTCCTTATAAATTTTATAAAATTGGTAGAAAAATAATTTAAATTATTTGTACAAAGAGCGACTAAACTATGTTTTGTTTACAACCAAAATTAAATGAATTACAGTTTTTCGATGACATTACAATTATTCTAAAATAAATATATTGAAAATCCTTGTGATTTGTATTCTCCCAACCATAAATAAATAACATCCTCTAAATTAAAAATTGGTATTGGTAATCAATAGTTTTAAATTTGAGTATTATTTTTATTAAAACTCACATCGTTAAAGGAGTTTAGAAAACATCCCTTTAAGAAGAGATAAAGGGTAGTGAAACAGTTATTTTGAATAATAAAATAACAAGGTTTCGTAGTAGGTCAATAATGGTTGGAAATGAAAAAACAGACATGGATTAGAAATATTATACTCAAATAGTGTTGAAGAGTGAAAGATATCATTAATCATAATAAAAATGTTATTCCAGAGAAGATTAATGATGTAAAACCGATAAACTAAATAGGTTTGAAAATGGCCATTTGTATAATAAAAAAGATTAATATTATAAAATTTTATTTAGGATCCTTTTCATAGAGTTAATGAAGTTTTTTTGATGATATATAACTATAAGATTTCATTTAATTTCACAAGAACAATCTCATCATCTGGTTATGCATTGATCGGTTATAGTACATAACATTCCACAGGAAATGAAGATAAACAGATTATACCTGATGTTCTAATAGATAAAAATATCTATATTAGATTGATAATTCATTCATTTGATCTCAATTTATCAATATAAAAAATGGTTAGAATATATTATCCAATATTATAAAATGGTCATACGGTGAAGTACTACATTATTCTCTAAAATCTCATCCAATATTAAACTAAAATAATTTAAAAAATGGTCAATCATCTGAAAATTTCAAAATATTATGATTCACAACATCAAAATTAGGGTCAGAATATTTATAAAATAGACATTCCATTAATATGTCAAACAACAAGAAGGAGGTTTTAATTATCTCATACCAAACATTTGAAGAACTTCACCATGTATTTTATTGAAATATAGTCCTATCCTAAATTACTATAAGTAAATATTGAAAACATGAATGAGTAATTATTTATTAATAATATATATATATATATATATTCCATAAATTAAAAAAATATTTAAACACCCTCAAGAAAAAATCACTTTTTCAATAAATCGATAATCAATTCCATGGTAGTCCGTAATATCTAATTTAGATTATCCATATTAATATTATCATTATCCCAAAATCATTTTCTCAACATTATGTACAAATTGAGGGTTATATTTACCTTAATATTTTTCTATACAATTAGGAAAACATTTTATAAAATCATTTTTTCTAGTCATTTGTGTTGTTCAACACAGACTTTAAACCCCTTAAGGAAAATTTATTGCATTAAAATAATTTAATATTTTAAAATTATCCAAAATATGAAATTATGTATAAAATACTCTAATGATATAAATCTATAATCCCAAAACATTTACATTAGTCATTCCTTTTAATCTATGGTAATAGAATTTTCTTGATCAGAATTTAGTAGCTCATTTTGGGGTATATTTCATTAACTTTTGATAATTATTTATGTAGTGTCCCATCTCATTGTAGTTAAATTATGTTACATTGGAAATCTTTTCCTTTCTTTTTCAATCACAAGAATTATGTCATTTAACTCCACATATATAAAAAATCACATTCCTTTTAATCATGTGCCTTACTGATTCATTCCACAATTACCAAATGTAGGAAAATCATTCTTTTCTTCCATCCAATATCCACCATTTTTCTATCTGTCCTTTTTATTCGGCACTTCTCCTTGGTATTATAATATATAGAAAATTCATTGTATGTATATTATGCATATTAAAATATTTCATCATATCATGAGAATGATTGGGAGACTAGTTAACTTATAAATATTAGATTAAAACTATCAATGAAATGATTATTATAACACTTTGGATAATTTTATATGGTACAATTCACATTCTATTTCATATGAAATATTTATAAATTATGACATACACTAGAGGATTTAACATCAAAGAGTCTAACACCCAATATTGAAATAAAAATATAAACATAAATATGGATTCTCTTGAGATATATCTATTTACTAACCCTTTATAATGGTTTCTAAAGAAAATGAGGATAATACTAAGAATATCCACTAGGAGTGTCCAACTAGTTATGTAGTAAGGTACATATTCATGCACCATATTGGGATTGAGTCAATACCAACGTTATTTTTAATATTTATTACTCCATGGAACCAATATGATAATACCATGTCAACCTGTAATATACAAACAAAGATGTATTTCAACGAAAAACCGAAAATAATTTATTTAACAAACATTATTATTATTTTTTATTCTTATTATAAAATTATGTTATTAGGATACATTTCCTAGTCTATGATTTCCTTATTTTTGTTCTCATGGGTTCTACTAAACCTTCTATGATACAAATTGGTATCACTCAGATCCCAGTAGCAAGGAGCCAATGCCTTACTTATTACATTTGAATAATATTAAAGGAATGAAATCTATATGGACTGAGAAGATTAGAGATTCTAGAATACAGGTTATATACATGATACCGACTAACCAATGGAAAAATGAAATAAAACATAACAATTGTAAAAATTATGCATCCTTAAAAATCATTCCAAGAATTCTTCTGTATATATCCAGGGTAATGGAAATAAAATAATGGTGAACATAAATTCTTGGTAAGAGTTTTGTAATGACAAATAATTCATGAATTAAGAAATAATCTATAATATGTAATGGTAAATTACTATAACACATTCTAATTAATCTATAAATAGAGGATAACATGGTAGGAATAAAAGATGATCAAATAATTTCATATTAATAATCACATGATCTTGAATCATCAAATTGAATATTATAACAAATAAAATAATTACATATAACTTTTTTAATTCTTGAATGCAGATTTTGTTACATATAAAATATCATGATATATCATAAAGACAGTTACTGTGAAGATCTATCCCAAATATAATATATGTTATTCAGTAGAAAGTTTTCTGATTTTGCCAAATTATTTGAATCACAACACAAATTGATGCCTCAAGGAGAAATAAAAATTCATATCCCTACTCATCAATTCATGTCAAAATAATTACTCATATATTTAATTATTGATTTAATTCATAAAAATGTTCCTTATCATCAAAACACATTATAGATTGATAGATATGTATTTATCAATATTTACCAAAAAAAATCAAAAAATCATCAATATAAATACCTTATATAAAAATGGTAATCATTTTATGAAATAATAATATACATTATAAAAGAAATTTATGTTTAAAATAAATAGAATTTTTAATAAAATATGATTACAGGAAAGTAACTATTTCAAGAAAATGATTACAATCCCAATAGGATTTGAGAATGTGCAATAACTATTACCACTTAGTAATTTTCAATTCAAATCCCATTAGATGTGATTTTTGAGACTGAAACCAAAAATACCATAAATAATGAATGAATTGTGATATTGAATGTCAAATGGAAAACAAATACACAACCTGAAATTGAATTGGTGCATAAAGAAAATAAGTCTGAATGAAATGTAAATATAGAATAAATATTTTACCCCACGCTTCATTTTGGTTGATTTTATTTAAATAATGTATAATGATTTTTAAATAGTTAATAATTTATAATATAACAATATAAATGTTTATGATAACATATAGTTTTATTTTATAACATTTGTTCACACATTAGTTAAAAATATTTCATTATTTTCATTATTTATGATATTAATTGCTTGATTTTATCATTCAGGTTTTTCCAAAAATGATCCTACTCATGCACATATTACATATTTTCATATCAAAAATCATTATAATCAAGATATAATATATATATTTTTACAGAAATTTTATTTTAAAAAAATCATTAAATACGGTTATGAAAAATGATGTATGTTAGGATCAAATAGATCATAGGACATACAAACAAATAAGTAACGTTCTTAATTTTCAATTATCACTATGGAAAGGAGTTAAGTAATATTCTAAAATTCAAGATTGATCATAATATCACTAATAAAAGATTTTATACAAATAAATTCCATCCACGTGGTGTGGTGATGGGAAAGGAGTCACGTCCCTTCATGAAAGGGATTTTCTATACGCACATGAACGCCATTATCTTCTTTCATTGAGTGAATATGTAAGAAAAAATATGGTATATTATCTTTCCAGAATAATATATGTGTCTATAGTAATATAATTATTTCATTTAATAGTATTCAATCACTAACATGTTCCCTTATCACCTACAATTAATTTGTTATTAAACAAAAAATCACATTGTTTTGTGAGGCAGTTGTCTATTGTACACATGAGCGACATAATGATGTCTCTTAAACAATATAATGTAATAAGGTATATATGAAATCATGAATAAAGATCTATAATTATCTTATATATATATATATATATCAAATATATACTTTAAATCCATCATCGTACCCAACCTAGAGTGGTGGAAATGAAAAAATGAACGACATCGGTTCGCAAGGAGGTAGTATGTCATGCCCATAAAATATGATTTTGTAGTCCATTTAATGGCTGTGGAGATGGATTTAGGTTATGCAATAATTATAATATAATCAAAATATAAAGCATATATTTATATTATTATATCAACATTGTTTAATAAAAATTTAATGAGCTGGAGAATGATATAAAATATAGATGTCATTGAAGATCATTATCTCTTCTTAGGGTATCCTCCTTGGGTTTGCACTAAAGGCTTCCTTGGTTGAGTTGATTCCCAATACTAGGATTCTCTTATGTCGTGATGTATTTTTCTTATGTTACTTTGGTTGGTATTGGTATAATTAAAGTGGTTTTATGTTCTAAAGAAGTGAGGTGAGTGAGTGTGTTTTTATAATTATGGTGAAGCATCATATTTGTAAATACCCAACAGTATTCACTATTTGGAGGTATCCCTTATATTATGTTCCAATTAAATAGGAAAATAATTGATTAGAAGTTATTTTTGGGAAACACCATTACCACACAATATAAACTCATTTTTTATTATTTCATTCATTAGTCTTTATGTTTTATCAATTTTACCCTTCTAGTTTGTTTACCAGGATAACACACACACACACACATATATTAACTATGTTAATTTATACTTTCTTCTAAATTAAAGTGATCCTTATTATATAATTTGACCCCATGTATTATAAATAGTAAATCCATTTTATAAAATAAAAATTTAATGTTTTTTAATATTAATTTTTACAAAAGCGTGTGTAATGTGAAAAATATCATTTTAACATTAACCATGCAAAAACATATATTAATATTCAGTGTTCAATATAGTGATTATTTTAGAAAATTGGTCCATGAATGGAAATTAATTTATATTTATTAATATTCAAAAATAACTTTTATGAATACTGTAATTTTAATAAATTTAATTAATTAAATAAAATATTCATTATAATAAACTAACCTTAATGTCAATTTTGACTTTATTGAATTAATTTAAGTTTAAAAATATCAATACAGTAATTGAATTAAACTATATTATTTTAACACATATTTTAATTTATATAATCATTTCAAAATTAAGTGAACTCAATGATTCAATCAATTTAAATCATTTTTTACATTTTTAGTATCATTTATTTTATTTTATGAGTAAATAATAATTCCTATATAGCTATTTCATTATCATTTAAAGTTATTATTTCATATATTAAAATTTAAAATAAAATTCAATGATAAAAAAATCATATATATTTCAAAATACTATTTTTAATGGAACATATGAGGTATTTTTGTCCCTATCCCAAATCATTATATATAAAAAAGCAAGAAGGTTCCTTTTTAGTATTTTTCAGATACATAAATTATTATATAGGTCATATTCATGGAATATTATCCTAATAACTCATAAAAATCGAGATAATGTTCTTAATGTTTTAACTTCTTACATTCAATTGGTGTTTTACAATTTTGTAGGTTATATTACCCGATATCAATTAAATTTAAATCCTCAATAAACTCATTTTTTACATTAACCTTGATGATTAATTGTAAATATTTTCACTAATCATTATATTAAGAAATTATGTTGAAATTATTATAATTTTGTTTTCTAATTCCTAATATTGTTTCTATTTTTTAAAATACATGTAAAATAAGTGGTATAATTTAATTAAAATTAATTCGGATGACACATAAAAAAAGTTGAGTTTTAATATTAAAATGTTATAAAATGTACAATTTATTTATATTTAAATTGTATATAAAAAGTACTAACATGACATAAATTTTATTAATTTATATAAAATTGAACAAATTTTACATTAAAAAAAATTAAAAATATAATTACCATTTTAAAATAAATATTTTGTTTTGTCTCGGGGTGTTACAGAGTACATAACTGTGCAGTGAAACTATTTCTATCATTAAGAACAATTATTGTTGTCTGTAACTTTGTATCAATTATGGGAATATGAATAAGTTATTATTAAGTGTAGTAAACCATTTCCTTGGATTGAATATCTATTTTATTAGTAGTGAAAATTACATTGGTTCTCAAATATTCATATCTATTTGGGATATCCAAAATTCCTAGTTAAGAAGATTAATATTATGAAGATAGTGTTTTGCAGAATATATGGTCTTTGGATAGATGAATATTATAGAAGTGTAAATGTATCTCATGGATAAAATAATCCTCTCATAACCAAGTTTTTATTTCATGCTATTCATTAATGAAATCCTCATTTGCCCACCGACCTTAGAGAAGCATGCCATTCATCTTGAGAAGTTCCTATGATTTTTTCAATAACATTATCGGTATTCAAAAACATTTGAACATAGAATATTCAATTATAGAAGTGGAATTATTATTTCTTGTTTCTCATAGACCAGAATATTAATTGATCTACAGAATTAGTATGCTATGATATCCTAGACACATCCCCAGAAAGTGTTTTAGATCAGAATGTTTTAGGGTTTATGTGGGTAATATATGTATTTTTTTCGATAACATATCTTGTTTATTAATAGTTATGATTATAGAAGGGGTGATAATTTAGTAGTTGGGGTAGTTTACCGATGATTTTATTGAGCTTTAGAGGATATTGACTAAATCTAATTTTTAGATTCTTCAAGAGACTATGGTTGGATTTCCATATTTTTTGATGAATTAAGTGTTAGTGTGGGGGAATTTTTGAGTATGATAGATTTGGTAGTAAATTTTGGGTCACATTAATTATTCCCATATTATAAATAATATCCTACCCAAGAGTGTGATCTTACAGCACTGGTCCATGATATTATGTTTTGATAACACTATCTCTTTTCGAATTGGTTTATTTTTGATCCAGACCACATGAGTCTATATTATATATTCATAATGTAGGGATTTAAATTTGAGGCATTGTAACTGGGTGGAGTACCTAAAAGAATTATCATTTGAGATGGATTATGAACTATGTAATTTTAATGTTACTACTCATTCTCTTGGATGCATGAAATTGGTAGCTCCATATTTTAGTAAACATCATTTGGTGGTAAAGTGGTTCCTATTGAGTTTTTTTTTCTGATTGGAGGATGTATTTTTTCAATAACCAGTGATAAATGGAATGTGGCTCATTATTGGTCACATAATCATTAGTATACCGGGTGATGGAAAATAATGATTCATCCCCCATGAATGTGTTGTAACGTGGGATAATCTAATTAGTGGTGACCCGATACCTGGGCGGTTTAGATATGAAGATGATGTGATCTTAGTACAAGGGAGAGTTGTAGTGTATATATCAATTAAGTAAGAATTGATGATAAATTTACATACCCAAAAGTGGATGATTCATACGGTTGGAGAACATATATACTCTTTTCATGGGTGAAAAATACGATGGACAAGGATGAAGAGAGATATTACTAGAATAATATCTCAATGCCATACCTATCAGGTGAACAATTTAGAGCACAAGTATCTGGGTGGTTTTATCTGGATAATTTATTTAACATTGTGGTTAAGGTAAGATTTCATGATGGATACTATGATGGGGTTAAAAAGAAGAATGATGAGTCATAATTTCATTTGGGGGATTGTTCACTAGTTGGTGAATGTTCCTAATTTCGTACCAATTTGAGTGACACTATTTGATGATTCCATCACCATATCAGACATGGATACAAATATTATGTATTTATTTTGGAAAGTGTATTAAATGTTTTTAATGAATTTGTTAATGTTATACAAAACATATTATGTATGGAAATAATGATATAGGGATAAGATGACTAGTATTCTTGATTATATTATCTATTCATGTTCCATGGACTTTGGTGGAGAATGGGATGAGAACACATCCTTATAGGAGCTTGCTTATAATAAGATTTTCTTGGATTCTATTCATATGAAATAATTTTTGGATCTATATTGATGTTTTTGTTTCAGGTCACTATGTTGTATGGCGCGTCATTAGTTATTGGGGGCAGGTACAATGCTAGAGACCTCAAACATAATGTTTTTTATTAATAAGTTGTTTGTGAAATCTCAAAGTAAGAAATAATCATATACTAACCAATGGATAGAAAAATTGGAGTGAAATTTTGGTAAATGGGGTTTCTTATGGGTTTCGTCATCATTATTTAATTATTGTTTTAAAAATCATTTGATTATGATGTTGTAGTCTGGTGGGATTTTTAGATCCCCAAATATATCATTGATGTGTCTTACCAACTAAAAATAACTCCATGTTATTTAGGTATTCATGCTGTGTTCAATATTTCATAAATTTTGAGATTAATTGATAATGCATTTAATGATATTGACTATTAGGTTATTGAGTTAGATGATTATTCATTATTTATTGAGTATCTGGTGTAAATTATAGATTAGAACAATATGGTGTTCAGGGAAATCATTTTTCACTCTTTAGATTTAATGTCAACCTAGTCAGATTCAAGAGGACACTTTGAAGATTGAATTTGATGTATGATCTTAATGGCTTGATCTTTTTGAATAATGTCTCTATAGACATATCATTAGGATGATATTTCATTATAGGGTGTTTGATCCCACAAACATTAATGCACTATACATCCTTAAAGGATATAAGTGAAAACCCCCAATTTTTATACACATTGGGTTCTAGTTTATAAGTCTCATTTGAGATAATTTCGAAAATATCATTTATATTTTTATTTTTATGAATAGAATATTTTATTTTTAAGGGAAAAATATTTCAACTTATATAGAAAATAGTATTTAGATTTTTGTAATGTTAACTCCTTGTTTTCAGATATGTGGTAAGTGTAAACCAGCCACCATGCAATAGTGAGAGTAATTTGATGTAGCGGTGTAATAGAAACATGATTTTTACAAAGGTTATGTAAGGTTGACTACCTTTTTCAAAAGGATTCATAAATTTAATCATTATTTCTCGAAGCATCCATAACTTTAAACATATTCATGTGTAATATCATACTCAAGTTTCATAAAGGTAACTCTGAATTCATAATGGATATACAATGGTAAGCGAGTTCCATGAGAGGACATTTTTGAGAGTATGAAATGATTATAGTTAAAAATCATTACACTCAAGTGATATCTATGATATATATGAGGGTAATGTAATGTTACCCATAAAAACATATATTTTATAAAATAGTTGATTTTATAACCTAATTTTCAATCCTCTTTATCCTAGATCTAACCTGTGACATAACATTGTAATTTTAGAAGCCTATAATCATTGATAATTAGATATATTCTCTAATTAATTTTTTTAATCATATTTTTTATTTTTAATACCTTTTGTATTCTATATTTTATGAAATAAAAAATGAAATGGTGGTTTTAATTTGGGGATTTCATTATGGGTAACTAGATTTTTTTTCATAATAAACACTCAAACCGTGCATCGTTTTATTCATGATATCCTATTGAGTTTTAGAATCCAATATTCTCTTAGTATAAGACCTTTTATGTTATACACAGAAAATACATGTTATCATTATTTCTTCTAGAAATACTATAACCCTCTCTATCATCTATATCAATGAGAGAAACGTTTTTGAATTGATAAATACCATCTTTGGATATATAAATTATTGTCTCCTTATTTAATTATTAATTTTGAATTAATATTCCATAATCGTTGCAGAAAATTTAAAATATATATTAAAAGATAATAACCCATAAATATCTAAAAGTAAAAAAAAATTATTATAAACATTATATATTATATGAGAGTGATAAAATATCATCACGTGATGAATTTTCAATTATTATTGGATAATGAAATGATGAGTTTATGAAATCTATTAAATAAATAACATGAAAATTATATTAGAGAAAAAAATTTGTCACATGTGGTGTTTATATTTACTTAATAAATAAAATAATTTGAATTCGTTCTAGGAATATAAAGAGGGGGATTTGATTCTTTTGATAAACAAGCATTTTTTGCATACTGATTTCATAGAGAAATTTGGTTCATAACAGTTTAAAGAATAATATAGGAAGTTCATTATCATTTGGGTAAGTTTTGTTTTATTTTTCCACTTATATTATTCTTGTTTTAGCAGATTTGGTTTGAAAATTCCATGTTTTTATCATATTTGTGTTGGAGTGTGTCTGTATCCTCTGAGACCCAAATATATTACTTGATTCTGCGATGATGTTAGTGTAGCATGATAGATTAAATATGATTTTGGACACATATATTTTCATGTGGATACTGATTGTCATTATGGCATGAAATGCTCTAAAATTACATTATTAACCATGTTTTCTGTGATGACCAATATGTTAGACACATTTATTTTGTAGTAGAAATTGCTAGACCATCATGATATGGTAATCTATTAGAGAGAGAGTTCACATGGAATGTGGGATGATGATTATGTACCAGAAAAATGGTGCAGTTATGAATGACTATATTCTAGACCCATGGTAGTGTCATTGTGGTACAATGACCTTGTTTCCAAATCCATGGAAGATAGAAGAGATGTTTACCTTGAAGCTTGACATGTGATATAAGAGATATGTGATAACCATTTGACCTAATTCAAATGAATTCCATGGGACTGTCGAGTGATAATTTGACCATACATATTGTTATCTATGGGTCACATATGATATCTAATTGATTATAACTCTTTTATGGAGCAATGGTAGGTACTTTTGATCCCTGTGTCTGTTAGGTTTGCATACGATTTTTCAATTTATGATTGTTTATTCATTATTACACAGTAATTTTTATAAGTTAATACACTTGTTGTACCTTTAAAAACATATTAAGGATTCATTGGTGATAACTTACTTGGATTTATTAGATACCCCTACACATACATCTCAATTAACATGGATACAACATGATTTAGGATCCATGCATGGGAAATGGACCTACACCATATAGTTGACCTATGGACAATATTTTAGGTACCTAGACATGGATAGAATCAGAATCATTCCACAATGATTCTTTTTTTATTATTCCTTGAATAATGTAATTTAAATTTACTCATATGGATCTCTATTTGTGTATTTCTATAGAATGGATTCTATATGTTATTTAATTATTATACATAGTCTTCCTATTGATATTATCATCATTTTACTGTGTTTATTTTGTATGGATATGATTACCAAGGGTATAATCACTACACTAATAGCATTTTAACCATTTCCATTAATCATTAGCCTCTTACATATGAGGAGGAATGAATAATGTGTATCAGACATATGAGTTGGTCATGATAATTTGGGTAGGGGTGTTACACTTCATAACTATACTCACATATTGATTATATCATATTCTAATAAATTTTTATTTAGCCTATATATAAGTGATGTTATATAGATTAATCATAGATTAATACATAAAAATATTTATCGGTAATATTGAATTTCCATTATGAATAATTCAATGGAATGGTAATATTTTTTTCAAATTACCTAGATATTTCCATTGTTTAGTTATGATTTACCAAAAAAGAACATTATATGATTTATATTTATGAATCAAAATAAAAATACAGTGAAAAAACATTGAAAATCATATTTAATATTTAAATCTTAATTCATGTAACATTAGTAGTCATGGAATGATTCATGTTTTACTGATAAACCTGAACCAACATCGGCCCTTTGAAACTTGTGTGAAACAAATGAAAATATTAACATATGATGTTGAAAATAAATTATAATTAACTATTACATTTATAAAAAATGATTATCATTGTGGGGTAATAAGTTAATATATATGTATAAAATTCATGAATGATTTAGTAGAATGGTTTTGTTTATTATAATATCATTTTTAGAACTTTTAAGGAAGTCGAGTGTTTTGGAAAAGGGTTTCATATATATTTCAATTAATTGAGAAATGTTTCTATATTCAACATATATTCATAATTTATATGTTCTGGTTATTTCCCAATGGCCAATAATATCATTATTAACTAATATTTCATCAATTTTACAAGTCTTTCCATAAACATTGCTTTATACTATTTGATTTCCTTTCATTCCAACGCATCAAGGCTTCTCCTTCTCAAAATTTTCCTTTAGTGAGACATGTTTTATTTTATTAGAATTTTTGTATATGGTCTATATACAACCTTTTTATTTACTATATCATTATTATATTTATAATAATGGGATTAAATGTCCCATTTGAAATCATCTATTTTTATATATTAATATGTTTCTAAAGTCGTAATGGGTTTTCGTTCCAATCACATTTTCAATTTCACATTGATATGACTAAATGACCACGAGGGGATATTGTTTCATATTTATCTCAAAACCAAACATTATTTTCTCTTGATATGGTAATTCATGAGAGTTTCATGTCCATAAAAAATATCACCTTCCCTATGTTCAAAAATCAGTTGATTTGATTCTTGTAAAAAAAATTGATCTTACCTCTTATTTTTGGTTAGGATGATTTCTCCTCCAATACTATATTCTTCATTCCCACATATTTTTTAGATTATAATTTCGAAAGTCTAATTGATTTATTTGTTTTTATCATGGGGACGACCATGACCTTTACACCTTAATCTAGACTGTTAAACACATAGTTTAGATACTATCTTCAATATAATCTGTAGATTCAAGGACATAAAAATTATATAATTACAAAAACTAAATAAAATATATCATTGCATATATTCCAATGCCTTTTTAGGTTTATATATATATATATAGTAAGAAATTTATTCTAATAAACCCATTTTCATTTTATCAAGAAGAGATATTTTTTAATTTAATTTGTGAATTATTAATTAATAATGATTCTTCAGTATCTACAACAAATTATTTCACACATGTTATCCTTAAAAACATATAACACGTACTAATTTTATACTTACCCTGGGTAATGGAAATATAATAATGGGTGAGATTAAATTCTAGGTAACTGAAACATTTAATAGTTGAGGTTTGAAAACCTAAAACAGAAAAATCATAATACGGTGGGGGTAAATAATTTAGATAATGTTATAATCAACTAAAACTGATAGCATTCAATATATATGAAAAAAAATATACCAATAGAATCTAATATTATTCTAATTTAATGAAAAATTTTATCCATTAATAAATAATTGTATGGTTTTATAAGAATACACTATATTGATATCAGGAGTAATATAGAAAAAAAAATGATGGTTTTTTGTCTTGTGATTCCAATTAATTCATTGAGGGTCCATATAATGTTGAGGATCGATATCACATTTTATATCCAATTCATTCACCATAATATTTAGTAGACATTTTATAAAATTCCCTAAGGAACATATAAATAAATATAAACATAGATATAGGTTTAATGAAAACTATATAATTTCAAAACAAAATAAACAAGGGTGTGTAGTAAAATATCATAAATAATTTAAGTATTTCTCTATCCAATAAATAATTATAATTATGAAGAAAACACCCATCAATATAATTTTTAAAAAATGAGTTGTTCTCACTCTATAGGGTAATGTTAATATATTTATTTATATACAAGAATAAAATATAAATACGATATCCATAGAATGAAGGTGGATATTTGAAAATGATTATATCCTCTGTGTAGTAAAAGAAACATAGAAGGGTGTTAAGATAAATAAAAACACCCCTTAAAAAATCAGGGTTTTGATAAGTTTCATTAAAGAAGCGATGAGAATTCAAAAAATTTTATATCATGATTTACATCACATAAATGATAAATATATATATTATAATAAAAATTATGATTCATAAACAAAATTAGGGGAATTTTTTTTAAAATGATAAGTTAAGTGGAACCCAAATTACAATAAATCTTTTAGAAAACATTTTTAACATTGAAGAAAAATTAAAATTTACATGTCACTTTAAATATAAAATATAAAAGGGTAACATAAATGATGTTTAAATCATTTAATTTTAAATACAATCTCTAATAATAAATCCCTGAAAATTAATTACTTATATTTGATATAAAATAAGATATGAATAGAATGAATATTAATGTGAAAGGAAGAAAAACATTTTCATTATTTTAAAAATACCCTTGTTCAAAACTAAAATTATAAAGAATAAAAAAAAAATTTAGATACAATAATATATTTTCCTAAATATAAGTAAATAAATCACGGTAGAAAATTTTTGTGGGAGAACCCAATATTTTAAGAAAGAGTTTTAGGATAAAAAATTGTGATTCATATAAAGGTGAATTAAATGATCAATATGGGAAATATACCATAAAAATTTATTTATATTTTAATATTAGAGATTAATTTGGTAACAATGTAAATTCCTAAAAAAATAGAAAACAATATAATATAATAAATTGGTATAATATGACCAACATGTATGTCTAAGAGGGTTATCATAACTCAATTATAGAAAATTAAGTTAATTAGAATCCTTAGAACTAGTTAACCATTTGAGTTCAATGACATTTTATGATTAGTAACTATATTTTCATAGTATTTCTGATGAATAAAAAAATTTGATAATGATGAATCCAAGGGATGTGAATACCTATATCAATGGAAAACATGATGCATAATAGAAACATGTTTCCAGGAATTAATTTTTGAGACAAAAAACAGTTTTGGAATTTGAGAAATTTCAATCGAAACCCCTGAAAATAATGAGATTACAATTTACTATAAAATAGAATGTTTAATATAAAATTTAAGACATAATATCTCTAAAATTTTTTTATATAAAAAATTGAAATGAAATTAGGTTCACACCACAAAAAAATCTTAAAGAGTTTAATTTGACTTTCAAAACCCATAAATTGTACCAAAATAAATCCACTAATAAGCCTAAATATATGTATAATAAAATTAATTTGTATATATACCAAAGTGGGAACCCTATTATTCAATATATAATTTATTTTAGACTATTTAGGATTACATTCTATTAATTTAGAATAAATTTTTTTCTCATTTTTGTGTGAAAATTAAATAGGTGTTCACATATATTCGTAATTTTAGCGATCAATGAGGATATATAATAATATCATAAATACAAAATATAAATTTTCCCAAACCATAAAAATTAATTATATTATTAATAACTTATAAAAACTATTATATTTGTGTTAACATATTCATCCATGAAATCGTTTTACAAGATTGTTCTTATTTGTTCTTAAACTAACCCCACAAATGAAAACACTATATCTCGATGGGTGAGTATAGTTATGGAAGTGTATAAATTCATTATAATTGAATAATAATGATACTATTTAGATGACTTTATTTTGTTCAAAAATATTTGATTTATTTGTATAAATAATGAATGATAATATGAAAAAATTACTTTGTGGAAGAAGTTGTTCACAAAACAGACATTTAACATTATTTTATTTTTTCATGTAGTTAGAAATGAATAAATAAAGGATTCAAATGAATTTTGATAAAATATAATTATAAAAATTACTCTTATTTTTTCATATTTCCATGTTTATGGTACGTTTGGAAATGAAATATTATGAAGAAATTATATACAGTTGGTAATACTCACCTTGGCTCGTAGATATTTCTATTTGAAATTAACCTTGTAAATGATGTAATTAAAATAAATAATTGAGACTATATAATAATGAAAATTAGAGAGTATTATATAATTACAATATTGTTTATTTTCAGGTTGTAATATGAAGTAATAGGTTTAGAATGAAAGGGTGTATGTGTTCACATTTATAAATGAATAAAATGGTACTTTTGTAAATACCTTTGTTCTATTCAATGATATAATTACACAATAAATTGTTAAAAGATTAAAAAATTTATCAGTGAGGAATGTTTTTATGATATTTAATTTCTAAATTCTCAAACACATTTTTAAAAACATCATTTTTGGACACTGAATGTCATTTTTCTATAGGTTATTATTTTTTCCTTTTCTTTTTTTAGTGTGGTGACTAGTTTTTTTACAAAGTAATTTATATTGGACCATAAAAATAAAATAAAATATTTTAATTTTTTTATAAACTATATTTATTCTTCTTTTTATATAATTAAATTTCTAAATAATAAATAATTTACATTAAAATAATAATATTTTATATTTTTTAAAAAAAATGGGGTGTTAACTGTTATGTGTAATTAATGATATTTAGCATTTGTAAATAGATAAATGTGTTTTAATATAATTAAATATTTGTTTAAAAATATAATTACAGTCCTATTTTACAATATATTTATTTAATTGTGTTGAATAAAATTACAAAATATTGAGAAATAAATTCATTGTAAGGTACTCTTTTACTATTATAATAGTCATTAATTTTAAACCTGGTAATTATAGGTTTTGGAAAAAAATTGAAATTTACCTCAATAAATAATATAACCATGTTGATATAAAATATTAATTCAATACTTCTATATAATTTCATCATGTACAGAAAATTAATTTTTGATATAAGTGAATAAATACTATTTTTAGAGTAAAATATTACTAATGTTTTAAAATAATATACACAGTTTTTTTCAAAACAACATAATAAATTTAAAATAATTACTACACATTAATATATAATTTGAAAGGGTTTCAAATATTTACTTTTCATTATTTTTTTGATATTTTTATATAGGTGAACAATTTCAGAAAAGATGATATTTTAACTATTCACATAAAAATCCAATTATTTAATTAAAATACATAAACTTAATTATTAGTAAACATTTTTATATTAAATAAAAAAACTAAAAAAAAGATTAAAATTATAAAATATAATGAAAAACACTTTTTATTGGAAAAAAGAATTTCCAAATGATAATAGTTTTTATTTGTAATTCAAATACTTTAGCCAATAATGTTGTGTTAACCAATTTTAAATTTTAGAACTAATTTATTACCATTAATAATGAATTTTATGAAATTGAGATGCATATATAATGAAAAAGATTTTTTTAAATGTAGTTCTCTAAATGATAAATGTATTATTACTCTTTTGAGGAAAACGAATTGAATTTATTTTACATTAAAAATATAAATTATTTTATTTATAAATATTTTTCACAAATTTCTTCCACCAATTAATTATCACTAATTTAATCACATGGTTTTAATGACCATTATAAAATTTTTATTTTATATCTAAAAATATCATATTTTTCATTATGTTTAGTGTTGAATGTTGAAATATATATCGAACACATTAGAATCATTTTAAATAAATATTAAATTAAAATATACGTTATATAAATTCATCATATTTCTGATCAAATATTTTTAATTGAATCATTATCAAACGTTTAATGATTATAGTTTAATTATTGATATTTTTAAATACTGTTTAAAGTTGAATAATTTATCCTTCACTCCACGATTACTCATTAAGATTTTATTTCATTGCAACATGACATTATTGACACATAACTGTAAAAATAATATCTCAATTTTTTTCATTACATATCCTTTAAAATAACATTTTTATGTCGACTGTGACGTCGTTTTTCATTATCTTTGATTTTTTTACAATATTTGAATGGAATCTCCTTTCAAAAATCTTCCCAATGAAATATGTTCATGTATAATTCCTAAAATATATTTATGGAACTTATTCTACATGATTTTATGTTTTCCTAATGATATATATTTTCCCTTCGTTTAATAATCATTTCCTCAAAATGGATTAGAAACATAAAGACTATTTCTTCTTTATTTTTGAAAAAAATTCAATGATCTTATAAAAGTGTTTTTCATTTATATAAAAATCCTTTATGTTTTTTAATTCCTCAATGAGAATATTATCTTATTATAATGTTCACACTCTTTATTTGGACAAGTTATTATAACGGGTTATAGATTTTTTTATTAGACCCAAATTGTTTATGGGTTAATTATGATATAATTAATTGTGAATGTTTTTATATTAGTGTGGTAGATAAATGTAAGATTTATAATATTTTATTGGTTTTCCCACTATATCCCTACAATTAATAGATTTAATACCTATATCTTGTTAGAATATTCTTTTCTCGAAATGAGGAGTGAACCTACTCTCTAATGGGAATATATACACTAGGAATCATGAAAAAAGGTTAAACATAGTACCTTTTGAGACTCTTTCAACATTGTGATTAATGCTATTGTAGTGAGACTCTATGCATGAATTTATTTTTCTATACTTAATTATGTTCACTATTTTTTTATTTTTGTTTTTCCTTGTTATGTTTTCATAACTCTTGTGCATCGACACATGTTTTGACATATTTATTACTCATGTATTATTCGATTTTCAAATTCTTATGCTATGATTAATGTTTAATGATATTTACTTTATGGGTATTGTTTTCTCATATTAGTACATGTACCTCAATAATTTCCACATACCATTATTTTGAACTTATTCATTATTATGATATTTAATTAATGACCCGTATGATTATCCTTACTGAGAGTCCATGATCACCCTTTATCATGTTTTTATTTCCCAAGTTATGAAATAGAGTATTAAGTTTAATATTAAGTATATATTTTTAAATGAAAAGACGAACCTTCAAAGATATTGAAAATGTAGTAAAATAATTTTTTTATGTATATAATATCTAAAAACACTAAACCTTTAGGTTTTTCTTATGTGATTTATGTAATGAAGAAATGAATATTATTGTAAAATAATAAATATATATGAATAATATGTTTGGGACACATCTTTTAATGTCAAATATGTACTAGAAATGTATATTTTTTAACCTGAGAACTAGTATTGAGGGTGTGGGGAATATCAATTTGTAAAATTGTAACACCCCGAGATTTTATGAAAAATATTCTTTTTAATTTTATTAATGTCTTGTGTTATACGATACACAAGGAGCTTTCACAACACACATCTCTGACCTGGCTTGAATTACACGCAATCACGACCTTCCATGATAGCGTGTGTTGTACGCAACACCAAGTTTCGCTAAACAACGATATGCTATTAAAATATTATAAAAACTAGCCGTTATGAATAGTAATAACCACTTTTTGAAATTTTGTAAATTTTATTTTTCAAAATGGATTTAATTTTTGGATTCGGAGTATCGAATTTAGCCTAAGGTGAAATTTTGGTACTTTTCGGATAACTTTCATATTCTGATGAATAGTGAAAATTACTAAATTATAATTAAAAACAACTTTTTTAATAAAAATAATTAATAGTGATAAATTATTAATTTGAGTTGTTTTAATGTATATTTAGAATATATTTTTACAATTTAATACAATGTTGGTCATTGGATGTAATTTCACATTTAAACCAGACATAAACAAGTGTCAATCTTTTGATAGATATTGTTTCCTGAAAACACGCTATTTGTTTTAACAGCGGGATTTAATTATAAAATTAATTAATGAAACTTCTATGTTATGAATTTGGTAAAATAGACTTCATTTTTGAATTCGGAATATGAAATATAGCTTAGGATGAAATTTTGGCATTGTTCTGAAAAACATCAATTTTTGATGAATAGTGAAACTACTAAGTGGTAGTTAAAAAAACTGAATTTTTCATAAAACTTAATTTTACCGCTTCTGTGAATTGAATTTCAAAAATCCGAGAGACACGGTTGATGTCAGTAAGTAAAATGTGGTTCAATGAGATGAAAATAATTTTTGGTGAAGAGTAACTTTTTACTTTTTTTACCACGGTTAAAAGTAAATAGGGTAATTATGGGTAGAAATGATATTATTATTACCCTAACACATGTCCTAATTCTACTGGACAAGTGTAATTCGACCAAAAACAAAATTAGGAATAAAATATGACCATTTAGGCCCACTTGGATTAGATTAGGACATTTATTATTAATTTATTTAAAGAAGGGTTAAAAGAGTCAAAATCAAAGTTTATTTACTAAAACATTTTTAATATGGGGTTATACATAAGATAAATTCGACTATAAATATTCATTAGAAAGATAAAAGGATATCCTACATAATGGTATTTTATTTTTAATTTTTAGACATTAAATAATTTAATTTATTTATGACACAATGATGATGCAGTAATGATCTTATTAATGAAATATTGACATAATTGATGTTATAAACACCAAAATAAATGCAATTTCAGACTTTTTATGAATTCCACTAATTTTATAGGTTAATATGATATATTAGTGTTGATTTAATCAACTTTTTTGAACATATAATTCTGTTATGACTTTCACAAAAATCATATATCAAATAGTGTCAAAATTGACACAAAATAGTTTTTAAATCAAATATTATATTATTAATTGTTATTTTATTCCTAAAAATCCAAGGTTCGGCCAAAAGAAATAGATAAGGATATATATATTAATAATAAACAATTTGGGGTTCGTTTGACATGTTATAGTATGTGTATTAACCATATAGTGAAGGAAAACCAAAGACATGGTAAAAGTTATATTATTTAACTTAGAGTTAAATCTAATTGATAAGGTTAAAATAATACCCTAAAGTTGTCTAAATCCTATTGGTTGATAGGATTTCGACCCATACCCACTTTAGCTTCGAAATAAGACCCTTTGGAACCATTATAAACCGATTTTGACTTTAATATAAAATAATATTTTGAGATATTCCTAAGGTGCCCCTCTCCCCCCTTATAAAAGGGCACCTCCTCCCCCTCCTCCTCACACCAAATTGAGCACTCAAGCTCGGCCAACCCCTGCCATTTTCTCCTCTCCACTTCCCTAGAATAATCCTAGAGGTCCTGGTCTTCTTCAAAGACCAATATTAGTTCCCTAAGTGGAGGATTTAATGAAGCATTCCAAAGAAGAGGTAATATCCATTACCGATCTTTTCAATTTCTTTCTTCTTCAACTTCTTCTTCTTTAGTTGTTTAATGATAAAGTAATAACATCAGTATTTCTTATATACTGATATGTTATTATAAATATGAAACAACTCTAATTAACCTTCTATCCATCCTACGGAAAAAGGAAATCACCGCGCGTGCGTACGTACGGAATACCGTCTCCACGCCGTGGTGTAATCTATTTTCCGCCACCACCTTAATTGGATGGGTATAAAGGTGTAATGAGTAACTATATATGATTATTATAAAGTGATATTGATACTGAAATAGTATACATACACTTCAACACAATTCCACGACCATGGGAACGATATCATCGCTCGTGCGTACGTACGGACTACCGTCTCCACGACGCGATGAGATTCATTCTCAATGATTAACCATTCATGAATGATTATAAAGTATATATAATAATAACTAATGAAATATATGACCTAATAATGATACTGGAATTATTTATATTTATATGTATGTCATCTACTTAATTCCATTCAATTCAATAAGGAAACGAAAACAGCGTTCATGCGTACGTACGGACTACCGTCTCCATGAACGGTGGATTTATTTCCATTTACTGATTTATTATATATGTATATTCTGAATATATATATATAAATCATGTTTTATATTCTGGAATTAAGTAATCATGATCTAAGTAATCATATGAATAATTACAAGTTAAAAACACGAACGACAAATGAGACGATTTTACACAAAACGCTACATTAACATGAATTTACAAAAGAACGGGTAATATAAAGTCATAGGTGGACCATATATGATTCTGGAATAAGTCAATAACATGATTTAAATCATTATACAGGAGGTTCGGACACTTACAAAGCAAGTCGGACATAAGGTAAGGGAAATATCACAATCTCATTTTTATCCGAGATTGTTTATACTTTCTTATTTACTGGGGTGTATTTTATCATCCACATCCATGTTTCATCAATATGTAATATTATTTCCATCCACCTACAATTGTTTAAATCCATTTTTACCCTTCGGCGAGTTTTTAGTAAAGGATATGAAAAGAATCTTTTGTCGTTTTTCATACGTGGTACTTTTTGACTTTTCCGACAAAAGTACGAGAAGAATGTTTTTTTAACATATACGGCATGAATGGATTTTTAAAAAATTATTTCCAAGAAGCTTCCTTTACAAGTTTTCAAGTTTATTTTTAATCAACTTCTTTTATTTTAAAGTTTTATGACATGTTATGAAAGGAAAAATGTTTTTGAAGAAGAAAGGTTATTTTCCTCAAGAATGGAGTTCAAGTGTTTTATCAAAATTATTTTCCATCTAAGATAATAAAGGGTTCTGTTTTTATCCCTATTATTACGTTGATTTGATCTTGTTGTGATGGAATTATTTTTATGAATTCCTTTATCTTATATTAATTGATTTATGATGTCATGATGTTTCAAGAATCCCATTTTTGTTACATGTGTTATGCGATGATGTATGTTTTATGATTATGTGGCACACATAAGAATGGATTCATTATAAGATGGGTGGGACCTATATCTCCCTCCAATGAATTGGGTAAAGATTTTATATCTCATGAGATAGACATGGCTGAAATGGTTGGTTATACCGGTTCAGTGAAACAGGACTGAAACGAGGGTTACTCGATTCAGAAAGGGACTTTGTCCACTAAGATAGTCTTGGCAATGAGTCTTGACTAACAAGAAATGATTTTCTATGATTATGTGTGTATGCCACAAAGTTTCATGTTTTAAGTTATGATTATTGGGATTTCATTTCACTAATATGATTTATCCCATGTTATGAAATTAGGCTCTCTTTTGCAGGTTAAGATTTCCAAAAGTTATGTTCTTATGAATATGATGTGATTGATTTTTTTTCTTTTGTATACCCTTATTGAGCATTTGAGCTCACCCTTTTATGTTTTCTTTTCCCCAGGATATAAAGAAAGGTTTTAGGTAAAATAAAGGAAGATCTTTATGGGAGATATTGAAGATCTTTCACCACGATTAGAAGATTACGTTCCGAGTTTCCAAATACACTAAACTATTACGATCCTTGTGTGTGTGTTTTTTGTTATGTACTAAGTATCCCGCAAAAAGTAATTTAATGTTCATGTACGTCAAGATAAGGGTCTCTACAGTTGGTATCAGAGGAAAGGTTTAGTCAACCTTTGGAAACTAGGATGCGAAAACGTTAGTGAGATCCCTAGAGATATTTCTAAGGTATGTCTAGGGATGTCCCTAAGGTTAAGTATACGTATAGGTTATAGTACTAGAACTACGCTAACGATCATAGAATTAAACCTAAGATGTTAGATATTGAAGGTACTTCCCCTTTATTATGTTTTTTTCCCTAGAATGATTTTTGCCTCTCACACTATTCTTTTTGGGTTTTAGACAATGGATGGAACCCGAAGGAACCGTGTTGATCAATGCAATGGACAATGCAATGGTTGTCCTCCTGAACAAACAAATGTTATGGGAGATGGAGTGCAAAATCTTATTGCTATACTTACACAAGCTATGAATCATTCTGGACTTCCAAATGAGCAGAGAAGGGAACAATATTCTATTGAGTCCTTCATGAGGCAACGTCCACCTTCTTTCAGTGGGTCTTCTGATCCACTTGTTGCTGAACAATGGATCAGTACCACTGAAAAGATATTTTCAGTTCTTCAATGTTCCGAACATGATAAAGTCATCTTAGCAGTATATCGTTTGAAAGGTGAAGCTGATCAATGGTGGAATCTTATCAAGAATACAAGGCAAAGAGATGAAATTGAGTCCATGGAATGGGACGAGTTCAAGAACTTATTTTTCAATAAGTACTTCCCTAGTATTCTTCGAACAAAGATAGAGAAGGAGTTTCTTGAACTAAAGCAAAAGGATGATGAATCTGTTGGTATATATGAAGCGAATTTTACAAGACTTGCAAGGTATGCATCTGGCATTATCATCCAACCTGAAAGTAAAGTTGATCGATTTTTTAGTGGGTTAAAACCAAGTCTTCGAAGGGAATTAGCTATAAGACACTTCAGTAACTATGAAGAAATTGTGCGTTGTGCTATCAAGGTAGAAATGGAAGTTGGTGTTACATATCCATCTCATGGTTTTGACAAGAAACGAAAGATGGAGTTCAAGGAGAAATCTCAGAATAATGGTGAAAAGAAGATGAATGTTTCCTTATGCACAAAGTGTGGAAAGAAGCATGGTGGAGATTGTCTTAAAGGGACTTGAAAATGTTTTAAGTGTGGAAAAGAAGGTCATCGAGCAGCTGAGTGTCGAAGTAATGGAAAAAGGGTTTCTAATGATGTGAATAAAGCAAACAATGCAGAGAACGCACCACCAACACTTCAATGCTTCAAGTGAAAGGAAATGGGGCATTATGCTAATAAATTCCCTAATCCAAGGGTTAGTGATGATCAACATGAGCAACCACTGAAGGAAAAGGACAATGGGAAGTCACATGCGATCACTATTGGCAATGTTGAATATGACAACGATGTGGTGGAATGATTAAGTGTTTATGTAATGGGATTCCAAAATAATGTTGTATCATTGAGTATTGCAATATTTATTGATGTGGTATTCAAAGTGATTGAGATATTTTTTGGAAATAAGATGATATGCGCATAATGAAGGGAAAACGAGAAAATGAAATGTTTAATAGTATTCATGAGCTCATGATTGATATAAGGACTAAGTGCTATCATGGTTTGAGTATATAAAATTTTGAGGATTTTGGTATGTGGAAAGTGTTAACTTTAAACTGCATTCATGTTTTCACTAAGGTATTCAAGAGAATACATGATTGAGGACTTTGAATGTTTGGAATGTGACCAACAAAACATATCTTATGATATATTGGGATCAACGATGGTATTAAATCTCTGGTAATCGTTTTCACTATGTTATAAGAGTGGACTGTAGTATTATGGATAATCCTAAAGATTGAAATGGATTATATTGGACACAAGTGAGTATTGTTTAAGGATAGAAGTTTTTTCGATATTCTTGATGGGATGTTATAGTTTTAGAAAAAGGACAACCTGCAGGACGGGCGACAGCCCATCGCGTCGGACAAGGCTGTGGGAATCGAACCCACAACCGAAGTGCGACTGGCCTTTATCGCCTACCACTGGCCTACAAGAAGTCCCTGTTTAGTAGAAAATAGTTTTATTATATTAAGCAGTATGATATATGAAGTATAAGTCCATTTTAGGTACCATATATGATTAATCTCACTATAGAATGACTTATGTATATTTAATAACTTTTGCTAACCTTTTGATGGAATGACCCGTCATTCTATCACATGATCTGCTAACACTTCACGAATAACAAATTCAACTTCATTTATTTAAGAGATGAAGTGGAAATTGTTCAAGGCACGAACAACAATGAGATTGTACCAAAATAAAGTAAGTATTTATTCTAATTCAAATTCTTCAACATTAGGGAAATGATCTTGAAAACCAAAAATGTTGTCCTAGTGCTCTTATATCTGATTAATCAGATGGTACCTTAGATCGTCACAAATTTATGGATTTGTGATTGTTGTCTTTTCCATAGCCATGTTCTCTACCACTCTCCATCAGAACATGATGGTTAGATTTTTCTTCCATATCCATATTTTCACCTATGTGGAAACCCAGTGATTAGTTTATTTGGGTAAGCATTACGTTTCATACTTTTGTTTTTAATGATTATTTTTGGTATTCATTTTTACGATGTGGGTTTCTATTAAATAAAATTTCCAATAGTAAACCATTTATAACCCCAACGAATTTCGAGGGCGAAATTCATTTTAAGGGGGGTAGAATGTAACACCCCGAGATTTTATGAAAAATATTTTTTTTTAATTTTGTTAATGTCTTGTGTTATACGCTACACAAGGATCTTTCACAACACACATCTCTGACCTGGCTTGAATTACACGCAATCACGACCATCCATGATAGTGTGTGTTGTACGCAACACCAAGTTTCGCTAAACAACGATATGCTATTAAAATATTATTAAAACTAGCCGTTATGAATAGTAATAAACACTTATTGAAATTTTGTAAATTTTATTTTTCAAAATGGATTTCATTTTTGGATTCGGAGTATCGAATTTAGCCTAAGGTGAAATTTTGGTACATTTCGGATAACTTTCATATTCTGATGAATAGTGAAAATTACTAAATTATAATTAAAAACAACTTTTTTAATCAAAATAATTAATAGTGATAAATTATTAATTTGAGTTGTTTTAAAGTATATTTAGAATATATTTTTACAATTTAATACAATGTTGGTCATTGGATGTAATTTCACATTTAAACCAGACATAAACAAGTGTCAATCTTTTGATAGATATTGTTTCTTGAAAACACGCTATTTGTTTTAACAGCGTGATTTAATTATAAAATTAATTAATGCAACTTCTATGTTATGAATTTGGTAAAATAGACTTCATTTTTTAATTCGGAATATGAAATATAGCTTAGGATGAAATTTTGGCATTGTTCTGATAAACATCAATTTTTGATGAATAGTGAAACTACTAAGTGGTAGTTAAAAAAACTGATTTTTTCATAAAACGTAATTTTACCACTTCTGTGAATTGAATTTCAAAAATCCGAGAGACACGGTTGATGTCAGTAAGTAAAATGTGGTTCAATGAGATGAAAATAATTTTTGGTGAATAGTAACTTTTTACTTTTTTTACCACGGTTAAAAGTAAATAGGGTAATTATGGGTAGAAATGATATTATTATTACCCTAACACATGTCCTAATTCTATTGGACAAGTGTAATTCGACCAAAAACAAACTTAGGAATAAAATATGACCATTTAGGCCCACTTGGATTAGATTAGGACATTTATTATTAATTTATTTAAAGAAGGGTTAAAAGAGTTAAAATCAAAGTTTATTTACTAAAACATTTTTAATATGGGGTTATACATAAGATAAATTCAACTATAAATATTCATTAGAAAGATAAAATGATATCATACATAATGGTATTTTATTTGTAATTTTTAGACATTAAATAATTTAATTTATTTATGACACAATGATGATGCAGTAATTATCTTATTAATGAAATATTGACATAATTGATGTTATAAACACCAAAATAAATGAAATTTGAGACTTTCTATGAATTACACTAATTTTCTAGGTTACTATGATATATTAGTGTTGATTTAATCAACTTGGTTCGAACATATAATTCTGTTATGACTTTCACAAAAATCATATATCAAATAGTGTCAAAATTGACACAAAATAGTTTTTAAATCAAATATTACATTATTAATTGTTATTTTATTCTTAAAAATCCAAGGTTCGGACAAATGACTCAAGTAAGGATATATATATTAATAATAAACAATTTGGGGTTCGTTTGGCATGTTATAGTAAGTGTATTAACCATATAGTGAAAGAAAACAAAATACATGGTAAAAGTTAAATTATTTAACTTAGAGTTAAATCTAATTGATAAGGTTAAACTAATACCCTAAACTTGTCTAAATCCTATTGGTTGATAGGATTTTGACCCATCCCCACTTTATCTTCGAAATAAGACCCTTTGGAACCATTATAAACCGATTTTGACTTTAATATAAAATAATATTTTGAGATATTCCTAAGGTGCCCCTCTCCCCCCTTATAAAAGGGCACCTCCTCCCCCTCCTCCTCACACCAAATTGAGCACTCAAGCTCGTCCAACCCCTGCCATTTTCTCCTCTCCACTTCCCTAGAATAATCCTAGAGGTCCTGGTCTTCTTCAAAGACCAATATTAGTTCCCTAAGTGGAGGATTTAAAGAATCATTCCAAAGAAGAGGTAATATCCATTACCGATCTTTTCAATTTCTTTCTTCTTCAACTTCTTCTTCTTTAGTTGTTTCATGATAAAGTAATAACATCAGTATTTCTTATATACTGATATGTTATTATAAATATGAAACAACTCTAATTAACCTTCTATCCATCCTACGGAAAAAGGAAATCACCGCGCGTGCGTACGTACGGAATACCGTCTCCACGCCGTGGTGTAATCTATTTTCCGCCACCACCTTAATTGGATGGGTATAAAGGTGTAATGAGTAACTATATATGATTATTATAAAGTGATATTGATACTGAAATAGTATACATACACTTAAACACAATTCCACGACCATGGGAACGATATCATCGCTCGTGCGTACGTACGGACTACCGTCTCCACGACGCGATGAGATTCATTCTCAATGATTAACCATTCATGAATGATTATAAAGTATATATAATAATTACTAATGAAATATATGACCTAATAATGATACTGGAATTATTTATATTTATATGTATGTCATCTACTTAATTCCATTCAATTCAATAAGGAAACGAAAACAGCGTTCATGCGTACGTACGGACTACCGTCTCCATGAACGGTGTATTTATTTCCATTTACTGATTTATTATATATGTATATTCTGAATATATATATATAAATCATGTTTTATATTCTGGAATTAAGTAATCATGATCTAAGTAATCATATGAATAATTACAAGTTAAAAACACGAACGACAAATGAGACGATTTTACCCAAAACGCTACATTAACATGAATTTACAAAAGAATGGGTAATATAAAGTCATAAGTGAACCATATATGATTCTGGAATAAGTCAATAACATGATTTAAATCATTATACAGGAGGTTCAGACACTTACAAAGCAAGTCGGACATAAGGTAAGGGAAATATCACAATCTCATTTTTATCCGAGATTGTTTATACTTTCTTGTTTACTGGGGTGTATTTTATCATCCAAATCCATGTTTCATCAATATGAAATATTATTTCCATCCACCTACAATTGTTTAAATCCATTTTTACCCTTCGGAGAGTTTTTAGTAAATGATATGAAAAGAATCTTTTGTCGTTTTTCATACGTGGTACTTTTTGACTTTTCCGACAAAAGTACGAGAAGAATGTTTTTTTAACTTATACGACATGAATGGATTTTTAAAAAATTATTTCCAAGAAGCTTCCTTTAAATGTTCTCAAGTTTATTTTTAATCAACTTATTTTATTTTAAAGTTGTATGACATGTTATGAAAGGAAAAATGTTTTTGAAGAAGAAAGGATATTTTCCTCAAGAATGGAGTTCAAGTGTTTTATCAAAATTATTTTCCATCTAAGATAATAAAGGGTTCTGTTTTTATCCCTATTATTACGTTGATTTGATCATGTTGTGATGGAATTAATTTTATGAATTCCTTTATCTTATATTAATTGATTTATGATGTCATGATGTTTCAAGAATCCCATTTTTGTTACATGTGTTATGCGATGATATATGTTTTATGATTATGTGGCACACATAAGAAAGGATACATTATAAGATGGGTGGGACCTATATCTCCCTCCAATGCATTGGGTAAAGATTTTATATCTCATGAGATAGACATGGCTGAAATGGTAGGTTATACCGGTTCAGTGAAACAGGACTGAAACGAGGGTTACTCGATTCAGAAAGGGACTTTGTCCACTAAGATAGTCTAGGAAATGAGTCTTGACTAACAAGAAATGATTCTCTATGATTATGTGTGTATGCCACAATGTTTCATGTTTTAAGTTATGATTATTGGGATTTCATTTCACTACTATGATTTATCCCATGTTATGAAATTATGCTCTCTTTTTCAGGTTAAGATTTCCAAAAGTTATGTTCTTATGAATATGATGTGATTGATTTTTTTTCTTTTGTATACCCTTACAGAGCATTTGAGCTCACCGTTTTATGTTTTCTTTTCCCCAGGATATAAAGAAAGGTTTTAGGTAAAAAAAAGGAAGATCTTTATGGGAGTTATTGAAGATCTTTCACCACGATTAGAAGATTACGTTCCGAGTTTCCAAAGACACTAAACTATTACGATCCTTGTGTGTGTGTTTTTTGTTATGTACTAAGTATTCCGCAAAAAGTAATGTAATGTTCATGTACGTCAAGATACGAGTATCTACAAAAATGATGTGGTTAAGTTATTTTTAGTGACTAGGAAAAGAGAACGTTTGTGAAAATACCATAGGAAGAAACTGTTGGATGTAAAATAGTCTAAAATAATGGTAAAGTTTAAAGTGTGTGGATTCTAAAGAATATAATTAATTATAGATGAAAACATGTTAACACAAAAATTAGTGTAGATTCAACTAGGTCTATTAACTCTGAAAATGATTTTTTGGTGTTATCTAAATCATCTACCAGGGCATAAGATGGGGGAATAACTAGAAACTATGATTAACACTCGGGGTGGATATTTATTGGTGGATGAAAATTCAATATATGAACCATTATTGGGGATTTTAATATGATGTGGCATATTTTCTTTTGGAAAAATTAGAAGACCTCGTAAATTCATATTATAAATGTATTTTGAATAATATAAATACCCTAGGGGTTCTAATGATAATTGGTTACATGGAAATTCTTTTTATACATGGTATATATTTTTATATTTTTTGATTTCATTTACATATATAGTATATATTAATTGATATTTTATTTTATGGAAAGTGGGTATTTTCATCTTTTAAGTACATATTTCAATGAAATTTTGGGATTAAAATATTGTAACAATGTCTATGTTAATGGTAGTTCAGTTATTTGGGGGATTATTTTAAGAAATATAATGGAACACAACATAATGGGAAACCATGGTTTAATATAAAGTACCTTTGGTTAAATTAAATGTTCCATAAAATTGGATGTTATAGGATTAGTTTTGATATTTTTATCCATTGACAGTAATATTAAATTGAATCATAAATATAAATATATATACAATTGAAAAAATAAATTAAATCAGTCCATAAATTTTGAAATTAATTCTATTTTTTTCTTATATATTATGATCAACTAAATAGTTTTCCGATATTGTAAAATTCATGTTTGAGAAGAATAGGAATAAATTCAACACTGTCACGACCTATCCCTCAGGGCCTGTGTCGTGACTACCCCAAGCCCACCTTCTGTAGGCCATCGGCTGGCGACTATCACCGGAAAGTCGTATCCCAAAAACGAGAAGCCATTGGATTTTAACAATTAAAGAAACATAGTCCAACAACACAATAAGAAGATACCACCATGTAAATTGTTGTAGTAAAAAGTGTTCTGAAAGTAAAGGGAAATAATACAAGCCCAACTGTAAAATTAAAAGTACAACTAAAAGGAACAATACTACTGAAAAGTGAAAAACTGCACATGGATCATCCACCAAGGATCACACCTGAAGGGTAGGTATAGCTCACGAACAATATTCCATGTGTCACATCACTCGAGATTGTCCACCTTCGACAACTGTCCAGTCCTGGATCCCTCAGAATCATTCAATGTAGTCCATCATATGCACAAGACACATTAAGGTGTAGGCGTATCTCGTGTAGGGGTTAGTATAATGATACACAGTAGGACCCCGAGACCCCCGTAGATCTCCCAGAGTTCCACAAAGGACATGCTACAAAGAATGATCTCAATCTCAAATCATGAATGAATAGAAATCAACACTACTTAGGTATATTCCCAATCATATACCTATGTTATCTAGACATATTCATCTCATACATGAGGGAAGAATACCAAAAAGGTAACACCACGAACAAAGAAATACCACATAGGTAACACTACTAAGATAGTTGTCCCAAATAGGTAACACCATGAAGACAACACTACAAAGGTAGAAGTACCAAACAGATAACACCACTAAGATAGAAGTAACACATATGTAACAACATGAAGACAAAACCAAAAATGTATAAGTACAACACAGTTAAAACCAATAATATATAAGTACCACACATGTTACACCATGAATACAACACCACAAATGTAGAAGTACCACATAGGTAACACCACTTAGATAGAATTACCACACATGTAACACCACGAAGACAACTCCTCAAGGGAAGAAGTACCACACATCTAAAAGGCTCACCTCATAATTTAGTATAACTAATGTAAATAAGTATAGATGATTAATCAAAAGCTATATCATCTTATTATAATAAGAATCAACACTGCTGACCCACATTGGATTGATAGGTACTAACCCCCACTGACCCACACATGATCTGATCCACACCTGATTGGTATGCACTGACCCACACAGGATTGCTGAGCACTGACTCACACATGATCAAATAGGTACTAACACCCGCTAAACTACAAAGAATGTGACCTACCGAGGATCAGTATGCACGAAACCACATAGGTTTGCTGAGCACTGACCTACATAGGATCTGATAGTAGTGGACCTACAGAGGATCGATATATAATGTCCCACCCAGGATGAATGGTCTTCCTTTAGGTAACAGCCTGTCATATGTTTTATTGCACCTATAGCACTCGAGTTCAGTATATTCTTACCCTTGATATATATTTTACACCACAACCATCACTAAATCCAAAAATTAATAACCCAAAGGACTGCTATGTCGTAAGGTTTCTAATTTGACAAACGGTGCATCAATCAGACACCCGTTCTGTGAGTTATAAGAATGTTAGTTCTGATGGCCCTATTGGATTCATGTTCAATCCAGCCCAGCCATATTCCAACTATCCTCTAAACTCAAGTGGAGTATACCAAAAGAACTATCTCGATCCAAGGATTCCAAATCCGTAGTGGATTCATCAAAGAGACGTATAGTTCTCAAGATAAGCCCCATGAAGTGTTTCTTGTCATGTTGGGCCCGGGTCCGGACCGACCCAGTCGGATCATCCCGGCATGACTTGGTCTGGGCTGGGCCGAGGTTGTCCAGGCCCACAATGTGATAGAAATCAAAGGGTGGCTGGAAAGGGGGAGGCCCACAAGGCGGTGGCCCGCAAGGGCAGCCCGCTGGGCAGGTAGCCCGACCAAGTGGGGCGAGTCACAAAAGAGGGCGGCTTGACCGCGATTGGCATGGAATGCATGGGGGTGGCCTATGGTCCACCCTAGATGGCATGGGGGAGGAATTTCAACCCGGTATCCCGAATGGCATGGAGGCCATTTGACTTTTGAAAACAGCGGTGCCACATGGGTTCCGCCTAGTCACCACGGAACCCTCCATGTAGGTGCGGGTTCTGCCTCTGCCGCAACATTGGGATGACCCTCTACTAACCGAAAACATGATGGTTGCACCACCTCCCCACTCACTAGAGGAACACTATTCACTTTGTCTCCCATTCCATGGCCGGATGAAGTTCTGGTCACCTTCTCCGACCGCTGTGGCTGACGAGCCGCGACCCCTTGGTCACCATCGGCACACGAAGGTACAACACACCTCCTCCACACCAGGTTGATTTCGGCCACTATGATGACCACCATGGCTTAGTATCATGAACTCCTCCTCTAGAGTACATTGGTACACCACCTCCTTCTTAGCCGGTCAGTTCCACCATGTCGGCGATCTCACACGGAGGGCGCAAGGGTATTAAAGTATCATAGGGTTCTGGCCATGTTCATTTGGGCCACACCCTCCGTGTTAGCTCATAATCTTGAGGCTGTATTAAAGGGTTCCAGAAATCCACTTTAATTAAATAAGAATCAAAACCCTAATTGAGGTTGTTGTGGAGCCTCCTCACTTGAAGAAGGGGGTCGGTGCTCATCGTCCTCTACAACTAGCCTCCAAAGACACTGCTCATACAACATCCATCAGTTCATGGATTGGTGCCTCCCATCACCTCTTACTGGGATTGGCTCTGTCCTCTAAAGTTTTGGCATCTCGACACTTTACCAGAAATTTGTTTCTTGGTGAAGATGTGTCGATACCACTCTCCAAGCTCCATATAAATAGAAGAGGGAGAGGGTAAGTAACGATGTTGGATATTAATGGCGTCTCATTAATTAGTAACTTTCTTAATTCCCCAAAGACATCATTTCTTAAGAATGAATGTTCAATCCATTTAGTTTCTTGACATGTCACTGGTCTGACGTTGTTGTTTTTCCAATGGAGGAAAAGAAGGAAAATAAAATAACAATTTTATTTTATTTTTTTATAAAGTTAAATAAATTAACCTTTTCTTCGGTCATACTGCAATCAAAGTGAAGCCTCTCTTAATAGAATCTCTGCGATGTAGATTCCATGGTGCCCTCATATTTTTAATCCGAGAACCAGTTCAAAATATTGAAAACACCTCTAATGCGTTTACGGAACGCACCTTAAAAAAGTTCAAAATTATATTTCGGGCACATCGAGCCTCAGAATCAAACGATGTCAATTTTCAAGGACACATAATAATTCCACATAATTAAAAAAGGTTTACATGGAAAATATGTTTCTTTACATTATCCCCACAATATATTTTTTCATCTCGGAAAGACACACGATTGAATAAGGGAACAAATTGGGGTACTGAGCACGAGTTTAAGCCTCCCACTCCCAAGTGCTCTCATGAAGGTTCCCATGATACCAGAAAATGTTCACCAAAGGTATCAATCACCCACCAAGGACTCATTCCTATCAATCCTTAATCATTACTGGATCCTCCGTAAACGTCGCCCCATCATTAAATTCCAGATCGTTGTGGTTGATGACGTGAGATGGGTCATGCACGTATCTCCTTAGCTGGGATATTGGGAAGATGTCGTTCACTCTCTTGAACAATAATGTAAGTTCCAAGCAGTATGCAACCTCACCTATCCACTGAATTATCATATATGGTCTGATAAAAATCGATGATAACATGCCGCCTCAGCCAATTCACCATTATCCCCATCAAGTAGAGACTCGAAAGAATATGTGGTCCCCCTCATGGAACTCTATAGGTATCCTCCTTCTATCAGCAATAGACTTCTCTCTGCTATGTGTATTCTTCATCCGCTCCTAGATGATCCAAACCTTCTCGATGGTAGCTCATACCAACACTTAAACCCATAATTACTGACTCCCATGGGTTTGTCCAGTATTGAGGTGATCTGCAAGGTCCACCGTAAAAGGCCTCGAATGGTTCCATACTAAAGTTGTAGTGATAACTGTTGGTTTATGCGAACTCCACCAAGGGAAAGTGATCCTCCTAACTGTGGGCAAAATATAGGATACACGAATGATGCATGTCCTTCAGAGTCTGTATGGTCTGATCTATACGACCATATGTCTATGGATGAATGGTGGTGGTCAAACGTAGCTAAGTCCCGAATGCCTCTTATAACCCCATCCACAACCCGGAAGTAAAACATGTGTCACCATCAAAGAAGATCTTTGATGGAACCCCATGGAGTCTCATAATCTCTTGTATGTTCTTTCATCTCAATCCCTCTACAGATCCATGCTCTCGAATAGGTAGGAAGTGGGCTGACTTGGTGAGTCGGTCAATGATCACCTAGAAAGAATCATGTACCACGGACGTACGTTGAATCCCTATCACAATGTCCATGGAGATTCCATCCCACTTCCACATTGACACCTCTTTCTGTTGTGATAAGCCTATGGGAACCTGATTCTCGGCCTTTAGTTGCTGACAAGTGAGGCATTATAAAACAAACTCTACTTGTTATTTCATCATCCATGGCCACCAATGCTGACACTAGCAGTCCATGTACATATTCACCACACTAGGATGTACCGCCAGAGGGGACATATAGAACTACCACAACACCCCCTCATGTAGTACCACTGGTATCGTGGTAAGACCTTTTAAGAGGATGGTGTGCTCCCCACCTTTAGAAAATACATCAGGTGCTTGTCTGTGGGATATGAGAGCACGTCAAGCCTCGCAATCAATGTCCCCAAGCTACGCCTCTTAGACCCAATGAAGGAGTGGTGGAGTTACTATCATAGACTAGAGATAATTTCATCTCCTATGTACCCACACTTAGCAATTATAGAACAAACCTCTTGCTGAGTGCATATGCTACCATGTTCCCCATCCCAGGATTATTGGATATCTCAAAGTCATAGTCTTGGAGGAACTATATCCATCAATATTGTCATAGGATCAGTTCCATCTAGGAGAAGATATACATGACATTCATGTTATCATTTTAGACTATAAATAGTTCTCCCATTATGTAATGTCTCTCCATCATCAGAGCAATGACCATTGCTACTAACTCAAGGTCATGGGTAGCATAGTTCTGCTCTTGTTTCCTCCGCTGTCATGAGTCTTAGGCGATCATTGCTCACTCCTGCATGAGAAAACACCCATGTCTAGTCCCTGATGTGTCTCAGTTGACTACCTACGCAACACCCTCTTCTTGTATCCTCAAGATGGGGGCACTAATCAGTCTCTGCCTTAGTAGCTGAAAACTCTACTGATATCTCTCTGTCCATACGAAGGGGTTTCCCTTATTTATCAATGCTGAAAATGGCGCCACAACTCTAGAAAATTCATGCACGAATCTCTACTAGTATCTATCCAACCCCATGAAAGTATGAACCTTGGGCACACTTTTGGGTGGCTTCCTAGAAAGTACATACTCAATCTTCATTGGATCCACTACAACTATAGCCTCCAAGATAATGTGTCCCAGAATGTGGACCTCTCGTATAGTGAACTGGCACTTCAAGAGCATACCCTAAAGCTGGTGATCTCAGGGTGTTGCCATAACTATCTATAGATGATAGTCATGCTCCCCCTCCGTTGTTGAGTATATCAAGATGTCATTAACGATGACCACCACAAAGTGATCAAGGTATAGTAGAAAGATTATTTCCATGAGTCCAATGAATACTATAGGGGAATTGGTCATGCTGAATGGAATATACAAGAACTCATAGTGTCCATACCGACATCTGATGGTTATCTTCTGCACATCCTCATCATGTACTCTGAGTTGATGATAGCCTGATCTGACGTTTATCTTCGAAAACCAATGAGGTTTCTTCATCTGATCAAAAATATTATCAATCCTCAGAAGTGGAAACGTTTCCTTCACGGTACTTGGTTCAGGAACTGGTAGTCCAGATAGATTCTTAATCCACAATATTCATTCCTGGTGAAAGAAATTGTGGCTACCCATGGAGATATGTTGGGCCTTATGGACCCCTTTATTTTGAAAGTCCTCCAACTGTACACGTAACTCACTATGTTCTAAGAGAGCCATCTGATATGATGGTGTATATATCAGTGTCGTCTTAAGGTATAGGTCGATGTAAAAATCTACCTCTAAGCATGGAGGTAGTCCCAGAACATCATTAGGCAAGACATCGACATAATGGTCCATGACTACATGATAGCTGGGACTCTCAAAATCTACTCCTCTGAGAGTAAGGCTTTCCAACTGATGTGTGTTTGGTTGCACCGACCTCTGGGTAAGTCCATCCAATGCTGTAAATGTTCTCTTCTAGCTGGTGAAAGAAAACCCTATCCAATCCTCACTGACACACACCAATTTTTGCCTAATATAGGCAATCTAGGCAGAGACTATGAATAACTAGTACATATCCAAGATGACATCTTAAGGCCTTGATGCCACTACTAGAAGATCCCAGCCAAATATCTCGCTTCCTAGAGTAATCTCACATGGTTGAATTTATTGGGTAATCGTCGAATCTTCTCCTGTAGGAGTCTGCAGCCTTAAGGATCAAGCCAGCGACTCCACCGGAATCTCTGAGCTCCAAACGATGGTCATGGAAATAAAAGAGTGACTAGAACCCATGCCCATATGTACTTCAACTCAGGTATATTAGAAAAATATCATGATTCTAATAGTATCAGCAGTGTCCTGGTCATAATCCTTAGGTGCCTGGAGCTGAGCTCGACCATGTCAACCTTCTCTCAGTGTTCAGGGTGGACCACCTGGAGGTGGTGGCGTTAGAACCTAGGATCTCCACACACCGCCAGCTACATGGTCAGCTCCTCTACCACATCTACCTATTGTCTGCAGATCTCCCCGATTGAATCTCTATCTCTGCCTCAATGGTCCCTCGACCGTCTTCTGGTTGTCCATACGGAGGGTCGTGTAGTCGTGAGCCATATGAACCTTCCCGCCACACATGTAGCACTTCCTTCTCCTTAACTATCCTCCTTTGCCCCGTGATCCCCCTACCCTATATCCTATGGACATCCACTAGTAGGTCTGGCCCACTTGGGCCCCTGCGTCATCCGCCTACTGCTTGCTGTAGATGACTCTATTACCTGACATCTGGTGGTGTCTCTCACCATCGGTGTCAAGTAAGCTAGGAAGCTCTCAACCAATAGTGATCTCTCATACACACCAACCTATGTAGGAATGATGAGTGATATAATAGATGCTCTGATATTATGTCAGAGACCCTTCTCAAAGGTCTGATCCCTAAAGAAAGGTTCTCATACCATGTCGGTGGAGTAGTAGGAGAGATCAGTGAACATCGCTGAGTACTATCCTACAGTCTTGCTACTCTGCTGTAAGTGTAGCATCTCTTGAATACGCACAAAGCATAGGCTCATTCGGATGAACTCAACCCTGAAATGGCTCTCGATGTATTCCATTATGAGGGTCACCTTTTTTTATCTGGACCATCATGATCTGACATCTCCCTGCTTATTCTTGGAAAAGACTGGCTTCTAGGATCACCTTAAGGTCAGTAGGTGTGCCAACCAAGTGGAACACTCGGTCTACCGCCTCTAACAAGTCCAAAACCGCCGACTAGTCATTATTTCCTAAGAACCTCAGAGGCCCCTTCCGTTGAAACTCATGCAATGAACTCAGTCAACATGCATCCTCTATTGTTGGGGTTTGTGGAAACAACTTCCCAATGGGTAGTGGTGCTGGTACACCACCTGAAGGTGATAAAACCTTAAGTGGTCCATGCACCGAGGCCTCATCACTCGGTGGGCCTTCATCACATACTCTCTTCGGATTCCATGCTTGCTATCTATGTGGTTTCATCCTGAAAGAAGATAGGTGTTCTATAGTTAATAATTTATCCCCGGGGAGCTGACTCAAGAGATCTTATGAAAATCATTTCAAAACACATGAAACCTGTGTTTTCTTGCAATGATTTGGAAAACATAAGTTAGTGTCTTGGTGTATGTATATGTTGGCCACCGCACTAACACTAGATTCCAAAAACATAAAACTATACTCATAACACTTAACACTATTACCACATATAAAATATCAGAGTCCTAGTTCTTCCGTAGAACCGACTCCTCTAATACCACTTTGTCCCAACCTGCCCCTTGGGGTCCGTTTCATGACTACTCCAAGCTCGCCTTCCATAGGCCATGGGATGGAAACTAGCATAAAAAAGAAGTATCCCATAAATGGGAGGGAATTTCCTTTTAATCTATAAAGACACACAGTCCAAGAACACAATAAGAAGCAACAACTATGTAAACTGATATAATAAAATGTGTTCTGAATGTAAAGGGGCTGAAGTACAACCCCACTGTAAAAGTACAAGTATGACTGAAAGGTACAATAACACTAAAAAGGGAAAAAATAGATCTTGGATAATACAATGAATATCCTACCTGAAGGGTAGTTATAGGTCACATACAGTAGTCCATGCGTCATGCCATTCTAGGTGGTCCACCTCCGAGTACCGTCCAGTCCTGTCTCCCTTATCCTCAGACAATATTGCCCATCATCTACAAAAGACACAACAAGTTGAGGGCCTAGCCCATGAATGGGTGAGTATAACAATACTCCGTTGGGACCCCAAGACCCATGTAGGTCTCTGAGAGTTCCATAAAGAAAATTCCACAAAAAAAGACCTTAATATCAATGCACGAAGCAATAAACCTCAACACCACTTTGGTATATTCCCATATATATAAGTAAGTTATCAAGATATACTTATCACATGTATGATGGAGGAATATCACAAAGGTAGAACCACAAAGGTAGAAACACCACACAAGTATCCCCACCTAGATAGAAGTAATACACAGGTAACACCCCGAAGAAAACACCACAATGGTAGAATTGTGACACAAGTAACAACACTGAGATATAAGTACCACATAGGTTACACCACGAAGTCAACACCACCATGCTAGAATTACCACACAGGTAACACCAATGAGATTGGAGTACCAAAAAGGTAACACCATGAAGACAACGCCACAAAAGTAGAAGTACCCTATAGGTAACACCATTGAGATAGAAGTACCACAAATGTACCACCATGAAGACAACTCCACAATGGTTGAAGTACCACAAAAGTAAAAGACTTAGCTCACAGTCAAGTATACATTATGTAATGAAGTATAGATGATTACTCATATGATAGATAATCTTATTCAGTTATGTAGCACTACTATTGACCCACACTAGATCGATAGGTACTAACCCCCTCTGACCGACACTTGATCTGATGCACACCAGATCTGTATGCGGTGACCCACATAGGATGGATGAGTGTTGACCCACGTAGGATCTGATACGTACTAACCCCCACTGACCCACATAGGATCTGACCCACATAGAATCGGTATGCGATGACCCACATAAGAATCGCTGAGCACAGAACCACAATGGATTTGATAGTAGCTAACCCACACAAGATCGATAGATGTTGACCCACACCAGATCGATGTTCTTCCTTCACGTTACAGCCAACCATAGGATTCGTCACACCCAGTGTGCTCGAGTTTTGTATAATATTTCCCTAGAGATTTTTGTTGTACCTTGACCACCACTAATATCTATAAGGGATAAATCTAAAGGACTGCTATGTTGTAAGGATTATAATGTGACAGACGATGAATCCATCAAATACCCGGTCTTTAAGTTATAACCGTTTTAGTTCTGAGGGCCCGATTGGATTCAAGTTCTATCCAAATCAGCCATAATCAAACTATCTACATAACTAAAGTGGTATAAACCCAAAATAATGTCTCGATCCAAGGATCCCAACTCCAGAGATGGTTCGTCAAACGAGCATCTAGTTCAAATGATTAGGCCCTTTACGTGTTTCTGGGTCCGGTCTGACCAAGTCGGACTGACCCGATCCGACCAAATATGTGATGGGCCACCGAGGGCTCGGCCCACTGGTCTGAGGTCTGGCCTAGACCGCAATGGAAGGCCCAAAAAGGTCAGCTTTCAAGGGGGTGGCCCAGCCTGCAAGGGGCGTAACCTACCAAGGGTGGCCCACAAAGATGGTGGCCCACAAGCGGAAGCCCGCAAGGGGGTGCGGCTCGCTGGGGTGCAGCCACCTGGGAAAGTGGCCCAACCACACATGGTGCACCCAGACCAAAAAAGAAGAGGCCCACAAGGGGGTGGCTTGCGGTCCACCCGAGCTGGCTAGGGGGAGTCGTTTTCCCCCTGTATCCGGAACAGCCTGGAGGTTGTTCGGATTTGAGAAATAGCGGTTCCACATGGGTGCTGCCCGGTCACTGCAGAACCCTCTGGGAAGTCATGGGTTGTACCTCTATCACAGATTTGGCTGCAGTCCTCTACTCATAGGTAGTTTACTATTCACACCATCTCCCTTCATGACAGCAGAGCACTGGTCGCTCCGTCTCCCCGTCAGTGGCTAGAAGATGTGATGGCCACCATCTCCCACCACCATAGCTGATGAGTGGTGGCATCTTTCTCACAATGGGAATGCAACGGCACATTGAACCTCCTACACTACCGGCCATTTCTGGTCACTCTGATGACCAGCACGACATAGTCTTGCAACCTCCTCTTGCGGTGTGCATCGACGCACCGCCTCCTTCGTATACTGTCGGTGCCGCCGCACGGGCAGTCATCCATGGAGAAAACAAGGGTAGCAAAGTAGTAGAGGGTTCGGGATGGGTTCGTTAGACCCACTCCATCCATCTTACCCCGTAATCATGAGGGGGTAATAAAGGGTTCATGAAAATCACTTGAATTAAACAAGAATCAAACCCCTACTTGAGGTTGTTGGGGATCCATCATGCTTGAGGATTGGGGTTAGTGCTCATCATCCTCCGAAACTAGAGTCCAACAATGTCTCTCATATGTATTCCTTCAGTTCATTGTTCAGTGCCCCACATCACCTCCTACTGGGATTGTCTCTATCCTCTAAGGGTTTGATGTCTCTGCACTTTACCAATACTTCATTTCTTGGTGAAGCTATGTCGATACCTCTCCCAAATCACTACATAAATAGGAGATGGGAGGGTAAGTAACGACGTTGGGAATTAAAGGGGGCACATTAATTTGGAAACTTCCAAAATTGCCAATGATGTCATTACATAACATTGAATGGTCAAGCCATTTATTGGATTGACACATCGCAAGTTCCACGTTACTGTTTGTCCGTTGGAGGAAAATAATGAAAATAAAATGACAATTTAATTTTTTATATATTTTTTAAACGTTCCAATAATTTACATTTTATTCGGGCCTACTGTGGTCAATGTGAAGCCTCTCATAAGCGAATTTCAGCACTGCGGATTCAATGGTCCCTTCATATTTTTAATCCGTGCTTTGGATAAAAATTTAGAAAATACTGCTCATGCGTTTACAGAACATACCTTTAAAAAATCAACAATTTCATTTTGGGCACACCTGGCCTCAGAATCACATGCCTCCAGTTTTCATAGACTCATAATAATTCCATATAATTAAAAAAATTACATGGAAAATACAGGGATTTACGAACACAACCTTATTTTGACATCTAATGGATTTAGAATGAATAATAATTGAAATATATAAATCAAGTGATTTATAATCCTTTTTTAACATCCAAATTTCATGGAAAATGATTTACGTCATATCCTAAATATTTTCTATACTCTGGTTTCATGATTGATCATTGGATAACATTTATCAAGTAAAAAAACAATATTATATTACTCATTCTAGAAAATACCAAACGAGATTATATTATGTTTTTACAATGGATAAATTAATAAAATAATTTTCAACTCATGATCATAAGTAAGAGGAGGGTTAAATTCTAACAATATATGTATTTCTATTATAGTTTTAATATTTTGAATATCAGAAACTACAACCCTTATTCAAAAAACACATGTACAAACAGTATCTTAAATTTTTATAGAAATTTATTTTTGAAAAAAAATTCAACATGATATATTAAAAACCCAATGTTATTGACAAATTATAATCTCTTCCAATATCATTTTTTGATATTGATGTAACAACTATAAATTGAAAATGGATGGAAAATATATGAGAATTATTTTAATGAATTGATTTCATTTTTGTAGTTGACCTAGTTTATTATGATGAATCGGATTTTAGAATTTTGATTGGAATGTCTCATGATCTACATTTTAATGGTTTATATAAAATATTCCCCTCTCTATAATGAAGAGTTGAAAATTATGATGATGTAATTTTTTTAAGGAGGGTTGAATGTGAAACCTCGAGATTTTATGGTCTGTTTTCCTTTGAATAAAAAATTAATAGGTTGTTTTCATCACATAAATACCAAAAAAACAAAACAAAAGTGACTGAGATAATGTAATATAACATATACATTATTAAAATTTGATAATGCAACAATAAACTAAAAAAAGTATTATGATTTTTTATCAAAAAAATATATTTTGTATGTCTAACATTTAATTATTATATTATATAATTTATAAATATAAATTATATATTTCAATATAAATTTATTAGTAAATATAATTTTCTATATTATAAATAATGAGAATTCCTGGTTTTTGTAACGACAATTTCATATAATAGAAATGTTTTCAAAGCACTATTTTTATGTCTTTCATATTTTTTAAATACATCATGACTGAATAATGGTTTTATTTAAATTCCATCATAATATTTATATGAAAAATAAATTAATAAAAATATATACATTATTACTAGCCATGTAATATGAATAAATTCATTATATGCATTAAAAATGTTTTTACTAACAAATTCCTTTTTATGATCTATGAAAATTTATTTTATGGAAAACAATAACATATATAATGATAACAAATATTTTCAATATTAATAAATTATTATAAATTATATATTTTTTAATTTATAATAAATAAGATCTATATAAAAAATATTTTAAGGATTAATTTTACAAAAAAAATTATTATTTATATTCATTGATTTTATTTTGAAGATAAATTCCAAATTTTAAAATTTGGATTTTTAAAATTTTCATCGTTGTTATATTGATCATTTTAATACAATATTAGGGATAGTTTTTTATATTTTTATAAAAAAAATTATGAATAATTAAATATTTACCGTTGTATAAGTACATTGAAATTTATAATGGCGTGATCATATATATTCGAGACAATGTTTTATATAACTAATTGTTGACTAAATAAGTTTTTAATATTTAAAATTATATATTTATTAATATTTATTTTAATTTAGAAACATGTGATTGAAAATTTGGAAGCAATGTTATGTTATTTCTAAAAATAATTATTGCATTCAATGAAATTGTATTAATATTAAATTTATAAACTATCCAAATTGAATTTTAGATACTAAAATTAAAAATAAGAATCAATAATTTGAAATTATGTAATAAGTTACCTTTAAATTTTATTCACAAAAATATGTTTTCAAGGAAAAAATTTGTTATATACGTAAAAGTAAATCATTGATTAAAAGATAAATTATGGGTAAAGGGGAAAATTCACATCAAAACTCATCACTTATTTTTATAGATGAGATATGGATCAGAAAATACTCATCTAATTTCCATTATTTTCCACTTCTGGTGCACTTTTGTTTGAATATGACATGCCTTTATTATAAAGAAATGAGTATTTAATAATATTCCACACCACTACATTATAAAATGATGCCTTAATCACCCCAATTTCCGATGCACAAAAATTTATCTATATCATCCAATATCATCCAAAATCTCCCCTCAATATTCTTTACCACATCTTATGTGTATAAAAATATTTTTCTTACTCCTAAAATGAATATAACGTTGATATATTTTTCCATATGCAACACTAAAAGGAAAAAATAAATTTTAGTGTAATATAGTCAATGAATTGGATGCTATAAATAATGTTAATATATTTATTTAATATAAGTATATATAGATATAAGAAAAATATTTATTTAAAATATCAACTCTAATATAATAAATTATAATCTATAAAATATATTATTTATTAAATTTTCAAATTTCCAAGTGCAACATATTTGGAAATTAAAAATAGATTAAAATTGTATTAATTAGAAATTTAGAGTGAAAGGAATATATTGTGAACCAATTGTAAAACAAATATCACTATATATAATGTTTTTAAATAAAAAAATATTGATAATCATTTGGATTTGAATTTGAAAAAAAAGTCCCACATTTATTTTTAGATTTATAATTGTTGTCTCAGAATAAGATTAATTTTTTGTAATTGTAAAAAAATTATTGATTTATAGTTGGATTTTGAAAAATATAATTTTTACAATTAAAATGGAATTTAATAAATTATTATTAAATATGTATGTATTAAAATTTAATGAAAACTTTTTATAGGATAAAATATATATTTTCTAATTTACATTATAATTTTTAAAATTTATTTTTTGATTTACAAACTCATATTTTACACTTTAGAATAGAAGTTGTATTAAAAAACAATTTTTTTAATAAATTAATCAATTAGTAATTAAAATTTTTGTATCACATTAAAATGGATACTAAAAAATAGGCAAAAATATTTGAATCATAATGATGAAATTATTAAATAGGGATCATTTTATTTTTCACATAAAGGATAAGTTACGTAGGAAAAAATTAGTTACCTTTTCGAAATCCAAAATGGAAAATATGTGTAAACATAGAGGTAATGGGATTAACATGATAAAAAATGTTTCCATTTTAGTGTATAATCTATTTTATTTTCTTCTCCCTTCCCCAATATTTTATTTTTCAATTTTGATTAAACTTTATTTGAGTGTTACATTCCATTATTGAAATGTTTGGGGTATTTAAAAACATTCCACCCCTTTTTCGCATCTAAATGAGGAACTATAATCCTCACATCAAATCACTAAATAACTAAATAGTTTGGGAAAAAATATTTCCAAATAAATCATAAATATTCCTATACAACTTATGGATGTTTTGGTCGTATCAAATGACAATACCTAATAAATCAAATTCATAATGTAGATAATCAAAGATGTAAGGTACCTATTTCTAACTTCCCCTCTTCTTTTCAATTTTCATATGTGCATTTCTATATCTCAAAACTCTATTTCACCATATTATTTTTATAACATCATTATATTTATTATAATTTAATTTAATTATTGATATGTTAAAATAATTAACCTCCCTCCCGATTTTCATTACAAAAAATGTAAACATGAATCATGCATTATGTGGATTACCTCTCCACAACACAACGTGATTTTGTTTACATTAAAATCACACAAGGAAGGTCCTAATGGGAATTTAAAATATAATTTATATATTTAAAAGAAATTTTATTTTCTTAAATGATAAAATAAATATTACACATTTTCTCTTATTCTATTAGATATTAATCATCACCCATGAAAAAATGTAGACGAACCCTTCTATAGATTGGTGAATACCATTTTGAGTACCACCATCGTCGATAAATTTTGTTTATCTTTTATGGAATTTCTTTGAGAAATATATATATATATATATATCATTAATATGGTTTTATATACAAAACATAAAATGTAAAAATAATTATAATATAATCCATCCATGTCTATAAATAAATATAAACTACTTCATCACTATTTTCAACATTACGAAACATAACTAAAACTGACATATATTAGAACTATAACGTTATAGTTATTTATATAACATCAATTATATATCCTTTAAAGAGACAAAGATGTAGTAATTTGGGTGAAATGTATGTATTGACATTATTTTTATAAATCTAGTTTATAACATTAAATATTATTAACATGAGATGTCTAAATGAATTTGTGATAGTGTAATACATCTAGATTACTTTTGTTATTAAATAGTTTAATTAGAAATTAATAGGAATAATATTTTTAAATGTGTAATTATGATACATATTTTTATTATATAGATGTTTAAATATCTTTAGTGTAAATAAACGGCAATGGTATAGGCCTTAGTAAGTCATATTTCACCCTTTGAGTTATATACATTGAAAATAATCTTTTTCCCCCATGTTCAACAAAGCTTCCTATTAAAATTATGTTATATCTTCATTTTGAGGGAAACAAGTTTTTTTTACCTAAATAAATTCCAATGAATTGTTTTTTATTACACTTTAAAAAAACATAGGTGTCTATGAAAATAGGCTCATAATTTTGTTTTTCACATCATTGGAAACAAAATTATTTCCAGAATCCTTTTTTATGATTTGGTAGTCATTATAATCAAATTATCTTTCTATAATAGATTTTTCAATATTTTATCAGATTATATTTTCTATTATTATGTTTTTAATTTTAGTAATCATGTTATTGGTATCATAAAAAATAATTTATGCTGTTATTTTATACCATATGTATGTTTTATGAAACTATTTTATTACCATGAGTTCTTTATAAAATTTGAATGATTTCAATTTAGATGATTAATAATCCAATTATTTTTCTATATGTTTCACTAAGATATATTTATTGTTGGTTTTATATGTGACAAATATGTATGGATGATAATGTTTGGGGTCCTATATCTCTCTCAAATAAAATAGTGTAGTCATTTTTCTCACTAGATTATTAGTTATGGTCAAAATGATTTTGTTCCCACTACTTTGAGGACGATTGGTTTGATCACATTTTTTTGGTATTGGGATAATAATTTTGTTCACATAGGAATGAGAATTATGGGTTCTCTTATTAGGTTTTTCCTCTGCTTATGGTTGGAAAATATTTTCATATTTATTTATCAAGTTATGAAAAATTTTAAATATGTATTATACTTCATTGAAAATATATATTTTCATTATTATGAATTATTTTTAAAATATTACACACTTTTATGACATTTATACATGTTATATGATTATTGGAATGTTTTTTGGGTCATGTAATAACTTTTAAACCTTTTTAAAGACCACTTTATGATTTTATTTTACCATAACATGTTTTTGGATTATCATCTACAATATTTTGATATATTTTTTATTATATTTATGTTTTAATCATGTTCTCTATCATGTTATATCATGTTTTCCCATTAAATAGAATATTAGATCACCCATTTTTATGATTCAATTTCCCATTTATTGATGTTGATTATATCATGTGAGATTTCTTGAAAGTGGTATACAGGAGATATATTATATACAAATATTTTCAAGTGTTTCAAAATAAGATGTCTGTGTAGATAATATTCAAGACCGTAAACCATTAGGTACATTAGCTGATAAATTTTTTATGATATATGTTACTTACATAATGATATAAATGTAATATTTATGATATTTTTGGCTTGGGACACTTTAATAGGGCTATTACTATCAATAAAAGTCCTAATGATGTTCCCTTAAGTTGTATGTAGACGCCGAAAAATTCTCAATGGTTGAATAATGTTTCAAAATGACAAAGAAAACTCATATTCGGATCTAGGGACGCAGTCCGGGGGGCCCGGAGGAGCCGTGTGGGAAAAAATTCCTTTGTGTGCGAAAAAATTATGCCCCGCACGGAATGTTCTGGGAATCATGAATGTTCGGAGGCCTGGACATGAAATATTTTGCGCCCCCACCCCACGCGGTGGACATTTCGGGTTGCCGCCCTCAGCGTGCAATTTTTTCACACTGACCTATTATTTGTGCCCCTGAATGCCTATAAATAAAAGTCGACCCTTTAGACATCCATGCTGAAGAATTTGAACCGACTCTCGTGTGTGAAATTTGCCTTCCGCACACACAAAGATGGACTTCAGTTACGGTTCTTTTCATGCCAAGTCACCTCGGGGTCCACCTTCGCGCAAGATCCCCTTGGTTTAATACTGAATTCCAATCACCTCAATATCTTCCCCTTGCGTGAAATCCATTCCACTTGCGCGTAGGCTAGCCAATTGCATGAAATACCCTTCAATTACGCAAACCACATGCATTGTGCGCAATACCCTTCAATTGTGTGTACCCCAGTCATTACGTGTAGCCTCTCCCAATTGCACGCAATTTGTACTCCTTATACACAATCCTTTCTATTTGCATGCATAACCTATGATCCATTAATGATTGATCCTCACTGATTCTGTGCCAGCCTAGTTTTTTTCATCCAGGGATGCTTATTTCACACGCAAGCCTCAAAGGTTGTGCACAACACTCCGGGACACCTCACCCTGGTGCTCCTCAACTACCTCTTCACTCGTGTTCCTCATGCTCCTTGGGCATACCTTTTCACGAGTGTCTGATGATCTTGTTATGGATTACATTCATAGTTTCCTCCCAGACCCTGGGCATCCACATCATGAAATGTTTCCGTTATGACCTTCCAGGCTCGTACAAAGTAACTTCAAAGTCCATTGGACGATTCCTCCCATTGTATTGCTTCACCTTATGCTTCTTCGCATAGGCAGGGTAACTGTTATTTCTTATTCGCATTTCCAAGCTAATGTAGACCCCTCGGTGGTTCTCTCCATGACACCCCCTCGCCATGGCTTTGTCGATGCCTTCCCTTCCACAAGGAGTAGAGGGTACTGGTAATGTAAGCCCGGGGGTTACAGAGCGGACCCATCTCATCTATGTTGGGGAACGATAAACTGCCAAGCGCCATCGTTCGCAGAACATAACATTAAACTAGGACCTGGCCTCATTCTTCACACATAGGATCCCCCCGCCTTGGAAATTCTCCATTCCCACTCATCTCCACGGGGATGGAAGCACCCCTCACATGGGATTATATCCTCCTTACTGGAGTGGTGTTTGTCTACTGGAATGGGCAGCCACCTTGGTGTAATCCCTTGCTTTCCTTGTAGGAGGCAACATCCCTGCTCCTCCTTTCATCTTCGGTCCCCAGGGCCAGCAATGGGCATAGTGAGAAACATGGATCTTCATTTCTTCGGTCCCAAGTCCCTCTCCCACCGCGCTTTTCCACCACGGGCCTCCATCCTGGAGTAAGCCCCTACTTATTGGGCTGCTAACCACGCATAATCCCCTGTTACCTCTTTGATCTGCTCCGCGAGTAATCCCAACTTCGCTTCCCACAGATGCACCGTGCATGATGTGATCGTCAGGTCTCTGCTATCTCTTGTTTCTCACACTGAGCACGACTCACGTGATCATAGAGCAAGCACCGACCATGAACAACACCTCGGGCCGCCTCACAGTGTAATCCCCAACCCATCCCAAACTATGGGGACTTTGATCCATGTCATGGCATGGTATGTAGGAATCCTCCAAGAGGTTCAAGACCCAAACACCTTGGGCTGCCTCATAGTGTAATCCCGAACCCATCCCGAACTACGGGGACTTTGATCCCGGTCAAGGCATGGTACGTAGGAAGCCTCCATGAGGTTCAAGCAGCAAACACCTTGGGCTGCCTCAGAGTGTAAGCCCCATACCATCCCGAATTACGGGAACTTTGATCCATGTCAAGGCATGGTACATAGGAATCCTCCACGACGTTCAAGCCCCAAAAACCTTGGTCCACCATAGAGTGTAAGCCCCAACCCATCCTGAACTACGTGGACATTGATCCATGTCAAGTCATGGTATGTAAGAAACCTCCATGAGGATCAAGCCCAAAACACCTTGGGCTGCCTCATAGTATAAGACCCAATCCATCCTGATCTATAGGCTCTTTGATCCATGGCATGGCATGGTATGTAGGAAGCCTCCACGAGGTTCAAGCCCCAAACACCTTGGGCCACCTTAGAGAGTAATCTGTATTCCATCCCGAACAACGAGGACTTTGATCCATGTCAATGCATGGTACGTAGGAAGCCTCCACGAGGTTTAAGCCCCAAACACCTTAGGCCACCTAAGAGTGTAAGCAACATACCATCATGAACTACGAGGACTCTGATCCATGTCAAGTCATAGTACATAGGAACCCTCCATGAGGTTCAACCCCCAAACACCTTGGCCGCCTCAGAGTGTAAGACCCAAACCATCCCGAATTACGTGGACATTGATCAATGTCAATGTAGGGTATGTAGGAAGCCACCATGAGGTTCAATCCCCAAACACCTTAGTACCCCTCAAAGTGTAAGCCGCACTCCATATACTGAACTGCGGGGACTTTTATCCATGTCAAGGCATGGTTCGTAGAAAGCCTCAACGAGGTTCAAGGCTCACACACCTTGGGCCACCATAGAGTGTAAGCCCCATACCATCCCGAACTACGGGGACTTTGATCCATGTCAAGGTATGGTACGTAGGAAGCCTCCACGAGGTTCAAGCCCCAAACACATTGAGCCACCTCAGAGTGTAAGCCTCATACCATCCCAAACTATGGGGACATTGATTCATGTCAAGGCATGGTACGTAGAAAGTCACCATGAGGTTCATGCCCCAAACATCTTGGGCTGCCTCAGGGTCTAAGCCCTAACCCATCCCGAACTACGAGAAATTTGATCGATGTCAAGGAATGGTACATAAGAAGCCTCCACGAGGTTCAAGCCCCAAACACCTTGGTCTGCCTCAGAGTGTAATCCCCAACCCATCATGAACTACAGGGACTTTGTTCCATGTCAAGGCATGGTATGTAGGAAGCCTCCATGAGGTTCAAGCCCACCATCCGGTTGTTCCAACCATCCTCACATCGGTTCACCACCACCCGGTCGTTCCGACCATCATCACGTCGGTTCACCAACACCTTGGTCAGCCTTAGAGTGTAAGCCCCATACCATCCCGAACTATAGGATCTTTGATCCATGTCAGGTTATAGTAAGTAGGATGCCTCCATTAGGTTCAAGCCCCAAACACCTCTGGTTGGCTCAGAGTGTAAGCCCAAACCCATCCTGAACTTTGAGGTCTTTGATCCAAGTTAAAGCATGGTACGTAGGAAGCCTTCACGAGGTTCAAGCCCCAAACACCTTGGGCAGCCTCAGAGTGTAATCCCCATCCCATCCCAAGCTATGGGGACTTTGATCCATGTCATGTTATGGTACGTAGGAAGCCTCCATGACGTTCAATCCCATCACCTTGTCGTTCTGACCATCTTCATGGCAGTTCTCCCCTGTCCCGCATGACGTTAAACTGTATTTGCCATCTAACCTACATGGTATTTGATCCATGAGAAGGCCTGGAATATAGGAAGCCTCCACAAGGTTCAAGCACATCACTCATGTCTCATCTTGATCTCTCCCTCAATCCCATGTGTCTCAGGAGGCTCATTCCCCAACAAGGGGGTTCCACTTCCTCTAGGTCCCATCCATGTGTCCATTCTCACAGGTGGCCTCCTCATGTGCCCCAACATCTAATCAAACTACACATGCATTGATTCCCTACCATGGGGATACGTAGGAAGCCTCTATGAGGTTCAAGACCACCGTCCATCAAGACCCCAGGTCCACCATCAAATCGGTTTACCGACTCCACGAGCCGCCTCAGAGAGTAAGCCCAAAGTTCCTCCTAAACCAAGTGGACATTGATTCCCTACCACGAGGATACGTAGGAAGACTCTTCGAGACTCAATACCAACATTACCGTCTCCCTTGCAATGTATATATTCCATTCCGCTTCACTTCGTCACCCATCCTGATCAATACCTGGACCACCACATCTCGGTGGGATCATGCCACCCCACTCACCATTCCATCAGGAAACATTAGGGAAGCCACCCACATGTCGGCCCCAATATCGGTGTTCCCTCTAGGGGTTTCCTCCATCTGATCCACTCTAATCAGTGTTCTGATTAGTCTGATCCTTCTCCACTGAATGTTAAATGCCCGATATACCCTTTGTTAAACATGTGAAGGTAGGGATAACATTAGATACATACCAATGGAATAAAATTCCCCACATTCGATGTGGGATGACTCGGGCTTCCATGCCCTCGAGAGGCCATATAATAAGGGACATAAGACAGACATGAAAATTCTATAGTGTTAAGACATGCCAGTGATGCCCGACGTGACTAATCCCCTATCCGAAGGTTGCTGCCCTGACCAGACCCATTGGAATGTCCGGAGAGAAGTAGTGTAATTTTCTAGTGTCAATGAAGGTATGGAGCCAGGAAGAGTTTCAAGAAAAATGACTTAAATCTATGAGGGATACCTGACTATGTGACAAGCTATGAGTAGGAATCCACAGAAGGAAAAACCGACATCATGTCATCCTGTTTTGATAAAGGATAAGATGTTCCTGAACAAGGAACAGATGCCGCCAACCTTTGGAATGCGGGAATGCGGGGAAACAGTTGCACATCCACTATGTGACGAATGCGCGTGCCCTAGCGAATGTGTCAGAAACAGAAATGGTGAACCCGATGTGAATGTTTTCTCTTTAGCATTGATACTAGTAGTGTTTGAGGAATTAGTGGTTTAGGATGTCATCAACCCCAGTCATCCAGTACCAAATCCCATCAAGAAGGCTTGACGTGAATCTCACCAGATGTAGCAGTGGTCAGGATTTTGAGAATTCCTCTCTATGACGTTGTCAGTGAGGATCCCTCTTACTGGCCATAGAAGACAGAACGACGATGGGGCACTAGTGATATATTTCTTTTCCAATTAGTAATAATGCGGTCATCTCCGTGCTTTCAGGAACCATGTTTTCACATCCAGAATGCAATCACCACCTACACACTGGTGCAGGGTAGGGTAAATACAGGCGTGGCCACCCCGCGTGGTTCTGCCTCTCACATGACAGCATCAACCGCCACGACTTCTGGCTCCCACGCCCCCTCTCCCCTTCGGAAATTTTCCAGCGATGGGTGATTAACGGAATTTTACACAGGTACGAGGAGGAAGGGATCATCCCCACTAGAGATATGGCCTACCCAGATCTAGAGGCGGTCGCGCCTCGACGTCAACTCCACCCCCGAGGGCCGCGTATGGAGCCGCTGCTCCACACACCAATATTCAATTGTTTTGGGAGCTTGTCCCTAGATCTCCTTGACAACTCCCTACCCTACGCTGATGAGGCAGGGGATCAGGTCGGCCCGATCAGAGTTCTCATCCAAGGGCTCCTGACGAGGGCCCCCACCGGGTTGCGTTAGCACCACTACTCGGTTCCCTAAGCCAAGGAGCAGGTAAGCCACACCCCTATGCCAAAGGCTTTAGTCAATCTAACGCGGCGCCAGTATTAGGTGCAAACAGAAGAGGAAACACGCCATGGGGAATCAACATCAGTGTCTATTTTGTCCCGAGCCACAGCTGACTCATATACCCAACTCCCTAAATACATTGACCATGGGAAGTTATACCCCCAGCCTGGATCGTGGCCCCAACCACCCCATGGGCAAGATTGGTCGACTCTCTCAGTCGCCTACACATGCGATGGTTACTTCGGAACAATCCGCAGCAATGGAACCCAGTGTGGAGGCCCACTCCGTACCACCACTACAGATGTTGCGGGTCCTCCCTGCTTCCAATGTTAGCTTAGAGGTCTACCCCGTGGCACCTTCAACCTAAGCGAGGGTCTCCCCTGTGACAAAAACACTCTGTATGCGGGTCTCTCCCACTTTCAATACACTGGGTACGAGGTCACTCCCCTACCGCAGACCGTAGGTATAGAGACATTGCATGTCTAGTCACTCGCCAACATGGAGATCCTCTCCATTTCGCCATTTTAATCAGTCAAGGTCCTCCTCGCCCCAGCGATCAGATAGGTGGAGGCCAACCTCACTTCAACAAATCCCAGCATGGAGGTCCTCCCCTTGTCCCCGTGCCAGTCGGCAAAGGTCCCCCTCACCCCAGCGATCGGTGAGGTGGAGTCCAACCTCATTTCACTAACACCCAGCATGGAGGTCCTCCCCCTGTCCCTTTTGACATCTTCCCCGGTGCTCTTTGCATCGCGGCCCTCCCTGGCAGGAGCTATCTTTGCCCCAACAACAGTATGGCCGAAGGACCTCCTAATTTCGAAAGTCGGCCTTGCCCCGAAGAGCCACCCAGTGGCAGGAGAGCAGGTGGTCGCCGCCGCAAGAAGAATTATGTGGAGGGCCAGACATGAATCACACCAGTCCACTTCTCAAACTTTGAGGTAGAGTACATCTCGGCGCTGAAGCCCTCTCCTCAGTCCCCCGAGTCAAGGGCTGCGGCAGGAATGAGGTGCATCATTCTCGTGCTCCTAGAATGCGAGGTTTGTAGCATCCATGTCTCCCTCCGAAGGTATACCTAAGAGGACGAGAACCTGGAATGTCCCCAGGGACCGAACACACAGTCACCAACGTCATCTCCGGAAGTTCCCCTGCCTCAGCTAGAGACTACAGAGATCTATTTTGGGGATAAATGTCAGAAGAGTCGCGACATAGCTCACCCTCGACAAACGCTGATGCTGTGTTAGGTGCTTTGGTCACTAGTCCATACTATCGTGATATAGCAGCCCGGTCGCTACAATCCATAGAGGAAAACCCAATATTCAGTGGCCAGTCAGCCCGCTAGCTGTATTCTCCGCTGGCCAGCCCACCATCCCAGAGGTCTGCCTCAATGTTGTTGACAGTTCCTCTGCCGCCCCCAGTTGATGAGTGGTGCAATCAAGGGCGAGACCCTGAATCTGTTCCAAGGAGATTATGGACTATCCTCGTACCATGCTACTTCCCGAAAATGTTTTGGCCGGTCATAGGACCAAATTTTAGTCCACCAGAATCTCTCACCCTCAAGGAGTTGGAATGTTTCCGCCAGACCCTCTGGGCGACACACTTCTATCTTGACCACCAGAGAGTGACTTATCCAAGGAGTAATGTGCTCCTTGAAGACATCGGCGAACAATGCCATCGGGTTGACCTAGCCAGACTCCTCATGGTCCAGCACCCTGAGTCTCCTGGTCAACATAGGTCCCTCAAACACCAATGCATTCAGACTTTCTATGTACTCTGCATGGTTTTTATGGAGGCTACCCCTAACGTGAAAATCCATGGCTGGGGGCAGTACCCTACCATCCTCTTCATTTATATTCTTCGGAAGCCCGAATCACTAGGAGACATTGAGGATATGCCCCTGAGAAGAGTTTTGGTCAACATGACAGATCTTTCGGGAGTGGAAAATAAGCTGGAATTTCTCAAGGGGAATGTCCTCCCAGAGGACATTCCACCACTACTAGACCCATCGGGGAGGATTACTCATTAGAAAAGGAACCTAATAGGTCTCCCTCCACCCACTGAGGGATTGGTACTCAACCAAAATTCCAGTAAGGGCAATCATCATGTCGTATCTTTCAAGCACTCCAACCCATCAGCTTCAGTGAAAAAGACGGAGGAAGATCCCAAGAAGGACATATTGTGCCAGAATCTTGTTCAGTAAAGGAAGTTGGTCAATGAACTACTGGATGAACACGTTTTAGAGAGAGAACCCGACTAAAGTGATCCAAGGCCGGACAACATGGGAAGGAACAACTTCCCCTTGGCGAGCAGCCCCCAGGTAACCCTGATCATGCCACACTCATGGATAGGGAGGAAGCCGGAGCATAGGGAAAAAGGGTGCGGTATGTCTTCCCAAACCCTCCTAAATGACGCAACAATCCATGGAACCCTGCTCGGGCTCCTCCGGCCTCCCCAAAGGTCGCTCCACCAGACACTCTGCGAGCCGCTGAGTTTGTCTTCCACATTGAAGAACCCGAGAACGCGCTCATGGTTAGGGATCCCCATCAAGAAAGGGACCCCCATCTAGATTATCCAATACAAGAACTCATGGCCCACCTATAGGCATTGGAAATGCGACATGTGCCCATCCCACTGGATGGAAAGCCATTCCCGATATTGGTGGATGATATGCCAACACCCATCGAGATTTGGAAACCCCACCTTCTTCCACATTAATGGGACGTGGGACCCGCCACAGCACCTGGCCCTTTTCAATTCAAGGTGTGCGCATATGTTACGGACCCCAGAATATTAGGAGGCCTCCATGATTCACTTTTTTGTTCAGACACTAGAGGGGCCAACATTCGTTTGGAACAGCCAGCTCCACGTCGGATACGTGACTAGCTGGGAGGACCTTCGTAGGAAGTTCCTTTACCAGTTCAGATCAACCGCCCAGAAAATGAGCATTAGAGTCATCTTCAAGTGCTAAAAATGGCATGATGAGTGAGTCACATACTTTATCGCCTGGTGCAAGGGGCTCACATACTCTATTCACATGCCACTAACTTATGATAAATTATTGACGATGTGCGTGGTAATGTCAAGACGGAACTGGTTCCCTCCCTGATATCTCAGAACTATCCCAGAGGGTTCTAAGACTTCTAATATAAGGCCCAGTTCCTAGAAGAAGCCCAACAATAGGCCAGTTAGGCATGTTTGCTGCCCTTGTAATCCCAACAATGAGGGCTTCCACAACTGAGCCTACCGCAATGTCCAATATAGAGGCCCAAGGCAGCTAGAATTGTTACCAATGAAGCCACTTCCACAGCCCCGTAGAGGTCCACCACCACGAGCGCAGCATCCAGCCCAGCAGCACCCACCTCAGAATCGGAAGGCTCCTCTACGTAATGCTTCGCCACCACCTAGGAGATACAATCAAGTTCTTCCCCCTCAGTAGGTTACTCTAACCCCCTGTCAGGGTATGGTGCCTAGAGCCCCCATTCCTGATAGGTGAAATCAGTCCTACCCTTTAAATGAGGCTAGGGTCCCCAGTTACTTTTATAGAACCTTAGATCATGGAATTATATGACTTCCTGAGTGCTGAATTCAATAATAGGTGAATCTCACTTACCACCCCAACTATTGGCTTTATCACCGGATCATGGGGAACAACAACAAGCAATTTTATGTGTTCAAGGACTGGATCCAAGAATTGATTGATAAAAACATCGTCTGGTTGGGCCCGACCCCACATAAGTGGCGGGTGTCATTGTAATGCCAGATAGTAGTAGCGACAACGAAGGCAAGTGGAAGCAGGTTTCTGACTGTGGGTCACAAAAATATAATGACTGGATGGCTCGAAAGATGGTCACCCGCACCCATGGTATTATCCATGCATGCCTGTATCAGTCGGAACCTTTAAAAGCTGGGGCCACCACTTTTGTATCATCATCTCAGCTGGCCTCTTCCCAGAATAACAAGCATCAGCAGCGCAAGAAGAAGAAACCCACCCCGCCAATGCCATCATCATCCCACACACTCTGTGACTTCATGCCCCCTGAGATGGGGATCCCTCCCAGGATCCGCCCTGTAGTGGATGAATCTTCAAGTGAAAGTCAAGGGTACACTTAGGTCAATACCGTTGAGTTAGTAAACCCACATATAACTCCTAATTAGGGAGAGATCCATGAGAACCTCCCCAACGCCCCCATCCAACGCCAATATCGGTGGAGCCACGACCATATGGGTCATCAGGGCACATCAGTTGGCACCTCCAGCTAGGTCGTGCATTCCAGTGAGACCAGACAGCATGCCCAACACAGAACCTCGCATGTGCAGCCTCTTCATCCAGTGTCGACAGGCCTGCCTCCACCACCATTTGTGCCACTGGATCAAGCAGAACCACTTCGGTCATGCCGCGACCAGCTTCACCCTACTACAGGCCGATCTCAGTCATTTGGTCGTCACCTGACATCAACTCATCAGACTTCGACTACTGAAAAATAGGATATACCATGTACCTGTCACCCGTCGGTCAGTCCGGTAGGGCCTGTTATGCCTCATATCCCAAAGCGGCTTCATGCAGGAAAAATTTCGCACAAGGAAAGGAAATATGTCGTTCTCAAGAACCTTGCTGGCATCCCAGAGAGGCTTTCCAACCTTGTAGCCCTTCTCCTGTTTCTAGATATGTGCAAAGAACTCACTGAGGCTTTAAAGAGACCCCTCTAGTTTGAGACAGAGGTAGCAGTTGCCATGGATTTCCATGCAAAAGTTCTTGAGAATTCCGAATGTCATGCCATCATTTCATTCTATGGTGAGGGTGAAGGCTCCCCCATACAGGGGAACATCCGCCCGCTATATATCACCATCCAATTTAACAGCGTGGAAGTTCACCGCTATCTCATTGACACTGTCTCCAGGATCATCCTTATCTCAACAAAGACACTGTGGAAGCTAGGGGTTTCTGAAGATGACCTGACTCCCTCTAATTTTTGAATCCCAGGATATGGCTGGACATAGCAAACCCCAGTTGGCAAGATCAGTTTGAAGACCTAGTTCAAGGGCCTAGTTACTATCATCGAGTTCATGGTTTTCTCCCAGGTCACCACGTATAAGGAATTTATGGGAAGACCATGGCTCCACCTACATGCGACAGTACCCTCATCGTATAACCAATGCCTCAAGTACTGCCTTAATTGTCATGTGGGAATACTCTGAGGGGATGCATCTCCTTTTTCCTCTTGTGAATCCCGCTACTTGGACACTGAATATTACAAGAGAAAGGATAAACAAGTCCATGCATGTAAAGTTGAGCCCGTCTCCGCTACGGCCGACCCTTGGATAGGGCTGAATGATGCCTATGTCTTCCTGATCCATTGGTTGGAGGTGACGGCCCCCGATACGGGGAAACATTTTGTCATTTCTAGGACAAGGGGAAACTATGCTCCCAAATCAAAGAGGCATCCGAAGATCACTTCATATTCTTATATGAATCATGCATCAGTGATCCCAGATCCCCCCACTTCCATAAGGTATCGTGACATTCAGCTCATGGAAACAACAGTACGTCACACAGCTCTATTTCACCGGGATGGATTAATATGGATCCTGGTGAAATTCCACTACTACTTTGATATTATCAAGAGAGACCCCTTGGACCGGAGACCAGATGGGATTGGTTCAACAGCCTTCGTCGTTATGGTCTCGGTAGTGCTGGAGTTCTCTGATGCAATAACTACTTCTGCTCAAGCAGGTACCAGCCTCCCATCAAGGTCTGGTAACTCAAAAGAAACTTCCCCCATGGAGGATCCCTCCATAAGTAGAGAAGATGATACAGTGGATTCCCCTACCTTTGAGGAAGGCCTCTCCGCCATGGTCGATGAGTTGGTACAGGTGGACCTCGAAAGCAAGGAAGACTCGATACCCATGTTTATCAACACCGCTATGTTCCCCGAGGATCTCAAGAGGTACGTAGACTTTATAAAATAGCACTAGGACGTGTTTTCCTGGAGTTAGGATGAGATTCCATGACAAGATCCTTAGGTAGCCTTCCACCGCCTCAGCCTTCCGGAAAATCATTGCATATTCAAGAAGCCTCCTAGAAAGATGCACCCTTCTCACGGTGCCGTGGTCGAGGCCGAGGTTTACAAGCTTATAAGGGAAATATTCTTTAAGGGGGTCCAGTACCCCAAAATTCTGGCCAAAATTGTACCAGTCAAAAAGAAGAATGGGCAGATCAGAGTCTGTATTGACTTCCGAGATCTCAACCGCCATTGTCTGAAGGATGATTGTCTGTTTCTAGAGGATAAATTATTGATCGATGCCACGACAGGATTCGTAGCCTTGTCCTTCATGGATGGTTAATCTGGATATAATCAGATCTGGATGGCCCCTGAGGTTGTATAGTCCACAGCTTTCAGAGTGCCCCAAGGTACATTCTATTACCAGGTTATGCCGTTCGGCCTGAAGAATGTAGGTGCCACCTATCAGCGGGACATGCACCACATATTCCCGCCAATCCTCAAGAAATTGGTGGAATGCTATGTGGATGATCTAGTAGTCAAATCTCTCGATCTCCAGGACTATCTCAAGGATCTCGAGAAAGTGTTTGGCTTCCTCTGTTCCCGCCACCTGAAGATTAACTCAATGAAGTGTGCTTCTGGGGTCACCTTTGAGAAATTTATTGTCTTTGTTGTCAGGTACCAGGGCATTGAGATCGACCCAGAAAAGATCGAGGCCATCATCCAGATGCCTCCCCCGAGTAATATTCAGGAGCGTCAAGGTTTCCAAGGAAACTTGGCTGACAAACGCCGATTCATTGCGAATCTGGCTGGGAAGTGCAAGCCCTTATCTAGGCTCCTGATGCAGGGAATCACTTACAAATGGGATGTAGAGTGCTAGACCGCCTTTGAGGAAATCAAGTAGCATCTTCCCCGGCCTCTGGTCTTGATGCCACCCATCTCTGGGAAGTCGTATGTACTCTATGTCACCACCCTAGAATGATCCTTTAGAGCCCTTCTCGCCCAAAAGAACAATGAGGGGACAGAGAAAAACCTCTACTATCTCAGCTGCATTCTCCTCGACACGGAGTCCTGGTACTCCCCCATCGAGAAGAGCTGCCTTGCGCTTACATTTTCCATACATAAATTGCGTTATTACCTGCAGCACCACGTGGAACAGCTGGTGTGTCAACAAGACCCGTTGAAGTACATCCTAAGCCTCCCATGTTGACTGGACAACTAGCGCAGTGGCCGGTAATCTTTCAGCAGTTTGACATCAGGTTCATGACTTAGAAGGCTATTAAAGGACATGAAATGGAAGAATTTCTAGCTGCCCATCCAACCTCTATGGACTAGTCCCTGGACTTGGATTTTCCTGATAAGGCAATCATCTCAGTCGATCATGTTGTCCCGTGTTGGAAAATTCACTTTGATGGCACCTCTCAGAGCCCCATCGGTAGGAGGGTCAGTGAACCTAGACTCAATAGAGTAGGCTTGGTTATCGTCTTTATTACATCAGCACAAGAAATTCTCCCATACTCATTCCTATTGTCAGAAGGATGCACTAACAACATGGAAGAGTATGAGGCCCTCATTACTGGCCTTGAGCTAGCCCTCGAAATCGATATTCCAAATTTCCATGTAAATTGGGACTCCGATCTAGTTATTAAGAAGGTCACTAGAGACTATGTTGTTAGGAAGCCAGAGCTCATACCATTGTTGGAGCAAACCCTCCAGATAATGGCCCAGACCCCTTCTTGGCCAGAGGTTACCCATGTCCCTCCGTCACAGAACGGTCAAGCATATTCTTAGGACAGCTTAGTTGCATCCCATGCAGAGCCTGAACATGATGATCTGATTATCAAGGTGGCACATCAGAGACTCATAGCTCCTGATACCCCGGATGGTGATGACGGCCCTCAAATAAGAAATCTTATCACTGGCAACACTGTGTCAGGTCCCTCGGGTCATCCGGATGTAGTGATCGAAATGATTGCTGATTGAAGGATACCCTTGGTTGAATACCTCCAACACAGTAATATCCCGTCATATCGAGCGGAGTGTGAGTGAATCTGAAGCTCTGTGCTACAGTTTACCCTCCAGAGTGATCCCAGCCTTGAGGCAGTCCTCTAAAAGCTCGTGTTTGAAGGTGTTCACCTCTGTTGCATTCAGGGGGTTGAGATTCCACAGGTCATATTAGAGGTTCACGCTGGTTCTGGCGATGCTCATCAGGCTGGGCCAAAACTGTCTCACCAGATCCAGAGATTAGGGTATTTTTGGCCCTCCATGATCCATGACTACATCGAGTTCACCATGAGCTTCCATGCATGACATGTTCATGATAACTTTGTGCAACGTCCACCAGAGCCTCTCCAAACTACCAAGTACTCTTGTCCCATTGCGGTCTGAGGATTAGATATCGTAGGACCATATTTGCCAGCAATGGCTCGCCAATTCCAGTTCATTATGACCGCTACAGATTTGTTTTCCAAGTGGGAAGAGGTAGTTCCACTCAAGGAAGTCAAGGACCATTATATCATTAACTTCGTGAGTTCCAATATCATTCATCGGTTTAGAGTACCTCACACTGTCCTCACCGATAACAACACCTACTTCAGAGTAGCCGAGTTGAAAAAATTTTATGCCAAGTACAACATCCTCTCTAACCATACCTCCCACTATCACGCATAAGAAAATGAATAGATTGAGGCATTAAATAAAACCCTATCTAACATTATATAGAAAATGGTTGGTCATAACAAGAAGTGTTGGCCAAATAAGCTCCCAAACACCCTCTGGGGTTATCAGATGATGACTCATAATTCCCCCCAGGTGACCCCATATTCCCTGGTGTACAGAACTGACGTCGTCCTACCCATCAAGATTTTGTTTCCCTCATTGCACACAGCATTATATGACCAAAAAGTGCTAGATAGAGTAGCTGAAATTAATCTAGTGGAATTGAAAGCACTGGATGAGAATAGGCTTCGTGCCCTGCACAATCTAGAAAGGAATCAGAGTAGGATGGCTCGAGATTTTAACAAGAAGGTTCACCTCCTCTTTTTTCTGCAAGGCAACTTGGTGCTGGCTCTGAGAACACCAATGACACTTGGTAGGAAACCACCCAATTTAGAGCCCAAATGGGATGGACCATTCATTGTTCATAATGTTTACCCTAATGGAGAATTCTCATTGGTGACCCTGGATGGTGATCATCTAACTCCTCCCACTAATTCCAAGTTCCTCAAACAATACTTTTTTGGGCCCTTACGAGTCCTAAATGAACTTAAACTGGATTATGGTTCAGCATGACTTTAAACTGCTGGTCCAACATGTCCTTAAACTGCCGGTCATGCACAACCTTAAACTACGGGTCCTGCACGAACTCAAACTGTTCGTCCCGCATGAAATTAAATTATATGTTGTCACACATGAAGTGAAACTGTATCTCTTCCCACATGACATTAAACTATATGTCATCTTTCATGACATTAAATTGTATGTGGTCCTGCATGAAGTTAAACTATATGTCGTCCCACATGATGTTAAACTACACCTTCAAGAACTACGTGTGGCTTGATTCCCATATTTATGGGATAGGTAGGGCCACCCGAACACTACGATTTTGGTTCCAGGCCCTCTCAGGTTGATCCCCCCTAGACCCTTTGCAGTGGTTCTCCAATGTGTCCAAGAGTACTATGGTCTAGGACCTCGAGTGTCAGATTAAACATGGGAATGTTCCATTCACTTGTCAGGATACGTGGTACCCTACATTTGGGCCCCCATTATCTTTCACACCCATAGGGACCCCAAAACGGCATTGATGTTGGGCCTAAGGGATCTCCTACAATTTTGTCCCAATGCCCCTGAGCTTTTAGGACATCGAATTGATACATGTCACACATTTCAAACATGGTCAGTGGTCGATGCTCATTTGATTGTCCCCATTTCAGGCTAACCCGACACAAATGCTATGTTGCGAACATGGTCAGTAGTAATCCTCCATCGCCAATCTTGATCTTTTAGGACCTGAATTTTAGTTACATGATTAACATTTTGTTCCACCCCATCATGTCCGAGTAGAATTTCAGCAATCTTGGCACTATCCCTCAGTGCACCTCTGCACGTCAGGCGGACAAAGCTAAAATATGGCATCCTTCGGGGCTCCCACAGTCTGAGATTTAAGACCATAAACTGAGACATTCTATAATATCTCTGTGCGGCTCGATCCTCATCCTCATGGTATACATAAGATCACCCGAAAATCATGCTTCCAGGTCTAGCTCATATGGGATCTAGCTTCTCCTACCCCTTATCCTCTGCCCCTTACTGGCCTCTTGGCCCGAGGCTCCTTTCCTGAAGTTTCTCACGGTGATGATGTGGACCTCTTCCTCATTCATGTAGAGTATGATTTATCGTGTCATGAACATTCTTTCATGTCCAAATAATATGACTTTATACTGTTCTATCTTGTCCTATCACATGACCCCAAACTATTATAATATCGTCATGGTTACACGACAAAAAACGACAGTGCATTGTGAAAACCTCGTCATGGGGGACATCACGTTTGGTATCGGTCATCCACCATACCATTTTTTAATTCCAGTATACGGCTTGATTATTTTGGCGATTCCAAGAATTTCTACCCTAGGTTGTTTCTTCACAAAAAAACCCATTCACCTTAAAGGACAAACAAGAAACATCAAATACTGCTTCTTTTGGTTCGAGGGTTAGACCCACACACCACTTTTCTAAACTACATATGGCTTGATTATCATTCTCATGAGATTTGTAGGAATTCTCAGGTACTTATACACGGGCCCAACCTATCTTTCATTTTCAGTCCCTTGACCTAAACACTTGCTCAAGGAACATATAGTAATTTGGACTTATGTCCCCATTCACTTTCAGTTTCATAATCACCCTACCATGTGTCCCTGTATTGCTTATCGATCCCTGGTCCGAGTTCCAAGACCTTAAACTAAGAACCTTTAAAGAACTATGTATTTCTTGATTTCCATCCTTATGGGATACGTAAGAATTCCCATAAATTTCATCTTGGGTCCAGCTCTATGAATCAAAAATCCCATACTTTCTCAATGTCGGCCCCTTGGCCTGACCACTTGAAGAGTTGTGTAACTACAACGTTTTCCCTGAACAAGTTTGGGACGCCCCATATTTTCATTGGAGAGAAAAAAACTCCCACAACAGAGAGGCCCAATCCAAAAGTAGGAGTGATCCATGATCAGATTATTGCACCATCCTAATGTGTTTCCATCATGGTGGTGTAATTTCAAGAGTGTTGGATTCTATTCGACCAAACCACCACTTCACCTTCCACGCATTGTGTGCCCTTTATTCGGACCCTCATCCACATTCACATTTGAAGGGACCCCCTAACAGTATGGATGCTCGACTTATGGTCTTCCTGCTTTCCTGGGCCAACGTTCCAGAAAACTCATGGAAGACATTTTGAGTTAGGTCCCGTGTTTTGAACAAGGTCAGTGGTCGACCCTCATTTGTTGTCCCCATTTTAAGCTAATGCAATAGGGATACTATGCTTCGAAAAAAGTCAACGGTCATCCTTTATTGATAGTCCCCTCCCACAGTGTTCTGAATTTGGGGTAACATGATTCACATTTTTCATTTTCCTTTGTTCGGATGGATTCTAATCCCCATGGCATTGCCTGGCGGCGACTTTTATAGGTAAATTCTGGTTTTCATGCGCGCACGAAAAAATGGATTCCATGATCCATTGGGTTTTGTGTGTTTCCCTAGGTGTTTGGCGCACATGGACCCCCTATAGTTTTACATATCGTTGTTTTCCTTGGAATCCAACCGCCATGACCCCTCACCAATCCAATTCCGAGGGGAGAATTTGTAGACTCCGAAAATCACTCAAGGGTTGAAGAAAGTTTCAAAATGACAAAGCGATGTCATATTCAGATCCGGGTACCCAGTACGGGGGGCCCGGAGGAGCCGTGAGAAACCAATTCCTATGTACGTGAAAAAATTATACCCCACACAGAATATTCTGGGATTCACGAGAGTTCGGTGGCCTGTGCGTGAAATATTTCGCGCCACCAGCCCACGCGATGGAAATTTCGCGCTGTCTCCCTCGGCGCGCAATTATTTCGCGCTGAACTGTTTTCTGCACCACCGAATTCCTATAAATGGAAGTCGACCCCTTGGAATTCCAAGTTGAAGAATTTGAACCGTCTGTCGTGCACACAATTTGTCTTCCACGTACACAAAGATGGCCTTCAAGTACATTTCATTTCGCTCCAAGTCACCTCTGGGTCTACCTTCATGCAAGATCCCCTTGGTTTAAGACTTAATTCCAATCCCTTAGGGGTCCGCACATTTCGGTAAATCCCTTCCACTTGCATGGAGGCTGACCAATTGTGCGTAATACCCTTCATTTACACACACCCCAGGCATTGCGCACAATCCCCTTCAATTGTGCGCACCCCAATCATTGGGAGTAGCCTCTCCCAATTGCACGTAATTCATACTCCTTGAATGAAATCCTTTCTATTTGGGTGAAAAACCTAGGATCCATTTACGCGTGATCCCCACTGATTCTGTACTAGCTCAGTGTTTTCGTGCTAGGATACATATTTCGCTTGCAAGCCTCAAAGGTTGCGCGAAACTCTTGGAGACCCCTCACCTTGGTGCTCCTCGGCTAGCTCGTCACTCGAGTTCCCTATGCTCGTTGGGAATACCTTTGGGTGAGTGTCTAATACTCTTCTTATGGATTCCATTCGTGAGTGCCTCTCATGCCCCAGGATTCCACATCATGCACCGTTTTCTTGTACGACCTTCTAGGCTCATACAAATTAACTTCAAAGTCCCTAGGACGATTCCTCCTATTGGGTTTCTTCGCCATATGCTTCTTTGTATCGAAAAGTTAACAGCTATTGATTTTTCACATATCAACTCTAATGTGGACCCCTCGATGGTTCTCTCCATGACACCCCCTCTCCATGGCGTTGCTGATGCCTTCCCTTCCACAAGGAGTAAAGGGTACCTGTTATGTATGATCTAGGGTTGCGGAGCGCACCCACCTCTTCCGAGCTGCAGGACATTAAACTGACGAGAACCATCATCCTCAGAACATGATGTAAAACTATGACATGGTCCCGTGCCTCGCATGCAGGGTCCCCCCTCCCTGGACATTCTCCACACCCACTCATCTCCATGGGGATGGAAGCACCCCTCACAGGGTATGATATCCTCCTTATTAGAGTGGGGGTTTTTACATGGGAAAGGGATGCCACCTTGGTGTAAGCCCATTGATTTCCATGCAGGAGGCCGCATCCCTGCTCCTCCTTTCATCTTCGGTCCCCAGGGCCAGCGAGGGGCATGGTGGGAAATGGTTCTCTTAATTTCTTCGATCCCAAGTCCCTCTCTCGCTACGCTTTTTCACAATGGGCCTCCATCCTAGAGTAATCCCTGACTTCTTGGGTATCTAAGCACACATAATCCCCTATTTCCTCATTGGGCCACTCCACACATAAACCCCACTTCGCTTCCCGCAGACTCACCTTTCACGATGTGATCGTCAGGTCTCTGCAATCTCTTGTTTTTCACACTGTGCACAAGTCACGTGAGCTTAGAGTAGGCACCGACCATGACCAACACCTTGGGCTACCTTAGAGTGTAAACCCCAACCCATCCAGAACTACGGGGACATTGATCCAAGTCAAGGCATGGTATGTAGGAATCCACCATGTGGTTTATGCCCCAAAAACCTTGGGCTGCCTTAGAGTGTAAGCCCCAACCCATACTGAACTATGGGAAATTTGATCCATGTCAAGGCATGGTAGGTATTAAGCTTCAACGAGGTTCAAGCCCCAGACAACTTGGGCCGCCTCAGAGTGTAAACCCCATACCGTCCCAAACTACGAGGACATTGATCCATGTCAAGGCATGGTATATAGGAATCCTCCAAGAGGTTCATGCCCCAAACACCTTGGTCCATCTAAGAGTGTAAACCCCAACTTATCCTGAACTATAGAAACTTTGATCCATGTCATGGCATGGTACGTAAGAAGCCTCCACAAGGTTCAAACCACAAACACCATGGGCCTCCTCAGAGTGTGAGCCCCAACCCATCTCGAACTATGGGGAATTTGATCCATCTGGAGGCATGGTATGTAGGAAGCCTCCACAAGGTTCAAGCCCCATACACCATGGGACGCCTAAGATTGTAAGCACTATACCATCCTGAACTACGCAGACTTTGATCCATGTCAAGTCATGGTACATAGGAAGCCTCCATGAAGTTAAATCCACAAACACCTTGGGATGCATCAGAGTGTAAGCCCCATACCATCCCAAACTACGGGGACATTGATCAATGTCAAGGAATGGTACGTAGGAATCCTCTACAAGAGTTTAAGCCCCAATCACCTTGGGCCGCCTCAGAGTGTAAGCCACATACCATCCCGAACTATGGGGACTTTGATCCATGTCAAGGCATGGTATGTAGGAAGCCTCCATGAGATTCAAGGCCCAAACACCTTGGGCCACCTTAGAGTGTAAGCCCCGCTCCATATCCCAAACTACAAGCAAATCGATCCAGGTCACGGCATGGTACGTAGGAAGCATCCACGAGGTTCAAGCCCCAAACACCTTGGGCCTCCTTAGATTATAATACCCATACCATCCCGAACTAAGGGGACTTTGATCCATGTCAACGCATTGTACTTAGGAAGCCTCCACAAGGTTCAATCCCCAAACACCTTGGGCCGCCTCAGAGTGCAATCCCCATACCATCCTGAACTATGAGGACATTGATCCATGTCAATACATTGTACGTAGGAATCCTACATGAGGTTCAAGCCCCAAACACCTTGAGCCTCCTCAGAATGTAAGCCCCAACCCATCCCAAACTACGGGGAATTCGATCCATGTCAAGGCATGGTACATAGGAAGCCTCCACGAGGTACAAGCCCCAAACACCTTGGGTGGCCTCAGAGTGTAAGGCCCAACCCATCCAGAACTACAAGGACTTTGATCCATGTTAAGTCAGGGTATGTAGGAAGCCCCCACGAGGATCAATCCCACCATCTGGTCGTTCCGACTATCATCACGTCGGTTCTTCACCACCCTATCGTTCCGACCATCATCACGTCGGTTCAACAACACCTTGGGCCGCCTCAGAGTGTAAGACCCATACCATCCATTCTACAAGGACTTTGATCCATGTCAAGGCATGGTATATAGGAATCCTCCATGAGGTTCAAGCCCCAAACACCTTGGGCCGCCTCAGAGTGTAAGTCCCATCCCATCCCGAACTAAGGGGACTTTGATCCATGTCAAGGCATGGTACGTAGGAAGCCTCCACAAGGTTCAAGCCCCAAAAACTATGGTCCGCCTCAAAGTGTAAGCCCCAACCCATCCTGAACTACGGGGAAATTGATACATGTCAAGTTATGGTACGTTGGAAGCCTCCACGAGGTTCAATCACATCACTCAGTCATTCCGACCATCTTCACATCGGTTCTCCCCCACCCCACATGATGTTAAACTGTATTCTCCATCTAAAATAAGTGGTATTTGATCCATGTCAAGACATGGTACGTAGGAAGCCTCCAAAAAGTTCAATCCCATCACTCATGTCCCATCCTGATCTCTCCCTCAAGCCCATGTGTCTCGGGAGGCTCAACCACCAACCAGGAGGTTCCACTTCCTATGGCTCCCATCCATGCGTCTATTCTCACGGGTCACCTCCTCAGGTGTCCCATCATCTCATCGAAATACATGGATGTTGATTCCCTACCACAAGTATATGTTGGAAGCCTCCATGAGACTCAATCCCACCATCCTTCAGGACCCCAGGTCCACCATCACATCGTTTTACCAACTCCATGGGCCTCCTCAGAGTGTAATCCCAAAATGCCACCTGAACTACGTGGAATTTGATTCCCTCCCATGGGGATACATAAGAAGCATCTTTGAGACTCAAGGTCAACTTCACTGTTGCCCTTGTGATTTCCATATTCCATTCCCCTTCATTTCATCACCCATCCTGATCCTTACCTGGGCTGCCACATCCCGACGGGATAATGCCACCCCACTCCCCATTCCATCAAACAAAATTCTAGATGCCACCCACATGTTGGCCCCATTATCAGTGTTCCCTCTTGGGGGTTCCTCCATCTGATCCTCTCTAATTAGTGTTCCGATCAGTATGATCCATCTTCGCTGGATGTTAAACTCGAGGCATACCCTGTGTTAAACATGGGAAGCTAAGGAAAACCTCAGATACATGTCCATGGAAGAAAATTACCCACGTTCGATGTGGGATGTCTCAGGATTCCACTCCCTCGAGAATCCCTATAAAAAGGGATAGAAGACAGACATTCCTATTCCCCTACGTCAAGACATGCTAGTGAGATGTGACTACTCCTCAAACCGTAGTTTGATGCCCTAACCGGACCCCTTGGAATGTCCTAACAGAAGCAGCGTAGTTAACTTGCGTCCATGAAGATATGGAACCAGGAAGAGTTTCATGAACAATGTCTTAAATCTATGAGGGAGTCCTGGACTAGGAGACGAGCTACAAGGAGGAATCCACAGAAGGAAGAACTGACATCCCATCACCCAGTTTCGATAAAGGAGTAGACATCCCTGAACATGGAATGGATGCCGCCCACCTTTGGTAAGCAGGAATGCGGGGCAATAACTGCACGTCCTCGGTGTGATGGATTCGCTCGCCCCGGTTAAAGCATCAGAAACAGTGTGCTATAAGAGAATAAATGCAAAGGAAGAGGTAATTTTTTAACTAGAATTTGTAAATATTTTCGTAAAGCACATCATAAAAAACACATCTACCCAAAAAAATACATATATCTATATTATTATTATAAATAATGGTTCTGATTATTAAAGAATAAAAATTATCTACCTTCCACTTATTCATTATAAAATGAAAGCTTCTCTTGTGTCACATACAGACTACCACATCAATGAATGAAATATTTCATTTCTTTTCACTTACAAGGTTGAATGTGTAGAATAATATTTCAGGGAATGAAAAATGTTTTCATGTAATGATGATGATTCATAGAGATAAATTTGTTATATTATTATTAATTTAAAAAAAATTTCATTTTAAATATTACTGTATAAGACGAGAATAAAAATAGTAAAACAAAGTCTTATTTGTATGAACTATATTTTTATCATATATAAATCATGCAACTATTATAAATGGTGACTCATTTATTTAATAATATGTAAATAAGACAATTATTCTTATAGAAGGGGGAAATTATAATTACTTTATAACTATAACCACCCAAAGATTATGTCATATTATTGTTTGGGTTCATTTGACCAACTATACGGATAATGCAATAAAATTCTATATTGGATGACTATAGAGACATAATTAATAGTAATATTGTATATAAATAATTAGTTATTTTTTGCACTAGAATCATAATATTAATTTTTAACACATTATTAAAAATGTCATATATGATCCATTTAATGGTTTTTTCTAAAAAAACTATTTCTAAAACACTAAGGGAATAACTATGAACTTCATTAAACATTATGAAACTATATTATAATAACATTAATTAAAATGGAATAACAAACATTATATTGATAATCATGCACCATCATCTTTATTAAAAAAATTATGAATCAAAGGAAATTATTAACACAAGATATTGAAAATAAACCATAACAGGCTTATATATATACAATGGATTATAATAAATGAATTATAAAATTGGTAATAGGAATTAATATATACATACTAAAAAACTATTATTCTTTTTAATAATAAAATTACTACCCTATGTATTATATCTAAACTATAAATAAATTTTTCATGGATTTTAATATTATATACATCTACTCCTATAAAACTTTTTGATTTTATTTAATAAAAAAATAATAAAGGGTTTCTAATTTGAAGCAGTACTCCTTTATGACATGTTTCATGTTAAAATTATTATTTCATTTATTAACAATTTATATAATCTGTATGAACTTTTATATCACTATAATAGTTAAATTCATGGGAATTAAAATTCAATTCATTATTTTATCATTATATAACATTCTATTATGAAGATTATAAAGTCGTAATTATTTTCATTTCAAATAATGTTTTGAATACAAGATTGAAATGTTTAAATGAAAATATTTGGAATGTTTTCCGATATATATTTAAAAGACCCATTAATATATTCTTATTAATTTGTTAAGGATATTTACATGACCTTCTACCATGTCACTTGGATATGGTTCATAGGTGACTTGATGCTACTATTTTAAGAAAAACAAACCTTTATTCTTCTTTCCATCTAGGAATAATTCAACCCCATGTTCATATAATTCCATCCCACCAATGTAATAATGTATTATTTTTAGAAATAAATATATTAATTTCTATTTTATTTTCAAATTTATCATTAAAATTATAAAATAAATCGTTATCACTCTTTAGAAAATTTCAGTTTCAAAAAAGATATTTGGAAATATTATTCCAATTTTTATATTTTATCATCCAACCGAAATTTTTGGATTGTGCCTTTATCTATCTGAATGGTAAAATTTTTTATTTATATTTTGAAATAAATTTGCAATAAATTAAACTTATTAACTTCGTGAAAATGATATTTAAAAGAGTCTTCTGACTTAATTTCCAATTAAAATTTAATTTAATTACAATTGACTCAGAGGAATCATTTTATGAAATTTATTCTCATAAATTATTTTATATCCAAATCAATCAGATCTATTTATAATAATTACTCTCTAATTTTGAGTTATTTTCAAAAGAAATTTATATTCCCATTATTTTATAATTTTTTACATAATAGTGGAAATAATTATGTAATATTTGTTTTCCTTTTTCTTGTACATTTTAAGGCTTTTATAAAAGTGATATTACTCTACGTTAATATAATTTAATATTTACATGCTTCTATGATAATATTATTTATATATATGATTCAATTTTTTTCTTTGGTTGGATTATTATTATGTATTATCAATGTTTTCATTAAAATAATTCATTTCCATGAATTAATCAAAACAGAATGAATTATGAATTTTTTAATGTTTTTGGGACATAAATACATATGATTTATCATTAAATGACTGGTGGAGTGCACAAAAACTACCTATGAATCATGGAATGATTAATATCTCATTATATAACAGGTTTCTATGAAAAAATGTAGTTAAATCATTTCTGGGAATCTGTACACTATGGTTTATTATGCGGGAGTGAACCCAATCCCCTATTTGAAATTTTCCATTCTTCTACAAATTTCTTGTTTTTCACCCTTAATATTGGAAATTATTTTTCAATGATTATATATGTGCCACCGTTTTTACCACACTAATGTACATTGTGATGTTCTCATATAACAAGGTTATCAAATCATGCCTCTACACAGTTATTACTTGTATTTTATATTGGCCTAAAATTAGTATTCCATGACTGATGTTTAATGTTATATAGAATGTTGGATATGAATATTTCATGTTATTCCATTCATATGAATATATTCTGATACCGTTTTTCTGATATTCTAAAAAATTATGATATTCAATTAACAACTCTTATGTTTACAAATATTATTGTTCTAATATCTTAATTTCATATATTTTTATTCCCAATGTTATTATGGAGAGTAATATATTTGGCATGTTAAGTTAGACATCATGTTATAAGAATAATTTTGGGTGATGTTTACAATGTTGTAAAATAAATTTATATATATAGTCTCTAAATATACAAAACTATTAGGTTTTTTGTTGTAATTTATGTTATGGTTACATAAATATTAATGTAAATGATTTAATACGTTATAATGAAATATTTGGGTCACATAAGTTGGTATAAAACATGATATGTAATTATTGTTTAGCATCAAAAGTAGGAGTATATGTTTAGGACATGTCAACATGTTCATGGAATACATCCATTATGGATGATGTGTAGTTAAATAAGTTTATTTTAATTTGTAATGACAATGTTATGTTTTTAATTATAAAAATATATCATCCATGAACACAATGATGAATGAATATGAGTAGGGATAGAAACAAAAATTCATCATTTCCATGAAATTCACTAGTGGATTCATTTAACTGAATGGAGTCAAAAGATTCTCATATAACACATATATTCCCCTAAAAATTTACATTAAAACATCCTTTACTATGAAATGTTTGAGATTGTAATTAGTTCAAATTCTATTCAAGGGGAACCATCGGTCTCCCCCTGAATGATTTAATTGGTCGTATATACTCTAAAATAGAAATAGTTACTTAATATTACCTAATTCAATGTCATTTAATCCATTCAAATCCTGAATCTACCATCCACCTTCATAGTAAATAAATCTTGATCTTAGTAGGATAGGTATGTGTTTAACAAAACCCTTCAAGTCATGTTTTATTTATAATCACATTAATCTCACTCATTCTAGCCAGTGTCATATAATGAAGTGGAATGGATACAAGTTCTAGAAATGACACTATAAAAATGTAAATATCAATAAAAACTTAATGAGGGAAACACGAGAAAACATGAAAAATGACATCATGGAAATATTCTACTAATAGAGTTAAAATAGATAGATTTATCACCTACCGTAATAAAAAAACTATAACTTCCACCTATAAAATAATGGCTTTAATTCCTCAAATGTTGGGTTCTCGTCTACCGGCTTCCATGTCACACCCTCCCATAATATAACACTCATTTACCATAATAATGGTAGAATAACACCACCTATTTAAATAGTATATATGATTACAAAACAACATCCTGAAATCATTCATAGATATAATTTCATAGCTTATGATATCTAAAAACAAGGCAATCCTCAAAAATAACATATAACTCAACCAATATATTTCATTTTTATACCACTTACCACTGTCCATCCTCTTAAAAATATGTGTATTGGGTGATAATACACTATGGGATTAATAAATGGCCATCCAAAACCTATATTATACTATGGATAAAAAGAAATAATGATATCCCCCTATATCATGTAAATAATATTGGATAATCCAATTAACCAAAAACATACCTATGATGGTAGAATGATATTTTTCTCAATTTTCTTTAATCTAGGACATATAAAATAATATTTATTAATATAATAATAATATATTCACTTGATATTCCCATGGTTCCTATAGAATTAACCTATTATGAATCAATGATAGGTAATTTCCCAAAGACCCTTGATAAGATCTATGGATTGAGCCCCCAGATATAACTCTACCATCTATTTGATGTCTTCTTATATAAGATACAAATGTGTTACCCTTCCAGTAATACCACCTTAAAACTAGTTATATGTACATATACCAAACCACTGATTATTCCATAATATTCTATATACATTGAAAACATTCTGTATACTATTATATACATATCAGAAATACTTAGTGAGAGAACATAATTAACATATCTACATAAATTCTTACAAGAATGAAGTTGAATATCCAAATATTTATATGGAAATCCTCTCATCACCATAGTACATCTGATACAATATCCACTCATATCCAATATAAATCATAGTAACAGACCCCCCCTGGGGAATGGGAATTTCATGACCCAATGAAAATAAGAAAATAATAATAATAAGTATCCAATACTAGGAATGTACCAATGGTCTGATCCCTATGAACCAAGTACATATAGGATGTTAGGGTGGAAATCATGACCCAAAACCTAATCTGTGATCAAATTCAGTTCTACAATATTCATGAATTTTGGGCATAATTAGTTGTATACAATTAGGAAACATATTAAAACTATATAATTTGAGAAACATTGACTTCCACGCACCCCATCCGATGATGTCTCTTCAGGAACTAATAAAATCAATCTAAAATTAGTGACTTAATGGAAAACACCTTGAAGAATAGGTCTTCCAATTAAATCTATGATAATACTACATTTTTCACAACCTAATCTATAATGTTTCAAAACCTCCATAAGGATCCCTCAAGTATATAGGTTAACTTCTTCACACAACAGTCATTGGGTGTCTCTGTAAGCTCAATGATACCCTCAATTATATAAATATATTACATAAAATAAATAATTCCAACAATACACATAAAATATATATGGCGTTGAAACTAATAATATGATTTGAATCATACCATTATCGGTCCACCCTAACGAGAAACTATGTCTCCAACTAATATTAATGGAAATATTTTATAGAAGAAAAAGCTCCCTAAATGAACCGTTGGGGTATCCTTTAGACAATTCTCATCCTCAATCTCCAAAACATATAAGGAAACATAATATATTCACATAATTTCATAAAATCCTAAATATATTCCTTCAATGGTTCCATGGAACATCATTGATGCAACATTTTTCTAAATGACATAATAGATAATTATAAATGAAATTAATAGCTTCAATCATGGAAAATTATTCAATTGAAAGGAACAAAAAAAACAATAACCCTAGGAAACATGGAATAATTGTCTAACCCCAACTAAACAAATATTAAGAATGTGTATTTAATACCTCCAAATTTGTAATATTAATATATGAAAGAATAATAAAATTTTGTAGTTAAAATATTTAGATGCTACAAATAATGTATTTGGGGAACATTGATTTTTTTAATTTAACTAATACAAACTTATATCATTCATATGAAATCAATAAAATTACATGTAATCTAATATTCCTAACCATGATTCATAAAATCATCAACTATTTACCGCACAGGTAAGAGAAAAATACCATAAACCATAACTACACTATGATCCGTGAAGAAAAATTTGAAATTGTATTAGCATAAAAAATAAAAGTAATTCCACTACAATAGAGAATAGTGGATGAATTATATAGGTTCTATCCAAGAAAAAAAATAAAATTTTCCAATGTCATTCCAGATATCATATATTTATTCTACCAATATATTATTTAATAATAAATAAACCTAGAAATTGATAAAAAAAAATCACCATATCCTAGATCGCACAAAATTATATTGTTACCCACAAGAATTTATGCACACATCCACATACACAATAGAATAGTGAAATTGTCTTTGATCATGAAGTAGATAAACATTACTATATTTATGAATTACCCAAAAATAATAATAAAATAAATATATTATTCAATAAATAACTAATAATAAATAATTTCAATGTATTCCAATATATTATAACACCAAATACAATATAAAATGGGATAAAACTTCTAGTATAACCATGTAAAAAAGATCCCCATATAAGATGGATCAATAATATGAAATAAAAAAGAACAAAAGAACAAAAAAATATCCATGTAATGACAAAACAGATGCTATCGTATATACTAGAACCATATTAAATAACACTCAAAGTCCACATGTTCAACAAACCATCATAGAGCCAATATCGTTGGTTGGATCTATGGAAACAGACTATGCATGTTTAATATTGTTTCCATGAGGGGTTGAGTAACAAAACCTATAAGGATGCATCCAAAACAACTATAACATATATAAATTTGATAGATGAATATTTATTTATTGATATAGATAAAAATTTAACAACAATACAACTAGTTTAGTGTTATTCTATGATAATAAGAGAACGACCTACAATATACACGAATTATTCAGATTAACACAAGATAGAAAAATTCATCAAAATTCATAACATATAAGGGCCCAAACATTTCATACATATATATTAAATTTTAATATATTAATATTTTTTATATAAAACAATGATCTTTAATAGAATCATATTTTTATAGTTTCATTGGATACATAGTTACATAAACAACAAGTTCATAACTAAACTACATCACTCAAACTGATTTCATTAAAACTACAAAACTTATTTGACATTTCCTACCTAATACCATTATTTATAACATGGGGAAATGAATTATAATATTTGGTGATCTCAAATCCTCAGTGAGCATAAAAAATGTATATGTCAATATAACATGACCATATGGGTTTAAGAACATAAGAATAAAATATGAAAACCATAAATTGTATATCATTGATCGTAAATATGAGTGATATAATAAATACTGGAACTTCATAAGACATGAACTATAATGGAATCAACTAACATGATACATTAGAGCATAAAATAGTAATAATACTGATATTTGTGGCATAAAAATAAGTATAGAAACTCATTTAATTATAATCAATACACATTTCCTTAACAATCATAGTGAAATGGGTTCAATCCCATCATAATAAATTGGGTTCAATCCAAGACTATCATAGTGAAAAATTACCATAATATAAAATGTGCATTCCCCCACTTTAGTCCTATTTATCTCATCATATGTCAATATTTACCATGAGAATTAGAGGGATATATAGGTCCCACCTAGCACAGAGTCCAGAAACTATTTTTATAAAAGATATAAAACATTCACCATATCTGTACCTAGGTATAGAAATGGGTATCAGTAATATTTCCTTATTGTATATCCATTAGAAAAGAAATTATCTTTATAAAAATTTCATCATTTCACCTTAGTATAACACCATGAAAAGTAAAAAGTTTCATAAAATATTAATCATTTCATCATAATAAAAACCATGGATAATTAATAGGTTTTGTGAAAATATTTTCATCATTAAAAGTAAACAACCCAAGAAATAATAAGAACTATATACCTATATAATTTCCTTAGTAAATATTATTTAGTATTAAAGTATTCTATATTAAATGGATAATGATTAAGAAAGATCAATTGGAACATATCTTGGGGATATTAACCCTTCAAATTTGAATACACTTATATAAAATAAATAAAATTTATCAAATATTAAGTATAACATTTTATTTTAAAATAACCTTATTATCTTGTAATGGAATATTTAAATCCTTTAAGGGTTTTTATTGGAGAATAAAATTCTTGTAGTACATGTGAAAACAAATATTCAATTCACATTCTTAGAAAAATGTCAAAAGAAAATCATTTATAAAATGGAATTCGGTTTCATAATTTTTTTATATAATTTTAAAAGGGGAAAATTTACAATAAAAATTTGTAATTTAAAAAAATATTTATACCACTTTTATAAATGAAGTACATAGAAGGAATCTTATTCTCTATCGAAGTCAGAAATAAATTAGTATTTTACCAAAAACAATTATTTAGTTTCTTGAATAAATAAATATTGGAAAAAATGAAATATAAATAACTATAGGAGAAAAAGATACATTATTTTACTGATATATATATACATATCTTTATATTTCAATAAGGGATGAAATGTAATAAACAACACTAATCGATAATGAGATCGTAACAAAAATCGTTAACACTTTGTTAATGAGTAAATAGTAATCACTTAGAAAGAAATAAAAATATTTGGATATTTTTATACCATAATATTAATGAAAATAGTCTTATTAAAAATTAATTATGAGTATATACTGCACATAGAAGAAAACAATTGTGAATATGGCTTCTTTCCCACCTAAATAAATTTGATATGGATATACCGTTATAACATTGGAAAAATTTAATTTATAATCCATAATAATAGTAGAATATAATGAAATTTCAAATTCTATTAAATTAAGGAGAATCATGATATTAAATTTTAAATGAGAAATATATACACCACATAAAAAATTGAGGGTTGAATATGACATATGTCTCTTAGAAATAATCGACATGCTAGAAATACCATAAATGAAGTCTCATAATTGTTCTGACACATTTGAAACTTATTTATAATAAATAAAAGATTTTAATATATATATATATATATATTATATAATCATACTTATATATATATACAATATATGATTTACTTTTCACCCTTTATTATCAATTTATTAAAAATTTCTTTACCAAAATCATGTTTTGTATAATAACTATTTCCTTTTTCATGTATGTTTGGGTTTGAAATTGTCAATAATTATAAAAAATACATGGATGAGTAATATAAATAGATTTAAATATGATTTATATATCATATATATTCATCAAATATTTATTTAGTGAAAAATTTGAAATTTAGTGAAAAAATATTATTTACATCATTCATGGAGAAAATAGGTCACACATAACCAAGAACGATGTTTCCATTTTGTTGAAGGATGGAACGAAATATTGGTAAAAATTTATTCACATTTATATAATAATTTTAATATCATATAGATCATATATATTCATTATATAAACTATCATTACAATCCATGTAAAAATAATAATAATAAAGTGTCACATCGCTTTGTAGAGGTGATATTCCACAAGTACACTCAAGGGATGTCCTCATTTCCAAATTGATTGGATGGTAAGATGGTATATTTTATATTATTATTAAATAAATGTAACTATTTCACATATATCATTTAGGAAATTTATATCTATAATTACACCCATCCATGAGAGTCAATGAAGGAGGGAAAATTAAATCATTTTGCAATGTATTTGTTTTATATACACATGATTGATTGTTCAATTAACCATATCATATAAGGAGAATAATATATAAGTTATTCCATTAATTTAATAAAATATATGTATATGTGAGATATTTATTTTATTAAATATTAATATTTTAATATGACATTAAAGATGTGTAAGAATAAATAAATAAAAATCTCAGGTATGAAAGATAGCTCCTATTGAGGCAAACACCATAGGTTTGCACTAATTTCCCTTGTATGAGAGTTTCCTAGGGAAACTAATGCTTCTTATATGTGGGTACATAAGTATTTAAGGGATGTGGGAAGGTATTGGGTGACCAGATAATCTTTTTAATAATGAATATGAGTGGATAATTTGTTCCATTTTATATGTTGGGGAGAGGACCCACCTGGAATTTTTTAAATGAAAACGATATACCCACATATTAAACATTAAATAGTACAAAAAAATCTCAATTTATAATATTATATTATATAAGAATTCAATTTTCACTTTAAAAATAAATTTTTAATGTTTCTTGGTCATTTTAATACTTATCCTTTTTACATAAACATACTATATACTCACATTAACCATAACTGCTGTAATTAAATTTTAAATTTTATCTTTTAATTATAAAAATATTAATTTGAAAATATTATATAGTATATACTATTTTAACTAATAATATTTAATCAATATCTCCAAATTCATTACACACAAGTGAAAAAATATAATTTAAAAGTAAACACATTGACACGATGAAAACAATTTCTAACCAAAGAGTTTTCATAAGTATAATAGGTTTTAATATAAAAATTCAATATTAAATTTAATCCAATAAAAATAACTGATTTATTTAATATATTATTTAAATATTAACAATTTTAGAGTAATTTTTAATCAAAATTTAACTTATAAACGTTTTGAACAAAAATTCATTTGAAAAAATCATTTTTTATCACTATTCATTAAAATGATTAGTTTTTCTACACAATATCAAATAATCCCAAAAAAATTTAAATGTATATTAAAAATATGAAGTTAAAATTTTCAAAATTAAAATATTAATATTTGTGATCATAAATTTTATTATTTGATAAATAACTCCTATTTTGAGAATAATATATTTGCGAAGAATATAAATAAATTAAAAAATATTAGACCTTATTTAACAATATATATTATTTAGAACAAACCATAAAAAATAATTTAAAAAAAAATTATACTTCTTTGTCACACCAATAGATTTAATTTTTATGCTATAAGAGTCTTGTTTCAATAATAATATATATAATACATAACAATTCGTTAAATCTCAAGGCTGCGTTTAACACGAACAACATAAATTAAAGAAACATGAAAAATATATTTAATAAAATATTAGGTGGTTAAAAAAAAGGTTCATAATCCTTGAACTATTAGTCAATGGAGCCCTCCCAACAATTTTTGAAACATCATATATTATATATGCATTAATGCACATTAGTTCCCAAACTGTCCGATCTTATTTTGTGATGGTTGCACACCAGTTACAATATTATTCCCTCTTACAAAGGTATGGAAAAAATTTGATCCCAAACCATCCCATATTATGTAATAGTTATCACACATTTGTTCACAATATATCCCCTTTTCGACATGTGGACTCACATTTGTTATAAAACCTCCTCGTCTTACTCAATGGTGGTTTACCATTAATTCAAAAACCATTCCTTATTATGTAGATTTGATCTCACATTACAATAAACATATCACATGTCATAAAAGGGAAAAAAGAAACAAAACAACTAACATATTACATTATGATTATTCCTATACAAAATCATATGTATTCCCATAAATTTGTATCCACACACCCAAATAATTTTATCTGAGGGTATTTTCCTCGGTATCAAATTATTACTCAAGTATGATATCCCTGACCTTAACCGAGCCTAAATGGATTATTATAGTCCTAATTCATCATGGTTGGAAGGACTACAACCCCATTTGTAATATAGTTGGATTCTACCTTACTATAAAAAATTATCAAAGGTTGACCCAAATCAGCACCTGTCCCAACTTGTGACATGACCTAAAGTGCGTCCTCAATGTCAATGCACTGATGAAATGTTATAGGGCATAAAATTTTACCATTTTGGAATGGTTTTACTCTTAGAATTCAATAAAAAAAGACACATGGATTCTTCTAAGAATAAATAATGACATGGATATATGTTTCACATCGACACCATAAAATAATAATTGTCAACATATAATGATAACTATATTGAGTGTCCCAAAAATGATAATAAATCAACAAATCATAAATCCTAAAATAATATAAAATTATAACCATGTATAAAATAAAGAAATAGTAGGACCAAGATAAATATTCTGATACAACATTACCCAATGACACCCCCCAGATCGAAAATATTCTAAAAAAACCGAATCCCTTTGTTTGAGTTGATCAATTCTAGAATAAAACATGAGAAGGATAACTATAATGAGAAAAACAATCTATACACATGGAACTCCCGAATCAACCTGTATCTTATAAAATAGTTTATAATACACTAAAATTCATATGAATTGTTAGTGTCTATAATCTTATAATGATTTCACCATGAATATATATAAATACTTTATACATGAACACTGTCAAACAATGATTATAAATAATAATGAAAAACTCTTTTTCATTTGAAAATTACTTTATTAAATCATTTTGTAAGTCAATAAAATAGATTAATTTTAATAAAACAATCAAATAATAATAATAATAAATAAACACAAGGAAATAATACTTGAATAATATAAATATTCAATTGTGAAATGGGGCATAAGTAGTCACTAACCGAGATAAACATAAAAAACCATATTTAAAATATATTTTATTTCATGATATTTTAAAATAAGATCCCTAAAATAAAATAATTAAAATATAGATGTATGAAGTCCTTTTGGAATTAGATAAATAATTATTGAACATAATACAAATATAAAACATTATTTCAAATCATCATAATGTGTTCAGATTTTCCATTGAAATCATAGCACTGTATAGGATAATATGGGGTCATACAAAAGAAAATTGGTGATGTATAATTCCAAGTAAGGGAATAATAAAACATGACATGATGGATTGTAATATGTGTCATTCAACATGCATAACATGATAACAAAAAATGTCAAGATAATATACATAAACATTGGATCATGACAGCTAATGATGATATCATAAGATTAAGGAAACATGGGAATTTGGAAACAACACAAAATCTAAAAATCATAATTATATGATAGTTGTATCCTCCAATAGATCATATAAAAGTGATATTATTCTTAAATTCCATGCATCATACATAGTATCTCATGAGATGAAATAATTTTCAAATGCATTGCAATGATATCATGGAACACCCTTTATATGCCTAAAATTCCATTCATCACATTGATCATATAACATAAGATCTTATATCAACATTTCAATCCCATGATCAAGGAATGTTGGTTATATAAATTTCTAACAGCAATAGATTATTAAAATTTATATCTAGGTGAATACCTTTGAATGAAAACAGGTTTTAGTATTTACTATACATGGGTTGGTATAGAAAATAACGTGATACATTTGGATGTATAACATGTCTAGAAAAAATTGCATGGATTGGAATAATGAAAGTGAAAGGTATTATTTCATTAGTGGGGAATTATTTTTATGTAAATGTATATTTATTAATAAAAAATATATAAAAAACGAATTGAAAATCATAAGTCATATTACAAATGAAGTACTTGAATAAAAAGATATTAGAATAGGATCTCTAACATTGAGTGGTTGTGTGTTAAATATTGGGATGAGCTCCTTAAGAGCATTGGAACTCATTAGGGGGGGGATGGGTAAAGTGAGATGAAATTACTTATTTAAGGTTTTTATTGAATATGAATAAGAGATTTTGTAGGTATTTGATAAATGATAGATGTGGTTGTTCATTAATTTCCAAAAATTATCCACGGTAATATAGTAAGTAGATAAAAAACAATAGCCATCCGTTATTCTTTTAACATGAATTTTTCCATGTAGGAATTATTTTTATTGTTTTATTATTTTACGAACTGGTACTATTTAAATATAATAAATTTTGGGGATGAGGGGTTTTGGGTATATTATGAATTGTTTTTAATGTTATTATAATATTCATTAGGGTTTGGAAGGTTAATTTTATTTTGTGAATAAATATTACCATATTAAAATTGATAATTTTAACAAAATTAAATATTTTTGTTCGGTTTCACCCTTTGTAGAATTTATGACATTACATTTATGTTGTTATTATATAAAAACAATTTTTGTGTATTCATATTATATTTAATTTTTACTCCACAATTCCACTATCTCCAAACAATTTCAAATAGGTAGAGTTTTCTAATTTCCAAATTATGAATTAAAAAATACAATTCAATTAATCAATGTAATTTTTCTAAATATGATAATTTTCTCTAAAAATATATAATTATCAAAAAATAGAATCTTTTATGAAAAAATTATAATCCTTAAAAAATTACCTTGTTCGTTATAATAATATGTTATATTTTATATTTAAATAAATATAGTTTTATAATTAAATTTAATAAAAATAATATTTTTTTTAATTTATCATAAACGTTAATTTTAATTAAAATTACATATTTTCCAATAATAAAATCATTTTTTTCCTGGTACCAAAATTTATTAATCTTATTCATCTTATATTCATTGTAAATTTATATTAAATAAATTAATAACTAAAATGGGAATGATATAGTAATGATTAATGTTCTTAAAATAAAATTAATACATTTACACTATCAATTTCTAGGCACATAACCGCTCATTACACCAAAATATTCCCCATGTATAAGTTGGGTGGTGGTAGTACTTTTAAGGGTGTTTTTATATGAACATAGATTTCTAGGTCATCTGAATAAGCAATAAATTATTTAATAAGTTGTTCTTATGGGGTTTTCTTTATTTGATATCTCCTTGGACATGGCGTCACGTGAACCCTATTAAGTCAATCTCCTTCAAAATCTTAGATAAATGATCTTCATAAGGCCTGGTCCTTCTAGTTGGGTCCATAAATTTTTTATTTTATATAAATTGGATTTTATTATAACCCTCAATTTATAACATTTGAATTGGGAACTTTATAATGACTTCCTTACTAATGGTCTTATGATTTAGTCATCATAATTCCTTATTTTTATATTACGGTGATATTTTATTATGATCCAAAATAATAATGAAGGATTAGGTATATGTTTTATTTCTCTACCTTAATAATTGTAATATATATTCACTCATAATAAAAATTGCATTAATAAAGGACTGTGTTGATTAATTTTTCTTCCATTTAGAAATTTAATGGCCAAAATTTCATTCTATACCATAAAATAGATGAGTGCACTAAGGTTCCATTAGATTTTTTGGATCCCAATATTCCTTATTAAACATATAGTTCCACCAATGTACTATGACTTGGTGAGTTGTTTTATTTAAATTATCAATTTTTATATGATTTATGATCTTCTCCCACTACTACTCATATGAAAGAACATACAACAACTGTACCCCCTCTGTTTTATATATACGAGGGATTTAGTATGTAAATCATTAAAAAGAATACATGGAACATATTTTTCACCTGAGATATTTTTGTTGTGGGTGATATTAGAAAGAGCATATATCTGAGGAGATCAATAATCACAAATGGGAATATGTATTCATGTATTTTATTTCTAATCTTTTAAACCCTCAAAACGTTCTTTGACGGTGATATAAAAATGATGACTTTCTCTCAAAATTCAATATCTAGTTCCTATTGTCTATTCTATGTATAGATTTTCTGAAGTCATTGGTTTGATTGAAATTAATCTAAATGAACTAAAACATCTATATTTTATTTTAGACAGGATTAGGTCATTTCATCTTCCATTCTCCAACTCTATCCCAATATATTGGAATCTTCCACCTATTCCCATACAATGCCTCTTGTGGTTACATTTGAATTAATGAATATAAACTGTTATCAAATGTGTAATCTACTAGGGTATGCTTATAATATAATCATCCTTATAAATCCAGTGAACATGATATTAGTATACCCTTAATAGTTTCAAAGTTTCTCTTAGACTGACATGTTACCTTTGTCTGTTAAGCAGCAATGAAGCATACCTCTATATGAAATTCTTACAGAATGATTCTCTAGAATTCAGATATAATCCTAATACTTTGATAAAATACATCATATATTGGTACACAATGAATCATTAAAACTTATTTAATTTATATCATGGAGAATTTATTAAGAGAGAAATCATCCTTGATTGAAATGAAATTCAAAAACATAGTAAGGTGATCAACTATAACTCAGCTGGATTTACCGCCATTAGATGTCTTGGAGAGTCCTACAAAATTCTATAGTGGTGTTTTTCCATTTTTATATAGGTATGGGTAATGGTTTGATCATACCCTTATAATTAAATTATTATTACATAATATTATATAATACCAATTATTGAGATACAAACTCCATAATCAATCTATTCATTTTATTGCAATATAAAATTCACTAAAAATATTTATACATCTCTGTTCTCTATGAATTAATAGTGCAGGACAAGTTATGTTCCTATTCCAAAGTATCCAACTTCTTTTTTGTTTTTTATGGTACACATATCGAGGATGGAAACTTTATAAGTCATTCTTTTACAAATTTTAACTATTAAATATATGGTACATTTCTCTATAGCTCCATATCACCTCTTTATGCCTCTTTGATATTTAATAGGATATATGGTTAAGAAATTATTTGATCAAGGTAGAATGTTATTCCTTGGTGGTTCCCATGATTATAAAATATATTTAAAATAGTACTGGATCCCTTATAATTTTCAACATAGAAAATATTGGGTGATATTTTCTACATAATGTATTTAATACATTATTTTCCTTCTATGGATGGTAATGGATTGACTATTCAAAATCTATTGTAATCCCAACCCAAATTCATTAGTTAAAATGGAAATATTTTTTTGAATATAAATTGGAGGTTTTTATGATATATATATATATCACACGTTTCACTATTGTTGTAGTGTCACCAAATATTTCATGTGAAGATCACTTCAACCAATTATATATCATTCGTCCGATTGTTTTTCTCATGCACCTTCAACTGTCGAGATACATATTTGTATCGTCCCAATATTTTATGAAGATTTATTGAGCTTTATTTCTGGTACTCCATTACCATTTTTAGGTGTACCTTTTTTTACCTTGATGATTTTTGGGTGATATTTTTTATGTTTGGAAGGAAGAGGAGCAGTATATAGTTGGCACAATGGTTTTCCAAACCGTGCACCCAGCACCCCAAAAACTGTGAACCAAAGAAGATGGGATTTTAAGGGATTGTGCATAGTTTTTGGAAATTTGTTCCTTTTTAATATTATCCTTGAACTACTATTAGTCGAGGATCAAGGTTATGGAACATGGTTAGGGTAAATCATGCACCCCGTTAAGGAAAACATGAATGTGGAAAACTGAACCACCAATAATTCATTAAAAAAATTTCAAACCCCCCATATTATATTTCTAAACAACTGAGATCAACCCTAAACCTATTTCACAACTTTTGGGCGGCTTCTAGATGAATTCCATAGCATTCCAACCTCTCTTCATTAATAATCACATATCCATAGATGGATCTGCACCTTTATCGGTAAGAGATTCTCATCTCGTATAGTTTCCAGCCTCTATCACTTTTTCCTAGAATCATTTGATGTGATTTATTACATCATTATAAATGGATCGATACCTACATTTTCATGGACATAATCAGTTTTGTATTATATCTAGGTTTTTTGATCTAGATCTCATTCTTTATTACAAACACAGTTGTTCTCCTTCAATTTGAGATTTCCAATGGCTTGTGTTTATTAACAATCTTGATGTAGGTGGTCTAAATTAAATTCTTGTAGTCTTGAATTCAAACTTCATGTATGTGTTTTGAAATATTGAATGGAATGAATTTCAATTGAATAATTATTTGAATATTTTTTTTATTAATTACATTATTAAATTTTGAAATTAGGTTATTGATTTTCCATGTGAGTGAGAATTGAGTTGAACTTGGAAAAATTTTAATTTTTTATTGTGATTATGAAATTGGTGAATAATTGGAAAACATTGATTTATTAATGAAATTTTACAATTGGTTACTTGATTATATTGTGGAATTTATTGATTAAAGGATTTTTTATTGTTTTATTTATGGGAATAAAAGAAATTTTTTGATTATCAATGAAATATTAATGAATTATTTTGTAAAATTTTGTTTATTGGTTTAATAGTGTTTTTTACATATTATCCCATGTGATATATATAAATAATTGTGATTTTTCTTGATAAATTCAAAAGGTGTAGTTAAATGAGAATGTTTTTTTGGTGAGTTTAATGTTTCTTAAACTAGGCTTATATTAAATTTTAATTTATTTTATATTTGTGATATTGGAGGTACATTTAATATTGATATGTGGGATATGGGTTGAGTCACCAAATAAGAAGAAGATATAGTGAGTATGTAATATAGAACGAGGATTTAAATACCTATATGGGATTATTTTTGCAACGGATCGAAACTAGGGATTCAAATAAACATTTGGGATTGAATTTGTGGGTTAGGGACTGAGCCTCAAAATAAAAATGTAATAATGAGGTGTGGGATAAGAACAAAGGCTCCATGTACCCATGGGGAGTTAAAATTGACATTTTACACCCATGATTCTGGCATTTGACTATGGTTTTAATTGGACAGGTTATGAATTGAAATTAAAGGATAAATGATATCTATGGTATTGTGATATGTGGCATCCTTTGGAATTAGTTTAGTATCTGGAACTAGATGAAGTTTTATTGATAATATTGGTGACATCGTGAACTTTGAAATTATTTAATGAGCTATATAATAATAAAATTTGTAAAATATTTACTTTATGCATTGTAATTTATTATTTATATAACTATATAAACTATATTTATGTGGATATTTTATTAGACATCATTGGTGGTGGCCTAATGGGTTATACACACACAATACATGGGATTCTTAATAGGCACCCAAATAGATTTTTTATTTACAGGATGGGATAAGTTTCATGACCAACACAAAATGGGACCATGTTCTGACAACCCCAACCGAACTCCAATAGGACAGGGGAAAGAGACTAGCACCTATTAGGTATATCCCAAAAATGGGGGGCATTTTACAATGTACATGTACCCATGCTCACATATCATAGCCCAAAATTTTGAAATCTAAAAATAATGAAAACATGAATCCATACCACTAAGATACCTAAAACAAAATACGATAGTAGGAAACTAGAAAGTAAATAGGGCCAATGTACAAGACCATCCAAAAGAAGCATAGACCTGTTAATGCACTTGTTCTTGAATCTCATCCATAGAAAACCCTACGAGAAGGGAAAGGTACTAGATATGTGCTTGATGACAAAGTACAACACCTCGAATGTCTAATCCCATTATGTGACACCTGGTCCCAGTCCACCTAGGACTCCCATAATGTTTCGGTCATCTTCACAAAACAAGACACATTCAGGAAAATCTCACGCATGGGTGAGTAAGAAATAACCAGTAGGACACCCCAAAACTGCAATATAAAATTTAATACATTAGAAATTACAAAGGAATTCCATGAAGGAGGACTAAAAATGAATACTACTAAAGAACACCACAAAGAAACACCACTGAGGAATACTAGGAAGGAAAATGACCAAGGAACACCATGATGGAACACCACAATGGAATAACACAAAGGAACACCACAAAGGAACACTAAGAAAGAACACCACAAAGAAACACCATGAAGGAACACCCTAAAGGAATGCTAAAAAGGAACACCGCTGAGGAACAACACGATGGAACACAACAATGGAACACCACCAAAGAACAACACTATGTAACATAAAGAAGTATAGACCATAGATATACATATAGTATATAACATAAATATACATGAAGTATACCAAAAAGAAATACATGTATTCTACCATAAAAAATTCAGGAAGTATTCCATATAAAAATAAATGAATTATACCACACATAAATTCATGCTGTTTACTACGTAGAAATACACGAGGTAATCTACATAGATATACAAAAATTATACAACACATAAATACACTATGTATACCACACAGAAATACAAGAGGTATACCACACCGAAATACACGATGTATACTACACAGAAATAGACAATGTATACCAAATTGAAATAGCAAACTCAGCTCCCATAGTTATATTTTTGAGCATATATTATATTGAATTATTAATATACTAAATCTCATGAGGAACACCATCTCCCATATATATACAGTCTCTCTAAGACACATAGTCTCAGTAAGACACAATGTCCCTGTAAGACATATAGAATTGACAAGACATAGAGTCTTGGTATGACCCGTATTATTAGTAAGAAACCTTGTATAAATATCACATAGCATCTAGGTCACATAGCTTCTAGGTTACACAACTTATATGTCACACTGAACCACATGATTCCCCTCTTAGCGCACTTATTTCAATAGAACCTACTCCTAGAGTCCTTATGTAGCATTTCAACATCCCCAAAGACTCACTTAGATTATCTCAAAAGGTCTTTATAGTCAAAAGGGTCCCAACGCCACAAATATTCTGTCAAACGGACACATGTTTTGAAAGTTACATCATTTCTAAATAAATGTATAACCCGGGTCTGGCCCATGTCCAACCTGACCCACCAGACCCCATCCGACCTGGCCGATTGGGCAGCTAGACAACTAGGGTGGCTTGAATCCACCTATTTTTTCTTGTTCTATGAGGCTGTTAACTGAAATTTATGTGGTCCACTTGACCGCATTCCATTTGTGATGAGGTGGTGCCAAGTAGCGTTTCATGCAGCCGACCCACCACACACCCTACCTCATGGGTTTTCCACTACTGGCTCCTCCAACATGACACTAAGGGGAATTCTTCCTAGATACCACGTATGTGTCCTCCTACCATGGCCCACTATGGATAACCACACCGACCCTAATTAGACCTCCAACCTAGACCCACACCACCTCACCTGAATCGGATGGAGTGACCGTCTCTGGCCACCACCATGCTTCCCCACCTTACCCCACTGTACGCTGTTTTCAGTGATGAATTATGTTGTTCCTTCTATCACACCTCTATATTGTCATTGTGGCCTCATATATTTTTCCTGATGTTGTTTCACCATTAATCAAATCTGTAACACTTTTCCACTCATAAAATCATGAAGAATGTGAAGAACATGAAGAACATAAGGTGGGAGATGAAAAAGACACCCAATGGATTGATCATGTACTTTTTCCATGTGTTACTCGATTAATCATTGTTATAGGGATCACTTAGGACAAAGTAATCACAGAGATATATCATCCATTAAAGTCCTTGCATGTATAGAACCCATCCCAAAAGTGATCAAACAACAAATCAATATGTTCATGGGTCGGACCATGTTCACAATCAAATTTACAAATGGGTAATGGATAAAAAAGAAACAACACCCTACCTAGATTTTGGATAGGTCATTGATGAGGAATTATTTTATCTCCATCGATGATGAGATCCTTCAAATTAGTTGGCATGATGATACATGATCTGATCTCTGATGCATCGTTCATTCGTTCAAGAGGATTCTTTCTCCATGCTCTCGCTAGTTATTCTATGAAATTCCCAAGGTTATTTGGATATCTATGGGATTTTTTCAGGAGGATTAATTTTCTAGAAATATTTTCTACGTCAATAAATTAATTTATCATTAAATTATTTATTTACATTTACATATTATTTTGGTTTTCCCCAGTAGACTCGTCCCGACTAAAGTTAATTCATGCTTAGGGAAAAATACACATTATGAACTCAACAGTAGTATCAGATTTCCAATCCGAATCTCTGTTCATGATTTATTATTATTTTAAAATAAAATAAATTTTCTCTTAATTATTTTATTAAAATTACATCCAATAAATATAATTCATAGTAGGCTCATGCCGTCTCCTGTTAATCACAACCTAAGGTAAATCCACTGATCTGAACACAATGTTCCCCTTGTATTTCTAATCTAGGAACATGTTTAGGATATATTCCACTATTTCATGAAATATGTGTATGTGTAATATTAAAAAGATAACATTTTTCAAACAACTGTTCTAGGCACACTAGACCATGGAATCACACACACTCTTAGTGCCTCGTCTTGTAATGTTCCTCAATAATTTCAAAAAATAAATTATGGGAAATAAGACTCATTACATTCTCCCCACCTTTGGTATTTGTTTCCCTAAAATCCAAACTAATATTGACCCAAATAGATGATGGTACTGATCATGAATCTGAGCCTCCTGCTCCCATTTTCCCTCCAGGATATTCTTGGGTCACCACTGAACCTACACACATGGAATTGATCAACCATAAATAATCCTCCCAAATCTAGACAATAATTAATCATGCTAGCCCATAGAATGCCCTCTAGAACCTAAATGGACCACTCAGTCCGGTTGTTTATCTATGGGTGAAATGTTATGGTCATGAAAAACTAGGTCCCATATGCCTCCTACAATATATTCCACAACTTGGATGTAAGGAAAGAATAATGATATGAATCTATTTTCGATTGTACTCTTTGGAGTCGAACTATCTCCAACATATAAAGGAATCCAAATCTCTTTATTGAACCCTTCACCTGGATAGGTAGGAAGTGAGATGAATTGTTGAGTCAGGAAATGATCACCTAGATTGTATCGTGTACCCTATACAAGCATGAATGTTCTATCATGAATTCTATCAATATACCATCCCACATTTATTCTATCACATCATGGTGTTGACACAAGCCCACTTGAACCTTGTGATCGAACTTCACTTAGTGAAATGTGTGGCATTGAGAGTAATACTTGACAACACCATTCTTCATTCTAGGCCACCAGAACAATCATCATAGGTCCTTGTACAACTTCACCACATTGGGATGCACCCTTAAAGGGTAAATATGGAAATCCCACAATATCTCCTCCTGTAATTCCACTTTAACTATTATTTAACCTATGAAAAAATGATTTTCTCCTCATTATTGTAATACTAATTAGAGGCAAGAGCTGTATAAATATGATCACATAATGACTTTTTGTCGTTATCTCTGAGTTGTTCCTCACTGAATAATTATAAGAGTCATGGGGAAACTACCATCGACTGGAGGTATGCTGCTCCATCTTCATCCACAACATATAACTATAATGTGTCTAATTTAATTAACACGTCCTTCAGAAAAAATAGATCTGATATATAGAGAATATTTCACCACATCACCCTTCCCACGAGTAAAGACAATATCTAAGTCATAATCATTGAAGACCTCAAGAAAATGCCTATTTCTAAACCATTACATGATATAATGAAACTCCACCACCACTATAGAAATCTAAAGACTCATAACGCCCATTGAATAAAGTGATTGGCTAAGAAATTGATAAGTAGTCAGTTTCTCCCTCATTCTTGGGAGTCCATTCTATGTTTCCAAGGTTTCCTTTTCACCAACAAGGAAAACCTCATTCCACTACTATGGACATACCCTATTCTTTTCCCAAAATAGTAAATATATGCATGAACTATTGGTAACTAGTCCATACCAAAATTTACATCGTATGGGATTGATACTGCTATCATGGAATCCCAACTATAACTCCTGTCGTTGAGATTCAGGACACACTATCAGAACTAGTGAGAGTTCTTTTTTTCTCCCTTAGTAAGAATATCTAAGCATGAGATTCAAGTCAACTGTTCAACCGGAATCTCCGAGTCCCGAACAAGTTTTAAGGAGAGAAAATAATGACTAGTACTTGTGTCTATTAATACTAAAACTAATTTATAATAGGATCATATCATACCTTGAATCATTCATGTAACCCCTGGGTCATAAACCTTGATAGCATGCTACTCTCCCCTCCCCTATCCTCCATCTTTATGAGTCTGTTTTGGACCACCTAGTGGTTGTGGTGGAAACATGAAAAAATTTCTACCACCTTCTACTACTCTTCAAAATCCTCTGCAACATTAGTAACCTCAAATATTCGTCTTCCCATATTTTCCCACTACTGACTATCACTGGATGTATCCATTCATCCATGGGACTCTTAATAAAAATGGTTCTCCTTAGAACCCTAGAATATGTAGGAATACATAGTTGGAAAATGGTATCTCATATTTCCTTACATAGGCCTTGGTCGATGATCCCACCCCTAAAATACAAATCATGTATCTCATACATCGATTACATGGAAAGGTTAGAATACCTTGATGAATACTCAGATACAGACACATCATCCTATCATAGCACTATAAGCTCCTAGACACGCACAATCCTTATCTTTTATTGTAGGAACCCGATTCTTATTTTTGAAGTACGAGTTTCTTCTTTTTTCCTTTTCCTTAAGTGTTTTTGAGAAAATATGGAAAATAGGGAAAAATCATAAATTTTGGAACTACACGACGTGTACTTTTCCACACACCCTGTACTTTTTGCAGTGTGGGATGGGTACACGGGGCGTGTAGCCATGTCACCAACGAGGGGTGTAGGAACCAACTACACGCCGTTTAGTGGTACCTTACACGCTGTCTAGTCAATGGGCAAGATTAAGCAGTAAGGTGGTGGAGTCGCCGCCATCTGGGTGGCAGTACACGCAGTGTACTTGGGAGTACATGTCGTGTACTCATGTCGACGGATGAACAGTGTGGTAGTGCCGCCAGAGGAATAGTTAAATGAAAGAAGTACACGCCATGTACTTAGAAGTACACGCCGTGTACTTTGTTTTTTTGGCTTAAAACAGGCAGTAGCCTCCTCATTTGTTAGAGGAGACACTTGAGCCAATTTGGAGCCAAAAGAGGCTGTCAGAACATTGAAGATTCACCGGGTGTTCGTCTGGATTCAGTTTTCGCCTCGGATGATCCCGTTGGAACCGCATGGGTAAGGGCATCCACCTCCTTTTATGGTTCTTACCAATTCTTCTCCTAACAGGAGTTATTTACGTTTTTTTTTATTTTGTTCTTCGTCAGATCTATGTCGTTCATGGACTTTTCTGGAGTTGGCATTTGGGTATAACGTTCATTGGCATATAAGGTAGGCGGCTTAGTGTTTAATTTCCAACTATCGTGTGTTTTGTGTGTTTTTGCGCCATGATCCCATATTGGGGTGTCGTGTGGCTGAGGTCGTTGCTATATTAAACACCTAGAATTGATTAGGTATTCAATTATGATATTAAATTTCTAGTTGGGATCGTTGTTTTGATCCTGAGCCACCCCAGGGGTGTGTTCCACTATTTAGTCATTTGGCCAGGATACCCGAGGGTATGCCTTTAATGTAGTAATTGTATAATTTCCTTGAGAGGAATTTCTTGTTTACTGCATTTTGATATGTTGGGCATGACCCGGTTACCTGTTTAGCCTGAGGGCGTTGTTGTGATTAGCCTATGGGCACTGCACTATTTAGACTGTGGGCAGTAGTTATTTAGGCCTGAGGGAAACTTCTTCTGTGCCTGTGGGAAGTTGATTCTGTGCCTGTGGGCAACACTACCTATGCCTGAGGGAAAACTTTTTTATACCTGAGGGCATATTGTTGTGTTGGATACTCGTTCCCCGAGGGTAGGAGTTGACGTGTCTGAGGACACTAGTTGTTTACTAGAAATTCACTTTGGTGATTTCTTATATTAAATGGATTAAATGAATATTAAAAATGTAAATATAACAGGTAGTCAGTTACTTTTGAGTACTAATTACTTTTTGCATTTACCACTGCACACTATTGTTGCATGTTAGCACGCAGGTGGCCACAAGCCTTTGGTGGATGCCTACTGAGATATATTTCTCACATCCTGTTTGTGTCATGCTTTTCAGCCCAAACAGATTACATTTCTACAGGTGTGGATATGGGCAAGAGTCCCTATACAGGTGCATGACTGTTGTTGTGGAGTAGGAGGGCATGGGACCGAGCCTAGGGCTCGTGATGCTGCTACCAACTGTTTGTTTTGCTTTGTTGTACTCTGATTTTGATGTACTGCATTGATGTATAACATGTTCTGGCTATTTTCTTAGAACTTGAAACATGTAGCATCATCATTTATATACTGTTGGTTATATCCACTGCTGTAGTTATTTCAGATGTGTATGGTTTACTTCTTCCGTTGTTTTTTGTATGTTTGATTTCAATTCCGATGCGCTACACTTTGAAAAATGAGGGCATAGTTTCCCTACTATCAGACCTGGGCCCTCACTGCTAGTCGGCATCCTCTGGCGTTTGGAGAAACGCGCTTGAGGTCACATTGCGAACCGGGCTCGGGGAACCCGTTGCATGGCACCTGGGTCCGGGACGTTACAAAGTGGTATCAAAGGGGTTGTTTTCTTTGACATACTATTTGGAGCCATAGCCAGGGATAAGACGAACAATAGTTGGTAATAAGCTGTTCCCGGGTGTAGCTAACCGGTGTACAGGGAAAAACCAGTTTACCTCGTATTTTTGCAATTCATTGATTTGGAAAATTTTACAATTGCTATGTTTTCACCATTGGGTGATACACTTTGAGATTTTGAAATTTATATTTTATCTAGGGGTTATTGTAACACCCCAAGCTTCCACAGTACGTTTCCCTTCGAATAATGCAATGGCGTGCATTGTACGCAACTTCGAGATTCTAACACACCACAACCAATCAAACTAGCTGTTATGAATAGTAATACCTACTTTTTGAAATTTTATAAATTCTATCTCTAAAAATGGACTTCATTTTTGGATTTGTAATATCAAATTTATCCTAGGGATAAATTTTGGATGTTTTCGGATAACACTTATATTTTGATAAATAGTGAAAATTACTAAATTTTAATTAAAAACCACTTTTTAAATCAGAATAATTTATAATGATAATTTATATTATTGAGTGGTTTTAAAGTATAATTAGAATATATTTTTACCATTTTATACAATGGTTCTCATTAGAATTAATTTCACTTTGAAATTGGACCTAAACAATTGTCAATCTTTTGATATATATTGTTTTTTAAAAACACGCTATTTGTTGTGACGACGAGAATTAATTATAAAATTAATTACTACAACTTATATGTTTATAATTTTTTAAAATAGACATCATTTTTCAATTCAGAATATCAATTATAGCTTAGGGTGAAATTTTGGCATTGTTCTGAAAAACTTTAATTTTTGATGAATAGTGAAACTACTAAGTGGTAGTTAAAAAAACTGAATTTTTCATAAAACGTAATTTTACCACTTCTGTGAATGGAATTTAGAAAATCCGAGAGACACGGTTAATATCAAGAAGTAAAATGTGGTTTAATGAGATGAAAATAATTTTTTTGAATAGTAACTTTTTACTTTAATTTACCACGGTTAAAAGTAAATAGGGTAATTAAGGGTAAAAATGATATTAATATTACACTAACACATGTCATAATTCTATTGGAGAAGTGTATCTCCACCAAAAACAACCTTAGGAATAAAATATTATCATTTAGGTCCACTTGTATTAGATTAGGACATTTATTATTATTTAATTCAAAGAATAGTTAAAAGAGTTAAAATCAGAGTTTATTTACTAAAAAATTTTTAATATAGGTATATACAAAAGATAAATTCGATTTTAAATATTCATTAGAAAGATAATATGATTTCCTACATAATTATATTTTATTTATAATTTCTAGATATTAAATAATTTAATATATTTATGACACAATGATGATTTAGTAATTACCATAATAGTGCAAAATTAAAATAATTGATATTATAAATACCCAAATAAATATAATTTAAGACTTTTAATGAATTACAATAATTTTCTAGGATAATATGACATATTATTATTACTTTAATTTACTTTTTTTCGAAGTAATCATTATGTTATGAGTTTCACAAAAATCAACTGTTGAATAGTGTCAAAATTGACATAAAAGAGTATTTAAAACAAATATTATATTATTAATTGATATTAAATTCCTAAAAATCTATGATTCGGCCAAGAGACTTATATCATGATAGTTATATCATTAATGGACCACTTTGGGGTCTCTTGGATGTATATAGTATGTTTATTACCTATATAATATAAAAATACAAAGTGACATGGTAAATGTCAACCTAATTAACTAAGAGTTAAAACTAAACTATAAGGTTAATATAGTATCCCAAACCGGACTAAATTCTATTGGTTGAATGGTTTTCGACCTATACCCACCTTAAACTTTGAATAATCAACTTTTGAGCAATTATAAACCGAATATGAATTTATTATAAATTAATATTTCTAGCTTTTCCAAAGGTGCCCCTCACCCCTCTTATAAAAGGGAACTCCTCCTTCTCATTTCTTCAAACCTTCAAAGAATTTTGGTTCAACTATCCCCTTCCCATATACACTATAAACGTCCCTAAATACAACCTATAGGCCTTATATTGATCAGAAATCCAACCTAAGGATCGCTTTTGATCAAATCAAAAGGAAGAACCCGAAGAAGAGGTAATGTTTTCACCAAACCTTTTCAAGTTCCTTTCTTCTTCCACTTCTTCTTTATTTGTTATTACCATTCTAAAATAATAAATCCAGTATCTTATTTATACTGTGATGTTATTATAAATATGGTACAACCATATTCTGTATTCTATCCACCCTTTGAATAACATGTCACCATACGTGCGTACGTACGGCTTACCGTCTCCACGTCGTGGTGTAATTGTTATTCAATATATTATTATTTTGGTGGGTAAAATAATTATGTGTAACTCATTTAAATAATAAATATAACATTATAATGATTCTGTATATATGATATTCCATCCAATTATATATTATTTTAATATCAAAAGAATGATATTTTCGCTTGTGCATACGTACGGACTACCGTCTCCATGAACACGATGAGATTCTTTCACCATCATATCCATTCAAGTATAATTATAATTTTATGATTTAAAGATAATGTTTAAGAACTTTATATCATTCTGGATATGAATAAGATACAACCTATCCATTACAAACATGGCTTACATAACAAAACATATAAAAGAAAACGAGTAAGTTAACACCCAAAACGACGACAATTCTAAGATATTATTAACAAAGCAATGTTAAAAGATCATATATGATATCATATTAATGTATATGATTAATGAATAATTTAATAACAATTATTTCAACATTATACAGGAGGTTAAGCTACCCCAACCAAGGAAATGTACAAGGTAAGGGGTTTCTTATCTCACTTTTAATTCCATGAGAATTCCATTGTTCACCACTTATTTATTGCATGTGGTGTGTGTACTGCCCATGATTGTATTCATTGTGTAATATACATTAATTCATATATATTTAAATCATCATTGTATGATCCTTATTTCATGGGTGTATGTTTTTTATGTCACCAAATCAATAAGGTAATTTGAAATTTCAATTTCCACTCATTCGGCTTTACGCATACTTCAATGATTATTTTACTCCATGATTATGTGTATAATCACTATTAATTTTATTATGTCATAAATTAAACTCCACTTTCTGTGGATATACTTTTGATACACATAATCACTCCATTGATAAATTATCAGGTCATCGGTATGAACTTGATAAGAGTAATTTTTACTCAATCTCTATTTGTTGAGATAAACATCCAATTCATTGGTGTTGTTTTTACAAGATTATGTGTGAATGTCCTTTGATTGTTTTACACTGAATATCCAATCATATTTAGTGTATTTATATTTTTCACACATAATTATGTCATTGATTTATCCTTAACCTAAGGATATGGCCTTTTTGAGAGATTTCATCTCAATTTACATTCCATTGAGACTTCTTTGTTGTTATACACCAAATCACTTTTATGTGGTGTATATAAAGTACTTTGACATAGTATATCATGAATCCCTTTATTCTCATGATATTAAAATGTTTTAATTACCTCAATTATTTGTATTCATGTGTCTCTCTTTTGGTTAGAAACTCTAACTAAAATACCATTTTTAAATGTTTTAAATACCTATTCTTATAAATCTTGCTCATTAATATCCATGTTTTAAAAAACAGTTTTAAGGATTTATTTATATGGGCATTAAAGTTTTAAAATTAAAACTCCTTTTGAAAGTTTCAAAGTGGTATGGGAAACTTTTATTAAAAAATCAATTTTTAAACGGCTTCTTGACAAATAGTGTGACTTTTAAATGATTTCAAGAAAAAGGGGGATATTTCTCTAAAATAGTTTTGATGATTATATTCATCTATGTCAACATCCTTCATTATTCTTGATTGAGGTTAATGTGATACAATACAATCTTCCATATTGTATCGAATGAGTTATTTTTGACTGTGGATGTGCTATTTTTATACCATTCATGGTTTGTGGTTAAAGTATTGACATTTCGTATGCTAGTTTTAATACGAATGTTTATGTTATATTTAAACCTTCTCATATGAGGAATGAATTGGACTTAATAAATGACGAGTGAAGCCTGCTATAGCTCCTCGATGCATCGGTGGGTCTCATGATACAAACTAGCATCTTGGCATAAGGCCTTGGAAAAATATTATTTGTAGTCTTGGCACGAGGCCTTGGCTATGTGGTTATGATAGTCTGGGAATATGCATTCCATCATTATGAAAGTGGTTATTGATATTTCATGTGATTATTCGATTAGTAGAATATCCATGCGAATAAGTAAATAGAATTATTTCATTTTATTTTTTCAATACTATTTTGATGTTCACGTTTAAAAGGCTTTTGTTTTAATTATAAATTTCCTTAAGTGTTTATGCTTATCTATGAAAGCATCTGCTATACTGTTATCCTTATTGAGCATCTGAGCTCACCCCTTTCAATGTTTTATTTTTCCCAGGATTATGAAGAAGTAATTTATGAATGACCTGCAGGGATAGTATGAGGGGATATGAAGACAAGATGTTTATTATGATGTAATGTAAAACTTTATGATTGTATCTAGTGTTTCCAAGGATACTAAACTAATCGGTCTTTTGAGACTTTATCATTCTTGTGATCATGCCAATGTTATGTAATAATGCACTGACTCTGGGTATCTGGGGTTGGGGCGTTACAGTTGGTATCAGAGGAAGTTTAGTACAAACCTTGAAGGCTAGATTTAGATAAACTCTGATTAGAGCACGTAGACCAAAGATGAACTTTGAGGATTAGTATAGAATAACTTCCTAGAATTTTGGTATTGTAGAGATTTTGTGAGTTTTCCGAGCAATACATCCCTGTCTAGATACGAGCAGGTAGAGGCGGCTCTGGCACAGATGTACCTAGGGGTAAAACACGAAAACACCTCTTTGAGCTAGACCCGAACGGGAACCGGTGCATGAAAACGGGCCTTGCTGAACTCTTGGTTACGACACTCCCAGGGGATATGCATAGGATAATTTACATTTTCTTTACAAACTGATTTAAAGTATTATATATATAAGATGATAGTAAATGACCATGGTTAATCCTAATGTGTTTCAAATTGAGAATATGGTGACATGTTAATCTCTAAATGATTGTATGACTACTATTACTCACACAATGCTTTCTGGTTTTAGTCAATGGTTGGATTCCATGGAATTCATAGTGACTTTGAGAATGATGTACAAGGTGGGAATGGTGGTGGAAATGAGCAAAAAAATGGAATGTTGATAGGTGTAAAAGATATCGTCTTTATACCAAATCAATTTTCCAAAAATATGATCAATAATATATATATTAATCAATTACCAGACTCAACAAATAAGATAAAGGTTATGAATGATAAGAGCTCCAGTAGTAGAGACTGTGGAGAAGGAAATCCTCAATTTCCATCATGCAGAAATGTGGAAGGATACACCCAGGAAAGTGTCTCAATGGGACAAAGAAATGTTTTACATGCGGGAAGTAAGGACATAAAGTGAAGAATTGCTGAAGAAAAATGAAGAGTACTATGAAAGAAGATAAAAATGGTCCCAAGAATCCATTTACAGTCATTTGCCTTAAATGTAGGGGACCTGGCCATTACCCGAGTGAATGTTCTATTCTATAGGATATTTTCTTGGTCAGAGAAGAAGCTATGTAGAAATAAATTTTTGGATAAATGTTTAAAAATTATTAGTGATCCTATTTGAAGGGTTTACTTTGGAATAATTTTCTCTTGTATTTGTAACCCTAACTTTTTCCATGTGAGAATGATATTGATGGAAGAATTATCTTTTCTCTTGTGGATATACTTATAAATAACCATTTGGTTTTATATGATAATTGGGTTTGAGGCAATTACAAATTATTATAATTTGGGATGAAAATGCAAGGTATGAGATAACATTTGTGGTTAAATTATGTTATGGTTATTTTGAGGAATTTATCTCATTTTGGTAATTTTGTAAAATATAGTTTTTGAAAAAGGACAACACGTAGACCATGTGACAACCCGTCACGTCAGACAAAGCTATGGGAATCGAAACCACAACCAAAGTGCGATTGGGATTTATCGCCTACCACTGGACTGCGTGAAGTCCCTGGTTAGTGTGACTATTATTTTTAGTTAAATGATTTTATTGATCAATAATAATTTGATTTGGGATCTTATGTATTATCAAATGAATACCTTTAGTATAGGAAAATGATTTGGTGATTAAGTGATAAATGTTATTTTGGAAGTTGTTCGCTTTGTTGAGAACACTATATGCCAAAGGAAAATAGAATAGTATGGGATTTCATTTGAGGAGTAATGGTGGATTTTTATTTATGTTTTTATTGTGGATTTATAATGATTTGGGTTATTTATGGAAATGATTAGGTTAATTACTTTTAAGTATGTGACCTTAAGAGTAATTAATGTTATTTGGATATACAATTTAACGTGGAAGACTACATTCTTAATAAGTTTTGGTTTTCAATATTATTATTGATTATATTAAAGGATTTTAAGGACAATTGATTATTGAATGGTATTTATTTAACTTTGGGGTATTGTTGGATTAATTTGGAAATTAAGATTAGTGTTTATTTCTCTCAAGGAATATCCTTTTGGGGGATCATTAGATATTGTACTAACCATTTTGGTTTTGATTAATCGCTAAAGAAAATGTAAATATATAGTTCATCCTGCATGGATCATGTGATTCTATAGAAGTTTATTCTAGCTCATCTAGTGTGACCAAGTCTTCTTGAATACTAATCATTTAAAAAAAATGTGTTAGTGGTGGAAATTTATTAAAGAATGAAACTCTACATAAAATGTAATTATATATCTTTATATTCGTAGTCAATATCATAAATAAATTCCTCATCCTTATGTAATGTAACTTAAAACAAAAAAATGTTGTCCTTTTACTTTCCTACTAGGAGACAAATGGTCGTTTGTCCCAACAAAAGTTTGTGGTTTTCTTATTGTTAAATTTCTCCTGATCATGATTTCTATCCCTCTCCATCAAAACATGACACTTAGTTTATCATCCGTGTCCATGTTTTCCTACATGGAATCCGAGTATGAGTTATCTTGGTTGACCTTTATACCAATCTTTCTTTCTTTTAAAGTGATAGTTTTATTTACTCTTTTTCCGATGTGGGACTTTCCATTACATTCCCAAGCACAATTTTAAAAATTGCGAGGATGAAATTTATTGAAGGAGGGGATAATGTAACACCCCAAGATTCCACAGTACGTTTCCCTTCGAATAATGCAATGACGTGCATTGTACGCAACTTCGAGATTCTAACACACCACAACCAATCAAACTAGCCGTTATGAATTGTAATACCTACTTTTTGAAATTTTATAAATTCTATATCTAAACATGGACTACATTTTTGGATTCGTAATATCGAATTTATCTTAGGGAGAAATTTTGGAACATTTCGGATAACACTTATATTTTTATGAATAGTGAAAATTACTAAATTTTAATTAAAAACAACCTTTTAAATCAAAATAATTTATAATGATAAATTATATTATTGAGCGGTTTTAAAGTATAATTAGAATATATTTTTACCATTTTACCCAATGGTGTTCATTAGAATTAATTTCACTTTGAAATTGGACCTAAACAATTGTCAATCTTTTGAAATATATTGTTTCTTAAAAACATGCTATTTGTTGTGACATCGGGAATTAATTATAAAATTAATTAATGCAACTTATATGTTTAGAATTTTGTAAAATAGAAATCATATTTGAAGTTTGGAATATCAATTATAGCTTAGGGTGAAAGTTTGGCATTGTTCTGAAAAACATCAATTTTTGATGAATAGTGAAACTACTAAGTGGTAGTTAAAAAAATGAATTTTTCATAAAACTTAATTTTACCGCTTCTGTGAATGGAATTTCGAAAATCCGAGAGACAAGGTTAATTTCAAAATGTAAAATGTGGTTCAATGAGATGAAAATAATTTTTGGTGAATAGTAACTTTTTACTTTTATTTACCACGGTTAAAAGTAAATATGGTAATTAAGGGTAACAATGATATTAATATTACCCAAACACATGTCATAATTCTATTGTAAAAGTTTATATGGACCCAAAACTACCTTAGGAATAAAATATTATCATTTAGGTCCACTTGGATTAGATTAGGACATTTATTATTATTTAATTCAAAGAAGAGTTAAAAGAGTTAAAATCAATGTTTATTTACTAAAACATTTGTAATATAGGTTTTTACATAAGATAAATTAGATTTTCAATATTAATTAGAAATATAATAAGATTTAATACATAATAAGATTTAATTTATAATTTTTAGACAATAAATAATTTAATATATTTATGACACAATGATGATGCAGTAATTACCATAATAGTGAAAAATTATAATAATTGATATTATAAATAACCAAATAAATATAATTTAGGACTTTTAATGAATTAAACTAATTTTCTAGGATAATATGATATATTAGGATTTATTTAATTGAGTTTTTTCGAATTAATCATTCTGTTATGTGTTTCACAAAAATGAACTATTGAATAGTGTCAAAATTGACATAAAAGTGTTTTTAAAACAAATATTATATTATTAATTGATATTAAATTCCTAAAAATATAGGGTTCGGCCAAGAGACTTATATCATGATTGGTATATCATTCATGGACCACTTGGGGGTCTCTTGGATGTATATAGTATGTTTATTAACTATATAATATAAAACAAAAACGTGGCATGGTAAATTTCAAACTAATTAACGAAGAGTTAAAACTAAAAGATAAGGTTAATATAGTAACCCAAAACTGTATAAATTATATTGGTTGAATGGTTTTCGACCTATCCCCACCTTAAAATTTGAATAATCAACTTTTGAGCCATTAGAAACCGAATATGAATTTATTATAAATTAATATTTCTACCTTTTCCAAAGGTGCCCCTCACCCCTCCTATAAAAGGGAACTCCTCCTTCTCATTTCCTCACACCTTAAAAGCCATTTGGTTCAGCCAACCCCTGCCCAAATACTCTCTCAACTTCCCTCACTACAACATAGAGGCCTTAGTTTGATCAGAAAGCCAACCTAAGGAGCCCTATTGATCGAATCAATAGGAAGAACCCGAATAACATGTCACCATACATGCGTACGTACGACTTACCGTCTCCACGTCGTGGTGTAAATGTTATTCAATATATTATTATTTGGGTGGGTATAATAATGATGTGTAACTCATTCAAATAATAAATATAACATGCTAATGATTCTGTATATATGATATACCATCCAATTATATATTATTTCAATATCAAAAGAATAATGTTGTCGCTCATGCGTACATACAGACTACCGTCTCCACGAACGCGATGAGATTCATTCTCCATCATATCCATTCAAGTATAATTATCATTTGATGATTTAAAAATAATTTTTAAGAACTTTATATCATTATGGTTATGAATAAGATACAACCTATCCATGAAAAACATATCTTACGTAACAAAACATATAAAAGAAAACGAGTAAGTTAACTCCTAAAACAACGATAATTCTAAGATATTATTAACAAAGAAATGTTAAAAGATCATATATGATATTATATTAATGTATATTATTCATTAATAATTTAATAAAAATTATTTCAACATTATATAGGAGGTTAACCTACGCCCAACCAAGGAAAAGTACAAGGTAAGGGGTTTCTTATCTCACTTTTAATTCTGTGAGAATTCTATTGTTCACCACTTATTTATTGCATATGGTGTGTGTACTGCCCATGATTGTATTTATTGTGTAATATAATTTAATTCATGTATATTTACATCATCATTTTATGATCCTTATTTCATGGGTGTATGTTTTTTATGTTACCAAATCAATAAGGGAATTTGAAATTTCAATTTCCACTCATTCGGCTTTACGCATACTTCATTGATTATTTTACTCCAAGATTATGTGTAGAATAACTATTAATTTGATTATGTCATAAATTACAATCCCCTTTCTGTGGATATACTTTTGATACACATAATCACTCCATTGAAAAATTATCTGGTAATCGGTATGAACTTTATAAGAGTAATTTTTACTCAATCTCGATTTGTTGAGATAAACATCCAATTCATTGGTGTTGTTTTTACAAGATTATGTGTGAATGTACTTTGATTGATTTACACTGAATGTCCAATCATATTTAGTGTATTTATATTTGTCACACATAATTATGTCATTGATTTATCTTTAACCTAATGATACGACCTTTATGAGAGATTTCATCTCAATTTACATTCCATTGAGACTTCTTTGTTGTTATACACCAAATCACTTTTATGTGGTGTATATAATGTACTTTGACATAGTATATCATGAATCCCTTTATTCTCATGATATTACAATGTTTTAATTACCTCAATTATTTGTATTCAAGTGTCTCTCTTTTGGTTAGAAACTCTAACTAAAATACCATTTTTAAATGTGTTAAAAACCTTTCTTATAAATCATTCTCATTAATGTCCATGTTTTAAAAAAATGTTTTTAAGGATTTATTTATATGGACATTAAAGTTTTAAAATTAAAACTCCTTTTGAATGTTTCAAAGTGGTATGGGACACTTTGATTCGAAAATCAATTTTTAAACGGCTTCTTGACAAATAGTGTGACTTTTAAATGATTTCAAGAAAAAGGGGGATATTTCTCTCAAATAGTTTTGATGATTATTTTCATCTATGTCAATATCCTTCATTATTCTTGATTGAAGTTAATGTGATACAATACAATCTTCCATATTGTATCGAATGAGTTATGTTTGACTGTGGATGTGCTATTTTTATACCATTCGTGGTTTGTGGTTAAAGTATTGACATTTCATATAATAGTTTTAATATGAATGTTTATGTTATGTTTAAAACTGTTCATATGAGGAATGCATTGGAATTAATAAGTGACGGGTGGAGCCCACTATAGCTCCTCGATGCATCGTTAGGTCTGATGAGACAAACTAGAGTCTTGGCACAAGGCCTTGGAAAAATCTTATTTGTTGTCTTGGCATGAGGCCTTGGCTATGTGGTTATGATAGTCTGGAATTATGCATTGCATCATTATGAAAGGGGTTATTGATATTTCATGTGATTATTCGATTAGTAGAATATCCATGTGAATAAGTAAATGGTATTATTTCATTTTGTTTTTGTCATACTATGTTGAAGTTCATGTTTAAAAGGCTTTTGTTTTAATTATAAATTGCCTTAAGTGTTTATGATTATCTATGAAAGCATATTCTATAATGTTATCCTTATTGAGCATCTGAGCTCACCCCTTTCAATGTTTTATTTTTCCCAGGATTATGAAGAAGTAATTTATGATTGACCTACAGGGATAGTATGAGGGGATATGAAGAGAAGATGTTTTTTTTATGATGCAATGTAATAATTTATTATTGTATCTAGTGTTTCCAAGGCAACTAAAGTAATCGGTATTTCGAGACTTGATCATTCTTGTGATCATGCCAATGTTATGTAATAATGCACCGACTCTGGGTATCTGGGGTCGGGGCGTTACAATTATATTTAGTTGCTACCCAATGAGATGAGGGTATACCATCTCAAGCATCATATATGAACATGCTAGATATCACATGTCATGCATAGTTTCCATGCCATGTAGGTGCATTAGAATTTTGCATGTTGTTGTGATAGTTGTTGTGCTAGTAAAGCATGATGTTTTGATAGCTTCTTTATAAATATCTGCTTTGTGATAGGGTATTTTCTTGTGTAAGCTTGTTTATGGAATGGACGCCAAACGTTGGTTTTTGGAGAGTATGGGCCTCCATTTATCGAAATTTGGTGGATCATTGACTTTTTATTGGTTCTAACACAGATAAGATGTCAAACTTTGATTTGTGGGGATTATGGCCCCCCACGGGTCAGAATTTGACACTTAGGTGTTGGTTTCAGTATTTTCTTGGTTCCGGAGAAGTTTTTGAGGCATACTGTTCGAAAACCCAGTATACACGCCGTGTAGTGTTTTTATACACATCGTGTATGTTCTTCTGTTCGGGAAGAAAAATGAACTTTTTGAGTACACACCGTGTAACCAGAGTACACGTCGTGTAGTCTCTTCCTGTGTCCCAAACCGTGTTGGTGGCGACACAGGGTAGAGAAATGCTTGGGTAAAACACGTCGTGTACCGAATGGACACGCCGTGTAGTGTGACCCGGAGTCCGGCTGTGTAACTAACAAACACGGGTCGGTGAACTCCAGTACAGAACACACTGTGTCAATAATGAACACGTCGTGTAGTGTGACCTGGGGACTCGGTCATGTAACTAACAACACGGGTCGGTGTCACCTCTTCCTGAACACGCCGTGTACCTATGGGACACGCCGTGTAGTCTTGTCCGAGGACATACTATGTGGTGTTAGCCGTGTGGCTGGGAAACGGTGTGGAGTACACGTCGTGTGCGGGTGTAACACGCCGTGTAGGGTCAGTCCGAGTAGTCATCCGTGTCACAGATGACACTAGCAGTTGGGAAATAACACCATACATGCTGTGTCAATTATTTACACGCCGTGTAGTTTTTGTTGAACGGAAGCTGTGTGGCTTAGCCATGTAGAGGGACCCGGGTAGGGGAAAGGAAGTCAAGTACACGCCGTGTAGTCAGTGTACACACCGTGTAGTCTTGTTTTGCAAATTTTGAATGCCTTCTTCCTCTTGTTTCCTTTGTGGTTCCTTCACTTTTCGGTCATAATAATATTGAATCTGAGGCGAGCTTTTGACCCTGTAGTGTCATTCCGCCTAGACGACCGCGAGTTGTTCGCCAGGAGATCAGCGACGATTATACTCTGGAGTTGGTGGGCCATGGGCTACCAGTTGATCCTCCAGTAGAGCCAGATGTGGCGCCAGCTACTATACCGAACATAGGCGCGGAGGCGCAATTCCGTGAAGGCTTTATGAGGTTTATGCAGACCTTTCAGGGAGCACTGCAGGTTGCTACATCTATGGATGAGTTGAATCGTATCTTCCAGCAGCAGCATTCGCCTAGGTTTTTAGGGTATAGAGAACCACAAGATGTGGAGTCTTGTCTATGATTGATGCAGACTATTTCCAAGAATCTTGAGATGCCTCCAGGGCGGTGGGTCAAGCTCGCGACTTACATGCTGCGTTATTCCTCCAAGAGGTGGTGGGATGTTACCACCTAGTCAGAGCATCACAGATACATGGCGTGGGATTATTTTTGGGCAGTATTCTATGACTTCTTCTATCCCGAGATCCTGAGGGCAAATAGAGCTCGAGAGTTCATGAATCTGTAGCAGGGCGCTAAGTCGGTGATGGACTATTCTGCTCGTTTGATAGAGCTTTAGCGTTTTGCACCTGTGTTGGTGGGTGATGAGGAGTTGAGAGCCAGACGTATTGAGGATGGTCTTCAGTATGACATACGAGCATTGGTGAATGTTTTCATGTTGCCTACTGTACACACGATTGTGAACCAGGCATTGATTACAGAGAGGAACCTGTGGGAATAGAGTGGTGTGGGCCAGGGCGGTTCAGCACCAGTTACTGGTGTTGTTTCTGCTGGAAAGAGGAAGAGATGGATGGAATTCTCTCAAGGAGGAAGTACCAGTCAGAAGAATTCTTCAGGTGGCCTGGTTATATGCTTCCAGTGTGGTAGAGAGGGGCACAAGAGACCACAGTGTCCAAATGACCCAATGGAGTGACAAGCTTGCGGCACGATGTGTCATCTGCAGCGATTTTGCCAGGAATTTCCACCAGTGGATAGTGAGAGGGGTTCTGTGAAGACTCCGCGTGTGGGAGCAGGACCAGAGGCGTCTTACCAATCAGGGAACTGGAATTCATCAGGGCGTGCATACAGAGATGGTGGTCGTGGCCATGGTAGCTAGACAGCAGGATCGCAGAGGCAGCAGGGTAGGACAGCTCAGGGTAGCCAGGCTGTGTCACAGGGCCGCAGCAGTGGGTAGGCATATGCAGTGCAACAGACCCAGTAGGAGCAGATCCCGGACCTTCTACAGTCAGAGGTACTATTCTAGTAGCTTCTGTTATATCTTCAGTGCTTTTCGATACGGGTGCTACACATAGTTTCATATATGTACCCATTATGGAGAGCCTTGGGCTCTATGTTTCTACTTCCTCGGATATCATGACGCTAGACACTCCATTAAGGACTAGGACGACAGGTGTGCGTCAGTGTATGGAGTGCCCCCTTGAGGTTGGAGGGTGTCACTTCCTTTGGGACCTCTATGTATTAGAGATGACGAGCTATGATGTCATTCTCGAGATGGACCGGTTGGTTCCCTATCGAGCCTTTGTAGACTGCTATCATCGCAGGGTGCGTTTCACGTCACCAGAGGGCAGAGAGTTTCTATACAAGGGCGAGTGATATGTTCAGGCGAGTCGAGCTGGACCAGAGAATCATGGGTGAGGTGGAGTCACATCCCATATTATGAGCTTATATCTAGATGATCAGGGGAATTTTCAGACAGAATTCCCTCCAGTTGTTTATAATTTCATGGATTTCTTCCCAGACGAATTTTCAGGTCTACCTCCAGTGCGAGAGGTAGATTTCTTTATCGATCTTGTGCCAGGAGTAGCACTGGTGTCCATTCCTCCTTATAGGATGGCTACGCCAGAGCTGCAGGAGCTCAAGAGGCAGTTAGAGGAGATATAGTCAAAGGGATTTATCTGACCCAATACTTCACCTTGGGGTTCTCTGGTCCTTTTTGTGAAGAAGGCGGATGGTACCCTTAGACTTTGTGTGGATTATTGAAAGCTGAACCAGTTGACGGTTAAAAACCACTATCCCTTGTTAAGGATTGATGATCTTTTTTATCAGCTTCGTGGAGAACGAGTGTTCTCAAAGATTGAATTGAGATACGGATATCATCAGATGTGCTTGAGACCATCATATATACCGCTTACATTTTTTCGGAGCAGATATGGTCTGTACGAGTACTTGGTTATGCCGTTCGGACTCACGAACGCGCCAACAGTTTTCATGGATCTGATTAATCTTGTGTTCCATCCGTATCTTGATTCTTTTGTGGTATTATTCATGGATGACATCTTGGTGTACTCTCACACTGGACACGACCCTGCCACCCATCTTGAGATCGTATTGAGTACTCTGAGAGAGCATCAGCTATATGCTATGCTCCCAAAGTGCCACTTTTGGATGGACCATATTCACTTCCTGGGTCATATCATCTCATAGGCAGGAGTTGTAGTAGACCCAGAGAAGGTGAGAGCAGTATTTTCTTGGGAGCATCCTAAGAACGTGTTTGAGATACTAAGTTTCTTAAGGATAGATGGTTACTACAGATGCTGCATACATGACTTCTACCGCTAAGCAACACCGTTGATGGGACTGACTAAGAAAGGTGTGAAGTTCATTTGGTCAGAAGCATGCGGGGCAGCTTTTCAGGACCTGAAGGGAAGGTTGACATAAGCCCCGATCCTGATACTCCCAGAGCAGGGGAAGAGCTAGATAGTTTACTGTGATGCATCAGGGATTGGGGTGGGAGCAGTTTTGATGCAGGGTGACCGAGTTGTTGCGTACGGGTCACGACAATTGAGGCCACATGAGCGGAATTACCCGACGCATGATATCGAGTTGGCTGTAGTTGTGCATGTTTTGTGGTATTAGAGACATTATCTATTGGGAGAGAATTTTGTGGTTTTCACCGACCACAAAAGCCTCAAGTATATCATTACTCAGTGTGACCTGAATCTGAGGTAGAGAAGGTGGGTTGAGTACCTAAAGTCCTTCGATTTTGAGCATGCCTATACACTTGGTAAGGGTAATGCAGTAGCTGATGCACTGAGTAGGAAGACTCAGATACAGGCAGTGCAAGTGGCCAGTGGTGAGTGGCACCTCATGGCCTTCTTCTCTGAGATGCATCTAGAGGTGCATGACAGCCAGGGACAGAATTATCTTTCCTCGTTAGCTGTGACTTCTACCCTCCTGGACAGAGTAAAGATGAGGTAGCTGTATGATTCGGAAGGACTAGTTCTACGGGAGTCGGTGGCAAGTGAGGACCCTCCTCCCAGTTGGACGATAGGCGATGATGAGGTTTTGTTTTTCCATGGATGTGTATGGGTTCCAGGGGATATACGTGAGGAGATGATGCAGGAGTTTCATGCTTCAGCTTGGGCAGTTCATCCCGGGGTTACCAAGATGTACCGAGACTTGAGATGTCAGTACTGGTGGCTGGGTATGAAGATAAAGATAGCTGGGTTTGTTACAAGGTGTTCCACCTGTCAGCAGGTGAATGAAGAGCACCAGAGGCCAGATGGGCTGTTACAGTAGTTACCCATTCCATAGTGGAAATGAGATGATGTCGCGATGGATTTTGTGACGGGGTTGCTAAGGTCACCTCGAGGCAATGATGCAGTGTGGGTTGTTTTGGACAGACTCATGAAGGAAGCTCACTTTTTGCCGATCAAGGAGACCTTCGGTGTGGATGATATCAGAAGGCTGTATATCCGAGAGATCGTACGCCTTCATGGGGTCCCTCGTTCTATCGTTTCTGATAGGGACGCCCACTTTACGTCTCGTTTCTGGAAGAGTTTTCAGAGGGCACTGGGTACAAAGGTGCTTCTGAGCACATCATACCACCCTCAGACCGATGGCCAGTCAGAGCGTACGATAGAGGTTCTAGAGGACATGTTGCATGCATGCGTCCTAGACTTCGGGGGATATTGGGATAATCATATACCCTTATTAGAGTTTGCCTATAACAATAGTTTTCAAGCGACTATTGAGATGGCACCTTACGAGGCTTTATATGGTAGGCCATTTCGATCACCATTGTGCAGGTTAGAGGTAGCTGAGGTAGCTTTACTAGGGCCACACCTCGTGTAGGAGACATATGAGCAGGTCTAGTTTATTCGAAAGTGGATGGATACCACCCAGTCTCGTCAGAAGTATTATGTTTATCGCCATAGATGACATTTGGAGTTCGTGGTCGGGGATTAGGTTTTTCTATGTGTTTCGTCGAAGCTAGGACACAAGAGGATCAAGAGATAGGGTAAGCTTTCACCGAGGTATGTGGGGCCATTCGAGATTCTGGAGAGGGTCGGTCTGGTTTCCTATCGGTTGCAGTTACCGTAGCGATACCGAGCCATGCACGATGTCTTCCACATGTCTCAGTTGCATCACTATCATTCAGACCCGTATAATGTCTTTCAACCCGAGGAGGTTGAGCTGGAATTCGATCTGTCCATTGAGGAGGCATCTGAAACAAGTACACGCCATGTACTCAGAAGTACAAGCCGTGTACTTTGTTTTTTCAGCTTAAAATAGGCAGTAGCCTCCTCATTTAGAAGAGGAGACACTTGAGCCGATTTGGAGTAAAAAGATGAGGACAGAACTTTGATGATCCACCAGGTGTTTGCCTCGAATCGTTTTCCACCTAGGACAATCTCGTTGGAACCGCACGGGTAAGGGCTTCCACCTCCTGGGATGGTTCTTACCAATTCTTCTCCTAACATGAGTTATTTACATTTTTTTGGATTTTGTTCTTCATCAGATATACACCATTCTTGGGAGTTTTTGGAGTTGGCGTTCGGGTATAACGTTCGTTGGCGTACAAGGTAGGTGGCTTAGTGTTTATTTTTCAACTGCCCTGTGTTTTGTGTGTTTTTGCGCCACGAACCCATATTGGGGTGTCGTGTGGCTGAGGCCGTTGCTATATTAAACACCTAGAATTGATTAGGTATTTAATTATGATATTAAATTGCTGGTTGGCATCATTACTTGGATCCAGAACCACCCGAGGGGTGTGTTCCACTGATTAGCCCTTTGGACAGGATACCCGAGGGTATGCCTTTAATGTAGTAATTGTAGAATTTCCTTCAGAGGAATTGCTTGTTTATTGCATTTTGATATGTTGGGAATGGCCCGGTTACCTGTTTAGCCTGAGGGCGTTGTTGTTATTAGCTTGTGGGACTACACTATTTAGCATGTGGGCAGTAGTTATTTCGGCATGAGAGAAACTTCTTTCGTGCCTGTGGGCAGCTGATTCTGTGACTGTGGGCGACACTACCTATGCCTGAGGGAAAACTCTGTTATGACTGAGGGCAGATTCTTGTGTTGGATACTCGTTACCCGAGGGTAGGATTTTACGTGTCTGAGGACACTAGTTGTTTACTAGAAATGAATTTTTGTGATTTCTTATATTAAATGGATTAAATGAATATTAAAAATGACAATATAACTGCTAGTTGGTTAATTTTGAGTACTGCTTACTTTGTTGCATTTTACCACTGCACACTATTGTTGCATGTTAGCACACAGTTGGGCACGTTCCTTTGGTGGGTGCCTACTGAGATATATTTCTCACACCCTGTTTGGGTCATGATTTTCGGCCCAAAAAGATTACGTTTCTACAGGTGTGGATAGTGGAAAGAGTCCCTATACAGGTACTTGACTGTTGCTGTGGAGTAGGAGGGCATGGGACCAAGCCTAGGGTCGCGATGCCACTGCCAGCTGTTTGTTTTGCTTTGTTGTACTCTACTTTTGTTGTACTGTATTGATGTATAACATGTTCTGGCTGTTTTCTTAAAACATGAAACATGTGGCATCATCATTTATATACTGTTGTTTATATCCACTACTGTAGTTATTTCAGATGTGTAGGGTTTACTGTTTCCGCTGTTTGTTGTATGTTTGATTTCAATTCCGCTGCGCTACACTTTGAAAAATGAGGGCATAGTTTCCCCACTATCAGACCTCGGCCCTCGCTGCAAGTCGGTAGCCTCTGGCGTTTGGGGAAATGCGCTGGAGCTCACGTGGCGAACCAGGCTTGGGGCACCCGTTGCGTGGCACCCGGGTCCGAGACGTTACACCCTTGGAAAAGTGAGACTTAAAAGGCTCAATGTTACCACCCATGCCAACAAGGTGCACCATTATTTTCATGAGCCTACCTGATTATAACTCCACAGTTAATCATGCTTCGCCTAGAGTAGTAATCAGGATGGGTGACCTTATGGGACGTTTCCCAGGGTCTGTGTGAGTGAGGAAAAAACACACTGAAAGACCATGTGTTGGCATGTGGGGAATGTCATTAGTTTGATAAGTGACTCTAGTGAGTAATAGCCTATGGTGTGCTGAGAATGCAACCAATGTATTATAGGAGGCCCATGGGGTCAGATGACAAGGTTCATGGCTCGGGGAGGCGGTTCATAACATTTATGATGATAAATACTCTCTGAAAATGTTATCAAACCCTATCCAATGAAATGTCTCCTCATCACATGATTGGGGATAAAAACCCCCTATGTTTCCCTAATAATCTTTGTCGAAGGCTCACTATCGGGACCACCATCTGATATGCTAGTGTCCTGACTATATAAAAAACACTGATCACCGCCACGATCCATTCATCATCTGCATATGTGTCTGGGATGCCACAAAACCTAAGGTTTCTTTATCGTAGAAACATGTGAGGCACGCTCGGCCTACGCTTATCATCCGATTGAACTACGGGCAAAATTTGATTATCTATCGGTGGTGGTATAGCTGGTTCACCACCTGTAGGTTATATCTTTAGTAAAAATATATTTACCAATTTCTCGTAAGCCAACTGATAGTCCTTGTGATCACACGGTTAAATCCTATATAGCTACCTATGTCGTGGCATCTTGATATATGACACAATTTACCCTGGTCAATCGAGTATACCTGGTGAACTGGAATAAGATGTACATGAGAGCACACCCAACGTCTCGTAAGCCAACTGAAAAGTGACTCTAGTGAGTAATATCCTATGGTGTGCTGAGAAGGCAACCAAGGTATTATAGGAGACCCATGGGGTCAGATGACAAGGTTCATGGCCCGGGGAGGTGGGTCAGGACATTTATGTTGATAAATCCTCTCTGAAAATTTTATCAAACACTATCCAATGAAATATCTCCTCATCACATGATTGGGGACCAAAACACCCTCTGTTTCCCTAATAATCTTTGTCGAAGGCTAACTGTCCGGACCACCATCTGATATGATAGTGTACTGAATATATAAAAAACATTGATCACCGCCACGATCAATTCATCATCTGCATATGTGTCTGGGATGCCCCAAAACCTGAGGGTTCTCTATCACAGAAACATGTGAGGAACGCTCGGCCTACGCTCATCATCCGATTGAACTACGGGCAACATTTGATTCTCTATTGGTGGTGGTATAGCTGGTGCACCACCTGTAGGTTATATATTTAGTAAAAATCTTTTTACCAATGTCTCGTAAGCCAACTGATAGTCCTTGTGATCACACGATTAAATCCTATATAGCTGTTTATGTCCTGGCATCTTGATATGTGACACAATTTACCATGGTCAATCGAGTATACCAGGTGAACTGACATAAGATGTACATGAGAGAACACCCAAATCTATTATGATTCACGTAACATTATTTTTTTACTACAATCTTTTTTTCCCATACTGAGTAGAAAAGCATAATTCAGATTCTTGTTGTATGGATACATCAGCGACATCACCATTACTATATTCCATATCGTGAAAGATGATCGTAATGTACTTAACAGTGATTCCCCAAACCAACATTAGAGACTCTATTTCCTTTAGTAGAATCATCCGCCTCTGATAGCACCCGAACACGACATGCCCTAGTGGTGAACATGGCGTGAATACACCATGCCCACCTAAAATAGGAATGGGGATGGTGACTAGCATCGAGTAGGCATATCCCATATATGGGCGGTATATTCTTATGTACCAGTACACACACACACATCTCGAAGAAAAAAATGAATAAATGTAAAAAAAATTATGTAACGAAGCATGAATACCACAATGATACCAACAATAGAGTACGACAGAAAAAAATGGAATGAAAACTGGACGAGAATACAAGACCACCCAAAAATGTGTCTTGAAAAGAGAATTAAATAGTTCTTAAAACACATCCATATAATTCCCTACCTGAAAATAAATGTACTAGATAACTGTGTGAAGTTGTATGAGTGAACCTCAAATGTCTCGTCTCACTATGCACAACATGGTCATGGTCCATCAAGGATTCAGTCAAAGTTTCGATTTTCTACACAAGATGTGAAAAGTGAGGGAAAATACCATGTAGGGGTGAGTAAAACAATACCCAGTAAGAGACCTTGAAAGCATAAATGATAATATACAACATAAGAAATTACAAGGGAATTCTATAACAGGAGACCATAAAAGAAGACTACTAAAGAACACTATGATGGAAAACCACAAAGGAAAACCACTATTGAACCCCACTAATGAACACTATGAAGGAAAAAAATAAAGGAAATCCATGAAAGAACACCATTAAATAACACTATGATTGAACAAAATTAATAACTCCATGAAGGAACACCACTAAGGAACACCTCACAGGAACTCCCTGAATGAACAACACTGATGAATACCGCTATGAAAACCCATGAATTATACCACATAGAAATAAATAATGTATGACATATAAAAATACATGAAGTATAAAACAAAAAAAATATATGATGTATATCAGATATAAATAGAAGAAGTATACCGAATATAAATATTTGATGTATACCACAAAAATAAAAAATGAAGTATACCACACCGAAATACAAAACGTATAACACACAAAAATACATGATGTATAACACATACAAATACACATAGTATACTAAATATAATTAAACGACTTATACCACCTAGAAATACATGATTTATACCACACAATAATAGTATAGTCATCTCACATAGGTATATGTCTACAACATATATTCTAGAAAATTCATAATATACTCAATAAAATAAGGCAAACTATCTCTACGAGACATATTGTATCCATAAGACACACAATCTTGATGAGACATGCTATCTCCGTAAGAAACACAATCTCAATAAGCCACATAGTCTCAGTAAGACACACAATCTTGGTAAGACACAGAGTCTCAGTAAGACCCATAATCTCGATAAGACATAGATTCTATATGTCACCCAGAGTCTAGGTCAAAAAAATTCTAGGCCACACAACTTCTAGGTCACACATCTTATAGGTAACATCCAACCACCCGATTCCACTCGTAGCGCACCTTATCTAGGAGAAAAAAGACATTGATCCTTTAGGACGCATTACAAATTCTACCAAAACTCACATACAGTATCTGAAAAGGACAATATCATTTCAATGGTCCCAACAGTAAAAACAGATCATAAAACATAAACACAGATTTAATTTTACAGACATTTTTTATAATTTTTTTTGATAAGGTCTAGAATAGGAAATACCTAACGCGCCAGACCTGACCAGTCCCAGCCTGATCCATTCTTACCAAACCCATCCCACTAGGATCATCCTAGTTGTATTAGACTAATAGAGTGTCCTAGTTACCGCTGGTAGACTGCATTGCAGGCTCGTTCACTGCGCCCCACCTGGTCCACCACAAGTGCTTTCATACTGTGATGACATAGTGTCGATCCACGTTTTGCGCGACCCCCCTACCTGCCCCGTGGCTTTGCTTCTATGGGATCCTACTACATATCACCAAGAAGAAATCTTCCTGGACTCCACATACATGTCCCCCCTCATTGTGTGACCCATTCAATGTTGCAACCTTCTGTCGTGGCCTACAGCTATCAGCCACACCATCCCCAACTAGACCACTGCCCTTGATCTGCACTACATCACTGAAACAAGTCATATCCACTGCGTCCAACCACTTTCTTGTACCAGCATTATCCATTTCATGGGCTAATATACGAAGATCCTCCCTTTAGATTTCAAAGCTGTCATTATGGCCTCAGATCCTTGGTATCGAGTTGTTGCACCATGAATCTATGGTGAAACATTATTCAACTTATAAAACCATGAATAATGAGAAGAACATGATGAATATAAATGGTGGGGGAGAATAAAAAAACTAATGTATAGATCTTGTGCATTTCCTGAATTGTACACAATTCTTCCTTTTTTGAGGGATCAAGAAGAATGATGAAACAACACTGACCTATCCTCTTTAAAATCCCCACAATTATAGAACCCATCCACAAAGCGATAGAACTGCAGATCAACCTGTTTGTGGTTTGGTCCACACTCATCATAAAATTTATGAACGGGGGAAATTTACAAAAATACACCCTACCTCAAATTTGGATCAATCATTGATGATGAATAGTTGTTTCGTCATCATTGATGAGATCCTCCAACTCTATTAGTGTGATGATCCATGATACGATCTACAATCTATCATTGTTCTCTTAAGAGGATTCTTTCTACAAGCTCTCCATAAATATTCTCATGCATTCCCAGGCATATGATGCTAACTGTGGAATTTTTTCATAAGGATTATTTTAATGGAAATTGTCACTGCGTCAATAAAATAATTTGTCTTTAATTATTTTATGATGATTACGTCCTTCTGGGTTATCCCCCAGAAGACCTGCATCGGCTACTGTTATGTCTTTTCTATGGAAAATCTATCATTACAAACTCAACTATTGTTTAATACTTCCAATCTGAGTCTCTATTCATGAGTTATTAGGATTTAAAAATAAAATACATTTTTATTTAATTATTTTATTGATGATTGTATTGAAAAACTATATTTCACAACCATATTGTGCCAGCTGAGGTTAGGACTCACCTAATGTCAATCTACTACTATGATCATAATGTTTCAAATAGATTTTTGATTTAGGAACCCGTTTAGTATGTATTCCAATTTCTCAAAAAAACCACCCATGTGTACTATTAAAAAAATAAAAATTTTCAACGAATAGTTCCGGGTACACTAGCCCATGAAATCGCACTCTTTCTCAGTTCCTTGTCTTAGAATTTTTTGGTATAATTTTTAACAATAAATTTTCAAAAATCAATGTCATTTTAATAAGGGCGAGATCCCAATGTTAGATGGTTTATTTGGGATGGATCATGGATGAGGGAACCATACATGGTATCAAGTCCCGCATGGGAGTGTCATAGTGTTGTTACATAGTATTATTATTTGAAACATGGAATTTTCTTGGAATGAAATTTCTATGTTTTTGTTTTGGATATTTTATTTATGTTTTTGTCATCAAGTGATATTAGATTTTCAGAATACTCATTATATTTTTTATTCTATTTTCTCTATTATATTACTCTGATAAAGAGGGTATAGTCTCTTTATATTTTATATTATACCCTTTTTATTTGTTAGTAGACTCTAGAATATAGGGAGGAATGCTTGAGTTCATGTGATCGACCGAATCAAGGATATGGTGTGTGGAGCCCATTTTGGGACATTCAAAGTGATATGAGAGGTGGTTTTTAATTATTTTTTATACTACAATGAAACAGTATACTTAAGACATGGAAGAGTTATCCCTTGTAAATGTGCTCTTTCTTGGGAGTATCTTACCAAGGTATGTGGGAAAACCTAGGTACCTCGGGTGGGATTATTATTATTATTTCTGCTTTCTATTAAATTTGGAAGTCATTTTACCTTGAGTGACACACATTTTTTGTGATGGGATTATTGCTTTTCAGATTTAATAATATTTGAATGAAGGGAATAAATGGAATGAATGTTGTGTTTGAATGCATCATTCAAAGAACCCAATAGTTATTGTGACTTGAATCATATTTTTGAACGCACCGAAGAATAGTTTTGGGTATGTTGTTGAAATTGGAATATTCTTCCATACTTATGTAATTGAAAATAAATTGGTTTTGGATATGGAATTGAATGTTCTATAATGATGAAAAATATGAATATTTGTTTTCTTAATGTGAAAAATGAAAAATGAAAATGTTTTTATGTAAGGTCCAGACCTGAGTGATACGTAACGGCGCCCCGAGTCAGTTCGCCACATGACCTCAGGCACATATCCCCAAACGCCAGAGGCAATAGATAAGAAGTGAGGGTATGATAATTTATTCATGGGGAGACAATACCCTTTTTATTGAAGTAAACTACTAGAATATGAAAACAAGATATAGTGAAATCATATACAATTATAACAGTATAATTGTACAATAATAACCAAGACATGAATTACAATACTCAACAAAAAGGTAAACATGAAATGTCTCTATATATATATATCAAGTGTCTAAAAAATCAAACTAGATGTAAGATGTGAGCGACTCTAATGAGGGTTCCTAACCATGTCAGGTTCCCTCAACCAATATCCATCCCCAATTAGTAATCTAAACACGGGATCCTTCCCTTATCCTATCAGGTAACAAAAATTTATATTCGAGAATCGATCAGGAATCTTGAGTATGTTGTGAGTATGACTCAGTAGGTAACCACCAAAAGTGTATAAAATAAATCCAATCAGAGGTGGTGTATGCTGTTGTATAAATAATAAAATAAATAAATCGAGGAAACAATTTATATTTTCCCAATTAACATTAATTTAATAACTTAAACCTAAGGGTTCCTGAGGACACCCAAACTACATTAATACTTAAGCCCATTCTGGAATCCGAACCATTTCCCTAGATCCATTCATTTTCATTATGTCATAATATTCAATTTATAAATAGCCAAAACAAACCATAGAAGAAAATAAATGAATTATTGTTGGACGTCATGTCTCGCACACTTTTGATTATTTTGAGCATCAACCGCTATCTCAAAACCCAATGGGTATTTGGAGCATCAATCCTTTTCCCATAAAATAATAATTTCATGTTTGTCAGTGATTCTTGAGTTCCATGTCTAGATCCTCTATGGATATTTAGAGCATCAGTCTGTGTCCCACAACCAATTCCCCATCAAATATTTATATGATATATACCATATTATTTAAGTGTTAATAACCCTTAACCTTCCATCATAATTAGCATTCAAAATATAGGTTACTTTATTCAACCATTAATCAATACAATTGTTCACTTAATTCAATGAATATTAATTCACAAAATCCACAATCACAAAATCCACATAACTAATCCACCAATTAATTATTTGAAATAACCAACTAATTAACCACATTACGACCATCAATTATTTCAAAAATTGGATAACTAAATCCATCATCATAATATACTCATAATTAATTTATTAATTATTTATTTATTAGAACTAATTGAATTGAAAATATCATATTTCCTAAATTAATTATTTTTCTACATTAATTAATGGATTAAAAAACTCAATTATTATTTACGCCATGATATTTGTACAACATCATAAGCATCGGCCTATAAGACAATGGGATTGTATTTTAAACCATCTACCTTATGTCAAAGATAACTCACATGTGAAAAATAGAGGTATGGTTTAATCTCGTTCGAGCGGAAAAGGATGGATGAACACCTAAAAAAACACACGTCAACCGCTGGTAAATATCTTATGATAATATCATATTTATTTATCATGGAATAATTCAATTCCATTTCATTATAAATATATTTGATATTATTACGTGAATAAAACATTGATAAATTTTTTAAGATAATTTTATCAAATTATACATTGATAATTTCTTTAAAACCCCATGAAATCAGTCTTTGAAAAATAAAATTATCATTTATAAAAAAATCCAATCTTTTCCTTTTTTCCATCTATTTTTTTAAATAATTATTATAAATGGTGAAAAAAATATTAAAAGAAATATAAAAACAAAACAAAGAATCAAGTTGTGCACACCAAGTTGAGACGCATAGGGAAATGGCCCACAGTTGAAGTTCATACACTAGGTCTTAAGAATGAAGAAGACAATGCTTTCTTATGAAAATAACATCAAGAATAATTCACACATGACTGATCTCACGCATAACACAACAAAAGTGGTGTTTCAAAAATGGATCTATAACAGTTCTAATTTAATAAAAACCATAAATTAAAACTCCTCATATGATATCATTTTTATTAGTTTCTTGTTTCCAAAGTGATTTATTTCACTCCAACATGTCGTTTTAAAGTGTATTGTGTTGAAAATTATTCACAATGAGGTTCCCAAAAGCGTCCACAGACATAAAATGGAAAGAACCATTTAGAGAAGGTGATTAAATATAGAAAAAATTGTTAATTAAATTATTTCATTATTTAATTAAATAAAATAATTTTAATTTGTTTCATTAATAATATGTTCCTTGCATATAAGATTTATACTCTGCCTAGGGTAACCCTCCATTTCGGAACCATCGATGGTCTCTCATTTCTCATACGATGTATGTTTTGTGAGTAATTCAGGATTTATTCTTTAAAAATTGAATAAATTATTAATTAAAATAATTGGTTTATTTATTGCGAGTGAGGAATCAAAACGCTCGATGAATTCAAATTTTATACCTTTTCTATATTAAAACCCTCATTTCAGACCCATTAGTGGTCTCATATTTTTCAAAGGATGCACCATTTGAGAGATATTTAATTAGTTTTATGAAAATAATATATTAAATATTATTTAATAACATTAACTCATGAAGGATACATTCAAACGTCTGACTCCTACATATATCATACCAAACCTATGGGTAAACACCACATTTTAGATCTAAAAGTGGTATCAGATTATTCATAAGATGATCCATTTTAGAGTTATTGAATTGTTTTAAATGAATTGATAGTGCTTACTATAATCTAATTAATAATTCTATATCTCCTTCATCAAGGCTTTTCGGCCCTTAGTAACACATACTACTTAGATATTGAATCAAAAAACAAATTTAATATAATCCAAAGTTTTACAAGGCATTGTACCTTATGTAAAGCCTTTATTCTTTCATTGAGATGTTTCACTAATAAAAAAGTTTTCACTCATATTAAATATTTATAAACTATAAAATTAAAAACAGAAAAGCAAACAAAACTTAAGAAAAAAAGAAATCTAGCAATCTCCCTACCTTATAATAGCTCATCCTTATCTTGCACTCCCAATTCTCTCTTAGATTCTATGTCAAAATGATCAGGCCACTAAGCCCAAATATTTCCCTCTATTTCCCATGTTTTATCCTGCACACGTCCATGTTTCCATAATACATGATCTATCAGTACAATATTCTCCCTCAACACCTTCTCACTATGATCCAACACACGTATCAGATGCTCCTTATAGAACCCATCCTTCTTAAGCTTGACCTCATCCATATCGATCACATGAGAAGGGTGTGGGTGATTCATTTGTATTTTTGATACATGGTAACCATCATGCATAACACAATAATTCTAAGGGATATCCCATCGGTAAGCTACCTGCCCGACTCTCTTTATAGTCTCAAAAGGTCCAACCATCCTTGGTGCCAACTTTCCCTACCTCTGTATCATGCGGTGGCCCAACCAAGATGACACCAAAAGGAATACCCAATCACCATATATAAACTCTAGGGTCATATTCATATGTAATCATATGACTTCTACCTACTTACAGTCATATCCATATGTTTCCGAATCCACTAAAACTTCTCGGTCATCTCCTGCACAAGACTCGGTCCCAACAACTCCGACAAAGCTGCTTCAATTCCGCATAGTGGTGATCTGCATGGCCTACCATAAAGTGCCTTATATGATTCCATAAATATAGTTCTTGATAATTGTTGTAATAGGAAAACTCCACTAAATCTAGTTGTTTATCCCATGAGCCACCGAAGTCATGAACACACACCCTCAACATATCTTCATTAAATTGTATAGTATTCTGTTTCTTTAAATATATTTGTGGATGTAAATCTTTACACAATAAAACCTATGTACCAAGTTTATTTTGAAATCCCATCATGAAATACAAAGTAAAGAATGAATCCCGATCCGAATCTATAGTCTATGGAACCTCGTGAAACCGATATATCTCTTGTAAATACACCTCCTACAATTATTCAACTGTATATGTTTCCCTTATAGGTAAGAAACATGCTATCTTTTTCAGTCGATACATAATGACCCAAATAGAATCATTCTTCCAAGTGTTTTTTGAAGACCGACCACTATGTCCACTGCCAGATCATCCCACTTCTATTATGGAATGGAAAGTGTTTCCAGTAAACTTGCAGGTCTTCGATGCTCCAACTTCACCTTCTGACAGGTGAAGTACCTTGTCAGAAACCCTGCTATCTATTTCTTCATGTCCGGTCACCCAAACTGTCATTATAGGTCATGGTAAATTTTTGTTACACTATAATGCACTGTCCATTTGGAGGCATGAAATTATTGCATGAGATACTCCTGCATGGTTGTAATAACTACAAACTGGTTCTTCACATAAATGAAATCATCATCATCTATCTTCTAGTCTAAAGGTGTCTCCCCACATTCAATATTTTCACTCAAGGAGAATCACTCTATGTCCTCAAATATCCTATCCCTGATCCATATAAAAAGTCTAAACACTACTACAACTAACACAAGTTTAATATACTCCCATATATCCTTAACCACAATGTACATATCAGCTAGCAATGACATAATCCACCACTGAGCACTAGATTTCTAATCAACCTGAGTTTGAGTTTTCCCACTCAAAGCATCATCCACACTGTTTCCTTTCCTGGGTGTATATACTAGCTCAAAATCAAAAGACTGCATATACTCTACTAATATCCATTGTAGAAGATTCAAATCATTATGTGAAAACATGTAAATCAATCTCTTTTGGGGAGTAAATACTATAAACCATTCTCCCAAGAGTTAGCACCACCAAAACATCAAAGCATATACCACCGCTGCCAACTCCAGATCATGCGTAGGGTAATTCCGTTCAAACGGCCCCAGCTTCTGATACCTGTTCACGAAATCATTATCCATTTGCATCAACACTACTCTGATTCCTATCATGGAAGCATCACAATACACCATTTACTCTTCACCTGACTGCAGTAGAACGAAAATTGTCGCGGATAACAAATGATTCAATAACTAATAGAAATATTTCTCACAAACCTGTGACCACTCAAACATTACTCCCCTTTTGGTCAAGCCCAATTGTGGAACTTCCAAATGGGAAAAGCCTTGGTTGAATATCATATAATATCTAAATAACCCCAAAAATATTCAGTTATCAAAACTATTATTACTATTCACCCAAGAACACACTTCCTGCACCTTCTCCGGATATACTGAAACACCATCCTTCGAATTGATGTGTCCAAATAAGTGTACCTGATCAATACAATATTGACACTTAGATTTCTTTTCATATATCTTATGATGTCTCAACATACTCAAGAATATTTAATGATGTTGGAAATGGTCTTCAGGAGTCTTGGAGTACACCGTGATGTCCTCCAAAAAGACCACCACAAACTAATCTAGATACAGATGGAAGATCATATTCATCCTGGAAATAAACATTGCGGGTGTGTTTGTTATCCCAACGACATTACAGAAAAAAAAACATTAAGACCATACCTACTTTAGAAAGTAGTCTTAGGTATATCTGATCTCTAAACTCTAAAATGATGATACCCTGATCTTTTATCGATATTTGAGAAAAAACAAGTTCAGTTCAACTGGTCATATAGATAATAAATACACAAAAGAAGATATTATTTCTTCATATTCATATTGGTCATCCTCCGATAATCGACAGAAAAACATCAACTCCCATAAGCCTTTTTTGTAAATAGCATAGGTGATCTCCAAGGCAACAGACATGGATGGATAAATCCTTAAACCTTCAAGTAATCCACATGATCTTTGTGTTCTTTATGCTTTATTGGTTCCACTATGTATGGTGGTATAGATACGGGATCAACCCCTAGTACGATCTCAATAGTAAATTCCACATCTCTTTTAGGTGGCATACCTGAGATGTCTTCTGTAATGACATACTAAAAACGTTCCACCACTGGTGGAAGTACATCTTTCCTAATTCCATTATTATCAAGTAGATGACTAGAAAACTGAGTTGTGTGCTCTCCTAGTTTCTGTGTATTTGGACCTTCCTGACTAGCCTAGATGTCCAACTCCCCTCAGTGAATATAATGGTCTCTCACATGTGACATAAATGTCACCTTCTGATGATAATAATCAATGTGGTCTTTGTATGTGACTAACCATTCCATTCATATAATTTGGTCAAATCCTATCATGCCAAGGTTATAGAGATCCTAAAGAAAATTATATTTTTTTATCTCAAGAGAACATCCCTGGCACAAACAAATGTCTCTAGACTATACTCTCAATAGAGTAACTATCATTATAACTTCGCTCATAAACTCAAATTCAACACTCAAACCATTAAAATGTTTTGTATATATAAAGTAATGAGAGGAACCAGTATTAAATAAGGCACTATATAAGGTAGAAGATTCAGGAATAATACCTCTCACATTTGATGGTCTAACCTCTCAATCCACATGTGTTGGCTATACGGCATGCAACTGCATTGTTCCTCTTCCATGTGATGCTGCATAACTATCCTGAGTAGCACTACTCTATTGATATGGGTGTCAATTCCTAGAAGAACTATATCTACTACATTTACCAAATCATCCATTAGAACTATAACTATAGGACTGATAAGTTGTAGAATATCTCCTTCCCACACTCTAACATTATTTATCTATTGCATCACAACTTGACTGCCATGGGTTACTATAAAACCTATGTAGATATCCCATCCTACCATAGGTTCTGCATTCCATAGGTGGTCATGGACAATTATTATGATATTGTATTGTACTACCTCACTTGTGATAAAACACTTGGGCGAGGACCTTTGTGACTAACCCCTCTATCTGGTTACTCTACATCTAAAATCCCTAGATGATATTCTCATAACATCGCTTCCTTCTCTCAAAAGTCGTACCACATAACCATCCATTAGAAACCACATTTCCTCCACCAGATGACTCTTTCTGGTTCCTCTCAAATATTATATCCTAATTCACCACCTCTATAAATTTCATCAACCTGAAAATATATACATGATACATAATTTCACATTTATGTCCATCTTGAAATTGTCTTCCGGATGTAGCCTTGCTTGTTTCCAATGTTGGAGAAAAACATTTTAATTCTGTAAAGTGTCCGACATAGTTCATCATGTATATATTACTATGAGTTATCATCGTGAACTCACATGATCTCACTTTCCTAAGAATCTCTAGATAAAAGTTCCCAATGAACTTCTCATAAATGCCCTTCAACTCCGTAGATTCTAACTTTCCATCCCGAGTCTGGGAGTTCCACCGACGTTTCGCTTGACCACACAACATGTAAGTCGTCATCATGAATATTTTATCAACATGTGTCTCTAGGTGGTCATTTATAGTCTGAATATATTAAATATAGAAATCAACTTTCTCCAGACCACCCTCTCTAGTAAAATTTGGGGGATGCTGCAACTGAAACTTCCTCTTCATATCACACATGCTTTTCACGACCCGACCTGGGTCACTTTTCATAAATTACATAAAATGGGTGATGATCTCATGAAACTGTTCGAATTATTCCTCAAATGGTACCATTGGTTCCTCATGTTCACAAATGGAGGTCCATTCTATGATATGCCCCATGGTCATCCTCTCAAAAAGAGTTGTGCATGCATATTTCTACAATTCCAAACAGGAACCTTATGGCACTGTTCACAATGTTATCAGAGTTACAAAATGCCAATTTATATATATCATTTAAAAAACATTCAATTTAATGGTTAAAACTATTTTCATTTCACTTTCACAAGAATGTAAAATATATTAAGTTCAATAACATACACATAACCTGTTTTTCTATCCATGCCACAAATGATGCATGCCACAATAATCCTGAGTGCATAGATTGTTTTCTGTAGATGAAACACTAATGCCATTTTGGACCATGAATCAATACTCAATAAATTCCAAAAATAATAATCGCATTACAAAATAAGTGCATTATCCAATGTGAAATAATATTCAACTGTAATAAAAAACATCAATTATAGTAATCCCACCCTGAGTACTTGGTTTTTCCCCATACAAGGGTTTGCAACTCCGATGAACGAGCTCATTACCAAACCCCAACTTTTACAAGTCTCCTAAATAACTTTCCCCTAATAGTAAGTCAAATAATGTGGGAGGGAGGAATCCTTTGATACCACTTTGTAACATCCAGACCCGAGTTCCACGCAACGGTTCCCCAAGCAGATTCTCCACATGACCTCAGGCACATCTCCCCATATACTAGACGATACCGACCAGCAGTGGGAGTTTTCTAAGTCAGTCATGGGGAGATTATACAATCATTTATCATAGTAAGATACCATCGGATGTAAACAGTAAATATTAGAAACATATGTAATTGTAATAGTAAAAATGTAACATGAATAACCAAGATATGAAATACAATACTCAATGGAAATGAAAACATGAAATGTCGATTTATAGATATGAAGTGTCTAAAAAAGAAATTGGATGTTAGGGGATAGTGACTCCCTTGTGGCTACCAAACCATGTCTGGTTCCCTCAACCAAAATCCATCGCCAATCAGCAATATAAGCTAGGGCTCTTTCCCTTGTCATGTCCTACAGCAACAATGTCTATTCTAGTACCGATCTGACATCTTGAGTGGGGTGTTAGTATGACTCTCTAGGTCCCACAAAAAATGTCTGAATCAAATCCAATCATAGGAAGTGTATTCTATAGTATAAATTATAAAATAAGGCAATAAAAGATGCAATTTATATTTATCCAATTAACGTTTATTTGATAACTCAAACATATGGGTTCCTAAGGACCCCCAAACCAAAATACATGCTTCGGCCCATGCCAGAATCTGAACCATTTCCCATGTTCAATTCATAGTCATTATGTCCTAATATTCAATTAATAAACATCCAAAAGAAACCATAGTACTAAATAAATGAATGAGTGTAGGATGTCATGTCTAGAACACTTGGGAGGATTTGGAGCATCGGTCCCTATCTCACAACCCCATGGATATTTGTAGAATCAGTCCTTGTCCCATAAAATAATAATTTCATGTCTTTCATTGGTTATATAGTTCCATGTCTAGAACCCCTGTGGGTATTTGGAGCATCAGTCTGTGTCCCACAACCCATTCCCAATCAAACATTTATATCACATCCACGACATTATTCATTGGGAAATCTACCTTAACCTTCAATCACAATGAAACTTATAATTATTGATTAATTAATTCAATCTTTAATCCCAAAAATTGTATCATTAATTAAAATAAAATTATGTAACTAATCCCACTATCAAAAAATTTGCTTAACTAATCCAACAATTAATTATTTAAAATAACCAACTAATTAACCACATTATGTCCATAAATTAATTATCAAATTGGTTAACCAGATCCATAATAAGAAAAAACTATTAATTTATTTATTGATTAATTATTTATTCCAACCAATTTAATTACCAATTTCACATTTTCGGAATTAATTAATTTTCTGAATTAATTAATTGATTAAAAAACATAATTATTTTTCACACGATGATATTTGTACAACTACATAACAATAACAAGAAAATAATATGGTATTGGATATTAAACCACATATCTTATGTCAAAGACAACACACATATTAAAAATCATGGTATGGTTTGACTTTTTTTGAGTAGAAATGGACTGAAGAATACCCTAAAAAACACATGTCAACGACTGATAAATATCATATGATAATATAATTTTTATTTATCATCCAATTGTTCCATATTTCATTATTTATAAATACATTTGATATTATTACACGAAGAAAAAAAGGATAATTGTTGAAGGATTATTTTATCAAATCAAACGTCGAGAATTTTGGTAAAAACAAATCCATGAAATCCCCATTTGAAAAAAAATATCATTTATAAAACAATTATCTTTTTTCTTTTTTTCCATTTAATTTTTTTAAAATAATTACTATAAATAGTTATAAAAATAATAATAATAAATTAAATACAAAATACAAAGGAAAAGAAATTTGTTGTGCACACGAGTTTGAGACACATAGGGAAATGGCTCATATGGGATGGTCACACACCAGGTCTTTGGAAGGAAGAAGATGAAGGTAACTTATTCAAACAATATCCATAATAATTCAAACATGACCAATCTCACCCGTAACTCAAAAAAGGGAAGCTTTAAGAAGGGATCTAGAATAGTTAAAATTCAATAAAAACACTAAATTAAAACTCTTCATTTGATGTTTGTTTGATACATTTCTTGTTTGAAGATTTGTTTATTTCACTCCTAGAGGTTATTTTAAAATTTATTGCATTGAAAACGGTCCAATATGTGGTTCCCAAAAGTTTCCACATACATAAAATGGAAAAGACCATATGGAGAAGGTGGTTGTTCATTAAATAACTTATTAATTAATTAATTTAATTATTTAAATAAATAATAAAAATTATCTTGGTACGTTAATAATAAGTTCATTGTGTATTATAAATACGCATTGCCTAGGATAAAACCCCCATTTTGGACCCATTGGTGGTATCATATTTCACGTACGATGAATAGGTTTTGAGTTAGTAATGAATTATTCTTCATAAAATACAATAATTAATTAATTAAAATAAAAGTGTTTTTTCATGAGAGCGATGCATCCAAACACTCGACCCATACAAATTTTATACCTTTTCTTGGTTAAACCTCTCATTATAGACCCACTAGTGGTCTCAGATTACCCATAGAATGCACCATTCCAGATATATTTAATTATTTTTAAGAAAACAATATATTAAATATTATTTAATGACTTATACTCACAACTGATACATTCAAATGTCTGATTCCTACAAATGTTATACCTTGCCTAGGGTAAACACCACATTTTCGATCTAAAAATGGTCTCATATTTTTTCATACGAATAATCATTTTAAAGTTATTCAACTATTTTGAATAAATTTTCCCCTCTTACTATAATATAATTAATATATTTATGTCACCTTACACAATAATTTTATGGAATTGGTAACTCACACTACTCAGAGTCTGAATAAAAAAATCTATTAAAATAATCCAATATTTAATTGTGAATTGTTTCTTATGTAAATCATTTATGATTGTATTATGTTGTTCCACTAATAAAACATTTTTTCCACACAATAAATATTAATAATATATTGAAAGAAAAAATCAATGGAAAACTTACCTAAAAAGAGATAGAATCATACAGTTTATCCTTGATTACCATGACTATCATATGGGAAGGTTAAAGGTATTGATAGTGCCTCAGGTTTGAATGTGTGGTAGGAATGAGGATATTACTTGGTATAAATATATGAATTACTATATTTGTGATAATTTTGTGAAATGTGTCCTAAGATGTGTTTTTAGAATTATATACATATTCCTCTATGGTGTTTTTTATTGATAGAATGACAAAAAGATATAGATGTAAATTATCCTCCAACAGTGGAACATATAGAACCGATAATTCCAAGTGATGGATCCGGAGAACAGTTTCATAGGAATTTTTCCACTTCATGAAATTTATAGATGTAGATCTAGTATAGGCCATGAAGTATATGTCTGACATGAAACTAGAATTGTTTTCATAGAAACCTTTGAATTTAAATTGAGTTGGAGGACCTAGGGAAGCAGAGTTTTGGATTGAGTCCCTCTAGTGTACACATGACTATATAGAGACTCATACTGAGAAGATAGTCAATTAATCAACTTATATGTTATGGGGATCAGAGAAGATTTATTTTGTGATGTTTTGGATCGAACTGGAAAGGTATATCATATGATATATAAGGACATCCAAGAGAAGATACTTGAGGAAATTTATCCATAGACACCGAGATATGGGAGATTTACCAAGTTTATACACTTTACATAATAAATTAATTCTATGATGGACAATACTAATGGCATTTCTGACTTACATAATATTTATCTAGTACTATCATGGGATGAGATAGCTATGGAAAGTAATTTTCAATACATAATTAAATGTGATATTATGTCCCAAGTTAACATGATTTGGTTAATGATGTTTTCTCAGGTGGTGGACCATGCTCTAATATTTGAGGGGAGCCTAAATTAGTCTCCCAGTGGAGAGAATGTGTTTTATTTTGGGAGATAAATAGGTACATCTTTCAAAATTAAGAAGTTTCTATATGATAATGTTGAGTAAATAAGGGTAATGAAGTGTTTTCAAGGGGATGTACCAGTTAATCGGGATCATACCAATGTATTTTTTCCCTAATTTAGATTGTAGGGACACTTTTATATATGTTTCCCTCGACCATGTGTAGAGTTCTAGGATTGAATTTTTTTTGGAAAACTACGTTAGTTCATTAAAAACCCCAAATAGATGGGTAGTTGTGGGGAAACTAAAAAGACAAGAGTATAAGAAGTGTATCTTTTACATTGTACCAGCTGAGATGTTGGAGTTCTACTGGACATAACGATATATGGAGTTCGTGTTGTACTTTTGCAAAAAGATCTCATTTTAGTAGAGTGGTGAATCTCAGGGGGCTCAAACTGCATCACTAGGAAGAGGATTTGTATTTTTCCATTCCATTCCACTAACAATGGTGGAAAGTGATGATGGATAATTTATAGTTAGAGGTATTATTTTTTCATAATCTTTAATTTGTAGAGTCTTATTTGATAATAGTGCCTCTCATTATTTTATATCTTAACAACATGTTAATGGGTTGAATATGGATGTTGAGTTTGTGGGCATGATAATGAAGATCAATACAGTATTTGGAGAATGTTCAGGGAACATCTGTTTATGAGATGGGTGTTATCTAGAGATAGAGTATTATCATTTTATATGGGATATTTAAATTCTTAATATGTCTGGATTTAAACTAATTATGGGCATCAACAGGATAATGGCATACCAATATCACATAGATTTTTACCACAAGAGAGTGACTTTTCCATCTCCTTCTTGTGAAAATTATATTAATCATGAATAATGGGATAACCATGTGGTTTATTCATGGCTAGTTCATCAGAAACAGTGGGATCTCACTAAATAGGTTTCTATTCATTTTCTAGATGATAGGGGTGAAAATAATTAGTTCTTTTGACTCATAGTGCATATGTTCTAGGAAGTGTTATTAGAGTACATACCATGGTTTTCACCTAAATGATGTCTTTAATTTATAATTGAGATACTTTTTAGAGTCAATACAATTTTCATTATAATCTATAGAATAACACCACCATATATTAATGTGATGAAGGCTATACTAGAAGGGTTGATGGTTAAGCGGTTTATACTTTTGAGTAAATCTCATCGGAGTTATCCAGTATTTCATTCCAAGAACACTGATAAAAATTGAACTTATATATATATTCCAAGAATATGAACTAGATGAATGTGTAGAGATGGATTCTTCTTCCATGTATCAATGATAAATTTGACTATTTTAGGGGTGCTATAGTTTTATCCATTATTGAGTTCATAATATGGTATAATTAGTTGGGGAGTTTGACGTTATTACATACCCTGGATACTGTTTAGAAGTAATTATGTCCTATAAGGGTTTGATGTTATGATTTTCAAGTTGACACACACACTAGTATTGTTTACTTATTTCATGAAATAAATACCCCACTCATAATTTGATCAGTGTAATATCCCATCCTTTTCTGGGAGTTGACTCGATCTAGAATTCTAGTACACGTTTTCCTTTATTTGAATAATTTAAATTTAGGTTATACATATTTTTGTGAATGGGTGAAAATTATGATAAATGGAATAAAAAGGGGTTGTACATGGTTGGGACATGGTAAGATCATACCGTGCACCCTTTCCCATAAAACCGTGCATCATTCGAAGGTGGGGGTTCGCACAACTAGAACACGATTCGTCAAATTGTGAACCAATAAAAGTGAAATTCTGCACCCGTAAAATAATAGGCGCAATGTTGTCAAATTGTTTTGGTAAATCATGTTCTCCAACATAGGAAACTGTGAACAATATTTTTAATAGCTCTAAAATTAGTTTTATGTTTACTATAACTCCTATAACATCCTCTATTCGACTGCAAATTAGAACATTAATATTTTGAATGATTTCAGAACTCTTAATAGGGATCTCAAAGTTATCATTCCTCTATTTTTTTTGATTCAATGCCCATATTTCAGATCTTCTTCTTTCTCAGAAAGTGGATCTTATCCAGTTTCATTCCCCTTAATCCTCCTTTGTTATCTCTTTATTTTGGTGGATGTAATCTATTTTCTAGGTCTAGATCAAATTGATCTTGTGGTGTTAAATCATGAGTTCTGTTAATAGATATGGATCAGATCTATTTCATTGCACTAACAAATATGGGTCATTTCGGCTAGGTGATCATTCATAAATGAATTGAGGTAGGTGGTATAATTTCAAAATCCCATAGTTCTCATTTGATTTCATACATTCATAATGTATAATTTCTATATTTTTTTAGAAATTTAAATACCTAATTGAATTAATTAATCAATTAAATCAATTAATATACATAACTCTGAAATTGTGAGATTTATGGATTGTTGAACAAGATAATTAATTGGCAATTTAATTATGGAATATTGAGATTTTTTGTTTGGTAATTAATTATAGAAATTAATTACGATGAAATAGATATGGTTTAACAGATTAAATAAATGTGAAATAATGATAAATAATTTGTGAATTTATTATCAATATACTAATTGTAAAATTGAAAAAATAATTTATTTTGTTAATTATAAAATTATTAATTTTAATTAAGAGTTATTAATTTGTAAATTTTATATTGTATTATGGAATTGTTAAATAGTTAAATGATTTTTGATCTAATTAACAAAACATGAAGTTATTAATTAATTATTAAATAATTAATGCACTTGTATTATTTAATTTATGAATTAATTAATGGATGCAATGATGGTTAATTATTATTATAATGTTAATATGTTTAATCATCATTGTGAAATGGGGTGTTTGATATGATTATCTAATTCATGTAAATAATGATATAAATAAATGATTGAGATTTTGGGTTATAGACATGGAAATATACCCCAATAATTCTTATGAATAATTGAGAAATGGTGTATTAGATGTGCATTTATATGTCGATGATAGATGAATTTGTATAGATAAAAATTGGGTTGTTAGACATGAAGATCTACACTAATGATATGTGAACATGATTGAGATTTGGGGTGTTAGACAAGATATTTTACACCAATGAACCATATTCATGATTGAGATTTGGGGTGTTAGAAATGGTGTTCTAAACAATTGAGAAATATGTATGATTGAGAATTGGGGTAATAGAAGTGGCTTTCTATACCCAAAACATCAACATTCCACAATGGTTCCATGTGTCCATAATAGGGAATGTAGAAATAAATGGATAATGAAATCCTTTTTTCTGAAATGAATTGTGAATTGAATTTGTAACATGGTTCAATCCCATGTACTTGTGGCTAACAATAATTGATTGACAATTCCTTAAATAATTACCCATGGATTGTAATTATTTCTTTATACTATTACATACTTTTTATATTGACTGGTTTTGTTTTAGACACAATTAGTGGTGGAATAATTATTTGTACTCAAACCCTACTAGGGCCGCCTGATTTTTCCTCGAATATATTTAATTGATTTATGATGGGTTAATTTAAAAGGCCATATGTTAAATGAATGATATGGGATGGAGCACGGTTGAAGGAACTAGTCATGGTTTGGTACCCACTTGGGAATTGTTATTGTATTTATTTTGAGTTGAATTTTATACACTTGACACCTATATTGGTATGGAATTTTTTTCATAAAATATATTGATATTGTATTCCCATCATTGATTATTTTGAGTTATGGTTATTGATTATGGTTTTATATTCTCTACCTATTGTTTATTTTTTTATAGTGTATTACTCTCATAAAAGTGGTTATATTCTCTACATGATTAACATATATGGCCCTCACTACAAGTCAGTATCCTCTGGTGTATGGGGAGGTGTTCTTGAGGTCATGGGGAAAACTGTCTTTGTGTAAAAGTTTGTGATACCCATGATGTGAGGATATAATAAATTTTTGGTATTATATGTGTATAAAATCATGGAGTACTCTGAGACCAAATATGGTAATTCCCAACATTATGAGATTTTATCGAGTAAACTAAAATATCATCGTCTATATTTTAGTCTATCTAACTTCCAATTGTATTCTGATCAGGCACATTTCATGGGTCACATAATCATAGAGTATTGTGTGTCAGAAAACCTAGATATAGTTTAGTAAGTTGTTTCTTGAGAGCATCCCAATAATTTTTTCAATATATGTATTTTTATATGAGTATTGGGTTCATATCATAGTCAATTTCCAATTTTGAAGTTATTTTTTTCGGACTGACCAAGAAGGGAATAAAATTTTAATGTTCAAGAGAATATATGAATAATTTCTCGTATCTGAAAAATAATTTGACTACGCCACTAATCATGATCATACCAAAGCTAGGTGAGGAGTATACAATGCATTTTGATGCATCTAGGAATTGTATTGGAGCAGTGTTGATGTATGGAGATCGAGTGGGGGTGTTGGATCATAGAATTTGAGGTCACATAAACATAACTACCCTAAACATGTCCTAAATTTAGTTTCAATGGTTTATTATTTAATGTGTTTGGGGATTATTTAATGGGAATTTTTTAATTTTTATACCGATCACAAGAGCTTCAAGTGTATCTTCTTCCAATAATTTTTTATTCTATTAATGTGAATATGGATGGATTATATGATAATATTCAATTATGATATGGTGTATATTATTAGGAATGAAAATAGTGTTGAATATGATCTGAGAAATAAAACATAGACTCATGAATTTCAAGAGTGTATATCTGACTGGAAGATGATGAATTTATTGATGTAGATGCATGTTTTGGTTTAGTAGGGTCAATAGAAGATGACTCTAATATCATCTTTAGTGGAGTGTACACATTTTAGCTGGATTAAGGAGAGAAATAAGGAGGATATCGAGTGTTTATAATTAAGGTAAATCCTTCAAGGTGGGGAGTAACTTTTAAATTGAAATATATATGAGTATAATATCATATATATCTTTGGTCATTCAGTTATAACAATTAGTATGTAAGAGTGGGTAATCTGTGGTTTTCATGCCTCAAAGTGGGTGGTGTATCTAGGTTTGAAAAAAATACATTGTGACATACATTGACAATATTGGTGGCCAGACATGAAAAAGTAGATAGTAGAGATCATGAAACGATGATACACAAATCAACAGGTGCAGGTCGAGTATCACTGTCTTGATGGCCTACAACGGACATTGCCCATTATATAATGGAAGTGGGATGAATTTAAAATTGAGGTAGTGGTGGGAATCTGTAATAATCCTCAGAATAATGGTTCTATTTGTGTGGTTGTGGAAAAACTGGTGAAAGTATCAAATTTGTTTCATATAAAAAAGAAATTTTCTGTTGAAAATATAGGATATTTTTACATTTGAGAGATAGTACATCTACATGGGGTTCCATGAATTATTTTTTTAGAACATGAATCATATTTTTCGTTGAGCTTATAGAAGGACTTGTTGAAGGTTCTTGGTATATATGCTTTATTGTAACACCAGAAGTTTTTATGAGAAATATTTTTTTTTTAATTTCTTTGATGTCTTGTGTTTTACGCTTCACCAAGATTAGATTGTGCTATACGCAACACCGTATTATCTTTTAGTATATGAAAACACTATTCTTGGCTTGTGTTGCACGCAAGAGCGACCATCCTCAATAGCTTGTGTTATACGCAATACTGAGTTTCACTAAACAATGATTTATTGTTATTATATTATTATGAACTAGCCGTTATGAAAAGTATTAACCACATTTTGAATTTTATAACATTATCATTCATCATACACAGATTCTAGAACATGGTATGAGAACAAAAAAAATTCGGGTAAAATAAGTATTTTTAAAAAAATGCAGTTTTCACGCCTTTTGATGGAGTACCCACAATAAATCTAGTTTTTGTCACGTTTATGAGTTCAATTTTAAAAAATAAGAAAAATTAATTTAAATATGTTTATAAAAATTTACGTTGGATAATTTTTTAATGTTTTTCTATTAACGTTCATATTTTGATGAATAATAAAAATACACTAAAATTTAATTAAAATTTTTTTTTCACCAATATAATTTATATGGTTAAATTATAATTTTTATAATTTTTATATTATAAATATAATATATTTTTACATTAACATATTTTATTTCATTATCATTAATTTTACATTGAATTCATAGGTAAAAACATTTCAATCTTTTGCAATGTTTTAACTTTTAAATCACGTTTTCTCAATAGTAGGATTAATTTTAAATAAACTCCTGCAACATATGTGTATTGAATTTCAAAAAATGGATTACATATTTGGAATAAGTAGGTCCAAATTATGTTAAAAGGATACTTTTTTATTTTTTTCATTATGAATAGTAACTATGTTAAAATTTATTTACCGTAGTTAAAGGTAAATTAGGTAATTAAGGGTAAAAATAATATTATAAAATTACACTAACACTTGTCTTGATATCATAGGTTGATTATTTTTCTCTATAAAACATATTTGGATCAAAATGTAATCTATTGGAACCCACTTTGATGAGATTAAGACCTTTAATTTATTTTATTTAAAGGAAAGTGAAATATATCTCATTCAAACTTTACTAATTAAATTATTTTTAATATAAGGTTATATAGAATATAAATTTGATTATAAATACTAATTTTAACGATAATTTCTTTTTATTCATCATGGTAATTTATTGGTAATTTTTAAGAAATATATAATTACCTTAATATGTTATACATTAATGATGGAGAAAATATTTATTTAGTGAAAAAAATATTATAGTTTTTATTAAAATAATAATATCCATCAAAAGGACCAGAAACATGACCAAAACATAGTGTTCGAGTATAACTATACCATATGAATCCAATGGTTGACTTCTGGACATATGGACCCTTATAAAACAGATTATGACTTTTATATTATTTTATTTTATATTATTTTAAAATTGTCACATTCCTAACTTAGTTAACATATCATTTTTAAAATTGGGTCTTTTAGAAGATAAATTTGGGTAAAAATATTCTTATGAAATCTAATATATTTATATTCATCATAGTAATTTATTTTTAATATTTATACAAAAAATAACTATATTAAATAATAATACAAAAAATGTTGTTGTAATTATTTAATTAAGAAAAATATCAAATATTTGGTTTTAAAAATTTTAAACTAAATATTAAATGAACTAATTATTGTTCTCCGTGAATTTGATAGATAAATATTACATGTTAGGAATCTATAAAATATTTTGGTTCAAACATATCTTCTGTGTTGATTTTATTTAAATTCAAATAATTGAATAGTGTCAAAATTGTCAAAATTGATATTTTATAAAAATAAAATATTATTATATAGTTTAAAAATCCCAAAAATCTAAAAAAATTATTAATTGAAATTTATAGGGTCAAAAATTTTATAAATTATTCTATTATGGACAATTCACAACACATAAACAATTATTTATAATAATTTGAAATTTAGAATACTTTTACCACAAATAATATTAAATAGATTAAATATGAATAAATCAAATTGATAAGGTTTAAAGTAATTTACCAACATGTTTAAATTTTATTGGCTGATGATATTACAACACTATCTCATATAATCTTACAATGTGAGTCATTTTGGTGGTTTTTATGTGGGGTTTGAGTTTATTATAAATTGATTGTTTTTAGGCTTCCAAAAGTGTCCCTCTCTTCGCTTATAAAAGTGCACATCTTCCCTCTTCTCTTCACTCCATTTTAAGACATTAATCTCGAAAAACCCTACCAATTCATCATCTAAATCTCGTTTATTATATTGTAGATGTTTTTTTCTTCTCAAATGTCCAACTCTAGTTCCATAAGAGGATGTTTAAAAGAGGCACATCGAGGATGTGGTAATCTCTTCTACTGATTCATTCATGTTTCCTTCTTCTACTACTTACTTTTATTTAATTGTTTAATTATAAAGTAATAAAATAAGTATCACTAATATATAGATATGTTATTATAAATAGGAAACAACTCTATTTTACCTTATATCCATCATACGAAAATTGAAATCACCGCGTGTGCGTACGTACGACTTACCATCTCCACGCCATGGTGTAATCTGTTTTTCCACCAAAAACATACCTGGATGGGTATAATGGTGGAAATAATAACTATATATTATTATTATAACATCATAATTAATCTGAGATATGATATCATCCAATCCAATTACAGGAACGATATCATTGCTCGTGCATACGTATGGGTTACTGTCTCCATGACGTGATGAGATTAGTTTTCCTTGTTAACAATTCAAGAATGATTATAAAGTATATATAATGAATAATAATGAGATATATGAAATAAAAATGTTTCTATATATATATATATGTTTCATCTACTTACTTTCATTATAATGTAATCAAATTAGTATCACTAATATTCTGATATGTTATTATAAATATGAAACAACTCTATTTCACCTTATATCTATCCTACAAAAAATGAAATCACCACATGCATGTATGTACGACTTACCACCTCCATGCCATGGTGTAATATTTTTTCCACCACCACCATAATTGGATTGGTATAATGGATGAAATAATGACTATATATGATTACTCTAAAATCATACAAATTATGAGATATTATATCATCCAATCCAATTAAGGGAATGATATAATCGATCTTGCGTACGTATGGATTACCGTCTCCACGACGTGATGAGATTCATTCTCCATGTTAACCAATCAAGAACGATTATAAAGTATATATAATGAATAATAATGATATATATGACATAATAATGCTACTGGAATTATGTGTATATATATATGTCATCTACTTACTTCCATCCAAGTCAATAAGGAAAGGAAAATAGCGTTCATGCGTACTTACGACCTACCATATCCATGAACAGTGTATTTCATTTCATTTATCTATCTATTATATATATATAATTAACATATATATGATATATAAATAATGTCTTAAATTCTGGAACTATGTAAATCATGATAATATCAAGAACCACAAGCCCAAACAAGTATGATAAATGAAACGATTTTATCCAAAATGCTGCTTTAACATGGAATTGACAAATGAACGGGTAATATAAAGTCGTAAGTGAATCATATATGATATCATAAATATTATTATGGTTCAATTATAAGTTAATAATATTTTTAAACCCACTTTACAGGATTCTCAGACACATATGGAATAAATTGGACATAAGGTAAGGGATAATTATTCCAATCTTGTTCTTATCTGGGATTGTTTATTCGTAAGTATTTACCGGGGTTATGTTTATCATCCAAGTCCATGTTTTCTAAATTTTTTTCATTAAATGTTTAAAATTCATCCATGTGTGTTTAAATTAATTGTACCATTTTCTTACTTTTACAATAATGTATAGACGGAATATTTCTTTTCTTTACCATACGAGGTACTTTTTGACTTTTCCGGAAAAAGTACAAGAAGAATGTTTTTTTGACTTATATGGAATGAACGGATTTTTACGGTTTCACAATGCATTACTTTCATGAAGCTTCCTCTACAAAATTTAATGATTATTTTCAACAAGAACCTTTTCTATTAAAATTTCATGGCAATTTATCGATAGAAAATTATTTTGAAGAAGAAAGGATTTTCTCCTGAAAAATTCTTTTCAATATTTTTATCAAAAATATAATCAATATAAGATGACATTATTAAATATGTTTATGTTTCAATTATAATAACTCTATTATTTACATGGTTTTATTTTGTTTATGATGAAATTATATCCATTGTTTTATATGGATTACGTTACGATGGGATGATGTATATGAAACCCATTTTATTCATTGGGTTATGATGAAATATTTTGTTTATTTTGTGGAACACGAATGAATGCATTTATTGTGAGATGGTTGGGACCTATATCTTCCTCCAATTCATTGGGTAATGATTTATATCTCATGAGATAGACATGGAAGTAATAGAATGTGAAATCGGGTTCTGTAATACAAAGATGGAACAGTTGGTAAACCCAGTTCAGTAATGGACTTTGTCCACTATGATGGTCTTGGTAGCATCACCTTGGATACTATGGAAATAACATCATGTAATAAATAGTTTTCAATAATTACATTCTTTTTCCCATGTTATATTATCATGATTAATGTTCCTTTATGATCGATGCCTTATGTACTGCTAGGATTTATGTTATTACTCATGATTTTGATGATCTATGTTCATATTTTTACGTTCAAATGTTTATGGATTGTTTTCTGTTCTCCATGTTTACCCTTACTGAGAATTTGAACTCACCCATATTATTTTATCTTTTTTAAAGGATATAAAGAATGGTTTTATGTTAGAAAACAAAAGGGGTAGATCTTTCAACTTGATTAGGAAATTATGTTTCAAGTTTCTAAAGACACAAAACTAATACGGTATTTGGGAGTCTATTTTTTTATGTATTATGTATTCTAAAAATGTAATATAATTTCTACGTATGCCAAGATTTGGGTCTCTACAATTGGTATCATAGAGATGGTTTAGTCAACCTTTAGAAACTGGGATGCGAAAATATTAGTGAGATCCCAAGATATATTTCAAAGGTATGTCTTGGGATGTCCCTACGGTTATGAATAAATATAGGTTATAATCCTGGAATTACGGTAACGATCTTAGAATTAATCCTATGATGTTAGATATTGAAGGTACTTCCACTTTATTATAGTTTTTTCTTAGCATGAGTTTTTCCTGTCACACTATTATTTTTGGGTTTTAGACGATGGCTAGAACTCTAAGGAACCATGTTGATCATTATAATGGAAAATGAAAGGATTTTCATCCTGAACATACCAATGTTAAGGGAGACAAAGTGAAAAATATGATTGTTATACTTACACAATCTATGAATCATTATAGACTTCCAAATGAGTAGATAAGGGAACAATATTCAATTGATTCCTTCATGAGGCAATGTCCACCTTATTTCAATGGATCTTCTGATCCACTTATTACTGAACAATGGATCATTACCATTGAAAATATATTTTGCATACTTCGCTATTCAGAACATGTAAAAGTAATTTTGGATGTTTACCATTTAGAAGGAGAAGCAGACCAGTGGTGGACTCTAATTATGAATACAAGGGCTCAAGATGAAATTGAATCAATAGAATGAGACGAGTTCAAGAACTTGTTTTTCAATAAGTACTTCCCTCATATTCTTCTAACAAAGATAGAAAAAGAGTTCCTTGATCTTATGAAAAATGATGATGAATATGTTGGTATATACGAGGCAAATTTTACAAGGCTTTCAAGGTATGAATCTGGCTTTATCATCCAACCTGAATGTAATTTTGACCGATTCATCAGTGGCTTAAAACCAAGTCTTCAAATGGAATTAGCTATAAGAGACTTCAGTAGCTAAGAAGAAATTGTGCATTGTGCTATCAAGGTAGATCTGGATATTTGTGTTACATATCCATCTCATGGTTTTGACAAGAAACGAAAGATGGAGTTCAAGGAAAAATCTCAAAACAATGGTGAAAAGAATACGAATGTTCCTTTACGCTCAATGTGTGGAAAGAGGCATGGTGGATATTGTATTAAAGGGACTAGAAAATGTTATAAGTGTGGAAAAGAGGGTCATCGAGCAGATGAGTGTCGAAGTAATGGGAAAAAGGTAGCTAATGATGTGAATAGAGAAAATAATACAGAGAATTCCCCACCAACACTTCAATGTATCAAGTACAAGGAAATGGGGAATTATGCTAACCAATTCCCTAATCCAAGGGTTAATGATGATCGAAATCAACAACCTCTTAAGTAAACAGAAATATGGGAAGTCACGTGTGATCACAATTGGTGATGTTGAATATAAAAAAAAGTTGTGGAATGATAAAGTGTTTAGGTAATGGGATTCCAAAATAGTGTTGTGGAATCTCATTTATAGTTTCATGGAATATTGGAATATCTATGTATTGGTTTTCAATAACTATATAGTTCCGGTAACCATGAAAAGTGATTGAAATATTTTTTTGAAAGAAGATAATATGTGCATAATGTTGGGATAAGGAAAAAATAATATGTTTGATAGTATTAATGAGTTCATTATTTATATAAGGACAAAGTGAAATCATGGTTTGAGTATATAGATGTTTTTGGAATTTGTTATGTGTAAATAGTTAACTTTTGACTGCATTCGTGTTTTCAATAAGGTTCTATGGTAATTAATTTTTCTAGAGAATACATGATTAAGGAATCCACATGTTTGGAATATGACCAACAAGATATATCTTATGATATATGGGGGATAAATGATGGTATTCACATGATTGGTAGATGACCTCTCTATTAATATTGTTCATTATATTATGATATATGACATAAGTATTTTGGATAAGCCTAAGGATTGGAATGGATTAAATTAGACATTATATATTATTGTTTAAGGCTAGAACATTTGATATTATTTTTGAAATGTTATAATAATATAGTTTTCGAAAATGGAAAATGAGTAGGATGGGAGACAACCCATCACGCCGGATAAGGCTACAAGAATCAAACCCAAAACCGATGTGTGGTAGGCCTTTCTTGCCTACCACTGGCCTACCAGAAGTTCCTGGTTTTTAGATATTAGGTTTATTCTATTAAGTGTTATGATAGATAAAGTATAATTCCATTTTAGGAACCATATATGATTAACCTCACCATATACGGACTTATATATATTTAATATATTGTGTTAACTTTTTTATGATATAGACTCATGGAAAGACCTATCATTTTATCACATGATCTACTAATACAACAAGAATGAAAAATGCAACATCATTTCAATAAAAAATAGATGAATTAGAAATTGTTCATGGAATGTACAATAATGATATTACACTAAAATCAAGTAAGTATTTATCTTTATGCCAAAATTCACCAACTTTAGGTAAATGATCTTGAAAAACAAAAATGTTGTCCTAGTACCCTCATATCAGATGAATCAGATTGTACCTTAGATCATCACAAATTTATGGCTTTGTGATTGTTTAATTTTTCATAACCATGTTCTCTAACACTCTTAATCAGATTATGATTGTTATAATTCACTTATATATCCATATTTTCACCTATATTCTCTTATGTGGAACCCCAGTGATGAGTTACATTGGATGACCATTATCTTTCTTACTTTACTTTCTAAAGATAAGTTTTAGTATTCCTTTTTACAATGTGGGTTTCTATGAAAGAAACATTCAAGTAGTAAATGATTTATAACCCTGACAAAATTTGAGGGATAAATTCATTTTACGGGGGGTAGAATGTAACTCATCAAGATTTTATGAAAAATATTATTTTTAATTTCATTGATGTCTTGTTTTATACACTAAAACAATATTATCTTGCGCTATGCGCAAAATTGTATTAGATTTTAGTATACACAAACACTATTCTTGACTTGTGTTGCTCGCAAGAGCGACCTTCCTCAATAGCTTGTGTTGTACGCAATACCGAGTTTCACTAAACAATGATATACTATTTTAATATTATTATGAACTAGCCTTTATGAATGGTATTAACCACATTTGAATTTTATAACATTATCATTCATCTTTCACATATTCTTGAACATGGTATGAGAACAAAATAATTTTTTTGGGTAAAATAAGTATTTTTCAAAATATGCAGTTTTTCCTCCTTTTGATGGAACACCCACTATAAATCTAGATTTTACACGTTTATGAGTTCAATTTGACATGATAAACTTATTCATTGTAATAAGTATATAAAAATGTACTTTTAATATTTTTATTATATTTTTCTGTTAACTTTCATATTTTTTTGAATTGAAAACATACGCTTAAATTTTATAAAAAAAACTTTTTTAATCAGGATAATTTATAGGGATAAATTATAATATTTAATGGTTACGAAGAATAAATAGAATATAATTTATACCATCTAATACAATGTATGTCATTATCATTAATTTTACATTGAATTCATAGGTAAAAACATTTCAAACTATTGCAATGTTTTAACTTTTAAAACCTTTTTTCTCAACAGTTGGATTAATTTTAAATTAAACAATGCAACTTCTATGTATTTAATTTAGAAAAATGGATTTCATATTTGGAATCAGTAGGTCCAAATTATGTTAATTGGATAATTTTATTTTTGGGCATTAAGAATAGTAACTACGGTAAATTTTATTTACCATAGTTAAAGATAAATCAGGTAATTAAGGGTAAAAATAATATTATAAAATTACACAAAAACATGTAATGATATCATATTTAGATTATTTTTCTCTCTAAAACATACTTGGGTCGAAATAGAATCTATTGGAATCCACTGGTATGAGACTAAGACCGTTAATTTATTATATTTAAAAGAATGTGAAATATATCTCACTCAATCTTTATTAATTAAATTATTTTTAATATAAGGTTATACAAAATATATATTCGATAATGAATACACATTTTAAAGATAAAATGCTTTTATTCATCATGGAAATATTATTATTTTTTAAGAAATATATAATTACATTAATAGCTTATACATTAATGATGCGGAAATAATTAATTTAGTGAAAAATCAATGATATAGTTTTTATTAAAATATTTAAACCGGTAAAAAGTACCATAAACTTGACCAAAACATATTGTTCGAGTTTATATATATCCTAAGAATCCAAGTGTCAACTTGAGGACCATTTAGAGACTTCCAAAAAAGATTACTACATTTATATTATTTTATTTTAAATGATTTTAAAGTTGTCACCTTCCCAATTTAGTAAACATATCATTTTAAAGGATGGGTGTTTTAGAAGATAAATTTGACTAAAAGTATTATTATAAATGATATTATATTTATATTAATAATAGTATTTTAGTTTTAAATTTTATTCAACAAATAAATATATTATATAATTATACAAAAATGATGTAGTATATATTTTATTATGTAAAATATCAAATAAATGGTTTTAAAAATATTAAAATAAATATAATATGAACTAATTATTGTGATACAAGAATTTTATAGATAAAGTTTACATGTCTGGAATCTATTAAATATTTTGGTTCGAACATATCTTCAGTGTGGATTTTATTTAAATTCAAATAAATGAATAGTGTCAAAATTGACACTATTGATATTTTATAAAAAATCATATTATTAAATTGTGTAAAAATCACAAAAATATTTAAAAATTATAAATTGAAATTTATATGGTCTAAAACGTCATAAATTATCCAATTATGGACAATTAATAACACAAAAGAAAGTATGTATCAAAATTTAAAATTTAGAATATTATTACCACAAATATGATAAAATATATTAAATAAGGATAAATCAAATTGATAAGGTTTAAAATAATTTTCCAACAAGTCCAAATTTTATTGTATGATGAGCTTATAACCCCATCTCATCTCATCTTAGAAGATGATTCATATTGTATGTTTCTATGAGGGGTTTGAGTTTATTATAAATATATGTTTTTGAGGTTTCAAAAAGTGCACCCTCCTCTCTTATAAAAGGGCACCTCTCCCACCTTCTCTTCACTCCATTTTACGCCTTAAAGCATGGAAAACCCCAAAAAAATCATCTTGTAAATATCTATTGTTATATTATAGAGGTTCTGGTCTTCTCAAAAGACCATCTATAGTTCTCTAAGAGGACGTTTAAAAGAGGCACGTCGAGGAAGATGTAATCTCTTCTACCGATTCATTCAAGTTTCTTTCTTCTACTACTTTATTTTATTTAGTTGTTTAATTATAAAGTAATAACATCAGTATCACTAATATACTGATATGTTATTATAAATATTAAACAAATCTATTTCACATTATATACATCCTACAAAAAATTAAATCACCGCTCGTGCGTACGTACGACTTACCGTCTCCACGCTGTGGTATAATCTATTTTTCCACCACATACATACCTGGATTGGTATAATGGTGGAAATGATAAATATATATTATTATTATAACATCATAATGAATCTGATATATTATAACATCCAATCCAATTACGGGAACAATATCATTGCTCGTGCATTCGTACGGATTACCGTCTCTACGATGCGATGAGATTGATTTTCAATGTTTACCATTCAAGAATGATTATAAAGTATATATAATGAATAATAATGAGATATATGACATAAAAATGATACTATATATATATATATTTTATCTACTTACTTCCATTCAAGTTAATAAGGAATGAAAAATAGTGTTCATGTGTACGTACGGCCTACCGTATCCACAAACGGTGTATTTTATTTCATTTATCTACATATTATATATATATATATATTTAATAAATGTGTATATTATATATAAATAATGTGTTAAATTATATAAGTAAGTAAATCATGATAATATCAATAACCACAAGTCCAAACACATACGATATATGAAACGATTTTACCCAAAACGATGCTTCAACATAGAATTGAAAAATAAACGGGTAATATAAAGTAATAAGTGAATCATATATGATATCATAAATATTATTATAGTTATGTTACAAGTTAATATTATGTTTAAACCCACTATAATAGAGTCTCAGACACATATGGAAGAAATTGGACATAAGGTAAGGGATAATTATTCCAATATCGTTTTTATCCAGGATTGTTTATTCATAAGTATTTACTGGGGTTATGTTTATCATCCATGTCCATGTTTTTTAAAAATGTTTTCATAAAATGTTTACTATTATTACATGTATTTTTAAAGTCATTTTTACATTTTTTTTACTTTTACCACATGGTATGGAAAGAATCTTTATTTTGTTTACCATACAAGGTACTTTTTAACTTTTCCGGTAAAAGTACAAGAAGAATGTCTTTTAACTTATACGGCATGAATGGATTTTTACAGTTTCATAATGCCTTATTTTCATGAAGATTACTCTACAATATATCACGATTATTTTCAAAAAATTCCCTTTTCTTCTCAAATTTCATGGTATTTTGTGAAAAGAAAATGATTTTGAAGAAGAATGGATATTTTAATCAAGAATTCATTTCAATTGTTTTATCTATACTATTTTCCATCTAAGATGAAAATATTTAATATTTTTTTGTTTCATGTATAATTTATCTATTATTTACATGGTTTTATTTTGTTTATGATGAAATTATATCAATTATTTTATATAGATTATGTTATTATGGGTTGATGTATATGAAACCCATTTTATTCATTGGGTTATGATGAATTATTTATGTTTATTTTGGGGAAGATGAGAGAATGATTTCATTATGAGATTAGTGGGACCTATAACTCCCTTCAATTAATTGGGAAATGATTTATATATCATGAAATAGACATGGATGGAACAGAAAGTAAAATCTGGTTTAGTAATACAGGACTGGAACGGTAGGTAAACCCAGTTTAGTAATGGACTTTGTCCACTATGATGGTCTTAGCAGATATGACTTGGGTACTATGGAAATTATATCATGTTCTTAATGGTTTAACACAATTAAATGCTTTATTCACAAGGTATGTTATCATGATTAATGTTCCTTTATGATATATTCCTTATTTACTACCATGATTCATGTCATTACACATGATTTTGATGTTTTATATTCCTATTTTTACGTTCAAATGTTTGTGGATTGTTCTATGTTTTCCATGTTTACCCTTTCTGAGAATTTGATATCACCCTTTTTATGTTTTCTTTTCCCTAGGATAAAAACTAATGGGTTTAGTTAAGTAAACCAAAGGGGAAGATATTTATGGGAGATGTTGAAGATATTTCACCATGATTATAAGATTATGTTTCATGTTTCCAAAGACACTAAACTAATAGGGTCTTTGGGCATCTGTTTTTATTATGTATCATGTATTCCGCAAAAGTAATGTAATGCCTATGTAAGTCAAGCTTCACATCTCTAAATTTATGGAGTTTAAAATTCAACCCACAAACAAATATGAAGCCTTAATGTTCTGTGGAATTTCTTGAAGATATGACATGAGAATGTTTTATAGACTTTGGTGGTTTTTAGGTGAAGCACCTAGAACATTTATATTTATCTTATAATAATTGCTCTAAAGAAACTATATTTATGTCTCCATATGAGGTTCTTTATAGAAGGCCATTATGATCACCAATATTTTGGATGGAGGAAGCTGAGTTAGAGTTTTTGGGACAGATTCTAGTATAAGAAACATTGGAGTAGGTTTAGATGATTTAGAATTAAATGGATATGACACATTGTAAGAAGAATTCATATGTTTATAGAAGCCAATGGTCACATGATTTTAAATAGGATGATCGTATATTCCTTTGGGTTTCTCCTATATTGTTTCACCATATGATTCAAAGGAATAACATTTTAGCAACTAGGTTTGTTGGGCCGATTATGGTTATTGAGAGAATTAGGAAGGTGGTTTACCAATTAGTTCTTCATAAATAGGTATAGTTTAGGCATGATGTTTTTCAAGTATCACTAATTTAGTAGTATCACCCTTACACATTTCATGTGATCAATAAGGATGACGTTGATATTTAGATCAACCCGTCCTTTGATGAGAATATGATACATGTTTTGGATCATATTTAGAAAATTTTTGGGGGATATATTGGGTCCATAGTTAACATATTATCACAACGTTGTTGTGTTCACAAGGTATATTCTAAGAGAGAAGAGGATATACGAGATCATTATCTTAATATTTTTACCCTATAATCGTAGAGATTTTTGAGATTACAGCACAAGTTTGCGCCATTTAAATGTAGGTATATTGTAAGATCCAAAATTTTTCTAGAGATTCATCGAACCTATTTTCAGATACTCTCTATAATTTTGTTAGTATATATTTTTTTGGGTTTTTCGTTGGGGGATTTTAGGGTGAATTTAGAATGGCTATGATGGAAGATGGATGGTTCATGATTGGAACCCTATTTTTCGAAACCAGGTACATGTCCTAATAAAAATTGTGAACCAAAATAGAGATAATTCACATTACTGGTGCCTGGATTTTCAAACCATGCACCCTTTTAGTAGTAACTGTGAAATACGCCTAGGTACTCCATAGGGTTAGGATTATCATTGTCCCCAAACTAGAAACCATAATTAATAAAATAAACCCCCAAAATTCATTAAAATTGTATTGAACCCCCATATTATATCCCTAATAACCATATCTCAACCATAATCCAATGTATCTCATTTTTAGTAGATATTAAATGAAATCCCAAGAATTAAATCCTCCTTTCTTGATGGATTCCTGATCCATTGATACATTGTCACCTCTCTCAATAAGAGTTTCTCTATCTGCATGGCTTCCACCATCTCTCATTTAATTCTATCATCATTTTATAAGACATTTTCCTCTATTAGAAAAGGATAAATATATTGGTTTTCATGGATATCATATATTTGATCTTGGAACAAGGTTTCAAATATGGATCTCACTCTTCATAGGTAAATTTGTTGTTTCACATCAATTTGAAATTTATTTTAGGAAGAATCCATAAAATATTTGATGTTGGTGATCTAAATACAATTCCTATAGTCATGGACTTGAATTGTGAGTATGTTTTATGAAATTTCAATTTTAATGATTGGAAATTGAATCTCAAAAGGAATAAATATTATGATTAATTTATTTTCAGAAATATAGATATGGTTCGTTGATTTACCATGGGAATAATATATGAATTGAACCTGGTGAAATTGAATTTTATGATTTTGATTAATAAATTAATGAATAATGGGACATTAAGTTGATTAATTAATGGAATTTTTTTGTTATATTATTAAATTTAGGGAATAAAAGAAGGTTTAACTGGCTAATTTTATGGATTAAAAAGAATGATCATATTATCCTTGATGGGTGTCTGAATTATTTTCTTAAATTTTTTTGATTAGTTTAATACTGTTTTATTCATATCATCAAATTTTATTGTGATAAAAAATTTATGATTTTGGTGTTAAATTGAAAAGGAGGACATAAATGAGAATTATTATTCAGAAGGTTTATGATGTGTGACAAGTATGTATATAAAATTAGGATTTATGTGATATTTGGGATATTGATGATATATGTGATAATGAGATGTGGGATAGAGACTGATCCTCAAAATTCACAGTTGTGATAGTGAGTGTGTCACATGAAATGAGGCTCCAAATACCCAAATGTAATTATTATAGTATAGGAAAGGGACTGAGGCTTCATATAACCATTTGGGATAGAATGTAAGGGAAATGGATTGAGGATTAAAATACACATGTAATAATGAGATGTTGGATAGGGGAAAGGCTTAAAATACCCAAGAGTGGATATATATGATGTTATATACCAATGATATTAGAATTGGACTATTGTTCCATTTGAAAATATTATAAATTAAAACAAAATGATAAATAATTCCCGTGGTAATTTGATATGTGATATCCATTAGGAATAGTCCTGGATTCGGAATGGGCTGCATGAGGTATTGATAATATCAGTGACGTCGTCATCTAGGAAACAATATAGTTAGTTAATGAATAATAAAATCTCATAATGTTTTTACTTTATGCATTGTAATTTATTTATTATACAACTGAATTCACTATTATTGACTTGTATTTATTTTAGAGCTCAGTTGTTTGTCATACATAGTTGTACTAACCCCTTACCCAGGTTTCCTACGTAGTACCCAAATATATTTCATGTTTTTAGGATAGTATAAGGTCAATATAAAAATTCTAAATATTAGTTTTGAGATGGAGTATGCATGAGGGATCCTGATATGTTATGAGAACCCACTTGGGAGTGTTAGTGTTTCTTTAATTTAGTTTTTCACTTGACACATGGTACATACTTGGCATTACATATATAATATTTTCATTTGAATATTTTATTATTGTTTTAGTATTCATGTGATGCTAGTTTGTATTTTTATTGGTTATATCATTTGGTTTTTCTTGTTATTTTTCCAATTTTATATAATACTGATAAAGAGGGTATAGTCTCATCATATTTTATATTAGACCCTCGCAGCTTGTCAGCACCCTTAGAAATATGGGAGGCATACTTAAGGTCATTTGAAAAACTAGATCAGGTCATTATTTTGTGGTACTTGGGTTGGGATGTTACAATCTTCCCTCACAATAAAATTTTTTATGACTAAAACAATCATTCCCTTGTTACATTCAAAATGTTATATTAAAAATCCTTTGGTACTTTTGCTATGTGTGAGTATAAGTGAAATGCTTATCATCTTCATTAACTGTTTCAAAAACTCTACACATTGATCAAACCATACTAATGAGTAATCTTGTTTATTTGGATCATAAATCAAGAACTTCTATGAAGAAATCAATGATAATAATCAGATAATCTAATGAATATATTAATCAATGCTATAGATGTTGGGTTGGATATTCTACAAGAACCAATATATTAAAATGATAAAAAATATATCTTTAATAATGATAATACACCCCCTGATTGTTACATGATTCAATAAAAACTAACATTTATTGTATTTTATGTATAACGTGTTATTTTTCGAAGTATGTACCATAGTAAAAAAATTCATCTTATGTTCATTCTTGGTTTTAGATTTATTAATAATATTATCTTTAAACACTAGCATAAATTGGTCAATGTAATATCTAATATATCTTTTGATTCAATCCATACAGATAAATAGAGAATATTTTGATATTAAGGAAATCATTATGACCTCCTTGTGTTCATACTTTGTACTAAATGATGATTTCAACATTCCCCCATTCTTAAACATTAATTGATAATACCTTGACTGGAGATCCACATTAGATAAATATAGTTGTCCATATAGATTATAAAATATTCTCTAATCTATAGAATGCGATACAATTTGTCTATTTTGATATTTATGAGTAAATTATAATCAATTTAGTGATGCTTTGACCAATCCTTCTTTTAGATTAAGATGATCAGGGAACCCCATGTAATGTCACATGAGAATATAATGACCATGTATAGATTCACATGTATTTTTTTATTCAGTTCTTCCAGTTTAATTGTGTCAACTCTATATATAGTCTTGAATATTGAAATATCTCTATATAATAGATCATTTTTGTAGTGAACCTCTTAATTTGGTCTAAGATCAGGAATGTCCTTAAGAAATAAACATAAATATTCCCTCACAATGCACATGTCATCATGGGTATTCCTTTTCCACAATCATTTTTGTTTTTATTCATTCTAATAGGAATATAATATCTATTCAAGAGAATAATCAATCAATGTAGACCATTCCCCCACCATAGACATGCATAACATTAAATTCTGATTTAGGGGATAAAACCTGAATTTATTCTCCTTGATGTTAACTCTAAATAAAGACAACAAATCAATTCCTCATATTGTAATAAATTCCCTTAAGTGAATTATTACAAAGTTTTATATAATATTAACCAAAAAAATGTTTATCATGGAGGATTTATGATCTTTATATGAAATAATTTTCTTATTTATTATCTTCACAGATAACTCAAGTAACATATTATAAGGTGGTGACTAAATAGTTCCACTATTCATGATTGACATGAAGCAATGTATATAATCCAAATGAAATGACATGTGCATGATTCATGAATAAATAACCAATGTACCAATCACCACTTTATTTTCAGTACCCTCCTCAAAAATTTTGATAGTAAAGGTTAGACCCAGTAATCTCGGCCATGGAGGTTTGTTCCATCTATTATCTTTTACAACAACTAACTTCAACAAAAGGTTTTCCTAATATCAATTTTTATTATAGTGGAATCATTATACCATATGTCATGGATTGACCATGAGCATATTTTATTCCACCAAAATAGAGGGATTCTTAATCTCTATTTATAATTAATTAGAATGATTCCCATTAATTATATTTTTAATTAACAATCTTATCCCCTTGATATTGTCTGATGAATGATTTTTTCAACAGTTATGTAATTCAGAAATTTGTATTCCCCAATCACCATGATGATTATCCATTAATACAAAATACATAAACTATATTCTTACGTTTTTATATCTACTCCAATGAGACGACTGAGAACCCCCAATTTCAATCTCTCTATAATGGTAAAAATGAATACTTTACTCATAGAAAAAAATTTATTAGGTATCCAAACATTCAATATATTAGTACTTATCTTAGTAAATATGAAATAAAAATTTCTTTTTTGGGTGACGACGAATTGAAATCCATATTTTGTAATCCATGTGAATTTTTATTCATATAAAACAATAGTTTCACTATTTTCTCTTACATGAGTTAGTGGAACACCATCTGTAATTTACGATTGATAGTGCATGAAAAAAAAATTGGAAATATTTTATTATACCTATATTATTCCATGGACATGAAATCCTCCATGATCTTTTATTTACCCTGAATTTTCCATCTCCAAAAATTATCCTCTAGTTGTTAAAAATGCAGTATACCCTTATTATTCGTAGAGAATTTATGCATCAAATTTTCTCAATAGTATTAAACTTTTTTATAAAATAATAGTATTAGAGGATTCACTAAAATTTGGATGTCTTTGTTTATGAATGGAATAAAATAAAACAAAAAATCATAACCTTTATATATAGGGCCTTTGACCCAATAAATTTTATTAATCATAAAATGTGTCAATTTTTCTAGTATGACCAGAATGATCTCAAATCCCTCTGCTATCATTTGAAGTATTTAATTAGAAAAATCATCATAAAGACCATAAAAAGTTTATATATGATTGAACTTATTTTTTACCCTTTACTAAAATATTGGAAGATTTAGGATAATACTCTTCAAAATAATATATATGTAAAAGGGTAACTATAAATAATATGGAACAACTCCATAAATTTATATAGACCATATATCTTGACTTTTTTGGCTATAATATATTTCCAACATTTTATTTTTCATATTAATTTCTCTAAACTAAGAATATATGTAATTGCATCATATTGGTTTGTAATGAGAATATGTATTTTAAAAATTATATCGCTTAAGATTGTTAATTAAGTTGTGTTTTCCAAGGATAACCTATAGTGAACTGATTGAAGATCATGTTAGGGCTCAAATTTATTATTTCATAGTGATTACCCTATGGGGAATAAATTAAATAGATGCATCCACCTTCCAGAAGTCAGATATGAATTTAATTTCAAGCAAACCACATACCCAATACATTATAAATATTTTTGAGGATTTTCTATTCTTAGTCTTTTCAATAGGTGTTTTATAATGGTTTTATAGTAATAATGACTAAAAAATAATTGGTCATTCTATGATAATGACTACTGAAAGTCATATTAATATTACATTTAATTTTATTTTTTTATTCACATTATCCCTACAGTAAAATATAATAAATCTATATGTATACTGCCTTTTGGAAATTATATACACATGAAAATGTCATCAAATTTATAAAATTCAATGTAATTTTAAATATTCATAATGTGATCTAGGTTTCATTTGAACTCTAACAACCACACAAGAATATGAGAGGATATACTGAAAGAAGAGTGATATAAAAATCCTTGTAATGTAATAATCCGGAATAACATGATTTATGGTGAGAATCATATACATAAAATTTGAACAATAAAAAGAAAGGATGTAAACCTAAAATGATGAATCATTGTACATTGGAAAAAACATAATACGATGAAGTCATGATCATATGTAAAAGATAACCACTAACACATCACAATATAGATTGATTATTCTAACAAAATATGAACCATTCATGCAATATTTGTTGATGAAAACATTACACAATGTGTTGGATCACTATATATGAACACCCTTCGTATGTAAAAAATATTAATATTGATATGAATCTAATTTAACATTATAACATACATAATCATTTTAGTGCCATGATTATTGAATGTGGGTTTTATAAATTGACTTCTCCAAAAAAATGGATGATACATATATCATGGATAATACCTTGGAATGAAAATAGGGTTTTGAATTAAAAAAATAAGGGTATGAAATAAAAATTTATTTTATAATGACTATAGAATAATTTTTGTATAAAAAATATCATAGAATAGATTAATGAGTGAATAAAGAAGTCCCTAATTACAGGGAATCATTTGACCTATAGTGGAATGATTATAAACACATGATAATATAATCAAATGAAATTCAGAAGGCTTATTTCAAAGGAAATACATGAATAAAATGATAGAGAAATAGGATCCATTATCTTAAGATGTTTCTTCTTAATCCATGGGTGGATCTCCTTGGGAACACAATAAATCCTTGGGAGGTCCTTATAGATATAAAATGAGATGAAATTAATTTTTCAAGACCATATAGTAAATATAAATGAGAGAATTGTTGTTTATTTATAGAAACAGGGGAGATTTTTTAAGAATATATGATTAGATCTATTATATAATTTGTTAGTATATAAATTGAAAACTATTTTCCATAGATTCCCTTTTCTATAATATTTTTCTAGGTGGATTGGTTTTCAATATTTTATTAGTTTACGAAAAAAACCACTTTTAATAATCATATTTTTTGGGAAAATAGATCTCTGTACAAAAATAATTAATTTTATAGGCATTAAAATAATTATAAGGTTTTATAAGATTCATTATAGGTTTTGAAAAATAATAATATCACATATAAATACATCATTTTAATGAAATACATATTTTTTAGTCTGAAAATATATTTATATCAGTTACCTCATCAAATTTTTGATATTATGATGTTATAATAATTAGCTTATATTCATATAGTATTTTTTTACTTAATAAAATCAATTATCTCCTCAAATAATTGAAAATTACCATATGATAATTTCAACTTTTTCATATGAAAAATGATATTAAATATAATCTATAAAAAAAATTTATTTACAAATTTAATATATATGGAAAAATAATAGATTTTTTACATAAACAACTTTGGAACCCAATATAAATTACAAGGGAATTTAAGGATTTTTATTTTCTTATATATTATAATAATTTATTATTTATAGTACTATTATATAAATGTAAATTATAATTAATAATATTCAATATGTAATATAAGTGTTTTTACTTGAAATAACTTATTCTCCAAAATAAAATCATTATTTATTTATTTCTAAATTTATATATCATATTCAGCCATTATTAATGTGAATTTTATGTTATTTAAAATAATAATTAATTTTGGAAGAGAGTAATCATTATATAAATTCTAAAAATATAATGTAAACCATTACACAACAATGTTATACATAAATTACCCCATATTAAATAGGTATTGACTTTTAGGGTTTGTTTTCGGGCAGTAATAATTTTTTGTCATGATAATGTGAACATTGATTGAGTGTTGATCTCTATAAGTTGGAACATTCCCCCTAAATTTTTCCTCATGAGTTGTAGTTGTTGAATAAAATATTTTTCATTGTCAATAGAGAACCATATTGATTATGACTTCCTCATAAGCTCTATAAAATGAGCAATATATATCATAATCCTTCAAGTTGATCAAATCACTTGTCTATTCTACACCAATTAGCATTTATTATTACACTTAATATATACGAATCTTAACGGAAAAAAAATTAAAAATTCCATTATGAATTAATGTAAAACTCTATGTTCATAGTTCCAAACTATCACATATACCTATGGGAATCCATGTATAATATGAAATCTATTAATAGATATAGAGAAGAACCTAAAGACTATCATGTATAACTTAGGTCATCCTTCTATAATCATAAATAAATTAATAAACAATCACCAATGTATAATAAATAAATTCTTCAAATTATTCTTGATATTAATAACTTATAACTTATGATACAACTCTAATGATCTAAGCTTAATTTAGATGGATATAATAATTAATTTTCATAATAATTAATAAATTACACAAATTTATGATGTATGAAATTATTCGTTCAGTGTCTCTGGAATCTTAGAACACATTCTTCTAGATAGCTGAAATATCTTTAAAATATTCCTTAATGTTCTTCCAGATTTTTTTCCTAAAAAAATCGTTATTTTTTTCATGGGGGAAATAACAACATAAAAAGGGTTATTTGAAATTCTATGTAATGTAGAACATAAAAAATATAAACATAACAATGTAAAAACATAAACATATATATTGAATATCAAATTCTTGAGTCATAAAATAAATCTTGGAAGTATGTAAGGAATAAATCATAAAGGAACATTAACAATGAAAACATATAATTGGAATAAAATATGAACTTTTGGAAAGCACATAAGAATTGAAAATAATTATTATATTAGCCAATTATCATTTCCAGTACCATCATATTAGATAAAGTCCATTACTGAACTGGGTTTGCATGTCGTTGAAGTCCTGTATTAGTGAACCCAATTTATCTACCATTCCAATAATGTCTATCTCATGAGATATAAATCTTTATCCAATTTATTGGGGGAGATATAGGTCTCAGCAATATCATATTTAAATAATTCTTATGTGTTGCACAGAAACATAAATCATTCATCATATCATAACCAATGAAAAAAATGGTTTCAAAAACACCACTCCATCATAATCCATATAAAATAAATGGATGTCATAAAAAATTATTCTATAATAAACACAATAAAATCATAGAAATAATTGTGATATAAATATAACCTTTTTTAAATATTTTTATCTTCAATGGACAATAAATTTGAAAAAACAATTGAAATTAATTCTTGAGGAAAATATCATTTCTTCTTCAAAAATGTATTCTTTTCTCAAAACACGACACAACATAAAATGAAAATATTTTTTTTAAATTACCTTGAAATATTATAATGTTACCTTCATGGGAATAATGTTCCATGAGACCGTATAAATTTAAAATACAATATTCTCATACTTTTTCTAGAAATATCAAGAAATAAATTGTACTGAAAACAATATATGATTCATTTCATAAAATTTAATAAAAATTAACCAATGGGTATTATAGAATTTAAAAATTATAGAATAATGGAAATAATATTACATATTTACAAAACATTGACATTGATGATGAATATACCCCAGTAAATACTTATATATAGAAAATCTCGGATAATAACAAGATTGTGAAATTTTACAATACCTTAGGTCCACTATGAGTATTATATATCTTAAAATCTTATATAATGACTTGAATAACATCACTGACTTATTCTAGAATCATATATATTTTTTGGATATCATATATGATTATATAATCACCCATTTGATAATAATATTTCATTATTAATCATTATTCGGGTATTAACTACATTATTTTCTCATGCATGTTTTGCCTAATAAGTTCTGGTTATTATTCTTAGGTAATAGTTATATCATTACAAAATGATATTAACAAAATATATATCATATCTCTTTATTTTTTATGTTTATATAGTCATGATTTAATAGGTGTTTGTAGAACCAATCTCACCACATCGTATAGACTATAGGTCGTACATACGAACGAGCGATGATATCATTCCATTAATTATGAAATAGTATTGAAGAAGATGGTATATATTTTGTTCTAATATAAATATTTTTTTAAAATTATTATATATAGTTTTTTCCATCATTATACCCATCTAGGTCATGTGTTGGTGAAAATAGGATCACACCATAGCTTGGAGATAGTAAGTCGTACGTATGCACACATATTGATTTCGATTTTCATAGGGTGATTTGATGGTGGAATATGATAGTTTCATAATTATAATGACATTTCAGTATAAAAGTGATAATTTATTTGTTACTTTATAATGAAAAACTCATGAAGAGAATGTAAAAGAATAAATATGTTTGAAAGAATCAGTAGAGGAGGTTACCTCTTCTTCGACGTGCTTCCTCTAAATATCCTTTTAGAGCACTAGAGATAGGGTTTGAAGAAGGACAAATCAACTATAATGATACTAAAAAATTTTAGAATGAAATAGGGTAGTGGATGGTTGAGATTGAAGGATCAAATTTAGGTTATGATTTGAGGTAGGAGGTTCTCTTTTATAATTGAGGTGAGGGGCACTTTTGGAAACCAAAAAAATATTAATTTATCATAAAATAAAAAATCACTCAAAAACCACCAAAATGTCCCAATATTGGAGATTAGATAAGATAGGGTTACAATATCCTCAACCAATAAATTTTAGCTATTGTTTAAATTTGTATAGATATTACAATTTTAATTAAAACTTTATTATTATATTTTAATTTAATTATGATAACAAAAATTTAAATATTAAAAGGGTGAAATATTTATTTATTTATTATCAATTAGACCATAAATACGTATATTAGATCATTTTAGACTATACTATAATTATTTTATATTTTTGGAAAATATTTTTTATTTTTTATATAAATTTATAATACACTATTTTGACAAAATAATAATAGTGTCAATTTTGACAATGTTTAATTCATGGAATTTTAAAAATTTCAGGATAAGTGGTTATTATCGAAAAAATAATTTTATTATATCAGTATGGGGTATTGGTCATCATGAAAAATCATTCGATATATTAATTAGTTCGAATTTTATTTTTTTAGTGTTTATAATAATATTAATTGGATATTTCAAACAATAAAATAATTATTACATCACTTTTATGTAATTATTTAATATACTTATTTTGGGGGTAAAAATTAAAAATAAAATATAATTATGAAGATAAATATACTCTATGTCCTAATAATTCTGTTAGTCTAATTTACATTTTCTAAAATTCAGCATTTAAAATGTTATACTTGATAAATTATGAATGTTATAACATTAACATCATATTAAATAAAATAATATAAGTGTCACAATCTCTACCATACACCTCCAAATGGTCAATAACTTGACCCATGGATGATTAAAGTATATATATACTTGATAAATAATAATTTAGAATGTTTTTGGGTCTTTTTATTGTTACAACCATTTTAATAAAAATTATTTTATTTATTTCTCATCGATTAATTATTGTGTACACCATCGATGAATATGTCATTAAAGAAATTAATTATTTCCTAAAATGTTTAATTAAATTTCCATGATAATGATAAATATTTTAGCTTTCCAATAAGTATTTAAAAACAAATTTATCTTCTTTATAGACTTATTTAAAAAAATGTATTTTTATTAAAATTTTAGAGAGACATATTGAACTTTTTTTAAAATAAAATAAATTAAATGCCTTAATATCATCCAAGTGGATTCCCACGGATTCCCTTTTGACCCAAGGATGATTTAGGTCAAAATAAACTCATCCAATTATATTAATACTAGTGTTAGGATAATTTTATAATAGTATTCTTACACTTAATAACCTATTTTCCCTTTTACCATATTCATAAAAATTATAGAAGTTACTATTAATAATGGACAAAAATAAAATTAATCTATTTACATAATTTGGTCCTCTAGATTTCAAATAAGTAATCCATTTATCTATGTTAAAAACACAAAATTTGTGGTAATTACTTTAAAATTATTACCATTTTCTAGATATAGAATGGGTTCTTTAAAAGATAATATATTACCAAAGATTGAAATGTTTTTACATCTGATATCATTGTGAAATTAATGATAATGACATAGAATATGTTCAATGATAGAAATTTATTATATTTATACTTTAAAATTATTAAATAAGATAATTTTATTACATAAAATATTTTGAAGAGAAAAGTTCATTTTAATTAAAATTTATTATAATTAAACTATTAATATAAATTTAAATCATATCTGAAAATTATCAAAAATTCATCCATTGAAAATTTTCTATCCCACTTCAAAAGAATAATTTTGTTTTGATAAATAGTATATATTAAATTTTCAAAAACTATGTTTAAAATTGGTATTCCATCAAAAGGTGACAATACATCATTTTTTAAAAATTATTTATTTTATCCAAAAAATTGAATTTGTTCTATTATCATCTCTAGAAAACATATGAAGATGAATTTTAAACATCTATATAGAGTGATATTATTTTTTTACAGACTCACATTTTTTCATTAAAATAGTTTCTTTTAGAAGCTTGTTAATTGTTCTCATACCCTCCATTATAAATACGGGGATATAATATTTAGTTGTTCATTTATACTCTACCTTTTGTGAAATGAATTCTATTAAAATAACTGGAAATTTCGTTTAATACAAGACTAGAATATTGTTACATATACTGAAAGCTAATACAGTGTTTTGTATAGCACAAGCTAATCTTGGTGTACTGTACAACACAATATATCAATGAAATTATAATGAATCTGACTTATAAAATATTAGGGTGTTACATTCTACCCCCCTTAAAATGAAGTTGACCCTAAAAATTCATCGTGTTTATAAAATGTTTACTACTTGATTGTTTTTTTCATAAAAACCCACATCATAAAGAAGGAATAATAATACATAATTTAAAAAAAATTAATTTATAAACATAATGGTTACACAATGTAAATCATAACTGGGTTTCCACATAGAAGAACATAGGTGGAAAGTGAGAAAATGTTTATGGAAAACAAATATAACTATAAAATTATGACATAGAGTGATGCTGAACAAGAATATGCGAATATTAACAATCAGAAAGACAGAAATCTACTATAATTCAAGGAACCATGTAATTCATCAAATAAAAGGTACTAGGATAACTATTTTTTATTTCATGATATGTTTACTAACCTTGATGATTTTTCTTAAGAGGAAATACTTATATGATTTTTGTACAAGATCACTCTTGTTTGTTCCTTGAACAATTTACACTTCATCTCTTATTCATAGAAATGAAGTTGAATATTTCATTCTTGATGTGTTACCAGATCATGAAATCCATAAATTAAATGATAGGTTATTCTGTCTATCTCAACCAAAAGGTTAACACAGGTTCTTAAATATGAAAAATTCTTCCTATAGAGTGGTTATATGTTAATCTAACAGACATCAACTGGAGTTTAACTTATACTATCCATAAATGGGTAACTTGAAAATCCTTCCAAAATGAAAAATATAAAACATTAGAATGAGGTGAACTAAATAAGCTTATAATTTATCTACCAAATCTCATAGGAATGTTCTTTTTTGTCACATTCCAAACGTGAGAATATATATATCATTTATTCTCTTGAAAGATGGTAATAACATGAATTACCATTGAACCTTAGTGAAAACATTTATGTTGTCAAAAATTACCTATTACAAAAAATCACAAAAATTATAAATTAAAATATCATGATATCACTTTGTCCTTATACCATTCATGAGGTCATTAATATAATCAAACCTTTCATTATCTTTTAAACCAATAATTTTTCTCATATCATGTTCTTTCTAAAATATTTGAATAACTTTTCATGGATACCAGTTCAATTGAACATATACATTCAAATACATAAAGAAAACCAATTATTTAACAGTCTTTAGATGTTTATTTATTATATAATAAATTAAAATTACTTATACAACATTATTCATGATAAACAAGTATTTTGTCCACAATATTCATAAACCATTGATCGAGATTTACCAATTTATTCATTAACACTTGTTTCATCTCATGTTTCATTTGTAGTATCTTCATCATTAGAAACATAAATACTACCAGACGACCATGTTGATTCTCTTCATGAGAAATTCAATTAGGGAATCTATTTTCATAATTCAAATATATTAATCTTTTAAAATATTTTTCCATCTTGGAAGTCATAGAAATACCATCACCCTTGTCCATTGTGCTAATTGAACTTTTCCTTTGCAATTGCTGGCATTGATTCCTTATTTTTCACAACCTAAAAATCATCTAGTTCATTTCAAAAAATCTCATTGATTCCTCTTCCCACATAATGAAAATTGAACTTTCTTTCCTCTTTGACCACCATGAAAATCCATTTTTTTCTTATTAGGTGGGTCAGGAAACTCACCAGACAAGATATTATTGATCATATTATGTGATTTTTTATTACGCATAATAACAATTTTTCACTTTCTAATTCCCATTTCATTTGGTTTCTCATGGAGGATATCATTCCATTATACATCATATTCTCAATTAACATTAATTATCCTATTTCTATTCATTTTCTAAAACAAAAAAAATATTATTGTGAGAGGTACAAATCATACTGGGAAAACAACATAATCAAGGGAGTGTACATTGGAACTCTAACATCCTAGTTTTTGTCCTAGGTTATTCATGACGGTTACTATAATTATAAGATAGTAACCCATAGTTAGACTAATCATTAGGGACATCCATAGATGTATCCATGGTAATATTTCTAGGTAACTCAATAATGATTTCATATAATAGTTTTCAATGGATAACAAAACCATAAGTCTAATTCCAACTCTATTGGCCTAATATTAATGTACATGAACATTAAATTTCATTTGTGGAAGAATTAGTACACTACCAAAATAGATTCCTAAATACATTATTAGTTTAGTGTCTTAGGAAACTCTGAAAAGATTCTTATTAATTAGTGAAAGATCATTAAATCTCCCATAAAGATCCTTACTAATTGTTTTCTTTCATAAAACATCTATTTATATCCTGTGGAAATGAAAAAAATAAAAAAAGTTTATCTAAAATGGTCAGTATGTGAAAACATGGAAAATATAAACCTAAAAATGTAAAAACATGATCATATATTTTAAATGTCAAAATATTAAATCATAAAAAAATCATGGTATTACATAAGGAATAGATCATAAAGGATCATTAACCATGATATCATAGCCATGGAATAAAACAATGGCATGTGGAAAACGTATAAGCATAAAAAATGATTTCTATATTACCCAATTATAATTTTTGAGACCATTATAATGGACAAATTCCATTACTGAGTCGGGTTTACATGTCGTTCCATCCCTATATTACATAACTGGATTTACTTGTCATTCCAGTCATGTCTATCTCAAGAGATATAAATATTTTCCCAATTCATTTTTTGGAGGTATAGCTCCCACCCATCTCATAATGAAATCATTACTATGTGTGCCACAAAAACATATATCATTCATCATATCAAAACCCAGGAAAAAAATGGGTTTCATAAACAACATTCAATTATAATCAGCATTAAATTAATGGATTTCATAAGAATTAATTCCATCTTAAAAATATTAATTCATAATAAAAATAGGAATTGAAACATAAATCATTTTAAATAATTTCATCATATACGTAAAATAATTTTTTAAAAAAATTGGAAATTATTTCTTGAGGATAATATAATTTCTTCTTCAAAAAACATTTTATTTTATCAAAATGCCAAAAAAAAATTTAAAGAAATTTTTTTTGAAGATAACCTTGAAAACTTGTAATGTAAGCTTCTTGTAAATATTGAATCATGAGACTATAAAAATTAATTCATGCCATATAAGTTAAAATAATTATTGAACATTTGCTAGAAAAAGTAAAAATCACATCATATGGAAGATGTAAAATTATTCCTTTTAGAACAATCAATAAAAATTCACCATTTGGTAAAATTGACATTATAAATTTTTTAAAAAATATAAATAATATTACATATTTAATAAACATGGTCACAAATGATAAATATACCCCAATAAATACTTACGTGTAAACAATCTCAGAAAATAATGAAATTGGGAAATTACCCTTTACCAGAGGCCCTCTATCCGTTATATGTATCCGAACCTACTTTATAATGATTTAAGTAATTTTATATTTATTTAGTATTTACATTTTTATAGTAATTATTTAATTGATATCATGTATAACAAATCACATCTCAATTATTTAATTGATATCATGTCTTGTGGTCGTGAGAAATAGTGTACACCACGATGTGGAGAAGGTTAGTCGTATGTATGCACGCGTGGTAATTTCATTTTCCATAGAATGGAATAAAGGTGGAATATTGATGTTTCATAATTATAAAAACATCTATATATATAATTGATACTAGAGTAATTAATTTATAATAAAAAAACTCATTAATAGGATGTAGAAGAAGAATGAAGTGGAAAAAATCGGTAGAGGACGTTACCTCTTCTTCAACATGTTTCCTCTAAATATTCTCATAGGGCATTAGACATGGTCATTAAAGAAGACCAGAACCTATAAAATGTTACTAGGGGATATTATAAGGGTTGTTTTTTGGGGATAGACGAGCTTGAAGGCCCAAATTAATGTGAAGATGTTAGGGCAGAGGTACCTTTTTATAATAAAGGTGACTGGCACTTTTGGAAACATCACATATATTAATTTATAATAAAATTACACCCCCTCAAAATCCCCAAAAAGTCCCAATATTGAATATTAGATGATATAGGGTTTCAATATAATCAAAAAATTAATTTTTATAAATGTGTTTACATCTATTTAAACATTATCATTTTAATTAACACTATGTTATTCTATTTATTTCTAATTAAGATAAAATGATATTTCAATGTTAAAAGGGTAAAATATTTATTTATTTTATGTATATTAATCCATAAATTATTACCTTTTTAGAATTTTCAATAAAATTATCATTATTATATATATATTTAAGAAGATTAATTCTTTTTATAAAATATATTAAACATTTTTTTAACAAACCATCAATAGTTTCAATTTTGATACTATTCAATTCATGGAATTTTTAAAATATCAAGATAAGATGTTATCATTGAACTAATTAGTTTATTATATCCCCATGGGGTCTATTTCAGTAATAAAAAAATTTTATATATTAATTATCTAAAATTATATCTATTTTAATATTTTTAATAACATTAATTTGATATTTCCATTGATAAAATAATTAGTACATTTGTTTTATGTAATTATTTAATACACATATCTGTTGGGTGAAAATTAGAAATAAAATACTATTATGAAGATAAACATAATATATTTCAGAGTAATACTTGCAGTATAATTTATATTTTGGAAATAAAAAATAAAAAATGATAAACTTATTAAATAATGAATGAGACAAAATTAACATCAATTAAAAAATATAATATAAGTTTCAAAATTTCTTCTATAGGGATCAAAATGGTCAATAACATGACCATTGGGTTATTATAGTCGTTATATAATCAACTAGTAATAATTGTTCAAGATTTTGGGCTTTTTGATGGTTATTATCATTTTATTAATAATGGTTTTATTGATTTTTCTTCAATTAATTATTTGGTACACCATAAAAGTATAAATCCTTAAGGTAAATATATATTTGATAAAAATTTAAAATAAATTACCTTGATAAATAAAAACCCCTAATATTTCAATAAAGTATTTATAATTGAATTTATCTAATGTAAAACCTTATATAAAAAATATTACATTTATTAAAATTTGTGTGAGATATATTTACCTTTTATTTAAATAAAATAAATTAAATGTCCTAATCTCATCCAAGAGGCTTCAAAAGGAAACCATTTCAACCTAGTAATGATTTAGGTAGAAAAAAACACATCGAATGATATTAAGATAAATGTTATGGTAATTTTATAATAGTATTTATACACATAATAACCCATTTTACTCTTTTACTTTATTAATAAAAATTACAGAAGATAATATCCATAATGCCCAAAAATAAAATAAACCAATTTACATAATTTGGGAATTCTGATTCTAAATATAGAATTCATTTTTCAAAATTAAATACAAAGAAGTTGCAGTGATTAATTTTAAATTATTTCCATTGTCAGAAAGAGAAATGGTTTTTAAAACTTAAAACATTGCCAAAAATTGAAATGTGTTTACATCTGAATTCAATTTAAAATTAATGATGATGACATAAATTATATAATATTATAAAAATATATTATATTTATACATTAAAACCATTAAATAATATAATTTAATTTAAAAAATTATTTCTATGAAAGAGAATTTGAATAAAAATTTAATATAAGTTTACTATTTGCAATAATTAAAAACATATCAGAAAAATATCAAAAATCCATGAAGAGAATATTTTTTATCCAAATTTAAAATAAAAAGTTTCTTTTAAATAAAATATATGATAGTGTCAAAAAATACATTTAAAATGGGTGCAACATCAAAAGGCAACAATATTGCATTTTTTAAAAAAATATATAATTTATATGAAAAAATTGAATTTTTTCTTATATCATGGCTATAAAACATATAAGATGTGTTTTAAACATTATATTTAATACATAAGGAGTGATTTCATAATTTTATAGACTAATTTATTCTCATATAATTTTTTTAATAAATTATTTTATACAATTCAAACCCACCAATATAATGACAAGGTTAAAATATTTAGTTGTTCAATTATACTCGGTCATGCGTGAAATGAATTTAATAAAAATAACTTGAAATTGTCTCTAATAATAGCTAACATAGTGTTTTATATACCAATAGTTAATATAGTGTTTCATATTGTGAATGATAATCTTCGTGTAGCATATAACCGAAAACATCAACAAAATTAAAACCAAATCTATCTCATAAAATCTTTTGGTGTTACAACAACCCCATTTAAAAAAACCATAAAAATCAAAATGTTGTTCGATATCCATTAAAAACAATTAAAAATTTAACTTGAGGAATAATTATAATTTTCACCAAAAAACACATAATATAAAAAATTCATTGAAATTGTTTTAGGTTCAACAATATCTATGAAACATTTCATCTAACACAATTAAATAAAAAACATTATAGTAGATAAATCAAAATAAATGATTATTTAAATCAAAAAATGCCATACATAAAAAATGAAAAGTATAAGGCAAAAAATAGTCACAAAATATATCATTTCCCAAAATTTTAAAAAAGACATTAACTAGAGGAATTTCATGGGAGATACATTTATATATATACACAATAAATTTGATTTATAATCATCAAATTCATTAAAAATAAAATTTTATAGATATTAATGAATCAATTATTTCCAAAAATCTACCCATCAAACCATTTATTATAGTAATGAAATTAAAAAATATACTCTTCAATTAGAATCAATGTGAACAATGTGGGATATCTATCACTTTATTTCTCTCTCTATCTCTCTTTCTCTCTCTCTCTTTATCTCTCTCTTTCTATCTTTCTCTCAAAGGACTGATTAATATAAAATTTAAAATAACCATGGTTCCACCACTATAAACACAGACTAGTGGAACAAATTAATATGAATTATTTTTGTTGAAATTACAAAAACAAAAATATACCAGTCAAAAATGGGGATTTAATGTTTTAGTTTTCAATTCTGTCACTTTGTAATGATAGATTAAGAAACTGGAAAAATATTATTCCCATCATAAGCCATTATTGAAATGTCTAAAAAATATTACATTAACCCACCTAAAATACATAATAATTTGGTCCTAATTGAATCAAATCCCATGTGGGTTTTTTTATCATTAATAATAACTCTAGAGAATGAAATCAAAAAATTATAGGAAAAAAATCAATGCTACAAATTTTTAATCGTTCTTTTGAACCAATAGTGTTAATAAATCATCTTTGGGATGAAACTCAGTCAAAAAATAATATTAAATTTAATTTTAATTGTTGAATGGTATATCTACATGAACAACCCAAAAATAGTTTTGTAGATTCATCAACATTAGTATTTAACGATCATTCGTGGGTGAGTTATATCCTATCAATAAAAGCATTTCTACTAGCCACCATAATCTTGTGCCCACTCTTAAACTTTTTTGTCCTATATTCAGGGTCAATGGATAGTAAAACCATCCATTAGGTAACAAAATGAGAAATTGAAACGGATGAAGAATTTTTCATAACAAATATATCCATGATCCTAGAAGGATACCTCATTTACCTTAAGAAGGAATTAATGGGGTCTCATGTAATTTTATTAAATTCTATAAGCTATATATAATTTACATAATAAGGTGGAATGATAGAGTGATAAATATAACAACACTTCTATTTATTATACACATAATCATAATTTATTACAAAAAATATTCACTTGATACAACATAGAAGATCGAGAGGGCTAGTGTCTTTGGGTATTTGGAGGATTTCATATCAACTTATAACAAGAAATACACATCATTATTCAAAACTTCTTTTACATTTCCACAATATTTCATTTGTACTTAGAATTTCATTGGATAACCTGAGGACATGCCTAAGAAAAGGGTAAGCTATATAATCTCACTAAGGGATTAATAAAGACAAAATATTTAGAAAACATTAAATTTTAGGAAATGGTAATATCAACGGAGCATAATATAAACATCAACCTAAAGTGATGTTATAACATGATTATCATAAAATGGAAATGTTGAAACAATGTTTAACATGAAATTATCCTAAGCCAAGGCTCATTGCACATGGAGCATGAGTTAACCCTAATTTCATTTTAATTATCGAGAGTAAAACATCATTTAACTTGAATTTGAATGAGGAAACACTCATATCACATAACGTATCATGATAATAATCTTTACCCAATGCATTGGAGTGCTATTAGGGAACACCCTTGTTAATCTTTTCATTCGATGCGTAAGTGTGCCACATGGATCATGCAACATGGAATCATTCAACATCAAAATTTATTCCACAATAAATTAATGTTGAATAATTATCTGAAACTATATAATCAATAAGTAAATTTGTGTACAGGTTAATACCCATATAGATATATCTACATCATATTCACTACACAAGGACATTGTCATGGAAAATAGCTGTGTAATTTTGGTAGCATAACAGGGTGACATAACAATTCATAAATAAGCATGATTAGAGAAATAGGGGTATATCATCATATTTACTTGAAATGGACAGTAAGGGGTCATATAGATCCATGTACCAACATATGTAATGTAATTCAGATGTATAATATAAAATAATTTCTTGAATGTTAATGTGGATAGAGAAATCCCTTTCATAATTGTTGCATGGTAACAGGTGTACATGAGAGACATTACAGAGAGGTAAACGTGTATTTAATTATTCAATCATAAGGATGGTAGTATATGAGAGGTTAGATATCATACCAAAACATTTTAAATTGAAAATAAAAGCGAATTAAAACATAAAGAGACAAGGATAAAAATGATAAAGGAAGAAATCCTTTACATGGATGTGTGATCCAATGGCTTGGGAGGGTCTTGAAAGAGGCATATTTGAAGCATGAGGAATTCTGGGAGGATTTTTAATAGACGAAGGAAGGGTAGGGACATTATCAATGAGTTATTTGTTATGGTATGTGGGATCATGGGTTGGTTTATATAGGAAAAGAGAGGAAAACCTTTATTATTTAGGTTTTGGGGAGTACACGTTAAACTAATAAAAACCACAAACCATATAGTGGTTTTTCCTATGGTTTTTTCCAAAGGGGACTGGAAAACATTATTTTGTGAGGAAGATTTAAAAACATATTAAAATATGATTCTTGATTATGTGGAGGTGATTCACAATCTCAATGAAATCATTTTAAAAATTAATAATTATTTATATCTCATGGAAGGTCCACTAAAGATTTGTTAAATAAATAAATAAAATCTAAATTTAGATTATTTTAAAGGTAAAATATATATTGGTAGAACAACCATTTTATTGTATTTTATTACATAACTATTGGGAAATTTTTATTTCATAAAAGACATTGCATATTTAAATAGTTTTTTATTTTTACCCAAAAATTCATTTGTCTCAGAAAATTATGAAACATTAACCATTTGATAATTTCGATGTCCTGATTCAAAAAATAATATTCATTTAGTCTAAATAATTTTCTATATATATGAATTTTCACTTTTAAAATAAAAACTAACCTTTATTGTTAATTCATGGGTTTTGACAAAAACATTTTTCAATACTAAATAAATATTACAATTGTATTCATAAAAATTATACGATCATTTATATCAAATATATAATTTAGTAATTATATAAATTTGATAAAATATTATTTAATTAAAAAAATACATTATTTCGTCAAAATAGATTTCTTTATTTAATATTTACTTAAAATAATATTTGTTCTTGAAAAACCATTTACAAAGTAAAAATAATTAAATGAATGTATATTATATAAAACAATTAAATCACATAATCATAGAGCAAGGTTCTTGTTACATAAACCAATATAACACCCACATAAGACCTAAGAGTATGGTGGGAGATACTGACAGACTCTTGTGGTGGCTCGAATAACATTGCTCTGGTGGTAATCTCTATCAACTTCCACTTCTCCCATAGGTGGCTCAGTTCAAGCTTAATGTGTTGAATCTCAAAATGGTCTTGGTAAATAGTGAATCCTAGTGATGCTACCTCCTTTCTGAGCTCCAAAAAATGGGCTTCTTATGGAGAAATTCTACTCGATGATGCAATTGCCTACTTTTTCTGAGTAAATTGGATTGGTTAAGGCCTAATATTTAAACTAATCATGTGATCACTTTTCAAAAGATATATTAGTAATGATAAAAATTAATAATGGTATTTTAAAATCAGAAAACATAAAACCAATGATTTGAATATCTTTTATATAACCATTTTGCATCATAATTCATTTAAATATGTCAAGAGTAATTATAATTAATTAAATTTGGGTTTGTTAAACTCTTCTACACTTAAGAAATTTTCCCACCAAATTAACTTTTCCAACAATAAAATAGCTGTGGAAAACTCCGCTTCATCACTTCCTCTAATTTCCATGTTTCCTCTTCAAACATGTGGTAATCCACAACACATTGATGAGGGGAATTGTCTTATTATATAGAAAATGTTCCTATTATATAAGATCTCTACTGGATTCTCTTCATAGAAGATGTCATTATCAAATGGTTCCACCTCTTGATTGAGTACATCTGATGGATCTGGCATGTAACTTTTCATGAGTGATACATGGAATAAATCATGTACTTCAGACAGGTTCAGTGGGTGTTCGAGTTTATAGGCCAGTAATAAAATGTGGTCATGGATCTCAAAAGGTTCAATGTACCTGGGAATAGTTTTACCTTCTTACCAAATCTCACAACTCTCTTCCATGGTGACATGCGGAGGAATACCATGTCTCTAACATCAAACGCTCAGTCTCGTCTATAATTATCAGCATAACTCTGTTGTAGACTCTAAGAAACATTAATGTGTTAATGGATGGTCTTAACCTTCTCCGCCATTTATTTAACCATTTCTAGACCTAGGATTGTTTTATCCCCAACTTCATCCCAACTTGCTGGTGTTCTGAATCTCTTCCTATAAAGGGATTCATACAGATCCATTTGGATGCATGAGTAGAAACTGTTATTGAATAGAAACTCAACTAGAGGAAGATGTTGATCCCATCCTACTTGGAAGTATATTGTGAATTTTATCAACATTTCTTCAAGTGTTTGGATAGTATGTTCAGATTGGCCATTAGTTTGAGGATGATAAGATGTACTAAATTTTAGATCAGTATTCAGAGCATGTTGAGGACTCTTCCAGAATAAAGAGGTGAATCTTATATCTCAATAAGATACAATAGATAGTGGTACTCCCTGAATCCTTACCACTTCTCTAATATATATCCATGACATTTGACCTAATGAGAAATCTTATCGAATTGCAATGAAGTGTGCTGTATTTTTATGATAATCCATAACAACCCAAATAGAATTGTTTTCTTGGGATTTATTCAGATGTCTGATGACTACTTCAATGGTAATGTTCTCCCATTACCATGATGGTATGTATAATGGGTGAATCATCCCCTTAGACCTCATCCTCTCAGCCTACACATGTTGACATACCAGGAACATTGATTTATACTTGGCAGTCTCTTTTATCATGTTCTGCAACAAATAAACATTTCTCATATCTCGATACTTCATTGTGTTTCCTAGGTGGAAGGAGAAATTTAAACTATGTGCATCATCCAAAAGTTATTTATTTAACTATGGATTTTATGGAACAAATAGTCTTGTACTAAATCTCAATATTCCTTCTACATTTACATTGTACTAATGGGATTTACCTTTTTTGATAGTTTCAACTTTCTTCTGAATTCCCATATCATCCTTTTGAACATCCTTTAACCTTTCAAAAAGAGGCGGCTGAGAAATTAATTGTGAAAAGATTGATTATTTTCCCTTTTTTAAGATTCCCATGTCCTTGTTCATCAAATCTAAGAAGATTTTATCCTTTCCATTCTCATCCATAATAAAATTTCTTGTTGATTTATACATAGATAATCTTCCACCTTGTTTTCTTTCCCATGAGGTAATGGATTGAGAAATCATAGTAACATATTAGCTCTTGTAATCTTTGTTGGTGCATACTCAACTCATTATATATGAATATATACTTGAGGATTTTGTGATTCATATATATTTCACCATTCTCCCCAAAGAGTTAATATCACAAAAATATTATTGTGAATAATATTGAATCCAACTCTAGATCATGTGTTGGATTTTTTTTCTCACTAACATTCAATTGCTTTCAAGCATAGGCAATTAAATTTTTCTTTTTTCATCAACACACAAACCGTTCCCGTCTTCGAAGTATCACTAGATACCAAAAAAGCCCTCTAATTGTTGGTAGTGTGAGCACAAGCTTAGTGATAAGCCTCCTTCTCAATTCCTTTAATCTCTCTTCGTATTAATCACCCCATTAAAACTTTACTCCCTTCCAAGTTAGATTTAAAAGTGGGATGGAAAATCATGAGGAATTTATCATAAATCAGAAATAATATCTAGATAATCCCGATAATCTACGGATATCTTTTACCGAATATGGCCTCATTCATCCGTAAATTGCAGTTGTCTTAGAGGGATCCAAATATATCCCATTTCTTGTGATAATATTATCCAATAATGAGACATCCTTACCAGAACTCAAAAATGATGTACTTTTCATAGATATTTTATATTCACAAGGTCTATAGTACAAAGATTAGATTCTCCTCATGCTCCTCCTTGGTTTTGAAGTATATTAGAATATCATCCATAAAGACTACTACAATCTTGTGGAGGTACTATCTAATGTCTCATTTCATCCAATACATGATGATTCCTATATCATTAGTGAGTTCTATAGGAATTATTGTGATTTCATAGTGCCAGTATCTTTTATGAAATGTAGTCAAGGGTATATCATCATTCTTCACCCTTACATAGTAATATCCCGAACAAAAAACCACATTGTAAAAGTATTGTGTTCCCGTAGCTAATCGAACAAGTCATCAATTCGGGTCAGAGGATACTTGTTCTTTATCATGATTTTTTGAGCCCACGATAATCAATACAATATCGCATTGACCCATCGTTCTTCTTAATGAATTGGACTGGTGCACCCCATGGTGAAGCACATGGGCGTATAAACCATTTATCAAGATTCTCATGTAGTTGTTTTTTTAGATCCCCAAGCTTCACAACATCCATTATATACAGAGTCTTGGATATTAGAAACATCCCAGGTATTTGATCAATCGAGAATTCAACATCTCTTCTAGGAGGAAGAGCAGTCAAATTCTTGGGAAACACTTCATCCAATTCCCTCATAATAGGCATGTATTCAAGGATGATTTCTTCCTTAGACTCAATCATCTATACATGATTTACATGTTCACAGGGTATTAATATCCATTCTTGAGTTGATGGTGCTAAAAAAATATTTATCCTCCTCCTTTCAATTGTACTGAATCGGGGGTCGATTATCTATATAGAGATTGATTTCTCTCTCACGGTAATTTATGATGGATCTATATAAGGAAATCTAATATATGCTTAGAATTGATTCAAATTCCACTAAAGGGAGTATGATGAGGTTCCAACCGAAGTTAAATCCAAAAATTATTAATGGGGAGGAGTTATATTCAAGGGATGCAATAATTTCCCATTTTTTGTTCTCACTAACATGTTTACTTCCATGATTTTTATAGGTGTTAGGATTAATCTAATAAACATTTGTGATATAAAAGGATGAGTAGAACTAGAAGGAAAAAGTATGTTCACAATTATAGTTTCAATAACTAGCGTACCTTTCACCACTTTGTTGTTAGGGTTGACTTCATAGGTAGCGATGTAAAAAGATCACCCTTTCTGCCTTTGGGGTTTTTGGTTACCTCTAGGAACCGTTGGCTTATGGAACTGGTTTCCAATGTGGCCTGGTTCTTTATAGTTGAAGAAATGAATAAAAATTTTATGGTTCGAATGGAGTATTTCTCTCTTCTATCACAATGGAATTTTGTTTTGTTTGATGTTTATGGCCAAGTGACCTTGTCTTCCACACCTAAGGAATTTCCACATCCCTTTAGGAAATTTCTGAGGTGCTTCTTTCCGCACCATTGGGAAGTGGGGTGTTATATTTTCATAGAACCGTTGGATTTATCCATCAGACGACTAAAATTAAATTCTACCTTACACTTCTTATCCCTATGAAACCACTAAGATTCCCTGATCTCCATTTCAAAATTGATGGAACATCATAAAATTTACTCATATCCCTCGATGTACTGTATTTCTAGGGCTTTCCATAGGCTATGTTTTAGCTCTCCAAAGATGTATTCAACCTTGCATTTAGTTGTAATGACCAATCCAGAGGCGTATCATGCATACATTGTGATGTTTTCCTTGTACACTCTAAAGGACTCGTTGTATTTTTTTCATGTTGGAAAAGAAGTCCCTTTCCATATTAAGTAGGAGGGTTTGAGGAAAATATTTATCGAAGAACATTTTCTAGAAATACATCCATTGCAATGCCTCGATCTCTTCTTCATACATTGAATTTTTGATCAATGTTAACCATTGATCAGCTTCACCCTCCATATGATATGAAGATAGAATAACCTTACCTTGTTCAGATCATTGATGGATGGATAAGATCGTTTTAATGAATTTGATCCATTTAATGGAAATTAAGGTATCCGATGATTTATTAAATTTAGGAGGCCATTGTCTAATGAAGTTCTCAATTACAACGTGTTATTTCTTGGGGGGGGGGTGAATGTTGATAATGACCCAAATTTCTATTGAAAACATGAGTTAACTGAGAGTGTATCGTGACAATGTTTTTGATTCCCATTTCCATCAGATTAAGCATATCATTAGAATAGTTGTCACATTGATCTTCATATCAATTTTTAGCAAGATTCCTCCTATTACCGACCATTGGATAGAATAAAAGGAAAGTAAAGGGTAACACATAAAGGATAATCCAAAGAAAAAATGGTTGACTTTAAAATTAATTTTATTTCCTTATCTTATGAATTTATAGGCTTTAGTCTATGTAATCCATGATCTACATCCCAAAATATATTCCTAGGGTAATTTTTTAATTCTCTTAAATATGTTTCATACTAAGATTATGAATTTAAAAAATCATATACCACGTTAGTGTCATAACCAAGTTTTCATAAAGGCCCATGGTCATTCACCGGTTCCTGTTCGAGACTATATAAGATAAGTGTTTTTAGGTTTTACCACAACATTCATCTCTTCCAGAGATGCCTCTACGTGCTCGTATCCAGACATGGATGTATTTTCTTGATAATCCACATACTCAATACTCAGAAAATTTTTGGGATGTTTTAATTATACATATACTTATCCCTATGTATTTCACTATGGTTATATAATCCTAATACAAAAAATAACAAAATATATCCTCTAGTACCAAATATAAAAAACCTGCTCATTATTTCACACATAAAAATATTTTATTGCATAAAATCATCACTTGATATGACATATAAGATCAAGAGGTATAGGGTCATTGGGGATTAGGAAATTACATAACATGTTAAAACATGAAATAAACATCTTTATTGAAAACTTATTTTACATAAGCACACACATTCCTTCGTACATAACATTGCATGGAATAACCTGAGGACATATGTAAGAAAATGTGGAGTTATAAAGCTTAGTACATAAGTAAACAATGCATAATATGAAGAATATAGTACATGTTAGGCCATATAAATATGAATGGAGCATAAGAGAAACATGAACATAAAGGAATGGTATATCATGATTATCATTACACGGAAATGTGGGAACAACATTTGACATGATATTAGCACGAGGCAAGGCTTATTGCACATAGAGCATGAGTAAACCCCCATTAACATGAAATAGAATGTGTAAAACATTATTTTACATGAATTAGTTTGTGTAAAACCCCATTTCACTTGACATATCATTATATTAATCTTTACCTAATGCATTGGAATTCTATTTGGGTGCACCCTTCTAAATCAGTTATTTTCATGAATATTTGTGAAACACAGATCATACCACATAGAATTATTCATAATAATCATTAATACGACAATAAATGAATTTTGAATACAAACATAAAACATTATAATCAATATGATTATTTACGTAAAGGTGCATACCCTTGATAGATAAATGGGAATCTTATTCACTACACATTGAATTTGGCTTGTAAAATCGTGGTGTAATTTCGGCATCATAACAGGGGAACATAAGAATTCATAAAAATGGGTTATTAGTGAGAAAGGGGTATCTCACCATATGTACCTTAAATTTAATTTAATGGGGTCATATAGATACATATTCATGGATATATAATGGAATTTAGATGCATAATATAAAATAATTTCTTGAATGTAAATGAGGAGAGATAAATCCCTTGAGGAATTTTGGCATGGTAAGAGGTATACATGGGAGGCATGAAAAAGTGGGAAACAGGTCTATCATCATTCAATAATAAGGAGGGAATAATAGGGTAAGTGATAAATCATACCCCAACATTTTCAATTGAAAATAAAATGGAATAACTATATAATGAAACAAGGATAAAACGAGAAAGAAAGAAATATGTTATATGGAAGTGTGATCCAAAGGCTTGGGAGGAGATTGATATAGGCTTCTTGGGATCTTGGAGAACCATTGGAGGATTTTAGAGAGTGTAGGTCAGGTTAGGGACTTTCTTAAATGATTTTGAGTGCTGATAAGTGGATGTTTGGATGGTTTTATATAAGAATAGAGAGGGAATTCATTAATATTTAGCTTTTGGACACTAAAAACAAAACTAATAAAAACCACAATCCAAACCTTGGTTTTTTCCCACAGGTATCTCTCATGGTAAGTAGAAAAATTATTTTATAAGTCCAATGGATGAACTTATTAAATTATTAGGCTTTCTTATGTGGAGGTGAGACACACTCTCAAGGAAATCATTTTAAAAAGTTAAAATGTTTTATAAGTCTTGGAGGGTCCACTAAGGCTTTGTAAAATAACTCAAACAAAACTAAAATTACATTACATTAATGGAAAATCAATAATGGCCAAAAATATAATTTATAGTATTTTATTACATCAGTATTGGGTCATTATGATTTCATAAAGCACATTATATATTTAAACGATATTTAATTTTTACCCAAACATTTTACTATTTCAAAAAATTATGAAAAAATTAACTGTTGGATAATTTTAAAGTCCTTATTAAAAAAATGATATTATTTTTATATAAATAATTTTTAAATATAATAATTTTTACTTTTAAAATAAAAAGCAATATTTTTTGAAAATTCATGGGTTTTGTCAAAAACAGTTTTAAATCATTAAAAAAATTACAATTGTACTCATAAAAAATACAATAATTTATATTTAAAAAATATTTTAGTAATAATAATATTTTTTAAAATATTATTTAATTCAAAAAATTGATTAATTCATAAATATAGATTTCTTAATTGAATATAAATTAAAAATAATATTGGTGATTTAAAACACATTTACAAATCTACAATAAGGAAATTAATGTATATTATTTATAAAAAACATAAATCACACAATCATAGTGTTAGGGTCTTATTACATAACCCATTATAACTCTTTCATAATACCTAGGGGTATGGTGTGCAATGGGAAAAAATCATGGGGTGGCTTAGATAACATTTCTCGGGTGATAATCTCAGTCACATTCCACATCTCTCGTATCTGGTTCCTTTCAAGCATAACTTATTGATGCTCTGCATGGGCTTGGTTACAAGCGAGGATGAGTGATGCTACATCCTTTCCATGCTCAGAAAAATGGTGTTTGTATTGATAAATTATATTGATTGAGTTCATCACTTCATTTGTCTGACTAAATTTGATTTTTTAATAACCTATATTTATTATAATCACATGATCACTGTTCAACTGCTATATCAGCAACGAAAACAACTATTAACTGTATTTTAAAATCAAAAAACATAAAACCAGGGAAGTGAATATGTTTTATATAACCATTTTACATAATAATAAATTAAAATAGATAAATATTAATTTTCATTAATAAATTTTTATGTTGTTACAATACCTCCATACATGGTGTCACATAAAATACAAGAAATAAAAAATCTCCCAAATGAGACATCACCTATTAACACAAACCACTAGTACTATACCAGTATACAAATTATTTGATAGATGAACAATGAAACAAAAATGAAATCCAAATGATTATATATTGGGGTTCATTCAAATAATTCATACCAGGTGAATGATAATGAAAAATCATGAACTTGTTTCAATAAGATCTATCATGGGCCTTAAACATATTATATAAAACAAAATATAAATCTTATTACCCTATAACAAATCCCTATTAATACATCATCATTAATAAATTTTCAGCATATTTGGACCCCTAAAAACATGCTTATTGAATACAATGTGAGTGTTATGTATAACTTACTATAATGAAGAAATAAGAAGATGGGGGTGAATTGATTCATTTAAAAATTAAGGGAAAACATGATGCTCACAACTTGAAAAAAAGTCATTCTTACCTTTTGTTATAAAAAATGTAATCAATGGAAATAAATGCTCAGAATAAATAGATAAGATGTTATATTGTGGTTTAGGGGACACAAATCCCTTATTCCACTCCACCATTCCTCTCTATGTGGGCATGGTGATTTTCACAACCTAGTCCAATTACTAAGGACCACTATAATTTATTGCATGAAATTAACATGACATAACATGGATTTAATAATGCATGGTTTTTGTATATAGAATTGAGATGTTCATAACATAGTAATGAAGCTAAAACACCTCCAAGAATAGGTATGCTAAACTAAGACCTCGTGGAAATAGATTATATAATGAAATTTAATAAAATGTTCATATCCCAATTCTACCATTATCCAAAACATATAGATGATATTTTATAAAGTACCACATCATAAAAATAAGCACAAGTTTTTCATAGAATTCTATTTTTAGTAAAAAATAGTAAAGATAATAATAACTAGATGATAAAAAACTCTATCACGAATGTGTAACTGTGATAGTTTATTTGATGAACAATAATAATAGATTGACCATGGACTATGGTGTGGTTTGAAAATGGTGATAAAAATATCTAATAATGGATGTCTTTAATGTGTAGCACTTAATAAAACTTAATATATCATCACACTTATTTACAAATAAGAAGAAGCTCTTGGTTTGTAATTTGAATCTTCATTTTCATTAGGAAAAATATATTTAAACAAATACACCAAATAAAATAAAATAATTAAAATATTTATGTATAAATAAAATAATATTTTCCTGTATAACATGGAATGATTAAATCCAATTAATAATGAAATTCTATTTTGTCTCTAAATACATTTAATAGAAAACTCAGCTCTGATGAAACTATTGTACAAATTTTGAAAATAATAAAAATTTAAAATCTCATAGGAGACTGGGTAAAATGTACGTTTTCACTGGGTGGGTATAATCTTACAAAAAATTGTTTAATAACATCAAATTAATTAAAAAGTAAGGTTTTATTATTGTTATGTAAAATATATGTACACAAGGTTCTTTGAAAATGTATGTTTCTTGATCCCATCATGTTCTTCTAATATAGGATTAAAAAATAGTTATCCTTATCAAATTTGGGGATCATTATCCTAACATTCACTTAAAATGTATTTTGTATCAATTTTATTCTAAACTACTTTAAATTAACAAATTTTTTTAATATAATTAAATTTAACAAAATTTAAAATCTAAATTACATAAAAAAATAATTTTCCTCTAAATATATTCATAAAATTAACAAAAAGATATCACATTGGCTACACTAATTTGGGTGTTTTTGATAATAATAATCAAATTAAAGTAAAATTAATTTTAAGAAAATAAAATTTATGATATAGTGAACATCAAGCTAAACCTCCACTCACTAGTTACAAATGTTAAACCGTAGAAAATAGTCACAAGGGTGTCACGTCAAACCCCTTCCCAATATAAATCATCAAACATGGATCCCAAACATCTAATTTTTTTTATTTCTAATACCTTCCCTAATGTATGATATTATATAACATGATGATTGATTCAATGAAAAATAATATATGGAAATTCATACATTTCATATATAGAAATTACATCTTAGTTGAAGAATTTTCATTACATAATATAATAATACTTCCCATAATACTATTGGCCTAGTATATTTGGAAACATGGAAACATAAAAAGTAGGTCATAAGTGACCTATATCATATCTCACTATGTTATTAAAAACTAGTACTCTTAATATAAAAATCATATACAATACCTCTCTTCATAACATGGGGAATGGAAACAAAATAAAGGGTGATATTAGATTCTCAATAAAGGTAAACAAGTGAAACATCAATTATCACATAATCATAATATGATAATTGGAGTATTTTAATAATAGAATAACATTTTAATACCATACCATGCACATAATAGGCCATAAAATTAAGTCATATATCAATCATGGTAGCTGATAAAAGATTAATCGTAATGAAATTAGATAATAAAATCCATGAGATAAGAACATTATCATAATTCATGAACCTATTGGATAACCATAACCATGAAAAGTAGTAAAATTATTAGAAAAAGATAATTTAAAAAGTACCATAACGGAGTGAATTCACTCTGCAAATCATTATTGTTGTAAAAGATCACACTCGAGACTATCATAGTTGAAAAATTCACTTACTTATCATCTTTCAATTGTCATTCAATTTAGGTTTATCTAATGAGATATCAATCATTACCAAATTCATTGTAGGGAGATAAATGGAAAACCCTTCAAATAATGAAACAAATACATAAAAGTCACATAAGATCACAAACCATTCATTATATCAGAACCCATTAAAATAAAATGTTTCATAAATATTTCAATACAACTTAAAACATTAGGAGAAATAGATTTTTTAATCATTGAAATACTTTTTCATATCATAAACTATTGAAAATAAACATGTTTCATAATCAATTCATGAAATTATAATTCGATATCACATGGAAGAGGAAATTTTTTCATAATCATTTTATCAACTTATCATATCATATTCTATATAAAAAAACCTATTTCATAAACATATTTTCATCATAGTAATAAACTATACAAATAAATAATAAGGATTTTTCATTATATCATATACCCAATAAGGATTAATTATCATAATATTATGTCATTTGAGATAGAAAGTTATTTTTAATGATCACTTGTAATATATTTCAATGATGATAATTTCCAATTTTAAACCACTTAAATTAAAAAAATAAAAAATTGAATATTTATTTCAATTATAATAACCTTAGATACATGTAAATGAATTTTTTAATAATTTAGAGGTAATGAAGGTATAAATTATACTTCATTACAGGGAAATATATAAGGTGAGATTCAATTCTTGGAGAGGGCAAGATGAAAACTATATTGTTCTTGCAATATATGTTAAAAAATTATTTCTCTCACATTTTTGTGAAAACGTAAAAGGAACCTTATTATATAAACTACAAGAATATTCATTTGAATCAATTTCTTTAAATATTTATTCATGTGATAAAATATTTTTAATCAATCATTATATAATTTTAAATGATTTTTTTTAAATTAGCTTTAGAAAACATCGTATTTGATGAAAAAGGACATTTGACTAAAGTGAGAATTAATGTTGACTTTTTCTGAAAACAATTATTTCATATTCAAGATTACAAAAAATAGAGTAAAATTAAGGAAAAATGTATTTTAATGAAATAAATATAATATAATAAAATTAATGTGCTTTTTAGGGGTTGATCATAATATTACTTTGTCAAAACTGAAATCATAAACAATCATGTTATATGAATAGATTTTAAAATAAAACCATTACCACATTGGTAACTATTAAATCATAAGTTCTATTAATGAGATTATAAAAATGTAATATTTATATAATATTAAAATTAATTATAATAATCATAAAATTTTTTAGGGTTATTATACACACCACACAAAAGCAATAAGTGGTGTATATGGAATCTATCACCAAAAAATAAATGTGATATAAAAATCCATTACCTCAGGTATTGAATTACATCATACATATTAAAAACATTTATATAAAAACTATATTTTTATAATAAATATAATCCAAAAACAAAATTATATATCGAATAACGTATATAAGTTACTTATTACCAATTATTGCATGTTTTTTAAAAATTTATATGTTAAAATTTTGTTTCATATAATATCTACTTCATTTTTCATTAATGTTTATGTTTGGTATTTTTTGTCCTTTAAAATTAATCATGGTTATATAATATACATAATTTTGAAAATTATATAAATATAATATATATAAATTATAAATGTATTTAATGTAATCCATTAAATATTGAGATAGAAAATTAATTACATTTTTTGTGGTTATAGTATACATTACGTACACATGAATGATGTTTCCATTTTCTTGACTAATAGAGTGAAAGAAAAATAAATATTAATCCAAAATATAATTATAATTTTTATTAAAATATATCATATATATTATTTATATACACCCTTATATTAATCCCTACGAAATTAAAATGAAAAACATGTCACATTTCTTTTTGAAGGTGGTAATCAAAACATACGATTAACGACATTATATATTTTCAACCAATAGGAATGTAAGAAGGAAGAAATGATATTTAAACTATATTAGTCTAATTGTTTCCTGAATATAAAAGAAATATGTTAAAAACATCATTATATCAAACGTTGAAATATGGTTATGGAAAATGAATTGCATCAGATTGTGGGTCGGTAGTCCACAGTACAACCAATCAACAGTTGGGTTTCAAATTTTATACAGAATACTATTGATATATGTTATTATATTAATATAATAACATATAATAAAATGTGAGATAATTATTTTGTTATATAAGAATTTTTTTTAGTGATTTATGTCATTTTTTATGTTGGTAGAGATTTAAGGAATTTATTTGATAATTTAATTTCTAAACCAAAGGGAATTAGTATTGTAAAGAAGAGAGAAGAGATGGTTCCCTTTTATATGCAGGGGAGAAACAAAACCTGTAATTTTTTGAAAACAGATGTATACAATTATTTAAGACATTCAAAATGGATAAAATATTGTTCATTATCCATAATTATATAATTTCATATCCATATATTGAAATTAAATAACACTATTGTATTTTTTATGTAAATTTTACACTAATCGATATAGATAGAACCCCAGTAAACCCGTTTTAACCTTAACCGATGTAACTGATTTTTATTGTTTAAACAATTTATTTTGAAAAACATTAAGTTTACCATATTACATAATATTAGTTTTTTCTTATTAAAAATATTGAATTTGTTTCACCAAAATAAATTTTAATAAATAAAAAATTTAAATTTCAAATTAAACCCTCAGTTGCGATGAAAAAACAATTTTATGATGAAATGTTTTTTCATATATATTGAATGTTTTAATTTCAAAATTAAATATTAATTCGATTATAAAGAAATTAATTTGTTAAATTATAATATAATATAACTTTAAATAATTCAAAACCATGTTAAAATAAAATTTAACCTATAAAGTTTATTAATGAAAAGATATTTTTTATAAAAAATTAGTATTTCACTTTTCATTGAAAAATAAATCATTTCATTATATTATTAAAAATTTACTGCATAATCATTTTTATGTTTATAATTAAAAAATTAATTTCATTTTTACCAAATAAAATTCTATATGTGATTTGAATTATATTTTAAATAGATGCAAAAAATGTGAAAAAAACATCCTTTCAAAAGATATAATTTCTAATCAGAAACCTTACTTTATTTTTATCCCATTATTATCATCAAATTAGACCAATTACAAAAATATTATATAGTTTTATTAGATATAATTTAACTATTGTAATTCAAAAATAGTAATTAAATTAATTTAATAAGATAAAAACACTTTGGACGGATAATAATATTTTTTTTAGAAGAGATCTTCTTTAACTTTCGATTTGTTTTTATTTTCATTTCTATTCTGTTGAAAACAAATAAATATAGTTTATTTATGTGTTAAAAATATTCATTGAATAATTTTGTTTTTCTTATTCAACCCAACCAATTTAATTTCTATGTTATACATTTCATGTTTAATTAATAATATTAATAATCTATTGCCTCTACCTAAAAATAATTGTGTTTGTTAACACGATTGATTGATAAAATTAAATTTATTGGAAAAAATAAAAAAATATTAGGGGCCACATTTTTCATAATTTAATTAAATTCCATAAAAACAATTTGATCATTTTCTCAATTGGGTTGACATTTGAAAATTATATTATGGAAAATCCACATCGTAAAAGGGTTGAATAATAATTCTTTTTTATAGGATGTAAAATAAATTATGAATATAACATATAATTACTAATAATTTGGATTAAATATTACATATCATTGTTGGGAAGTAAAAATATGGATATTTAAGAGAATAATAATTCCCAAATAATAATTGAGTGTTACAAAAGACATGGGAAAAAGAAATTTAACAACCAGAAAACCATAAATCTCTTGATGGGTGAATGGAAAATTCATTAATCTGAAATGATGGTAAAATTATAAAAAATTTATTTTAATATTTACTTAATTATAGTTATTAATTTCGTGAGAATGCTTCATTACTGATTATATTTTATTTTATAATAATGATATCATATTTTGGATGTTTTTCAATCCATATACACTACATCTCTTACTACATGAAATTTATAATCTAGTTGTAAATTTTGTATTCCCCAAAAACAAATTTTTAATATTAATTAATCACAATATCCATAAAAGGATAGAAGTTAATTCGTCAAATCTCTAAATATATTCTAAATTTAAAATGGTTAATAGAAGTTAAACAATATGGATAAGTACAATGCATTAATTTCTAAATCCTCAACCATAACACCCAATGCTCAACTTAAATAATTACATAAATAAATATGCATAAAATTACTCAAATATAATTTTAATATATTATTGAATTAGAAATATTATATTGATTTTATCTCATATCATTACAAAAAAAAATTAAACTTTATCCTTGAATAACATCATTCTCTCTTAATGCCTCATATAAAAAATGTATATTTTGAAATCAAGTATTCTTCAATATATTATAATCATTTCCATCAATAATTTGAATAATTATAAACCCACAATAAGATTATTTTTTATTAAAATAGATAATTGAATCCTTTTTCATCAAATAAATTCTACAACATTTTATTTACTATATCGTATGAGCTTCTAAACATAGTGATATTCTAAAAAATAACAATAATAATAAAATAATTTTTCATTACCATTTTCATATTTAAAAAATATTCTATAACCTTCAAATATATTTATCAAAATAAATGTCACATTGAAAAATAATTCATGTATTCAAATTGTAATAATTGAATCATTACCCCCTTTAGGTTCCGGTTTCAATCCCTATGGTTATATGGGATGGACCATGTTGTGATTTTACTAAAAATATATTAGTAAAATCATTATAAATTTCCAAAATACAAGTTAAATATACTAAAAAATAAAATGAATCATATGTGATCATATAATTCATGATGGTTTTAAAAACCTTTAAACTTATTCAAATGGAATTATCATCAAATAATTCGTTATGTTGAACTTAAAAAATATATATATATATATATATCATAATAATAATAATTATCCAAAAATATCATTGATCATATTAAAATCACATTATTTAAAACCTCAAAAGTAGTTCCAATGTATTTAAAGATATGATCAAACTTATACTCATATACCTATGACAATGTCCATAACACTTATATAAATCATTCATGAAGAATGATATTACAACAAAATTAATATAATCAGTAGATATTTTATTATTCATATATTCTAAATATCATTAGTAAATATAATTATGCAACATAATTCATGAATCCCCATACAAAAATACCTCATCCCATTTATTAGTTCATCCCTTATCTAGGATTCTACCTTTAAAATAGTTCATTCAATTATAGAATATCCATATTCCTCGTACACAAAACATTAAAATACCCATTAATTTGGTTCTCTATACCCTTTATTTCAAAGTAGATAACATTTTACCATTCCACTGAGACATTCATTATAGTTCTTCTTCCAACATTCTTGATATATATAACATTAATTTTTCTTTCATTTATTATCTCCACCACCTATGATATCAGCAAACTATATCATTATATTATTTGGTATGGTTGAATATTGGATAAGGTGTATACTATTGACAATATTCCGGTACAATGGATTTGGAATAATCAAAATATCTTTCACTCCAGTCATCACACTGTCTAGTTCTCCTGATCACATTTTCCATCATATTGAACATTAACATGGTTCATCATTATTATAACCATTTATAGAAAACAAAAAATAGTAATGTGGGGAAAAATATTCATAATGGAAAAAATATAATAATAAGAAATCATTTATATGATTTATTAATAATGATGATTTATTTTCAATAGATGAAAAATTAATTTTAACCTAGTTCATTCTTGGTAATCATTTATTCTTGTCCAACATATAGATTATAAACTGTTTGTATAATTTAAAAAAACATATCCCTAAATTGTTTCAAATTAGATGTGATTCATGGATTGTATTCATGGACTTAGTGATGATCCAGATGAACACCGATGAACCCTTTTTGATGTTATTACCTCTATATAAAACTAAACTAGTTCCATATTCCCTTGTATTACCAAAAAAAAAATTAATTTCATGGAAACCACCCACTCTATCCCTCAGAAAAAATTTAGGACAAATTCCCACACAAATTCATCTCTTTATGATTCTCTCTAATGTTTTTGTGTCCCAAATTTGATATTTATTTCTAATTCTAATTCTGATAGAAAATATACAGAGAAAAAAATTTTGTACATTGATATTATATATTAGTATATAAATATACATAACATAACATTAAAATCCATGCATGAATCATATGGGTATTGTATATTTTGAAACACAGACACATAATAAACATTTTTATAAATGAGTTAAATCATATCCTATTATGTTTTACTAAGAACAATCCTTCTTATAAATATAAAACATAACAAATTTCTTCATAAACTTGGGATTGGAATCATAATAAAGTGTGATATTAGATTCTCAATAAGTGTAAAAAGATAGATATCCATGATCACATAAGAATATGATGTGAATAAGGTCTTGAGAACCTAAAAATTAAATTTTAAAAATATACCCTTCATATATTAAATCCTAAACATGAGTCATGGAATAAATCTTGGAATTTCATAAAACATGGATCATACATGAGTCCAAGAATATATGATATGGGAGTATAACATTATAATAAAGAAAATATTTTTTTCATAAAAATGGTAATAGAAACTAATTTCAATTCTAGATAAGGATTAATTACAGAAATATCGTTGTGGAATTGGTTAACATCCCAAACAATCAAAGTGGTCAAGCCTCACTCGTTAAACTATCATAGTAGAAAATGTACCATACTAAAATGGGTTTACTATACATTCTTATCCAATTTATCTCATCGGATATCATTATTTACCCAATGAATTTGAGAGATATATAATTCCAACCAATAATATAATTAAATTCAAACATATGTGTGCCTTAAGATTATTAAACAATCATTATATTAAAAACCGTTATTTGAATTGGATTTGAAAAATATTTAATCGTAACATAATCTGTGGAAATAGATGAATTTCATATCCATTTAATAAATTTATCGTTACATAACATATGGAACGAAAATGGGTTCCATAATAGTTTCATCAATTTAACATAGCATGACTTGTGGAAGATAAAGTAGGTTAATAATTATTCCATTAATTAATCATATACTAACCCATGTAAAAGGAATGAGATTCATAAACTAACTTAATAAAAAATAGAAACTATCTAGATAAATAATTTGGATTGTATCATTTTTATCATATTCCCAGTATGGTTTATATAACATCAAATGATGTAATCTTAGATTAAAATTGATTATTACATATGGAATAGAACATTTCATAGGGAAAATAACATTTCCACTTTGTAAACACTTATATAAAATTTTAAATTACCACAAATTAATAAATAATTCGTTTCAAAATTCACTAGTACAAAATTAAAGGAATATTTAAATTATTAATAGCTAATAATGGTATAAAAAATAGTTCATTTCATATATTTTCAAACAAATATTCCATTATCATTTTCACTAAAATGTAAAAAGATCATTGATTGGAAAATGAAATAATGGTTCCAATTAAACAATCTTTTTAAAAATTTCAAACAAGTTTGAAATTTTATTTTAATAATACATTTTAAATTCTAAAATTTTTTATTAAATTTTGGTGAGAATACATGGTCTGGGTTTAAAACTGATTTTTTTGAAGAGTGAAATAAAGATTATTTTTCATTGAAGTATTCTTTTGTTATGTTAAAAAATTAAATTGGCGGAAAAATATGGGAAAAATGAATTATTTTGAAATAACCATATGATATTAAAATTAATGAGTTTCTTCATAGTTAGATTATAATATTTCATCTTTGATAGAATAATCAAAAACTATTATGATAAAAAAAGATATTGTAATATAAAACCCTTGCTACGTTGGTAACTATTGAATAGTAATTACCTAGAAATATAGAATATTATATAGATATTTATATCCTACAATTTTCATGAGTTGAATTATCAAATAAATTCATGTGAAGTAGAAACAAAAAAAAATAGTTAATAAATTTAGTTCCCTTTTGAAATAAAAATGAGATAAAAATCATTTACAGTAAGAATCAACTTTCTTCATACACATTCAAAACTCCAATATTTTATATAAATTTTTATTTTAAATTTATTAAAAATTATAAACATACATATAATACAATATTTGTTTTACTTATGATATTTTATTAACATATTGTTAATTATTTCCCTAAAAAAATCATGCTTTGTGTAATAACTACTTCATTTTTCCAGTTTGTTTTAGTATTCTATTTGTGATCAATTTACATTGATTATTTTTAAATAAACAATTTTTTTTCAGAATGATATATATCATATATATTTATTATATATGTATTTATTGTGATCCATATAATATATAGATATAAAATGAATTATACAATTCATAGAGATAGTAGGACATTACAATGCATAATAATTATTTCTATTTTCACAATGGAGAAAAAAAGAAATGAAAATATTTTTTATTCCTAGAATTAAAATTTAAATCTCATATATTAAATATATATTCTTTTAATTCAAACTCATTACAATCCATGTGAATATAAAAGGAAAATATGGGTCACATCGCTTCGTGGAGGTGGTGGTCCACATGTATGCATGAGTAATGTTATCCTTTTACAATGGATTAGAAGGTAAGAATGTAGATGTGATGTTATAATTAAATAAGTATTATAATTTACCTAATATAATATTCATGTTTTTAGTAAATCATTAAAACCAAACGTTAATGGATTTGATGGAAAATTACTTACATTTGTTCATGAGGAGGTATTCCATCAAAGGCACGATGGATAGTTTCGTTTAATATTTGTTGGTGGAGGATATAGATATAGTTTATGAAATTAAAATTATAAAATATGATTATATAGAATATAGTTATTTGATTATATAGCTATAATTTTATAATATTTTAATGAGGTGGAAGAAAAAATAAGATAAAAATATTTAGCTATGATTAATACCATTTATTATGACAACCACCTTAGGTTTGAAAAAATTCTAGTTAGGGGGGTTTATTAATCATGGTCATACCACTAGGATTTGGGTATAGAATAAATGAATTTATTAATGAGGTATTTTTGAGGAAAAATATTTTATTTTTTTAATATGAGAGTAGAGATGGATCCCTTTTAGATGTTGGTGAGATGACAATCTTGCAATATTTAAAATGAAAAAGGTGTACCCACAATTGAAAATTTCTTGAAGGATAAACAATGGATAATTATATAATATTAAATGATATATAGTATTAATATATCAATCCAGTAGAATTTTGATATTTTTTAAAACCATTTTATCAGTAATTACTTTTGTTTGACCTCTAGGTAAATGAGGTTAAATCATTACCACAATATTTATTTTTCAGTATTTTTACAATTAATTATTGAAATAAACCAAGTATAAATTATTATATAAAATTAATAATTATTATTCAAAATTTTTAATACATTTTATATTATTAAATTAATTTATGTGTTGTAATTTAATTAAAAATTAGATTTATATACGTGACAAACAATCCTTTTTCAAAAAAAATATTTCCACAAGTATAGAATGTTTTATCAACACAATTAAAATTTAAATTGATTGATGTAAAGACCCGTAAAATTCAAGGGAATTTTTTTTCTAATTTTCTTTGGCATTTTACAAAAACGCAGTTTCTGACAGTGCCTGATTCCGAGGCCCGGTGTGCCCGGAATCATTTTCCGAAGTTTGGCTCGGGTACGTTCAGTAAACGAACGAGCAGGTTTTCCTAACTTTTCAACCGGTGCTTGGAATTGAATTCCGAGGGCATCGATGGAATCGCAGCGCCAGTATTTGATTAGAAATGCCTTTTCCAGAGTTGTGTTTTCTTGGGTGTGGTTTTTAATTTTTGGGGTTAAGTTAAGAAATAAAATAAAAGTGGTGCAACACTTTATTTTATTTCACTTAAAGCCACTTTAAAGCTGCTTAAGCTAAGTTAAGTGGATAGGGTGGAATCCAAAATATCCTACCCACTTGGTAGGATATTTGTGAGGTGGGGCTCATATGAGCACCACCGTTTCTTTACTTCGAAGTAACGCACCCGCACCACCTTTTTATTGAAGTCAAACCTTACGTTTTTCTGTTTAAGAAACGCCTCATTAAATTGGGAGGTTAAATGGTTACAATTAATTAATTGAATTAATTGTTCGTTTCGTTTATTTTGAAATTAAAACGTGTAATCTGCGTTAATAAAATAAGATAACTCTTATTTTATTTCTGTTGGAACTTGTGGCGTGGAGAGGATTTGGAGGAAAGCGTTCTTCTTCGACGAAAAACGCGAAGAACACGAAGAACGTGAAGAACGCACTGATCTCCGACGAAGAACGCCAAACCCTCAGAGATCGACGACGCGATGACATGTACCGCGACGTCAACAACGCTTCTTCCACGACACTCCTTCCGCGACGTTTTGTCCGCGATGTCTTCTTCTGCGACGTCCCTTTCCGGAAAAAATCTCATTCGACGACAAGTCTTGAGGTAGGGAATTATGTTTGAGAATGATCTTATTCCCTTTATTCTTTCATTCTAAAGAAAACAAAGAACACTGATCAACTTATAATCTAGTTGATCCGTGAACATTTTCCTTACGGGTTGGGAATATTTTTTTGCGGGAAATTGTAGGGGTTGATTCTTTTAAATCTTTGTGATCTATACCTGCAGAGTATGATTAAATATTTGTTGTGAGACATTTCAAACCGCTAACACGGTGGGTGCGTACCAATGAACAAGTTCGAACCCACCGCCATTTTCTTTCCTGGTGTGTGGAACGACAGATGATGACAAAACAAGCTGCACGGGTGATGTGAGGTCCTCGCAGTGAAGGACAGGCCACGGGAGGGCCATTGGCGAAAGCAGCATGCAATTCCGACCACCGGAACTTGTCTGGTGGTCCGCGGAGCAACCCGCCCGCGCGCCGCGCTGGAAGGCGGCGACGCCCAGTACACCGCCGTGGAGAACAGCTGCGGCTGAAGCCGCGGTGGCAGGCCGGCCGACCCGCGACCGCGCAGGGCCGGCGAAGACGGGACACGGCACCCCGGCCGCGTCCGCTGGCAAGGGCGGCCCCACGCGAGGCCACGACTCATTCAAGGGGGCGGTGCCCCCCTTGCGCACCGTACGGGTCGGACGGGGGGGGGGGGGGGGGTTGGGCTGGGTCGGTCCGGGCCCAGACCCCCCGTTTCCAGAACCTTCTCGGTCTTCTACCCATATCATGGGCTTTGGGCCTCCAATCGATGCACCGTCAGCGGCGATACGATCCTTGGATCGAGACGGTCGTTTGGACATATCGCACTCAAGGTTTCAGAATATCTTGTGTTCGGACGGGTTGGTTCGTACACGAAACCAATTGGGCCCTTGGAGCGGAAACGCCCATAACATGAGCTCCAGATGTCTGATTGACGTGCCGTCGACTTTGATGGTTCTCTCTTAGTGAGACTGAACTTTTGGCTTATTCCGCCCGAGGTTTGGAGGCCGACGGAGTGCGGTCGGGTTAGTTCGCTCACGAAACCAACCGGGCCCCTGAAACGAAAAAGCCGATAACTCATAGACCAGTCATCTGTCTCGTTGAATTCCTCTTGAGGAGACGGAACATTTGGCATACTTCACCCGAGGATTGGATGCAGTTGGAGTATGGTCGTGTTGGATTGTACCCGAAATCCAACATGGCCCTTGGAACGAAAGAGCTGATATCTTTCAGAACGAACGTCCGTTTGACGAACCGTCAGCGGCGTTGGTGATAACGTTGAAAAACGGTCCGTATAATTATACCCTATGAGAGTTAGGGGTACAGTTGAGATATGGCTGGGTTGGTTCTCACACGAAATCAACCGGGACCCTCGGACAAAAATGTTATTAACTAACAGACAGGGCGTCTGATTGGCGCGCCGTTTGTAACATTGAGTCACCTATGACAAGGCAGTCCTTTGAGATACTTCTTCGTGGAACTTTGTGATACTTGTAGAATCGACCAGTAGCTCGTGGAGCGGACCCTCCCGGAGATGAGCACGCGGAGTACGGAGACCGTGAAGCCAGCTGAGACCTAACGACTACTTGACCGATTGACTCGGTGTGTTTCGGATATCCCAGTGGGGAGCGCTTGGTTGTAGCGGAAGACTCACGGTGGAGGAGCACTAGGTTGTAGTGGCAGGCCCACGGTACTCAACAGAAGGAGTACCTCTGGAGGCTATGAGGGGGAGCGCATGGTTGTAGCGGAAAACCCACGGTGGAGGAGCGCTTGGTTGTATCGGCAGACCCGCGGTTCTCAACAGAAGGAGTAACTCCTGAGGCTATGAGGGGGAGTGCTTGGTTGTAGCGGCAGACCCATAGTGGGAAGCACTTGGTTGTAGCAGCAGGCCCACAGTACACGACAGAAGAAGTATCTCAACAGTTTTAGGTTAGGGAGCAGTACCTCGTAGCCGTGATAGGACCACTGTGCACCCCAGAGAAGAGGTTCTTCAGTAGTTACAGTTTCGACAATGAAAATCCAGGTTTGAGTTGAGTCTTTTGACCTTTGTGTTTACCACATGATTGAGATTGTTCATATTATAACTTAGGTATATGTATGGGAATATACCTGGGTAGTGGTTATCCATTGATTTCATGATCTTGGTGTTTTCCTCATGATTGAGATGGGTTAATTGATAACTTAGGTATATGCATGGGCATATACCTAATTAGAGGTTATCTGTTGAGATCTTATTTGTGGTTATCCTTGTTGGTTTTAGTGAGACCATGAGGGTCTCGGGGTCCCTACTGAGTATCGTTATACTCACCCCTGCACGGGCTATATCCGCACCTCGTTGTGTTGGTTGCAGACGATGAGCAGTGCTGAAGGAGGCCGAGTGTTTGAGGACTGGACGATACCTGGAGGTGGACCACACAACGAGTCAGTACCCGGAGGTGGACCACACGACGAGTCAGTATCCGGAGGTGGATTTCATGGCGAGACGACACTCAGAGGAGGTTGATGGGCGAGAGCGTTGTGGAGGCTATCTGTACCTACCGTTCAGGTAGGATCCGAGGACGATGACCCAGGAGCTGCTTCCTTTCTTCTAGTTGTTGTCTTTTTCTATTGTACTTTTGTTCAGTTGTAGCTGTACTTTCAGTTGGGTTTGTGTTTTGGCCCATTTACTTTTCAGCACTTCTCTTTTTTTGTAAATAGTGTTTTACTTCCTCTTGTACTCGGTGGTGTTTTTTTGCATTTATAAAGGCAATGTCTTCCCATTTATCAGGATTTACGCCTTTGGTGCTAGTCGCCAGCCCCTGGCCTATTGAAGGCGGGCTTGGGGTAGTCACGTCATGGGCCCCGAGGATGGGGTCCTGACAATTGGTATCAGACGAGTCGGTTCTACCGCCGAACTTATAACTCTGAAATTTTCTTTCTGTGAAGCAATAGTGTTAAAGATACCGATTGTAGTCTTCAGTTTAGGGAGTCCGATGTTGGTGTGGGCGGCCGATGTATCCATACACTAGGACCCTGACAACTGATTTCCGACTTTGTGCACGAAAACACTTATTGCGTGTGTGTTTCCAGAAGTTTTATTTAAATATCAGCTCAAAATAGGTCAGCTCACCAGGTATAATCATTTTACCGTGTCACGTTGTTTCTTTCATGATGCCTTTTCACGGATGACCAGCTAGTGCCTAGAGGGATGTGTATACTGATAGCCTGCCGAGCGACAAGGCTTCGGTACAGGGCCCTCTTCAAGTCGAGGAACCAGCAGAGGCACCAGCGGTACTACCATACGTTGGGCCACCGATGCCACCAGCCCCCTCAGTAGGTGATGGACGCCACTTGAGCACGTTGCACGAGTTCCAGCGCCAGAGGCCACCCAGGTTCCAGGGGGAGATGGACCCGAAGGCGGTTGAGGATTGGAAGGAGGTTATGGTGAGAGTCTTCAGGCTAGTGGGGACGCCTACAGACTTCATGGTGATCTTTTCTTCCAGCCTTCTTCAGGTAGTAGCAGGTAGGTGGTGGAGGAACATGTTCCAGTTTTGTGAAGGGATGACCTTCACATGGGAAGACTTCGAGACCTTCTTCAGGGTGGAGTTTGTGCCAGTAGCTCTACACCCCGAGCGTGTACAAGAGATTCTGCCTTTGCCGCTGGGTTTTCGATCAGAAGCTGAGTCATCTGTGGGCAGTAGACAGATGATTCAGAGGTCCAAGAGGACCAGATCCAGTCGTACGAGGAGTAGGAAGTATTATGAATTCGGCAGGAAGGGTCACCTGGCACGTGACTGTCCGACTCCTCGTATAGTTGATCCACAGGCTTTGGAAGAGCCACCGAGGCAGAAGAAGCGGCAGGTGCTTGAGAAAAAGTCGAGCAGTGGACAAGGCAGTGGAGCTCTGGGAGCAGGTGAACAGGAGCGGAACTAGTGGATACGTTCCTTGTACTTCTAGTTCCATGTTGTTGATGTATTTGTGTCTTTTTACTATGAGATGCAATAATAAAAAAGACACTTATCTTTGTTTTCTTTCCCGTCCTTTTGTTTGGTTGATACTGAGTGGTCCTGGTTAAGATTGTTGACTTGACCATCACTTTCGAGATTTCTACTAGAGGAGACCCAGTGACCTCACATTGATGATGACAGTGTGACTCGACCCTTGGAGGCGAGAGTGACAGTTGGATCTCTTGGTATTTATGTCGAGGACTTACGACGTCATCCATGAATGAATGCATCTTTAATGTCAGGATTGACTATATTAGGCAATGATCATGTTTCATATAGGGGATGAGACCGAGTTTCTATTTTCGGAAAAAGATAAATTTTAGCAGCTCTTTCAGATCATAGGAATAGAAGGTGCATATCATCTAGGAGAGGATGAAGACTGCACAGTGTAGTAAGAAACAAGAAACTGGCACCAGTCTTAGAGACTCGGGTGTGTTAAATGTTTCAATAAGATGAAGCTTAAGGAGAGATGAGTCTATGAAGCAGCAGACGTGGAGGCAGAGCTAGGAGAGCAGCATATGGTGGTGTACGTTTTAACATACTACAACCACCCACCTTAGTTGTCCCCGCCAGGCTCAAGGAGCTGGAGGGCAGGGGAAGAGTGTAGCTGCTTTCAGTCAGGGAGAGTGACCCAATGGCTCTAATAATGATTCAAGGGATAGTCTGTATTAACTACTAGCTGGCGTAGTAACAGACATTGATATGAATCATTCCTTCCTTCCACGAATCTTGTCCCAGACCTAGAGTTTCCAGTAAGCCATAGACTTGACCCTCACGTCTGGAGATCCCTTGGTAGAAGACTCGATAATCACACTTACACCGACTATGTGGTCAGAACCTCGATGCGAGAGTTTCGGTTGGAATCTCTTGGTGGAAGCGTCGCGGCCTTACGACGTTGATTTGAGTAAGGACTGGGCAATCAAAGTTCATACAAAGATTGACGGTATTAGGAAAAAAAGGTTGTGGTTTAACTATGACTTCGGGATGGGTTTTCCTTTGTTGGAGAAAAGGAAACCCCAGATAGCACATGATAAACTCATGCACAGAAGGGTACGACCGATCACTCTTGAGTCGGTCAACCTTACCCTCGTGGCAGCAGTCGTTTTGAGTTTCAGTTCTAAAAGGAATTGGAGACCTCTAGAGTTTGAGGATGACGATCACATCTTTATATGGGTCTCACCTCGACGAGATTTACGGAGATGTGGCCAAGGTGGCACGTTATCTCCAAGGTTCAACAGACCATTCTATGTCCTTAGCTGGGTAGGTGAGGTGGTTTACCGCTTGACCCATCCAGCTCAGTTGCACCAGGTGCACGAAGACTTCCACATATCTCAACTGAGGAGATACGTGCATGATCCTTCACACTTCATCAACCTTGGGGAGATGGACTTTGGCGATGGGGTGACTTTCATGAAGGTTCCAGTGGGAATCAGGGATCGACAGGACCAGATCCTATGAGGATGGTTAATTCCTCGGGTGCGTTTTCACTGGCAGTATGGGAACCTCCAGGTGAGCACATGGGAGCAGAAGGATCAGATGCGTGCTCAATACCGTTTTTGTATCCCTAGTTTGTGTTAAAGCTTTACTAGGACGTAAAGCCCTAAGGTGGGAGTAATGTAAAGACCCATAAAATTCAAGGGAAGTTTTTTTTGTAATTTTCTTTAGGATTTTACAAGAACGCAGTTTCTGACTGCGCCTGATTCCGAGGCCCGGTGTGCCTGAAATCATTTTCCGAAGTTTGGCTCGGGTACGTTCAGTAAACGAATGAGTGAGTTTTTCTAACTTTTGAACCGGTGCTTGGAATCGAATTCCGAGGGCACCGATGGAATCGCAACACCAGTATTTTCTTAGAAACGCATTTTCTGGAGTTGCGTTTTCTCGGGTATGGTTTTTAATATTTGGGGTTAAGTTAAGAAATAAAATAAAAGTGGTGAAACACTTTATTTTATTTCACTTAAAGCCACTTTAAAGCCTCTTAAGCTATGTTAAGTAGATAGGGTGGAATCCAAAATATCTTACCCACTTGGTAGGATATTTTTAAGGTGGGGCCCGCACAAGCCCCACCATTTCCTTCATTCTAAGTAATGCACCCGCACCCCCTTTTTATGAATTCAAACCTTACGTTTTTCTGGTTAAGAAACGCCTCATTAAATTGGGAAGTTAAATCCTTACAATTAATTCATTGAATTAATTTTTCGTTTCATTTCTTTTGAAATTCAAAAGTTTCATTTGCATTAATAAAATAAGATAACTCTTATTTTATTTCTGTTGGAACTTGTTGAGTGGAGAGGATTTGGAGGAAAGCGTTCTTCTTCGACGAAGAACGCGAAGAACACGAAAAAAGCGAAGAACACACCGATCTTCGATGAAGAACGCCAAACCCTCGGAGATCGACGACGCGACATCGTGTACCGCGACGTCAATGACGCTTCTTCCGCGACACTCCTTCCGCAACATTTCTTCCACGACGTCTTCTTCCGTGATGTCCCTTTCCGCGAAAAATCTTGTTCGACGACAATGCTTGAGGTAGGGAATTATGTTTTTGAATGATCTTATTCCCTTGATTATTTCATTCTAAAGAAAACAAAGAACACAGATCAATATATTATGTAGTTGATCCGCGAACGTTTTCCTTGCGGGTTGAGAATAATTTGTTGCGGGAAATTGTAGGGGATGATTCTTTGAAATCTTTGCGATCTATACCCGGGACGTATGATTAAATATTTGTTGTGAGACTTTTAAAACCGCTAGAGTGGTGGGTGCGGTCCAACGAACAAGTCTGAACCCACCTACCTTTTCATTCTTGGTGTGCGAAATGGCGGACGACGACAAAATAAGCTGCACGGGTGATGTGAGGTCCTCGCAGTGAAGGACAGGCCCCAGGAGGGCCATTGGCGAAGGCGGCGTGCAATTCCGACCATCGGAACTCATCCAGTGGTCCACGGAGCAATATGCCGGCGCGCCGCGCCTGCACGGTGGCACCGGCGGCGGAAGGCGGCGGCTGCACCCCGGCCGTGTCCGCTGGAAAGTGCGGCACCACGTGGGGCCGCGACTCATTCACGGGGGCGACACCCCCCTTGCGCACCACTCGGCCGTTACGGCTGAGCCGCCTGGCGACCGGGCCGCGCCCACGCCGACCGGGCTGGGCCGTGCCCAAGCCGGGCCGGGTCGCGCCCAGGTCTGGACGGGCCGTGCCGGCTGGGCCGGGTCGCGCCATCTGGTTCGGGCCGACTCAGGGGGGGGGGGGGGGGGGGGGGTTGGACCCGGTCGGTCCGGGCCCAGACCCCCCGTTTCCGGACCCTTTTCAGTCTTTTCCCCATATCTTGGGCTGTGGGCCTCCGATCGACACACCGTCGGCGGAGATGCGATCCTTGGATTGAGATAGGAATTTCAAAAATCACAATCAATGTTTCGGAATACCTTGAGTTCGACCGGGTTGGTTCGTACACGAAACCAACCGGGCCCTCAGAGCGGAAACTCCCATAACATGAGCTCCAGATGTCCGATTGACGTGCCGTTGACATTGATGGTTTCCTCTTAGTGAGACGGAACTTTTGGCTTACTCTGCTCGAGGTTTGGATGTCGACAGAGTGCGGTCGGGTTGGTTCACTTACGAAACCAACCGGGCCCCAGAAACGAAAAAGCCAATAACTCACAGACCGGGCGTCCGATTGACATGCCGTCTGTCTCGTTAAATTACTTTTGAGGAGATGGAACTTTTGGCATACTTAACCCGTGGTTTGGATACAGTTGGAGTATGGCCGAGTTGGATTGTAACCGAAATCCAACCGAGCCCCTAGAACGGAAAAGATGATATCTTTCAGACCGGACGTCCGTTTGACGAACCGTCAGCGGCGTTGGTGATCATGTTGAGAAACTGTCCCTATGAGTATACCTTATGAGAGTTCTAGGTACAGTTGAGATACAGCCGGGTTGGTTTGCACACGAAACCAACGGGGCCCCTGGGATGAAAAGTCTATTAACTAACAGACGGGGCGTCCGATTGACGCGCCGTCTATTACGTTGAGACCCCTATGACGAGGCGGTACTTTGAGATACTTCTTAGTGGTATTTTGCGATACTTGTAGTATCGACCAGTAGCCCATGGAGCGGACCCTCCCGGAGACGAGCGTGCTGAGTAAGGAGACCCTGTAGCCGGCTGAGACATGACGACTGCTTGACCGATCGACTCGGTGTGTTTAGGATAGCCCAGTGGGGAGTGTTTGGTTGTAGCGGCAGACTCACGGTGGAGGAGCGCTTGGTTTTTGCGACAGACCCACGGTACTCAACATAAGGAGTACCTCCGGAGGCTATGAGGGGGTGTGCTTGGTTGTAGCGGTAGACCCATGGCGGAGGAGCGCTTGGTTGTAGTGGTAGACCCGCGGTAGTCAACATAAGGAGTACCTCTTGAGGCTATGAGGGGGAGCGCTTGGTTGTAGTGGCAGACCCATGGTGGGAAGTGCTTGGTTGTAGCAGTAGACCCACAGTACTCGACAGGAGGAGTACCTCAGTAGTCTTAGGTTAGTGAGCAGTACCTCGGAGTCATGACAGGACCACTGTTCACTCTAGATACGAGGCTCTTCAGCAGTTACGGTTTTGATAATGAAAATCCTAGTTTGAGCTGAGTATTTTGACCTTTGTTTTTACCTCATGATTGAGATGGGTCACTTGATAACTTAGTTATATGTATGGTCATATACTTGGGTAGTGGTTATCCTTTGATTTCATGATCTTGGTGTTTTCCTAATGATTGAGATGGGTTACATGATAACTTAGGTATATGCATGTGCGTATACCTAAGTAGAGTTTATCTATTGAGATCTTCTTTGTGGTTATCCTTGTTGGTTTTAGTGAGACCTTGAGGGTCTTGGGGTCCCTAATGAGTATCTTTATACTCAACCCTGCACGGGCTATACCCGCACCTCGTTGTGTTGGTTGCAGACGACGGGCAGTGCTGACGGAGGCCGAGTGTTCGAGGACTGGATGGTACCTAGAGGTGGACCACACGACGAGTCAGTACCTGGAGGTGGACCACACGACGAGTCAGTATCCGAAGGTGGACTTCATGGACAGACGACACTCGGAGGAGGTTGACGGGTGAGAGCGTTGTGGAGGCTATCTGTACCTACCCTTCAGGTAGGATCCGAGGACGACGACCCAGGAGCTGCTTCCTTTCTTCCAACTGTTGTCTTTTTCTGTTGTACTTTTTTTTTTCAGTTGTAGCTGTACTTTCAGTTGGGTTTGTATTCTGGCCCATTTACTTTTCAGCACTTCTCTTTTTTTGTACTTAGTGTTTTACTTACTCTTGTACTCTGTGGTGTTTGTTTGCTTTTATAAAGGCAATGCCTTCCCAGTTATCGGGATTTACGCCTTCGGTGCTAGTCGCCAGCCCCTGACCTATGGAAGGCGGGTTTGGGGTAGTCCCCGAACGGGCCCCGAGGACGGGTCATGACAATTAAAATAAAATAAATTTAATTAATCATGATATTTTGGAAGTAAATTTACTTTTAATTATTTAAGTAAATCGAAATTTTATGTTCATTATTCCATGAGTCATTTTTTAATATGAAATTTATCTTTCACACTTTTTATTGAAAATTTAATAAATTCATAAAATTCAAAAAAATTAAATATAAGATATCTATTTATTTCTTATTCAAAAAATCAAGTTAATTTTATCAATTAAATTTTATAAAATTGGATAGTTTTTTGAAGTATGTTTACATATCAAAACTAAACCTTGTTTTAGAAAAATATATTTTGAGAAATAAAAATGGATTTATTCATATCCAACACATATGATAATTAATATATTAGTTATAAAACATATCATAGAGTATATATTATATAAAGTTTATTATAATAATTCAAAAATTGTGAATAATTATAATTATTAAGATTAAAAAATGTTTCATGCATAATTTTTTTATAGAAACCTATTTTACATCTAAATCTTTATTATTTTCATTTCAATAAAATTTATATCAAATGAATTTATTTTATTCATGTGTAAAAAATATAATTTTTATAATTTATTAATTCATCATCACATGAACCAATTTAATGGGTAGTTTATAAAAATATTGTTTAAAAAATAATAATAATAATATATTTTGGTTTAAAAAACATATTGTTGCTTGAAAAAATGTTTTCAAGGGAAATAAATTTATATAATAAAATATCTCATAAGAGATCTTATTTTTACATTAATAATTTCAACATTTTGAGACACTTGAAACACATGTATAAATAAAACTCACCCATATAAGGGAACCAAAATTTTCCTGATCCTGATTTATATGAATCTCTATCATGAACATGATGGTTAGTTTTATCATCCATGTCTTTGGTTTCCTACATGGAACCCTAGTATGTGTCATCTTAGATGACCTTCATATTTCATTTTAATTATTTTAATGTGGTTATTTTAAATTTTCAATCCATTATGGAATTTAAATAAAACAGTTTTGAAATTTTAATCCATTACTTCTCTATATTGAGTTCAAATTGCAAGGATTCAATTATTTAAAGTGGGATTATATAACATCCAATGTTTTTAAAGGGAAACCCAATATTCAATAGTGTATATATTTTTCGACACTGTGCTTAAATGAAAAACACAGTATTTTTTTATATGGTAGTTATGTCATGGTCGCTAGAATTACAGGAATGAATAGTGTTAACTAAATTTTAAAAATATGGTATACCCATGTTTATATAATGATTCATTAGTTGCCTAATTAAAAATAAATGATAACAAATAAAATATAAAGTATTTGTTTTTATGAAAATCAATTTAAATGTGACTAAATGTGTAATTCCCCGACCCCAGATACCCAGAGTCGGTGCATTATTACATAACATTGGCATGATCACAAGAAAGATCAAGTCATGAAAGACCGATTAGTTTTGTAGCCTTGGAAATACTAGATAGAATCATAAATTTGTACATTACATCATAAAAAAGAAATCTTGTCTTCATATCCCCTCATACTATCCCTACAGGTAATTTATAAATTACTTCTTCATAATCCTAGGAAAAATAAAACATTGAAAGGGGTGAGCTCAGATGCTCAATAAGGATAACATTATAGCAGAAGCTTTCATAGATAAGCATAAACACTTAAGGCAATTTATAATCAAAACAAAAGCCTTTTAAACATGAACTTCAACGTGGTATGGAAAAAATAAAATGAAATAATGCCATTTACTTATTCACATGGATATTCTACTAATCGAATAATCACATGAAATATCAATAACCACTTTCATAATGATGGAATCCATAATTCCATACTATCATAACCACATAGCCAAGGCCTCGTGCCAAGACTACAAATAAGATTTTGCCAAGGCCTTGTGCCAAGACGCTAGTTTGTATCATGAGACCTACCGATGCATCGTGGAGCTATAGCGGGCACCACCCGTCACTTATTAAGTCCAATGCATTCCTCATATGAACAGTTTTAAACATAACATAAACATTCGTATTAAAACTAGCATACAAAATGTCAATACTTTAACCACAAACCATGAATGGTATAAAAATAGCACATCCACAGTCAAACATAACTCATTTGATTCAACATGGAAGATTGTATTGTATCACATTAGCCTCAATCAAGAATAATGAATGACGTTGACATAGATGAAAATAATCATCAAAACTATTTGAGATAAATATTACCCTTTTTCTTGAAATCATTTAAAAGTCACACTATTTTTCAAGAAGCCACTTAAAAATTGATTTTTGAATCAAAGTGTCCAATACCACTTTGAAACATTCAAAAGGAGTTTTAATTTTAAAACTTCAATGTCTATATAAATAAATCCTTAAAACCATTTTTTAAAACATGGACATTAATGAGCAAGATGTATAAGAATAGGTCTTTAAAACATTTAAAAATTGTATTTTAGTTAGAGTTTCTAACCAAAAGAGAGACACTTGAATACAAATAATTGATGTAATTAAAAAATTGTAATATCATAAGAATAAAGGGGTTCATGATATACTATGTCAAAGTACATTATATACACCACATAAAAGTGATTTGGTATATAACAACAATGAAGTCTCAATGGAATGTAAATTGAGATGAAATCTCTCATAAAGGCTGTATCCTTAGGTTAAGTATAAATCAACGAAATAATTATGTGTGACAAATATAAATACACTAAATATGATTGGATACTCAGTTTAAAACAATAAAAGGACATTCACACATATTCTTGTAAAAACAACACCAATGAATTGGATGTTTATCTCAACAAATCGAGATTGAGTAAAAATTACTCTTATCAAGTTCATACCGATGACCTAATAATTTATCAATCGAGTGATTATGTGTATAAAAAGTATATCCATATAAATGGGAGTGGAATTTATGACATAATCAAATTAATAGTGATTCGACACATAATCTTGGAGTAAAATAATCAGTGAAGTATGCGTAAAGCCGAATAAGTGGAAATTGAAATTTCAAATTCCCTTATTGATTTGGTAACATAAAAAACATACACCCATGAAATAAGGATCATAAAATGATGATGTAAATATACATGAATTAAAGTATATTACACAATGAATACAATCATGGGCAGTACACACACCACATGCAATAAATAAGTGGTGAACAATGGAATTCTCACGGAATTAAAAGTGAGATAAGAAACCCCTTACCTTGTACTTTTCCTTTTTTGGGGGTAGGTTAACCTCCTGTATAATGTTTAAATAATTGTTATTAAATTATTCATGAATCATATACATTAATATGATATCATATATGATCTTTTAACATTTCTTTGTTAATGATATCATAGAATTATCGTCGTTCCGGGTGTTAACTTACTCATTTTATTTTATATGTTTTGTTACATAAGACATGTTTGTCATGGATAGGTTGTATCTTATTCATATCCATAATGATTTAAATTTCTTTAAAATTATTTTTAAATCATCAAATAATAATTATACTTGAATGGATATGATGGAGAATGAATCTCATCGCGTTCGTGGAGACGGTAGTCCGTAAGTACGCACAAGTGACAATATCATTCTTTTGATATTAAAATAATATATAATTGGATGGTATATCATATATAAAGAATCATTATCATGTTATATTTGTTATTTAAATGAGTTACACATCATTATTATACCCACCCAAATAATAATATATTGAAAAACAATTACACCACGACGTGGAGACGGTAAGCCGTACGTACGCACGTATGGTGACATGTTATTCAAAGGGTGGATAGAATACTAAATATGGTTGTACGATATTTATAATAACATCATAGTATATATAATATACTGGATTTTTTATTTTACAATGGTAATAACAAAGAAAGATGAAGTGTTAGAAGAATGGAACTTGAAAAGGGGTGGTGAAAACATTACCTCTTCTTCGGGTTCTTCCTTTTGATTTGTTCAAAAGGGCTCCATAGGTTGGCATTCTGATCAAACTAAGGCCTCCAGGTTGTAGTGAGGGAAGTTGAGAGAGTATTTGGGCAGGGTTTGGCCGAACCAAAAGGCTTTTAAGGTGTGGAGAAATGAGAAGGAGGAGTGCCCTTTTATAAGAGGGGTGAGGGGAACCTTTGGAAAAGCTAGAAATATTAATTTATAATAAATTCATATTCGGTTTCTAATGGCTCCAAAGTTTATTATTCAAAGGTTAAGGTGGGGATAGGTCGAAAAACATTCAACAAATAAAATTTAGACAGGTTTGGGTTACTATATTAACCTTATATCTTAGTTTTAACTCTTAGTTAATTAGTTTGACATTTACCATGTCACTTTGTATTTTTATATTATATATTTAATAAACTTACTATATACATCCAAGAGACCCTACAAGTGGTTCATTAATGATATACCTATCATTATATAAGTCTCTTGGCCGAACCTTAGATTTTTAGGAATTTAATATCAATTAATATTATAATATTTGTTTTAAAAACTCTTTTATGTCAATTTTGACACTATTCAATAATTTATTTTTTTGAAACTGATAACAGAATGATTACTTCTAAAAAAGTAAATTAAATCAATCTTAATATGTCATATTATCCTATAAAATTAGTTTAATTCATTAAAAGTCTTAAATTATATTTATTTGGGTATTTATAATATCAATTATTGTAATTTTTTACTATTATGGTAATTACTACATCATCATTGTGTCATAAATATATTAAATTATTTAATGTCTAAAAATTATAAATAAAATATAATTATGTAGTAAAACTTATTATATTTCTAATTAAAATTTAAAATCGAATTTATCTTATGTATAAACTTATATTTAAAATGTTTTAGTAAATAAACTATGATTTTAACTCTTTTAACTCTTCCTTGAATTGAATTATAATAAATGTCCTAATCTAATCCAAGTGGACCTAAATGATAATATTTTATTCCTAAGGTTGTTTTTGGTCGAGATACACTTGTCCAATAGAATTATGACATGTGTTAGGGTAATATTAATATCATTTTTACCCTTAATTACCCTATTTACTTTTAACTGTGGTAAATAAATGTAAAAAGTTACTATTCACCAAAAATTAGTTTACTCTCATTGAACCACATTTTACTTCTTGATATTAATCGTGTCTCTCGAATTATCGAAATTCTATTCACAGAAGCGGTAAAATTATATTTTATGAAAAATTCAGTTTTTTTAACTACTACATAGTAGTTTCACTATTCATCAAAAATTGAAGTTTTTTTGAACAATGCCAAAATTTCACCCTAAGCTATAATTGATATTCCGAATTCAAAAATGATTTCTAGTTTAAAAAATTCTAAACATATAAGTTTCTTTAATTAATTTTATAATTAATTCCCGTTGTCACAACAAATAGCGTGTTTCTAAGAAACAATATATATCAAAAGATTGACAATTGTTTAGGTCAAATTTCAAAGTGAACTTAATTCTAATGAACACCAGTGGATAAAATGGTAAAAATATATTTTAATTATACATTAAAACCACTCAATAATATAATTTATCATTATAAATTATTTTGATTTAAATAGTTGTTTTTAATTAAAATTTAGTAATTTTCAGTATTCATCAAAATATAAGTGTTATTCGAAAAGTTCCAAAATTTCCCCATAGGATAAATTTGATATTCCCAATCCAAAAATGAAGTCCATTTTGAGAGATAGAATTTATAAAATTTTAAAAATTATGTATTACTATTCATAACGGCTAGTTTGATTGGTTGTGGTGTGTTAGAATCTCGAAGTTATGTACAATGCACGCCATTGCATTATTCGAAGGGAAATGTACCATGGAAGCATGAGGTGTTACATTCTCCCCTCCTTCAATAAATTTCATTCTTGCAATTTTTAAAATTGTGCTTTGGAATTTAATGGAAAGTCCCACATCAGAAAAAGAGTAAATAAAACTATCACTTTAAAAGAAAGAAAGAGAGGTATAATGGTCAACCAAGATAACCCATACTCGGATTCCATGTAGGAAAACATGGATATGGATGATAAACTAAGTGTCAAGTTCTGATGGAGAGGGATATAAATCATGATCAGGATAATGTTAACAATAAGAAAACCACAAACTTGTGTTTGGACAAACAACCATTATTCTCCTAGTTGGAAAGTAGACAGACAACATTTTTTTTGTTTTAAGTTACATTACATAAGGATGAGGACTTTATTTATGATATTACCAAATAATATAAAGATATATACGTACATTTTAAGTAGAGTTTTGTTCTTTAATAAATTTCCACCACAAACTAATTTTTTTAAACGATGAGTATTCAATAAGACTTGGTCACACTGGATGAGATAGAATAAAAATCTATAGAATCACATGATCCATGCATGATGAACTATATATTTACATTGTCTTTAGAGATTAATCAAAACCAAAATGGTTAGTACAAGATATAATGATCCCCCAAAAGGATATTCCTTGAGAGAAATAAACACTAATCTTAATTTCCAAAATTAAACAAACAATACCCCAAAGTTAAATAAATACCATTCAATAATAAATTTTCCTTAAAATCCTTTAATATAATCAAAACTAATATTGAAAACCAAAACTTATTAAGAATGTAGTCTTCCACGTTAAATTGTATCTCCAAATGACATTAATTAATCTTAAAGTCACATAATTAAAAGTAATTAACCTAATCATTTCCATAAATAACCCAAATCATTATAAATACACAATAAAAACATAGATAAAAATACACCATTACTCCCCAAATGAAATCCCATACTACTCAATTTTCCTTTGGCATATAATGTTCTCAACAAAGTGAACAACTTCCAAAATAACATTTATCACTTAATCAGCAAATCATTTTCCTATACTAAGGGTATTCATTTGATTAGACATAAGATCCCAAATCAAATTATTATTGATCAATAAAATCGTTTAACTAAAAATAATAGTCACACTAACCAGGGACTTCACGTAGTCCAGTGGTAGGAAATAAATCTCAAACGCACTTTGGTTGTGGGTTCGATTCCCACAGCTTTGTCCGACACGACAATTTTCACACGGTCTACGTATTGTCCTTTTTCAAAAACTATATTTTATAACATTACCAAAATGAGATAAATTCCTCAAAATAACCATAAAATAATTTAACCACAAATGTTATCTCATACCTTGCATTTTCATCCCAAATTATAATAATTTGTAATTCCCTCAAACCCAATGATCATATAAAACCAAATGGTTATTTATAACTATATCCACAAGAGAAAAGATAATTCTTCCATAAATATCATTCTCACGTGGAAAACGTTAGGGTTACAAATACGAGATAAAATTATTCCAAGGTAAACACTTCAACATGGAAAACTAATAATTTTTAAACATTTATCCACACATTTATTTCCACATAGCTTCATCTCTGACCAAGAAAATATCTTATAGAATAGGACATTCACTCGGGTAATGGCCAGGTCCCCTACATTTATGGTAAATGACTGTAAATGGATTCTTGGGACCATTTTTATCTTATTCCATAGTACTCTTCATTTTTCATCGGCAATTCTTCACTTTATGTCCTTCCTTCCTACACGTAAAACATTTCTTTATACCATTGAGACACTTTCCTGGGTGTCTCCTTCCACATTTCCTGCATGATGGAAATTGAGGATTTCTTTCTACATGGTATCCACTACTGGAGATCTTATCATTCATCACCTTTCTCTTCTTTTTTGAGTCTGGTAATTGGTTAATATATATATTGTTGATCATATTTTTGGAAAATTGATTTTTCATAAAGACGATATCTTTTACACCTATCAACATTCCATCTTGTTGCTCATTTCCACCATTGTTCCCACCTTGTACATAATTCTCAAATTCACTATGAATTCCTTGGAATCCAGCCATTGACTAAAACCATAAAGCATTGTGTGAGTAATAGTAGTCATACAATCATTTAGAGATTAACATGTCACCATATTCTCAATTTGAAACACATTAGGATTAACCAAGGTCATTTACTATCATATTATATATATAATACTTTAAATCGGTTTGTAAAGAAAATGTAAATTATCCTAAGTATATCCCCCGGGAGTGTCGTAACCAAGAGTGCAGCAAGGCCCGTTGTCGTGCACCAGTTTCCGTTCGAGTCTAGATAAAAGCGGTGTTTTCGGGTTTTACCCCTAGGTACATCTGTGCCAGAGCCGCCTCTACCTGCTCGTATCCAAATAGGGATGTATTGCTCGGAAAACTCACAAAATCTCTACAATACCAAAATTCTAGGAAGTTCTTCTATTCTAATCCTCAAAGTTCATCTTTGGTCTACGTGATCTAATCCGAGTTTATCTAAATCTAGCTTCCAAGGTTTGTACTAACCTTTCTCTGATACTAATTGTAACGCCCCGACCCCAGATACCTAGAGTCGGTGCATTATTACATAACATTGGCATGATCAGAAGAATGATCAAGTCTCGAAAGACCGATTAGTTCAGTAGCCTTGGAAACACCAGATACAATCATAAAGTTTTACATTACATCATAAAAAACATCTTGTCTTCATATCCCCTTATACTATCCCTGCAGGTCATTTATAAATTACTTCTTCATAATCCTAGGAAAAATAAAACATTGAAAGGGGTGAGCTCAGATGCTCAATAAGGATAACATTATAGAAGAAGATTTCATAGATAAGAATAAACACGTAAGGTAATTTATTATTAAAACAAAAGCCTTTTAAACATGAACTTCAACATAGTATGGCAAAAATAAAATGAAATAATGCCATTTACTTATTCACATGGATATTATACTAATCGAAAATCACATGAAATATCAATAACCACTTTCATAATGATGGAATGCATAATGACAGACTATCATAACCACATATCCAAGGCCTCGTGCCAAGACTACAAATAAGATTTTGCCAAGGACTTGTGCCAGGATGCTAGTTTGTCTCATTAGACCTACTGATGCATCGAGGAGCTATAGAGGGCTCCACCCGTCACTTATTAAGTCCAATGAATTCCTCATATGAAGAGGTTTAAACATAACATAAAAATTCATATTAAAACTAGCATACAAAATGTCAATACTTTTACCACAAACCATGAATGGTATAAAAATAGCACATCCACAGTCAAAGATAACTCATTCGATTCAATATCGAAGATTGTATTGTATCACATTAACCTCAATCAAGAATAATTAAGGATGTTGACATAGATGAATATAATAATCAAAACTATTTGAGAGAAATATCACCCTTTTTCTTGAAATCATTTATAAGTCACACTATTTGTTAAGAAGCCGTTTAAAAATTGATTTTTGAATCAATGTGTCCCATACCACTTTGAAAATTTCAAAAGGAGTTTTAATTTCAAAACATTAATGTCCATATAAATAAATCCTTAAAACCATTTTTTAAAACATGGACATTAATGATCAAGATTTATAAGAATAGGTCTTTAAAACATTTAAAAATGGTATTTTAGTTAAAGTTTCTAACCAAAAGGGAGACACTTGAATACAAATACTTTAGTTAATTAAAACATTTTAATATCATGAGAATAAAGGGATTCATGATATACTATGTCAAAGTACATTATATACACCACATAAAAGTGATTTGGTGTATAACAACAAAGAAGTCTCAATGGAACGTAAATTTAGATGAAATCTCTCATAAAGGCTGTATCCTTAGGTTAAGGATAAATCAATGACATAATTATGTGTGAAAAATATAAATACACTAAATATTATTGGATATTTAGTGTAAAACAATCAAAGGACATTCACACATAATCTTGTAAAAACAACACCAATGAATTGGATGTTTATCTCAACAAATCGAGATTGAGTAAAAATTACTCTTATCAAGTTCATACCGATGACCTGATAATTTATCAATGGATTGATTATGTGTATCAAAAGTATATCCACAGAAAGGGGAGTGGAATTTATGACATCATCAAATTAATAGTGATTCTACACGTAATCTTGGAGTAAAATAATCAATGAAGTATGCGTAAAGCCGAATGAGTGGAAATTGAAATTTCAAATTCCCTTATTGATTTGGTAACATAAAAAACATACACCCATGAAATAAGGATCATAAAATGATGATGTAAATATACATGAATTAAATTATATTACACAATGAATACAATCATGGGAAGTACACACACCACGTGCAATAAATAAGTGGTGAACAATGGAATTCTCACGGAATTAAAAGTGAGATAAGAAACCCCTTACCTTGTACTTTTCCTTGGTTGGGGGTAGGTCAACCTCCTGTATAATGTTTAAATAATTTTTATTAAATTATTCATGAATCATATATATTAATATTATATCATATATGATCTTTTAACATTGCTTTGTTAATAATATCTTAGAATTATCGTCGTTTCGGGTGTTAACTTACTCGTTTTCTTTTATATGTTTTGTTACGTAATCCATGTTTTTCATGGATAGGTTGTATCTTATTCATATCCAAAATGATATAAAGTTCTTAAACATTATTTTTAAATCATCATGTGATAATTATACTTGAATGGATATGATGGAGAATGAATCTCATCGCGTTCGTGGAGACGGTAGTCCGTACGTACGCACGAGCGACAATATCATTCTTTTGATATTAAAATAATATATAATTGGATGTTATATCATATATACAGAATCATTATCATGTTATATTTCTTATTTAAATGAGTTACACATCATTATTATACCCACCCAAATAATAATATATTGAATAACAATTACACCACAACGTGGAGACGGTAAGCCGTACATACGCACGTATGGTGACATGTTATTCAAAAGGTGGATAGAATATTGTATATGGTTGTAACATATTTATAATAACATCACATTATATATAAGATACTTGAGTTATTATTTTATAATGGTAATAAAAAATAAAGAAGAAGTGGAAGAATAAAGGAACTTGAAATGGGGTGGTGAAAACATTACCTCTTTTTCGGGTTCTTCCTTTTGATTTGATCAAAAGGGATCCTTAGGTTGTCTTTCTGATCAAACTAAGGCCTCTAGGTTGAAGTGAGAGAAGTTGAGAGAGTATTTGGGCAGTGGTTGGCCGATCCAAAAGGATTTTAAGGTGTGATGAAATGAGAAGGATGAGTGCCCTTTTATAAGAGGGGTGAGGGCACCTTTGAAAAAGCTAGAAATATTATTTTATAATAAATTTATATTCGGTTTATAATGGCTCCAACGTTGATTATTCAAAGGTTAAGGTGGGGATAGGTCGAAAACCATTCAACCAATAAAATTTAGACAGGTTTGTGTTACTATATTACCCTTATATTTTAGTTTTAACTCTTAGTTAATTAGTTTGACATTTACCATGTCACTTTGTATTTTTATATTATATAGTTAATAAACTTACTATATACATCCAAGAGACCCCCATGTGGTCCATTAATGATATAAATATCATCATATAAGTCTCTTGGCCAAACCTTAGATTTTTAGGAATTTAATATCAATTAATAATATAATATTTGTTTTAAAAACTCTTTTATGTCAATTTTGACACTATTCAATAGTTGATTTTTTTGAAACTCATAAAAGAATGATTACTTCGAACAAAGTCAATTATATCAATCTGAATATTTCATATTATCCTTGAAAATTAGTTTAATTCATTAAATGTGTTAAATTATATTTATTTGGGTATTTATAATATCAATTATTTTCATTTTTCACTATTATAGTTATTACTGCATCATCAGTGTGTCATAAATATATTAAATTATATAATGTCTAAAAATTATAAATAAAATATAATTATGTAGGAAATCGTATTATCTTACTAATGAATATTTACAATCGAATTTATCTTATGTATAAAACTATATTAAAAATGTTTTAGTAAATAAACATTGATTTTAACTCTTTTAACTCTTCTTTGAATTAAATAATAATATATGTCCTAATCTAATCCAAGTGGACCTAAATGATAATATTTTATTCCTAAGGTTGTTTTTGGTCGAGATAAACTTGTCCAATAGAATTATGTCATGTGTTACGGTAATATTAATATCATTTTTACCCTTAATTACCCTATTTACTTTTAACCGTGGTAAATAAAAGTAAAAAGTTACTATTCACCAAAAATTATTTTCATCTCATTGAACCACATTTACTTCTTGATATTAACCATGCCTCTTGGATTTTTGAAATTCCATTCACAGAAGCAGTAAAATTAAGTTTTATGAAAAATTCAGTTTCTTAACTACCACTTAGTAGTTTCACTATTCATCAAAAATTGATGTTTTTCAGAACAATGCCAAAATTTCACCCTAAGCTATAATTCATATTCCGAATTCAAAAATGATGTCTGTTTTACAAAATTCTAAAAATAGAAGTTTCATTAATTAATTTTATAATTAATTCCCATTGTCACAACAAATAGCGTGTTTTTAAGAAACAATATATATCAAATGATTGACAATTGTTTAGGTCCAATTTCAAAGTGAAATTAATTCTAATGAACACCACTGGATAAAATGGTAAAAATATATTATAATTATACATTAAAACCACTCAATAATACAATTTATCATCATAAATTATTTTTATTTAAAAAGTTGTTTTTAATTAAAATTTAGTAATTTTCACTATTCATCAAAATATAAGTGTTATCTGAAAAGTTCCAAAATTTTCCCCTAGGATAAATTCGATATTCTGAATCCAAAAATGAATTCCATTTTGAGAGATAAAATTTACAAAATTTCAAAAAGTAGGTATTACTATTAATAACGGCTAGTTTGATTGGTTGTGGTGTGTTGGAATCTCGAAGTTGTGTATAATGCACACCATTGCATTATTCAATGGGAAACGTATCGTTGAAGCTTGGGGTGTTACAAAATGTGCTTCTAAAATAATCAAATAAAACTTTTTGGATTATATTAATGAAATATAAATTTTATATATTGTTAAAAAAATATTCGTTATTTTCTTGGAACTATATATGAACAAATATAATTTTACCGATAGAAAGAGCATTTTTGAAAAAATGTAGTGTTTCTGACTTTTGATGGAGCACCGATTTTAATTATAGCTTTTGACTCTATTATATATTATATTTTTCAAAATAAACTTAATTTTTTAATTTGTAATATGAAAATAAGTGTAGGGTGGGTATTGTTTATCTTTCTGAATTGCTTAAGTTTTTGTCGAATTGTGAAAAATGTCTCATTTTAGTTAAAATATATTTTTATTGTAAATAATTATTATGATTTAAACTGATTTTTATGCTCAAAATAGTTCAATTATAAATTTAATAATTGAATTTATGTCATTGGAAATAAATTATATTGAAATTATATATAAAAACATATTGGTATTTTGGATGTCTCCTTTACCCACATTCTTTCCACATCTTCGAGATTAGTTTTAAACCTAATTTGTCCACATTAGCGAATTGGATTTTGAATAAAGTAAATACGTTTTTTCAATGAGTATGATAATATTTATCAAATAAGATCAACCTTATTTTTGGTTAATAATAACATTAGTATTTTATTTACACCTATTAATGTTAAATCAGGGGTTTAAAGGTAAAAATAATATTACAATAATATAAAATTTTCGTGATAGTTTTCCTAAATTCAATGGATATGTGATTTTCGGCCAAAATAATCATTAGGCTGAAATTATTTAATTTTTTTACACCTGGGAAATAATATGACATTTATTATATTTTATTCAAAGATAAATTAAAATTTTCATACTCATATTTTAATAAAGTAATCCATTTTTAATATTGTGTTATATAGAAGATAAATTAGATAATAAATAGTCATCAAAAAGATAAAATATTCACAAACATACCGATAATTTATTAATAATTTTTATATATTAAAAAATTTAATTTAATTTTGACACACTGATGATGTAGTTATAGATTTATTAAAGGAAGTATCAAATAAATCATATTGAATATATTAAAATAAAAATAATCTGAAAAATTTTATGTTATAAATGAATTATATAGATGACTATAACATGTATAGGATGCATAAATGTAGTTTTTTACAGAATCATATTGTTATTTTTTTTATTAAAACATTCTAAAAATGAATAATGTGTGAATTGTCATAATTCATATCATAAAATATCAAATATTCAATTAAATGATATAAAATTTCAAAATATATATGCTTCGGACAAATACTTGGGAAAATAGATATAATTTCACCGATGAATCATTTATGGGTTTTTCATAATGTTATAATGATTATATAAACACTCAAAATAAATATTAGATGATATCATGGTATGAATAAAAAAGGATTAATAAGAATTTAAACAAGATGATAATGTTTAAAATAAAATAAATACATGTATAAAAATTATTGAATGATATTATTACGAAAAATAATCATCATAAATTATAAATTTAACAATTTAGAACCATTTATAATAGAAAAATATTTTCAATTAATTTAATAATTTATGATTTTCCAATGGTGCCCCTCACCTCTCCCATAAAACGATACCTATTATTCTATATTGTATTTATTTTAAAAACATTTTTTTGGATAATATCTATCCAAAACTCTTACTAGAATTCCTATCCACATAGTAGAGGAATCATTTTAGGTAGAACACCCTCATTATAGTGGTTACGGTGTTAAGAAAATATATTATCTGAAGGAAAACTAATGCTTTTATTTATGTATTCCTATTTTAATTCCTCTTGCACTTTATTTTGATATTCATAAACCATATTGATATAATAAATCCAATATCCATAATATACTTATATTTTTAAATGTTTATAAAATAACCAAATTTCATCTCCAATTCCATCAAATGGTAAATTAATTAATCATTCTTGTATACTTGTGAGCTTTGACCTCCATAAACTGATATAATTATTTTTCCATAACCCTCTCTCATGACAGGTTATAATGATGAAATTAATGTTCATACATGATATTCCTAACATATTAACCATTATAAGATAAAAATATATCAATTATATTCTTTATTTCCATGCATATATAAATGATAACATCGTTTGTGCATATGTGTGAACTATCACCTCCCCGAAGCGATGTTATTCATTTTTATTCATTACATCACTTCTATGATATATATATGAATATATAAATGATTAATATTATTTTAATGATATTATTATAATTATGAAAAGGTAAAATTACAATTAACATCTTTCCGGAATGATCACTGAACAATAGAAATGTTACTCATGCGGATGTATGATCTACCTTCTCCATGATTATAACATTGTTCATTTTTCATAACTATACATAAATGGTTTAATTTAAATGTATAATTGATGTGTAAAATTCATAATTATATCATTGATTTAATTCCAGAGTTAATTGAATCATAACCATATGAACGTTTTCCATCATACCATGTTCATTTTGACCCATGTACTAAATATCGATAAAACATCCCATATGAATTTAATTTATTATATAATTGTTATAACATGGTAATAAGTTATATAAAATGAATTATAAAGAGTAAAATGTCTCAAAAAAAGAAAATTATTAAAAAATGGTTAGTATTTATTAATATAACGAATATATGTGATGAATTGGACTCTAGGTAAGGTTCACTACCTCAATATCCTTTCATTAATGCATATTGTGATGTTATACACAACATTATTTTATAAGGTGTATAATATACCTTATTTAATTTTAATTTCATTCCAATTATTTCCAAATGAATATTTTTATATAAATATTTTTACTTTATTAAACTACATAGGGAATTTTTTTCATGTATACAGTGACAATAAATTTTCCACTACCACGACCTTTTTTGGATATTTTTATTCCTTTAAAAGCTATAACATCTTTAAAATAATACAAATATAATTTTCACCTTTCATGTATTTTGGAATTATGGTTTTTCAAATGGATTTATTATATCAACATATTAAAATTATATCTTGTGATTGCAAAGTGGAAATGTTATTTTTCTATTATACTTGTTTTATGTGTTATGATTCAGTTATGGTTCTCAGAAATTGTTACCTATACAGGCGGTTTCATGATAAAATGAGGGTGGGTGATCACGTGATAGATATAAAATTAATTTGGGTAAAGCAACATAGTTAATTAGTATGGTTCCGCTTAATAGAATTAGGTAATATACTATGATGGTAATTACTAATGTTACAATATAGGTTAATAATTGTATAGATACATAAGTTACAATGTATGAATGATATGGATACCACAAGTTAACTTTATGATTTTTCATTTCTATAGAGATTTATTAGAATCATATCATTTCAATAGGTAAGGTAAAGAGTTTTTGTTTATGTTTGAAATGCATAATTGTTTTAAAATATTTTCATGGGTTTACAAGTATTCACTGACTAACATTTTCTTTCCTTATTTAATATCCCATAATAATCTTGTTGTGCTCATCCCATGTTTCAAAATGTATATTAAATTTCTTATTATTATTAAGGACAAAGAGGATATCATCAAAAATGGTTCAATGATGTTCCTTCGAAAAGAAGTCTTGTTTTTAAAGGGTTTCCTTTGGTTGAAAAAATGGGTACTGGGTACAAGTGTCCACATGTAATGTATGGGTAAATATTGCAATATATTTTCTTAATTCTATAAATTTCTAGACTAAAAAGATCCTTGATTTTGAATTCCTGTAAAAACCCACTAGAACAAGTTGTGTTCATGGTCATTCCTTAACGTTGATGTTCATAACACCATAAAAAATAGAACAGAAATTAAAATATAACTTGATATTCTAATAAGGATAAATTAAATCAACTCTAAGAGGATCATGACAGAATCTTCCATATCACACATTACCAAATAATGACAAAAAGATTCCATGGTTTCTCCTACCTTGAAATTCTAAAAATACCACAATTCAAAAACTGTACAATAAGGAAGCTCTAAAAAATATTATCATGTAGTAGGATAAAACAATTACTATCCAATAATAATGTATAAATTCATAATTCAATCCAAAAACTATCTTTATCATTGTATTTTCTATTACTTTTTGGTAATTATAGGTTTCACTCATCTTCTCCAACAACATCACAACCTCAAGACAATTTCAACCATCACGAAATGATGTAAATGTTGGTTCAGAATAATTTTAAGAAAATATCAAGACTCTAATCCCATCTCCTCCATGCAACTTTTTTTTATAATGGGAGGTGGTGAGAATGCACTAAAATATAATTTACTTCTTCAAATATGTTGTTCATATTCCCAATTATGGAACTAAACATATAGATATTAATAGTGGGATCTTATGGAAATTTATAATAAAAATTATTAAGTTCACCAAAACTAGCTCACCACATAGTCCAATGATATTCCTTATCAACATGGGTTGGCTATATGATATGGGTATGAAATATTATAATTTTTTGAATGGTTTCACATTTATAATCTTACCACCATTTCAAATTTTTTCCACCGATAATCCATTATGACCCATCCATATGTTGGATGCCTATAACATAAAATGATTACTATCAACACATAATGATATTATAATAGATTTCAGAAATAATAATTAAAAAACAAAATCTCAAAAATAATATAGTATAATTATAAATAAATTATTAAAAAATATTCATATATGAAATAACAGAAAATAAGGAGAATACTATAGATGATGCAACAAAATAACCTAAAGTCTCACTGAGGATTTCAAATTCTCCAAAAGAACCCACCCATCCTATGATAGTTGATAACCACTAGTAACATACTCATAAAAAATTATGATCATCATGGGTATTCACTGTGAAAATGGGGCTCCTAGATATATATGTATCATTAAATACAGGTCTTTTTACACATAATGAAATTAGTTGAGAATAGGGACATGATCCTAGTTGGATACCACAGTGAATACATATGATGATGATATCCTTAAAAACAATTATTCTATGTTTGAGACCAATAATTAAAATATATTTTCTTATTTTAATTTTTTTAAATATATTTTTCAATTAAATAGATCTAATAACATAAATAAAATTAAAAGAGCCAAAAATAAAAGAGATAAAATAAGGCATGAATAACACAAATATCTAATAATTAAATTGTCCTTATATAGTTACACATCTTTATAGAAACATATATATAACATCCCAATCATACATTAAGAATAATTTTAGAGATCAAAAATATATTTTTCTATTTTACTATTATATTCCTATGGGACATTAGCCAATATATGTGATCATACGAATTTAAGGAAACTTGACCCCCTTAAAGAATCCTGAAACCACCCCTTTCAATTATCATTACAAAATATTGAGTATTTTTTATCATGTATCCTGTATCCCCATGGATATAATTATGAAATCTGTAAAGACCCGTAAAATTCAAGGGAAATTTTTTTCTTAATTTTCTTTGGAATTTTACAAGGGCGCGGTTTCGGACGGCACCTGATTCCGAGGCCCGGAGTGCCCGGAATCATTTTCCGAAGTTTGGCTCGGGTACGTTCAGTGAACGAACGAGCGGGAATTCCTAACTTTTGATCCGGTGCTCAGAATTGAAATCCGAGGGCACCGATGAACTCGCAGTGCCGATATTCGCTTAAAGAGACCTTTTCGGAAGTTGCATTTGTTGCAGGATGAAAGTTAGTTTTTGGGAGAATTATAAAAAGTTGAATAAAAAATGTGTGTATTCTTTTTTTTTTACTTTTGTAGGTTAACTCCTCTCAAAGGGAGTTAGGGGTGGGACCCACACCCACTTAACCTCCCTTGAGAGGATTAAGTGTGGTGGGACCCACACGAACCTAAACCTCTCATCTTCCCCCTTAAACTCCCCTCTCTCCCTCTTAAAAGTTTGTTAACTTAACATCTAATTAATTACACATGACATGTATAATTAATTAAGTGTTATGTTTTTGAATTTGAAGTTTTGAATTCCTTGGCTTGGTAAATAAAATAAGGAGGAACCTTATTTTATTTGGTTAGTTTTGTTTATTCATCTTGAGAGGTTTGAGAGCTTTTTCTTCCTTCTTCAATCTTTGACGAAGAATGCTCAACTTGAAGAAGAACGCTCAAGCTCCGACGAAGAACGCCACTCCTCTCTTCTTCGTCTTCCGTGTCAACGAGAGGGAACACCGCTTCCTCCTCGGACCTTCTTCGTCGGCATACGAAGATTCTCCAACGACGTATCTCTTCGGGCGTATCTATTCGTCAATGGATTTGACGAACGACTACCGCGACGCCCGACCTCCCCGACGTTGTCTTCCGCGGGACGTTGACAAATCTTCGAACCTATACCCAAGGTAGGGGTTGTTGATGATTTGTTTAATTATTTTATTCTTGCTCGTGGTTCGCTTGACTAACGTGAGGATATTGAATATTTAAGTTGTGTTTTAACGTGAGGGGGCCGGACCGCATGGACACGGCCGAACCCCCTCCTTCGTTCTTGGTGTTTTATTTTGCGAATGAATCAAGGTGGCGTGGTGCCGTCGCACCATGTGGATATTCGCCCAAATCTTTTTACGCGACGCCGTCGCGCCGCGCCATGGAAGAATCATCAAGAACGCGACGTCGTCTCACCGCGTTGAAGGAAATCAAAGGCGCGGCGGAGGGGCGCGGTGCCGTTGCACCGCGCCGGACAACGAACACCGCGGCCGGTTCCGGGCCGCGGCGGAACGAGAAGACCGGCGGCCGGGCCGCCGGCGTCGGAAGCCGAAAAGGGGACCGGGTTTTTCCGGTCCCGTTGGAGAAAACCGGCCGGAAGATGGCCGACCGGAAGGTCAATGGCCGGGGGAAATAAATTCCCCCGTCCAGCATTAAAACCCTCTTCATTTAAGAGGAGGGCGGTTCCCTTGAGGGGGGGCAGGAGGCCCCCCGGTTTTTCATCAAGCTGGCCCCCACGTGGGGGGCCATTTTTTTTCAAAGGGCGCGGCATATAGCCGCGCCGCCTCTTCAATCAAGCGGGGGATTGATTCCCCCCGCGTGCCGCCTCTGTGCGGCGCCAGGCCGCCGCGCCACCGCGCCGCCGGCCGGCCGGCCGGCCGGGCTGGGTCGGCCCGGACCCGGACCCCCCGTTTCGAATCAGTTTCGGTATTTTGGCCATAACTTGAGCCACGGACCTCCGATCGACGAACCGTCTGCGGTAACGCGATCCTTGGATCGAGGCGGTCGTTTCGGTATATCGCACTCAGGGTTTCGGAATACATTAAGTTCGGCCGGGTTGGTTCGTTCACGAATCCAACCGGGCCTTCGGAGCGGAAACACTCATATCTTGAGCTACGGACGTCCGATTGACATGCCGTCAGCTTGGTTGTGTTCCTCTTAGTGAGACGGATCTTTTGGCATACTTCGCCCGAGGTTTGGACGCATTTGGAGTACGGTCGGGTTGGTTTTGCCTTAAAAACCAACCGGGCCCCGGGGACGAAAATGCCAATAACTGTCAGACCGGGCGTCCGATCGACGCGCCGTCTGTTGCGTTGAGTTCCTGTTGACGATACGGAACTTTTGGATACACCAACTCTGGACTGTGTGACAGTTGATGTATCAGCCTCTCAGCTCGTGGAGCGGACCCTCCGAACGAGCTTGCTGTGTGCGGGAACCCTAGTGCTGGCTGCAACTGTTACTGTGACTACTACTACTGCTACTACTGCTACTGTGACTGCAACGACGACAGTACAGAGATCCTGTGTGGATTCGACGACGACGACTTCAGCACTCAGCGATCCTATGTGGATTAGTGCTACAGGACCTGTGTGGGCCCGATCCTGTGTGGGTCTGATCCTGTGTGTGTCTTTGCGCTCAGCGGTCCTGTGTGAACCAGCGCCTAGAGGTCCTACGTGGGCCCGATCCTGTGTGGGTCTTTTGCGGGGGTTAGTTACCTATCGATCCTTCATGGGTCCGACGACTTAGATGGATCAGAGATCATCTTTATCATCTTTCGAAGATGTATACATGTGTGAGCTGAAACCTATTGCTTTCCTGTGTGGATTGTGTTGTGCAATCCTATGTGGATTACGTTTTGCTTTCCTGTGTGGAATACGTATACTTTCCTGTGTGGACTGAGTTGTACTTGGGCTCGGAGGTTGGAGCGTATTTGAATTGATGACTTAGGTATATGTATGGGCATATACCTAAGCTGTGTCGGTTGTTACTTCGTGATTGTACCTTTCTTCGTGGTTTATCCTTTGTGGATTTCAGAGACCTTCAGGGGTCTCGGGGTCCCTACTGAGTGGCTTATACTCACCCCTGCACGGGCTTTGCCCGCACTACATTGTGTTGGTTGCAGACGACGGACAACATTGATCTTAGCTGAGGCTTGCAGAGCGGGACGGTACTCAGAGGAGGACCACTGGGCGGGACGTGCTCGAAGCGGACGGCGGGACCCGTGGAGCAGAGGAGCTATCTGTACCCACCCTTCAGGTGGGATTTCCAGTGGACAGCTCGGAGTAGCGGCTTTTACTTTTCAGTTGCTGTTTTTCCTTTCGAGTTGTACTTTACTTTCAGTTTGGGTTTGTATACTGGCCCATTTACTTTTCCGCACTTTCAGTTGTACTCTGCTTTTGTTTAGTGTTTACTTTCCGCTTGCTTACTCTGTGGTGTTTGTTTACTTTACAAAGGAAATGCCTTCCCTTTTTACCGGGTTTTACGCCTTGGTGCTATTCGCCAGCCCCTGGCCTATGGAAGGCGGGCTTGGGGTAGTCACGGCAAGGACCCCGAGGGCGGGTCGTGACAAATTGGTATCAGAGGAGTTCGGTTCTACCACGAACTCTGATCTTTTCTATGTGAAGCAATAATATTTAGCATATTGAGTGTGGTTATCAGTCCAGGGAGTCCAGTGTTGGTGCGGCGGCCGACGTATCCGTACACCAGGACCCTGACTTCTGATTTCTGACTTAATGCACGAAAACATTGATTGCGTGTGTTTTTCAAAGTTTTCATTGTGATTACTTATATCAGCTCACCAGGTATACTGTTCTGACCGTGGCGCACCTGTTTCCTTTTCAGGATGGCCCCACGACGGCAGCCAGCTAGGGTTCCGAGAGTCGAGCGTGACGACAGCCCACCGAGCGACGAGGCCTCGGTGCAGGGTCCTTTGTCAGCAGTGGCACCAGCGGTAGCTCTACCCGCCGAGCCCCCGATGCTTCCAGCAGCAGTCGCTGACGATGCACGTCGCCTCAGCACACTGCACAAGTTTCAGCGCCAGTGACCACCCAGGTTTCACGGGGAGACGGATCCCCAGGCAGTAGAGGACTGGCTGGAGGCAGTGGTACGAGTGTTTAGGCTAGTGAAGACACCAGCAGACCTCATGGTGATCCTCGCTGCGAGCCTACTACACGCAACAACAGGACGATGGTGGAGTTTGATGCTCCAGGTGCACGATGAGGCATCTCTACTTTGGACGGACTTTGAGAGCCTCTTCCGCTCGGAGTTCGTCCCAGAAACCCTTCGTGCGGTGCGTATCCAGGAGCTTCTACAGCTGCGGCAGGGCAGCATGACGGTCGCTCAGTACTCGGTGAGATTTACCGATCTCTCGCGCTACTCGACCGACATGGTACGAGACCCATTCTTTCGGGCCCGGACCTTCGAGCAGGGTTTGAGACACGAGATCAGGGCATCACTGATCTCCCTCAGCATACCGACTCAGACATGAGTACTAGAGCGGGCCCTTCTGATCGAGAGATTCCTTGCTGAGTCTACACCAGCGCAGAGACCCACCGCAGGGTGGCACGTGGCAGAGTCATCTGCAGCAGGAAGTCGACAGATGACTTAGGGGTCCAGGAAGACCAGACCTTCGGGCAGACGAACTCAGGACACTGGCTCAGCAGTGCGGGGCACACAGCGAGGAGCCAGTCTTTCGAGAGGCAGACAGTGCTACTCGTGCGGCGGGCACGGCCACATGGCTCGTGACTGCCCGACCCGCCGTGCCGAGGAGCAGCAGACGGTTGAGGGACCACCGAGGCAGAGGCAGAGGGTCGACCGTGGCGGTCCGCAGGGAGGAGGCGGACGAGGCAGAGGTGCTGGACGAGCAGCTGGTGGTGGGCGACGCTTTGAGGCTCTGCCACCACCACCACCAGGAGGTCCACCCCGACCATAGGGAGCTGGCGGGCAGAGACAGGCACAGCTCCAGGCAGTAGAGGCCTACGACCACGGCGCGCCCGAGATGATTCGAGGTACTATCTGTGTCTATTCCACCCTTGCTGCAGTTCTTATACACACAGGAGCGAGTCACTCTTTCATAGCCGCTGCCCTTGTTCGGAGCTCGGAGATTCTGACAGAGCCGTTGGCACGATCCTTACGGCTAGAGACTCTTACGGGAGCAGACTCGACGATTACGCACTGGTGCCGGCAGTGTGAGCTTACTCTAGGAGGCGAGAGCTTTGGCTAGGATCTTCTTGTAGCAGCGTCGAGGCCTTACGACGTCATCTTGGGCATGGATTGGCTATCTACGGTCCATGCACAGATTGACTGTTTTAGGCGCAAGGTGCGATGTGTACACACCGACGGGAGCAGTTTCACCTTCACCGGCGAGAAGGGAGCCTTAGCAGCACAGGATGGACTTCCGCGGAGGAGAGGACAACCCATTACTAATCATTTGGCTAGCATCATCCTTGGAGCAGTTGACGTGCGGAGTCCTGGTTTTCCTGCAGTGGTGGATCAGTTTGCGGACGTTTTTCCCGACGACGTTCCAGGGCTACCTCCTCGTAGAGAGGTAGACTTTTATATTGACTTGTACCCCGGGACAGCCCCGATATCCACTCCAGCATATCAGATGGCCCCCGCCGAGCTTCGAGAGCTACGGGTACAGTTGGGGGACTTGCAGGGCAAGGGGTTCATCCGACCCAGTGTTTCACCCTGGGCTTCCCCGATTTTGTTCGCCAAGAAGGCGGACAGAAGCTTGCGACTTTGTGTTGACCATCGTCGCCTGAACCAGGTGACAGTGAGGAACAAGTATCCACTACCGAGGATTGATGACCTCTTTGATCAGCTCAAGGGAGCACGGTGGTTCTCAAAGATAGACCTCAGGTCAGGCTATCATCAGCTCAGAGTTAGAGACGAGGATGTGCAGAAGACAGCCTTCAGATGTCGGTATGGCCACTATGAGTTCTTGGTTATGCCATTCGGTGTAACCAATGCTCCAGCAGTGTTCATGGCTCTCATGAACAGGATCATTCAGCCATACATCGATCGGTTTGTCGTGGTCTTCATCGACGACATTCTGATTTACTCTACGATAGAGGAGGAGCACGCCTATCACTTGCGAGTTATTCTAGACACACTCCGAGAGCACCAGCTTTATGGTAAGCTCTCGAAGTTCCAGTTCTGGATACGTGAGGTCCACTTCTTGGGACACGTTATCTCTGAGGTGGGAGTTGCAGTGGATCCCGCGAAGATTGAGGCTGTGTTAGCATGGGAGCCACCCAGTAGCGTGACTGAGGTTCGGAGTTTCTTGGGACTAGCTGGATACTATCGGAGATTCGTGCCAGACTTATCTAGAGTTGCGGCATCACTCACAGCTTTGACGAAGAAGGGGAAACCCTTCGTATGGTCAGAAAGATGTCAGCAGAGCTTCCAGGAGCTGAGACAGAGATTGACCAGCGCACCTATCTTGAGGTTGCCTGAAGAGGGAGTAGGGTACGTAGTTTAATGCGATGCATCAGGAACCGGACTCGGATGTGTTCTGATGCAAGAGCGGGCAGTGATCGCCTATGGATCACTTCAGTTGAGGCCGCATGAGCAGAACTACGCTACCCATGACCTGGAGTTAGCAGCAGTGGTCTTCGCTCTGAAGACATGGCGACACTATCTGATGGGCGAGCGCTTTACAGTCTTTTCCGATCATCAGAGTCTCAGGTAGATCTTCTCACAGAAGGACCTGAACCTGAGACAGTGGCGATGGCTCGAGTTCCTCTAGGACTATGACATTGAGATAGTCTATACTCCTGGGAAGGGGAACGTAGTAGCCGATGCCCTCCGCAGGAGGACGGGCATTCAGCTACTTGAGGAGGCGACGAAGCAACTAGCCTCTTTGCAGATATCCTTCGTGGATAGAGATGGAGCAGCCTTCCTTCAGTCTCTCATAGTCACTCCTCCACTACTGCAGCGAGTCATAGAGGCATAGCATGAGGACGCTGACTGTGAGACACGGCGTGCTCAGATATCCTCAGGACAGGAACCTGATGGTTTCTCCCTTGGAGAAGAGCACGACATCCTTTTCAGAGGACGTACCATGGTACCAGTCGCTTTGCGAGAGGAAGTGCTGAGAGAGTTTCACACTTCTCCTTTGGCGGTACATCCTGGAGTGGCGAAGATGTACCAGGACCTCAGACGACAGCGCTGGTGGCCGGGCATGAAGAAGGCAGTAGCAGAGTACGTTTCTCGATGCCTCACCTGCCAGCAGGTGAAGGCAGAGCATCAGGTACCAGCAGGCTTGGTACAGCCCTTGGAGGTTCCGGAGTGGAAGTGGGACGACATATCTATGAACTTAGTGACTGGACTTCCACGCACTTCCAGAGGTCACGACTCCATCTGGGTGATTGTTGACCGACTCACCAAGTCGGCACACTTCTTACCCATCAGAGAGCAGGGCTCAGTAGAGAGCTTGGGACGTCTCTACATTCAGGAGATTGTGCGGCTCCACGGTGTGCCATCATCTATCGTCTCCGATCGAGATGCCCGCTTTACTTCCCGGCTTTGGAAGGGGTTACAGGAGGCGTTCGGGACGCAGCTACGTCTGATCACAGCCTTTCACTCTCAGACGGATGGTCAGACGGAGAGGACCATTCAGACTCTCGAGGACATGCTCCGCGCATGTGTCCTCGACTTTGGTCATAGCTGGGAGGACCACCTACCCTTGGTGGAGTTTGCGTACAACAACAGCTACCACTCCACCATCGGGATGGCACCGTACGAGGCGTTGTACGGCCGACCTTGTAGATCACCTTTGTGCTGGACAGACCCTGGAGAGTCAGCACTGGTGGGACCAGAGATGGTCCAGGCCATGACAGAGAAGGTCCAGGTCATCCAGGAGCGGATGAGGACAACACAGAGCTGGCAGAAGTCATACGCTGACAGGAGGCGGAGGCCACTGGAGTTCGAGGATGGAGACCACGTCTTCTTGCGGGTCTCACCTCGATGTGGTATTCGGAGATTTGGCCGAGGCGGAAAGTTATCTCCGCGCTTCATCGGACCCTTCCAGGTCCTTAGCAGGATTGGTGAGGTGGCTTATCGCCTGGCTCTGCCACCTCAGTTACACCGGGTGCACGACGTCTTCCACGTATCCCAGCTGAGGAGATACGTGCACGACCCGACGCACATCATTGACCATGGGGATCTTGACGTTGACGATGGGGCGACTTTCACGGAGGTCCCGGTAGAGATAGAGGATCGAAAGGAGCGGGTCCTGCGTGGGCGATCGATTCCACTTGTGCGCATCAGATGGAAGCACGGGAATCTCCAGGAGAGCACATGGGAGCGGGAGGCTCAGATGCGTGCTCAGTACCCTCATTTGTTTCCCTAGTTTTTATTGTATCTTTACGGGGACGTAAAGCCCTGAGGTGGGAGTAATGTAAAGACCCGTAAAATTCAAGGTAAATTTTTTTCTTAATTTTCTTTGGAATTTTACAAGGGCGCGGTTTCTGAAGGCACCTGATTCCGAGGCCCGGAGTGCCTGGAATCATTTTCCGATGTTTGGCTCGGGTACGTTCAGTGAACGAACGAGCGGGAATTCCTAACTTTTGATCCGATGCTCGGAATTGAAATCCGAGGGCACCGATGAACTCGCAACGCCGATATTTGCTTAATGAGACCTTTTCGGAAGTTGCGTTTGTTGCGGGATGAAAGTTAGTTTTTGGGAGAATTATAAAAAGTTGAATAAAAAAATGTGTGTATTCTTTTTTTTTACTTTTGTAGGTTAACTCCTCTCAAAGGGAGTTAGGGGTGGGACCCACACCAACTTAACCTCCCTTGAGAGGATTAAGTGTGGTGGGACCCACACAAACCTAAACCTCTCATCTTCCCCCTTAAACTCCCCTCTCTCCCTCTTAAAAGTTTGTTAACTTAACATCTAATTAATTACACATGACATGTATAATTAATTAAGTGTTATGTTTTTGAATTTGATGTTTTGAATTCCTTGGCTTGGTAAATAAAATAAGGAGGAACCTTATTTTATTTGGTTAGTTTTGTTTATTCATCTTGAGAGGTTTGAGAGCTTTTTCTTCCTTCTTCAATCTTTGACGAAGAACGCTCAACATGACGAAGAACGCTCAAGCTCCGACGAAGAACGCCACTCCTCTCTTCTTCGTCTTCCGTGTCAACGAGAGGGAACACCGCTTCCTCCTCAGACCTTCTTCGTCGGCATACGAAGATTCTCCAACGACAAATCTCTTCGGGCGTATCTCTTCGTCAACAGATTTGACGAACGACTACTGCGACACCCGACCTCCGCGACGTTGTCTTCCGCGGGACGTTGACAAATCTTCGAACCTATACTCAAGGTAGGGGTTGTTGATGATTTGTTTAATTATTTTATTCTTGCTCGTGGTTCGCTTGACTAACGTGAGGATATTGAATATTTAAGTTGTGTTTTAACGTGAGGGGGACGGACCGCATGAACACGGCCGAACCCCCTCCTTCGTTCTTGGTGTTTTATTTTGCGGATGAATCAAGGTGGCGTGGTGCCGTCGCACCACGCGGATATTCGCCCAAATCTATTTACACGACGCCGTCGCGCCGCGCCATGGAAGAATCATCAAGAACGCGACGTCGTCGCACCGCGTTGAAGGAAATAAAAGGCGCGGCGGATGGGCGCGGTGCAGTCGCACCGCGCCGGACGACGAACACCGCGGCCGGTTCCGGGCCGCGGCGGAACGAGAAGACCGGCGGCCGGGCCGCCGGCGTCGGAAGCCGAAAAGGGGACCGAGTTTTTCTGGTCCCGTTGAAGAAAAACGGCCGGCAGTTGGCCGACCGGAAGGTCAAAGTCCGGGGGAAATAAATTCCCCCGGCCAGCATTGAAACCCTCCTCATTTTAGAGGAGGGCGGTTCCCTTGAGGGGGGGCAGGAGGCCCCCCGGTTTTCTTCAAGCCGGCCCCCACGTGGGGGGCCGTTTTTTTTCAAAGGGTGCGACATATAGCCGCGCCGCCTCTTCAATCAAGCGGGGGATTGATTCCCCCCGCGTGCCGCCTCCGTGCGGTGCCAGGCCGCCGCACCACCGCGCCGCTGGGCCGCCGCGCCGCCGGCCAGCCGGCCGGCTGGGCCGGGTCGGCCCGGACCCGGACACCCCGTTTCGAATCAGTTTCGGTCTTTTGGCCATAACATGAGCCACGGACCTCCGATCGACGAACCGTCTGCGGACACGCGATCCTTGGATCGAGACGGTCGTTTCGGTATATCACACTTAGGGTTTCGGAATACTTTGAGTTCGGCCGGGTTGGTTCGTTCACGAATCCAACTGGGCCTTCGGAGCGGAAACACTCATATCTTGAGCTACGGACGTCCGATTGACGTTCCGTCAGCTTGGTTGTGTTCCTCTTAGTGAGACGGATCTTTTGGCATACTCCGCCCGAGGATTGGACGCAGTTGGAGTATGGTCGGGTTGGTTTTGCCTTAAAAACCAACCCGGCCCCGGGGACGAAAATGCCAATAACTCTCAGACCGGGCGTCCGATCGACACGCCGTCTATTGCGTTGAGTTCCTGTTGACGATACGGAACTTTTGGATACATCAACTCTAGAATTTGTGACAGTTGATGTATCAGCCTCTCAGCTCGTGGAGCGGACCCTCCGAACGAGCTTGCTGTGTGTGGGAACCCTAGTGCTGGCTGCGACTGTTACTGTGACTACTACTACTACTACTATTGCTACTGTGACTGCGACGACGACAGTACAGAGATCCTGTGTGGATTCGACGACGACGACTTCAGCACTCAGCGATCCTATGTGGATCAGTGCTACAGGTCCTGTGTGGGCCCGATCCTGTGTGGGTCCGATCCTGTGTGGGTCTTTGCGCTCAGCGGTCTTGTGTGAACCAGCTCCTACAGGTCCTACGTGGGCCCGATCCTGTGTGGGTCTTTTGCGGGGGTTAGTTACCTATCAATCCTTCGTGGGTCCGACGACTTAGATGGATAAGAGATCATCTTTATTGTCTTTCGAAGATGTATACCTGTGTGAGCTGAAACCTATTGCTTTCCTGTGTGGATTGTGTTGTGCAATCCTGTGTGGATTACGTTTTTCTTTCTTGTGTGGAATACGTATACTTTCCTGTGTGGACTGAGTTGTACTTGGGCTCGGAGGTTGGAGAGTATTTGAATTGATGACTTAGGTATATGTATGGGCATATACCTAAGCAGTGTCGGTTGTTACTTCGTGATTGTACCTTTCTTCATGGTTTATCATTTGTGGATTTGAGAGACCTTCAGGGGTCTCAGGGTCCCTACTGATTAGATTATACTCACCCCTGCAAAGGCTTTGCCCGCACTACGTTGTGTTGGTTGCAGACGACAGACAGCATTGATCTAAGCTGAGGCTTGCAGAGCGGGACGGTACCCGGAGGTGCACCACTGGGCGGGACGTGCTCAGAGCGGACGATGGGACCCGTGGAGCAGAGGAGATATCTGTACCCACCCTTCAGGTGGGATTTCCAGTGGACAGCTCGGAGTAGCGGCTTTTACTTTTCATTTGCTGTTTTTCCTTTCAAGTTGTACTTTACTTTCAGTTTGGGTTTGTATACTGGCCCATTTACTTTTCCGCACTTTCAGTTGTACTCTGCTTTTGTTTAGTGTTTACTTTCCACTTTCTTACTCTGTGGTGTTTGTTTACTTTACAATGGCAATGCCTTCCCTTTTTACCGGGATTTAAGCCTTGGTGCTAGTCGCCCGCCCCTGGCCTATGGAAGGCGGGCTTGGGGTAGTCACGGCACGGACCCCGACGGTGGGTCGTGACAAAATCTATAACCAATTCATAATTATATTATAATAAAAATAATATCACATTCGCAAATCATGCACAATATCAATAAAAAAATAATAAAGGTAAAAGAACATCCATGTATATGTTGAAATCACATTTACCTAAGGAAAATTATTCAACACCCTTTAGATATATTTTTTTTTATGAAATTCCATTTCAAATCATACACTCTTTGAATTTATATTGGTTTCATCACTCCCCTTCTCTGTGTAACAACATCATTTTTTATAATATATTTTATTTTATTAAAAATTATATGAGTTTGATTGAATATGATCCATAAAACCCGAAACAAAATTAAATAAAACTTTTCAAATGAAAATTTTAAACCAATTAAAAAATTAGTTAAATGATTCTAACAATTAAATAACATTTTTATATTTAATTCTTTAAATTCTCTTAAGAAAATATAAATGATTCAAAGATGAAATTTTGAACTATATTTTTTAATAATTCATTTCATTGAAATATATTAAATTAGAATAATGGATTAAAAAAATTATTGATAAATTTGAAGAAATAGTTAGTATAATAAAAAAATTAAATCCAATAATGGCTTATTAATGTTAAGGAATAGTTGTCTTGATATTCTTGGATAAATATATAATTTTTTACAAACAATATTTCATACGATATATTTGATTGAAAATGAAATATTTAATATTTAGAGTAATAAAATGATAAAAAATTATTTACATAACATTAATTAAAAATTAATAATAATTGTTAAAATTAGTATAAAATCATTAAAAATAGATATAATGTACTTTTCTTATGATAAGATATATTTTTCAAAAAACTATTTTTATTCTATAAATTTATTTATATCATTATGAATTAAATTTATTTTTTAAATACTTATTATGATAATATTTAATATGTTTACTTGTGAAATAATAATTTAATATATTATTAATTATAAATTGAGATGAAATATTATTAAGAAAATATAATGTGTATAATAAAAATTTTATACATGTTTTTTTATTTATTATGTAATGTAAATTACATAAAATTTAACATTAAAAACATTAGAATATGAAATTGAAAAAATTGGATTTATTATTGAAATAATATATGACAATAATCTCACTATAATTAATTATTATTTCTATGAAATGGTTTTTTTTGTAGAATAATTGAAAAAAAATACTTTTAAACTCTTATTTTTATGAAATTATCATGACATATGTATGACATGAAATATTGTGAAAATAATTTATAGAAAAAATATGTATTTAATGATAAGTTTAACAAATTTATAATTATCTATTGGAACATGGAAATCAATGTTTTAAATTGTGTAAATCTAATGAATGTATTTACTATTATAAAAACAGTTTTGATATTTTCTTTTAATAAAGTATTCAAAAATATTCATTTGGTACAGGGATAGATTTATTGTAGAATAGATCCCCTTTTATTTGAAATAGTAAAAGTATTTCATTAGGAATCAATATTATACATTATTTAGGTATAAAATCAATTTTATGTTTAAAATTACAATTTTCTAAAAATGAGTTTCATTATATATTGTGATGTTATATTAAAATTAATTTTTACCAAATATAAAAATTTAGAAAAAAAAGATTCTATAAAAAATTTCTCATCGTGTTATATTTTTTTAATGTGGTTAATTTCATTCTTAATTATAATGAATAGTTACGATGGTAATAGATTTTTCACTAATGTAATTGTTAAAACAGTTAAATATGGTGTTAAACTAAGATATAAGGAATGAAATTTAATTAAACAATTGTGTAAATGTCAATTTTGATATGTATTTAAAAATAACATTATCATATCATATAAATTTTATTTAATTTAAGCCAATTTACTTGAGAAATAATATTATTTTAATATAATGTTATTAATATTTACAGTATTTTTAATCCTCTTACTTATAAATGGAAACCTCCGCTATACACTTCTCCACTCACATGAAGCACCCAAGATCAAAAATGATGTACCCAAATCCCACAAAACTATACTTCCCTAATACTAGAGGACCTTATATCAACAAAATTCTAATCATAAGAGTTATTATTATGATGTAAAAGATATTTTATATAATGAAATGTTATTTTTATGATGTAAAAGATATTTTATATATCATTTCTGTTCTATGATAAATGAATATGTCACTCATGAGCACATATATAGAAACACATCCATGAAGTGATATTTTTCATTTTTCGTCACCATATATAATGGTTGGTATTAAATATGTATTCAATGCATATATTTTTTTGTTCATAATGAAATTCTTATAACAAAAAGATAAATTCTGACCAAAATTTATTTCATTCCATCCATTTAAGAATGAAAACATCACAGATTCATACATGCATTTGACAACCTCCACAATGTGATGTAATTAATTTTTATCACCAAATTACAGGGCTAGTAATAAAATGTATACGGTAAGTAAATATGACAATTATAACTTTGTTAATGTTATATATTTTCTTAAACCATTGCATATCATTACCACTGAACGAAAATAGTCATGAAAGCCAAATAGTTTAGTAAAAAATATTTTTTTTGATGAAGAGTTTATAAGAATTAGTTAATCCATAAATATGATGGAATTTTTTGTAGTAATATAAGAATTAATATATATATATATATTATATTTATATTAAATTTAATTTTTTTTATAAAATACATTAATGTTTTCTTAATGAATGTTATGACGTCATGTAAGGGTATCATCTCATATTCTAATATTTGAAATAAGTTTTTTATTATGACATATTCTAGTTTATAGAGTGTATATATTACAACATTAATTTATTATATCATGACTGGATATACATTTATGCAATTTAATGTTTCATATAATGTTTTATATTTTTAATTTTTTTTAAATATAATGAAATATAATGTTTTGGGGATTTTTACACAATTTTTATTCATTTGGTCATATAAATTATCTATTGACTATTTTATTCCATAATTATGTGTGTTATGATGTCTGTTTTTATATGAATCTAAATTTATTATATATATATTTAAACATTTCACATATAATAATTTCATTGGTTAATTTATATTTAAAATATTATGAATATTGGTAATAGTTTCTCATCTTACATTGTATTCTTTGACAGATATTACATATTCAAAAATTATATTATATTATGTTGTGTATAATATAAAATTAATGAATATTATGTTAACTATCAAAAAAATTCATAAACATATCCATCATTTTTATCAATTTCATGTGGTTTTAATTCATAGGTTACAATAACTATACGTGTTTACATTAAAATCTCATGATCATTGGAATTGTTTAGTTATCAATTTAATTACATAGAATTGAATACTCGTTAATTTTTATCCTTAATTTTTTAAAAAATATCAATATTTCTAGGGTTATCAGTTATTCTTCCCATTTTTACACATTTTGGTACTCAAATAGGTGAAATATTTTATTAATAAAAGCTCATATTATTTCCCATTTTTGTACGGCAATCATTTTTTCATATATATATTTTTGTGAAATATTTTTTATATGACATCATATATACTTTTAAAATATTTATAAATTTAAATTTTGAATAAATTTTAATTTTATAAGAAATTATTAATGGAATATTATTGTAATATTCTAAAAGTGTTATTTTTTACATAAATTTAAAAAAAATCGAAATAATTATTTCTAAGGATTTCTGGAATCAATATATTACTCCACACTTATGTACATTATTGTATTTTTTATATTTTTCTAGAATCATGGATATAGTACGAGTAGTTGTGGGAAACCATGATTCTCCTTGAGCTATTCACATGGATATCGACTTGACTGGTGTTATATATTATAGAACAATTATTTTATCCACAGATCTTGTTGAACCATACAAAGGTAAATGTTACTTATTGGTGTGGTTGGTGAATGTATACTTACTTTTATTGGTTCTCATATTGTTGTGGTGACAGAGATGGAAGATTTTGGTACACATTTTATGACTCAGGCATTGATTCTGGTTCCTCTTATTCAATGTTGGTCTATTGTGGTCTCAGCATTATGAAGGACTTCGATGATTCCTATAATCGAAGGAATTTCTATACTCATCATCCAGTAATGGTGTTTAAATATTCCAATGTTGGTTGGATCCTGAAGAAAATATCGTCATCCAGTGTTGGAGCTGGTCATGATGCCTTTTTGGAATGCCTGGATTTCGGTATGAACTCTTTAATTGGAAGGGTTTCTCTTCCCAAAGGATAGAACCCAAAGAGGTTTGATGATATTTTTTGAAGGATCTATTTTATGGGGTAGGTTTCAGATTTTATTTGTATTTCATTATTAATTGGTTTCATGAACTTATTTTTTCTAAAAAATATATCCATGATCCATGAATTGTCCTCTAGTTCGTTATAATTCATAATGGGAATGCGTCATATTTATGAATGGATGGCGGAATTTAAAATTCAAATGGTCAAGAATTATTTTCCACTAGTCTAAATCTGTCCAAACAGTCATAACTTTATTTTATGGCATCCAAAAATCATCCATGATATTTTTTATACCATTAGAATTTAGATTATCTTGGATAAATAGATACAACACATCAGTTATAGGCACTTTGTGAGAATCATTCTTGAAATGGATTTGATTTATAATCTTATTATTAATGAAATTGTTAATACACCCACAGATAATGTTAAACTAATTTTTTTATTTAAATATTCTTGAGTTATGTTAAAACTACAAATCCTTTGTTCATATATATGAAAAATGAAGGAGTAAATTTCATGATTTTTGTTTTTTAAAGGGGATGTTAGTTCGGAATATAAAAATATATACACAGGGGTGAATTGTGTCTTTTCAAAATATTTCACAATTCTTCCTTATGATGGAAATAATAGATTATGCAGATAAGTTTTGTTTATATTTTGTATGAATGTATGAGAATCAGATAAAACAAAAATTTAGAGTATGGCTGTTTATAGTGGTTCGGGGCATAAATATACCCTAGTCCACTTCACCAACTACTCTCTCTCCGAGTTTGGTGAATTTCACTAGTTAGGTCCTCATATTATATGACCAATCTACAACTGGGTGAACGAAGTTGACCCCATTACTAATTTTTCAACAAACAAACCATTCAGGTTCTTTAATAGTGAATTGAATATTACCATGTTAGATCGAGAAGCTACTACACCACTACAACTATGTTCAATCAGTTGAAATTCATAATAAAAAGATATTGATTAAAAAATGATCATATGAACATCACAGTTCTAAAAGCAACTGATATTATATATATATTCATCATGTTTAGAATGTAGTTTCTTCAATGAAGTGTTGTTCCATTGTGATCCAATTCCAATAGATTTTTAAATAAAACTAAAAATGATTACCAATATCAAACATATAGAAAATACAAGATTCAAAACATGTATATCTGGAATCTGTAAAAATTTCAGTATATAACAGAGTCTGATCTATTAATTCTGTAGATCTGTAAATACTCAAAAATTCCATGTTAATTTTTTAATTATATGGGAATTTTATGAGTTCGTGAAAATTCACAGCGCGTGATTTTGATCCGGAGTGCCCATAATGAATTTCTAAACATTTTTTTCAAATACGTTCAATAAACGTGCGAGCAGGGTTTCGTAACTTTTGAACCAGTTCTCGGAATTGAAATCCAATGACACCATTTAACTCAAAGCACTGGTATTTACATAAGGATACCTTCACCTTGACTAGAGTAGGCTGAGGGTGGAAGTTAGTTTTTTCACCTCTTCATGGAATAATAGAAAAATATAAATATTTAACATTTTTATTTTTCATGTAACCTCCTTTTTATTTATAGAGGTAGGGACCAAAAGAGCTTTAATCCTCAAAATTTGAATTCAAATGGTGGGGACCATCCGAACTCCTTCATTAATGTGAGGAAGTCCCCAGGGATCCTCCCATTTAATAATGCCAATGGAACCCATTTAATTGAGCCAACTAAAATTAATTAAATATGTCAACATATAATTGCGCCAAATAAAATTAATTAAACGTGTCATAATTTTTTTGTGCCAACATGAATTAATTTTTTAAAATTATTTAATTTATATTGGCACCACTTTACCTATGAGAGGGTTGGGTTAGAAAAGGATAAGGGGAGAACTTGGGATGATTGTGGAGGATAATTCTCTCCAATGAAGAATACCTCCCAACGAATATCTTTCTCCAACGAAGAAAGCACCATCTTCTCTAACAAAGAACACTCCATATCCAATGAGGGACGTCTTCAACGATGATTTACCGACTTCTATCCTTCCCTCCTAACCGACATCAACAAAACTTCGAGGTAGTGGTGTGATTTTAATTAATCATCATTAATTTTCATTCACGTTGAATCTCCTCACATGAGGTGCTAGCTACCGCTCCTACATGGAGGGTACGGGCCAAAAAAAGATGGCATGACCTCTCCACAAAATTTTTTTGGTTCTTGATATGTTCATCACAATGGAGGAGGATGGCGATCGACACAGGTGGGGCTCGGGAACGGCACTCGGCACCAAAATTAACTACAAAGAAGGTGGTCGGGAGACTGTGCAGTGCGGAAAAGGGTCGCTGCCCGTCGGCCGCGGTGGAGCAAGGGTGGCGGCCAGCGGAGATCGACCGCATGAAGGGGATGGCAGCACGAGTCCTCACCACCTGATGAGAAAGAGCCATGTCCTTGTGCCGCGACAGTGGATGGTGGGCGGTCGATCGAGCCGACCACTGGTGAAGGCATAGCACGTGACCGTTCCACGCGGAGGAGGGGGTTCGCTGTCTGGCCAGACGCGGCGGGCCGTCGCACTGCTGTCTGCCACACCGTAGGCCAACGCACCGTGAGCCTAGAAGGTTGGGCTACGTCAATGGGCCGGGTCTCCCCAAACCGGGTCAGGTCGGCCCAGGCCAGGCAAGACCATACCCAAACCAACTTCGATCCATTTTCTCTCTTTAGACCATATCTTTAGCTTCAGATGTCCGTTTAATGAACCGTATGCAGCGCTGAGAAACATGGATTGAGACGGTCCTTTTGGTATACCCCACATCTGCTTTAGAAAATGTTGGTGTATAGCCGTGTTGGATCAACCACGAATCTTACCGAGACCTCGGGACAAAAAGGAAAATAAATTAGAGACCGGGATTCTGATTGATGCAACATCTCTTGCATTGGGACCCCATTTACGTGGCAGTCCTTTGGGATACTTCTTCATGGGACATTATGGAAATTTTAGTATCGACACTTGACTTGAAGAGTCTACCCTGCCAGAATCATGTGCGTTTAGTGCATGAACCCGGTAGTTGGCCGTTACTTAAGAATGGGATCCTATTTGGGTCTGTGTTCGAGTGTCTCACTTGGATCCCCTCTATGAATCCACATGGGAATACTCTAGGATACTACGTGGGTCTGATGTACTAGGATCCTATGTGGGTCTGATAATTTAGGATTCAATGTGGGTATAATGATTTACGATCCATCATGGGTCTGCCTCTTAACAGAGTATGATGATTCAGTAGTTACATCTGATCACCTTTATTGCCATACCAATGTTATACCTTGTGTGATCTGGATATTTACCTTTGTGGTAATCTTCAGTGTGGCATACCTTTGTGGTACTTACCATCGTGGTGATACCACTGTGGTATTTTTCTGTGTGGCGTACCTTTGTGGTACATAGCATTGTGGTGATACCTTTGTAGTAATATTCTACGTGGCATACCATTGTGGTACTTAACTTTGTGGTGATAGCTTTTTGGTATTCTTTTGTGTGGCGTACCTATGTGGTACGTACCTTCGTGGACCAGTTGTACTTAGGCTATGGGTTTGGACCATGTGCTGATATGGGTTTACTTGATAACGTAGGTATATGTATGGTCATATACCTAAGTTGGTTTGTTAGTTACATACATGATTTGTGTTTTAACCTTTGTGGATTTTATGAGACCTTTGAGGGTCTCAGGGTCCCTACTGAGTATTGTTATACTCACCCCTACACGAGCTACTCCCGAACCCTGCTATGTTTGGTGAAGATGATGGACAATGCTGATTGAGGAAGAGGGTACCATGACTGGAGGTAACTCGGATGTGGACCTTAGACGAGTCGTACCATAGAGGTGGATGTTCGGGAGCTATACCAACCATTCTGTTTTGATCCATGGAAGGTGTTCATAGGAGCTATTTCAGTTTACATGTACTACCATGCTTTACTTGTACATTCCATTTGGGCTTGTATTCTGGCCCCTTTTAACTTACTATAAACACTCTTTTTACTATACAATTTACTAGTGTTCATATCTTGATGTGTGATTTCTTATGTGTGTTTACAGGTTATAAAGGAAATGCCTTCTCATTTTTTGGAAATATGTCATTCGGTGAAAGTCGCCAGACCTGGGCCTGTGGAAGGAGGGCTTGGGGTAGTCAAGGAATGGGCCCAAGGTGACGGGTCGTGACACATTGTTATCATAGGAGTTGGTTCTACAATAGAACATTGGACTCTGATATTTTTTATGGAAATAGTGTTAAGTGTTTTCAATGTGGTTATCAATTTAAGGAATCCAGTTTTGCTGCGGCGGCTGACATATCCATACACCAGGACCCTGACTTTTGATTTCTGACTCAGCACATGAAAACACTGATTGCATGTGTGTTTTGAAATGTTTTCCTTATAAACTCTTTGAGTTAGCTCACCAGGTATACCTTATCGATCATGACACACCTGTTTTCTTTCAGGATTCCGCCACGTAGATATAAAACTAGGGTTCTGGGTATAGTACACGATGATAGCTCACTGAAGAATGAGGCCTCAGTGCGAGGCCCTTTTTTATAGAAGAACCAGTGGAGGCACCAACGGTACCACTACCCATTGGGCCACCGATGTCACCAGCCCCAACAACAGAGGGTGCATGCCGCTTGAGCGCATTGAACGAGTTACAACACTTGTGGACACCCAGGTTCATGGTTGAGACGGACCACAAGCGGTTGAGGGTTGGTTGGAGGACATGGTGAGAGTCTTCTGACTAGTTGGGACACTAGCTGATCTCATTGTGATCCTTGTCGCCAGTCTCCTACAAGATGCAGTAGGAAGATGGTGGAGTTTGATGCTCTCGGTTCATGACGTGGTGACACTTCTCTGGGAAGACATTTAGAGCCTATTTTTGGCATAGTTTGTCCTAACGACACTTAACATAGTGTGCATTCTGGAGAATCTTCATCTATAGCAGGGCAGCATGATTGTGGCTCAGTACTCAGTGAGGTTCACCGACCTCTCACACAACTCCAATGATATTGTACGTGCCCCATTCTTCCGGGCCCAAACATTCGAGCAGGGACTTAGGTGGGAGATCTGGGTTTCAATGATTTCTCTCTACATCCTGATGCAGGAGGGGGTGTTATAGATTTCCCTCTTAGTGGAGAGTTTTCTTGTTGAGCAGTCTCTAGTAGCAAGACCCACCATAGGGCATCACGTAGCAAAGTCATATATAGCTGGAAGCAGACAGATGTCACATAAGTCCAAGAGGACTAGAATTACAGGTGGACAATAGCAAGAATCAGGGTCTGTTGTACAAGGCACAAGAGACAGAGCCAGTCATACGAGGAGATGGCAGTGTTACAGATGCGGCGGGTAGGCTCACATGGCTCATGACTCCCCTGACTACTGTATGAATGATCAGAAGACGGTCTAAGGACTGCCCAGGCAGAGTCTCAGGTTCGAAAGAGTAGGTCTCAAGGGAGCAGGTAAATGTGGCAGAGGAGTTGGTCCTGCAGCTGGTGGTGGGCGATGATTGGAGGTGTTACCACCACCACCACCAGGTGGACCCCCCCGACCATAGGGAGCCGGTGGAAAGGGGCGAGCTCAACTCCAGGTAGCTGAGTCCTATGAATATGGCACTCCGGAGATGACACGAGTTATGATCTGTGTCTAATCCACCTTAGCTTCCGAACATATAGACATAGGTACTACTCATTCTTTTATTTCCACTACCCTCGTTTAGATCTCAAAGATTCCGATGTATCTGTTGGCTCTATACGCAGGGTTACAGAGTCTTATAGGGGATAATTTGATGATTACACACTGGTGCCGGTTGTGTGAGATTCCTCTAGGAGGTGAGAGTTTCAGCTGGGATCTCTTATTTGTGGCGTTGAGGCCTTACGACATCATCTTTTCTATGGAATGGTTATCTATTTTCCATGATTAGATTGACTGTATTAGGCGCAATGTGTGGTGTGTCCTCATGGTTGGGACTTGGTTTCCCTTCACTAGAGAGAAGGGTGCCTTTTCAACATAGGATGGACTTACACATAGGAGAGTGCAACCTATCACTCAGCAGGTGGCTAGCCTTACCCTCGGAGTAGTTGATGTGGAGAGTCCGAGTTATCCTGTAGTGGGGGACCAGTACAGATATGTCTTCCCTACTGATGTTCTTAGTATACCTCCTTGTAGAGTGGTGTACCTTTACATTTATTTATACCACGAGATGACACTGTTATCTACACCATCATATCGGATGGCTCGCGTGGAGATTCTAGAGCTGTAGGTATAGTTGGAGGACTTACAGGGGTAGGGGTTCATTTGGACCAGTGTTTCTCCTTGGGATGCCCTGATATTGATTGCCAAGAATGGGGATGGGTGCTTCAATCATTGTGTTGACTATCGGAGCCTGAACCAAGTGACCATGAAGAACAAGAACCCACTTCCGAGGATTGAAGAACTACTTGATAAATTGAAGCGAGCTCGATGGATTTCAAAGATAGACCTCAGATCAGGCTATCACCAGCTCAGAGTGAAAGATGAGGATGTGCAGAAGAAGGTTTTTAGATGTCAGTACGATCATTATGAGTTTTTCATCATGTCGTTCGGGGTAACCAACACCCCATCAATGTTCATGGGACTCATGAACATGAAATTTCAACCAAACCATGAACGCTTTGTAGTAGTCTTCATCGAAGACATTCTGATCTACACGACTACTGAGGAGGAGCATACCTATCATTTGAAGATAGTTCTGGACAAATTATGAGAGCACCAGCTTTATGGTAAGATCTCAAAGATCCAGTTATGAATCTGAGAGGTTCACTTTCTAGGACATGTCATCTAAGAGGCTAGAGTTGCGGTGGATTCAGAAATGATTGAGTTGGTACTTTCTTGGGAGCCACCCAGAAGTGTGATGGACGTTTGGAGTTTCCTGGGTTTGGCCAGATACTACTAGAGGTTTGTGCCAGATTTATCCAAAGTTTCAGCACTTTTATCAGCATTGACGAAGAAGGGGAAACCCTTCATGTGCACGGAAAGATGCCAACAATGTTTTCAGGAGCTGTGGTAGAGAATGACTATTGCCTCCATCACGAGTCTTCAATGGGAGGGTGTTGGGTACATTGTCTACTGTGATGCAATAAGGATCGGGCTTAGATGTGTCCTGGTGCTGGAGTGAACTGTTATCACATATGGTTCTCAAGAGCCGAGACAACACAAGAAGAACTACACGACACATGACCTAGAGTTAGCAGTTGTGGTTTTCGCCTTGATGATGTGGTGACATTACTCGATAGGAGAACATTTTAGAGTCTAATCTAATCAGAAAAGTCTCATGTATATCTTCTCTCTGAAGGACATGAACCTGAGACGACGACATTTTCGTGATTTCCTCCAAGACTATGGCTTCTAGATAGTCTATACACCTTGGAAGGGGAACGATGTAGCAGATACACTCTGCAGAAGGTCTTATATACAACTGTTAGGTGAGGAGACCGAACAGTTGGCTGACTTAGATATATCATTGGTAGAATGAGATGGAGCAGATTTTCTTTAGTCACATTCAGTCACTCCCCCAGTTCATTAATGAGTCAGGGAGGCGCAGCGTGGGGACGCTGACTGTGAGGCTCAACATGTTCAGATATTCAATGGACATGCACCTGATGGATTTTCTGAAGGTGGAGAACACGTCATCCTCTTCAGGAGAGGTAACATGGTACCAGTGTCTCTTTTATAGGATGTGTTGAGGAAGATCCACACATCCCCTCTAGCGGTGCATCTAGAAGTGGTGAATATGTACCCAAATATTTGATTACAACACTGGAGTCCTGGAATGATGAAAGTAGTAGCAGAGTTTGTCTCTTGGTGCCTCACTTGTCAGCAAGTGAAGGCGGAGCATTATGAACCAGCATGCTTGGTTCAGCCTTTACAGGTCCTAGAGTGGACGTGAGAAAGTTTATCCATGGGATTTGTTATAGGATATCAACATAAATCTAGGGTTCATGATTTTATTTGGGTGATCTCCATCCGACTCACCATGTCGTCCCACTTATTAGAGATCAAATAGAAAGGTTTAGTAGAGAGAATGGTACACCTCTATATGCATGTGATTGTGCAGCTACATCGAGTACCCTTGATGATTGTCTCATATCGTGATGCACGTTTCCATTCCCGGCTATGAAAGGGGTTTCCGGAGGCTTTTGGGACGCAAATTCATTTCAGTGCTGCCTTTCATCCACATAAGGATGGACAGACAAATAGAACCATTTAGACCCTCGAGTATATGTTGTGTTCTTGTGTCCTTAACTTCGGTCGCTGTTGGGATGATCACTTACCATTTGAGGAGTTTTCCTACAACAATAGTTATCACTCCACCATTAAGATGACACCTTTTGAGGCATTGTATGACCGACTTTGTAGATCGCCTCTGTGCTGGACTGAACCAGGGGAGTCAGTACTAATGGGACCAAATATAGAACGGGCTACTACAGAGAAGGTGAAGATCATCCAGTAGACGATGAAGAGTGCACGGATTAGGCATAATCATTATTCCCAAAGTAGAAGAAGACCTTTGGAGTGTGAGGAGGGCGACCATGTCTTCCTGCGGGTCTCATCTCGACGAGGTTGCTGGAGATTTGGCCAGGGTGGTAAGTTATTTTCAAGGTTAATCAGACCCTTTCAAGTCTCAGCAATATTGGCATTGTGGCATACCAGTTAGCTCTTCCACCTGAGTTGCACCGGGTGTGTGACATCTTCTATGTATCCCAACTGAGGAGATACGTTCACGAAACTTCTGACATCATCGTCCACGGCAAGCTGGAAATTGATGATGGGGCGACATTTACGAACCTTGTCACATCATTATCTCACATCATTGGAGATTGAGGATCGACAAGAGAGGGTCCTTCGTGGGTAGTTGATACCTTTGGTGTGCCTGCGTTGGCAGTACATGAACCTCCAGAAGAGCACATTGGAGCGGGAGACTCATATACATGCTCAGTACCAACACTTGTTTCCTATGTTTGAGTTGTGACTTATGGGGATTAAAATCCATGGGATGGGGAGAATTTAAAGAACTGAAAAATACATTCAATTTTTTTTAATTATATGGTAATTTTTCGAGTCCGCAAAAATTTAAGGCGCATGATTCCAAGGCCTGGAGTTCCCGGAATGAATTTCTGATCTTTTTTTCTGGTACGTTTAGTAAACGTGCATGCATGATTTTTTAACTTTTGGACCAGTGATAAAAATTCAAATCTGAGGACACCATTAAACTCACAGCGCTGATATTTTCTTAAGGAGACCTTCACCTTGACTGTAGTAGTTCGAGGGCGGAAGTTAGTTTTTCATCTTTTTCGTTGTAGAATAGAAAAATAAAAATATTCAAAATTCTTATTTTTCTTGTCACCTTCTTTTTATTTATTGAGGAGGTGACCACAAGAGCTCTAATCCTGTCAATTTGAAATCAAATGGTGGGGAGCACCCTAACCACCTCATTAATGTGAGGAAGTCCCATGGGATCCTCCCAAATAATAATTCCAATGCAACCCATTTTATTGTGACAAATAAAATTAATTAAATGTGTCAACATTTAATTGATCCGACTAAAATTAATTAAATGTGTCAACATTTAATTGTGCCAAAATAAATTATTCTTTTAGACTTCTTTTAATTTATATTGGAACCTCTTTACCTCTGAGAGGGTTGGGTTAGCAAAGGAGAAGGGGAAAATGATGGATAATTGTAGAGGAATATTCTCTCCAGCGATGAACACATCCCAATGATAATAAATCTCCGACAAAGAACGTGCCATATTCTCTAAAAATTAATGCGTCTTCTCAAACGAGGGGAATCTAAATCAACGATGAACTGATGTACTTCCTTCCATCCTCACTGAGGTCAATAAAACATTGAGTTTGGGGTGTGATTTTGATTAATAATCATCAATTTTCTATCATGATGAATCTCCTCCCATGATCCGCTTGCTACCACTCTAACACGAGTGGTATCGGCCAAAAAAACATGGTACAACCTCTCCACAAATTATTGTGGTTTCTGATGTGTTATTCGCGTTGGAGGAGGATGGAGACCAACACTGGTGGGGCTCGAGAATGGAGGATGGCACGATGGACAGCCATGATGAAGGTGTCGGTGTGACCGCGATGTGTGGAGAAGGGCCACAGTGGAGCAAGGGAAGTAGACGGTGGAGGCCGGCTACACGAAGGGGATGGAAATGCGCGTCCGCACTGCCCGACAAGCAAGAGTCATATCCTTGTGCCACGTCGGTGAAGGGAGTGCGGCCAGCCGAGCCGGCCGCCGGTGAAGGCGCAGTGCGTGACAGCACCGCGTGGAGGATGGGCATGGCAATCGCACCCCGGGCGGCCGTGCCGGCATGCCGGGTCGGATTGGACCCAGACCAACTTCAACCAATTTTTTCTCTATCGACTATATCTTGTGCTTTGGGCATTTTTTTAACGAACCGTCTGCGGAGATAGAAACCTTGGATCGAGATGGTCCTTTTGTTATACCCCACAAGATTTTTGTATAATTATGGGGTATGTCTGGGTAGGATCGAACATGAATCCAACTCGGTCCTCAGGACAAAAAGACCAAATAACTTATAGACAATGCATCTGATTGACGCACTGTCTCTTGCATGGAGACACCTTTTACATGACGGTACATTAGGATACATATTCATGGGAGTTCTTGGAATTTGGAGTATCAAACAATGACTTGAGAATTGGACATTCCTAGAATCAAGCATGTTTAGTGCAGGAACCATGTAGTTAGCTGTAACATAAGAAATAGATCCTATGTGGGTTTGTGCTGGAGACCCTTTATGGGTCTGTCTTCGAGTGTCTCACTTGGATCAGCTCTAGGAATCCACACGATACTACTCTAGGATCCTACATGGGTCTGCTATACTAGGATCCTATTTGTGTATGATGATGAACTTGGATCCTTTGTGGGTGTATCGATTTAGGATATTGTGTGGGTTTGATGATTTAGGATCTATCATGGGTCTGCCTCTTAAAAGAGTAAGATGATTCAGTAGTTAAATATGTTCATCTTTACTACTATACCTATGTTATACAAAGTGTGAGCCGAATTTTTAACATTGTGGTAATCTTCTAGGTGGCGTACCTTTGTTGTTCTTACCTTCATGATGATACCTTTGTGGTATTCTTCTATGTGGGGTACCTTTGTAGTACTTACCTTCCCGGTGATAAATTTTTAGTAAAATTCTTGGATACATACCATTATGGTACTTATCTTCATGGTGATACGTTTTTGGTATTCTTTTGTGTGGTATACCCATGTGTTACTTACCTTTGTGGTGGTTACCTTTGTCGTATTCTCTCCTTCATGGAACAATTGTACTTTGACTAAGGGTTTGGGACTTGTGTTGAGATGGGTTGACATGATAACTTAGGTATATGTTAGGCAATATACATAAGTAGTGTTTTCATTTTCTTACATGTTTTTCGGTTTATCCTTTGTGGATTTTGTGAGACCTTTGAGGGTCTTGGGGTCCCTATTGGGTATTGTTATACTCACCCCTGCACAGGCTACACCCACACCTTTTTGTGTATGGTTTAGAGGATAGACATCACTAACTGATGACAAGTGTACTAGGACTGGATGTAGATCGGAAGTGGACCATAGACATCGCGTACTGCATAGGAAACTGTTCGAGAGGTGTACCAACCCTTCAGGTAGGGACCTTGGCAGGAGTTCACTGGAGTTGTTTCAGTTTACATGCACCTCCCAGTTTTACTTGTACTTTCCAATTAGGTATGTAATCATTCCCATTTCCACATACTATAGACACGCTTATTACAATAATGTTTAATAGTGATGTTATCTTTCCGTGTGCTTGGTTGTGTGTGTATATAGGTTATGAAGGAATTTCTATCCCGATTTTAGGGAATACGACCTTCGGTGCTAGTCACCACCTCCTGGCCTAGGGAAGGGGGGCTTGGGGTAGTCAAGGCACGGGCCCCTAGGGGATGGGTCTTGACAAGATCTATAAAATATCTTCACAATAATTTAGTTTAAATAGAAATATGCGTTTCAATAAATGTCATTAATTTTTTAAAATACATAAACATATATATATTGAACAAATACAGTGATAGAGTAAATAAGGTCGAGTTATTTCTTCACAATTTAAACTCTAAGAAAATTGCCTAATAAATCCCGAGAATTATAATTCATAAGATAAATCATAGTATCCAAAACATCCCTTAAGAGTATGATGAAATTTCTCTACTGAAAATGATTCATTAAAACAATTATAATGGGATTTGAATCCGATTGAAATGATCTTTGAATCAATCTCATATTCAGCAATGATAGTTTCATTTCTCTTAGATAAAATCATAAATTAAAATCTCTGATTTTTAATAGTCTTAAGAAGGGTTAATTCATAAAACTACAATATAAAAAATTTAGGGATCATATATGTAGAATTCATTATTTAAATGTAGTGTTGACAATGTAAGTTTGATCATAAAAGTAAGGATGGTGATCCATGCATTTTCTTCTCAAATGTAGGGTTCTATACTTATATAGGGTTCTTTAACCATACATTTTCTTTTTGTTAAATATAAGGTTTCAGCCAAAAATAATATTCTTTATCTAGATTTTTCTATCAACATATGTTTCATTTACCATACATGCTGATATTTCAATATATGGTTTAATAAAAATACAGGGTTTGTTCGTTACATTGCGTTCATCAATGAAGGGTATGAAACGTGTTTACAGAATATGCTTAAGTGCATTCCAAACACTTTGAAAAATATTCCACGAAAATAAAACACTTGAATATAATTCCAAAATAATAATTATAAATATTAATAATTTACATAAATAAACATAAAATACTATCATTAGTAAAAAAAGTGTTTTTTTGAGCGTCAAAATCGATACGATTTATTGAGTATTGTTGATATAATTCAAGCCTAATATTATCCCTCTTTTTGAGGTGAATGAATCAATTTAATTTTTTACCAGAATTTAGAATTTCGAAAAAATATAAAATAAAATAAGTTAATATTTGATTTAGAAGAATTATTTCAAAAAAATTGAAATTTTGTGTTTATCCAAATCTCTACCCCTTTTGTGAGATAAAAAAAAGTACATAAAAAGATTAAATCACATTTAATTTAGCACAGATCAGTAAGTGAATGTTATAATAATTAGATTAAATAAATAAGACTAGAATTTTGGCTGGAGGTATAAACATAAAAGAATATGAAACAAATTATAGAAAACAATAAATAAACTTTATTGTTGAAATTTTATAGAAGTACAATAGTTAGTTTGTCTATGAAATAGGTCGGCCAACTTGTATGGTTAGGGTAAATGTGGTTATGAAGGATTTTGATAATCTTGAAATATTTATTTCAATTATACCATCTATAACCACAAAGTTTTTATAATACTATCCCCAAACTGCATAATCAAAACAGTTGAATCATGAATAATATGAAATTTTCATAGAGATTGACTTTCAAAATGTAATGGAAACTCTGCTCTTGCTGTATAAACTAGTCCAATTTATCTTTGAATTTGATCAATATAAATATGATAGAAGTTTCATTCTATGTCAATTGTCTACTAGAAATTTTTGATTGGTCAATAGAACTAACAAATGAACACTATTTCAATGATGAATTTTTTGATGATCATTCATCTCAGCCATCACAATTGGGATTTCCTAAAATCTGTGAATCATATCTGGATAGGTAGAAGGTGTAGGGGTATATGTATTGTTCTGAATGTATGTAATCATTATTGAATATAATAGACTCTGCAAATACCACATTATATCTACAAAATCTAACTTAGAAACAACTTCAGACTTGATCTTTCGAGTCTCATACCACACATCTATCTTGAAATAATCAAACTCCTTTATGGAAACAATTTTTTTTTAAATATCCTAATTCTTCTTTATTTCAACATTGAGCCCTTATCAATGATTTGAATATTCTTATGGATATTTATTTAACGTAATCACAAGCTATTCATCATTATTTTTCATGGAATCAGTTGTCCTTTCATCAAGATGTTCAAACTGATCAACTAAAAAATTTCTAAATATCATGAATTAAACTACTCCACCGACTTCTCAACAAGTTTTTCAACTAATTTTAAATATAAAAACGATATACTATAATGAACATATGTTTTTTTCCCAAAAAATATTGATATATCTTACCTAAATGAACAAAAACAAAGTAAAAATGATTCTCAACAATTTCTATAGCATCAATTTTTTTATCTAAGAGTCTATTAATATTTGTGAATATATAGCTCTTTCTATTGGAAAAATAGAATATCATCATTCTGAAAATCTCTAATTATAATTTCAACTAGTTGGTATTCCATAAGAATATGTTTTTCGAAATGAACTAACCTAGTAGCATCACTTGAACCTCACATTATATCTTCAGTAGGTGAATCTATTATTTTCCATGGTTTCAAATTCAATTACTCTAGAAAAATGTATTCTTCATCCTCTTAAAAAAATATATTTTATATGGGTTGATTTATAAAGTCCTTCAACTATGGATTCCGAAATTCCTTCATTTTCAATAGCACTTTTCTACTCCAAATCTAATGATCCTTATTTTTGATGGTCATATGGACCAAGTGGCATAATTTTTTGTTTTAGTTTACTCCCCCAAAAATATAAATTCCCTAGAGTTCATGAATTGAGTACATTACATTGATGAAATTTTATTCAAGAATAAATTCATCAAATCATATCTTTCCAATGTAGAATTTGTGAAATAATCATGTCATAAGGATACAATACAATCCTTGCATCTGGTTAAAAGCAATATTAAAGATATCTGAACTTATACAATGAAAAATTCCGCAATATATCAGTTAAAAATAAAAAATAGGATGTACATGTATGGATATGGAATTTTAACTATTTCATCCATCTTTGGAGAAATACTATTCTGAATCAATAAAACCAAAATTTTCTGGTCTACCTCTAGATCTTTAGAAAAACATTCAATATGTTTGTTAAAAAAAGAAAATACATAATGTTTTCAGACTTATTATCCTTATCTCCAATAGATGGTACATTAATGTGAAATACTCCCTCATGAGGACAGTTTAAATTTTTGGAAATTTGGGTTGATGAAATTGAAAAATCCTTATCTTCTATTCTCATGAAAATAGTATATTTAGAATCACCAAAACTAAAATGTACACTACTGTAAAAATATTTTTGTCCTACCTCATAGAGAAACTCTAAAATCGCATCATTTAATGAAGATTATAGCCCTTGAAACACTAATTCCTTCTTCAACATTAGATGGTATGGTAGAGCCATTTGAAATATACTGCATTTCCATGAACAATATTTCACCTAGAAAGTTGATGTCACCTGGGATAGTTGAACTCACCTTCTTTACATCTCTTTGTTTTCATTATTTCATATAAAATAAAGCTATGAGTTTCTTAGGCTCTAGGGTTTCAAAGGTACACAAAGGTAGATAAGGGCATCATTTCATGAAATTTTTTTGAGAAATAAAAAGGTAAGGGATGTTGAAAGGTTTGTAATAGTACATTGTTTCCCATTTCATTAGGAAATATAATTATGAAAAAAATTAAAACATGTAGAATGATTAAATTTAATATAAACAAATTAACGAAATTATATATTAAAATAAGATAAAATAGAAAAATATATTAAAACATATCATATTTAATCTAATAAAATAATATATTTTTAATAAATAAATTAGAATAAAAAAATAAGTAAAATAATTTTAAATGAAAATATAAAAATATTAATATTTACTTAAAAATTAAATAAACATAACGCACCCATAATAAAATCAAAACATATAATGGGAAATGGTTTCGTAAAAATATTAGTTACTTCATATTCAATGTCGACAGATTTTAATGATATATCCTTTTTTAAAAATTTATCTCATCGAAAATGATTCTTAATATCAATATTCATAGTTATTTAATTTCTTGCTAGTCTTTTTGAAATATTTATAAAACTATTATTATCACATAAAATAGGAATTCCATTACAATTTAGTCCAAAGTTGATTTTTGTGTCTTTCATCCACAATAATTGGACACATCAACTACTTACAGATATATATTCTGCCTCGGCTGTTGATATGGAAGGTATGTATTGTTTCTTATATGACCATGATACTAAATATATTCCAAAAATGTTACTGGTTCATGTCATTTGTTTTCTATCTAATATAAAAACCCCAAAGTCAGAATCTAAATATGATGTAAAATTAATGTCATAGTTTTTTATAAAAAATAGATTGAAAAATTGTTCCTTAGAAATTTCTATAAAACATTTTTACTGCAATATGATGGGATTAATTAGGATTTGTTTGAAATTAAACACATAAGCATACAAGAAACATAATATCAGGTCTACTAATGGTAAGATATAATAAACTACAAATCATACCTCTATATAACTTGTGGTCCAATGGTTTTATAGCTTTATTAAAATGATGTTTTATATTAGTACACATGGGAGTAATATATGTCTGGATGCTCTCAAGACCAAACCTTTTCAATAAATCAATAATATATTTACATTGTTTTAACATATTTTCATAATATTATTGACATATTTTAAGTTCTAAAAACAATTTTAATTCTTCTATCACAATAATTTCATATTTTCTCATGTGTTCAGGAAAATCCATAATCAATTTTCCATTAGTTGAATAGAAATAACATTATCAACATAGATTTGAACAAATAATGTTTTAGAACAATTGGTTTTAAAAAAATGCTTGGATCTTCTGGTACAGTAGTAAATATGTTTTTTAATAGAAAACAACATAATATTTAATAAAAATATATTGGTGTTTGTTACGACCATAGAGAGTATTGGCATTCTTAACAATAGAATATGTTTTTTGTGAATTTTCTAAATAGGGTGGTTTTTCAACACAATCTTCATCCCTTAAATAACCATTAAAAAGTTAGATTCAACATTTATCTAATAAAATTTAATGTTTATATGTTATGCATAAGGTAAAAGGATTCTAATTGATTCTAATATAGCAATAGGCGAAGAGGATTAATCATAATCTATACGTTCTTCCTGATTATATCCCTTTTATACTAATCTAGCTTTATTTATAGTTATAACCCCTTGATAATCATTTTTATTTCTAAAGACCTGTTTACTTCTAATAATAATATTGTTTTATATACATTAAACTAATTCAAAAACATTAATCCTTTTGAATTTGTTTAGATCTTCCTGATCGCTATTATACAACACACATCTTCCAATGATTGTTCAAGAGAGTTAGGTTATTGAAGAGATTGAAAGGTATAAAATTAAACATGTTTTCCGACATTTCTTCTAGTTCTTATTCCTATGTCTAAGTTTCTAATAACATTTTCTAAATGAATAATCTTTAGGGTTCTATAATTTCTAAGAAAAACTCTTTTACATTCATCGATATCATGTTCTTCTGAACTGTAACGAATTTTATTTATATTATTTTCAAAATTATTTTTCAGTTTTTCAAGTCTCATGTTTTCAAAAGTGTCAGTAATTTCATCAGATTATTTACTTCCTTTAATGAAAGGGATAGTTTCTTCTAACATTACTTGAACTAATTCTACAACAAACAATGGCTTTTTATTAAACACTCTATAGTATTTAATGGTAATAGAATATCCTAAAAATAATACTTCACCATATTCTGGATCAAACATACCAAGATTATCCTTGGTTTTGCGGATATACACATTTCATACTAAAAGATCAAAGTACTTTACCTTAGGAATTATTTATTCACATGTTCATAAGGTGTCTTTTTTAAAATAGGATGAATTAAAACTCTACTCATGATATAGCAGGTTGTGTTTACATCTTATTCCCATATTCAGTTAAGAAGAATGTATTCATTCAACAGAGTCCTATCCATTTCATGAATAGATATATTTCTTCTTTAAACAATTCCATTTTGTTGAGTTGTTCTTGGAGTAGAAAATGTGTGTTTAATACCCAGATTTAAACCAATGGAATTGAATTCTGGATTCTCAAATTCTCCAACATGACCATTTCTTAATGAAATTATCATAAATCCATTTTCATTGTGATAAGTCTTAGAGAAACTCTCAAAAATATTAAAAGATTCACTTTTGAGATTTACAAAATAGACCCATGTAATTCTAGAATAATCATCAACTGAAACATATACATATTATTTTCAAGCCAAACTTGCTACTCTTGATGGTCCAAATAGTTCCATGTGGATAAGTTCAAGAGGTGCTTATGTTTAAATTTTTAATAGATTTTAAGGATGATTTGTGTTGCTTTACAATTTCGCATGCATCATAGAATTTGTCATCATTAAATTTAATATTGGGTAAATCAGAAATAAAATGTTTCTTAGAAAATTATTATAAGAATTAATAATAAAATAAATAAGTCACATATTCCATACCCCTAACTCATTTATCTTTTCAATTTATAAATTCAAATTCTATTTACACAAGGAAATTATGTCCAAAGTTTAAACATTATTAGTTCTTAGTTCTCTAATCTTATGCAATTATACATAAATACATAGAAATAATTTTTAGAAAAATCAAGATAATATCCATCATCATAAAGATTAGAGATAATTATCTGGATATGCTTCATCCCTTGAACATATATTACTTTTTTGATTAATAGAGTTTTTGGATCTCCAACCATTATATGTCCAATTATCCATCCTTTGGCATTATCAATAAAGGTGGCTAGTCCCCTATCAATTTCAGTGATTGTGTTGAAGTTTGAAGAGTTTACACTCATATTCTCGGAGCATCAACTATCCATATAAAATATTAATTTTCTGTTTATGTGATCAGTTTCCTTCAAAAGAAAATTAGGTAGTAGTTTGTTTTGGTACCAATATCCTATTGGGTATAGTAGTGTTAGATAGAAGAGATCTTGAAATCCAGATCTTCTTTTTTTCAATAACTCAAATAATTTTATTTATAAAATCTATATGAAATAAAATTTCTTTTAATTAAACTTATTTTATGATTTCTCAAATAAAAATGTTATTTTATATATGTCATTCTATTTCAAAAATAATATAAATAAAAAAAAATTAGTTGGGAAGAAAATTGTTCTTATATATTTGATATTTTTCTGCATTACTACTTATACCAAATCCTTCTATTTTAATGATATTCTTACCAATAATTTTATTTATAATATGTTTTTCCGTTTTTAAAGAATAGACTATCACTTTTATATGTTTCTATAATATATTGTAATACATAAATATTATTTTTATGATCAGTACAGTTTGTGGTAGATGAGTTACATTTTTCCACTAACTCCATATGTTTTTTATGTATAGAATATCATTATCCTAAATTAATATTGTGAAAAATATTTAATAATTTGTTCTTTTTTAATAATGATTCATATTTTTCTACTAGAATTGATGAGTATACAGCCAATTTATTATTTGAATAATTTGAATTTGAATCTCAATTTGATGAATAATAGGTTTGTACCTTATCTTCTTCATCCCTGAAGCACATATTTTCATTAATATATGATTCTTCCTATTCTAAATCATATTTTTTTGACCCGATGGAGTCTTTAGAAACACTCTAATAATCCTTCATCATGATTATTTATTTTTTGGTCATAATCATCATTTTTTGATATTTCTTTTCTATCATTATAGTTTCTATATTAATTTTATAATATTTATGGTCTTATATGACTTAATTTATTGCATTCATATTATGTAAATACTCTTGAGTCTTTACTATCCCTTTGTAATGGTTTTCTGAATATTTGTTCCTTCTAATTAAACTTGCAAAACATTCTGGAAAATTATGCCAATTCTATTTCAGTATAAGATATATCGTAATAATATTCTTCTATAACTTCTTACCTTATTTTTCTTATTTTATTATGTGATGTTAACAATAGAGAAGTTTTATCCTATTTCAGTATGACATTATTATTTTCAGCTTTATCTTGAATTTTAAATTCATACATTATATGTGTCCAAATTATTTCTCTCATTGCCATGTTTTTGGTAGGTGATGATTGGGGAATTTTAATTGATATACCATTTTATTTAGAAGGTATTACTCTCATTACAATCAATGATTGATCTATTTGATTGATAGTAACGTCTATTATTTTATTATATTGACAATATCAATAATATATCCATTCATCTTAGTGATAATTTCTTCATAAAACATTTTAAATGTATCAAATTTAGGATTTTTTGTTGCATACCTAATTTATCATACATTATATGTTTCCTTATAGGAAACTACAGTAGTTTTCCACATTTCATAAGAAGTTGGACATTGAGATACATGATTGAATTCATCTAGTCCAAGACCATACATAATTGCATTAAAATCATTATAATTCGTTTCATGCTCAACCTCTATGGAAATAGTCAAATTTTCAGGTTTTTTCGGAATTATGTAAGGAGAAATTATCTTTGAGTATAATTTAATTCCAATATTCTTCAAATAGATTATCATTTTTTATTTACAGTGTCCATAATTTTCAACATTGAAATTGGTATCATGAACCAATGGAATTACTTCTACATGAAAAATCATTTTCTTCTTTTTTATAGAATGTATAATTTTATCCTAATGTAGTTTTTATCAAAAGTAATCCTTAGATACCAATTTATTGGTTAGAATATTCAAAAATACTTATGAGGCGGGGTGGGGATACAATTTTGACTTTTCAAAATCTTTCACAATTATTCCTTTTGATGTCAAATTTAGATTATATAGATGATAATGGTTCATCTTATATATGAATGTGTGAGAAAAAGATAAAACAATAATACAAAACACGACTGCTTATAGTGGTTCGGGGTAGAGTGATCCCCCAGTCCACTACAACAATAACTCTTTGTGAATGTTTTGTGAATTTGACAAGTCATATCCACATATCATAAGACCAATCCACATATGAGTGCAGGTATATGACACCTTTAATAATAATGCTAAAAACAGAGCCTTCATATTTTTTAATAGATAACTGAAATTTTCAAAGATTTGGTAGATAATCTGAGACTCGACTACAACTAAGTACTAGAAGTCAAAACTCTTAATAAAAAGATATTTATTAATATAAGTTTCCTATTGAACATCACAGTTGTAACCAAAACAGGAAGTAGATAGATTTTCTTCTATAGAAAATAGTTTCATCAAGAAATAGTAGTTCTGAAGTGATGTTGATGTAATAAATATATAAATAAATGCAGAAAATTATTTACAGTAGTAAAATTACATAAAATAAAATATTCAAAACATTTATATCTCAAAATTGTATCCTTTTCTATAGATTAGATATTCTGATCAATTATTGTTGTAGATCTATAAATGATCTTAAAAAGAATGCAATTTAAATAACAATATTTGTCATAATATTTGTCACAACTTTTTTAAATCACATACACATATATATATTGAAAAAATACTCATATATAATAAATAAATAAGAGTTCATACATTTCAATACCATATCTAAGAAAATGGCCAGATAAATTGTTAGAATTCAAATTTATAAGATATCTCAGAGTATTTATAACATAATTTAAGAATATGAAATAATATCACCACTGAATAAGATTCATTAAATAAATTATAATGATATTTGATGTGGTTGAAAGCAAGCATTAATTCAATTTGATTACTGAAAAGATAGTTGCATGACACTATGATAAAATCCAAAATTCAAATCTCTGATATTTTAAAATTCAAACATAAAGTTATTCTTAATACGAAAAAATACCAAACATAGAGTTCAAATATGTATCATTCATTATCCAAACATAGCGTTGAGAATGTATGTTTGATCATAAAAGTAAGGTCGATGATGTATACCTTTTCTTGTCAAACTTAGGGTTCCATGCATATGTAAGGTTTTTTAACCAAAACTTTTATCTTTGTAAACTATAATGTTCCATCCAAATGTATGGTTATTGATCTATACTATTATATGAACACAGGTTTTATTAAGAATACACACTGATCATTCAACATATGGTTTAATAAAAACATGGGATTTGTTCCTTATGATACATTCCTCAACGTAGGTTTTGAAAAGTGTTTCTAAAATAATTTTAGGATATTTCCATACACATTAACACATATTCAATATGAATAAAAATCATGAATATAATTGAAAAATAATAATACTAAATAATATTAATTTCCTAAAATACACTCAAAATAATATCATTATTAAAAAAAGGGTATTTCTAAGCATCAAAATCAATAATATTTGTAGTGTATTGTGGAGACAATATATTACCAATAGGGGAATCCTTCAAAATACTGTGATGGTAATGACAAGAAAAATCCATCTAGGATACATTGGAAGTCAGTACGTAGGTACCCTAGGAAGCATCTAGGTATAATTTCGGGATAATAATCCATGTAATCAAGGGGATTTAGTGTGTAATGATAAGTCATTAGTGGTAAATTGGGGTGTAGGAATGTACTTCACTAGATGCTACATTTTGTATATATATGATATAATAGAGGAATATGAATTTTTTTGTGGGATGGAAATGAGGAACAGAATTATAGTTGCCTTCAATCTAAACCAGGATAATATGATTACAACTCTAAATTGATTGTCCATAATTTCACTGGTCAAGATGGAATGTTCACAGATGAGGGGGGTACGTCTACTACTAAGACATTGGGTGTTATTTTTAGGTTTTCTCCTTTATCAACTAATGATAATGGTTTTATTATGTAACCCCTTAATACATTGTTTTGGGTAATGGTATATCGGAAGATATAAATGGGAAATTTAATGTTTGTTAGTGCATGGATTATCTTCCAAAAGTTCAAAATGTCTTCAGTTCATCAGTAATTCTTCGTAAATTGAGTAATGTTTTAGATGAGGTATGTTACAAGGAAAACCAAATGGTTTTTCTAAACACCACTCATTTCAGATCAAAGATAAATTGTGATACCATCTATTTTATATATGTTGTTTTAAATGGAAAGGTCATGATGGTCAGTAGTGATGGTGTTAATTTTGTTCCTCAAAAATAATTCTGCAGAAGAATTACTCTAGAATATCCAAGAATATTTCAAGTTATAATCAAGGAAATCAAGGATCCATCTCAGTTAGGATTATGAAAGGTGTAAGAATGGGATATTTGGGATCCTCAATCATTGAAATTCACAATCATAGTGGGATACTAATGATTAAGATGATGATTATGATTATGATTATGATTATGATTATGATTATCGGAATAATCTTTATGTTCTTGATATATAGTTGTATTTTTTGTGATATAATTTATCTTTGTATGACCTCATTCTTTTTCTTAATTTCCTATTATCTTTTTATTCCAACATTAATAAATGGTTAGGAAATATTTCTTCTAGATGAGTCTTTTTAATATTTTTCAACTTTGTCAAAATCCATTACAGAGTGTTACGATTATCTAGGGATATGATATTTTGATAAAATTAGCATCCTTTTATTTCGATTGTTTTGGATGATGTTTTTAAAAATGTTTTCATGAATCCAATTTCATTCTCATAAGATAATTAAGATATAATTAAAATATGGTAGTAGTTATCAAATAAAAAAAATATATATTTATATAATTTATTATTATTATTATGGGTAGGTCCATTATATCACTCTAATGCATTGGGAAAGGTTCTATATATCAATTATAACGAATATTACATTCGGACATGATTATGGGTAACTATGTTTATATATTTCATCATGGACATGATTATGGTTTTCTATGATTAGTAGTTAGTGGGAGGGAATGATTATGGGTACCTATGTTCACTAGTTTATGGGTGGACATGATTTTAGTATTTTATATCCACAATAAAATGATTTTATATATTTTTATTTATTTCATAATCACATGACTTATTATTATCATATTATCTCATGGATCTTGATTTAGTGTAGACTATTCCACACCCTTATTACTATTGTTTTTTGTTCTAAAAAATCTTTACGCAACAAATAATGATTTAGAGTCTATGAGATTATCAGGTATATTTTCATATGTTTTGATCATGATATCATACTATAATACTTATCCTTACTCTCATATTTTCATTGATTTAGATCTCTAATGTTTATCCCTATTACGAATATAAGATCAACCATTTTAATTTAACCATTTCCCCATGTAATGATTAATTATATTAATTATGATCAATATTGAATGTTTTCTTCCCAAAATAATTTTATAGGGAACTATGGATATTTATTATGAAATAATATTATCATTTTAAAAAATAACACAATTCTCAGTTTATGGTAAGGAAACTTGTTTTTTTTGTAAAGGTTTTATCATAACGATCTAAAAACACAATCCTAAAAAAGTTATTCGGTATGAATGTGACACAATATTTAAATATAAATCTAAATATCAAAGTCACTAATTAGTTATTATCAAAAAAATGTGTTAAGTGTATATTTTCATCACCAAATATAGTTGTATGGATCCACGATTTCTTGTTTGGTATGAGTGCAGGTAAAAGTTAATGTTAGAAGTTATGATGTCATAATATGAGGATATAATAAGGTTTTTAGTAAATTTCATCTTTTAGTCTGTTGTCATTCACATGATAAATGGCATATATATAGCCTTTTTAGGTTCTTTCTGATGGTATTTTAATGTAATTCATGATATTTTTTTATAGTTTTTGTAATAGTTGAATATGGTATATATGACCCAAAGATTGAATTAAAAACATTTCCCCTTGTTTTTTGGCTATTTCATTCATCTCCCCTTGGTTCCACAATGTTGGACTGATCCACTGACATTTAAATGGTGACTTTCATTTAGATATACACCCAATTCTACTTCCTCTTTGAGAATTGTGTATTGATCTATGATGGATCGATGGTTACTATGATGTTTTAATGATGAATTCTTCATTACCTATCAAACTGGTGAAGGGCCTAAATTTTTTAAAATAATTCTTGATTGAAACAAGTTCTATAAAATTTTATAAAAATCAAATAAATTTTTTCAAATCATATTTGAATGCATATTCGAAACGGTTGATTGGTTATAGAACTGAAAATGATTAATGATCCTTTGGTATATTAGTGGTGGAATCGATATGTATATGGGAACCATTTTGACTACAACTAATTTCCTTGTGAACTGTGGATATTATTGGGTATTTTTAATTTATTTATTATATTTAGAATATATTCTTCTAAAATCACACCATGTATCTCTTTTAAACTAATAAACTATTTCTGGAATGATGTTCATTGGATAATAGTATGGTTAACCTAAATTATTCATAACGAGTTCATGAAATGTTCTTGAATCGAAAATGTATTCAGTTACTTGGTATCCTCAACAAAGACATACCTCAAAACTAGTATTTTTATAGAATCCATGAGGTATATAATTCTAGAACATCCTTCTGGACAGGGAATCTTTGTGTCCCTCCATTCTAAACCTCTTACATGATGAACCAAAACAAGAGTTTAGAATACATTGTGTGATAGACAATTCATCATGGGTGATCAATGTGGTTTAAGATTGATCATTTGAATAAAATTACTTTAATTCATCTAAATCCATGATATAGGATCTCCTTTAACATTTGGGATTATACTATACTGTTCTTTCTATGTTATGTTATTATGTTGGTATAGTTTTTTAAACGTTCTTGAAAGATATTTCATGTGTGCATCTGTAGCCAATGGGACCTTATTCTGATTATTGATCAAATAATTATTCGTGTATATGTTTTGTCCATTTTTGATGTTTTTTACTTGATCTTTTTTATTGATATTGTATTCTCACAATGATATTCTATATTATAAATTTGTTTTTCTACTCTTATAATGTGTGTTATATTGCATTTTGATGTTTAATCCATAGTCCTATGAACATGTTGACTATCATGATTCCTTTATATCATAGGTAATGGGAAGTTATAAAGGATTGTTATAATTTATTATATTATCTTAATTATAGTGTAAGGTCATAAATTCCTTGAGGACTGACCTAAGATAGTGAAATTTTTGGAATGATGGACTGGATGCATGACCTGAATAATTGACGGTGGTATGATGGCATCGATTCCTAACCCTTGACAGATGATGGGATTGATCGCCTAAAGGAATGTAATATTATAAATTTCAGATTTGATAACCTATATTCCTCCAAAAACATTATGCTTTAACATTATCAAGTTATGTGATTTCCTTCCATGTTTCCAGTTGTTTGATTATATGTTAAATCATTTAATATTCTTTTTGGAATTGAGAAAAATAAGGTATTATTGGGTCTTCATGAGTATTATTTAGTACATAGGTTTTCTATATATTATTTTGTAATCTTTCTTTTACATTTATTATATCAGGGAATACAGCTGTAATATCAATTCACACATTTTAAGGATGGATTCATTATATCCTACTTGGTTTTATTATTCTCACCATACACGAGTTTCTCTATTCATGAAAGTACATAATGTATTTGGATTTAGGAAAAGGAAAGTTCCATGTGGAAGATGGTTGAGGTAAGGATCATTGAGCATGGAGTGGTACTATGATATAGTGTAGAGAATTCTATGTTGTTACATATTTCATTACACAATCTCTATATACTATTGTTTTGATTTCGACAATTGGATCGAAATTTATTATTTAATTTGAATAAAAGTGTTTCATTTGATATATTTCTATATTATTTATCTTTCTCCTTGGTAACTATTATTTTTTATAATTTATTTATATTATTGGTTATGGGGTAATATGTTGAAGGTCTGGTGTCTCAACCAGCAACATTCATAAACTCACTACTTGTCATAAAACTCTTATATTTGGGGATGTATGCATGTCTTCTTGCGGATATTCTTATCAGAACTAGCGATTGAAGATGGGTTATTTGAAATTGGTTAAAAATAATATAAAAATTATTAAATTTGGACATAGATGAAATAAGATTGGTTTTGTTGGACTATAGTATGGTAGTTTCCATGTTCATTAATAGATCATCTGTAATAGACAATCATGTTATCCTAAATTGGATTTTTTGTTATATTTTCATAATTTCATGTTTCATTCATATGAACATAGGTTTTCATTCCATATAAATAATTATATATATATATATATATACATTTTGTGTGTTGTGTACTAGTTAAATTTTTTTCCATGTATTATGATATCTGTTTTGGATAGACCATTATTTATTGGTTAAGAAATAAATTATTTTTCCAGGATATTGTGATATATCATATTGAATTAAATAATTTAATTTCATTTTTCTAGAAAATTTATATGTTAATATGAAGAATATATAGGTATGTAGACCCTAGTATGTTCGGGGGGGGGGGGGGGGATATTCCTTATGACATGGGTGGACTCATAAGAAAACCACTATCTAATCCCATTTCCTGATTATAATTTTTATTAATCACTTTGCATTTAATAAATATTTCTTTCATGTTTGAAATTATGCTTTCACAAAGGATATTGATTGGAAAACAAAAAGTAATGGGCCTTGATGCTTCTGAGGGGGGGGGGGGGGCTCACTTGTTCCACCACATGGTGTGTAGAGAACATTAGTATATTATAACCCCTCTCATAGTATTGTGGACAATGATATGGTACTGCCTCCACCAAATGATGTTATTCTTATTCTGACACATGGTGGAAGGGAACTAAGGTGTATGGTTGTCTATGATAATGACTTACATCTATGGAATCCACCTGAAATCCATATAACTGGAGGTATGATTGATGTAGGGGTCATGATAGACAACATCGATGGTGTCTTTGAACTCATTGAGACACCAAAGGGAATGATAACGAATATGGAGTCATTCATTCTAGAGGGACATCCATATAGTGGGGGTGTGATGGGGAAAGCTATAGATATGTGGGTATCACATGGTAGACCTCTAATAACATGGGTTTTTATAAAATTAATTCTAGATAAGTTGAATATAGAAACATTCATAAGAGTTTAAATAGTTTAATATGTTTTAATTGATGGTATTTGGATTCTACGATTGATTCACTGAGATGATGAATTTTTCATTTCAATTTTCTATGAATGACGCATAGAATTATATGAAGTTTGATATTGTGAATTCTCAATAAATAATATGAGAGGAAGATATTTTTTACCATGAAACATACCTTGATTTTTTTGGAATGTAAATGACTATTGAGATTGTCTTGTTTGAGGATCAACAGTTGGAATTCATTCTCTATTTATTGCACCGGTGGGTGGACCACCAGCTTTTATGATGAATGCTTATTTTGCAAGTATAAAGAAGATGAAAATGGATTTTTAGTCTAGTTGTGTTATTCTAGTGTATTAGATTATATTTTCTTATCCCCACTTAACAAATGGTCCATGATGCCTCAACCATGGAATGATAAAACATTATAGTTAGGTATACACAAAAACAAAGAAAAAGTGTATGTAGTGTGGAATGTTGGGGCATATTCAATAGATTTTATTTAATGATATGAGTACATTTTCTACAAGTCTATGAGGAAGACATACTTAGGGATCTTAGAATATACCCAGGGTCCTCAATTGATGGTTCGGAAGAAGAAGAATTATGAGAGTCCCATACCACAGGGTTAAATTCATGAAGTTAACGAAGGATGAATATGTAGAGTGGATCAAACTCTAGAAGTTGGTGGAAAGGGACCAAATATTATTTAATGTATGGTCTTGATCACTAATACCTTTTATAATACCATATTTTATATATGTTATTTATGATTCATTTATTTGATGAAATGTTATTAATGGAATTGACTGATTTGTCATATATTTGTCTGAGATACTTCCAATTAATAATGTATAGGGAATAATGTTTTATCATAATTATTGATGTCCATAGTGTGGCAAAGAATTTTTATATATCATAGATATATGAGACTTATTGATTGGGAAGATGATTAAATTTAATGTGATTATTAACATAGACTAGTTGACCATTTTTCAAACCAATATATTTCTATTAGAGACAAACATAAATTATATTTCCTAAAGAAGAAAAGATCGTAATGATGAGTGAGTTTTATATTTTATTGTTTGTCTGGAAATAATCGAACTTGGGTTGATCAAGATGAAAATTGTAGTCTGGGATCAATCTAAAAGTTCAATTTCAACCTCCTCGTATGTTCCGTGAGAAGTGTATCACTATTAAGATGTGTATCATGGTGATTTCATTGGAAATCAATTAGATAGATGTGTCGATTTTGAGTTACAATTTTAGTATGTGAAAAACCAATTTCAATACCCCCAAATCTTATGGCGCCATCCCCATTGATGGAAAAAAGTTAGAACTGAAGCTGTTAGATGAGAAGGGACATGATAGATAGAATAAATCACCATAACTTACACCTATCTTGATATAAGAGAACTAATATGGTATCCTTAATCTCTTAATAGATTACTTGATGATGGATCGATTGATGGAAATGAATAGACATCCAATCCCTTGAGTCAGTTTCCTCTTTTATTAGTTATTGGAATACTTGGGTTTCTCAATTATTGATCATTGATTCGTATATCCTAAAATGAGTGTTAAAGATGAGGAAGTAATAATGATGGAATTTCAAAGAATGTATATGTTGTATAAGTACATGTTGAAGCAGTTTGGACCTTCAAATTTACTGACTATGATGATTCATCTCATGAACAATATATTCCACCCATATCATGAAATGTTCATCATGGGATTTTTTCAATATTTATATTCACTCATTGACCCCAGTACATCATAATAGAAATATCTAGATAGTTATTAGTACAAATAAAGAACATTAACTTTTTGATAAGCTATCAAAGTGTATCTTTTTTATAAAGTTGGGGAAATTATTTTGGCATGTGTGGTCTAAGACATGTATATCTATAGAAATAAATAAATTTGAGGAATTTGAGTACTGGAATGTTCCCCAAAACAATTTCACGATTAAAAATTTTCTAGTTTTAGAATAATATTATAATCTTATTATCATGTAATTTTCCTATTTATCTGTATCTATGACATAACTGCTGATGAAATGTGTCATTTTTAGTGGACATATCAATGTGATTAGTCTTTTCGTTATAGTAATTAATGGACGATTATAGCTCAAATGTTGATACACCATGAGATAATGATTGTATATATTATTTAATGTGATGTATTATTAATTTGATTGTGGGTGGAACATAAATAGAGGTGGTGTGATCTATCTTATTGACCTCATCTGTTGTGACCCCATGAGTGGAACTATCCTTCAATTTTTTTTTGTTTTGGAGTCATGGTCATTTATTTAATGTATTAGAGACACTATATCACTGGATATAGGATTTTTGTGTACACAATATACATGATCATTTACTATATATTCATGAAATAATACCAATATATGAGTCCGAGGTGTGATGTTGAATATATATATACTTATTAAATTAAGATAAACTTGACACAAGATAAAGTTGATGTCATTTAAAATGAACGTAGCCATAAGATAAATACTGATCTAAAGCTTTGTAAATTACATTCCACGGAATAATTGAACCATATGATATTGATGTCCAATCAAAGGATATTCTATAAGATTTTTTTCTAGATTCCAGTGGAGATTGGGATAAGAATTTATACTAAGTTTATTTTTATACAAAAATTTCTAGAAATACTTGATTCAAATTCCACCTAATTTTGAATATTATGGAAATACATGTCATTAAACTATTTTTTTTGGAATTAGGATAGCGAGGCTCTAATTTTGAGAGAATATATGATATTATAGATCCCAAATAGGGTGAATATGATTCAAAAGATGTTAATATTATCTCATAGTTAGAAATGGTATTATCTGAACTGCATGAAAAGACATATGGAGTTGTTTACCAGAGCTCAATTATTTCTATGTGATACTTTTCTCATTGTCCATCAATATTTTTGGATGCAATGAAATATATTGTTATAACATGTTAGAACATTCATGATAACAAAGAATGTTAGAACATGGGTTTACTATATGGATCTACCATCTCAATATAGAGGTTTACACAACTTTTTTCTTATGTCTCACCTTGGGATGTATATTCCAATCAAAAACATATCATTGATTGTGTGGATGTTGACCTGGATCCTAAAAATCATACCCATAGTGCTTGATGTCAATTCTATACCAGAGCTAAAAATTTATATGATGGATGAAAATACAACTTCTTTGGACTATATGGGATGATGGATTTATCGAGGAGTGGATTTAGAACTGGGACTTAGATGTTTGTGCCCATCAACATGAGTTCTTTTAATAAAAACAGGAAGTTACATATTGAGGATGATACATCATTAGATGAGGATAATTATAAAATCCTCACTTGTTTCATTGTGTGATGCATTTTAAATGAATAAAATTCTATGTTCCTATTTTTCAATTTCAATTAGATGTGTTAAGAGGTTGGTTTTTAGTAAAAAGGTGTCAGGGAACTAAAGGAGGAAGAGATATAAGAGGCATGTACTAATGGGGGAATATAAAGATACCAAGGGAATGCTCATGGATATCACCATATTTCAGCGGGTCTTATTATATATTTAAACTTTAATATTGTTTGTGAAAACATATTCCATTTAATAAATGATATAATCTTTATTAATAATATCACATGAATAAATTATGATAAAATAATTTCATATAAAAAATCACTTGATTCGAAATCATATTCTGAGATATTATAACTAATTGAAAAATCACATGGAAATAGAATAAATGATCACATAAGGTGTAAATACACAATTTCAGATATACTAAAACTACCATCAATGTATCATACTAAGATATATTAAATAAATCGTTATTACCACAACCAATACCCAAACTTGTTTGTCTAATGAGATGTGATCACACATCGAGTGGCTATATCGGTCCCACCCATCACTTAATTTGTAAAATTCATTCCACATATGAATGGTGTAAAAAATAATGAATATAATATCTGATATTTAATATATCATAAGTAATGTTTATAATTACCCTAAGCAATGAACATTATCACTAACCATGTAGTATAATATGGAGATTAATATCAAAATAGTACATCCGTGGACAATTTTAACATAAAACATCCAATTAACAAATGGAGATGGCAGGTTAGACGAATAAAATTAGTTAATTATATAATTCATTAATTTATGTTGAAATAGAATAAAATAAACTAAAAAGATAATTTGAAAATTATGGAGGAAAATACAAATTCCTCATTGAAATAAGATATTATTTAAACAATATACATATAAAGGGAAATATTTTCCTTAAAAATAACCTTGTAAATGTATAAATAAATATTCAAATAATGAATATTGAATTATTATGGGAAAATTATTTAATGCATTATATGTTAAAAACATTCCTTTCCCACTTTTGTGAAAAGGTTAAAAAGAATAGGATTCAGAAAATGGAAAGCAGGTTCATTTTGAATTTTTTTGAAAAAATTAAAATATAGTTAAAAATTTATTAATAAATCATTTTAGGGTAAAATATTATTAGAAATTGATTTGAAAAATGTAGATATGGTTGAAGAAAAATATTCCCTTCGTGAGGGCTTAAGCATAAGTAATCCCAAATAAAAACGAGATTGCGAAATATATTCCTACATCGGTTCTGAATTCCATTAATGTTGTTATAAACACCAATTTAATTAATAAAAATTAGTTATAAATATATAATAGAACAATATTCATATATATATGAACATTTAAAACATACTTATAATTTTTTATTACTGTTTCATTATCAACTCTTTGTTTTAAAACACTTTTTGGGAAATAAATGCATTATCTTTCATGTATGTCATGGTTTAGTAGTTTTAGAATTTATATATTTTTCAAATTTACTTATTATATATATTTCTAATAATGATATAGAAATAATTATTATTATTTATTTAAATATTTATAGTAATCCATAAAAGTTAGAGACAAAAAATTAATTACACCGTCCAAGGAGATGGTAGGATATACATAAGCATGAACACCGTTTCCATTTTTTTGAGAGATGGAATAAAATAATGTTAGATAAAAATTAACCATTAAAGAATAATTATCATATAATATATGTTATATATATATATATTAATTATTAATATCATAATTACCATCATTATAAAATAGAAATGAAAAATGAATCACATAGTCTGGTTGAGGTGGAAGTACATATGTATGCCCGAGCAACATTATAATTTCCCAATTGTTTAAAAGGTTGGATGGAAGATAATTTATTTTACATAAATAATTTTAATTATTTTATAAATATATCATATAAACATTAAACCTATCATAATTACCATCAAGAAAATATGGTGGTTAAAAATGAATTGTATCGCTACATGGAGATGGTTGGACACATGTACGAAGAAGCAATACATTCACTAACTATTTGATTGGAAAGGGTTTATTAATGAGGTATCAAAATCATTATAACATTTAATTATATTTAGACTACATATTGTATTATTTTATGATATATTCAATAGACTTGTAATTGTTTTAAGAGGAAATAAATTGAAAGAGATTGGGTAATACAATTACATCTTCTTTGACATACCTTCTATAGATCCTATCTTAACGAACATAAGTCTGGTATTTAAGAGAAACCATAACCTAAAAAAACAATTATTTTGTATCTATAATCGAAATTGAAATAATGTTTTGAGATATATTTCTCAATGTGGTGTAAAAAAGTGAAGGAAATGGTGACCCTTTATAATAAAGGTGAATGCACTTTTGGAATCTCTTAAATGAAATAATTGTAATAAAGTCATTATCAAGTAAAATGCATCGAAAATGAAAAAATATACAAATATAGGGTAGGATATGGTTTATATACAATAATATAATTAAATTATTATAGGTTTATGTCCAAAATTAGACATTATCTCTTAGTTATACACCTTAATTAACAAATTTTAGTATTAACTATTATAACATCTTTTTCACTATTAATGGGTTATGATTCTAAATATAAGGAATCTATTTACCCAAAAGTGGAAATTTTATGACTATTTTTTAAATAAAATAACCTAAATTTCATCATTAAATATTATTGTTATTTTTAAATAATTTAATAAAAAATTATTTTGACAAAATAACAATATAGAATATTTTGAAATTCTATATTTAATTTGAAATTAAATAAGTCTATACAATGGGGGAGTTGTATTTTCATCCTTTAAAACATATATAACATTTAATATGTGTCAATAATGTATAATTTAAATATTAAATATTTGAAATTATTTTATTTTTAGTATTTTCGAAATCATTTATTATAATTTTCTATTACGTAAATAAATGACTTGCAGGCGTTGTGAATGAATTTATGGCATTTATTTAAATCCTATAATTTATAAATGAATTACCATAATAAAAATAAGTTTATGATGATATAAATATATTTCTATATTAGTTATATATAAATTTCACCTGACATATATGTCATCATTATTTATTTATTTATCCTTTGTTTTATCCGTGTACAAGAATTTTATGATAATTTTGATAATCCACTTGTTATATATCTCTTAACGTCTTGTTTGATTATAAAAATTATAAATAATACTTAATAGTCAATAAATATTGAATTATGTATATATCCCATCCTAAATAATAAATTTATAATACCAAATATTACTTTTCAAGCACATTGTTGGCTCTTTGTCGGCAGTGAAATTGAATTCTATATTTATTATTGAATAGATTTCAATTTATATATTTTCAATTATTATTGTACTATGTTTTTTTATTTTATCTTTCTTATTTAATCACACAAGATTCATAAGTTTTAATTTCACAATATATTATTTTCTGTATCATAAAAGACAATGTATTTCATAAAATCTATACTATTTCACTATTATCTAAAAATTTAACATCATCACAAAATAAAAAACCTATCCAAATATAAATTTAATTAATTGAATACAAAAATAAATTATGATCAATAAAATTAAATTCCTACAAGTGATATAATTTAAATTTAATATAAATGCAGAAAATACAACGAAAAACAGATATAAGAAAAAATGCATGTTGAAGTGTAAAAATAATTTTATAAACAATTTAACAATAAAATAGATTTAAATGAATTTAGTGAGATTATATGTAATATAATAAAACTAATTTTGAAATAAAACAATTTTAAAATAATATTTTTCTTTGTATGTTTTGTGAATCATAAATTAAATATTTTAATCAAATTTAGTATTTCTAACATTTCTATAAAATATAAATCTTTTTAAAAAAATAAAAAAATTTCTTATTATAGATTTTTTATTTGATGTTTTAAAAAATATTTTAATTATGAAAAGTAATATATATATATATATATATAAGTTCTATAAATTTATTTTAATATTTTATCAAGAAAATAAATAATTACTATATTTTGAAGGAAATGTATTTATCGAGCCTAAATTAAAAGTATTGAAAATTTATTACATAATTCGTAATACCTAAATTATTTTGAATTCAGAATTTCCATTATATGTATTTAATAATTCTACAAATACAATTTTGACACTTAAATTTAATGGGTGAGTTATAACTATCATATTTACATTATATTACTACACTGTTCATTTATTAGTGTTGTTTCATGTAATAAAATGTTATCAAACATAATGATCATTTAAATTATAGGGTGTTACATTCTAATCATTAAATAAACTCATTCCTTGATATCTTGACATTTTTTATATAATCAATGGTTTTAAATTTGAAAATTCACTTTTAGAAAACCAACAACATAAATCATCCAATACAACCTCCTCTTAAAAATTCAAAAAAACGATGTATGATGTGAATAAAAAAACTAGGTTTAGAAATTGGAGGCAAATAGTGGGATCTAAAAATGTGGAGATAAAATATAAAATTAATAAAAATTTATTAATTAGGATTGAAAAAATAATATTTTTATGCTATATTTAACCCAAAAAATCACTGGTCTTAAATCCGCCAAAAGGTTACTGATTTTTCTGTAATAAAAGTAAACAAAAATATTTTTATTTCAACGTTATTTTCCAAATTTAATGGGATTATTTTAATAACGAAATAATGAACAGATGAAAATAAGTTTACATGATTTATTTCATTTTTATTGTAATGGTTTATCCCTTTCATTTTTCTTCAATCAATTATCACTTTATCTACAATGAAGTGAAATGGATATTCAAGATGAAATGTTCATGTCTGAATCAATTTTTTCGAATAAAATGGTCAACAAGTCATTCACTCAAACTCAAAATATATATAAAAAAAATTGATAACAGTTATCCAATAGGAAATTGCATTATTTAACATCAAACAACAGTATCCAATATTCATCTTAATCCATCCCCTATGTTTTTAACCTTAAGGATCCTTCAATATTACTTTGAATGATATTGAAAATAAAAAATATTCGATCAAATATTTATACATGAACAATATAAACTAGTTCATAATGTATCATCCTAAAAATGTGAATTCATAGGTAAAATATACTAACAAATTGAATCACTATTAAATTTTTCCTAACACCATATATCCCATGAGTCCAATAAATAACATTTTCATCGAATCACTATACATTTTGAAGGAATCCAATAACATCAGATTAACTTTTTAATGGAAATAATCCCTTTATAAAAAATAAATCGTATTTACACAACATCAATACATATTAAGGGGTATCATTCCATTATTTATGCATTCTATAAAATATCACCTTACCACTAATCAAATATCTTTGTTATCTATATAATTCATCATGTTCTATACAATATAATTTAAAAAATATCTATTCAATTTTGTTCTTGAATCATAGTATTAAATGACTATAATCATTCCACATTCTATATAGTAATAGATTAAACGTTACCATCATAAATTTTTCTTTTTTAGTATATTTGTGCACGACCCTTGGGACATTTATTTCAATAGTGGACTATCTTCTTACAGTTGACACAAGGAATAATAGAATATTATTTATTTCTTATGAAATCACGAGTCGATGGGTGGGGATTTATCTTAATGAATGTAATAAAATCCCATTCATTTTAAGAATGTACTATGTATTTTTAAAAAAATATTATCATAGGTGAGAGAAATACATATTTTTCATCATTATATTACCCATTTATATATTTTCCTTGGATTTATTCACTTTATTTCCATCAAGGAAATATAATTTTTTGAATTCAGTAACTATCTTGATATCAGATGATACTATATACTATTGAGATGAGAGTTTTTGGGAGACTAGTGCATTTCGAAGAATTGGATTTTAACCTTCAATGAAAGGGCTATTCTTACTATTGAGATCACGTATGTATTATTGTGACCTATATCTTTCATACATCGATTTTCCATCCAGTAAAATAAATACTCATTTGAAAACATTTTGATCCAATCATGAATCATTTAGGTCTAGTGTCTTTGGAAACATGGAAACTCATACAATTGTTTCATAAAATATATACATCATATTCCACTTATATATTTATAATTAGTGGTGTTCATAAAAATATAATAATTAATATCATTCTTCATAAAATGTGGAGAGGAATCATAAGAGAAGGGTGAGCTCTATTAGTCAGTAAGGCTAAAAACAGGAGATATCAATGTTCATATTAGCTTAACACGAGAAAAATACTATGAAAAATTTATCTTATCATTTTGAAAACCATATACTAAAGATAAAATATCATAATAAGGAGTCCTAGAATAAATATTTAGAGTAAATAAGAAATGAAAAATAATTGAATTATATATCATGATATATGATTTACTTATAATGGTATAAAACATGTAATTGTGGAGTACACATAATTATGGAAAATCATTTCTATAGTAATCAAGGCCATAGAGACATATCCCTGAAAATATCATATATATATTTTTATAATGTCATGAATAATTTATCATAAATTTGAGGATCGTTTTAGTTTCATAGTTTTAGATTATTAGTTCATAACTCTTTTATATCAAAAAAAATTATTTCAAATAGGATACTTCAACTTAGTATCCTTTATTTACACCCAAAAAATGTCAATAGATGATTTATTTTTATGATAAATCATAAGAATTTTCTTATTGATTTCATAATTTTCTGTAATCTCCCTTAACCATATAGAAGAAATTTTTTTCTTGTGATTAAAAAATTATTTTTAAGGGACATAAAAATTAAATGAATAATACAATTTTTCCATGATTACTTATAAAATTTATCCTTTTATTAAAATAAATGTTATTCTTAGAGAAAATATTTAATTAATAAATAAATTATATTTTCATTCCAAAAGATTATAAGAAACATTTTATATGAAATAATAAAGGAAACAATTCCCATAAATGTTTCTATGAAAATCTTATAAACCCATGAAAACATGTTCACAAATCAGATTAATGTATCCTTAAACTCAATAACTTGTCTTCTAAAAACATAAGATTTATATAATAAAATAACAAGAATAATAAACATATAGGTAACATGGGACATAAATTTTTTATCATACAAAAGTATTTTCAAACCCACATATATACTATATGTTGTAACCCTAGGGGATATAATAAAACAACCCAGGTAGTCATACATAGATACAACCACTATAGTTACACTTTGAATTAACATCATGGTTATATTCCAACATACCCAATGCCTTGGAGAGATATCATAGACCCATAAGTAGTTCATTTAATATAGAACTGTTGTTTATCATAATCATTTTCCATAAACCATAAAATAATCATAAACCATGAAATATTTAATCATAAAAACATTTAATAAAGAAATTCACTAATTATAAAAGAATATTGTGCACATAAGAAAGAAAAAATTCTCCATAAAAAAACATCTAATCTTGTTTCAAAATATAAGAAACATTATGATATCCTAACATTGAAAAAATAAAATCATTCCTTATAATTTAAGAAAATTTCCCTTTTAAATTTAAAAAAAGTATAATTAAAATATAATTTTTTTAAAATCAGTCCCTTAAAAATGTCATACTATTGAAGTCAGTGTTGCAAAAAATAATATGTTTTGGTTATCCTTTATAAATGAACATAAGAATATACATGTAATAAATAATATAATTAAATTTAATTAAATATATAATTTTAGAATTATATAATCAAACAATTAAAAGTGCAACTCAATGAAGGGGAACTATTTTAAGAATTCCCTTACCCGAAGTCCAATTATTCACATAATTTCATTATATAACTAATTAATAAATATTTTTCAATTATTTACATTATTAAAAAATCAAGTCTATAATCCATTTTATATCCCATATTACTGTGTTATAAAAATAGCATAATTATTTAAGATCACATCATATGTTTTGGTGATATTCGCTTCATATTTCCAAATTGACATAGTTATGTGTACTATGGTAAAATGGGCCATTATACAACCATATAGACAATAATAATCATGAAAAATTTATAATTTTATTTATATCAATCATACTAATATATCCATATATTAAATATGGTTATGTAAAAAAAACATCGCTTTGTGGAGGTTGTAGTCCACACGTATGCACAAAAGACATTATAATTTCTTTTACTAATGAAAATGTATTTGCATAAATGATATATTATTTTTATTGAATGAAATATTTGAAATTATAATCATATAAAATCATTAATTTTATAAATATATCAATCCATGGGTGACGGAAATTGGATACAGATGACATTGGTTTGTGAGGCTATAGTCCACCGTTACAATGAAGGATGACTTCGTATCCCATTTAATTGAAGATGAGATTTATATGTGTCATTTTACTAATATAATAATATCCTACTACTATAATGATACTCTATTTATTATTTTATCATGTTTTATTAAGAATTTTTTGAGATGGAATAATAAATAAAAAAACAATTGTTTGAAAATGATACATCTTCTATGGGAACCTATCTATTATTAACATGTTACGAATTATATTCTTGGTTTTATGGCTAAAAGGTGTCGAGAATGAGTATATGGATTCTAGTAAGTGTTTCGGTATGTATTGGATGATCCAATTAAGTTTTGAATTTCGGTGAAAGGAGAAATGGAGTTTCCCTTTTAAATGAGAGGAGAGGACACTCTAGAAATTTCAAAATATATTTATTTAATATAAATTATTTCTTTTTTTCGAATGGTTCAAAAGAGAGTAATTTAAAATATAAGATGATTATGGGTTAAAATAGCATCATAAAATAAAATTTAGATATACTTTAATTTTATTTATAAAATTTTATTCGGTTTTTACCCGTATTTAACTCCATTATCTCATTCTATGGAAAGAAATATTTTTACACTTTAAGGGTTATTATATTTACAATAAAATGAAAAATACTCTTTAATGTATCAATGATTACATGTTAAATATTATCCCAATATTTCAAATGAATTGAAGAATTTGATTAATTTTATATTAGTTAATAAAATATTATTTATAATAAAATATTCATAATGTGTGTTTCAATGTGTAATCATTACCTTGAATTTAATTATATAAATACAACACTTATAATTCAAAAAAAATATTACATGCATAAAATTTCAAGGAAATCCAAAAAATATTTTTAATACATTAATTATCTTGAAATATATTTATTTTAAATTTTTTTTATAACATTTATATGAAATTTTAATTAATAAAATACACTACTGGAAACTAGGTCTTTCACCATGAATTAATACACAAATATTAGAGAAACAATGGGAATATATGTAGTTCCTAGTGATATACTCTCAATTTTAGAAAACCATTGGTATAGTTAGATCATTACCAATGGTTTTTAAAAATACTTGGGTATAGCTCATTCAAATAACTGGTTACCCTCAGGCTACCCCTCCCCTCCACATTTAGAAACCTAATCTCATTATCTTCTACGAACTCGGTGTCCCCACTCCTCTCCTCAAAGGAAATGTCCCCTATCATCAATTTATATTCATCAATTTCAGTAAATTTTTTATTGAAATGTTTAAGAAATCATTCCCTCTTGTTCATTATTTTCCCCTCACCCAAGCGACGACCAATTGTATTCTTGAGATTTATCCCCAGATTCAAGGATTTTTTCTATCTTCTTCGACATCAAATTTGTGTGTTTCAGATTCTTCTTCTCTTCAAGATGATATTAATTTATTTTTTTTTACAATTAATGTTATTCTACTAGAGAATAATGTCATCAATTATTTTAACATGTATGTAAATTCATATTATAATACTGATAAAAATTTTTATATTAAATTCATATAAATTATTTTTAATTCTTAATATCATATTTTGAAAATAGTCTAAAGTATTCGTGTGAATTTAACATAAATGTAATATTTGTGGGGAATATTTTAGGTATTTATAATTTTTTTCTATTTGGAATCATATTCATGTTACCTATTGTGGTTAATTTATGTTTTTATCATACTAAGGATTTGGGATTTAGTTATTGAAATTTACTTTTTTATACCAGGAAAATTTTGAAATCATTTACTGGGTTGTTTTAACCCAAAAGGAAATAAAATACGATGATGTACATGATTATAATATTATAATAAAATTTAGAATAATATATTATCTATGTTGGATGCTTCTTATGTAACTAACTAATATATTTATACTACTTATGATCACTTTTTCTTAGAATTCCTATTTATGATTTAGACATGAATAAATGATATAAGATTATTTCATATAATAAAATATTTAGATATCAAATGTTTATGAAATTTAAAAATTTATTATGTGAAAATATTTATATAAATCTATAGTAAATACCAGGAAATAATTATATAAGTTAGAATTGAATCATGTTTGATCATATTCATTCTATGAAATATGGTTTCCATTTATAATGTTTTACCTAAAAATTTCATTTTATATGAATGAATTAATTATAAGAACCTTAGTTTCACCTGTTTTGATCATCTATTGAGTATAAATTTATTCTGTGTTAATAATTATTCATTATTTCATTAGTCATGTATTGAGTAGATATCCATTTATTTCCAATGCTGGTTAAATAATTTAAAACCATCAAATGATTTTTTTCCTCAATTATGTGGTTTCAGCAGTGGTTAAGTAATGGATGGGTTTCAAAATGGATATGGAATAGATTATTTATATAGTCATAATAGATCTTCCCCAAATTCAAAACATCATAAAATGAAACAGAACATTATGTAGAATTAATTGTCATTTTTTAATAATATATGTAAATTTAGAATTCAATAAAATCCTTTCATGAATAAATGTAATAATTAGTAATGACTTCAAGTATATATACCTATATAGATTTGAAATACATATTTTTTGCATAGTATTCCTTATTCGTTAATTATTATAATATATACATCTTCATTGAATTTATATGAGTTCACCTTGAGATTTTATTATTATCTACCTTTTTTGATTTTTTGGATGTATATTAGAATATTTTATAATGGTCACTTACATCATGAATTGTATTTAATTTCGTTTTCTACTATCATTAATTAATTTCCAATACAGTATACATTTATTTATTTATGTAATTTTGATATCATTGAAATTTTGGATTATATTTTTATTATAACTTATTGTTTTTATATTTTTAATATAATAAATAGAAGATAGATATATCATGCCGATAAAGTTGGAATAGAATTTCAAAAGAATTTGGAAAATTTTCTAGATTTTAAATTTAAAAATACTTCAGATGGAGGTCATATATAGTTTCGATATTAAAATTGTGTAGTAATACCATGATTATTTAAGGATTAGGTGACATAAAATACAAAAAAATTATGGATTACAAAAAAAAATATAATTTCTTTTTTAAAATGGATAAATGAAACAATATTCTACTAATCATGAATGGAATAGAAGAAATAGTGTAGAGAATTTGATATTTATTCTCATTCCATTTTTTTATCATCACAATAGATTTAGAATGAATGTGAAAGAAGGAAATTATATCCATACACATGAGGATAATTTATAAGATGATTATGTTTATAGAGTGACAATTTTAATGGAGGATTATCAAACTCTTGTATACCAAGAATGTTTTAAGATGAAAAATATAAAAATTTTATTACGGTTATAGCATGTAAAACCCATGTCATAAATTTCTAATACATCCATTGAAAATATCAATACCTTTTTATGGAATTTCTTATGAATGGTGCAGATATTCCCTCAAATCATTATTAGGAAATAAATTTAATTAGGAAGATAAAATGTTCTATAAATAAAATTCATTATTGTCCAAAATATTATAGTTTATGCTAAGAGTAACGACTAAACTTAATGACTATAAATAATTTTCAATGTCATAAATGATGGAAAATAGATATGGATAACCATATTATTTTCCAATGAAAGTCATGTGCTACATTCCATTGATTAGAAGGCTTTAAAATCAATTCATGTCTATAGAAATAACATCCAATATGTGATTGTATTATGATGAGAGAATTAAAGTTAATGGTGATTTGGTTCCTCCTATAGATTTATTAGAATTTAATAAATTTAATAAAAATCTTCATTATTTTTTAGATGAGGTGTGTAATTTATAGTTTTTTATATCCTATGATGGTTTTAATCTGTTTGATTATATTCTAACTTCTCACAACACATGATCAGTTTTTATTTATGTTTATAATCAGTCTATATGGATTTGTATTGAAAAACAATTGGAATTCTTGAGTATACTAATATCTATACGTTCTAATCATAGAAATGATAAATATGTATATATGCGTCCTTTAATAATGGAGTTGAAGTAACTCTGAGATATAGGTGTCTGGGTATTCAATGCTAATTCAAAATATATATTTGATATGTGTGATTCCCTTATATAAAATATAAATGATTCTACTGCTTATACATTGATTTTTAGTTGGAGAATAAATTAAAAACTATGAGGTACTCTTTATATGAAGAATAAATGTTCAAGAAGTCATAAATATCATTATAGTATCATTTTCATGGGGCGTCGATGATTCATTCCAAGGTATTATAAATATAGGAAGAATCATTAGAGGTATGATAATATTGTTGACACTTAATCTCCCAGTTAAATTATGATATAAACTGATAAGGTTAATTAATTTAATGATTTTATTTATTTTTAGTGGAAGGTAATATGGAAACAAAAAATATGAATAATATTGACACTAATTTAACTATTAGTTAGACAAATATAAGTATCTTTTTGATTTTCCATATTGGTCCACCAATTTTTTATTTAATTTTTTATACTTAATGCACTATGAGATAAACATATTTGAAATATTTTCATTCAGTTATTTTCAATATCAATTTGATGACCAATGATGAATTTTGATATCACCAAGACTTATTTGATAGTTGTATTTGAAAATTACTACATCATGGGTGTATCAGTGAAAAAAAAGGAATGTTCCTTGTGCTTCAAATGTGATGAATAATTTAGGGAAAATCAATTTCTAAAAGTATTAGTGAATATCAATGTTCTTGGTGGCTATTCCAGAGACATATCTAAATGAGTCAGTAGAAGGGATTTGAAACAAAAATCCCTAAAAAATAACTATTATCACATCATTATTCATGAATTGAATATAATAATTTTTTTTAATTTTATATCTTATAATGAAATGGTGGAAGTGATTCTATGCATCCATTTTGTTAGATTCCTCTACACTAAAATGGTTTGAATGTATTTATTGATTAAAATTTAGCTAGAGGTTTCATTAATTTTGTGTGAGTTGTAATGAAATTTCGTCAATCATTTTTCACCTACAGGATGCATTTAACAGTTCATTTTCCTACTGAAATAATTCTTGATGGAGTTTTTTATTTTTGCTAGATGTATCTTACTATATTAAATATGTGGGAAAAGAAATATATTTTCCAAAACAAGAATCATCCTTAAGGTTCAATGTGAGAGGATATCTAGCTCAAGAATGTATGAATTTTTTTCAATGTATTTGACTTATGTGGGCACAATACATAACCAGCCAATGAAAAACCAAGAGGACTTGTTTGGGGAAATTAAGACCTCATTTATATATCTTCCCCAAATATGATTAATTATTGGGTCATAAACACTGGCAACATTGAGCCTCTATTAATGGGATAGGAGACATCATACAGTCTTGTTTATGTGTGGAGTGTTCGAGAACTATATCAAGTATTTAATTTGAATATTTCCTTTTTATCTCATACTATGTCATTTCATAGAAACCAATTTTTTTCATTTTATAAAGGGAACCTAAAAAATTATAGGTATATTTCATTGATCATTGCATTTAAGAAGGATAGAATAATTGGATAGAAAATATTTTCATTCTTGGTTGAAATAAATTGTATGAATATTAATTAAATTAACATAAAATATATATTCATTGAATTATATTATTTATATAAATTTTCGTTATTCATTATACCTGTTGAATCTGTTTCTCAAGAATTAAGAATGTTTGATTTTGGTCCCAATAGATTTGATTGTGAATGCATAACATTGGTTAAAAATTGGTATACATTTGTTACAAATAATGGAATGGTGAAGATTTGAGCCCAAAATCATGGAATTATATTAATTTATTCAATGGATTATTATCCTAGTGTATCAGATAGTCATCCATGATATAAAAATATGTCTTATTATGGGATTCATGATAATATATTGTCATCGGATTTCTACTATATCGTTTGATTCACTATGACAAAACATAAATGGTTTGATTAAATGAATCTACATGGTATATTTATTGATGATTTGTGCACTTATAGTAATTTACATAAGCCACTTCCTTGGTACTAAATAAACAAACTATTTGGAATGAACATGATATGTTTTTTTATGTGAAACATCATATGAGGACTGATTATGGCGTCATTAATGATGTTATACCATGAAATGTTGTTCATGAACTAGGGCACGAAATTGAAATCACGGAATCCCACATTTGTGTTTACCAAAATATTTATATTTGAGGAGTCAAATTGTCCCATTCTTGAGAGTTTTTTTGAACATTTAGTAGTTGTGGGTAATATATATGAAGCAACCATGTGTGTTCAAAGTTAATTCAGTATACCTTGATAATGGGTTTCAAGTTGGTTTTTCTATAATTACTCAAATTTATTTTCAATTTTTAATTTATTGTTTGGTTTAATAATTTTTGGTTTCATTTCATTTAATGAGATTTATTTCAATTCAGAATAATTGTTTAAAAAAATTTAATAAAATTGGTTTAAATATTTTTTCCTAAAACATGTTAAGAAATTGATTATTACTTACATGACTTACATGTTGAATGAATGATTTTTAAAAATGGTTTCCTAATAATGTACATTTTAATCTTATAAATATTGTTAAAAATACTACATATGTTTTATGGATGAAAAAAAATTAACTGATCAAGGGATGTGCGAGCAAGGTTTTCCTCCAATACATCCATTAGTGAGTATAAAAATTGTAACATTGTTCTTCTAAATTAAATATAATTTTATTTTTTTTATTATATGTTAATTTTTTATTCAGACATTCAATTCAACTCAGTAGAATCCTTATCATACTAGCATGGGTTTGATCGAGGATGCTCATAGACCGAGATGGAGCACTTGTCGTACCCATTCCCATACAGGCTCACTAACAGAAACCCCATATATTACACCCTTCCAACATCTTATTGAGCCAATAGGTATTTTCATAACCATACCAACATCATCATATAATTTAAAATCTTTTTCCCATGATATCTCTACACTGCTTGTAGGGATATCCCCACCTTCACCATATCCATATCCTTAGATGCATCCCCAATCCTACTACCCATATCATGCCATGTCGATGCTACATTTTTCAACTATACATCCAGGATCATATTATTATGTTCCTTAAACATCCACAACAGTGCATGTAGATCACCCAGAGAATGTGTTGGAATAGAAACATCCTTTTGAGGCTACTGATTCGAGAAAACCCACCAATCCATTAGAGAATATTGAGAAACTTGAATGTTGTTTTTTTATTATAAGTGTTTCAAATTATATCACATCCTTTTTTCATATAGTATGATGAAATTCTTATTGTATCCATTATATCTAATTCAATGGGATATTCTAGTATGGAACTTCGGTTCCCCCATATGTAGGAATCCTATAATCTCCAAACACAAAAAATGGTGGATTACCATGGAGAAAATCAGATGCTAGGAAAACATTATATGTAATGTAGTAATTTCATGGGAACTTTATCAAAGTACAATGATATCATTCCAGTGAAACCATTAACATAAAGTCCTATTGGTAATGACATCAAGGACAATGAAATTTCAGATATATTTTTAAGAAAACGTGTTAAATTTATATCTATATTATTGGTTTATTTGTATGAATAAAAATTTTCAATACAATGTCAGTTTCATATTCCCAATGGGGAAACTACTAAGGTGACATGGTTTATGGATATTGGTGATTTTTGGCATTCATATAATCATGAGTTATTTGTTTGTTGATGGATTTTAGTCTATTTTGATTAAAGGGTATACCCATATTCCATAATTTCCCAACATGACAATAACAAAAAATGATCATATATCAGAATAGTGATGAGTTTTAGGTCTTTCTAAAAGTTAATGGTATTCATATAAAATAGGATAATTATTTCTTTTATTTAATATTTGTTTATAGTATGTATTGGAAAAAACATAAGGAACAAATATTCAGTGATGTATTTTATACTTTGGGGAGCACTATAATTCATCAGCATTATATGTTCCAGGTATATTAATAATAATATAAATAATATCTATATTAATAATGTTACATAGTTATTTATGAATATTGAAATTTAAGTTATATTTTCACTAATCCCTTTAATATAATGCCGCAAATACCCCTTTGAAATGGTATAATGGCCTAATGATCAATTGGTCCAAATATTCAATTTTCAAATTGGTCTAATGGAATCATGGAATATTTTCCAATAGACCAATTAGCCAAATTTCCAAATATTAAATTCATTTAATTTTTTAATAGATTAATTCCTTAATTTAATAATGTAAAATTGGACAAAAGTTCTAATGTACAATTGGCCAATTTGATTATTGGAATAACTTCTTAATGTCCAATTGGCATATTGGCATAATGGAAAAATGCAATAACAACCTAATGGCCTAAGGGGGTAATGGAATAACTACCCAATGTCCTAATAGTGAACTATCATAATGGCCTAATGCCCTAATGGCCTAATGGCCTAATAACCTAATAGCCTAATGGACTACTCGTCTAACATATCAGGACTCTTACTTTAACATTACATAATCCAATAAATTATTTTAGAATTCACATCATTGCATTCGCGATGACCTTTTCGATTCAATATTTTAAAATGTTAGGAAATAATTTTTAAATATCATCCAAAAAGACTGAATAGTGGGTACTAAGAAAAAATATCCATTTATTCATAATACATAATTATTTAATAAAAAAACATTAAATCTATTCATGAAAATTCTTTACAACATTCATTATCGATTCTCCATTTGTCTTACCCATCCCTAAACCCTAAAAATAAATTAAAACACAAGATGACAAAAAAAGTCCAGTAATTGATATATAATAGATGATAGAAAATGTTAGTGTATGAATTCATATAAGCATTTGATATCATTTTACTGAGGTCATAATTATCAATGAATAAGAGTCTTATAGTAACTTTTTGAAAAACAAAATATTTCCATAAAACATAAAAATCATAAATAATTCCAAAAAGGTAACTTGGGAATTAATTATGTAATATTGTAATAATCATGGATACCATATTATTTTTAACCCTCATTGGTACCTTACAATCTATCCCTTATAACAACCTTATAATTTAACCATCACAACTACCTTATGGTTGAACCTATGTATTTATAGTTGGATTTGTCCTCCAATATAAAAACATATAATGAATTTGAGGGAGTTTTAAATCCCACAATTCATCATAATAAATTCCTAATAACTATATCATATTCATAAAAAATTATTAATTATAACAAATAAATCATTCCCCTTAAAAATTAATGAAATTAAAAGAGGGATTTTAATGAAAATTCCCTAACAAATATCATATATTTGAAATGATAAATGATAAAAAGATTAAATCATGTATATACATTATAAATACATAAAAAATAAATAAATTATATAATCAAAACTAATTTCAAAAATAATCATAGTACTGAATAATCCTTAATGTATATGGTTAGCCCACTGAATGGAAATTGGGTTAATAATTCCCATACCTCGAGTTCGTCTTACATAAAACATGTCCAAATATATTGTATAATGTTATAAAGACTATTATTAAAAAATTATAGAAACAAATTCATATTTATGAATACTTATATGATATTATTATAACATGTTTACAACCATTAATTAATACTAATTTGTTATTATCTATGTTTCCAATGCATTTATTTCATGTTTTATTTGGTTGGTTTGGCAGGGCTTTTCTTTTGGCAAAGGAGAAAAACATTATAATTTAAATTACATAATATTAATGAGCATATAGAATATTAAATGTTATTATATATATTTTTTTTCATATGAAATGAGGATGAATCAATAGATAAAACAATAGTGGTGAATGTTAGTTTATTTTGGATAATTTGGATCATTACAAAGAACTTTTGGTTTATGAATTAATGATTTGTATAAAAAAATTCTAGAACATAATATAACATTTAATATGTTTAATAAATTATTATTTAAATATATTAATGGTTTTTTGACCATCCCAAAATGTGGTAAATGAAGATGACAACACATCGACTATGATGTCGATAAATCAACATGTCATAGAAGTTGTTTTTATTTTAGAATAAAAGTTATAAGAGAAGATTAATGATGAAAAATATTTCAATAAACATTTTAAAAGTCAAATATATGTATGATAATAGAGTTATTTGGTCCACATACATAAGGGGTGGTGAATAGAGTATAATAATATAAATAATCTGAAAAGTAAATAAATGGAAATGAAATTGGATTTTTACATCGTGGATTATCTTACTTGAGAACCTCATTAAGGACCTTGGTTTTGCCCTTTAACTGATACAAGTAAGACATGGATGTGGTGATGATTCTTGGGATGGAATTTGGGGAAAAATAAGAGGTATACTGGGCTTTGTGTTATGAGGAGAAGCAGCGGTGAGGGGTGGTATTTATAGTTGAGTGGGGTGTTTTCACAATATTATATTTAGAAGAATATTAATGTTTCTCAATAATATGAATGGTTTGTTAATTATCATAAAATATATTTATTTAATAAATAAAATTTTGATATTTTGGGATTATGTTAGCCTTATGTCATCTATGAGTCAATAATTCATGTATTCTGCATAAATTGTAAATTTCCATATTTTACTATTCATAAGAAAATAATTTATTTCAGAAAAATCCCACAAATTTACACTAAACAATTTTCAACATGTTGTAATAAATGATTCATTCCATTTCTCAAAAATAGTTTTCTATATATGATATGATTCATTATTCATTAAAATCATAACACATACAAAAAACACATATTTAAAACTACAACAAGTTTTATAGAACAATGAAAAATTAATTAAAATCTCATTAAATTATGTTATAATAATAAGACAATAATAATATTTTATGAATCTGTTTAATGAAAATTTATTATCTTTTAAACAATAATTTAAATTATAAAACTGTAAATAATAATTTATAACTCACAAAATAATAACACTTAATTAATACTTTTCAAAATTTTAATTACATGTTCTATTATATAAATATATCATATTTTCACTGATATGATGGCCAAATTTTATTTATTCATTATTAGGTGATTTTAGTATTCAATTTTCTAGATTACTATTCCTAATGGTCATATTACTATTCCTAAGTTCATGTTACTTGTCCTTCAGTTTAAAGTCCATAATTTTATAATTACCACTTATTCATTATAAATTTATAATGAATTTAACTATTTAATTATAGATTTAATATAAATTATTATATGAGTACCTTGGTTGTTACATTTTCCCAACCATCTTGAAATTTCATTCTCATAATTTTTATTTACTTATTAGAAAAGTGAGGGTACCTTTCCCCCATAGCCTTTTTCATTTTCCCAAATTTCATCTTCAATGAACTATGGACTTAGCATTACATTCCTTCCAAAATGTATAAAAATTTTCATTGGTGAGATTATAAGAAAAAATTGGTCACCTACCTCAAAAGAAAAATATTTATTCCTGTTATGTGCATAATTTTTCAACCTCCTCTGAGCGGTCCTCATGTGTTTCTGGGTCATCTTCAGTTTCTTGGACACTTACCCTGTAAATTTGGGGGCCATAAAATTCCATTCACCTACATCATCCCATAATTATGGAGTTTGACACCACATACCAAATAATTCCTTAAAAGGATTATTATTTATACTAGAATGAAAACTATAATTATAAGATAATTAAACTAAAGTTTAATTCTAATCCCAACTTCTTTGCTTTTCTATGGAACAAACTCAAAATATATTCTTAATTGTCTGAATTGTTCTCTTGGTCATTCCATCATATTGAGGATAAAATGTAGTGGTGAGGTATAATTATAGTCTAAATGAATGTATAAGTTCATTCCAAATGTTATAAGTGAACTTGGGATAACATTAAGATAAAATAGAAAGATTAAGTCCATAAAACATGAAAATATCCTTGATGTACAGTCGAGAAATCTTATATAGGGAAAGAGTGTCTTGACTAGGATGTAAATGTGCAGATTTAGTTAGTTGATCAACAATAACCCAAATCATATTGTAAACTGAGATGTATATGGTAGTCCCATCAAAAGTTCCTAGATTTGATTTCCCATTTCCACTCTATCACTCACACAAGTTGAAGAATACCATTTTGGAAGTTGTCACTCAATATTAATCAATTGACATGTTAAATATTCATGTTAAAATCTATAATATATCGTTTCAATCATTCCCTCCTATAATACTCATGACGGACTCTGTACATCTTATTACTGCTATGATGAACTCAAAATGTAGAACTATGAGCTCTACTTAATGAATATTTCTTCAATTGTGAATCACAATACACACATAATCTACTTCCAAATCATAATACTCATTCTTTATCAATATTACATTATGGAGACATACCCCATTTAACCAATTATACCATTTTATATAAATCATGGTCTTCCTTATACACTTTCTTAATAATTTCTAACAGATATTACTACACTTAGTCCTGAAACAAAATATGGGAATTTTTTCCCCAAAAACATCCTAGACAAATTCATCAAATAAATAATTAAGGGGTCTTGTTCCAAATGTAACATGGTTAATGATGCTTGATTTTTTTGATTTAAGGAATCCACCACATTGATTTATTTTCTAGGATGATAATTAATCATGTAATCATAATCATTTATCATTTCATGCCTTCTTACATACCCCATGTTTAATTCCTTCTATGTGAATATATACATCAGATTTTTATGGTAAGTATATATTTCACATTTGGCTCAGTATAAATTATTCCTAAAAAATTTCAATGAGAAAAACATTGATTTTCATTCCAAATCAGGTGTGGGATAATTTAACTCATGGGTTTTCAGTTATCTTATATAATAACTAGATACCCAAACATTCAATATCTGAAAATATCAAGTCCCTTTAATGAAGCATCACCAATGATTGAAAATTCACAATTTCTAGATGGTTGTTCCATAAATTTTGCACTCAGAAATCAATTTTTCAATTCCTAAAAATAAATATCATGCTATTTTAATGAAATAAATGTTATTCCATGCCATGTTAACCTATTTGAAAAAACTAGATAACTTGGAAATGTTTTTAACAAATTGTCAACAATAGCCTTCTAATCAAAGAAAACAATGAATCTCTGTAACATTATTAGGTCATGGCCATTCATCAACCAGTTTAATTTTGGAGGGATCATCTGGTATTACATACATATTAAAAATATACATAAGAAAATAATTTTACAGAAACAATAACTCACAATTTTTAAATTTTCCATAAAACATATTTTTTTGAGCATTTATAAGACCATCGTTACTTGTTTTTCAAGATTCTCAAAAAAATTTAAAGTCCAAAAAATCATCAATAAATTAACATATCATAATATTCATAAAATATTATATCAATATGATACATGAATACAATAACGGAATTTGTTAAACCAATTCCCATAACAAAAAATTCCTAATTCCAATACAAATAATGAGAAGATATTTTTTAGGATTTCGTCCTCTATCAACTTCAATTGATGATACCCATATATAATGTAAATCAAAGAAAAATATTGTGCTCCCTATATCTGATAAAAAAGTCAATGAAATGAGACAAATCGTACTTATTCTTAAATGTAATTTTATTCACATCGCTATAATCAATGATATGTATCATACCACAATATTTATTTTAAATGACAAAATAGGAAGACCCCATGATAAAGTGCTAGGATAAATAAATACTTTATCAAGAAAATAATATAAATTATTTTTAAATTCAATAATTTCACTTGATACCTTCAATAAGAGGGTTTTGTAATCAGTTCAATATTTGGAATTAATTTAATAGTAAATTCAATTTCCTAATCAGGTATAAAATCTTGGAACTCATTAGAAAAAACATCCACTTATACCTTTACTAGTATAATATAATTATTCTGAATAGTACTCTTATTTTCTACAATATGAGAAAGATATCATTAATTTATATCTTTTAACAGTTTTCTATCTCCCTTATCTATTATAAATTGTATGGGTTCATTATTTTATACAAAATGAAACACTTTCTAAAAAAACATCTTCAACTCTACAATAAATCTTTACCTGATAAACAGATATCCAATATATACCTAGAATAATTTAAAAATCCACTAAGGAAAAAACAACAATGTTTTAATGTAATAACATTACATTAACAACAAATGATGATTATTATACATAATTATTATTGTAATATTTCCCCTTGTGATTTAACCATATTCTTTGGACAAATTTCATGAGGTAAACGTTACAATTTTAAAAAAAATTATTAAAAATAAAAGAATGTGTGGACATCATATCAATCAAGACAATAAAAAAGTATGAGTAAACAAATAAATCACCAGATACCACATCATTGTATGTCCAAACAACTACTGAAATATCCACAAAGGATCTCACTTCCCCATTATACTTATTATCTTCTATCTTTTTGTCATTCAGATATTTCTTTGGGAAAATATTTTCATAATTACAAAACTCACCAAATTTTAAAAACTATATAAGTTTTTATCAAAATTAATCTTGTGATAATTTTCAATAAAATCTAGGTACATATTTCTAAACTCACTACATCGAAAAAAATTCCAGTTTTGTTCATGCATTCAACAGGGTGATTTTTTCCACAATTTTCACAACCAAGAAATCAGACTTTCTTATATTCATATTTCATTGATTTATTATTAACCATTGACTTACATCTATACCTTGTATTCTTATTATTTTCAAAGTACACATGATCATCATAAAACTCCATTTCCACCCTCTCAGCACATCAGAAAATTTTCTCATAACTTTTGAATTCATTGGATACTAATTACCTTCAATTTCATTGCTTTAATACCGAGTAAAAGTGATTTATTTTTCTATCAATATCCTAAATAATATTTATTTCTTGGCATTCCATTGGAATGATGTTTTCTTCATACAAATACACTAAATCCTCCTCTTTTTGTTTCAATTAATGTAATTATTTTTCCAATCAAAGTTGAACCACCAAAGGAAAATAGATTTTAAGGAATTAATTTTTAAATTCCACTAATTCCATAGAATAAATCTTTTTCTATCCCTAATATTCATGGCCATTGACCACTATTGGACATCATAAACATCAAAATGATAAATGGAAAGACTAATATTTTGATTACCCAAACACCCCCTGGAATATAATATTTTTTCAATGGATTTAATCCATCCTTTTTCCGAAACTGGTTAGAGGAACCCCAAAAAGTTGGAGGGTGTTTCCTGATAAAATTTTCTTCCATCATCTTGTTCCTTCATTATATCTATATTTGTTCATTTTATTAGATTCCAGTAGAATTTATGGAATTATTAAAATGATACATTATATCCAAAAATTATTTAGTTCTAATTCCAACCATTATGGGTCGCATATTCGGAAAGATATCATTATTTGGGAGAATTTATACTTTATCATCCCTATTTAAACTATGTAAAACCATTATTAATATAAATATATTACATTAAAAAAATTTCAATCTTCAAATGATATATCTTTACTTCCTTAAAAATATGACAAAAATAGTTTATGTTATCCTATTAACATCATTTCAACCACTAAAGTAAGATAATACATGATATGATACAAACTAGAAATACTTGACCATGAAATTTACATAATCAACTATGTTTATTTATAATTAACTAACTTAAATTTGCAAATATCATTTAATTTTATGGTTTTAAAAAGATTAGACATTATTAGTACATTTCAAACCACAATAATTCAAAGTTGATACTAAAAAAATAATATAACTTTTTTTACAATACAATTAAAAAAAACAAAAATCTATTCATGAAAAGTCATCACAGCATTCTTATGGGGTTCTCTATTTCTCTTACCCACCCTTAAATGCTTTGAAAATAATTTTAAAACGTACTTTGATCAAAAAACACACAGTAAGGGATATCGAAATAAGAGGGAAAATATTAATATATGACTTCCTATAAAAAATGAAATCATTTTCACAATGAAATACTTCTTAACCAATAGGTATCTTTTAGTTACTTTATAAAAACATGAGATTTCCATAAAACAAAGAAACATATATAATAACAAAAATGTAACATGGTGAATTAATTACTTAATATTATAACCATATTTTCTTCTATATGATTTGTAACCATCATCGATACATTACATTATAACCCTTACACATACCTTACAATTTAACCATCACAGCAACCATATAGTGTAACCATCATAGTTACACTGGGAGGAACCATATGGTGAAATTCAAACATAAACATACTTAATTAAACCGAGGTAGATATACATCACACCCTTAATGGTAAAAAAGTACAATGAACTGGAACATAATAATAATAAAATAATACTAAGATCATATAAAATGTTCCCTTTTGAAAAAATGAAAAAACTATTAAAATATGTTTGGTAAAGAAAATTCCCTTAAAAATATCATATATTTGAATTTAGAGTTGATAAAAAGAATTGAATATTTGTTTAAAATATAAACACAAATAATTAAACATAATATAATCACAATTAATTTCACAATTAATCATTTTACCATGAAATTAATAAAGTATATAATTGACCAAAAGAATTGAAATTGGGCTATGAATTCCCTAAACTCAGGTTCATCTTACATAAAATGTGTTAAAACCTCTTGTATAATGGTTTCAAGTGTGTTATTATAAAATTAAACAGTCATATTGATATTTTTAATTACATATATAATAAACTTATAACAAATATAGATATATTTATTAATAATCTTTTTTTATTTTCAATTTTTCAAATGCATTTATTTAATGGTTTTAATAGTTGGTTTATTTTTTATTTTCTTTTTGGAAAGTTTAAAAACACCAAAATTTAATTTAACTTATATAAATTAACATAAATAATATTAAATAGTCTTATATATCATTTTGGATATAATTATGGCGATTAATCATGAGATAAAGTATTAGTTATGAACGTTAGTTTATTTTGGTGAATTTTGATAATTATGAACCACATTGTTTTATTAACTATTATTATATTAAAAAATATGGTTACATAAAATAATATAATGTTAAATATTTATAATAAAATATTATTTAAACATATTAATTTTTTTCTGAATTAACTTAGAAGGGGGAAGGGAAAATGAAAAAATATCATCAATAATGTTGGTAAATCAATACATCACGTGTGATTTTTTATTTATTTAGAACAAAATGGATTATAGAATAAGTATAAAGATAATTATTTACATATTCATGATTACATTATAGTATATGTATGATAATATATTTTTCAACCCACTTAGAAAAGGTTAAGAGAATAGAGTATAAGAGAAGAAAAACAATTGAAAAGAAAATAAAAGAAAAAGAAAGAGGATTTTTTAATCTTGACTTATATTCATTGAGAACCTCCATCAAGCCATTGGTTTTGTGATTTTAAAGAGACTATAAGTCCTTGGACGTGATGAATAGGCTTTAGAAATTATTTGGGTAGAAAATATGCAAACTACAAGGTGTTGAGGTGCGAGGATAAGTTGTGGTGGTGGTGGAATTTATAATGGATTAGAAAGGTGTTTTCTCATATTTATATTTCATTGATTAAATATTTCACTCAATACAATGAATATTTTTATAATTATAATCTTATATACTTACAAAATAAATGATATTATGTGATTTTTGGCTTACCTCGACCTTACATCATCCATGACTCAATAAAGAATGTATTTAGTAGATATTGTAAATTACTGTAATTGACTATTCAAAAAAATTCACGTATATCAACAAAATTGAAATATTCAATCCAAAATTTGATTATGTGTATTACCAAAAAAATGAATTATGATTTTTAAAATAATTTTATAAATATTTGATATATAAGTTTTATTTATAATCCTAATTTATTTGAAAAATACTAGTTTTGAAACTATAAATGGTTTTTATTAATCATTGATAAAATAAATTATTATATCAAAAAATTATCCTATAATCATAAGACAATAATAATAATAATTCAGGAATATATTTTATGAAAATATATATTCTCTTAAATCATTTTATTTATTATAAAATTATAATTTATGATTTATGACTCAAAAAATACAAACACTTAATTAACAGTTTTCAAAATAAATAATTACTTGTTCAATTATATAAATATATAATACTTTCCCTCAAATGATGTATAAGTTTTATTTATATAGTATCAGGTGAGGTTATTATTCCATTGTCCATATTACTTTTCCTAAATTTCATGTTACTATTGCTAAGGTCATGCTACTATTCTAACAGGTTAAAGTCCAAAATTTATATAAATGCCACTAATTAATTATAAAATATAAATTAATTTAACAATTTAATTAAAAAATTAATAAAATATTTATATATGTAATTTGGTTGTTTCATAACATCCAAATGGGCTAATTACCTAATGACCAATTAGCCCAATGGACAAATGAACAGTTGGTTTTTAGGCCGAACAACTAAATGGTCTAATGGATTAATGACTAACTAAAGAATTTACCCAATTGACTAATGGTATAATAGTCAATTTACCTATTAGAATAATGGAATAATTCACTAATGGACAGTTGTATTAATGATATAATATCTGACTTCCCTAATGTAATATAGTAAAATTGTCCAAAAAACTAATGACCAATTTTCCTAATGTCCTAATGGGAAATTGGACAATTAGAATACCATCTTAATGACATAGTGATCAATTTTTATAACTACCTAATGGCGAATTAGACTAATTTCTTAATGTTCAATTGGTCTAATGGTCTAATTCCCAACTAAACTAATAACAACCTAACAACATAACAACTTAATGGCCTTATGACCAATTGTCCCAATTGTCTAATATCATTACTACTAATTGGATTGATGGAATAACGAAATAATATCATAATGTCCTATTTCAATAATGCCCACCTATCCAATTGGCCAATTTTCCTAATTGAATTATGTCTTATCACCTAATGTATTAATAATCTGATTGAATAATTACAGAATGTCCAATTAGACAATTAACCAATTATCATAATTTCCTAATGGCCTAATTTCCTAATTCCCTAAAATTCCTAACATCCTATTGGAACATTTGCCTATTATAATAATTCATAATTGCCCAAATGGCCTAATGGAAAAATTGGCATAATGCAATAATGACCAATTGGCCTAATGGAATAATGGTCAATTGGCCTGATAGACTAATCACCTAATGGCATATTATCATAATGTCCTAATGGCCATTCGGTAAGTCGTAATTAAGACCTAATGGACTATTGGACAAATGGTAAAATGGAATAATGGACTGATTACTAATTGTTGTCATGATCTAACAACCAAATTTTTTTAAAGCCTAAAGTCCTAATGGCATAATGGCTTAATATCCACGAGGTATAATTGCCTAACAAATTAATGGAAAAATGGACAACTTCTCTAATGGCCTAATGGAATAATTTTAATAATTTTACAAAATGGATAAATTGGAAACATTTTCCTAAATGGACTATTTTGAATAATTGGCCAAAATTGTAAAAATATATTTCCTAATTGTCATAATTGGCCAAAGTGGCCTAAATTTCTCAAAATGTATGAAATGAACTAATTGGACTAATCAACCTAAATGAGTGAAATAGTCTAATTGGCCTAAATTTTATAAATAGAAAAATTTCCCTAATTTTCATGAATGTATCGAATGGATTAAATTGTATTATTGTTCTAAGTTGAATTATTGGCATATATACCCTAAATCACTTAATTGGTATAAATGGGCTCATTATTGAAAATGGAATAATTTTCCTAAATAAACTAATTGGAATAATTTTCTTAATTAGAGTAAATGACTTACTTAGACACAAGGGGAAATGGCTAATTGGCCAAATGACCAAATTACTAATTTTCCAATTTACCAAAAAACATAGCATTAAAATGAACATAAAGACCAAATGATGAAAATTAAGATGTGACTGAATTTACAAATAAAATAACACAAATATAATTGGAATGAAATATACATACAAGTGGAATCAAAATCATAACCCTATAAAGAATGATAATTGGTTTGTATTTTAATGTTATTACATTAGTATTATATTTATAATTAAATGTTTGTTTAGATTCTTATTTATTTTATTGATTTACTAAAAAAGAATAAAATTAAATAATTCTATTTCTGTAAATGTAGTATTATTCAATAATTTGTATTATACTAAAAAAATATAATTTGTAGAAAGCGGTATTAGGAGTCGAATTCTCTTGTTCTTGAGCAGAATTTTTTCTCTCGAGTATGAAGAAAAAGTATAGACTTGCATTAAATAAAAAAACAAAGGAAAATATTTTTAATTTTTTTATTATATTTCAAATATTTATTTTTAATTAGTAACTAAATATCGTGTTTTTATTTTTATCATTCCACCCAGGAGGCCGTAAATGAAAAAAAAGATTACAAATTCAGGTCAAATGATAATTTGCTTCATGTATTAAGTGAGTAGAACCAGGGGAGTTCAATGTCGACCTATGAAAAACAATATCCCCACTAGGTATTGGTCCACATATAGATCCTCTCAAACCTTTCAGACCATCGGGCTGTATAGTTCTCATGTAAGAAGTAAACTGACCATTGAACACTTCCTCATAGAAATTTCAATTATAAGTCAATCACTTCCATAAGTGGATCATACTACTATATATTCATATATAGTCTCAATGAGATATTTTAATGATAACCCAAGTGATGTCAATGAGGAACCTAGTGGTGGTCTTGTAGTTGATGGTGTCTTCGGTGGTGGTAATGATGATGTTGATGATGATGATGAATTTTATGATTATGTTGATGCAATTGGTTCTCTATATGATGATATTAGTGATTAGGATATTGTTGATGGTGATGAGGATGGGGACTCTAGCGAAGGGGGAGATATTGATCCCCTCCATTCATGACTAAGTAGTAAAGGGACCTATGTATTTTTGTTTAATGAATTGAATTGATTGGTTGTGTGGATCTGTAATTATTGTAATAGTATTTTATGTTTTTTAAAATGTATTACATAAATTTGGTTGAATGAAAAATATAATTTTTCTGTTATATTGAATGTGAACTACGGTTTTTATTTACAGGTTCAGGATGAGATGGAAGTTATCGTACTTTAAAATATAGGGAGATCACTATAACCCTAGAATAATGTACCATGGAAATATGTTTTCCCCTAGGAAAACATATACCAAAGTTTTGCAGAACAGTGGGTAAAGATATATACCAATAGTTTAACCAAAACCATGGGTATGATAAAATCTCAAAGTCTCTACCCACGGTTCCTATAGAAACTTTGGGTATAGTTTTATATTAATGGCTCCATCAGCCATGGTTCTTTAAAACAGGGGTATAGGATATAACCATGGTTTATAGGCTATACCCACTTTTTTAAACCATCGGAATATGGTATGTTTCCATTACTATTAATTAATGAAACAACATTTGATATGAATTTCAGTTTTGAAATTATTTACCAAATTTTTAAATACTATTATCTTGAAAAAGATAAATATTTTTTCATTCAAAATACTATTTATTTTTAAATAAATCTCATATATAACACCATGATAAAAACATTAGACTTAATAATAACAGTAATGTTACATGTTTTTCTTTTTATTAATTAAATAGTTTATAATCTAATCAATGTAAAAAAATAGTTCATATAAGTAAACCATGAATGATTTGGGATGAATATTAATCATAAAATATAATTGGTTCAATTATTAGCCGAATTTTATAGTCCTTTTCATTTCATTTTTACCCTCAATTACTTGATCTACCTATTATAGTTGTAACCAAATTTACTATGGTTACATTTATTTTTGTAAAAATATACAACATTCATATTTACTAAATATAGACCTTCTAATTTCAAATCAGAAATCCATTATTCAAAATTAAAAATATATAATTTTCATCATTTAATTTAAAATCAAATCATCATGACACAATGAAAACCATTTTTTCTAAATAATTCCCTTTTATATGTAATTTTTTATAATAATTTAATGTAAAAAATAATTAAAAAACAAAATTTGAGTTAAAAAAATAACCGAAGAGAATTTAATATAAACCAATTAATAATTTATCCTTTTAAACAAATTAATGTTCTCAATAAAAACCACTATATATTTATTATTTGTTGAATAATAAATATTATCATAAAATTATCAAATATTCATCCTAAGAAAATTTTATCCTACTAAATTAAAAAATAATACTATTATAATAATTTTATAATTAATATTAAAATGTAATTTAACAATAATAGTAAATATAAAAATAAATCATTCTATTAGTACCTTGGTCTTTCCATTCTCCCCATTTTGGAAACTACATCCGGACAAATATAATCAAATATTAATCATGTGGGGATAACTTTACCTCATATAATTTTTAGAATCCCATGTTTCTTCTTAAACTAAATGACTTCCCCCCTAAATCATAACCTATTTAATTGCCTTGTTTCAAAATAATATCCCATTATGGTCAATAATATGAATATTATTTTCTACATAAAATAGTTTTCGTCCAAATTAACAACATAATGGGTGAAAATATGAGATAAATCAGACACATTCTCATCATATAAACCTAGAAAACATTCTTTATCTAGGATGAATTCAAATTAAAACTCACTTGATATGAAACTACAACATAATTATCTAGGATTTCATTTGGTTAAATGAAAAATAGAAACTAATTTCCATTATTACCAAAAAGAAGAACACTTTTCTATGGAGATATTTTATAAAATTTCACCCACATTGAATGAAAAGTACTTTCACCAGTTATATGCATAAATTTTATTCATTCTTAGAGATTTCATCTAATTTTGTTTGATTAGCTTCACATTATCAGTCGTTTACTTTAATAACCTTGGTCCAATCGGCATCTGTTCTCATAAATCATCCCAAAAAGAAGGGGTCCAAAACTAATTTCAATATAATGCCTCAATGGATATAATATATATACTGGAATGAAGTATGTTATTAAAAGAAAAATCAGCCAACTAAAGATGATTATTAAAAATTCCTAGTTAATCCAGTGAATATAATCAAATAATATCCTCCAATATCTAAATTTTTTACCCGGACTATCTATCACATTGAGGATATGACATTGTTCTGAAATTTAATTCATTCCCTAAAGTATCATGTATTCCTCCCATTATATTAGTGGAGAATATTGGTTCCGTATCTGATACAATGGGGATAGAAATTGCATTTAATAAAATGATCTACTAAAAAAATTTAGAAAGTTTATATGGAGGCATATCATTTCATATAAAAATGAAATGTATATATTCTGTAATTCGATCAATTATAACATAAATTTCATCGTTACAATGATTTTTATTTTTAAATAACACAAAAAAACAATGGTTATATTTTCCCATTTCCACTCCCATGGGGGAAAATATTGAATCATCCCTTTTTGTAATTTTTATTCTTTTTTAACCTTCTAACATGTCAGAAATTTTAGGGTAAATTCAATAGTATCTATTTTCATTCAATCCCACCAGTAATTTTTTTGAAGGAATTAATACATCTTGGTGAAAAAATGACGAATAGAGAATACAGAACATTGATATTTATTTGACAAATGACTCTTCTACTAGGAATCATAGGGCACTCAAAATCTCTATCCCAAACACTAAATATATTCTTTGTCATTTTTAAATTCATGAAAAATACAGTTTTATAACTATTTTATCCTTTTTCCAGTAACTGATTGCCCTCATTCAATTCTTGTTTAATCATTTTTGATGGAGAAGACTATACTAACACTTGAAAAACAATAGATTAATTAACTAAACCCATAACCTCCAATATATAATTCATCAAATCTGTAACAAAAGGATCATGTTTCAAATGTTATGTGGATAATATAGCATTGTTTTTATCACTCAATGAATTGGCCACATTATTTTCATTCTAGTATGGAAGCTAATGGTTTAATCATAATTCTTTATCTATTACAAACATATTCCCTTTATCTTTACAACTACTTCTGATTAAATATATACTTCAATCATTTTTGATATGAATTTATATTACACATGTCAAAGTATAACTGATGCCTCTAATTTATTAAAAGCAAAAAAGCATGGTTGATAATTCTAAATCATCTTTTCGATAATTTAACTCTTGATTTTTAATTTTATATGAATTTTAATTGGATAGATTATCAATTATCATAAAAACAACATTCCCTTTATTGAGGCGTCATTGTAAATTAAAAACAATTATTTCTAGAGTGTAAAGACAAAATAATAGAATTCACATATCCCATTTTTAATTCATGAATACAATCATAACATTATTTTTCCCATACAAATTTAACTCCTTCTCATGTATACTTAGTTAATGGCCAAGATAACAGTGCAATGTATTTTAGAAACAGCTGATAATATCATTCTAATAGATGGAAAATATATCAATATTTTTTTTCTAAAATGGATGTTCATCATCCACAATTGTTTTTCAAGGATCAACTGTTATACTATCCTTTTTTAAAATTTCTCTAAGGAAATAATTTTTTTAACAACAAATCTCATTTTCTAAATTTTCTATATAACTTATTTTCATTGCGATATTATAGAACCTTCCTTATATGTTTTTCATGATCCTAAAAACATTTTAAATAATCTATAATATGACCAATAAAAACAACCAAAAAAATGTCCAAATAATCTTGGAATACCCTATTCCTAGGATCCATGAATACAGAATAAGCATTTGTCAAACCAAAGGGAATACCTAAAAAATCATAATTCCCATATCCTGTCTGAAATACTATATTTGGAATACCATCCTACTTCTCCATTAAATGATGGTACCATTATCAAAAGTAAACTATAAAAAAATACTAAGACACCTAGAGTTGTTAAAAAATAATCTATATGAGGAAAATGAAACTTATTCATAATAGCAATTTTATTCAATGATCTATATTTAATGAAAATACTAATAGACCCATATATATTATTAAAAAAATAAGATTATCCTATGGTGAATTTCTAGGGAAAATAAAAATGTTATCTAGAAACACATTTCATTTATTTTTTAAGTAAAAATTGAAAATTGTCCTATTAAATAATGATGTTATGATATTTTCATAGAATATATAATTATTTCAATAGAAAATTAAACATCAACATTAGGTATAACACAATAAAAAACTCAATGGGGAAAATATCTAGGTTCTCATTTACCATTGGAAAATAACTAATAAAAAAATTCCTTTATTTTAAATAATGTCTAATAGATTTCATTAATTTTTATCATTTATCATTTTATCAGATTTCTCATATGTTATCAATGGTATGTGTTCAATATTTTATAAAAACTGAGTCTCTATCTAGAAAAAGCTTATTCAACTATACAATCTATCATAGTATGCCAAAAAAATAAAACCATACCCAGAATCATATAAAAATATGCTTGATGGAATTCAATAAGTTTTTTAGGTAGTGGTTCCCAATAGGCTATGATATCAATATTCTAATAATGTCTTTATTCCCTTAATATTTTTTCATCAAAACATTACCATAAGTTATACCTTTATTTATTGAAGTGCTATTTAAAATTTTCATAAAAATTTATCAAATATGAAGTAATGTGTAGAAATTCAGTCAAAGAAGACATTTCTATAAACTGATTAAACAATAAATGTTAATCATACCACTTTATTTGATGGCCCAACATATTGTTAATTTGTGGAAAAGTATTTCCCCTATCCTTTATCATTATAGTGTAGATTCATCCCAACATTCAGAAACCTCATTTGTAATGTATGTGCACAATTACCCATATGACCATATTTAAAACACTTTACAACTTTCTTATAAAAATTTAATAAACCACTACTAATAAATTTCTAATTAAAATCATGTGCTTCATTTCAAGACATACCTTATCTGAAGAACATTACATATTTGGTATGTAATTTCCTAGGGTTCTTTTTTCCACACTATCCATTTACCTTGAAATGAATTTTCTTATAATCAGGTTTATTTGATTGGTGCTTACCCATTTCCTTCCACATATAACATTTCATATTTTTTTTGAAATAAAATGTATTATCATCAACAAACAAAATTTATACTCTACTATCAAATATAAAAATTTTGGGATATCTTTTGAATTATCATAATGAAAAAACCCGTATATATCATGTCTTTTATATGATGTAAAAAATTATTTATTTAAGTTTCAAGATCTTTTATAAAATCCAGTTCATGCCTTTAAAATCAAGTAAACATTTATTTGAATCTACGTAGTAAATATCTCTAATTTTTACTCAATTTTTTTAATTTATTTGAAGTGATAAGTTTAATAGATTTAGGAATATATTTTTCACGGGAAATATTATAAAATTCATCCCATTACAAGGGATTAATTTATTCTATATCCCTAATATTATTGACTATATGACACCATTGTTCAGCTTTAACTTCAAAAAAATAAATTTCAATATTAAAATTTTGATGATCTGAACACCCCATGACATCAAATATCATTTCTTCAGAATTAATTCCCCAGAAACTCTAACTCTGTTAGAATATCCACTAAAATCAAGATGGTGTTTTCCCAAAAATTATTATACTATTGTCATATTTCTTTTGTAATATATATAGAATTATCTATATCAAAAACCATTACCATTTATGGCTCCTTTCAACTTATCCATTACAATGGAAAACTTTACTATTTTGATTTTAACTATCTCAGTATGTGGATATGGTAGTACATACCCACTTGATTACGTCCTACCTCAACATACCTATTTTCAAAATGGAAGACTATTCGGAATAAGAATAATTTCGTCAAAGAAACAATTTAATAATAAAATTATATATTACTTCAATATAACCATAAAGAAAAATAATTTAACTTTATTCCTACAAAAATATCATAAACAATAAAGTTATCTAAACCATCATCTGATATAAAATTTAAAGACGTAGCCTTAAATTTTTCCTAAATATTTATTTTTAAATTAATAATTTTATCTATTAAATTATGGTATATTTTCATGTTTATATTTTTCATGAATTAGGTTTTAACTATTATAAAAATATATATATTTAAAATTTGATATATTGTCTCAATATGTATTTTTCCACATAGAAAATTTCATCAAAATAAAACACGACTTCTATTCATTATAATGTTTTCAACATAATCCTTGATATTTTATTTTATCCTACCCTCCCTTAAACCCTATGAAAAATATTTTAAATCTTTAGAGGAGAACAAAAATATCAACAAGGGACTTATAAAAAAATTATTAATACCATTAATCTGCGAATACCTATAAAAAATATTCCTTCTTCTAAATAATCATTTTCCACACAATAAATGTCTAATTAACCAATAAATAAAATTTTAATATTTAAATAATCCATTAATATTTAAAAAATAAACTAAAATGGAAAAATTGAATCACATAATGGTAAATTTTAAAACATTAGAAAATCATGACATGTTTTTCATAATGCTTTGTATCATATACCAATACCAAATTAAATACATTGTTAATGAATGTGATATCTCTAAGAATATAAGAAAAACAGAACATCTCGGTAACTTGGGAACTAAATTTCTTATCATACATACTTATTATGTATCCATGTTGGCTACCAAATGATGTTACCATTGAAGATAATATAAAATAAGACTCTGGTTTATAATGAGAATTAATAATCATTGTTAAACAAGGAATAAAATCCATAGTCAATTTCTAACATATCTAATGTATTAGAGGGATATCATGATTTGGCCCATATTTTTTTATAATAAAACCACCCTTCATCATCAAAAATTCCGAAAAACCAAACATAATCATAAAAAATAAATACTTGCATCATAAATATATTCTTTGAGGATAATAACTTGTTTTAAAAGAATACAATGAACCATAAATAGAGAAATATTACCATTGAAAATAACCATTTAATATTTGAAAAAACCTTCATAACATTCTGTAATCATGAATGTCAAAAAATAGAAACATTTTGAATATAATTAAAAATATTCCTTTTGAATTTTATGAAATAAATAATTAAAAGTGGATTTTCAAAATAAAGTACCTTAAAAATGTTATACGATTGAAGTGATAATTATTAAAAAGGAAAAATTATATGTATCGCCAATAAATCAACCTAAAAAATTGGAAATAAAAAATTCGATACTAAAATCATATTTCACACGTAATCATAGAATTACATAATCAATAAAGTAGAAGTCTACCTCAATGAAATGTAAATGAATTGATAATTCCCTTACCGAAAATTTGATTTGTGGAATATTTAAATTATATTCATATATAATATTATTATTATTTTTATTATTTTTATTTATAATTTTTTTCAGGTTTATAAATATTTTTTTTAATTATTAATATGTTATAAAAATTTCATAATTATTTAAGTTGACATTGAATGATTTGGAAATATTCAATTCATATGTAGACATTGAAATATATATGTGGAATATGCTCAAAGTGGTCATTATTCCACCATATAAATAGAAATAATAATCTGATTATTATCATTTTATATATCAATTATACTATTAAATACATCCATTAAATATGGTTAGGGAAAATGAATCACATTGCATTGTAGAGTTGGTAGACAATATGTATGGATGAACATTGTTATAAAATTTTATGCCTGAGAAATTAATATCTTAAATGAAATATAATATTTAATTAATGATAAATATGACTTTTATATCATATATAGAAATTAATTATATAATTATATTAATCCATGGGTGGTGATATTGGAAAAAGAATGAAATCAGTTTGTGAGGTGGTTGTCCACCATGGACATGAATAATGATTACGTATCCAATTTGATGGAGGAGGATATTAATGTGGTGAAAATAATAACATATTAGTATATTTATGATACATTATTTTTTATTTTATCATGGTTGATGAATATTTGAAGGAGGTGGAATAAAAAAAAGAAATACTTGATTTTAAACAGTGCATCTTATTTAGGAAGCCACAATTGATTAACACATTAAGCCTTCAATTTTTGGTGTTATGCCTAATAAAAATCCAATATAAGGACTTTACGAACTCTATTAAGGGATTTGGTTGGGTATTTTCCAATCCAAATTTGTTTTTATGTGTCATGAATTGACTGGAAGAGGGTCCTTTGTATAGGAGAGGGGGATGAACTCTTGAAATTTCTCAAAATATGAAATTAATATAAATTAATATTTTATTAAAAATACCTCCCATCTGAGGTATTTAAATTATAATAGGATTATGGTTCATCATAGCCTTATAAAATAATAGTTATATATGTTTTGATTACATTTTTTAATCTTATCTTTTGGTTTAACCCCTATATTTCCTTCTTAACTATTATCGTGTCAATAAGTATATTTCTACTCGAGCGTCAATGTAGTTACAATATATTGTAAAGAGTCAAATAAATTTATCTCTTTTATAAATTTAAACCTTATTAAAATCCTTTAACTAAAGTTAATGATTCTAAAAAAATTTAAATTATGTAATAAAATATTCATGATCTCTATTTTAAGAAGTATATATTTTATTGACATTAATAATATATAAAAAAAATATAATTCTAAAAAAATATTTTATTAAATCCATAAAATTTCAATTTCATATATAAAATTATTTTATCATATTAACTTTCTCAAATTATTTTTATTTTCATATTTATAATACCATTAATTTGATAATTCCATTAATAAATTAATTACCCCCTTTAGCATTATGTAATAATTTAAGGTAACTACTTATTCACTAAAAAGTAAATATAAATTATCATTATAAAGATAAATATTTTATTTTCAAAAATACATTTTACATTTGAATATATATTTGTGGAAACACCACAATAAAATAATTATACTTATTAAAAACAACAATGTGACAAGTGTGTATTTTCATTAAAAACATTTTAAAGGACATAATCTAATCCAAGTGGAAATCACTATTAATATAACCAAAAATAGAATAATAATTGATTATTATTACTCATACTATAAAATCTATGAGAGTGAGAGGTTCGTTTATATATACCCTCAATTACCCAATTTACCTTTTAATTTGCTACCAAAAATTACTAATGTTACAATTCATAGTGGTCAAAAATTAGAGGGACCAACTAAATAAATTTAAAATCATATTTCCAAATATTGAATCCATTTTTAAAATTTAAAAACATGTATGTTGTAGCATTAAATTTAAAATTAAATAAGAAAAGGAAAATGAAAAAGAATTTTCCAAAAAATATCCTTTTAATCCGTAATGGGTTTAATTGTAAATTAATCTATAAAATCCATTTCAAAAAACAAAATTATATTTTAAAACAATAATTTAATATTAAAAAATGTTAAAAAATAATTTAACCTTATAGATAAAATATGGTTTTCAACAAAACAAATATTTATTCATTTTTAATTAAAGAACCTAATATTTTCATAAAATTATAAAAATTTAATCCTATAATAATTAAAACATTAAGAATTAAAAAATTAAATTAGTTTTTTTAATTAAAATTCATTAATTATGAAATTATCATTATAAATAATAATATATCCTTTTTGATTATATAAATTGTGTATGGAATATAAATGTTTAATTAAAGAATGTGGATAAATATGAAAACATATAATGTTATCATTTCCTTTGTGTTTAAAAAATATATTTTTTAGTAATATCATAGTATAATTAGATTACCTTGAAAACCAACAAATTTTTCTCGATTTACCCATAAGAAAAATTTGACAAGGTCCCTTAGTAAGCTAGGATCACACTTTATTCCAGTCCAATTAATCTCCTATGATATCAGTCAATACGAAATACATTGTAGAGAAATATAGGCCCTACTCCTAAAATAATGTATATAAACATATGTGTTCCATAATTTCATAAATCATTCATCATATTCAATCACATGAAAGGCAATGGGTTTCATATACGTCGCATCCCTACAAAACAGATGGAAATGAAATGAGTTTCATAAAAAGAATATCATTATTATCATAAACCATCAAGAGACGTGATAAAAATTGAATACCTGATAATTTTGATATTAATGTATAATAATCATCAAATTATGTCATATTATACTGAAAAGTTATTTTTAAATATCACTTAGAATAGGTTTGGAGGAAAATAACATTTCCATCTTTGAATCACATCTTCATGAAGTAGTTTTTCCCAATTTAAGAATACAATTTTCATTAAAAATAACATTAAAAAAATTTATAGGAATATTGAAATGATTTATTTTCATTATTAAAGGAAAAAAATTTCATTTGTCGTATGTTAAAAATAATTCCTTCCAAATTTTTCATAGAAAAATGTTAGAGAGTACCTCGTATGGAGAATAACAAAATGATTCATTTCAAATCATTTTATAAAAAGTATATCATGGGTAAAAATTACATTAAAAATTTATATTATAATGGTAAACAAATTTTATAGACAATTTCATAAAAAAAATATATGTTCAAGAAAAATATTTTTCGTTAGATATTGAAACACTTACAATCTCAAATATTGATGAGATTGTGAAATAAAACCATTACCTCTAGTTTCCCATTCATTGAAATTACTCTATAAACCTGTAAAATAAATGTTTATTTGAAGTAATTATATACAATATTCATTTTCAAAGTTAAATATCACATTTAATCTTATTATTACATTTAAACTCCCCCTTTTATAAATTATTCTATGTCAAAAATTTCAATTCTGGCTGTTATGAATTTCATTTATCATAAGTATTTGAGTTTAGTAGTTCTTCATGTTGATCTTTTAATATAATTTCATAACATAAAAAAATGAATCTTTATATTAATATAATATATTTTAATAAAATACATATTTAGATTCATCTATAAAAATTTTATAAAGTGAAATGAATTACACCATTCATGGAGATGGTAGGTCGTATGTACGCACGAACACTATATTCATTTTTTGACAGATGAAATGAAAATGGAAAATTTTTATTCCACATTAAAAGATCAATCTGAAAACATATATATCATATATATTAATAACATTTATCTCTATTATAATCAATGAAAATTATAAATGAATGTAAAATTGTATCTCTTTGTGGAGGCGACAACCCACATGTATGCACGAACGACATTTCGATTTCCCAATAGATTGGATTATAAGAAGTTATACATCACATTTAAATTAAAAAATTAAAAAAAATTCATAAATATTGTATAAAAATATTAAACTATTAATAATACACATTTTTAAATTATGGTGATCAAAAATTAATTATATGTTTACATAGGGATGGTATGAAATTCGTAAAAACGAGTGATACTTTAACTTCCCATTAGATTGAAAATATGGTGTATAATATTGTTGTCTTAAGTATTATAAAATTTCAGAATGTGGAGGAATTATTTTTTTATTTTATGATAAATACTATAGATTTAGTTGATTAAAAATTCATTGAATATAATGTTATTATTTGGGGGTGATTACCTCTTCTTTGAAATGTATCTGTCAAATCTCCTCTAAAGGGGTATAGGGTTAGTCTTTTGGCATTAAAAGAACCATTATAATGTATCTATGAATGTTTATAATGTAAAATTTTATATTTTTTCAAGATATAAGGATTAATTAGTTCACAATAAGTGAGGGATTGTGTTCCCTTTTTGTAATTGAGTTGATGGGAACTTTTTGAATTTTTTAAAAGAATAAATTACAATAAATTCATTAGAAAAATATACGAATCCAAATGAATATTGGTTCAATGATAGGTATGGATAGGGTTTTAATCCAACCGACAAATATAATTTATAATTTTTGTGTTTTATTAATTCAGGATACAAATTTGATTAACCCTAAGTTAACGTATTTAAATATGTTCTACGATAATATCATTTTCAATATTAAATGTAGTAATTTATACTTATAAGATGAAAATTGTAAAATAAATATCCAATTTAAGAAATTTTATTATACATAATTTCCTCCAATGTATTATTTAAATATATATATTATTTTAAGAAAATAAAATAAAAAATATTTTTGATAACATATCAATATTCTCAATTTTGACACTCTACATTTAATTTTAGTTTAGATGCGTAAAAAAGAAATATTATAATATAAGGATTTAAAACATCCATAATATGTCCTATTTATATATACATCTTCATATCACATTAACTTTCATATTATATATTTTTTTTAATTCTTAAGAAATAATATTCATTTTTACTAAATTAATAAATAATGTATCGGTGTTGTACAAGAAATTAATTCCAACATATAATTACCAAAAAAATAAAGCTAAATAGATTCCATGAAAATATTTTTAATAATATCAAATTAGGCCATAATAGTCATTAATTTACTACTTATTTCCCTAGGAAGACACATAACAGATGATAAAAACAAAGAGAGTGACATTTTATAACATTCATTAATTTAAATATCATATGGCCCATTTTATTGTATGAATGTTCATTTAAAAAATAAATTCCAAACATTATGTGATTACTTTCATAATAATTTAACCAAATAAAAATCTTTATGACATATTTTCACCGTGTCAATTATTTTTTATATAGATTTCCCCAATTTTCCCTTTAAAGAGATGATAAATTTTACCATAGTTATTATTCATGTTGACCAAAAATAAAAGGGGCCCATTTAAAAATTTTGATCCTCTTGAATGTTAATATATAATTAACTTTTGGTAAATAATTTTTTATATATAAAATAAATTAACTATAATGTAATTTCACATAATGTGGAAAAATCTTCTGTTTAGAAAAAATACATTTTAAGCATAGAAATGGATTTATTATTATCCTTTATTTAGAAAAATGTTTTCTTAATTCTTAAAAAAACTAATACACTAAATGAAATATAAATTAAATAAAAATAATTCTCTAATATAGACTAATTGTACTTATAAAAAATCATTTAAGTGGATAAAAAGATTTTTTAGAAATATATTACTTTTTTATTCAAATTACTATTATTTTAAATTATAATCAATTGGTAAAAGAGAATTATTTTATATACATATTAAAATTAATTTATAATAATATAAATTTTCATATTCCCTCACACCAATCCAATTTTTATGTGATAATTTTCATTTTAAATAATAATCTTTTAATAGTATATTAAGATTTATTTTATCATAATGTTTCTTATAACATAAGATATCAGAGAAATGATATTCATTTGATTAAATTTATATTACCAAAAAATTGGGATTTTTAATATATTCTGAAACATTAATGGTTGATATTGTATTCCTGGATTCATAATAAGTATCATTTTCCATTTTCTCTGGTCGTATAAAAAATAATTTTCCCTCCATATCTACTAATATTTTTTAGGCAAAAATATTATTCCAAGAATTTTTATTAAAAAAATCATTCAATTTCATGATTAAATATTCCTACACATCCTTATTATTTTTAAACAATTATGAATGTTGATATAAATCCCTTCATATATGATAAAATTACATAATAACCTACTAAATTTCATTACATCCAAAAGCGATAAATATTTTATATTAGGAACATAACCATTTCTTAGCTACAAATGTATTTGTAGTCCCATTAAATGATTGTTCTTTTTAACACATGAAGTGGTATAAACTTTTTACATTATGTGGTATATTTTAAGTATCCTCTATATGTTTAATGTTATTCTTCATAACCAATGTTACCATCCATAATATTGTAAAAAATTTATTACCTTTAGATGCGACTACAGCTCGAACTTCATTATCTTGCCCGTTAGGGATATCCCTATATAGATTATGTGAACTAATAACTTTTACATTACATATATCAGTAACCAATTATAAATAATATGATATACCATATGAAATTATGAATTATAAATTACAAATTTGAAACTAATAAAATAGTTGTGGTAAATTGAAAAATTTTGAATAAAAAATATCAAAATTACTAGATTTGTTTATTTTGGAATATTCTCAAATTCTATTCTAGGTTTTTGTTTCCCCATATATGTTTCCGTAATTCTAGTTTTAAAGGATTCTATTAACCTTTATATGTTAAAATCAATAAAGTATGTGACCCTAGTAGCCTTGACTCAAGGGATACATTGATACAATGGATCTAAAAATATGAAATACCATCCAAACAGAACAAATAGTTTTGTGGAATTTAAAAATATGTACATAAATAATATTAAATTAAAATTGAAATCATCAAACAAAATAATAGTTTCTTTGACTATAATAATATTCCCATTAGGATATCTCTTCACCTTAACCATAATAAACTTCCTAGGATCATGTGGAAAAATAATCATAAGATTTTGGAGATCATTGATGCTTAGTACATGTATCCTTACAATGGAAGATAACATAAATAAATTGGATAAAAAAAACTTGGGAAATAAAATAAATAATAACATATTACATTCAAGAAATAACATACATATGAAGAATAATATGGAAGGAGTGAATGATGATAACATAATGTCATATGAAAAATTAGAAGATCTTAATACTTATACTGGAATATCATAACTAATCAAAGAGTCATGTAGAAATAAAATAAAAACCATCATAATGGGATTTAATTATTTCAATCATCATAAACATTCATTCAACGACATGTGCAATAGAATATTAGATAAATAGTTATGGAGTTTGAAAATATCAAAAACATGTTTGTCTTATGCTTAACAAATCCTCATATTAATGTGGTGGAACATAATAAATATAAATATTTTTTAAAACAATTACATGAAATCCTAATAATTACCCTCAAATAATGATCAAAATCCCGAATATTCTAAACTAATACAGTTAATTGTATCAAAATAGTACATCCCTAATCAAAATGATCATAAATCATTAGATGGAATATTTTATATTTTATCATAATATAATAACCTAAATAAACCATATTACTTAATAAATTATGTTGACAAATATTAAAATACATTTAAAAGATCATTATAATATTATTAGGAAGAAAACCCTTCCCACATTGGTATTACTTATTTTTAATAAAATTTAAATATAAATATAAAAATATTAGAAGAATATAACCTTTTAATATTACAATGGAAAATTCGATCGAAATATTAGCTAGAATAGTGGGAAAATCCATTATTTTTGTAAAAGTTAACAAAAATTCTTCTTAAACTACTGTAAATATGATAAAAGGTACCTCATTCAGAAAATGACAAGAACATTTCTTTCAAAACATTTTATTAAAAGTCCAACATGGTTAAAAAAATTCATAAATAATTATTTTTATAGTAACAAATGCAATTTTTTTAGTAAAATATGCATATGAAAGTAAACTATACCACCATTGAGGAAATAATCATAATTATTCTCAAATAACTATGATATTTTGAAATATATTTTTAAATGTGGTTTTATTTCTTTTATATGTGTTTAAAAATACATTATAATTAATATATAATTATTATAAATCTTTCATGTCACGATATGTCCCAAGCGGCCCGTGTCGTGACTACCCCAAGACTGACACCCCTAGGACATGGGTTGGCAACTTGGACCAGAATAACGTATCCCTAATATGGGAAGGCACTTCCTTTAAAATGGTACAAACACACAGACTAGAACGCGACAAGATGAACTCATGAAGTAAAACTATAGTAGTAAAATTGTGTACTAAAAGTAAGGGGTCGGAATGCAAGCCCAACTAAAAATATACAACTGGAACTGAAAACAGAAAACAACTAATGAGATTTTCCACAGGGAATCCAACCTTAAGGGTAGGTATATATCGTCTCCATAGCTCTTCACGTCAACTATCACCTTCATGCACCGTTAGGTCCTAGATCCCCGAGTCTCAGTCAAGGCTGCTCGTTGTCTACACAAGACACAACATTGTGCAGGATAAACATGTGTATAGGTGAGTATAAAAATACTCAATAGGGATCCCAAGACCCATGAAGTTCTCTCAGAATTCCATAGAGGATTAAGAAGAGCATGATCTCAACAAAAAATCACCAAGAAAGAGACACATCTCAATACAGGTTTAACAAAATACATCAGTACAAATGATTAGTTGTAATACTACATCATCTTACTCAACCAGGAGGCACTTCTACTGACCCATACATGATCGACAGGTTTTGACCCCTGCAAGACCGAAACAGGATCGATAGGTTCTTATTCAAAAAAAAATCGTTGGGTGCTGATTCACACAAAATTGTTGGATTGTGATTTATATTGAATCCACAGTTTCTAATCTGCACAGAATGTCTAGGTGATGATTCACATGGAATCACTAGGTGTTGATTCCTAGAGAATCACTGGGTGCTGATTCACACAATATCGATGGGTGCTGATTCACAGTGAATCACTCGGTGTTGATCCACAAATATTTTTTGGTGATGATTAAAATATAATCACTGGCTACTGATTCACACAGGATCACTGTGTGCGGATTCATAGAGAATCGCTAGGTTCTGATTCACATAGAATCACTAGGTGTTGATTCACATAGAATCATTGTGTGTTGTATCACTTATAATCACTCGACGATGATTCAAGAAGAATCACTCTCCATTCTTCATGTCTCAGCCAGACATGGGAATCCCTCTCATAGTACGATTGTTACTAGGAGAAACTGCTCCTTAAGACATCGATCATATTTCAACCAGCATGAAGTCCCATGTAGATGTTACCCAATGATCTATCACATCATGAGGGTTCCAACGCAATAGATGGAGTGTCAACCGAATTCTCAGTCTATAAGTTATTGGCATTCTAGTGCCGATGGCCCGGTTGGATTCAGGGTTGATCCAACCCAACTGTACTCTAACATTTTCCAAGACGCTTCAAGAGTGTCTCAAAAGAACCCTCTGTCTCCATAGATCCTAGCTCCATAGACGGTTTGTCAAACAGATGTCTAAATCCCATGATTCAATCATTTTAGCGTAACTAGGTCTAAATCGATCTGGGTCTGGTGCAACACGGTCGGACCGACCATGTATGACCCAGCCCGGGTTTGACCTAGATCAGCCCGAACTGGACTGGGCTAGGCCACGGAAGGCTCAGCCCACTCATCCGCAGACCGGCCCACCCCACCCCGACTGTTTGGACCACCTTGTACATGAAGATTATATTTGTTTTCAATGAGTGTGAATGGATGTCAATGATGATCAACATGATGAAGGAACTATCCTATATAAAATGGATAATGTAAATGATAGGATAGTTGAGCTTGATCCTATGTTTCGATATATGTGGAAGGAGTAAAAGAAAAAGATAAGATGAGGTTGTGGAGGAAGTATATAATTTTATATTTGTAAACACTTAGTTTTACAGTAATTTTTTCTTATATTTATATTCCTTTTCCAAAAAGACAAGGGCCATCCATGGTGGTTAGCCGAGGTCCTCACCTCAAGCATATACAGGACCTGAGGGGTCAACCGTGCTCGAGGGAATCCTCAAGTCATGCCTGAAGGAGGAAGGTTGTGTGCGGACCGTGTATAAGACAACAGTTGTTACATGGTGGTGAACCCATGAAGCGTGGGCTCTAGGCACATGCCCGAGAGGAGCAGAATAGGCACAAAGAGAGCTCCTATAGGGTGACCATGGTAAGAGGTTGTACTATGGATAGGGGTGGAGAATTCTGAGAAAATGGAAAAGCACACTGATTGATAAACCACAGACATCCAGTGTTTCCATTTTGATGTGGTAATAGGTTTTAAAAACACAGATGTAATCATGTCTGTTCTTTTGATATCTCTAATTATCTCAGACGCACATCACATCCCTCATCCAGGGATATAATTTGGGCCTCTAATCATCCTCATGCCGCGTGAGGAAGAATCAGAGCTGTCCGATCTTTGACTGAGGGTCATCTTCAACCTCTGGACACCCTCACACACCCGCGAACAAGGAGCTCCAGCTGAATGATGATATCACCACTCTGACTACCATTTGAGCTCAGTTCAATCCCATAGTGATTATCTGGATACTATGATCACATTAATGCAGTTACATTTTCATGCATCCGAATGAAATGAAGATTCAAATATTGGCCCAGGCAAATGAAGTTGCCAGAGGTCATGCCGTGTTGAGTTCTATAGGAGAGTAGAACATCATGCATACCTATTCTAATATGCATGAGGAATATTTCAACGTGAAAAAACTGAGAAATTAGGTGTATCTCATGAATGAGATTTGAAGATTTCAAAATTGACATCTTCGTGCAATATCTCTGGGGTTTTTTATGGGGATAGATCTGATCTACTATTATAAAAAGAGACTCATCGATTTTTGACAAGATTTGAATGCCCTCAACCTTTTTGAGAGACCCTATTAAGAGAAATAGAGTTTCTATGATGTTAAAAATTCATGAAGGGGCTTGCATGAAACCTGAACCATCCTAGGTTCATGAAGTGTTTTCTACGTACCGTTCATGTTCGCGAAGAGGGAAATTGTGTTCCTTTTTGGTCTGTGAAGAAGAGAACTGTAGGCTACTTTTGGTTCTTGAAGAGAATTTTCCTCGTACCCTTTTTTTTGTGAATCAACGGACCATGTACCACTTTGGTAAGTAAGACAGGAGAACCAATAATTGTCCTAGGACCCCATAGAGGGTATTCATGAAGCATTCTTGGTTTGTAAAGAATTGGAACCACATACGCTTTGGTTCTGTGGTAATGAGGTCCCTCAAACCAAGATAAATATATACCATTTAGTATGTGAATGTCGACTTCACTTCTTGTGTGACCGAGAACCACACATCCCTTTCATGATTAGGAGTCGCAAACCACTATGGTTCACGAAGGATGTGTGAACACATTGTACAAAAAAGTGCACCACAATATTGGTATGAAAAACAATGGGGAAAACAAGAAACATCATACCATATCAAAATTCAGACATCGATGTTTGAATAAAATCACACTCATAGAAATATAATAAATCAATGAAAAAATGTCTGTGTTTAGGTAGGTAGAAGGAATATTGTTCATTATGATGGTAAATTCATGTATATGTACTTTTACATGACTTAAATTAGTACACATATATTGTGTAAGCACATCGGAACCAACTGGTATGAAAATAATTAATGATAAGGGGAATGAAAGCCACACGTGTGCTTAACAGAACCATGATCATTTGGGGCTTGACAAAAGAAAGAAGAAAGAATAAGGTAATTAATTCACTAATGCACATGAATATGATAATATTTTGATGAAAAGCATCCTAAACCAAGGGTGAACATGTGTAAAGAAGTGAAGAGGAATAAAATTTCTATATTGTCCCATGCATGGTCACAGGCATACATGGAATAAGTAGAGATGAATATGATGATGCCATGTGAGTGTTTTTTAGGGTTTGAAAAATCACAATATAATTTTTGATTCTGTCTAAGAAGAATAAGATGTAATAGTACATGTTGTTGTTTCACAAGAGAAGAATATTAAAATTTAAAGAGAATCAATTGTAGACCTTGGTGTAAGGAATGTCTCATGATGAATTAGAGATAATGACAATCATGCATATCTATTGAAGGTTCCTTTATTCTTTAAACTAAGTGTGACTTCACCCAGGGCAGTGAACGGTGGGGAGTCAATGGATTTGATTCGAGGAAAGCTGTGATCTATCCCTCATATTTTGTAAAGGTAGTGTGCCTGTGATAGAGTGACTATACCGAATCCTTGTAATCCACAACATTAGAGGATTAGTGGAATTAGGTATGATAATTAACATGTGAGTTTATGCTCTTTGGACATAGCCCTTAGCAGTGAACCAAGTATAAGTGATGTTTTTCCTTATGTATGTAAATTTTTTAATTACTGCACATATCCATCATACAGTTTTAATGTTCCTACCAATGTTGGAAGAAGATCCAATAAATGGGTGAAAATATGACACCCTGATTCACCCCCCCTCTCCGGGTGAACTAGGGTCCTCAAATTGGTATCAATGACAAGGGTTTTACGTATGTTGGATAATTTATAGTAATGATATTCAAAAAAAGATTTGGTTTTCCTTCCCGAGTCAACAATGAAGAGCAGTCTTGTTGAACATTCAATTATCACCGAGAAGAATTATATACCCAACAAGACCACGAAGAACATTAAAAAGAAAGATATTGAGAAATTGAAGAATTCTCTCATGTCCATAGAATATATAATGTCTAGTTCTCCATGACCATCCAATAAGGAAGAAATATGAATCCTCGTAAGTAGAGAGCAGGTGGCTTAGGTTTCTACCAGAGTAATGGAAGACACTTCTGTCTCATTTTCATGAGATCATGAGAAATTAAGAACACATCTTCATGATATTGAAAAAGAAATAGTTTCCGCTATTTGTAGAATATTTCAATATATGTAGGCTGGAATCACCGAACAAGGAAGAGAGTCTGATAATATAGAGGAAGGATTGGTAAACAAGGTTTCCTAATTTAATAAGCTCTCCAGACATAATTAAACCCTTGAAGAGAAAGATGTTGTCAATAAGACTCTTGAAAAAAAATATCCCTGCATCTAAATATAATATTATAAGGGGTACTAAATTCAAGGTTATAAATTTTGAAGAAACTTCCATGAAATTCAAGGAACTAGAGGCATTGTTACGAACAAAAGTTAACTTGCATGAACATGTGGTTGAATGATTGGAAAAGTATTGTGATGAGAATATGATCTTGATTGATGATTAGAATATCATCCTCAATATGGAATGTCTAAAATTGGAAACCCTGTTGACCAATCGTGAGAAGACACATATTGAGATTTTATAAAAGAATGAAACATTTGCTACTGGTACTCAATGTTCATTGGAGGATTCTTAATTCAAATGACCTCCAACATGTGATATAAGGATCATGACTTCACTCATTGATCTATCACATGAAGATGTGAAAGAGAATGTACCATTTATACCATCTTTCACTATTGTTTCTAAATATCATTCTTCTAAAAGTATTGGTTTCATGAAAAATTAAAATCAAGAATGCATGAGGTAAGGTGAGGAAAAGAAACCTGCCACCATGGCTAGGGATGATAGGAAGAAGTGGCTAGAAAATTGATCCCCTTGTAGATAACAACACATTATGAAAAATTCCCAACCACATTATACTAAATATATCAAGAAGACATTATTTTTTTGTCAATGTTGGTGCTACAACATATCTTGGCATTGTGCACTGTATTTTTGGTACAATACATTAAACATAAAATCACAAATAAACCCTATGTCAAAAAATAGAAATCCAAAGAATAAGAAGAAACAATGACAGATCCAGAAGCATCTGTATTCTTCTAAGTGATTGGGAATTCTAGACAACATCAGTGATGTATGTAATGAGAGTGGTCACAAGAATGTAGCATGCTTATCTCATCACATATGCAGAGGTGATAAGACCAGAAGACCACAGAATCCACCTAAGATATACTAAGCTACCGTGGGAGGAAATCAGAAGATTAATGAAAAAGAAAAGTCTCCCTAGAAGACACCATAAATAAAAGGCGTGATGTCTTTATAATCAAAATCCAAGAAGATTAAGAGTGGTACATCCAAATTATTTCCTAAAAATGATGACACTCTGAAGAGTCCATGGGGAAAATACAATGATACTGCCATTCTTCCCAATGACATATTGGTTATCTGGCCTGAAGATTTGGAAAGAATGAGAATGAAAGGATATGTAAGAGCTAAGTCTAGTGCAATACGAAATATGAAGATTCTACATGATGATAGAAAATTCATGTGTGAGAGGTGAAACAAGGCTAGTCAGACTATTAAGAAATTCAATGCATTTATTCTAGACCAAGAATAATTCCCCAAGAAGATGAACGTTGCACTAGGAGAGTGGAGTTCTTTGAAATATGTTGAACAAATAAGAATCAGACACAAAAAATGTAAGATATATTGAGATCCACACAACCAAATTCAGAAATTAAAATGAAATGTGAAACAATGGGTATTGGATAAAATTGAGCATCATGGTTGAGAAAATCATCTCATCCATCCTCCTCATACTGAAGAAGTAAGGAGGATCCACCTTATTCCCATAACACTTTTTGTATTATACTAATATTATTGGGAATTTAAGGTGAAGTGAACAGTCAGGGGGATAACCTGAGTAGTGTTCCCATGAGGGGATACACATAAAAAAGTCTCTTGAGTTATTATTTCAATTAGTATTAAATTTAGTTGTTATCAAATTTAGTTACTCTAAAGATTGTCTGAAGATCATGTCATCTGTAATGGAATGTCGTCTCTCATCCTTGGTTAATTGAAATAAAATTATTTCAAAAAGAGGGAGTAACAATGTTAATAAATGAAATTAGGAAATGGAAGTTCACCAAGGCCACTTATCCTACTCATTACACTTGAATGTTTTTGATATGTTTGTTGATGTGAGCACCAGAGTTTCAGGTAGATAATCTCATATCACATTTATTATCCTCGTATTGGAATGAAAGAGGAAAGTTAAATGAAGACCATTACATGAGTTCATATCGCATGAGGTATCATGATAATGAGATAATGGATAGCTTGGTTGTTTAGACCAATTCCTCTTATTTTCTACTTTGAGCATTGATCATTTAGACTTAGAGTAAAGTGATTGATGGAAAATTTGTTTATGTATGGACTGATACACTCTTTGTCATAAACGTTGTATTTATTGTCAATAATGGGGTATGAAATTGAAATGAAATGAATGATGAAATGTGAAATGGAAAGAGTAGATATAAGAAAATAATTTTGGAATTGGCATTCTCATGTAATAAAATGTTGAATTATTCACAGCAAACAAAAATGGGGAGATTGTTGGGACCACCTTGTATTAGAATATTATATTTTTATTCAATGACTGTCAATAGATGTCAATGATCATCAGCATGAAGAAGGAACTCTCCTAGGTAAAAATGGTATTGGAAATGATAGGTTGGTTGAGCTTGATCATATGTTTCGATATACATGGAAGGAATAAAAGAATAAGACAAGAATAGGTTGTGGAGAATGTTTGGAATATTAAATTTGTAAATACTATGTTTTACACTATGTAAACATTATATTCATATGCATTTACCCAAAAAATAAAAGGGACATCCATGGAGGATAGCAAAGGTCCTCACCATATGCACATGCGAGACCTGAGGGGTCAACTGCGCTCAAGGGGAGACCTCAAGGCCCACCCATAGGAGGTAGGTTTTGAACAAGCCATGTACAAGCCCGCAGGTGCGACATGGTGGAGAACCCGTGTAGTGTGGGTTCTAGGAGCATTCCAGAGATGAGTAGAGTGGGAACTAAGTGCACAACCATAGGGTGAACATTGTATAGGGTTGGTACCATGAAGTGGGGGGGGGGGGGATTATATAAAAATGGAAGAGCATGTTGATGGATAAACCGCAACCATCCCACGTATCTGTTTCGATGTGCCACATGTTTTTTAAAAACACAGATGTAATCCTGGTCTTCCATATGATCTCACTGAATATCTTGGTCGCACAATGTATCCTTCATCCAAGGATACAATTCAGGCCACTCATTATCTCTGCAATACATGTGGTTGAATCAAAGTCATCTAATCATTGACTGAAGTTTATATTCCGCCTTTGGACACTCGCATGCACCCTCGAACCAAGAGATCTAACTGAATAATGAGCTCGCCACTCCGACCACCATTTGAGCTTAGTTCAAGGCCATAGTGATCTTATGAATACTATGATCACTTGAATGCAATTAAATTTTCATGCATGAAAATGAAATGAAGATTAAGAGATTGTTCGAGGAAAACGATGTTTTCGGATGTCATGCTATGTCACGAGCTCAATGAGAGGCGATCTTCATGCATACATCTTTGCAGATGGATGAGGAAGATTGCAATGTTAAATAACCAGGAAACTCATCATATCTCATGAAAGAGAATTGAAGATTACAAAACCAAAATCTTCATGTAATATATCGATGATTTTGGTTGTGGGAAGATTTTATCCCCTCTTATAAAAAGAGACTCATTGATTGGAGAAAAGAGTTGGTTTCCCTATTGCTTTTCGAGAGATAATGTTCAGTGAAACTATGTTTCAATGATCTTAAAAGATCAAGAAGGGGCATGAATGAACCTAGAAACATCCTAGGATTGTGAATAGTTTTTCATGTACTATTGTGGTTTGCAAAGAGGAGAACCACATCGTTCTTTAGTCTATGAAGAAGAGAACCGCGAACCACTTCTGGTTCGTGAAGAGAAGGTCATATGTTCCCTTTGGGTTCACGATGCAATGGACCACGTAATGATTCGGTACGCAAGACTTGATAAACATAAACTCTTCTAGTATCATGAAAATGGTCTCCATGAACCTTTGTTTGTTCGTGAGGAAACAGTACCACATACCGCTTTGGTTCTGCGGTAAACAGTTCCTACAAACCAAGAGAATCATGTACCATTTGGAACACGAAGGGGGATTACACATCCTATGTGAAGGAGGACCAGACATCCCTTGTATGAGGAAGAGCTACGAACCACCCATGTTCTTGAAGGAGGTGTTCCCACATTGTGAAAAGATTAGCTACATACCCTTGATATGAAAATAAAAATGGAAAACAAGAAACATCATATGATATCAAAATGCACACAATGTTGTTTGAATAATGTCACATTCATACAAATAAAGGAAAAACCAAGTAACCATGTGTGTGTTGAGTAAGGGAGATCAAAAATATTCTGTGATGATGGGAAACACATGTATATATACTTATGCATGATTTGAAGAAGTACTGACACAAGGTGTAACAAAATATGAAACATTTTGTAAGAAAAAACGGAAATAGAACGGGAAAGGAATCCATGTGTGTGCTTAACAGAACCATATTCATGTGAGTATTCAAACAAGAAATAAGAAAGAGGACATTGATGAATTCATTCTTGCACATGAATACAAGAATAATTTGATGAATAGTATCCTAAACTGAGGGTGCACATGTGTATAGAAGTGAAGAGGAAGATCACATATATATTATCACATGCATCATCACATGCATTCATGGAATAAGTTGTGATTATTCGGATGATGTCTTGTGATATTTTCTTTAGTGTTTGAATAATCACAAAATAATTTATGATTCTAACCAAGAAAAATAATAAGTATTAGTACATATTTTTGTTGCACTGGAGAAGAACATTTAATGGTAAAGAGAATAAACTCTGGACCTCGATGCAAGTAAAGTATCTTGATGAAAATGAGCAAAAGACTTTCATGCCTATCTGTTAAGGGGACCTTCCCGTCCATAAACTGAGTGTGACTTCACCCATTGCAGTGATCTAGGAGGAGTCAATGCGAGGGATCGGAGGGAAGTATTGACCTATCTCTAAGCTTTTGAAAAGGAAGTGGGCCTGGGATAGTGTGACTCTACACTAACCTCGTAATCCATTACTTGTGAAGATTAGTGGAATTAGGTATGACCAATAACTTGTTGGTTTATTCTCCTTAGATGTAGCCCTTAGTGGTGAACCATCAAAATGTGTTACTATTTCCTTCTATATCTAAATGTTTTAATTACTGAAAAATCCATCATATAGGTTTAATTATGTTACTACAAATGTGAAAAAATGATCCAATAAAAGAGAGAAAAAGTTCACACCATGATTAACCCCCCCCCCCACTTAGGGTGACCTGTGGTCCTTCACTGGTGGGGCGGGGCAATCACAGCTTGCCCCGCCGGTTGGCGCGACCTGCACGGGGGTCGTGTAGGCTACCTGCCGAACATCTAAAAGGAGTAGTTCAGATCCTTGTTCGGCAGTGCCGCCTCATCACCCGCGGGACCCACAGTGTGCAGGTCCCTTACTTCACCGTGGCTTCGAATCGTGGCCTATCTCACTATGATGGCGCGTGGCCTCCCTTCTCTCTGGTCATCTGACTATCTGACCGTCACATCGCTGGGCGGTGCTACACTCATCCATGATAGGCGAGCGACGACCGCCGCTGGTGCTAGTGCTGCGCCGGAGGATCTTCCACGAGGCCACTAGGTGAGCTCCAGTGGTCCGTTCTTCCTTCCAGATGTGCCTACAGTCCTCCTAGGATTCCGTAATCATTTCGCGCCTCCTAGTATCAAGGTTCTGTCATAGTGGAAAAACCCAGATCTAAAGAACGGAATGAAAAAAGAGGCAGAGGGTCCGGGCCTTTTTCGTTTTGCCCGCACCCTCCGTGTTAGAATTATAACAGGTTGGAGTAATTTATACATCACCTTAAAAAAATGATAAACACAATTCAAATCCATCCACAAAAACTACTGTTAAATACATGAATAAGAAGATGAGTCATGCGAAATTATAGAATAAAATGACAAGACCTACCTACAGAATCGCTGTAGTCCTCACGATGGTGGAAAGAGATTCTGCGCTTTGCTAAAACCTCTACCGTTTGCCGCTCCTGATTCGTTGCCTCCTGAGCTTCCATCTCTATCAGTAGAAGTTGTCCCATTACTTTTCCAAATGTTCATCTCTTGATAAATCAATTTCAAAAACTCTACCTCGATCCCCATTTAAATAGATGGGAAAAGGGTGTGTAACAGACCGAGATATTAATGGGATTCATTAATAGATGTAATTAATGGGACACATCAATTACTCAAGTGGTGGTTATGAATCCAAAGTGTACATAGACATTTAATATCCCATATTTAAATGTTTGACAACCTCTGTGGTCCCCTTCACTGCCTCTCAACATGTGGTTGGAAGAAAGAAATAAAAAACTATTCCTATATTATTTTATCATTTCATTAAATAGTCATAGAAACTAAAATTTTCACCCGACAAACTAATGTCAAAGTTAAGACTCCCTTAAGTGAATCCTAGCCATTTTAATTCAATGATGCCCCCAAATTTTAATTCCGAGCACCAATTCAAAATTTAGAAAACGTCACCCATTCGTTTACTGAACGTACCTTTAAAAAGTTCAGAAATTATTAACAGTCACCATCGACCCGTGCCAGTCATGGTTAGGCTCTGGATAAGTGGAACATGCCGTCACAATCTCAAAGGTACTATCGTATTTTCAATCCATGTTTCCATTTAGAATTTAATTATTTTAAAATAAAATAATTGTAACTGGTTTATTTTATTTAAGACCAAAAACTAACATCCATTTGTGGACTGCTCCATCCAAATTTATTATCATCCTAAGAAAATCATACCCTCACGATTTCCGAACTAGTCTCAAATTTTTAATCCTAGTCACCATTTTTGAGTTATAAGCATTTTAAAAAAGATTATTTATTTATTTTATTTACGATTATTTCATTTTGTGTTTTCTAACTAGAGGCCTGCAACGATTATACTTAATTCACGCCTATGGTAAAATTCTATTCTAAATACAGTGGTGCTGTCAGATTTATGATTTCTATACCTGTTTATGAGTTATTACACTTTATCAAGAAAACAACTAACATTCACTAATTAAAACATAACATATTTCGACGGATCATTCTCAACACTCTGGGCCTCAAAATCTCATGCCATTAGATTTTGCGGTCACAATATATTTCCATAAATATAAAAGAAAAATTATATGGAAATTTTGGGATAATATATTCTCCCTGACTAAAGGATATATATACCTGAAAGAAAAAAGAAAGGTAAAACAAAAAAAATGAGGGTACTAAGAATGAATCTAAGCCTCCCACACCCATGTGCTCTCCTAGTGGTTCCCCTGTTTCCACCAAACTCACACCAAAGGGATTGACCATCTTTGAATGAATGACTCTTGTAGATCCATTACTTCCACTAGGAACTCTGTAAATGTCCCCCCATCGTCAAAGACCAACTCATACTAGTCAATAATGTGTGATGGATCATGAACTCCTCTCCTCAGATGTGACACGTAGAAAAAATTATGCATTGGGTGCATCTATGAGAGAAGAGCTAGGAGGAACTCCACCTCTCCAACTCAACCGAGAATTTGGAAAGTGCTGATGAACCTCAAAGATCCCTTACCGCCCCAACCAAACCTCCACAATCCTTTTAGGAGTGAGACCCATAGGAAGACACGGTCTCCCTCCTCGATCTCTAATGTTCTCCATCTCCTATCGATATAAGACTTATTCCTACTCTCGGTAGACTTCATCCTCTCCTAGATGATATATACTTTCTTATTGGTAGCACATACCAACTCTAGACCCATAAGTGTTGTCTTCCCTAGGTCTTTATTCCGTAGTGTAGACTTACAACTTCTCTTTGACATGGCCCCAAACGGAGCCATGTGAATGGTGGGATAATAACTATTGTTGTATGAGAACTCCACCAGTGGTATGTGGTTTTTGAAACCGTGCCACAAATCCAGAACACATGCACAAATTATATCCCCCATAGTTTGTATGGTCCGCTTCGTCTGACCATCTATCTAGGCTAAAAAGGTAAGCTCAAGAATTATGGAACATGGTGCATAACTTTCACTTGATGACATGTGATGCATCGTGACATGTACACTTCCACCACTTTCATTATCCCAGGACACAATTAATGATACCAGAGGTCCTGTTACATCTTCCCCACCATGGGATTTACCACCAATGGGGTTGCATGAAACTCTCTCAACACCTCATATCACATTGTCACTGGTAACATGGAGCATCCTCTAAAGAGGATGACGTCCTCCACACCAAATTACCCTTTCCATTAGTGTTAAATATCTCAATGTCATGGTCCTAGAATAACTTCATCCAGCATCGATATCTCGGGTTCAGGTCCTTCTGTGGGAAAATATACCTGAGACTCCTGTGATTTGGACTAACATTAAACTATTCTCCCAACTATACTCTCACCTCTCAGTGCTCTGTGGAATCGATCTGATATAAAGTTGTATATATTGGTTCCATCCTTGGGCATAAGACAATATATATGTCCATCTACCTGAAAGGAGCTAATCCTAGAAACATATTTTTAAAGTATGTTCCCGCACTATGCCACTAATTTTTGGAACTAAAAACACAAAACACATGTTGCCATGAGGGTAAGCTGAGCCAACTAAAGGGGGATTATTTTCACCATCTTATACATTTGTTTATCTCGTGCTACCTAGGTTTCCCTTTTCGTCGACAAAGGAATACCGCATACCAATGTTGTAGATATACCACAACCTTTTGGCCTAAAACTGTCGATCTGAGCATGAACTCTGGATGACCAATCCATACCCAAAATAACGTCTTTAGGTCTCAACACTACCACCAAGAGGTTCAAACCGAAACTCTCACCTCAAGGGTCAGATCACACCATCAGAATAAGTGTTATTATCAAGTCTCCTTCCATAATAATCTCTGGACATAAGGGTTATGTCAATTGTTTAACCGGGAACTCTAGGTCTTGAACATGATTTGTGAAAAGAATGAATGATTAGTACCTATGTTTATTAATTATGGTAGATAGAATAAGACACAAACTGTTCCTCGAATCATTTAGGGAGCCCTTGGGTCAAATTCCTTGACAGCATTCAACTACTCCCTTCACCTTTCATCCGGCCCCCTGAGCCTGGTGGGGACCACATTTTGGTGGTGGTTGTAACATTTCGAATGAATACCACCTCAACCAGCTCTCTTAGCGCCTATTCTATGTCTCCTACCCTGTAGATTCAACTGTACCTATCACTTCCTCTTCATAAAACATTTTAAACTTACAAGTATCCAAGACTGGCGTTAGTTTCTAACTTTCCCATTGCTAACATTCACTAGTTGTTTCTTTTCATCAAATGATTAATAAACTAGAAAGGTTTTAACTAGCACCCTAACCTAAGTAGGAATGCATAGAGGAATAGTCCAAGATCGGATGTCCCAAAACACATCACACTCGGAGGTCCAAACCCTGAAGTATTTTTGGTATCGTATTCATCGAGTACCTGGAATGGTTGGTACACCTTGATGAATACTTAGCTCCCAACATGTCATCCTACCGGGGTTGTAGAAGATCATAAAACACATACCCCTAGCTATTAATGGAAATATACCCCTTCACAGTAGAAGGTTCTAAAGCTCTGTCCATAGAAAAGTCTTCTCATTTTACGTTATGGGTAATATAAACCCTACCATCGCCATGTTGAGCCGCATAGATTACTCACTGCCAAGGCCACCACCTGATCTAATGGTACACTTACTAGATGGAAACATGATATCCATTATAGGCCAGTCCTTAGCTTCCAGTGATTTTGGCTTGCCTCGGAACCTGAGGGGTTTATGTCATTGAAAATCGTGTAATGAAATAAGCTTATATGTCTTATATACCAGTAGCGCCGATAGAAATTTATGAACAATGGGAATTGGTATCATTGGTACACCTCCCAAAAGTACCATCTTGGGAAACAGTCCTGGAACTGATGACTCATCACACTAAGGACAATCCTTATGGTCATAGATTGGAATCAAAAATGGCAGTCTGTAAGGAGGCATCTTGAAAGGGAATCAAGATGAACCATGGTCAATAAGTTATACCCGATGAGCTAACTGAAAATAGATCCAATGTTAAACATTTCCAAAACACACACAATTAGTGTATTCGTGCTTCATGTTATAAATCATAATTTCTTGTCCCTATGTAGGGATATGTCGGCTTCCACACCAATAGTGAACTCCCTAAACTGAAAACCATAGTTAAAACACATAACACTATTGCTTCTTTTGAAAGACCAAAGTCCTAGATCATCGGTAGAACCTACTCCTCTAGTACCACTTTTTCATGACCCATTCTCTAGGGCCCAAGCCGTGACTACCCCAATCATGTCTTCCCTAGAATAGGGGTTGGTGACTATAATCAGAAAGGCATATCCCTAAAATGAAAATTCATTGCCTTTAAACCTGTAGAAACACACCAACTTGAACATGACTATATGAATCTACGAAGTAAAACAGCTGTAGTAAAAGTTTTTATTAGATGTAAGGGTCCGAAATACAAGGCCAATTAAAATGACACCCCTAAAAATGAGAACAGAAAATAGATCATGAGATCATCTACCGCGAATCCTTCCTGAATAGTTGGTATAGCTCGTCTCCACAGTTCTCCATGTCAACGGTCACTAATGTCAACAATAACTAATGTCCACCATAAGGTCCTAGCTCCCCGAGTCTCAGTCATGGCTGTCAGTCATCTACAAAATTCACAATATGGTGTGGGAAAAGCCCATATAGGGATGAGTATTACAATACATTATAGGGACCACGAGACCCCAAATGTCTCAAAGAATTCCACAGAAGAAAAATACATGCATGATCTCAATCATAAAGCACGAACCAATAGACACATCTCAAACTATGTATACCAAATGTAAATTAGTATAGATGATAAGTCGTAAGGCTAGATAATCTTACTCTATCATGTAGAACATATGTTAAACCAAGAATGGTCGATAGGTACTAACCCCCGCTAGACCCACATGATTTGTATATGTGCTGATTGAAACAAAATCATTTGGTACTGATTCCCACTAAATCACTAGCTATTGATTCACACAAAATTTATATGTGAGGATTCATGCAGAATCATTGGGTGCCAATTCATGTAGAATCACTTGGTCCTGATTCAAATAGTATCACTCTTCATTCTTCAAGTCGCATTCAGACACAAGATTTCTGCTCATAGTATTCTTTTTTTTCTTTGAAAAACTGCTCCTCCGAACATCAGTCGTATTTCAACTGGCATGATGTTCTACGTAGAAGTTACGAAATGATATGTCACGTAATAAGGGTTCTAAAGAAATAGACCGAGCGTCAACCAGACGCCTAGTCTGAAAGTTATTTTCATTTTAGTGTCGAGGTACAAGTTGGATTCGGGGTCGATACAACCCGTCTGTACTCCAACTATCTACAAAACTCTTGTGGAGTATCACAAAAGTATATTTTTTTCTCCAAGGATCCTGGAACCGTAGACGGTTCGTCCAACGGACATCTGCTTTGCAAGAAACAGTCATTTAAGTGTAACTATGATAGAATGGGTTGGGGTTCGGTCTGCCCCAGTCGGGCTGACCGTCTCGGCCTAGCTCGGCCGGCCCCAGCTGGGCTTGGCCCTGGTGGCTCGGCTAGGAGGTCGGCATGACCCACATGAGGGTCACTCTGTTTGCCAGCTATTCAGCTCTTTGATTTGTGGCAACAGGTGGCAATGCCTCATCACACGTGGGTCATATAAGGTTCAAGACCCTGCCCTTGCCTTGATTTTGAGCTACTGCTGATCTCGCCACTGCGTGTGACGATGCACCGCCTCCCTTATCAATGGCTAACCATTTTCAGCTGCATGTCCAACAACCACTATGCCGAACGGCGTCGACCTCATCCACGGTCGGTGAGCACCGACCACCGTCTCTGCCGCCGGCACTGATGCCACACTTGCAGATTTTCTACGGTTCATTGGGAGAGCATCGATGGTCCATTAATCCTTTTGGATGTGCATATGGTCCTCCCGAGATGCTTTCATTATTGTGCGCCTCCCAGTTTCATGGTTTTTTCATTTTGAGAAAACCCACCTCCAAAGAACGCAATGAAAAAATAGTTGTAGAGGTTATGGTCCTTGTACGTTTGGCCCACACCCTCCACATTATCATTATAAAAAGTGGGTAAAATTTCTATATCACATTAAAAAATAGAGATAAACCCCGTTCAAATTCCCCCTCAATGACCATCCGAAAATTCAAGAATGAGGAGAAGAATTGTGGGAATTTCATTAATTAATTTATAACCCTTACGTCAAGAATCGTGGGGGTCATTGATGTGGTTGAATGATAATCCACGATTTGATGAAACTATCTGTGTTCGTCACTCCCGGTTCATTGCTACCCGAGCATTCATCTCCATTGGTGGAAGGTGTCCCATCACTTTTCCAGTGGTTCCTAACTTTATAATGGAGTGTTATAAACTCTACCCCAACCCCGATTTAAATATAGGGTGAAAATTGTGTGTAACGCAAAGAGAATTTAATGAGATTCATTAATTAACTTAATTAATATTCCACATTGAGTACTCTAGGGGTGGATACACATCCAATGTGTAACCAAGCATTTAATATCCCCTATTTAATCTTTTGATCACCTCCATTCTCCCCTCCAAAACTGCTCAATCAGTGGTAGGATAAAAATAAATAAAATAACAATTCATATGTTATTTTATTATTATTTTTTAAAATGTCATAATAACTACTTTTTTCACATGACCAAAAACTATCAATTTTAAGAGTGTCTTAATAGAATCTTGGCACTACGAATTCAATGGTGCGGTTGGATTTCAATTCCAAGCATTTTTAAAAAAATTAGAAAATGATTCTCGAATGTTTACTAAACGTGCCATAAAAAGGTTCAAAAATTATTAACAGTCTCCCTTGTCCCATGTCTGTCGAGGTTAGGCCTGCCTAAGGGGATCACAACCTCACAATATTGATGGTAATATCCTAATTTAAATCTATTTTATCATTTATAAGTTATGTATATAACAATAAAATAATTGTCACTTAATTATTTATTTACGTGAAAAAACTAACATCCATTGGTTCCCTGAACCGGCCAAATTTAGTATCTTCCTACGAGAAGCAGACCCTCACAAGTTCACAGGTGGTCTCAAGTTATTAATTCGAGTAAACATTCGGGATTTATAATCATTTAAAAAATAAAATACTTTTTATTTATTTAATTTATTATAGTTATTCCATTTTTGGGTTTTCTCACCGGAGGCCTGTGTCGGCTAAACGTAATTCACTCCTAGGATAAACATGCCATCATGAACACAATGGTGCCCTCAGATTTTTTATATCGGAACACATTTAAGAGTTATGCCACTTTATCAGGAAAACCACTCACACAAACTATTTAAAACATAACATTTTTTATGGAACTTTCCGGGAAATTCGGGTCTCAGAATCACGTGTCTTCAGATTTTGATGTCCTGAAATTATTCCATAAAATTTATAAAATAATATAAAAAAATTTGGAAAAATTATTTATTAATGAACTGTTATCATATATATAATTCCATGTAAGATTTAATAATAATCTTTTATCACTGATTTATTAATTATTATTTGTAAAAAATGACTATTTTCGGTAATAATTGCTTATCTTTTCATGTTAGTTTTCATTATATATTTTTAGTATTTATACATTGATCAATATTAACCAAATTTTTTAAAAAAAATATATTAATATCATATATATTCAATATGTACATATTTATAGTATCTCTTAATATTTTGAGATCGAAAAAATTATACCATTCATGGAGATAATAAGCCGTATATATGAACGAAAGTAGAATTAACTATGCGATGGATGGAATGAAAAAATGTAGATAATTAGTCAAATTTAAAAAATATTTTACATATAAAATAAATAAGATATATTCATAAAATCCACCATAATGACCATCCAAGTAATATATAAATGAAAAATAAATCACATCGCTTCTGGGTGGTGGTAGTCCACATATATGCATGACCGAAATTATCATTTCCATAGAGTTTTTATGGTAAGAAAGTAGATATGACATTGTAAACATAGATGTATAATATATTATAAATATCATATTAAACATTAAAATTATAAAAATAATTATTTTTAAAAGACGTTGATGATAAATGAATTACATCGCCAAATGGAGATGGAAAGTTGTATATACGCTTGAGTAATACTTTCACATCAAATTTGAGGGGAAATATGGTGGATATTGGTGGTTTCAAAATTATATTTATATTTAAGTTTATTTTTGAGTCATAATTTATTATTTTTATGATAATTTCAAGATATATATAATAGTTATAATAAGAAATAAATTGAAATAGATTTATTATGACAATTACCTCTTCTTTGAGAGACCTTCTTTATATTGTTTCTTAAGACACTAAATGATGGTCATTTAATGAGGAAAGATCATCCATTACCAGGATATAGATGACAATAAGAGTAATGGGTAGGTATTTGTTAATATAGTGTTCTCAAATTGGATTAACGATGTGAATAAACATGTGCCCTTTTAAAATTGAGGCGGGGGGAACATTTTGGATTTCAAAAAAAAATTATAATATAGTAATTATAAAGAAAAATGTTTCTAAATATCTATAAATGAATACATATATATATATGGTATTACAAGGTTTAATAAAAAAATAGGAGGGATTAAATTATATTTTAACCCTTAACTTTTGGTATTAACCCCCTAAAAAACAAATTTTAACATTAATCATGGTAACAATTTTTTCACTCATAATGAGATATAATTTTACATCTAAGGTATGAACTGGCCCATAAATAGCCATGAAATTAAAATTTTAAGCATACCATAACCAAAATTTTCAATAATAAGATTTTCATTATTTTTTAATTACTTAATAAACTATTATTTTAATGAAATATCAATAATACTAATTTCGAAATTATTCAATAAAATTGACATTAAATATATAATAAGAAATTAATAATTCGAAATATAAAACATTATAAGTTATCTTACATCTAACAAACCCTTATAAAATTCATGAGAGACATTAATTATTTAAAAGTATTTTACCCCAAATTCAAATCTATAATTGATTAAAATGAATTTTTTTATATTTCTAATAAAATAATGAAACACATTTTACATTGATACAATTTAAAAATAATATGGTATTTTGAAAATTTTAAAAACAAATAATATTGTTTTAAATAAAATTTAGTATTCTTCACCAATCCCTGGAAAATCAATCTTATTACAAAAATACGAATATTTCACCACATGATATATTTTTTATGGTATTTTCAAATATTATATTATTTTTATAAAATTATATTTATATAATTTAAAAAAAATTACTTATAATCATTTTTCCTAAAATTAAATAATTTTTTAAGGATTCATATTTCATATGAATAAAATGACATCAACATTAATTAAATACTTATTTTATAATAAATTAATTAATTTTTAATGAGAATATCTATTACATGTATTTTATAATTTATTAAATAATATTACCCCACAAAATTTAATGGCTAGTTTATAAGATTCATTTTTAAATAATAATATGTCCTGGTTCATTTATGATCATTTTTGTGTGTAATGTATTCTATGGAATATAGTTTTGTTTTGTAATATTTTGGTATCACATGTTAAACCAATAATTTTTTTTAATAATTATATGGTTATGTGTTATATGTTTTCATTATTCACACCCAAAATGGGTTTCTCATTTTTTGTAAAGGCTTCATGTTTAGGGAACGTGACAAGGGAAAAGGAATTTGGAAGATGGTTGGGCATAGGAGCATGGAGCTAGGATTGGTACAGAGATATTATTTTATGTATTCTAAAGTATTAAAAATTTATTTACAAATCATATACTCTATTATTTATTTCCATTCTAAGAGAATAAATTATTTAATTATATGTATGAGATGTGTACATTTTTGATATTAAGTCACTTTTCCTAGGTTCCAACTTTTATACAATGAGTTATAGTACATTATCTATATTATTGGGGTAAATATATGATACATTGAATTTATTATCCCCACTTACATAACTTTTTCCCTCTTTTCTATTTTGTATTCTTTTACAAATAAAAACGTGTTTTTTGGTTTCTTTCTCTCCAACATGGAACTGGTGGTTTGGGCAGTGGTGTCACATGAATAATTATTCAATATTAAAAAATAAAAAATATTATTTTATTGTTAATTGATATTTATATGTTAATGAATTATTAAAATAAAAGGTTTCATAACCAATTAAGAATGATTAATTGACTCTAAGATGGTTTCTTAACTATTTTGTTAAATTATTGATTTTCTGAAAAATTTCATATATTTTTTGGAATGATGTCAATATTTTAAAAAAAAATTAAAATTATAAATTAATAAAAAAATAATAAAATGATGATCCATTTAATGTATATTTAAATGTACCTGATACTAGAATAATAATATTTTTTAAATTGGAATGCCTTTTTCATGAAATATTTTTATTATATATATTTTATTTATAAGTAATTTTTATCTTATTTAGAGTATTATAATTAAAAAAAAAATATTTTTTATACATGTATCACAAATTAATAATAATTAATTGATTTATTATCAAATAGTTTCATATGATAGTAAATTTATTTTAAGTTAAAATGAGATTTTACAGAGAACTGTTTTTTCTCTATAATGTATTATTATCATAATAAATTAAATTCATCACTTTGAAATGATGAATATAAAAATATGAAGTATATAATTGTATGAAATAATATTTTAACAGATAAGTAATTATATTTTAAAATGAAAAAATGTTTTTTGTTTTTAAAATTTTGAGGTTTATTTCAGATAACATTCTGTAAGACATTGTCTGACTTTGGGGTGACTCTACTTTTTCATACTTGTTATGATTTATGATTCCTATGTAGTATTTAGAGCCATCTAATTGTCTTGGTATAAATTTTTAGAATTTTTTTCTTCTAGTTCATGTAATGTGTTTTCCATTATCCTATTATTTAAAAGGGGCTGTTCTATTTTTATATCTAATAAAGGGGGATTGACCCTAATCATTTTAAAAAAAAACTGATAACATAAATACTGTTACTTTTATAACATTATAATTATATATTTACACCATGAAAATATTTGAATACATTTTTAAATACCAAATATATATTTTATAATTAATATAATTCATTAAAATTTATAATTTTTAATAGATATTTACCTATTTTGCATTTCGAAAATTTTTGTAATGATTTTATTCTAATAAATACTCTTTTTTGGGAAATTTTGTTTAATAATTTAATAAAAAAGGATAATTTATTCTTTATTCTAGTTTGAAAGTAAAATAATTCTAAATTCATTTATCAAAATCCAATTAATTCCACGGGAATAAAAATTATACATGAATTGGGTAAACAAAATATTTTTAAGCTTAAAAGATCATTTCTTTAAAAACAATTTTTGTTTCATTTTTTGAACTCATACTAATATATCGTTTTGAACTTTTATATATATAATAATATAAGTTATATTGAATATTTGGTATCAATGTTTTCTAATTGTCTAATTTATAAAATTTCATTTTTTGTTATAATGAATAGTTACCACATTAAATGTTTGCGACCACGATTATTGTTGAATGTGTTAAAAGTGTGTTAGACTAATAGATAAGAAATTAAATATCTCTAAACCCTATCCAAATTGTATTATATGAGGGAATTTAAATGCATTATTATAATATAGTTGAAATTTTACTAAATTTGATAATATTTACATGTAATATATTTATTATATATAGAATTTATTTGTATTAAATTGGGGCCACTCCTCTCACTTATAAAATGGAACACCCTCTTTTCACTTATCAACAGACACATGAATATTAGATCAATGTAGATCTCCCCGGACACCTACTAAACACCCCTAATGACATCATATGCATACTTATCTCACCAAAGTAATAATCATTGAAGTATTACAGTGTATTCTAAGTGAAGATGACCTTGGTGGTGGTATAAAACACATTCAAAAAAAATTAGTTTATTCTCCTATTAAAATCATAAAATCTATTCAATATATCCAATAAAAAAAATAAATTACTTCAATATGTAAATTTTTTATTAATTTAAAATAAAAAATATGTTATACCTCCTTCCAATCCAATGGTTATTATAATCACCAAATGAGCATACCAACAGAATACCTCCTCCATGAAGTGATGTGTTTCTTTTTTCATCACCACCTCACAAGGTTGGTAATGATGTTTTATTTGAATGGTATAAATTATTATTTTTGATATAATTATGATTTTACATGTAGTATTTTTAATTAATTTTAATTATTTTCCATAAATTGAAAAGACAAAACAGTGCTCATACTTACGTTAATACTTTTATCATCACGATGAATTGTAATTAATTTTTAATAAACGAAGTATATAGAGTGTTGTAAAAGTGTATATAATGAGTAAATAATAATATGAATAAATTTTTAATAATTTTTAGACGATTAAACAACAAATTGTTGCATGGAATTGTATTGATTTACAGATAAATGCATAGAAAACAGAAAAATAGACACCTCATGATTGATTTTAATAAATAAGTGTTCATAAATGGGTAATCAAAGGTTATGAGGGAATGATATATATAAAGATAATTAGGAATATAGTTATATAATAGCTTTAATATAATTTTTTTTATATATGAGGATTGAGGGAATATAATGAAATTCAAGACTTGAGGAAATAGTTTCATCTCACATTCTATTATTCGATACATGTTTTATATTATTCAAATTTTATATCATTGAAAAATTGTTTTTATTTTTTGAAAATTTCTTTATATGGATTATATGATGCATATTTTATGATTCAAATCACTATTACCATTATATCGATGTTATTTAAAGATTTATTTCGTGTTTTCTCTAACAAAAATAAATTTAACCCAATATTATACATGTTTTAAGGGGACTCAAACACAATTTCCTTTCATTGGGTTATATCACATATCTATTGAATATTTTTTTCTTGAATTATTTTTGGTAAGAATACTTATTGTATATGTATTATATACAATTGTTTTAGGTGATTTTTTATTTATTCCACATAATTATTTCATTAACTGATTCCAATTTCACTTTTTACAATCTTGAAAATGGTTTCTTATCACAATTTTATTTCATTGATACATATGCCAAATTCAGTATTTTATTTATAGTTTGTGGGAATATTAATAATTGAATATAGATAATTCATATTTTCTTCAAAAATATGTGTTTTTACTAATCCATATATGATTCTCTAATTAATGATGTTTTGTTTTAGATGTTACCAAATATGTAATTGTTTATATTACAATATCAGTTTTGTTAGGATTTTTTATGTTTAAATTTAGATTATAGGTAATTTCATGACATTTATCTATTATAAATAATCTCTTTTCTTTTGAAAATATTATTTCTATTATTTCTATCTATTCATTAAATTTCCCCATTTTTTAGTAATGCAAATAACAAAAGAGTGTTTTATGGTATATATGAAATAAATATTACTTTTTTAATCAAGATGATTTAATTTTCATATCCATGTTCATCAAAATCATTTTATTTATTATCCCATTAGAAATTATTGAATCATAATTGAATTTTTATAGTGTCGTTGACTTTCATTATAAATATTATAATGTAATCTTCTTATCGTTCATGGAATTAGTAATTTTTTAAAACCTATAATAAAGTGTAAAATGCTTTGTAAATATTTTGGCTTGATTTGACTTCCTACCCAGCATTAACATTATTTTTCATCAATATTAAAAATCATTTTTATATTTTTTTAAAATAAAATATCATTTCCAATTATATAAGAATTTTTCATTTTTGAAGATAAAAATTGAAATAGATATTTCATTATATTTCTAATAAATAATTATATTTCATTTCTAAAAGTATTTTTTTTCTATTCCATTAAACTTTAACTAAATTTATTTTTCAGTGGGGATATGTTATTATCATACAATCAACCTTAATTACCTAATATGGATTATTATGATGATTTTCTAAGGATGTTTTCAAGAATCAACTTTTTTATATCTTGTTAATGATGATATAAAGGAATGATGGATGTTATTATATTATAGAATATATATGTACAATTTATTATTATATTATGGGTTGGAAAATTATCACACTCTAGTGAATTAGTTGTTGTTATATATATAAATGGATATTTTTTTCATGGTGGATAATATTTGAGGTAGCTACATTCATATGTTTTTCCAGGGAAATGACTACTATTAGTTCTTTTTTAAGTTAGTTGGTGTATATAATGGTGGGTTTTTATATTCATAGGTTTTTGGGATACATAATTTTATTTAGTTTTTTTTAAAATGTTATTATTATCAGATATTTAATGTATTCCCCATGTTGTACAATTCTTCTTATGATATACACTAAATGGTGATGATTTATTAATCATAAATCTGAAATCTTATGATGCTTTTCATTTTTTTTTCAAAAATACATATACCATGACACAATAATTTTTATATATGGATTTTTGGTATTTTTTCATAAGGTATGATCATGATCACAGACCAGTATTGTTATCTTTGGTACAATTATGATCATTGATTTTTATCTCCTATATTAACTTTATGGAGATTCAAAACTCACACATTCTTATGATTAGAATTATTCATGTTATGAAGAATGATATTATGTTTGATATTTCAAGAAGGGATCCTTGTATGAATAATTTTTTGGGATATTTTTATTATTAATTATGGAATGATATGTTTATGGAATAATATCTTCTTTGAATAACAAGAATAATTCCCATTATCCTTAAAAGACATGGGTTTTATCAGGTAAATGACTTTTTTAAATTATCTAAAACTAAAATCTAAAAAACATAATGTATAAATAAAATAATCAGTATTTTATAATTAATTTATTGATATAAATATTTACTTTTGGTTTGCAAAAAATTATATCAAATCTTGTATGTAAAGAGTATTTTTTAGTTGATCCAATTGTTTGGGACTAAGGCCTCTCAGTTGGTATTATAAAAAGTTTAAAATACATTTAATGGTTCAGAGGTTATCATATGATGATATATTAATTGTTTTTGATACCATAAGTGTAAAATAAATATAAGTGTTATGATAATATTTTGGGAATTAATACTCTTCTACGTTTTTTGTGATGATAATCTAATGTGATTAGTGATATTTTTTGATTTTTAATAGTTTATTTCATTATATATATCGCTACAATTTAACATGAGGCTTGGTATAAAGGTTAATTGGGAATAATTTTATTAAGGACATATGTTGAAAGGTAAAAATTATCATAAGGGTAACAAAATACATTTATCTTCCTATAATTATGAATAATTTGAGTAAATTTTTACAATATTTTTTAAAATTTATTTTCAAGATTTTAAATAACCTTGGGGATTAAAATTTCATTTATTGACTTGGTAATTAAATTTACTTTCTTAAATTCTTCAATATATGTTTCGAAAAATTGTATTAATTACATGGTTGATATTATTTGAGGAATAATGATTGAGTAATTTTTTTAAGAAAGTATATTTTTATTATTTTTTATGTTTGCATGGGTTATCTTATTTTTTGAACAATTAGAATCATATGGATAATATTAGATTTAATAATATACCATTTTTATGTATGTCATTATAAATGATTATATTTTTTCTCAAATAACTGTTATGTTAATTTTGGATGAATATGTAATAAAATCATTCTAAAATATTATTTTCAAATATATTTAGGAATATTTTCACTATTATTGGGGTAAATTTTTTATGTAATGATTCATGTTGATCATTCGGTTTCATTATTCAGTATTTGGTGATTTAAATTTTTTCCTTTCAATGTTTATTAATATTGTGAATTTTCATACATTGTGGTCACCACATTTCTATTTTTTCATGTATAAAAATAAGAATAATATTTCATAAAATTTTTTCTATTCACATTATCTATTAAAAGATAAATTTATTTTTAAATTAATGAATAATTCATCATATGTAATTATCATTTACAATATGACATGAATCATAGAAGGAGAACTAATCCAAAAATAACACCATGTTGAATGTGTGCTTATAGAAGGGATGTAAATCGAGTAAGAATATTTTATCATATCCTATATCCATATGGTAAAATAATTCACTAGATGTCAGTAATTGGATAATTAATCAGTCATGTCGTATATAAACAAATCACCCAATTATGAAGGCATAATTTTTATAACCCATTCAAATTTACAAATTTCATTATGGTAAATTAGTTATTTGAGAAATATATAACAAATGATAATTTTAATTTTCTTAAATTAGAAATTAATGCACTGTATCAAAATTAAATTTTTTAGTTTTTTTCTATGAAATTATCTAGGATGAGTTAATGTTATATTTTTACCAATTAATTTTTATATCTAATCCAATCCATATTACAAAAATTCTAATTTATTTTATGATTCCATTATGAGGGGTTATTTTAGTAAATGGTTTCAAAATTCCTTTTCCTCCATTTCAATTTTATTAAGAAAATGTGGATAACCCTATTTTATAATAAAGGATATAAAATATAAAGATGAAATTTCATTGATGAATGGTGAATGTAACACCCTGAGTTTTTAGTGTATATTTTAATTTAATATAAATTCCATGTGATTCATAAATTTTAATTCAATTGACATTGATTATAAGTGAATAATAGTTTTATACAAAAAAATGAGTGAATGAGATAAATTGTTAAATGGTATCAATATATAAATGAATTTGTTAAATAATGGGGTCAAATTAACTTATAATAATGAAATTCATTGTAATAGGTTGTTTTTAACAAATTTGTTGGATTATCAGTTTTTTTAAATTTAATACTTCAATGGAATGATATAAATAAAATTCATTAATAAAATTTAGGAAATTTTCAATAAAATAAAATAACTAAATTCATGAAATTCATAATTAATTATCAGGAACTCTCGTCTAATAAATATTGGTTAAATGAATATGTTATTATTACAGACATTAATTTATTATATATGATTTATTTTAAATGTAATTTATCAAATTTAGTTCAGTAGTTTATTATAAAATTATAATTTTTACATATATATTAATTAAAAAATGATTTATAAATTTACTATGAAATGGATATATGTGAATATAACTTCATTTTTATGTAAAATAGTTATTTTGTAGAAGATGTGTTTTCTTTTAAGAAATTAATTCATATAAAAATAAATTAAATTTGTCACTATTAAAATATGATTATAATAATATTTAATGTTACATTTTTTGGAAATTAAACAATAACAGTAAATTAATTATGAATTGATATGATTTAATATTGAAAACATGTAAATCATAAGATTGTAATTTTTATAATAAATATCTTTTTCCTTATTTTATACTTTCATTCACAAAATAATTAAATATCATAATTTTTGAATCCTAAATTAGTAAAATGAAAATAATTTTTAAATCATCATGTTATGATAAGATTAATATATATTTTTATGAATTTAAAAATATTTTATTTCATAGTTGTTAGGGAAAAAATACCCATATTGAAAACCCTTCAACATTAATGATATTATCATGATATAACTACAAAATAAAAGTTAAAGACTTTTTAAAAAGATTAGATAATATTTTATATCTAATTAAATTAATTTAAAATATTAATTTTTAAATCAGCAATCATTGTTTCACATTTCTAAATGTATGAAATGTTTTTATAATAAAAAAACTAATTTTATATCTTTTCATCAATTCACGTAATCAAATGGTTAATTTTGGTTATTTTTTTTTAAAAGAAAAATAAGCTTATTTTTAATAATAATTCAAATAATTTCATTGTAACATACATTATTCTTATGTTTTATATTAATAAATTATTCTTCTTAATGACTTCTTTTTTCGAAATGTGGTTTTCATTAAGTATTATGAATTTATTTTGAAAGTAAATTTTAAAACCTATAGAAATTGAATCTTATAAAATATCATCCATCATGGGAATACTAATGTTATAATTTTTATTAATTTGTCATATATAATTTTTAGTCATAATGATATTTACTTAGTACTGTTTATCCGAATAGTAAAGGATTAAAGGGTTAAAGAGGGGGTTATCCTAAGATATAAGAAATTCAATATCATTAAAATTTATAAAAATATTATTTATTGAGTTTTCTTAGAACACATATTGTACTATATTATAATTTTGGATAAATTTCATCCACTTTCTATCAAAATGAATGTTAATATAATTTAAATTTCCTAATATATACAAGGTTTCAACTCCACTCACTTATAATATGACAACATATCTACTAAAATATACAAACATTTAAAACCATGTATTAAAAAAATATAAACCAAACTACCTCCCCAAATATCTCCCCCATTAAATAGTTTTCCTGGTCTTACCATAACATGAATCTTCGAAGGCTAAAAGTGTAAGCCAAAGGAACAAATGCTAGTTTAAACTATAAGTCATAACTGAATTCTTCGATGTTAATTTAATTTTGTACCAAATTAAAATATATTGTAAACATATTAATATGGGGAAATAATAATCTTTTCTATAGCTAAATATTATTATTTTCATTCAAAATCAATTTTATATCTTATTTTAGTCCCATAGTCAATGAATGTGTCGCTCGTGAGGATATGTTGAATATCGCTTCCATAAAGCGATGTGTTTACTTTTTCATCACAACCACATATGATTAGTTATAAATATGTATTTATTGTATATATATCATTTTATAACAGAATTTGGATTTTTAAAATAAATTTTTTTTCAACATAATTTTATTTATGTAATTTGATATATAAAAATCTCCCTCATGCATACATACATACTATGACCTCCACGAATTGATGGGATTGATTACTCATAAACACCTCACAAGAATTTATATAAAAAAATCTATAATCTATAAATATTATAAATATGAAAATATTAATATTATATGTCTACGATTAATCAAGGGTCAATGTGGAAGGACTGGAATCACAGAATTGAAACATCAATGGAAAATAGAGAAATTGACACCTCAATATTGATTATAATGAATAATTGTGAATTAATATATAAATTTAGGTTATACATTTATTAGAGGAATTAAAATATTGAATAATATGGTTCATGATTATATTTTTAAGGATTATAAATGTATTACACCATTGGTAAGTGTGTGTATAAAACTAGTAGAGACTTAAGGTAAGGGTTTGGTTTCAAATTCCCATTTCAATGTTTGGTATTGTATTAAATACATATTATTATTTATATGATGTATATAATACCTATTTGAAGTAATATAGCATTATTACCTCTTCATTCAATTTATATAGTGTTTGATTTAATGCTTCCTCTTCCTAATAGGTTTTGAATCACGTATCATAAATGTTCTAAGGGGATTTTCAATATAACTTCCACTCATTAGGTTATATCACTTCTCTATTCAATATGTTATTATAATTATATTTTTTATATTAACTATGTATATTTATGTAAAATTTCAACTAGTTTTATATGGATTTAACGTTTTTATATATAATAATTTCATTGATTGCTTCCTATTTCAAATGTTACGAATCATTGTAATAGTTTCTCATCTAAATTTTCATTCATTAAGACTTATGTAATATAAAAAATATATTTTATATTTTTTACCATATATGTTTCAGATTAATGAATGTTGTTATAGATGTAAATTAAAATTTATGGATATCTTGACCAATATGATGTTCTCTATTTCAGAATGATTTAATTCATAGGATACCAATGCTGTTAGTGTTTATGTTACAATCACAATTTTATGTATATTACTTATATTAAAAACTATTACAAAATTTATTCTTATCAATTTCTCAAGAATTAATATTTTAACTTTTTTAGATAAGTGTGAAACAAAAGGTTTTTTAAACATTTTTAGATTGAATGAATTTTATGCCTTATATTTTACAAAAATAAAATAATATTTATTATTGTATAAAAAACCTCATACAAATGTTTTTATAAAATTATTTTTCATCTAATTTAACATCTATTATGTATATTTATTCTTTACTAGTGATAAGCTCTTATAATAATAAATAATTATATTCTATATATTTTCAATTATTATGATTAATTTACAAGGTATTTATGGAATATGATTATTTCCAACTTTTGAAGTAAGATATGTTAGAAAGATAAATGTTGGAACTATATGACATACATTTGTATGATTTATCATTATGTGATTATTGATCCCATTTTATCTCTCCAATGGACAGTATATTGGTTGATATCTCCGGAAATATTGCGATTTTTATGAGAACGTGATTTGTAAAATTTTTATTTTCATGTTTGTTAATGGACATGATTACTGTTAGAAATGCTAATATGTTAATGTGTAGACATGGTACAAGGTTTATATGATCTAAAAATCATGGGTGTAAATTAGTAAAATTATCCATTACCTCAATTATTTCTATTTTGTATATTTTTTATGGAAAAAACATATGAATAATCATTATTATATGCCCCATGGATCATGATGCATTATTAAATATTCTACAGTCTTAATTTTTTGCCATTTTTTTAGAAAAATAAATTTTCCATGTATTATGATTATTCATATTTGAATTATTGGATATGTTTTCAAAAGTTATGATCCCAATGTCATACACATATTATTATCTAATTTCCACTTATTTTCATTAATTATTATGTCCAATGTTTAATCATGTTTAACATTTGAAGTAATACATTTTATGTATACATTTTCCAATTTTATGAACAAAGGTATTAGATGTGATATGTGTATTAGTGTTCTATGTGTGATAATTTTTTATAGTATATTTTGAATATATATTTTGGATTTAGTATATATTGGTATAATGGGAAAAAATTCATTTTGATGAGATATTCTAGGATTTTGTTACGTAAAGGGTTTTCCCTAATTAACTAATGAGAAAAATCTAAAAAGGACTTAGCTATGTCAATTACTATGAATTTTTTATTGACATAATTAATATATAATTTTATTTTTGGGTTAAATAAGTTTGTATCAAAGAGAGAATGTAATATTTATGTTTTTAGGAGCATATTTCATTACAATAGTATTATGTTTTATAAAACATTTCATTAATAGTAGTTATTGAAAAAACTCAATTCAATATAGAAATCACTAGAAAATTCATTGAAACTATATACACAATAAACACATTATTTGATATCAAAAAACCCACATTATGTCAAAATATTTATAATTTATTTCATTACACAATATGAATGAAAATATAACACTTGTAAAGTCTCATTAAGTAGAGATAGATATATTAGATTAAAATTTAATATTATTTTCTTAAATTAAACCCACAAGAGTATATGAGGGATCCTAAAAACCCAAACAACTAGGAAATTTATTTAAAATAACAAACTTAACCATAGTATTGAACACCATTTCCACCAAGTGTTCCAAAACCCAAAGGGTAATGAAAATAAAGAGTTTTTAGTAGAATTAGGTGATAAATCTAAATTATATCAAGGATGACAGGTGAGTAATCTACCATGAAATTAGGGACCACTATAAAATCAAGGATGTGGAAAACTATGATTATTGTGGATTTATATATGTTGACAGGTGTTAAGAGAGTGAAAATGAGGGTTAAAATCTATAGGTATAAAATGAAAATGCATATATAAAATTTTATAGGATAGAATGAAAATTATATCCCATGGTTTATTAAGTTTTCACTAATATTTTTTTTCATTAATTCCCTTAGATTAATAATGGAGGGATTCATAAAAATTTCCACACAGTTTGATTATCTATTTGGTAATGATGAAAAATAGAAATCGAATCCCCACACCAATCCTTTATGTATGGTTGAAATATTAGTAAGAACTATGATCTAACCATGTGACATTTACTTCTCTCCAATAATTCAAATTTTCATCCCCCAACTCATGGAAACTCCAAAAAACCCCAATATAAATACATATTAGTGACATGACTGGGGTCATAATTCTCCCCTCTATACAACTTTCTACCCCACGATATTGTTGGAGTAGGTGGCCTAGAACCAACTTCTTTTTTACTTTATTAATTAACAAATAACTTATCACATCTTGATTGTTCATCAGTGTGAAAATTCATGTGATAATGTCTTAAGGAAATCAAATGTATTAAATGGTTATAAAGGATCCTTGTAATGATGAGAACTTGGAAGTGTCATAACACTATTCTTAAATATTTGTTTGATGGTCAAAAGTTTTTTTTTGAGGGACACAAATAATACAAGCCATTAGGGGTGAGGAATCAAAAAAAATTGAGGCACCATCTCATGGTGTGCACCCTTAGAAATATCTAGGATGATATTATGAGAACGAGATCCGCCAGTAAGAAATCCACATTTCATAGTGTCATTTGATGTTCCAATCATTAGATGAGTGTATTAGAACATAGAAATTATGATTAATATTACTGTATATTACAACTCTACCACATAGATGTATTGGATAAAACTATGATGACATACTATTCGAAATGGGGTATATTATGTTGGGTGGATCATGAGTAATATAGGATTAATCGATAATGCGAGAAATGATTTGTCCCTTCTGTTCCATAACAGAAGTTGATATCTCAATAACTTTGATGGAATTGATGTAGCCCAAATAAATCCAAGGTCATGGTGAGGAATTTTCATGTTCAATTCCATAATTTCAAAGAAATAATAATCGAGCACGTGGGTTGATTGAACTAACATTCAACCGGAATGATTTGAGATATCAAGACTAAGGGATAATATTTCTTTGTATGCGTTCGTAGGATGTGGCATGTCAGTGCATCATTAACTTATTTCTCTATGGGTTCCATGGCATGTTTCAAGATACAAACCTTGGACTTTAGTAATAATCCTCCTAACGCCACTAAGAAATATGCCTAGAGGGTCACACACTAAGTGTCGATGTATCTCAATTAACTATTAATTTAAAAAATTGAATAATGATTATTCTTGATTTTGGTTTAATAATTATTCAAGGATTACTGATCATATTTATTTCGACACTAGTTATTCGAGATAATATATTTTGGTAGAAATTATAAATTTATTAGAGAGTAATGCAGAGATATATATTTGAAAAATAAATACCCATTATCCAAGGTCTAATATATGTTGTGGACGAAATAAAGAAAAACAAAAAAACAAAAGTACAAGGTGTGTATATTAAATATACACATTGTGTATTTTTTTCAGAATTTATGAGAAATAATATTGTTTAATTAATTAAATAATATTAGGTGTAATTTTCTTGGCTCATGTCAAGTAATAATAATTGTCAACTATTATTATTAGATATAGGGTATTACTAAGAATTAAATGAAATGAATAATTGCTTTTGGGAAATTAATTCACTTTATTATTCTATGTAATTAAAATACCAATTATATAATTCTCATTAGAATAACTATTTTTTTCATTATGAATAATGGATATAGAGAAAGCTCTCAAGATAAGAGAGAAGTATTTTATTCCATGAACACTCTCAAGCTACGAGAGAGAGATCCTCCTCTAGAGGATCAAGGTGATCGAAGGCAGACATCACAAGTGAATGATCTTCCATGCTAGCACCTGGAGACCACTTCATCATCATCTAGAGATACATGGGCACGTGTGGATAACTGCTAGAAGAATCCTAGACATCAATTCTATGATGAAACGATGTATCACATATGATCTTGACTGAAAACATAAACGAAGAAAGAATTCTATCAAGGTAATTCTTGTCAAATTTTTAAACTAATTATAACCATCATATGATGACCCGATTTATGGTTCTGGGACTCCCATATTTCTTTTTATTTATTTATTCTATTTTGATGATCCGAAGTATTATTATCATGACTGATCTCAGATTTATCATTGTTAATGCTAAAATTAAAGTTGGGTACACCCACCAACGCAATTCTACTATGCCCAGAACCTACAAGTTGTATCAAAGGGAGTCATATCATTGATTGAATTTATTTATTTATTAAATGTGGACTTAATTATTTAATAATTTAGCTACTTCAATTCATGTTAATCATTTTTTAAATCTGAATCTCTAGATTTGACCTCCTCTCCAGTGTCTCATTCACCTTATAGAAATGATTTTTTCTTTTAATTTTCATTAATATAAAATAGAGGATCTCATTTAAAGGATCCAAATGATTATGGCCTCACAACACTAGAATACATTGTGTGTATGTAGCAGTACACCCCATGTAGTCTAGATTCAATGTATCAGACTGGTCCTGTAAATTAGGATGTTTGTTGGAGTATTTATAAGATGTAAATGTCTCCTTTTGTTAACCAGGAACAGGTGTCCCAATATTTCCATATTACATGTCGTGTGGATAATTGAACACGGGGTGTAGTCCCTTCAGGTTAGGGTTAGACTGTGTACCACATACATGGATTACCCGACTAGAAACTATGTAACGTGGATACTACATAGCATGTGTCACACTGAACTCCCCATGTACTTCGAAGAATTCTGAAGTACATTTACATGCCCTGTCCCCAAGCATGTATATCGGATGGACAGTAAACAAAAGTACACATCATGTTGTTAGAACTACATGACGTTTACTCATCCATATTACACATATTTACAAAAAGCAATTATTATATTATATAAACCCTTGAGACGTGTACCATAGTATAGGCATAAAGATGAGCCACAACACATGAATATTGTTTTATATATGTGTGTTTAATTTAACATATGTGTTATGTTCATTTCTACTCATTCAGTAGTTATGAACAAGAATTAATCAGGTTGCCTCCAAGTTACATGTTACATATAAAGATAATATTAAATTAATTTATTTTTTTAAAATTATTCTGGACGATAATCTCAAGGAAATTCAAAAAAGGGTTTAAGATAAAAAGATTAATTAATTAAAGAAAATTAATTGATTCAAGCATGATTTATTATTAACAAAAATTATTAAATAATTGAATTCACGTTTTAATTATGTGTAAATATTTTTTCATGAATTGATGATCATAATTTTGACCAATACCTTTTTTGGTTAATGGTTTCATTTAATATTTTTTTTAAATTAAATTTTTAGGTTTACAATCCTTCTCCTCATTAATATGTAGGGTGTGTGTGCCCATGGTTTCTTTTATGTAAAACCCCATTTCACCATTCAACTACGTGTGAGATAAAATCATATGTAATGGATGGAGCACCCATGTTAGTGATGGCGACTCAAGTTAGGAGCCATGTTGAAACCAATCCAAGGAGATACAAAGGTTGATAGGTGGAATGATATAAACAGGAACCCAAAAGGATCACGGTGTTCCTCCCTGGGTCTTGGGTAAGTTTATCAACTGCTAGATAAATTAACCAATATAAAAATATCATGATCATACCATTTATTTTATTTCAGTTAGTTATATGGTTTATTTATTATGGGTGTATTTTCACAATCACACAATTAATGAATTAAACAAGCATGCAAGATGTAACTAAGAAGAAGACCAACTTATGCATAAAATAAAATCATGGACATGGTTAATCACATAAGTATATCCCACTAAATATTAAAAATCATATAATCAGATAAAATAAAATGGAAATTTACATATAAGGATAAAATCCCTCAATGAAATATTATGTCAGAATATCCTTCCAAAATCATGGTTAGAATCAAACCATAGTTCAATGTGCTTGACCAACCCAAGTTGGGGTGGTTTGAATTTTCGGGGAATTTCAATTCATGTTTTTGGGTTATCATGACTTGGTTCGCATCAAGGGTTGACTTCCATAGTAGGACATGGTGTGGCCAAGATTCAGAGGTTTAGGAAATCCAAAATAAAGGGATTTCATGATTGGGGAGTCCACTCAGCAAATCAAGGAGTTTCGAGTTAAAGTAGTTGGAATTTGGAAGGAATACCTAAAACCCTTGAAGTTACTTGACCAACCATAGTTGGGTTAATGAAATAGGAAATATGGATCCTTTCCATTGGATCATTCAGGAAACAAAATATTCTGAAGTCAATGGTGAGGGAAATTGGATTTCAATAAAATAGTGGGAGACTAATAATTTTTAAATTTTTTATCTGGCTTAATTTTATAATAATAAAGTACTAAATCATTACTCATATTAATTTGTAGAAAATGAAAGAAAAATAACTTCAAATGTATCATGGTGTACCATACTCGAGAAGGAAAACCTTCTAAATAGAAACAATTTCCATGAGTGGCAGAGGAATTTACACGTCATCCCTCACAACGAGAGAAAAATGTATGTGATGGAAATGCATATTCTAGTTACACATGAGAAAGAGGCCAGTGATGAGGAACTATCTCTCTATATGAAAAAAATGTATGATTCCACAGATTTACAATTTTACATGCTATCAGCCATATCTAATGATCTCTTAAATCAATATGAAATTGAGGATGCGTATAGCATGGTGACTCAAATAAAGGATCTATACCAAGAGAAGGTGAGATGGAAGAGATACAAGATCTTCAACAGATTTTTTAAATTATTCTTGGAGAGTCTCTGTCAACAGGGCCTCATGTACTCATGATTATTGGCTACATTTAATGTTTGTATATCTTATGGATTAAGTTCCCATACGAGTTTCATACAAATCTCATCCTATCATCACTTCCCAAAAACTTCTCTTGATTTATTGTCAACTATTACATGAGAAACAATGAGAAGAGTCTATCAGATCTTCTAAGCATAATTCACCATGTAGATAAGGATATGGGGCATGAAAAACCTGCAGTGATTATAGTGAATAAGAAATGGAAGGACAAGGAAAAGGGGACAAGGGCTTATAAATGATCTGATTCCCTTGAGAACTGTCCCTCAAATAAGGGTAAGATCTAGAGGCAGGGCAAGGAATGGTAGGCGTTATGTTTTTCATGTGGAATGTAAGGCCACTAGAAGAGGAACTGCACCCAGTAGCATGGGGATTCTAAAAGTGTGTTCATTAGCATGTGTTATCTCTCCATTTCTACACATTTGGAATTATATACAACTTGTGGGGCTCACATCTATATTCAAATGCAGGAACCTAGTAGATTTATAATGATTTCTAGAGGAGAGGTGGATCTTCAAGATGCCAATGGAATGAGGCTTGTTGTGTTAGCCATTGGCGATTACCACATCTCACCACCAACTGCGAATATTTTGGTTTTACATAATTGTTATTATGTGCCTAGTGTTACGAAAAACATAATTTATGTATCATGTTTGTATTTGAATGGATTTATTTTCATTTTCAGAAATAAGGGTTTTTTCGTTTATAAGAACAGAGTATGTTATGGTATTAAGCATTTAAATAATGGTTTGTATGTATTAAATTAAAAAAACCAAGTGTCAGAAGTCGATAATGAAACAAACCCACCTAACTCATACCCCACCCAGTTGTGGCATCAATGTCTCAGTCATGTAAACAAGAAGAACTTGACAAAGCTCTACCAAGACGGATATTTATACTCTACTAAGATAAAACCTCATGATAGATTTCATGCATGTTTACAAGGTAAAATGACCATGTTTCCTTTTAGTGGATAGGGTGAAAGAATGAAAGAACTTTTAGGATTGGTGCACACAGATATGTGCAGACCATTTTTAGTATAATATAGAGGTAGATATTCTTAATTCATTACATTTATTGATGATTTGAGTAGATATAGTTATTCTAGAACACTCTTCCTTATACGAGATTTTGGGATTCTATTCTAGATCACTCTTCCTTATAAACCATAGTGGAATGGTGTTATTGAAAGGAGGAACGACACCATGTTAGACATGGTGAGGTCGATTATGAGTCATGCAGATCTTCCATTATCCTTTTGGGGATATGCATTACAAACTGCAACGTTCACATTAAACCGAGTACCAACTAGGGTGAAAAATTGAATTCTATCCATGTTATGGAATGGAAAGAAACCATTTTGTCACACACACGTGAATGGGGATGAAAGGCATTTATAATAGCCTTATCAGGAAACAATCGATCACCCTAGGGCATGAAGTGTATCTTTATAAAATATCTCAAGGAAACGAAAGGAAATTTCCTTTATAACCCTTCATATATGAATGTGATTATCACCAGACATGCCATCTTTCTTGAGTGGGAGCATATCCTCAAAAAGAATAGGGTGCGAAATATTGACTTCGACAAAGTTGATTCCCAAGATACGTAAGAGTTGCTACAGGAAAAAGTTCCACAAGTCCCTATAGAAGAGGTTCCAGAAACACAAGTACTGAGTAAGAGATCAATAGAGGTAAGGGTACCAAAGAGATATGGATTCCTAGTCACCGAGTATGGTAAATGATTATTGTTGGAAAACTATGATCCTCTCTCTTACAAGGATGTATTATAAAGATCAAGAGATGAAAGATGGCTAGAATCTATGAATTATGTGTTGGATTCCATGAATCAGAACCATGTCTGGGTTCTTGTTGATGAGCCAGTTGATGTTAAGCATGAGGGATGCAAAATGGGTATTCTAGAGAAACCTGGACATTGAAGGTCATGTTAGCACATATAAATCATGTATAGTGTCCAAAGGATTCATAAAACGTCAAGGAATAGAATATGATGTATCCTTCTCGCCAGTTTCCATGTCTAAACCCATAATAATCATAATTTCCATAACAGATTACCATGACTACGAGATTTGTAAAATGGATGTCAAAACATCATTCTTCAACGGGAACCTTTATGAAGTTGTCTATATAAAAAAACTAGTAGGTTTTGTGATAACAGGTTAAGCCAAATGGGGTTTCAAGTTGCAGAAATCCATTTATGGAATATAGAAAGCATCCAGGTAATCTTTCATTCAATTTAATGAAGTTGTAAATGAATTTGGTTTCATTAAGAATAAATGTGAGCCTTTTATTTATAAGAGGTTTATTGGGAATGTGCTCATTATTCTAGTAGTATATGTTGACGACATATTTCTTATTTGAAATGATGTATCAGTCATACAGTCGATTAAGGACGGCTTGATCAAGTGTTTCTCCATGAAGGACATGGCAAAAGAAACCTACATTTTATAGATCAAGACCATTCATGATCGATCCAAAATGCTTCTTGGAATAAGTCAGAGTACATACATTGACCAGATACTTAAGGGATTTGTTATGAAAAAATCCAATAGGAGATTGGTTCTAGTGTCACATGTCCCACATAATTTTATGGAAATGTGTCATCAGACACAATAGGAGAAACATAAAATTAATAAGAGCCCATACGCTTCGGCTATAGGATTCATCATGTATGCCATGTTATGTACCAGGCTTCATGTTTCCAATGAACTGACCACGGTAGGTAGATATCAAGCAGATCCAATAGAAGAACATTTGACTATGGTTAAGACTCTGCTTAAGTATATGAGATGAACTAATGATATGTTCCTAGTGTATGGAGGAGATGAGGAACTTTCCATTATAGGGTTTGATGATGATGGTTTTCAGAGAGAATAGAACGATCTGAAATAGTAATGTAGATATTTTTTTCTGTCAAAATAGAGGACCTGTGAGCTAGAAGAGTTCAAAGAAACTAGTTGTCGCCGATTGTAAAATGGAGTGTGAATATATAGTATCTTTTGATGCATCCAAGGAAGCCATCTAGGTTTGGAACTCTTTCCATGATCTTGTTGTGGTGCCTAGTAGTTGTGATCCTATCACATTATAATGCGATAATATTGAAGTGGTGGATCTTGCGAAAGAACCATGGTCATATCAATAGATAATTTATATTATTTGGAAGTATCACCTCTGGAGGGATATATATCAAAGGGGAGAAGTTGCAATCAGCAGAGTGTCCATGGGATAGAATGTGGAAGACCCCATGACTAAAGTCTTATCCCAGTGGAAGCATGAATTCCATGTGAGAGTTAGTGGGTTAAAGGTTTTTAGTAGTTTTCTCTAGTCCATTTGGGAGTCCATTGGAGTTATTGGCCAAAACCTAACTAATTTTTACTTTATTCATTACTAAATACCTTATCACATATTGATTGTTCTTCTGCAAGAAAATTAATGTGATAATGTCCTAAGGATTGTTGTTGCATTAAAGGGTCATAGCGGATCCCTCCAATGACGTGAACCTGGAAGTGCCATCACACTATTCATGAATATATGTTTTATATCCAGATGATGTTATTTGAGGGACAGAAATAATACATGCCATTAGGGGTGTGGACTCCTAAAACATTGAGGCACCTTCTCATAGAGTGAGACCATGGTAATATCTAGGAGGATATTGTGAGAACCAGACCCGCCAGTAGGAAATCTATATTTCATTCTGTCAATGGATGTTCCTATTTATGGACATGTGTATTCTTACATAAACATTAATATTATTATTAATGGTTATTACAACTCCCAAACTTATATGTATTGATAAAAACACTGACAACACACTATTCAATGTATGGTAGGATATGTTGTGTGCATCATGAGTAATATTTCATTAATAGATAATGAGAGAATGGATTTGTCCAGTTTGTTTAATAAAATAAGTTTACTTCTTATGCCCGTTGATGGAATTGATATAGACTAAATAAATCCATGGAAATGATGATTAATAGGAAATTTCAATCCTGGAAATTCAAAGAATGAATAATCATGCACATGGGTTGGTGGCACTAGCATGCATCACTCTTGATTCGAGATATTGATACAAAGGGATTATATTACACAGTAAGCATTCGTAGTAGGGTACATGTCATTGAGACATTAACTTCTTTCTATATGGGTTCCTTGGTGTGTTTCTAAACGCTTTCCTTGGACTTCAGGCAGGCTCTGCCTAATGCCATTGAGAAAGTATCCTAGAGGGTCACACACTATGTGTGTCCAAATATCTCAGTTAATATTAATTAAACAAGTTGAATAAAGAATATTCTTGATTACGGTTTAATAATTATTCACGGATTCCGGATCAAATTTATTTTGAAATTATTTATTCAAGAAAATATATTTTCGGAAGAAAATAAATTTATTAGTAAGTAATGCAGTGATATTTATTGGAGAAATAAATAGCCATTATTTATGGACTAATAAATGTGGTGGAGTAGATAATGAAAAATTAAAACACAAAAGTAAACATCATATATATTAAATATACAAGTCGTGTATTTTTTGGGAATTTGTGAGAAAAAATTTATTTATTTAATTAAATAATATTAGGTGTAATTTTCAGAGTTCCTATCAAGTAATAATAATAGTCAACTATTTTTATTAGAAATGGGGTATTACTAAGAATTAAATGAAATGAATGAATATTTTTTTGTAATTAATTCATTTCGTTATTCCTAGTAATTAAAATCCAAATTATGTAATAATAATTAGCTAAGAAATTTTTTTTGTTCTGCACAACTGATCTACAAAAATATCTCATGACATGAATTAATTCTTTTCTTCCATGAACTCTCTCCTGCTACAAGAGAGAGATCCTCCTCCATCGGATCAAGGTGATCGAAGGGGGGCCTCGCAAGAGAATCCTCTTCTGCACTAGCACCTGGAGATCCATTCAGAAACATCCAGAGACACATGGAGCACATTTGGATCACCTATAGAGGAATATTACACTTGGATTCTACGATGCAATGATGTATCACTTCAGATCATGACCAGAAACATCAATATAAAAATCAATAAAGGTAATTTTTTCAATTAATTAAATTAATTGTAAATAACATATGTTATCCTATAGAAGCATCCAAGACTCCCCCCTTTCTTTATCGTTCTTCATTCTATTATGATGATCTGAAATTTTATTATCATGTTGGATATCAGTTTAATTGTTTTTATCACTAAAATTAGTGCTGGTTACACCAACCAACGTGCTTTCGCAGCGCCCAGAACCTAGTGAAATTCCACCATACATCTCTTTAATTATAATTAATTCCAGAAATATGTCTCTCCCAAACCTATACTTGAAATTTTAAAAAACTAAAAACATCCACAAATCTAATACATATAAAATAAAATACTATATCCAGTTACGTTGAAATAATGGACATAATAGTCCAAACAAAAATTATAGGTTAAAAAGGGGATTTTTATTTTTGTTTTCCAATCATCCCACCCAAAAATAACAGATATGGTGACTAGAGAAATATACCTCCTCTTGTACACCATGACATAATGGACAAACAAAATACATCATTTACCACCATAAATCACCCAAATAATTGGGTCCCAACCAAACATTAATCTCTAAGAGGGTGACTGGACCCTAATCCCAACTATAGATATTTGAAAAAATATTCAAAGAAAATATTTATATGTTCTAATTTGTGTCTAGTTATTCTATATCAATATGGTTATTACATTATCTATTGGATGAATTTTTTTCATAGAAAAATGTTTCGATAGAAAATATTTCCAGCACAACAAATATTTACACAACGATCATAAAATACTCTAGGTGAATCTCGAACATTAGTGCATGAAAATACTTATTTGGAATATTTAATCCAAACACTTGATAATTCCATATAGGTTCCCAAAATCAAGTTCACATTCTTATTATAGGAATTAACATATTATTTTAACTTATACGGTGAAACCAAATATAGGGGAAAATATTCCAATTTCAAATGTAAAGGGGCCTTCTTCCCAGAAATCCTCTCTTCAATAAATGGAAAGGATAAATATTTTCCAATAAGAGGGAACTAATTAGATATAGACACCAATTAAACAAGACCTCCCAAACATTTATAATATACCTATATTAGTGGAAGGAAGAAAAGATGCATCAATAAAAGGTTTCACATAAAATATTAGATATTAATAATTTCACAAAAATAAGGATTCACCACAAAATACTAGATACATTTCCTAGAACAAGATTTTAATATATTGAGGGAAAATTAATGTTACCAGAGAGAAATTTTTTTTTCACTATAATGTAATGAACATTTAGAAAACAAATTCTACGTTTAAATAAATGAATTTGAAATTGATAAATATTATTTAAAAAAAACATGGGCATAATTTCATTCATAAAAATATATAGAATATTTACAAAATAAACCTATTAGATTTAAAAGACCATTATGAGTCATAAACATTAATTATATATTATTTTTGTACAAACTAGAAATATTGATTTAAAATAAGGGTTAATATAATGTCATATTCACACATATGGAAGAAGAGATGGCCATAGAATATTGGATAATACCCTCGAAATCCATTTTATTGGAGCATTTGAGGGAGGAGAAATTAATAATATTTTACCTTAACCAATTACCTGACATGGATTTACAACTGAATCTCACAAGAAACTCTTTACATGTAAAAATCCTTCTTATTGAGAAAATGCTCAAACATTTTCTCAAACCACCCAAATAATAGACCATCAACAGAGACCTTTCCATAATGGAGTACATAGATGTAATCCATGGTTTTGTATCTAGTCCATAGTTATATAAATTTTTATATTTTCATTTATTAATATAATAATTACATTTATCCATTTTTTATTACAACTTTATATAGGATATTATAATTGGGTGAATTAAAATTATATTTTGATGCGAAGAAATAAAAAATAAATTTTTATAAAATAAATTGATACAATTAAGAAACATTTTGATAAATAATTGAAATTTTATTTTTATGTTATATTTTAATAAAAAATATTATGTGATAATAATTATTTAAATATAATTGATAATATAATTTATTATTTTTCTGTAACAATTTCTATAAGTGTTAAAAGTGGTGAATAATGAAAAATAATAATAATCCTCTAAATAAGGGTTTTTATTAATAATTAAAATTAAATTTTTTTGAAAAATATTTTTCATAAAATAATATTTTTAATCCATTATGTCAAAATTTTAAAATGGTGAGTTTTTCATAAATTTTGGAGTCATTTGAAATTTTGGGTAAAAATTATATACAATATATATATAAGTTCTACATTATAACATCATAATAACAAAAAAATTATGTAATAAATTCTATAAAATTAATAAATGAAGACATACATCTTTAACCTTTAAACTAATTAGGTTTTAATTATTTGTTATTAATTCTAAAATATTTTAATGAATCCTCCAACGCATATATTATATTTAAATGATTTAATATAAATTCCTTATCAACATGGCTCACTTAATCTTTGCAAATTGTATTATTTTAAAATAATCAGTTCATAAATCATATAAAATATTGAAAGGAATTTGATTTTTCCAAATCCAGTTTCAAAAATGATGTTATAGTTTATGGTTTATATTGCATTATCAAACAGAGTCAGAAACCTATGTTTAGAAATTAATAAAGATTCCACATATAATTAGATATAAATACCCACCCAACCTCAAAATCATTTCAACAAATATGATATCAGGATTTACCTATCTCAATACCATTATAAATACCTCCAAAGGTATTCCCAGGATCTTAAGAAGCTGCTCCCAAGATTTTTTGATACATCCCCTCAAGGTAAGGGATTCACTTATTCTCTTTATTCAAGAACATTAGTTGTATTAGGATAATTGAAATGAAATATTCAATGTTTTGTTTTATTATTATACATACCATTTACTAAATATATAATGTATTTTTTACGAGAGAAAAAAATTTCACTCACATTTAACCCATCTATAAATCCTTATGTACACCAGTTATTCTGCCAAAATTATACTATGATTCTACAATGTCAAACATTTGTGTTGTTAACACCCTACAACACTACCACTCATTAGTATTAATCCTTATTTACATATGAATACTTTAATTGGGGAATCCATGTATTTAGAACAACTATTTAATCAATGGATTAAAACTTATTGGAGGTGTTTTTAGGTTTTATGGTCTATGTGGCACACTCAGGAATGTACATGATATGAAAGTGAAAGGTGGGACCATAAATTTACAGAACTCTAATTCATTGGGTTGTGTTTTATCGCATAAGATAAAATTTTTGGTTCATAATAGGTTAACCTATGAACACTATATAGATAATGTATTTTAGTTAACCAATAGTTATTCTTATGAAGTCATGTTTTATGTTCTTCCCACATAAATATGATTCCTTGATTTTATCATATTATATCTTTCTTTTACATTCATATTTAAGATTACCACCCCTTTAATTTAATCATGATTTGAATATTGACAATAATGAATTAATTTTATAATTTTAGGATTATATTTTTTTCTTAATAGGATTTGTAGATCACAGCTTTATTATCTAAACCAAGAGGATATCCAGTGTAGTTTCAAAAGATCAATGGAATTTTAGTACAGGAATGGAAAATTTTAATAATTTTGTATCCTCATTTAGTGTTAATTTTTATTTATACTATTTTTTAAAAAATAGGGCATAATTAACTTCAAGTCTTGTATTATAAGTGTATTTATTGTTTACATCAAGAATTAAGGTGTATAAAATATATAGGTTCTAATAGTTGGAATCAGAGTGATGTATATTTTTTTAGGGCTTATGAATATAAAAAATTGGTAAATTAATTAGGGAAAATACTTTGAATATAGAAACATCTATATATTATTTTATAATATAGATTACGTGATGTCTAATAAACTAAATTCATGTCTGGATACTATATGAAGATGTGTATCTAACATAGTTTTTCATATGGGTAATAACCTCAAAAATGAAGGATTGGGAATTGAATCGATCAAAACATGGATATCAAAAAGGATTCCTCAATTAAAGTAGGGTTTTAAACTTTAACAAATATTGACATGTAAATTCAAATGTTCTTTATGAACCACAATGAAGGGAAATAAAATATTCATAAAAATTCTTGTTAAGAATTAGAATATGGATTGAGATCTATAAATTATTAATTAAAGGAATATATTTAATTTAATAGTTATCCTTTCAATGTACATAGTTACCCATTACCTTTGTAATATTTTAAACATTCTTTTCCCCCATTTCCAGATTATTTTAGTCAAGGGATTGAAATAAGAGGAACAATGTCAATAATAAGTTGGCCGGGAAATGAAAAAATGAGTTTCCCAACAATATTGTAGTATTATTTTAAAACATCATTATAATTCTTTATTAATTAACTACTTTTCTGAAAATAGGCTTGAATCCATGGGAAAACCTACACCCCACTAAGTATGCGAATGATTCAATTTCGACTTTTGTGGGACAAAGGCTAATGAAATTTAGTGGATATTTTATTCCTTTAATGGTGGTATAATACAAAATATCCATTAAAAATATGATACCCTTCCTTAAATTATTAGAGAAAGACATGGTCTAGTTGTCTATTTGTCATATTGATAACGAAGTTGACCAATGGTGTATATTGATCAAAAATATGAAACCTATGGGGGGATTAAACTTAGGGAATGGAACTATATATAGAAAATGTTTTTTTTGGAAAATAATTTCTTCATAATCTATTACATAAATTGGACAATAATTTACTTCAACTCAACTAGGAGGAAGAAAAATCCCACGATGTGTATGATGTAAAACATAAAAGACATGAATGATAATCCTAAAAATTATTTTGACCCTAAATTTGATGCTCACCACATATTAGGTGGGATAAACATGAGCCTATTAAATGATTTGGTGATTTGAGACCTTGATAGTCAAAACGAAATTTTCCAATGTGACCTTAAATTCAAAATAGTTATATGTGAATCCCATAAGTATCATGGATTAGAAGATAGAATGTTGAGGATTGATTTTAATTTTGGTGGTGTGATGGAGATATCACATGGGGGTAAGATATTAAGACACCCAAATTTTCAAAATTCTTGGACAAAAACATCATGAAAATTTCTTTAAGGGGATGTGGAACGGAATTAGGTGTGGGATGTAAGGGAACCTATGTATATAGTATTGATATGGAAACCCGAACATGTGATGAATGAAATGAATTCTCTAGTTCCCCATCTACCTATTATCCAATGTTATAACTATAAGAAATAGAGATACTATGTAAATAAATAGAATTATTCAATGACTATCGATTATAACTAATGAAAACAACCTCTAATGCCTAGAGAAAAAGGGTCGGTTATGTAATAACGACTACTAATGTGGATCTCGACAATGATTTAGTTATGAATATGATGGAAATTCATTCATGGATGGTGAACATACTATTTGATTATATTTAAATTCATTATTTCATATCACACAGGTTTTTTAGAACAATAGAAACAAAACATCATAACATGTAAGTTGGGATATATTTGAAAATGTATAAAAAGGTAATTATTAAATCCCATGTTTATAAATTATCCCCAATCTATTTTAGTATTATGAAAATCTTATATAACCTTTTTATACTCCCTTTGGATTTATTCAATCCAATTTTGGGTGATGACTTTATTTCATTATACAGATCCCACATAACCTTCCTAGAGTAGGAAATCACCCACCATATCACAAATCCAACATAAATTATATATAACTAAAAGTATTTGGATGAATCTAACATTGTGTAATAATCTCAGGAATGAATATTATTTTCTTAGGAGAAATCATATCTACATAAAATGATTGAGTCTAGGAAAAACAATTACCCTTATTGTCTATCCCTTTGAAAGGGAATATGTTGATGTGTTTCCCAATGAATTTTTATCCCAATCAGTAAATTGTGAGGTTAACTTATCAATAAATATTATACCCACATCGTTTAAAATAGTTGTCAATACCCAACCCTAAGAATTATATATTCAATTGCCTTTGAACTTGAATTAAAATTCATAATATATTGAGGATATCATCTTTGAGTATTTGATAATTAGATCGTAATTCATAAAAACAACTCATATATTAAAAAGTAGACACCTACACTCAAAATACATTTTTTCCTTAAAAATACAAAACTTATAACAACAATGAATTTTATATCTTGATAAATAATCATCACATTAAGCATGATGTCTTATTCTCCATTACCCATCCTCTATCCATTTGAATTTTTTAAACATGAGATGACTACAAAAATCTTAGTAAGATACACAGAATGAATGATTAAAACTGTTAGTCTATGATACTCATAAAAATTTCGCCTCTTCAATATTTACATTTATCTAAAAACTTACACTTTCAGACTCTTTAAATTGCCTTTTATTCAAAAGTGTTCCCATAAAAAGTTTCAAATAAATTATAAATTAAAAATTTAAACCCATATATATTTCATTGAAAACATAAAAATGTTTTGAAAATATTTTTACAATGTTTTAATTTTCATCCCTAAAAAGTATCATATACTTTCTTTGAACATAATCACATTATATTAAATTGTGAAAACATGATATTATGGAAATCATATATAAATCATATAGGTAACATATGAATTATTTTAATATAACACAAAATTAATATGTATCTCTAATGATTACCATGAAATAATCTTTATAGTTATACATATCATAACACTCATAGTTATACTTGGCCTTACCATTGTGACAACATGTGGAATAAAAATCACGGTTAGCATCCAAAATACCTAATACATTAATGTTATTTCTTGAACCCAACCATACAAGGTTTATACTTCAACAACTTGTCATCATAAACAATGACCATGGACCATAACATAATTAAAATACATGATTGTTTGCATCATAAAAACATCCCAATATAAAAATCACTAATTTAAAAAAAATAGCACACAAAAAAGAGAAAAATTTCATTATGAATAACCTTGTTGAAAAATAAAATAAGTGCATATTAATTAAGGAATCATGATGATTAAAAAATAATCTTTTTCCATATACTATAAATAAAATATTCCTTTTTTACTTTTTGTAAAAAGAAATTAATGGAACAGAAAAATATTAAAAACAAATCCCCTTACCTCATGTTTGACCTGTCACATATGTGATTTCACTTCCTAAATAATTAAATTATATTAATTTTAAAAAAAATTCAATTTTATTATTCATTTTATATAACTTATTATTATTTTTTATATAATTACTTAATCGCATAATTTTACGTTAAAAATTTTGATGATATTCAATATGTAAGTAAAAAATGACTTCAATCAATTGAATATGGCCAAAGAGGAAATTATACCATCATATCAAATAAAGTAATGAAATAATTTTAATTTTTATAAATGAATTATAATCTTAAATCCATCCATTACAATTTTATTGAAAAATTAATTACATTACAACCCTAGAGTTGGTAGGTCATATATATAAATAAATAACATTTCAATATTTAAATGTTCATTATGGAAATAATGTAAAAATTATTTTATATTTCTAGTATAATAATATTATAATATATATAATTTTAATTACATAAATATACATAAATATATATCATCAATGTGATGTGCTGATAAAAAATGAATCACATTGCTTTTTGAAGGTGGTAGTCCACACATACACACGAACGACATTATCATTTTATTCATGGAAGTGTTATATTATTTTTTAGGATGAAAAAATATTTAATTAATATCATAAATATACATTAATTATATCATTATTACCAGCCTTTAGGAAGTTTCTAAAAAATTAATTACATGGATTTGTGAGGAAATAGTTGGTCATACAGTTGGATGATGAATTCTTTCACGATATGATGGAAGAATATATTAATATTGTTAACGGGAAAAAAATAATAGTAATTATATTTACAATACTCAATTAATTATTTAATCATTATTTAAGTTGATTATAAGGAGAATTATGAAGAACTAAATTTAAAATGTCTAGTTGAAAACTATACCTCTTATTTTGGAAACATCATTTTCCTAAAACCATAAAACCATGATGTTTGGTATAATGCATAAACCAAGACCTCTATAAGATGGTGAGGTATTATATGAAATTATATTCTTACGTTTTGGCTGAACCAAATAGTTTTTGATTTGTGAATAAGTGATAATAATAAGTTCTCCTTAATAAGATAGTAGAGGGACACTCTTGGCATTTCTAAAAATACGAAATTAATATTAAATAATTTTCATTTACCAATGGAAAACCGTATGGTATTCAAAATATAATATAGTGTTGGGTCAAATTATCTTAATAAAAATAAATAATTTCTATATATATTTATACCATTACAAATTGGTTTTAACCCTTATTTTACTAATTTAACTCTTACCATGAGAACATAGATTTTTTCTATTTTTAGGTTAATATAGTTATTATTAAATAAGGAAAACCCCATAAATTGACTATGAAATACATTTTTAACATTATCTTAATAACGTGGAATATTTTATTATTTTTAGGAACATTGTATGATTTAATAAATTATTACATATTATAAAATATCATTAATGTCAATTTCTAGAACTATTGATTACATTGAATTTAATAATTTCATGATAACATTTATAACTATAAAATATTATTTAAATAAATTTTAAAAAAGCACGTTTGATCTATAAAATATGTTAATCACATTACTTATCTTATATTATATTTATTTTAATATTTTTAATAACATTAATTTCAGTTTTCTAATAATTAAATAATTACTACAACAACATTGCGAAAGAATTTACTTTAATTATTACATCAGTAAATTTATATAAAATTACCAATATGAATTTAAATATTTTATCTTTAAAAATAAAAATTAAATTCCAACATATCTTATAGATAATACCAAATTAAGCATAATATATTTTTTAAAATCAAGAATTTCACTTGTTTGAAATTTCAATAAATAAAACTCAATGAAGGCCATAGTCATATAAAAGTGTCCCCAAAAGGTCATAAATTAGATACATTAATTATTAATGAAGAAATATACTCATATAAGAAGATTAATATATTTTTTAGTTCATTTTAATGTCTTTTTCATTTATTTAAACCAAAATCACCTCATTTACATGTTACCATGGTAACCAAAATTACTAAAGTTAATATTTATATTTTCAAAAAAATAAAACGAAATAATTTTAAAAAAAAATTATCCAATCATTACAAATATGGAGTCTATAGTTTCAATATTCATTATGAATAATTTCCATAATTCAATAAAATATTAAACAAGAAAAATATAATAGAAAATGAGTGTTTAAAAAATTGATCACTATATATGAAAAATTATGTTATATGAAATTAAATTTAAAAATAATTAATTAAAATAATTGGATCAATTTAAATCAAAATTAACTAATTAATATTTATAAAAAATAAAAAAATAATTTCACCTCATAAATACTCTCAATGAAAAGAAATTCTTTATTAAAAATCAATATTTTTCACAATTCAATATAAAATCAATATATTAATGAAATTCTCCAAATTTCAATCTAATAATATTTTTACATGATGACGTCAAAAATGAATGTCATTTTCCAATTTAAAATTAACATATTTTAAATTTAATGATTTAAGAATAACCATAAATGAAATTAATTTAATAAAACAATTTATCTTAAAATTTACATAATATATGAATAAATTAATTAATTCAAGAATACTACTAAATATAAATAAAATTTATTATAATTGAAAATGGGTGTCAAGATTATCCACCGATAAATTGTTTCCTCACATTTTTATTCCCTTATTAAAGACTTGGTGATACCTTTTTATTAAAGAATTTTTATATTCCAATGTTTCTTCATCAACTATATAGTTTCTCTAAAAAATCTATATCCAGATGAATTACCTTGTTCCACAATAAATTATCTCTATGGTCAATCATCTGAACAATATTTTCCATGTATAAATGGTCATCTTCTTACTTAACCACTACATGTATCAAAATATGAGATGAATCTGTAACATATTTTCATAACATATAAATATGAAAACATCACATACAAAGGATAAACAAAGAGGTAGGTCCACTTGTTAGGATAATTATCCACCTTTCTCTTAGATTTCATATGGTCCAATGAATCATTGAATTAGTATTATCTTCTAACAAAGAACATATACCAATTTTTTATGGATATGTTTCAAGAAAAACAAGATCACATGTATTGAATTAAAGGTATATTCCCATTTTATATAAGTAAAGATCCATAAAATCTGTGGATTTTTTTTTTAAATTCATGGGAATTTTATGAGTCCATAGTTTCTGATGGTGATTGATTCCAAGGCCGGGTGTACCGAGAATCAATTTCTGATGTGTTTTTCGGGTATGTTCAGTAAACATACGTTCGGGATTTTATGACTTTTGAACTGGTGCTCGGAATTGAAATCAGAGGGCACCGATGAACTCACAACATCAGTGATTTCTTAGTGAGACCTTCATTTTACTTGTGTTCTAACGAGAATGGATGTTAAATTTTAGGGTTTCTAAATAATAATTAAATAAAAATAAGTGTAACTTATTTTTATTTGTTTGGTGGGTAAAACCTCATAGTGGAGGTTACACGAGGGGCCCACCATACCTTATCCTCCCTTGGGAGGAGTTTATTATCTGGGTCCCACCCAAACCCTTTAATTCCTCTAACCCCCCCTTTACACCCCTTGAACTCCCCATAAATGGGGGAACTCTTGAACTTCCGCATAATAGTGCCAATTCACCTAAAAATTAATTAATGGCTTCAATTAGTTAATTTTTGAAATATTTTGAATTTGTTTGAATTCATGTCAACAATATATTATTTTATTTTTGGGTTGGAAACTCTCTCTTTTAGTGGAGCCCTAGAGGAACTTGGGAGAACTTCATTCTCCCCACGAAGAACATGAAGATCATATCTTCCGCCACCGAAGAATGATGAACACCGTCCTCATCCTTCTTCAACTGAGGCATGAAAGGGAAGCATGACCGCCCTCGAAGAACATTGATGATGCCATATCGAATCTTCTTCTACGAGCTCTTCCTCCACCAACTTTGACAGGATGACGTCCGCCTTCCACGGCTATGTCATCGATCACCGAACTCGAGGTAGGGGTTTGAGTTGAAATTATCACCATTCTTCATCATTAAAATTATGGTATGAGAATCGTTGATTGTATCAAAATAACGAGGAGGGATTGGACCACACGAACGTGGCCCAACCCTCCCCCATTGTTTGATCATGTTTGTTGGTGACGACGGCGGCGCAATAGCACTGCCGGAAAGAAGAACTGCGGTGGAGCAACACGACCAGAAACGAGCCAGCTACAGAAGAATCTGGCAGCGCAAGGGCTGTCGGGCTGTCTTAGAAGCGTGGTGCTGTCGTGCCATATAGGAAACCAAACCGCGACCATGTGGGCCACGACTGAGATGGATGGGCATGGTGTCGTTGCACCACGCCAGTGAGGAACTACGGCCAGGTGGGCTTTTACAGATGGAAGAGGCGTGACTCCATCGCGCCACGCGAATGAGCTGGAGGGTGCGGCCAGGCCAGGCCACGGCGGAGGTGGCGCCGCACCGTCGTGCCATGTAGAGGCCAGCAGAACCGCAATGCCGTCGCACCGCGGTGGAGGAACCCGGGCGGCTGGCTGAGCCGGCCACTGGAGCGCACTACAGGCATGACCCCTCTGGATCCGCAGATCACTGAACTGGTGATTAGAACTGGTTCCTTCGAAATCTTGGGGGAGAGGCACCCCCCCCCCCCATGGCGTGGACATCCTGGACATGCGGGCTGGCCAGCCAGGCCCCGCGGGACAGCCAGCCAGGCCACGCGGGCCAACCAGCTGGCCTGGCCTCCCTCGGTCGGGCCCCCTTCGGCCGGGCTGCCATCGGGTTGGGCCTCCATCAGGTCAGGATGCCCCTTGGGCTTGGCCGCATCCTCGGTCGGGTCGGACCCCGGTCCAGACCGGGTCACTCCGACTGGGTCGGACAAGACCTGGTCCCGCTATAGTCAGTTTTCACCTTTCCACACATATTTTGGGCTACGGGTGTCCAATTAAAAAACTGCCACCGATGATGGAATTCATGGAGAAAGAAGGTTCTTTTGGAATACCCCACATGATATTTGGATGTAGTTGGGGTATGGTCATGTTGGTTTGAACATAAAAACCAAAAGGGCCCCTGGAACAGAAATTTCAATAACTCACAGACCAGACGTCTGATTGACATGTCGTCTATCACATTGGGTTCTTTAAGATGATATGGAAATATGGGATAAATCAACTCAAGACTTCATGGTTGTTTATGTATTGAAACTTGGTTTGAGGTGTGGACCCTCCTGGAATCAAGCATGCTGTGTTCAGGAACCTTATGGTAGGCTGCGACTGAGATGATAGGATCATATGTGGACCTACTACTGTACGAGGAACGTCTGTGGGTTTGAAAGCGATGATATTATACCAGGATCCTCCGTGGGTTCGACAAATATGAATTCTGTATCGAGATCCTCTGTGGGTTGGATATCAGTGACTTTTTTACTAGGATCCTATGTGGGTTCGACAACGCTGATACTGTTCCAGGGTCCTGCGTGGGTTCGACAGAGGAGATGATTTAGAGGCCACATCTAATCATCTCCAAACCTATTCATGAGTACTATACCTATGTGAGCTGAGTCTTGTCATTCATTTCCATCATCGAGATAATTTACTTTACATCCATTGCGGAATGGGTTGTGATTGGGCTCAAGTGTTGGAGATGAAATATGATTGGAAACTTATGTATATCTAAGGGTATATACCTATGTAGGGATGGTTGATACTTCATGATTGTATATTAATACTATGGTTTATCTTTAGTGGATTCTGGGAGACCTTTGGGGGTCTCAGGGTCCCCTACAAAGTATGTTATACTCACCCTAGCACGGGCATTGCCTGCACCGTTTTGTGTTATGTGCAGACGACGACCAATAGTGATCGAGGCTGAGGGTGACAGATGGGAGGCTACTCGGAGCTGGACTAGATGGGACTTACCTCAGGGATGAGTTATTTGAGTTCTGTACCTACCCTTCAGGTAGGATTTCCTGGTGGACGATCCATGAGTTGTTTTCCCTTTTTATTTGAACTAGTACTTATTATTCAGTTGGGTTTGTAAAATGGCCCTCATACTTTTAGAACACCTTTATTTTTTATATTAGTACTTGTTGCTTCAACTGCATGTATTCAGACTATGTGTGTTACATGTTTAAAGGTAACACCTTCCCTTTTTATCATGGATTCACCTTTGGTGATTGTCGACAACCCCTAGCCTATGGAAGGTGGGCTTTGGTTAGTCATGACATGGGCCCCGAGGACAGGTTGTGACAAATTGGTATCAGAGGACTCTATTCTACCAAATAACATGGACTCTATTTCTTTTAATCGCTATAGTGATTAGTGTTTTGGGTGTCGTTATCAGTTTATGGAAACCGGTGTTGGTGCGGCGGTTGACGTATCCATACACTAGGACTATGACTTCTAATTTCTGACTTAGTGCGTGAAAACACTGATTGCATGTGTGTTTCCTTCAAAACGTTTTCTTTGTGATTACATTGTGTCAGCTCATCGGGTATATTGTTTTAACCATGACACTCCTATTTATTTTTAGGATGGCCCCACTTTGGCAGCCAGCTAGTGTTCCGAGTTTATTACGAGATGGAAGCCCACGGAATGACGAGGCCTCTGTGCAGGGCCCCATCACAATGGAGGTACTAGCAGTACCACTACCCATTAGGCCACTAATACCTCCAACTCTAGTAGCAGAGAGTGCATGCCATCTGAGTTCATTTCATGGGTTCTAGTGCTATAGTCCACCGATGTTCTGGGGAGATACGGACCCACAGGCAATTTAGGATTGGCTGGAGGCTATCGTGAGAGTGTTCAGATTTGTAGGGAAACCAGCCGACCTCAAGGTGATTCTTGCCGTGAGTCTCATGCATGCAGAAACAGCCAGATGGTGGAGCCGGATTCTCCAGGTACATGACGAGGCTTCACTACTCTGGGAAGACTTCGAGAGTCTCTTCCGGGTAGTTTTTTTTTCAACCACACTTTGTGTGTTGAGTATACTGGAGATACTACGTCTAAAGAAGGGTAGAATGATGGTAGCTAAGTACTCAGCGAGGTTCACCGACCTCTCGCGCTACTCCATAGATATGGTACATGACCCATTCATTAGTTCCCAGTCCTTCGAGCAGGGACTCAGACCTGAGATCAGAGCTTCGATGATCTCCCTCTGCATTCCGACACATGCGGGGCTGCTGGAGCGAGCCCTTCTCGTGAGGAGTTTTCTTGTTGAGCAGTCACCAGCAGCGAGTCCCACCACATGGCGATAGGTTGCAGAATATTCTGCAGCAGGTAGTCGACAGATGTCGTTGTGGTCCCAGCGGACCAGGACATCAGGTGGGTGATCTGAGGATATAGGTTCAGATTTGCAGGGCACACTAGACAGAGCCAGTCATACAAGGAGAAGACAATGCTAGGCATGCGGCGGGTAGGGTCACATGGTGTGTGACTTCCCAACCCACCATGCATATGAGAAGCTGACAGTAGAGAGACCTCCCAGGAAGAGGCAAAGGTTCGACTATGGTGGTCCGCAGGGAACAGGTGGATGTGAAAGGGGAGCTGGCCAAGGAGCATGTGGTGGATGATGTTTCGAGGTCCTACCACCACCACCAACAGGAGGTCCACCCCGACCATAGGGAGCTGGTGGACAGAGGCGAGCTCAGCTCCAGGAAGTCGAGGCCGATGACCACAGTGCACGTGAGATGATTCTAGGTACTATATGTGTCTACTCCCCCTTTCTGCAGTTCTTATAGTCACAGGTGTGAGTCATTGTTTTGTTTCCACTTCCCTCATTCAGAGCATAGAAATTCCAATGGAGTCATTGGCTCAATCCTTACAGCTAAGGACTCTTACGGGAGAAGACTCAATGATTACGCACTCGTTCTGGTAGTGTGAGTTTACTCTAGGAGGTGAGTGTTTTATCTAGTATCTCCTCATAGTGGCGTCGAGGCCTTACGTCATTATCTTGGGTATTGATTGGTTATCCACAGTTCCTGCTCAGATTGACTGAATTAGGCACAATGTGCAGTGTGTCCGCACAGATTGGACCAGGTTCACCTTCAATGGAGATAAGGGAGCCTTTGCAGTGCAGTATGGACTTACACAGATGAGTGGGAATCCGATCACACATCATTTGGCTAGTATCATCATCAGAGTGGTTGATGTGCGGAGTCCGAGTTTTCCTATTGTGGTGGATCAGTACCTGGATGTTTTCCCTGAAAATGTTCCAGGATTAACTCCTCGCAGAGAGTTAGACATCTACATTGACCTATACCCCGGGATGACACTAATATCTACTCCAACTTATCGGATTTCTCCCGCTGTGCTTCGTGAGCTGCGGGTAGATCTGGATGACTTTTTGGGAAAGGGATTTATTCAACCTAGTGTTCCACCCTGGGCATCTCTAATTTTTTTGGCCAAGAAGGTGGATGGGAGATTGAGACTATCTGTAGATTATCGGCGCCAGAACTAGGTGAATGTGAAGAACAAGTACCCACTCCCATGGATTGATGATCTCTTTGATCAACTGAAGGGAGCACGTTGGTTCTCGAAGATAGATCTTCATTCGCACTATCACCAACTCTGAGTACGGGATGAGGATGTGTAGAAGATGGCCTTCAGATGCCGGTATGGCCACTACGAGTTATCGGTTATGACATTCGGCGTAACCAACGCACCATCAGTGTTCATGAGACTCATCAACATGCTATTTTAGCCATACCTTGATCTATTTTTGATAGTCTTCATCAAATAAATTCTGATCTACTCATCTACCGTGGAGGAGCACGCCTACAATTTGCGGGTAGTACTAGACACACTCCAAGAGCACCAGCTTTATGGTAAGATCTCAATGTTCCAATTTTGGATCCCAGAGGTATACTTTCTAGGACTTGTCATTTCAGAGGCTGGAGTTGCAGTGGATCCAGCGAAGATTGATGCAGTACTTGCATGGGAGCCACCCAGAAGTGTGACGAAGGTACGAAGGTTTCTAGGACTGGCTGTGTACTATCAGAGATTATTTCCAGACTTCTCCAGAGTTGAAGCACCACTATCAGCCATGAAGAAGAAGGGGAAACCCTTCGTGTGGTAAGAGAGATTCCAGCAGAGCATTCAAGAGCTGAGGTAGAGGTTGACTAGTGCCCCCCATCTTGAGGCTTCTAGAGGAGGGTTTAGGGTACATAGTTTACTGTGATGCATTAGGGACCAAACATTGGTGTGTCCTGATGCCGGAGAGAGTAGTGATCACTTATAGTTCTCAGCAGTTGAGATAGCAGGAACAAAAATATGCTACCCATGACCTCGAATTAGAAGCATTGGTCTTTTCCTTGAAAATGTGGCGACACTATCTGATGGGCGAGCATTTTATAGTCTACTCTGACCAGCAGAGTCTTAGTTACATCTTCTCGCAGAAGGTCCTGAACTTGAGACAGTGGAATTGGCTTGAGTTCTTCCAGTACTATGAATTCGATATAGTCTATACACCTGGGAAGGGTAATGTTGTAGCCGATGCTCTCAGTAGGATATCAGGCATTCAGCTGCTAGGAGAGGCAACCGAGCAGTTGGCTGCGTTGCAGATATCCTTTGTGGATAGAGATGGATTATCCTTTCTACAGTCTCTCAAAGTCACTCCATCACTTCTTCAGTGAGTCAGGGAGGCATAGCGTGGGGACGTTGACTACAAGACACAACATGCACAGATATCCATAGGGCAGGCACCTGATGGATTTTCATAAGGTGGGGAGCATGTCATTCTCTTCGGAGGATTTACCATGGTACTAGTTGAACTTCAAGAGGATGTCTTGAAGGAATTCCACACATCTCCTCTAGCGTTATATCCAGGTGTGGAGAATATGTATCAGGATCTCTGATGACAGCACTGGTGGCCATGTATGAAGAAGGAAGTAGCAGAGTTTTTCTCACGATGCCTCTCTTGTCGGCATGTGAAGGCAGAGCACCGGGTACCAGTAGGCTTGTAAAAACCCTTATAGGTCCTAGAGTGTAAGTGGGATGGGATATCCATGGATTTTGTGATAGGACTTCCACATAAATCCAGAGGTCATGACTCTATATGGGTGATCGTTGACTGACTCACCTCATCGGCCAAATTCCTACCGATCAGAGAGCAGTGTTTAGTAGAAAGATTGGGACACCTCTACGTATGGGAGATCGTACGAAATCATTGTATAACATCGAGTATTGTATGTAATCAAGATGCTTGTTTCACTTCTCGGCTATGGAAGGGGTTGTAAGAGGATTTTGGGACGTAGCTTCGCTTAAGAACTGCCTTCCATCCTCAGATGGATGGTCATACTGAGAGGGCTATTCAGACTCTTGAGGACATGCTCTGTGCATGCGTCCACGACATCAGTTGTTTCTGGGAGGATCACTTACCCTTGGAAGAGTTTGTATATAACAACAGCTACCTCTCCACCATCAGAATGTCACCCTTCAAGGCACATTACGTCCGACCTTGCAGATTGCCTCTCTACTGGACTGACCCAGGGGAGTCAGCACTTATGGGTCCTGAGATGGAGCAGGATTTGATGAAGAAGGTGTAGATCATCTAGGAGCAGATGAAGACTCTACATAGTAGGTAGAAGTCATTTTCTTATAGAAAATGGAAACCATTGGAGTTCAAGGATGGAAACCACATCTTTCTACGGGTCTCACCTCGATGAGGTCAATGAATATTTGTCTTGGGAAGCAAGTTATCCCCGCGATTCATCAGACCTTTCCAAGTCCTCAACAGAGTAGTTGAGGTGGCTTACCACTTGGATCTTCCAACTCAGTTGCACTGGGTGCATGAAATCTTTCACGTATCTCAGCTGAGGATATACGTGAATGACCCTTCTAACATCATCGACCATTTAGAGCTGGACATCGATGAGGGGGAGAATTTCACAGAGGTTCTAGTGGATATTGAGGATCAACATGAACGGGTCCTACGTGGATGGTTGATACCTCTGGTGCAGGTTTGTTGGCAGCATAGGAACCTCCAGGACAACACATGGGTGTGGGAGACTCAGATTCGTGCTCAGTACCCCCCTTTAGTTCCCATACTGTGGTTTTTGCATATAGGGTCATAATGCCCTAAGGTGGGGGGAATGTAAAGATATGGAAATTCCACGGAATTTTGTATTTAAATTAATGGGAATTTTAGGAGTCCGCAGTTTCTAACGGTGCTTCATTCTGAGGCCTGGTGTGCCCGGAATCAATTTATGATGTTTTTTGGGTACATTCAGTAAAGATACGTACGAAATTTTTTATCTTTTGAACCGATGCTCAAAATTGAAATCCGAGGGAAACATTGAACTCACAACATCGGTGATTACATCGTGAGACCTTCACCGCATTTGCGTTTTAACGAGAATGGAATTTAATTTTTGAGATTTATAAATAAAAATTAAATACAAATAATTGAAACTTATTTTTATTTGTTTGGTGGTTAAAACCTCCATGTGGTGGTTAGAGGTGGGGTCCACCAAACCCTATCCTCCCATGGTTATTAGGTGGGGACCACCCAATCCCTTTAACTCCTTTAACCCCCCTTCAAAGCCCTTGAAATCCACATAAATGGGGGAAATCGTGGACTTCGCCATAATGGTGCCAATTCACCTAAAAATTAATTAATGGCTTCAATTAATTAATTTTTGAAATATTTTTAAATCTTTGGAATTCATGTCAACAATAAAATAATAGTAAAATATATTATTTTTTTTTGGGTTGGAAACTCTCTCATTTTGTGGGGACTTGGAGAAACTTGGCCGAACTTCATTCTTTTCACAAAGAACACGAAGAAAGTCTCTTTCGCCACCAAAGAACGACGAACACCATCCTATTCCTTCTTCATTTGAGGCAAGAAAGGGAGGTGTCACCACCCTCAAAGAATGCCGACGACGTCATCTCGACTCGTCTTCTCCGAGCTCTTCCTCCTCCAACATTGATGGAACAACGTCTGCCTTCCACTACTCTGTCATCAATCACCGTACTCGAGGTAGGGGTTTGAGTTGAACTTATTACCATTTATCGTCGTTCAAATTATGGTATGATAATCGCCAATTGTTATCACAATAACAAGGAGAGATCGGACCACACCAACACAGCCCGACCCTCCCACATTGTTTGATCACGTCTATTGGCTATGGCGGCGGCGTAATAGAACCGCCAGAAAGAAGAACCGTATTGGAGCAACACGACCGGCAACGAGTTGGCCATGGAAGAAGCCGACAGAACACGGGCCGTCGCGCCGACGGAGAAGCACGATGTCGCGCTCCATGTAGGGAATGAAGCCACGTCTAGGTGGGCCACGGTAGAACCAGAGGGTTGCGGTGACATCGTACCGTGCCGGAGTGGAACCATGGCCAGGATGGCCACGGCAGATAGTAGAGGCGTGGCACTGTCACGCCTTGTGGAGGAGCTGGAGGCTGTGGCCAGGATGGGCCGTGGCGGAGGCGGCATGGTGCCAGAGAGTCGGGAAAAGGCCAGAAGAACTGTGGCATCGCCGCGCCGTGGTGGTGGACCCAAGCGGCCGGATGAGCCGGCTGCTGGTGTGGACCATAGGCAGGACCCCTTGGGTCCCGCTGTTCACCGAACCAGCGTTTAGCGGATGTTCCTTCAAAAGCCGGGGGTGTGACACCCCCCTCCGTGGCGTGGCCATCCTGGCCACGTAGGCTAGCCAGCCAGGCCATGTGGGCCAGCCAACCGGCCAGGACGCCCTCGGCCGGGCTGCCCCCGGTAGGGCCGCTCCTCGTGGGGCTGCCTCACGGCTGGGTCGCTCCGGCTGGGTTGGACAAGACCCGGACCCACTATGGCCATTTTTCATCTTTCCACCCGTTATTTGTGCTACGTGTGGCCGATTGATGAACTGGAAGCAGCGAAGGAAGGCATGGAGCGAGACGGTTCTTTTGGTATATCCCACTTGAGGTTTGGATGCAGTTGGGGTATGGTCGGGTTGGTATGAACCTAAATACCAACCACGCTCCTAGAATGAAAATTCCAATAACTCACAGACTGGGCGTCTGATTGACACGCCGTTGGCCATGTTGGGTTTCTTAAGATGATATTGAATAGTGGGATACATCATCTCAAGACTTCATGGTAGTTGATGTTTCGACACATGGCTCGAGGAGCGGACCCTCCCCGAATCGAGCGTGCTGTGTGTGGGAACCTTGTGGATGGATGTGACTGAGATGATATGATCCTACATGGACCTACTAATATACCAGGATCCTCTGTGGGTTTTACAATGATGACTTCTATCCTAGGATCCTCCGTGAGTTTGACAACAATGACTTCTGCACTGGGATTCTCTGTGGGTTCGACATCGCTGATACTGTTCCAGGGTCCTACGTGGGTTCGACATAGGAGATAACTCAGAGGATACATCTAATCATCTCTACCCCTCATCATGAGTTATATACTTGTGTGAGATGAGTCTTGTCTTTCAGCTGTCATCATCGGGATGAATGACATTACTTCCATTGTGGAATGGGTTGTTCTTGGGCTCGAGTGTTGGAGTCGGGCTGTAATTGGTAACTTAGGTATATGTATGGGCACATACCTAAGTAGGGATGGTTGATACTTTGTGAATTTATCTTACTACTGTGGTTTATCCTTTTTGGATTCTGGGATACCTTAGGGGGTCTCAGGGTCCCCTAATTATTATTGTTATACTCACCCCTACACGGGCTTCTCCTGCACCTTGTTGTGTTCTATGCAGAAGATGGTCAAAAGTGATCGAGGCTGAGGGTGATAGATGGGAGGCTACTCAGTGCTGGACTTGACGGGACATACCTCAGGGACGAGTTCTTCGAGTTTGTACCTACCCTTCTGGTTGGATTCACTGGTGGATGATTCAGGAGTTGTTTTATCGTTTTACATGTACTAGGACTTGTTGATCAGTTGGGTTTGTATACTGGCCCACTTACATTCAACACACTTTTCTTTTCTATATTATTACTTGTTGATTATAATGCATGTGTTCAGACTGTGTGTGTTACATGTTTATAGGAAATTCCTTCCCTTGTTATCAGAGATTCGCCTTTGGTGCTAGTCGCCAGCCCCTTGCTTGTGTAAGGCGGGCTTGGGGTAGTCACGACACAGACCCCGAGGACAGGTCCTGACAATCTGCGTAACTATTTCACCATCTCCAAGGCATCATTATATGTTTCTGGACCATTTATACATTTTTTGAAACATCCTCCAGCAATTTTGGTCACATAATCTTCATTTCAACTATATTATATTTAAATCTTTGAGTTCGAATCCTCTTTCTATATAATACTTCTAATGGTTTCATCTGTATACATGAAGGAAATTTTTTGTTCCTATGAAATATAAAATAATTAAATATAATTATCTTAAAATATATGTTAATCAATTGTAATTTTATGAATAATTTCATCCATGGTTGAAATTTTTTGTTCTAACTATCCATCAGAATGAGGATAAAAGTTCATGATAAAATTTAATTCATTTCTCAGTGACGTTTGAATGCCTTTAAAAATTATTATTTAACAAGGGATCATAGTTTGACAAAATGAAGAGATTAAATCAATTTAACCTGAATCTATCCATAAGATATAGTCAACAAGGTGAACCTAATGAATGATTATCTCAAATTGGAATGAAATGTGCAGATTTAGTCAGTCGATAAAAATTAATCCAAATTGTATTATTATATCAAGAAGTCATTGGTAGTGCCACCACAAAATACAGGGATATATTATTCCTTCTCAACAATGGTACAATAAATGGGTAAATAATCCCATTAATTAATTTTTATTCTTATTTAATATTTCGAATAGTCAAACATTTCGTAGTAAATTCAGTTATATATCATTTATTTTATGACACCATTAATACATTAGAAGGTTACTATACATCATAGTTCTACCCATATTAATGGAAAATAGGGAAGTTTAAGAATTATTTAATATCTCCATCTTCAAAATGGAATCATAATGGATACATAAAATTTTTCAGAAACTCAAAAAAATTATCAACATTATATTTAGGAAACTATCCCTTCTTAACAAATTCTACAATTTTTTAGTAATTCATATTCTTCATTCTGATATTTCTTAATTATGTCTGAAAAAGAGGATCACCTTGACACATGAATTAAAAATGAAGATTTACTTACACCCACATCTTCCAGGATGAAATCCATCAATTCTATAACCAAATGGTAATGTTCATAATATAACATGGTTAATGATAATTTTTTTAGAATCAAAGAATCAGATAAAATATTTGTTTTTATTTGATTTTAATAAATTATGAAATCATATTCCATAATTTTTTTCATCATTTTTCTCTATCCTATGTTTTCCTATTTCATAGAGTACATATACATAAAATATTTATGATACATATTTATTTCACACTTGGCTCTATATAAATGATTCCTCCAAATTTTAAATAAAAACACAAAGAAGAGAATTCAAAATATTGTTTAGGATAATTTAACTCATGATATTCTATTTCCATGTGGAATAAGAAATTACCTTCTAATTATGCGTTAGGATTAAACTAATCCCATTCAATAAGCCATTATTGAAAATGAACAAATTTCATTTTCTCAAAGAAAAGGAAAAAACTGGAGAAATCACTAACATTCAATTTAATTAAAAAAACAAATAATAAAATTATTTAATTTATATACATTTAACTACTTTCCATGTAATCTTATTTAAAATTCAAGATAACAAAATTGTTTTTTCAACAAACGATAAATATTATCCAACGAATAAAAGATAAATATAAATCAAAGTATAATTTTTAGGTTATATCAATTAATCAACCCCTTTGACAGGGTGGAATAGCTTTTATTACATGTTCATATACAATGTTCCCATGGAAAGAAATATTTTGTTAAAAATATCACATTTCCTAAATTATTCATATAACCACTTTTCAATGTGGGATTTCAGATGAATTTGTATATTTTTTTCATAAATCTTATCAATGTTTTAATAAAACTAAAATAAAATCAATAAAAAAACCAAAAACATATCTAAATAGTCATAGAATATTATATTCACAATACCATAAATATAGTTGGGGAATTGGTCAAATAAAAGGTCATAACTTCAAAATCATAATTCTCATAGCTATTGTATAATGTTATTTTTTGTTTATCATCCTCCATCCCCTTAAAATGATGGAAATTGGATATGAATTGAACCTTCTAAAAATACTTGGATCCCTAAAGTAGATCAAAAAAGTCATTTATAAGAGAAAAAAATTAATTATTCTCTACAGTAATTCTTTTCAAATATCTATAATCAATGAAAATATGAATAGAACAATATATATTTTTATCAAATAATCCAAGAATGACCTAGGATGATGTTTTAGGGTGAATGAAAAAAAAACATCTAAAAAATATGGAAAATTCGTTTCATATTCTAGAGGTCATACATAAGCCATTCAATAAGGGTTTTATATGTTTTATTAGCATATAAAAATGATTCAAGAATAAACTGATATTCATGTCTTGGTATACCTACATGAAAATCATTTGAAAAAACATATGGGTACTCATTTACCCCTAGAACATAATTAATCTAAACAATTCAATTTTCTGAATAATACGTGAAGGATAACATTAATTTCCATATTTTATCAGTTTCTTACCTTTTCGATATGATAATAGTAGTTTTGGGACATTCTTGAATACAAATAGAGTCACTTTAAGGAAAAAATATCTTTAACTATACAATATATCATATCATGGTAAATATATAGTCAATCCATACCCACAATAAGATAAAATTATACTACGGTCAATGTAATACATGTTTTAGGTAAATTATATTCCCAGAAAATGGATGGAATATTCTCACAATATTTTTATTCTTTAATAAATTATTTTGGAGTTTTTACAAGAAGTATTATTTATATTTCATGAGGTAGAATTTCCAATTTCCAATAAAATTTCTCATATAATTTTGTATACCCTAAATCAATCAATACGTTACAATAATATAAAAAAAATAAACAATCTACTTAAAACCACTTTTATGGATAGAACAACATTTTATTAGTTAGTTTTATAATATTTTACCACCCCATTATTCATATATTGTAGCTTCTTCCGAAAATTTGGGTCCTTCATTTTACAAGTATGTTCATAAAGATATACATCAACACATTTAAAAAAATTATTGTATATTTACAAAAAATAATTATACCACTACTAATATATTTTTCATTGCAATCATGGTCTATATTTCTAGAGATTCCACATTTGTGGCACTTCCCAAATACGATAATGTATTCTCCAAGGTGATTCTATCACAACATTCCACAAACTAGTTACTTTATTTTCTTCCCATTAGATTTATTTTGTTGATGCTTACCCATTAACTTTCTTATGTTCGTTTTCTATTTCCTATTTTAAAAAATAATAAAGTAATTTAAAAAATCCAATTTCTACCCTCTCATTACATTGAATAAGGTTCTCACATATTTTGAATTAATGGGAATAAAACTCACTCTGATATACTACCATCAACCATGTGTAAAAATGAATGATTTTAGTATCTAGATTCAATATAAATTTTGTGTGAACATTTCCAATCAAGGGATGGGTTCTTGGTACTCATCCATACAGTATGATTAATTTTGCTTAAATAATTGGAATTTATTTTCCTACATATATCAAAACACCTTAGGATAATATTTCTCATGAAAATATTATTAAATTCATCCCATTCACAGAAATTAATCTCTAACTCCCAAAACTTAAAACATTACTTAATCTTGGGTTAAATCTATAATTAAAAGTGGGGATATTTTTTTGAATATATTTTTAAAAACATATTCCATAAAAATTTCATAATATCTCAAATATTACAAATTTGAAACATATATTTAATATACATGTTTTTTCACAAAATAATAACTCTTAAAAGAAAATAAGAAATTTTTTTATTTATATAAATTTTTGTGAGTTCTTCCTTTATCTTACCCTTCCTTATACCCTATGAAAAACATTTCAAAAACAAGGGATGAACAAAAAAATGCTTTGTAAGGGTTATAAATTAATGAATGAATAAATTAGTCCATCTATACATATAAAACATAATCTATTTAACATATCTCATGAAATAATAAGATTTATGAATAACACATAGAAGTCATAAATCAGAATGGTAACTTGTGGCATCCCTAACATACATACGTTATGGATTTCACAGCTACATAGGGAGTTATGTTTGGTATACCCATCTTAGTATATTCCCTAAATCTCATACAGGAAACATTAATGTTTACCTTTATCACATTACCCAATGCATTGGGGATCTATCTTGAGCTCACCTTCCCTAGGTTTATCACAAAACCAACCGTATATGTAAACAACTCCAATAACCATAACCTAATCATAACACATAAAACAAGCATAAAGGAAAGATAAGATTTACACATTTCAATCATAATATAACATTTCATTATATTGTCCTAATAAATCAATTATCAAAATAATTTTCAATACCAAAACATGTGAAAAAGATATGTGGTTTTTATTTTTCTTTTAAAAACAATATAGCTTGTTAAGAAATCCAACTATCAAATAATTCTCATAGTAGAGGAAAATTTATTGTTGCCACATACATAAAAAATAGACATTCCTTGTGTTGTTTTGTAAAATTCTTCTAAAAAAATATATATTTTGATTAAAAGTAAAATTCAAGGAAGATTGTTATACTACATTTAAATAATGTCATGTATAAATCCATATATACCTCAACAAAAGGAGATTTAGACAATGTCCCTTACAAAAATTTTGGCAGCCTAAATCATCACTTTAAAATATATTAAATGAGTTTATGGGAATAAAAAGGCACTATAAACACTTGGACATAAAATGTACATTAGTAAGGATATATAATAATATATCCCAAAATATGAAAATGGATATTAAAATACAAATCATAAAAGTAGACTTTCACTAGAATAGGAGGGTGAAAGGTTCCATTACAAAGAACATTTTTTTAAATAAAATAGATCAATTTTGTGTATTCAATATAAGTACACATAAATCAAGTATAAATAAAAGATATGATAAAAAAGTTATTTCTCACATAATTATATCATGAAATAATCTTGATGTAGAATTTTAACCCCAAAAATGGAAATTGGGTTAAGGAGTTCCCTTACCTTGAGTCTGACTTGTCACGTATGTTCCTTGTTCTTAATGATTAATAAACATAAGATAATTTATAAAATATTCAGATCCTTTTTAAGTTTGTTATTCTTTTTATGCCACTCATTATCATGATACAATAATTTGTTAATTTATGAGTTCATATCAGACCTTTTGTCGATGTTCGAAACATGAATAAAAAATCAACATGATATAATAAATTTTTTTCCATTTATCAATATTTAATTATCTCTATATTTTTATTCATTATTTAAATACCATATATATCATATATATATACATTTTTTCTGTATTTATAATATTTCATAACATTTGAATATATGAAAACTAAATTCACTGTTCATGGAGATGGTAAGACGCACATACACATGAACGCTACCTTCATTTAATTTCTTTCATTTTTAATGGAATGAAAAAATTGATATATAGGAATATTATTATTAAAGTATAAGATAGTATTTAATATATGTTACATAATTTCATTAACACTATCCTTTATACATTCTGTGTATGGTATAAACAAGTCGTATCTCTTTGAGGGGGTGGTAGTCCTCACTTCTTCAAATAAAATTATTGTATTTACACATCTTGAAAATAATAAAGGTATGTTCTAAATGATAATTTAAGAATAATATAGATAAAATAAATATCATAAATATAATATATAATTATGTTTCTATCATAATGAATTCCATTAGAGGTTGTAGGGGAATATCGAACAGTCATCGTTTCGTGAGGCAGTAGTTCTCCATACACAGAAATATTATGTTCCTATACATTAGACGGAGGTGTGTGTAAGTTTAGTTTGAATAAATATCCTAGAAACATCCTAGTATATTAAGGATATTTTTTAATATAATTAAATATTAATAATAGAATATTTAGTGACTAAGTAAAATAAAATATTGGAACCTGAGAGAAAATAGTTCCTCTAAACTGGGTAGCTCCCATTGGTTTGAACCAAAAGGCTTTATTGAACTGCCTTCTACCTAAGGTAAGAATTCAAGGTGGGATAGAGAGATTTTGGGCACTTATTTGGGCATATCTTTGGTGAGATAAGGGTCTTGAGATGTGGGGGTAATGGGTTAGAGGTGGTGATCTTTTATTAGAGGTAGGAGGGGCTCTTTAGGAATGTTTGAATGTGTTATTTTTTTATAAAAGGATTTTCTCTTTAAAACGTCCCAAAAATCATTATATTCTATGATAAGATGAATATAAGTAAAAATAAAATCATCCAAGGAGAATTGGATAGTTTGTAGATAATTTTTAATCTTTAATTTTTTATTTAACCCTTTATTAACTTATTTATCTTTTACCATGTATTCTTGTATATTAATAATCTATGGTTAATATATTTAATATAAAAGGCCTAGAGACCCAAAATGGATAATTAATGACATTGTCAACATCATATAAGTAATTTGGATGAATATTATTTTTTTATTTCTATTATATCATTTAATAAAATATTAATTGATTTAAAAAATCATTTATGTCAATTTTTATACTATTAATATCACGACTTTATAAATATCCATAAGAACTCTCAATTTATGAAAACATCCATTAATTCAATTATAAATGTTTTTCCTAATCTATAATATTCTTGGATTTCATAAAAATATTAAAATAAATTTATTTTAATATTTATAATCTTGTTTACCTAAAACATTTATTAATTAGGTAATAACTACATAATCATTGAATATTAAATAAATTTATTTATTTAATTTATTAAAATTATAAATAAATAATCAGGATAAATTAAATCATTTATCTTTCTAATGAATTTTTATAGTCTAAAATATCACTTATATAATGCTATATAAATTTTTTTTACTAAAATTTATATTTCTACGTTACATTTTCATCAACATTAAATTAATTTTTTTAATGTGTTATTTTCACTTACTAGTGGCTCCATGGGGTCCCAAAATTGACCCAAGGATTCCCAAGATCTTACATGTATCATCCAATAGGATTAGAAAATGTGTTAGGGTAATTTAATATTATTATAATTTTATTATTTTACCCTTTTTACCATATTTATCCTTTAACCATGGAAAATAAAATATTTACTGATGTTACTATTCGTTACATTTAAAAATATAAAATAACTATTTACAAAATTTCTACCTTTTGATTCCAAATATAGAATATATTTTTCCAAATTCAAATCACAGATATTTCAGAAATTTATTTAAAATTAATTATTGTTGTCAACCCCAAAAGGCATGTTTTTATAAAATAATAACTATCAAAAGATTAACACTTTTTTATGTTTAATTTAATGTAAAATTAGTTTTAATGAAAAATATTGTATTTAATGTTAAAAATATAATCCACTTATACTTTAAAACAAATAAAAATAACAAACTAACTATTGAATAACATAGATTAGAAGTTAGTTTTGATTTAAAATGATGTATTTTTTAATATTCATAAATTTTTTACTTTAGCAGAAAAATAACAAATATTTTACCAAAATAAATTTTGATATCCCTCTTATAAATAAGAAGTTTATTTTTTTCAATTTAATTATATAAATTTGACAAAAACTATATTTAAAAAGGGTATTCCATCAAAAGGTGGTAAAAATACCTTTTAAAAATAATTGAGTATTTTTTCATAAAATTTGACTCATTTTCATTTTAAGCCTCTAAATATTATTTGACAAATATAAAAACATTTTACAAACATGTGAAATCATATTTTAGTTAGTTTTGTTTTTTCCTGCCAATACAATTGTTGTTCATTTACTAGAATTTAAAATAATAATATTATTATATTATTTTTCATTATAACTCAATGTTATGTGAAACATAAGATTTCAAAGAATCCCGTTGTAGCGTGTTAAGTATTCTATAAAAAAAGTGGAATCTATAGCCTAAATTTAATATCTTATTAATAAATATTAATAGATTTTAAAATGTATTATTCTATAAATTCCTAGGTCATTACAACCTTCCCCTTTTGGGAGTTGCGTCCTCACAATTTTAAAATAGGGCATGGAAATATAGTTGATTGTCCCACATCAGAAAAAGTTTCAATAAAACTATAAATTTTAAAAAAGAGAGATATTTACAAAGTTCACTAGATATAACAAATACTAGGATTCCATGTATGAAAACATGGACTTAGAGGACCGACAATGAGTCATGTTTAGATGGAGAGTGATAGAAAACCTGAATAGGAGAAAGTTAACAACAAGAAAACCAAAAACATGTTATCGGTTAAATGGTCAGTGATTCCACAGTAGTAAAAGTAAACATACAATGTTTTTTTTATTTTATGTTCCCATTAGTAAATTTTGAGAATTTATTTAGGTGATTTACTAAAAACATAAAGAAATATACTTACTTTTCAAGTAGAGTTTCATCCACTAATAAGTTTCTACCAAATGCTCATTTTTTCTCAAAACAATGGGTATTCAAGATGACTTGGCCACACCTTAAGACCTAGAATCAACTTCTAGAAAATCACATAATTCAAAAAAGTTGAGCTATATATTTCCCCTGTCTTTCGATGTTAACCAAAACCAAAATGGTTAGTAAAATATCATATAATACCCAAAAAATATGATATTTTATAAAAAGAAATACTACTTTTAATATATAAAATTGAATAAACAATACCCAAAGTTCAAAAAATACCATTTAATACAAAATTGTCCATAAAAATCATCAAAATAATCAAACAAAGATTGAAACCCAAAACTCAAAAGGATTTCATCACATAGTCTTCCACAAAAATCTTATCATTTATCTCAAAATATCATCTGTTACTCTTAAAGTATCATATTGTAAAGTAATTATCCTAATATAATATAATCTATGATAGGTTAATCATTACCATAAATAACCCAAATTTTCATATGTTGAAAATAGAAACAAATATTCTTCCAAAATAATATTTCAACCATTACTCCAAAAATGAAATCCCATAGTTTTTTGTTTTCCATAGTCATATAGTGTTCGAAAAAGATAAAACTTATTAAAAAATAAACTTTATCCCATAATCACCAAACCATTTTCCGATACTAAAGATATCAATTTGATAAAACATAATTACCCAAAAACAACTTATTTTTGATCTATTAAATCATTTAACTAAAAATAATAATTTATAATAACCAGTGGCTTCATGTAGACTAGTGGTAGGTGATGTTCCCTTGTCTCCCTTTGGTTGTGGGTTTGATTCCTGTGGCTTTTCTGGATGCGATGGGTTATCACCAATCTTGCATGTTGTCCATTTTTACAAAACTCAAAAATATCCCTAAAATGATTAAACCTCAATGGTTGTCTTATTCCTTTAATTTTTATCCCAACTCATAATGACCTCAATATCTAAATTCCTGATGTCTTATATATATTGTCGTTTTTTACCTGCATAAAATAACTATATTCCCAAATAAAAAACACCGTACCTTGATCATGGTGTCCACCTAGTTTCAACATCATCTTGTCCATGTAAATAGATAGAACATGCATTTACACAATGATTTAGAGATTCTTCAAAATCATATTCATCCTTTATCCAAAAACACCTCATACAACATGGGTTATATGGGTGTTCACTGAAAAATAGTTTTGGAAAATATTCATGTATGACATATGATTTCAAAACAACTAATAAAGATTTATTTGTTTAAAATATTCATATTGAGTTTGAGATGAAACATTCAATCAATGGTCCTTCTAAAATACCATTATTATGTTCTTAAAGACTATAATTTAAAAGCAAATATAAATAGGCAGTGCATGTGTATCCTTCTTCTGAACATTTTTCAAAATCATAATATGCATCAAAATTATTTGATAATGTAAAATAGTTTAATATTCATGGATAGTTTTTAAATTTCTTGAAAATATGTGAATATTGAGAAAATAAAATTTGATTAAATAAAACCCATGATCCACAATGTTATCAAGGTATATAGATGGTGTTTGATATCTCAAACAATTTCATTCATGGGAGTTGTATATTATAAACTGTTTCAGAATCATCATGACATGACTTTGAAATAATATCTGCAAGCAAGTCACCAAGAAGAGATAAGAATGTCGTTTGAGATCCTCCTCCTCCCATTTGTAACAGACATTCCATGATATGAAAAATTATCAAAATAAATATTTAACTTAAGGTGTATAAATTGAGACTAACCACGTTTCTAACAAAAACTATAAATCCCTAATGTTTTCTAAACCGACCATTGATAACAACTATATGGCCCCAACCCTAAAATATTAATTAATTCGTAGTTAAATCAAGAATTAATAGTGAGGATCTTTTCCAGTTAAGAGTTTTAGAAAATCCGTCCATAAAAATTGCATTACATCTTCAATAGTACAAAGTTGACACATCTACTCAGTATCCATTTTTTCCTAAAATAAAAACACTTAAAAAAAATCATTATTTTCATGATATAAATATTCTTGAATTCTTCCTTTATATTACCTTTTCTTATACCCAATGAAAAACATTTCAAAAAAATGGCATTAGCATAAAAAACTCAGTTAGGGTTATAAAATAAAGAATAAAAACATTAGTCCAACAATAGATACAAAACATAATCTCTTTAACATACCCAATGAAATAATATGATTTATGAATAACACATAGAAATCAAAAATTATATTGGTAACTTGTGGAATCCATAAGTTACTTATGTTGTATCTTTTACAGCTACGTAGGGAGTTACCTTTGGAATACCCATCGCTGTTTATTCCCTCAATCTCTTAGAAGAAAAATTAAAATTTACCACCATCACATTACCCAATTCATTGGAGAGCTATATCAGGCTAACCTGCCCATGGTTTATCACAGAACCACCCGTATACGTAAACAATTACGAAGAACACTAAAATAATCAAAACACAAAAAACAAGCATTACAGAAAAATAACATTTCCACATTGAAAAAAATATAAAATTTCAATATATTGACATAATCAATCTATTATCAAAAATATATTCTATACTAAAATAAGAAAAAACAGGTATATGGTTTTTATTTTCCTTTTAAAAACATTATATCTTGTTATTGAAACCAAATATCAAATAGTGCTCATGGCGGTGAAAAGGTCGTTGTCAACACATACATTAAAAAGAAACATTCTTTGTGTTGTTTAGTAAAATGATTCATAAAAAATATTTTCCTTCTAAATAAAACTAAAATACAAAGGGGTTTATTATTCAAAATATAAATAATGTCCTACATAAATCGAAGTATGCGTCAATGAAAGGAGATTGAGATGAAGTCCCTTAAAAAATTCAGCAGCCTATCATCATTACATTAAAATTTAGAAAATGAGTTGATGGGATAGAAAATGGTCTTTCCTCACATGGAAATAAAATGTACAACAATAAGGATACATAGTAACATATCCAAACATATGAATATTGAAATTAAAATACATATCATAAGAAAAGTCTTTGACTAGAAGAGGAGGGTGAAAGGATCCCTTACAAAGATCATTTTGTAAATAAAATAGATCAATTATGTGTATTAACTATTAGTACATATAATGAAAGTATAAATAAAATATATGATAACATATATATATTTCTCACATAATAATAACACTACTTAATCATGAACTATAATTTAACCCAAATAATGGAAATTGGGTTACATAGTTCCCTTACCTTGAGTATGACTCATCACCTGTGTTCTTTATTATTCCTAAATAAAAACATAAGTTAATTTATAAATTCTTCAGAACCTATTATAATTTTATTATTAATTTTTTATCACTTATTATATTTCTTCAATAATAGTTTAATTATGTGAGTTCATATCGGACATTTTGTCGATATTCGGAACATTAGACAAAAATGAACTTGTTATAATTAATAATTGTATATGTAGAACAAATTCATTTATCTCGAGATTTTTGTACATGATATAAATATCATATATATATATATATATCATATATATACATTATATATTCCTTTATAATATTTCATATCATTTGGATATATGGAAATGAAATTCACCATTTATCGAGACGGTTAGCGGGACGTACACATAAACACTACTTTCATTTCATTTTTATCCATTTTAATGGAAATAAAAACAAATTATAGATAGGTAGTTTATTATAACAATATAATATCACGTTTTATATATGTTAGATAAGTTCATTAACACTATTCTTTATAAGTTCCATGTATGGTAATAATGAGTCATATCACTTTGAGGGGGCGGTAGTTTGCACTTCCTAAAATTAAATTACCGTATTTACACAACATTAAAATCATAAAGGTATGTTATGAATTATAATTCCATAATAATAGATATAAATAATCATCTTATATATCACATATAAATACAGTTCCCTCATTATGGTCACCATGAGAGGTGATAGGGGAAAATTGAACAATCATCATTCCATGAGGCAGTAGTTCATCGTTCATAAAAACAATATGTTCTTATCCACTAGATAAATGTGTGAGTATATGTAGATAAACTAAATCACATAAAAAATCTTATTATATGGATGATATTTTTTTCGTAATATAATCAAATTTTATGAATATAATATGGTGTGAAGAAGTAAAATAAAACAAGAGAACATAAGAGAAAACGTAACCTCCAAATCGGGTAACTCCCATTGGTATGAACCAAGTGGGTTTCTTTAAGTTCCTTGTGCCTAAGGTAAGGATTATAAGAGTAAGAGAGGGATTTTGGGACCTTATTTATTCAGAGGTTGGATGAGACCTGGGGATTGAGAGGTTTGAGTAATATCTTAGAGGTGGTGGCTTTTTATTTTAGGGAGGAAGTTCTCTTTAAGAGTGTTGGAAAGTGTTATTTTATTATAAAATTATTTTTAGTTACAAAACATATATAACTCATTAAAATAGAAGATAAAATGAATATATGTCTAAATAAAATCTTCCAACATGAATTGGATAGGTTTTGGATATTTTTTTTAATTCTTACCTTTTTTATTTAACCCTTTGTTAACATATTCAACTTTTACCATGGATTCTTGTATATTTATTAAATATAGTTAATTTATTTACAATAAAAATCCCAGAGACCCAAAATGGATCATTAATGACCACTATAACATCATATATGTCATTTGGCCGAATATTATATTTTTATGACCATTTTCCATCAAATAAAATATTATATGATTTAAAAACTCATTTATGTCAATATTTATGCTATTCATATCATGAATTTTTAAAAAACCATAACAACATTATTCTTTAGGAAAAATTAATTAATAAAAATATAACAATTCATTATAATATTTAATGTTCATGGATGTCATTAAAAGTTTTAAAATAAATTTATTTTAATATTTCTAATCTCATTTATTTAAAACATTCATTTACTTGGTAATAATTACATCATCATTGTGTCATAACGAAATAAATTAATTTGATTTCTAAAAATTATAAATAAACTATCTTTTTGTAGGAAATCTTGTTAGATTTCTGATGACTAATTATAGTAAAAAAGGTCACTTATCCTATATAATATTTTGTAAAAATATAATCTTAGGATACATTTTCTTTAACTTTAAATAAATTTTACAAAAATAACATATTCACTAAACAGTATCTCTAAAGGGTCTTAAAATCATCCCAAGGATGACTATGGTTGGACATGTATCTTGCAAAAGGATTTGGACAAGTTTTATGGTAATTTATTGTTATTATAATATTATTTTTAAGCCTTGTTTCGATATTTACCCTATAACCCTGGTAAATAAAATATTTACTGAAGTTACTATTTATAGTATCTAAAATTAAAAGATACCTATTTACAAATTATAGTCTTCTTGATTCAAAATATAGAATCTAATTTACCAAATTCAAAACACGGAATTTGCAGAAATTAATTTAAAATTAATTCCTTTTTTCAAAACCAAATAACGTGTTTTTAAGAAATAAGAACTATCAAATGATTGAATTTTTTTTTTCTAATTTCCAAGTAAAATTACATTCAATGAAATTTTTTTATTAAATTAAAAAAATATAATCCAATTAAACTTTAATATAAAAAACAATAACAATCAAACTATATCAATAAAATAGATTAATAAGTAGTTTTGAATTAAAATGTAGTATTTTTCACAATTCATAAAATAATAATATTTATTAGAAAAATAGAAAAAATTTACTCAATGTAAATTTAGATATCCCTATTATAATAAAGAAGTTTATTTTGTCAAATTAATGTTATAAAAGTTACCAAAACTAGATTTAAAAAGGGTTCGCCATCAAAAGGTGGTAAAACTACCATTTAAAAATAGTAGATTATTTATACTTAAAATTGGATTCATTCTTATTTTAAGCCTTTAAATTTTATTGGATAATTGTAAAAACATATAATAGAAATTTGAAATTATATTGTAGTCAGTTATGTTCATTCCTACCAATACACTGGCTTGGTTTTAACTTCTATTTAAAATAATAGAAATAATAATATATTATTTTTCGGTATAATTCAATGTTTTGTGAAACATAATAATTCATTGAAACACATTGTTGAGTTTTGAGTACACTATAGAATTTTTTTTCCCTTATAACATAATATTAATATCATATTCATAAATATTAATATTTGTGATAAAATATTATTTTATAAATAATTGGGTCCTTACACAATCTATTTTTATTTCCCATATATTTCTGACCATCAACCACCAATAGTCGTATTCACCATCTAAATGATAAATTTCATGGCTAACCATTTTATTATATTAACACCACATGACATCCAAAAACTTTTCTAGAGATTCTATCCATCCCTTCAAAAACCACTAGTTCAGACGTTCCATGATATTTGGGAGTGTGTTACCTCCTAAAATATTCCACTATCATCCTGTTCATTTGTGATAGATATAAATGACCTATTTCATGGATTCCATATATATTTATATATTATCTAAAATGATAAATTTTTTATAAAAGATTAATATTTATAATTCCAATCATTTTTGGTTTCTAATTTAGGAGGTTATCATCCACTCAGTACCTTCCAACTTCAGCTTACATGTTTCCTCTACGGAAAACGACAGGTATTGAAAAATGAAATAATTGTTTCCATCAACCAATCCTAGCCCCTGTGAAATTTTTTATAAATCCTGGAATGATTATAAAAATATCATTGTTGGGTATAAAAATAATTAATGATTTTGTTATTCCATGATACCTATAAAAATTTAACTTTTAAAAAATAAAATGTGTGCTAAAATTAAAAAATTTCATTATAAAATGATCACAATTTATTTTTAAAAGGTTATAAAAAGAATTCCATATTAAATATTAATTGGATAAATAATATCCATAAATAATTATTTTAATACATGAAAAGACCATGAAATTATTTTCAATTTTTTTTATTTTCATCACAAAAAAGTTACATATAGATTCCATGAACATAAACAAAATAACATATATTATAAAAACATGGGATTATATAAATTCTAAATGAATCATATATTTTAACATGGGAAATAATTTTATTATCATAAATACTTAATATGTACCCCTCCAAACACCATTAAATAACTATTCTAGCTAAATATGACATTACCCTCACAGTTATAAAGGTAGTAACCATCATTATTTCACTAAGAATACCCATTACAGTAAATATCCATCATACCAATTGAGTCTAATGGATATCATAGACCCAAAAATATCTAGATTATATTGTAACCACTTATGATTTTAATCACTTCCCATGAAGCTTAAAATAATCATAAAACATTAATATATTCATCATAAAATTTTCATTGAGGAAAATCACTTATTTAATAAGAAAATCACACACATAAAATGGAAACATTTTTTTATAAAATAAAATATTAATAATGTAAAGGAATATTTATATTAATTGGGAAATATGATGGATGTAAAATTCACTCATTATAGTTATGTCAATAATACTTTCATTTTTCACTTACGTAAAAAATAAAATCTAAACATTAATAATTGATATTTTAAATACTATATTCCTTACCACAAGTTTGAAGCATCACGTCTATTATTTATATTAAAAAATAATAAACAAATTTCAATTTAATTTCCTTTTTAAAGCTTTCTATTCATTTTGTATCACTTATTTCCTTTTTACATATATTATTTTAAATACTCAATCAAATATTGGAAAATTTAATGATATTCTATACATATGTCCAAAATGGAATTGGTCAGTTGACTATGGTCAAAGTGTCCTTTATTCCATCAAACCCTAATTAATAATCCAAGAATAATTATCCAGTAAAAAAATAATTATAATTTTATATCCAACCATTCCAAAATGTTATGAACAATTAACTATATTACAATCATTAAGATGGTAGATTGTAAGAACCTATGAGTAATGTTAACATTTTTATAAAATTATTATAGAAAAGTGGTATGAATTATTTCATTACTATAGAATGATAATAAAGTCACATATGTCATATTAATTCATTAAATTTACTAATATTTATCATTCTTGTTATGTGGTGATGGATAATGAATCACATTACATCATTGATGTGGTTTTCCACTAACTTAAAATTATTATTTTTTTAAATGGTCACTTTTAGGGATTAGTGGTAAAGAAAAAACCAAGAGGGAACCCAATTAATTATTTCATACAAGGTCAAAATTAAAAATTAAAAATTAAATCCACATCTAATAATCATGTTTGAAAATTTCATGCGTTACCTAGGCACTAATCATCATCATTCACCCTCATCATCCATCACTGTTTCAACATCACCTTCAAACCTCTATGAAAAGAAAACATCTACGATCATTGAAATCCAACAAGACCACTATAAAAAATCTCACCTCACCAAGAAACCTTCTTCCCCTAGAAAACTTGAAAAAACGAAATTGTGAATACAATGATGAAGAGTATGAACATCACCACAAGACTGTCAATAGAAACCTGATGACTGCCACCATAACCAAACATGACAAAAAAACAAACCAGATCATCAAATAAAAACACAAAAATGATTATTTGGAATATCAATCAAGGAAAATAAAAAAAACCTCACTGGATGTATGAGGAAATATATTTAAAGTCTAAATCGATCATCGGGGGATGCACACGTAGAATCATGATGTCCCCAAAACCACATCTCAAAATACATTAAAGTTACCACTACTCTAGATCTGAAAAGTAGATATGAAGAAAAATGGGTGGTTAGATAAGTAGTGTTGTGGTCGAGGAAAACAAATGATATCAATCGTTGATGTGGGAGAAAATTGGGAGAATAGTCAGTAGGGGATAACCAACCCAGGTAGTTTTATGAGGCTCATCAACTGCCGAATCACAAAAACCCAAAGCACTTTAAACCATTGCACAGACTTCAACATGGAGAGTCAGTGAGGCTAATTATGGTACATGAATGGAAAGAGTCTATAATAGAAATAATATTATACAACCATAATCAGGATACCAATATCTTGAGAAGAAAAATTCATCTACCGGAAATAAATAAAATAGAGGAGTCACACTAAAGAAAGATAGAAGGAGGATGTGATATGAGTGGAGGAAATAAAGAAGGAGAAGAATTATGGGGCTCGAACATGCCATCAACTCCAAAATGAGGATTTTAAAGAAGATACCCTAGGAATATCCACATACAAGAGGAGAACCAAGAGATATGGGAGACTTCGTCTCTTTATCCATTACGACGACATGGTTGTCCACAAATACCCACGAATGACGTTCTCATTTTTCAATGCATATAATGGTAAATTTTTAAGTGATATATTTCATTTAAAAAATGATAAATAGGTAATTTATATCATATATAAACTAAAATTCCATCATTATAACAAGAATTGGTAGAGGGGATGGAAAATTAATCTCATCAATTCGTGAGGGAGTTGTTCATTATAAACATAGATGGTGAATTATTTTCCAATTTGGTGGATGAGGATATAGATATCAGCCATTAAACAAACATATTAACATATAATTTTATTGAGTATACTATATTTAAAATTTTATTGTGGATTAATAAGATTTAAGGTGTCGAAAGAGGAAATAAAGCGAAATTATGCAGTTAAATACTATACCTCTTAATTTTGAAAAAAAAAATTTAAACACCTTACACCTGAAATATTTTGTATTATGCCTAAGAAATGAAAAATATATTTGTGGAGGTAATATAGTATGTAGTTTGGGTAGTTTTTATCCTTAAAATGAGTTTTATGTGTGAATAAATGAGAAGAACATGTTCCCCTTTATAAGAATGTAGAGGGGCACTCTTGTCATTTCTCAAGACAATAAATTTATATAAAATAAAATTCAAATAAAAATGGATAAAAGTGATATATTTATAATATAATATAATTATGGGTCAAAAAACAATATCTAATAAAAATTAAATATGTTTTGACTATTTTTTTTACCCTTATAATTTATTATTAATCCATATTCAATCCTTTTAACTCTTACCATTACAAGAAGGTTTTTTACATTTTGAGCATTCATATAAAAATATTAAAATTTATAAATACCCATAAATGAACCATGTTTTATTATTTATAAATTATAATAACAATATATTTGAGCTTAACATTTTTATGAATTTTATATCATTAAATGAAATATTATTTGTTATTAAATATCGATAATTTAAACTTTTAAAACTATTAACTCCTTTGAATTTAATAATATATTGTTAAAAAATAAAATTATCAGTAATTATTTTAATTAATAAATAACACATAAAGACAAATATAAATGTATTTTATCGCATTATTTATTCTAAATTATATTTATTGAAATATTTTAATTCCATTTTTTCATTTTTTTAATAATTAAAAAATTACTAAAACAACTTTGTCCATTCATTTTTGGAAAATTATCAGTAACTAAAGATTAAAAATAAATTAACATAATGAATATAAATCATTTATATATCCAAATAATATATATAGTCAATCCTATCCTCGGGATCACTCCATATAAAATATATTACACTTATTAAAAATTACAATGTGACATGTTTGACATTTCATTAAATAAAAAAATAAAAAGGTCATAATCTTATCCATGTGGTTTAAATAGGATAATAAATTAGACTATTGGATTATTAGGGTAGAAATATTATCATAAAATATGATTCAAGTAATTTATTGAGTAACTTTATGGTTCTTTTAATTTTATTTTTGACCTAAATTTCTTGCTTTACCCTTTATCATTATAACTAGAATTACTAAAGTTACTACTCTTCTTGAAGAAAAATAAAAAATAACTAGTTACTAAATTTGGACCTACTAATTTAAAATATTTAATCCATTTAAAAAATACTATAACATATCTGTTATATAATTTTATTTAATATTAAAATGGTAAATGATAATGAAAAATCGGATTTCCAAGAAAATGCTCTTTTTAAATGTTAACTATTTTAAAAGTAATTTGAAGCCTAAAATCCATTTAAAAAAGAATTATTATTTTATTTTAAATATAATTTAACTATAAATAATATAAATACAATAAAAAACAAAATTTATAAATGTTAAAACTCTAAACAATAATATAGTTTTCAAAAAAATGAATGTTTCTTACATTACATTAGAAAATCAATATGTTTTGAAAATAAGAAGAAAACATATTCTTAGGATTTTGTCAGATGAATATTTCAAAAATAATGTTAAATTTTTCATTTTAAAATTAAATAATTTAAAAAATAATTTTTTCAATAAATACATATAATAAATGAGTTTAATAACAATAATTACATTATGAATTACATTATTTTTGGAACATAAGTGTTTAATTCAAGAATGCAATACGAAAAAAATACTCTATCAATACCTGTGTTTTTAAAATATCTAACACTCTATAGAGAATTACCATTGTAGAAGATGATGATCTAAATGGAAAACAACATAAGAATATGAAAAACATTTATATAGGCCCATGTGATTCACCATGGGGTGTTTCGGTCAACTTTGTTCAGTAGAATGATTGGTCATTGTGCAATAAATTTAATTATTATGATATCAAAAAAAATATAATGAACAAGTACCCTATACCTAGTATTGATGACTTTTTCGATCAACTATGTGGGCCTCAAATTTTTTTACGATGTATATTTGTTAGGGATATTATCAACTGATGTTTAAAATAGTGGATATCCCCAAGACTACTTTTTATACATGGTATGGGAACTATGAGTTCTTATGAATTATATATGGACTCACTAATGATTCGTTAATCTTGATTGAAGGAATTAATATTTTATTGTGTGATTAGCTTGATAAATATGTTTCACTCATTATAGATGATATTCATACATGATCTGATATAATGGAGTAACATATAGAGCATTTGAAAATCATACTTGATACAATGAAAATGGAATAATTATATAAAAATAACAATAAATTCATGTTTTTTAGAGAGTAAGTAACATTACTAGGTTATTTTATCACCATATAATTGATATATCTGGGTATTTAAATAAATGAGGTAATTGATTGGTGGCCTATAATAACATCTGTGATAGAGATCCATAGTATCTTTGGAATAGCTAGGTAGTATCATCTATATTTGAGAAAACATTCATGATTTTAAATACCACTAACTAACCTAACTCAAATGGGAGTGATTTACTTCTGTAATAATGAATTATAGAGATCAATAAAGGGTTAACAGTATGGTTAATTGTTACATCTTATCCATAATTACCAACCAGTGGGGAAGGATTTATGATATACAGATATGTGTCCAAAATATGATGGGTTTGTGTACTCATTAAAGATACTGAAGTGATCCTTTATGCAACAAAAAAAATTATATATCCAAGAGCTTAACTACACGTCACATGATATGTAATTTTCTATAGTGATATTCAAATTAAAAATATGGTGACATAATCTCTATGGGGACTACTGTCAAATATAAATGGATCATAAAAGATCATTATTCTATTAAAAAATGAGATCCATATGAAATAACTAAGGTGTATATTGTTTATCAAGGATTATAATTTGTCTATCCATTATCATTATACCAAGGATAATAAATAAGCGTATTGTATCAGTAGATTAGATCCTGAAACACTATGATCATTGATGATTGAAAGTGATAAAATAATCTTAGACATGAAATGGAAAAGAATGGGAATAATAAATGGATATGTATCCTACATTCCATATATAAATTATCAATCATCTAATATTGTGTGGAATATCTAGGCCTGAAAACAAGATGATGATCTATAAAAACATGTAGAGAATATTCTGCAGTTAAAATTTACTAAATGTGGAGATATATAGTTTGGAACCCAGATTAGTTCCCCACAAAAACCAGAGTGTTAGAGGGATACTATTTATGATTCAAATATCTTATCCATATCTATTAAACTAGGAAGTACTAAGATTCATAGATATCAAAATAAATACATTTGTTGGAATAACAGGAAGATTGATATTGAAAATTTTGTATCTTGATACTTTGTATGCAAATAATTTATGGATAATTTAAATAAATATATGGGTATGATAGAATTATTACACATAAAATTATTGAACTAAATAAGAATTATGATATATTTTATTGTAGGACTCCCCACAATATCTAATAAATACAATAAAAAATGGTAGGTTGACAATCCCCATACAAAGATAACACATTTCATTGATATCAAAGAGGACTTATCTATTGAAAAAATTACTATAATATACCTAAGGGGGTGATAAGACGATAAGAGTAACACTCCCCATTGTATATAATATGGATTTGAGGTTTATCTCAATGTTCTATAGATTCCTTTAGAAGGAACTAGATACAATGTTGTGTTTCACTACATCTTATCACCCTCGTCCGAATAGTCATTCTGAGATAACCATTCGAACTCTATAGTATATATTGAGAAAATTTTCAATTGATTTCAATGGATTATGTGATCCAAAAATACCCATAGTGGAGTTAATATATAAGAATAAATTCCATTATATCATTTAACTAATACATTATGAGGCCCTATATTAGAATAGGTGATAAAATCGGATATTTTTTTGACAGAGTTGGAGAGTGGAAACATAAGGGCCCGAATCTTATCTAAGAGGTGAAAAGTTCTGTTAAAACTATTCATCATCATATGAAATCCACATATGGTCAACATAAAATATATATAAAAAATCATCATCAAGACCATTAGATTGAGGGTGAATAATATGTGCTCCTTTAAATATTTCCATGGATGAAATTCACATGGTTTGAAAATAGTTGAATGTTTATCCTTATATAAATCATCCACAATGAGATCCTAGAGTCCATATAAGTAATGGTCTATCAACTATTACAACAAAAAAAACATATCCTTAATGAATGATGAGTTATATGTCTCATAATTGAGGAAGTACATACCGAACAAATTATCTAAACTGAATCTATAGGTTCTACCCATAGAGAATGATCTGTCATAAATGTAAGAACTAGTTATGACCTTATACCATAGATAAAATTTTATAAAAAAAGATAAATAATCTATAAAAAGTATGGTCAAGGAACAAAAATTTTGTGGAAGAAACATGGGAAATGGATTAGGTGATATAAAAACATACCCTCATATGTTTTAATATATTAAATTAAATTTCAATTAAAACATTTATAAATGCGGGTATAATGCTTTTAGCTGAAATTTTATAAATTAAATTCACATTTTTGTTCAATAAATTCCTTACTAATAAATAAACATATCGAAAAAATGTTCTACACATTTCATTTAATGATATTTATATAATATGACCATAATTATCCAATCATATTGAAAAGCATATTATTAATTATAATCATTGATACTATATTAATTCTATATTAAATGTTAATTTTGGAATATAATAAGGTTTATCATAATGTCCAATTGGAACAGAACAATGCCTATTTATAAAATATTCCCGCAATGATGGAATTATTGGGTTTTACCATGACTAATCCCAATCCATGGTTTAATAAATTAAGATCTAGATAAACTCTTTATTAGATATGTTCAATCTTATCATGATCATGACCCAAAACATGTTCTCCAAAACACCCCATGAAAGAATTAGCATCACATATCACTTCCTCGGGGGATAATTTGTGTTAATAAGGTGTTATATATGTATACCTTACTAATAAAAGTTTTTATATTTTATTTTAAAACAACAATTATTATTTTACACCAATTAATTTTTACATTATCATGTATTAATGAATGTGTTCGATAAAAATTATATTTTAACCCAAAAAATAAAAATAATATTTTTGGTAAAAATATAGTTTCAATTAAAGTACTTAGTAATAAATTCATGAATTTTTGAATAATAATATATTTTATTAAAACATTATTACTATTTTATAATTTATAAATAAAACTTTTTGTATAATTTAATGAAAATTGATGTAATTTTTATAAGGGTTAGATAGTGGTTAATATTATAAAAATGTGTATTCTATATTATATATGGACTTTTATTTAAATGTAAAAATTATCTTATTTTGAAAATTATTTTTATAGAACAAAATATTATTTTCGAAATCATCACACCCAAATTATCGAATGTATTATTTTTCATAATTTTTTGAGATAGTAATTTTTTTTGGTAAAATATTAATATAATATATATATATATATATATATTTATGATATATATTATGAATATCATAATAGAAAAAAAGTGATTTTATAAATTAAAAAACGGAATCCCAAACAAATTGAGGTTTCCCTTTTAAAATAATGTTTTTATGTTATTTTACTAATTTTATAACCATGTAATGATTCCTCGAAAACCTATATTATATATTAAGGTTTCAGAATCAATTATTCCTAAACACGACTCACATCCACATCACAAAGGGAATGATATTAACATGTCCAATTAAGGGATATAAAAAATATTGAAAACCACTCATATTTTTCTAAAACCATGATAAAAATGAAAATGTAATGAGTGATATTTTATTATCTTAACATATATTTTCCCAAACCTATGTTTAGAAATTAATAGGGAAATACCCTCCATTTTGATATAAATACCAACCCAATATCACACTAATATATTATTAAAATGAATCTAGAATGAATTTTATATCCTTTTCCCTCTCTAAATCATTCCCAATATGTTGCCATGATTTTAATATGCTACATTCAAGATTATAGAAACACTGTCTGAAGGTATGATATTCGTTCATTATATGCTTTATTCAAGAAATTGGATTATATTATACTATTTGGATTCCAATTTTTCATTTAGTAATTTGTTTCTTCAAATAATTATTTCTATATATATATCGTTTATAAGTAACTATAATCCTTATTTAAATCTATTAAAACCTCCCACAAATCGTTATGTACACCCATCATAAAACCAAACTTATTCAACTCTATTTCCATGCCATTGATTTGTGTCATGAATATCTATCAACATTTTCCATCAAAGGGGTTCATATATATATACCAAACCTTAATAGATTAGTTAAATAAACATTATTAACTAAAAAGACTTAATCATGGTATTAAAATTAAGGAAATGAAATATTCTATTATATGATATATTTGACACAATTATTCATGTCTATTATATGAATAAAATGAGTTTTCCAAAAATTATATATACCTCCAATGAATTGGGTGTTTTTTTGTATCATTATATATCATTTATGATCATAGGTATGTTATTACAAAAACTCTATGATATGATTTATCAGTGGATATACTTGAATTATACTTGTGTAATATTTTTTATGTATTTTTTCACATTCTAAGATTTCCTTGATGGTATCATCTTATACCATTCTTCTACATATATGTTTTTATCCTCACCCATTTCATGTCACCTTGATATTACTATTGATTAACATACATTACCTTCATCATATTATGATTTGATTTTTATTTTAATGGGATTTATATGAAGCCCATTTCTTATCTTTATAACCATGTTTTCATTTTCAGTTTTTGAGGAATTATGTAATTTATGGGAATGGTAAGGGATCAAAAAATATTATTATTATATCCATATTTTAATTAGTTATATAATAAATATTTCCCTAAAACATTTGGCCCCATGATCTTATGATATTTTATTATGCATGTCTTTGTGTAATAAATAATAAATTAAAGTATATTAATGATATGGATTTTCACAATAATTTATTATGGTATGATTGTATCTTTAATTAAAGGTGAATGAGGAAAAACTCACTAATGAGGTGTTACAAGAAATGTCATTTTATTTGGAGTTATGTAATAAACCTAACCAAACATTAAATGATCCTCCTAGAACAATCAATCAGAATCACGCCTCTTTACTACCATTTCCCATGTAATCTATACTAAAAGGAAAAACCTATTGTTCAATATGGTGTCAGGACCTGCTAAACCCCATCTCTTAATATACACCCAACAAAGACGAAAGAACAATACCTAATGATTTTCCTCACTCCACGACCATTTTGAATCATTATAAATGGATTCCAAACCACCTCAATGGATATTCTAGACACCACACACAATATATAAGACATTAAATCATGATAATTTATTCACATGAACATAGATAATTTCAATGAGATGATATAGCTACCACAATCAAACGTGACACAATCACCCTAATAAAGGCATAAATTTTCAATGGTTTATCACTACTCAAAATTATCATAACCCCACTATTGAATTAACCTTGAATTTTATGTTTTCCAATAAATGTAATCATAATAGTATTTTAGGATTTTTATATTCTATAAATCACGTCTCAAAACATCATGAAATCCCATAATGTTTTTTATTGTTGAATATTCCAGAGTCTTGATGGAATTATAGGCTTATCTCTTCATTTCATACCATATCACCACCTTAGGATAATTTCAACCATCCCAAATGGAAGGAAATTATGATTTTATGAATTATTTATAAATACAATTAACTGGTGAAATATGACCACAACACCCATTTTGAGTCTATGTAATTTTGATCAAGAAATTGGTCAATTCCTAAAAAAGTAGAAGAATACATAGATAAAAAATCCTAATAATACATTCTACACATATCATTATGTCCCATTTGAGAAATACACTAAAAATAACATAATTCGTGAGTTGTTTGATTTAGGTATCACCGCCCAAACCAAATAGACCTATACAAACAAAAAATAACTCGAAACCCATACAAAGGTACATGATTCCTAAAAATAATCCATATCTTTTAGATCATATTATTTTAAAAAACCTTCAAAATTTAAATCTCATGTGTAATATGTGGAACTCAAAAAACATACACAATATCCATTAAAATGGTTTCTAAATACAATATAAAGATCCATTAATAATGAAATTACAAAATCCATGATTAAAATTTATTTGTCACTAAATTTTATGGACAAAATTTAAAATATTCAAATTATTGATGGAATCCTACTGTCATTAAAAACTAATAATGAATCCCAAAACATTATTACATTATTAACTAAAATAATATTACAAAAAGTTTAATATTTTTAAAATTATAATTTTCATAGGGTCCAAATTTAGAACATTTAATATCATAACCATTTTACACCCTTTAAAAAACTCAGAATGAACAACCATAAATATTTCTTTATATGAAAATTGATTTCCCATTAGTAAACCAAAAAATTACAAATGTAAAAAGATTATTCAAAATCTATAAACCTTATTAAAATAAAAAACCATATAAATATGATCCTTATTAGATCATTTCAAATGTTTCAATCGAGGAAATATTATTTTTCTGAAATACATCCCATGTTTAAATATATTAATGCACCTTTTGTAATCACAATTCAAACCAAAAAAATTATATTCTAAACAACCAATCACATTAAAATATAATTGTGACTCACAAATTAATTTTATAGGGTTCAACGAATAATTTTTTAAAAAATAATTTTTATAGAAAAAAATCAATTAGATTCTTCATGTAACTAAAAAATCTGGACACATAATCAGAAAAAAAACTCATTGGAAACCCCCAATATAACCAAGAAAAAACAATTATTACAATTAAAAAATCATAAAAAATTCATAGTACACTAAATTTCTCATTAAAAATAATCATGAAACCTCAATTCAATTGTATACATTGTTAGAGTTTCCCTATGATGTAACTGATGAAAAAAACGAATCTAGTGTGTGTTACAATGCAATAAAAAATTAAAGACAAAATTTTTAATACCATGAAACAATAGTGAAAAAAACATATGGTAGGGATGGACATTAACCTACATGTGATCCACATGGTTTACTAGACTATGTTATGAACCTATGAATCATTTGTCTTGTCTCCACAGCCACCCAAATCATGAATGTATGTTTAAAAACACTACATTAATAAAATGTAGATCAATGAATTTTCAACATAGATTGAGATACATTGAAATAAATAAAAATTAAATCTAAAATTAAGAATCAAATTGAAAAATCCCATGAAAAATCCAGGTTCATCATAGGAGGTGGGGATAGATGACATGCTCATAACCTACTCCACGATGTTGGATAAGAATATTTTGGTTTCCACCATGACACACATGAAATGAAATTATGGGGTATAAAATTCTTATTTAATGAACCAACTAAATTCGATTAGGAGCATCACCCACCCTATCCATCCCTATGGTTGGAAATACATTCCTCATTTACATTGGCTGAAAACTAGTGCCACATTATCAAATATGAACATTTAGGATTTTTTACCCCCTGAATCCAATATCCATATTGTTAGAGCTAATATTTCACAAATTTTATATATGTACACAAATTATTTAAACTATCAAAATTTATCAATTTTATCTTATTTGCATCTATTTTTTATTTTTAGATTTTTTTGGTGAAAAATTGGAAAATTGTTTATTTCTAGAAATTTTTATAAAAATTAATTAATTTTATATTTTGATAATAATTATAAAAATATCTATCTTATTTATATGATTCATTTTTTTAATTTATTAATTTGTGTTATTCAACTTTAGATTCTATACGATTATGTGATTCAATCATCTAGAGGCCCTAAAAAACAATCAAATTAAGGAATATTTTAGTTGGGTAGAGTGGACACCACTCCTGAAATGAGGAATAAATAATGTTATAAGACTATAATTGAGGTTATTACACATCTATTTCAAATAGGCCACATATCATCACAGTCCAAATTAATTTCAATGTGTTATGAAATCATTATGGTAGACAATGGATTCTCAACACTGAATGAAATTTACAAAAACATTCATGATGAATAAAACTGATTAGTAATTTTTTGATAACATTTTCTATATATGTATAATGAAGTTGAAATGTTTATTCTAAACTCCCAATATATTTTAGAACAATATTATAGAAGTGTAAATTTGATGATTCAACCAAACTGAGTGGTTAACACATGGAATTTTTTGAAGAAATGTTATGTGTTTAAATATTCAACCATTGATGACCATTATTACTCGAAACTCATTAAATGTTACGTTATGACACACTAAGGACTATTAAATGAATAAAAATAAGATATTATTGTTGGATTGAATAAAATATATATTATATATGGAATCTCGGATGACATCCATGCTTTGGGATTTTTTATTCTTTCATTTTTTTTACATTAGTTTTCATTTCTCATGTAATGAATGCATCTTTTTTTAATCAAATTGATTCATTTTATTATACTATATATCATTCCCTTCCAACCCTAATGTCATTATATATTTCCTTCTTATTCCATTGTGACTTCATTGGCGAAAAATGAATGGTTATCCCGAGGCATGGACTTGGGGAAGTATGTGCTAATTTTATTTATTCTGCACATATTTTTGTTGTTATATTTAGTTTATGATTATAAAGAGTAACATAAATGTGTGTGGAAATTTTCCACCATGAATTAGATCTCAAATTAATTTCAATTTTTTTATTAAATCATTTCTCACCCTTATACTAGATATAGGCTCATTATGCGATAAAGTTGAGGCATTATATAGATGAAGTGGCATATGATGGAGCAAGGTCCAGGGAGATGTCACGCTCTAAATTGAGGTGTTCCATCATCCATGATTATAGTAATAGATTAAATTAGGATTTATAAGTTCATTTGATATTTCACACCACCAAATAACAGAGTTGGAATTCATGAATTAGATCATATAATTTAATTATCAACCATAATCTTAAATCCAACATGGAGAATGATGGAACCCATGTTCCAAACAAAAAATTCCATGTTTAATATTCACTAAGTACATTTTTCATTTCATGTTAGTTTTATATTTTATTTAATTTAAATTAATTAACTTTATATGACTAAATAAAAATACCTAAAAAATTATTTATGATGATATAGAATATGCAGGTGAATAATAGAGAAATTCCCTCATGTGAGATGACACAAGTTGGACTATATGCAACATTAGGAAATTAAAATTGATTTTCTCATAACCTATAGTAGATATTAATCAAAACTAGAATCATTTATAAGGATGTAATATGTAGTTTAATTTTTCTTTTACTTTGTCATTTTCTATATTTTTCATTATTTTAAAAAAAATCCATGACATATCAAAACTGTTATTACTCTGCATGGAATGACTACACATAGGTGAATCAACAATAAGAAAAAATTGTTTTAGAGTAAAATAGATCTCATTTAATTGATGTTAATGAGGCCATATAATGAATATGGGGTCAAATAAGAAGTATAAACAAATATTTCCATGCTATCCAACAAAAACCATGGCCTGAGCTACATGTGGGGGATCAACATGATATTAATGAATTCTACAATGAAGGTGATGAACAACTTGTTATAACTTTTATTACCAAAGAAACCAATATAGTGGAGTAAATTTTTTTACCACTCATCCATGAAATGGAAGAAAAAATGGAGGATCCTGACAACATACCTCTATCAAGTCATGATCAAATCCAATGGGAACTTTCCATCGAAGAAGAAATTCAAGTCGAACAAATTATATAAGATGATACATTATTAAACTCAATATAATTAATATTATTGAATGTATAGTTAATAATAATCCCAACAGTTTTGAAATTTCAACATCGTTTTACACTTACTCTACCCTGTAAGATGATGGGGAAAATGAAATTGAACCTATTGAGGAACACCTGGACCTACCTAATGACGTTGAATATTTAATATATGGAGAACAAGAAGAAAACCAAGTGGTTATTCTAATATAACAAGATATTGGTAAGGATGAAATTAAAAGGGAATATTTGGTAATTAGATACATAAATTTTAAATTTTAATCTCCCTTTGATTATTATTTTAATGCCACAAACCTATATCATACACTATATTTTAAATAATACGTTTCATATAAAGAAACAAATTAGTTGCAGGTTCAATAATTTATCTTACACCCTCAATGAAATCATTACCACATAGTGAAGTGGATGGATCTCATATAATATATACATGTAATTCTCATAAAAAACAACAATGGATGAAAATTTTGGAAGAACAACATATGGTGGTTAAATTCAATGAAGATCCTCCCACCATAAATTAGGGATTACATCTTGTACTACCCACTAGAGGTAGAAAATGTCTGAGTCCCACTTGGGGGATCAAATCAAGAATTATCCATTACAATCCTTCTAATACTTAATTTTCAATAATAGGAATTTAGATTTAAAATTAAGTCATGGGAATTACTCCTACATGAATCCCACTCTAACTTATTTTTTATATCTCAAATGAAATGACACTTGTTCGAAACTATATAATAATATTTTTTTAACTTCAGGATCGCACAAGGAAACCCCAACAAGAAAAGGAGGATATGGAAATAAAATTCATTTTAAACGAAGGTTCATTTTTAATTTATACATTTAAATATATTTATATTTTTTTTCCAAATCAATATTTTATCATTAAAGTGAAAAATTACATCCAAATTCTTGAATTCATGCTTTAAATCACATATCTATGAAAATTATTTTCTTATGAATCTATTGATTCCATGGTTTAGATTTCAATGTGATTAATTTTTAATGACTAAAATTGATAATTGTATTATTAAAAAGATGTGTGGATATTGAAATGAGGACACTTGGTTTTTGGGAAGAATTTGATTCATGCAAATGAACATTCCAAATCATTTTTCCAAATTTAAAAATCATCAATTCATATGAATTTAATTATAATTATTAATCATCACTTGAGTGATATTCCAATATAATATGTACTATTCTCTAGAGGATTTATAGAACATTTATTTCCTATTTTTTCATCATCATATTTCATAAGTGATCTTGGGACATGTCACCTGCCCAAACATGCATTGGAACTTTTCAATTATCTAACTCTGTAGAAAGACATTTAAATTTTTTAGGCATATTTTGAAAATCCCTTAAAATTAAAAAGAAATCATTTACACAATCATTATTTAATCCATATAAACCTGGAATATTTTTGTTATGTTTAACCCATATTTAAATCTATTTATATCCATTCCTACCTTTCTCTTGGTATTGTTCATGATATTTTGATGTTGAAGTGTGGGGGTGAAGGGAGTCATGCTAGAAGGGATTATTTAAATTATATGTTAAAAAGTTTGGGGGTTCTTGTTATGGGAATAAATTATGGTTTTTGATTCATTCATTATACTTAATTGTTTCTCTTATTGAATTAAAATAAAATATAAAATGATAAAAAGAACCAAACAAATGAGAATAATAGGTTTTGATATAGGAAAAAAATAACCATTACAAGACCAATGATTTTTATTAATATATGGTTAGGTGGTGGAAATGATGTTTATTATAATTATAGAATTGTAACAAATATAAAAAATATCAAAGGATGTTTGAAAAAAATAAAAAAAATAAAAGTAAAAAAATATTCTATATGGGGGAAAAATCCTTAATTGTTTGATAATAACATTTAATTAGAGTTTTGGGGATGTGGGATTTGGTTCCATGAAGGGGAGAATTTAATTGAACTTATATTTTTTATTTCATACATTCTAATAAGGAGATAAAACTCTTCCAGGAGACTTAATTTTTAAAGCATTAAATCCTTCCAAAAGTATGCGTTAGAGTTATTTGATCCTTTCTTGAAAGTCCTCCAGATATTATGTGGATTTTTATCTTTTCAAAATGAGGAATGTGGTTAATTTATAGATAGTGGAGAAAGAGTATGTTCTCGTTATATGAGTATAAATATAATTTAGTTGTACCATGATATATGAGAGAAAAAATATTCCAGTGAGGTAAATCATGACATTGTATGTTTAATAATAATTAATTGAGAAGAATAAATGAATGAAAATAGATGTTCCATTATTTTTTAAAGGATAAAGTAAAATAAAAGAATGGATGGTTTCATGTAAAAAAGATAAAATGATTTCAATTTTATGTGGATTTTTTAAAATTTTATTTTTTATTGATAATTGTTTAATTTTAATGCTTTGACATTCGAATATTGGGAAAATGTGTTACCTCTGAATTCCATTTGGAGATATTGTACATGAGGAAAGTCATGGTTTATGTGTGGGTAAATTTTAAGAGATAATATTACCTTCATATTTTATATGTATTTTATTTATTTTAACTCTATAAATTTTTCAATTTGAGTTTGTAATAAACCATTTTGTATTTATGGTGTGTTTTGGGATAAAAATTGGAAATTTTTTAATTCTATAAATATAAAATATTTTAAATACTTGTATATTTTGAGAAATACATTTAAAATATAGATCCAATTAATATTATTTTTTTATAATCTCTAATGTTTTTTTATTCAAGTATTTCTTATAGTCCATTATGTGATTTAAATATCTAGAGGCCCTAAAAGCAAACTAAAAATTTATTTCGGGCTGATAGAGTAGACCCCACTGTGGAAATTAGGCATAAATCATGATAGAAGCCTCCAAATGGTGTAATTCCAGCTAGATTCGTAATATTAAACATATGTACATTAGTTCAGTAAATTTAATGGAGTTTTAAAATCGTTAATGCAATTAATGGATGCTTAACATTGAATAAATATTTTGGAAAAATTCATGTAGAATAAAATTTATGAGTAATTGGCTGATAAATTTTAATAAAAAAGTTGAATAAGGATTAGATTTTGTGAAAGAACAGATAATATATTTTACAAAAAAATGTCTATAAAAATATATTCGATGATTTCGAAAAAAATATATTGTAGTCAAATTGTGAGACGTTAATGACCATTATGACCCAAAACTCATTAAATGGTCCATTATGACTCACCAATTCCTATTTCATGCCTTTAAATAAGATACCAGGTGTTGATTGAAGAGAATATATATTATAAATGGAATCTCCGATTATAAACTCGATTTAGGGTTTTTCATTATTTTCATTCATTAAATCAGTTATCTTTTCTAATGTAACGAATGTATATTTTTTAACTAATGTGTTTCCGCTTATTCTTCTATATCACATTATATTCCAACCCTAATATAATATTATATTTAATTACTATTCCAATTTTACCTCATACCCTCAGAAATGAGGGGCTATCCTAGGGCATGGCCTGAGAGATGTAGGTGGCAATTTCATTAATTATGTGCTTAAATTATTTTGTTTTATTATGTTTGTGATAATAAAGAGCGATGTGAATGGGTGTTCAAATATACTACTAAAAAGCTTATCAAAAACTCATTTATATTATATTTTTTTATTATTTTTCATACCTTGTTCTAGATATAAGAGCTTAATATAATGGAGTTGAGCTACTCAATGGTTTAAATGGAATATAATTGATCTAGGTATTGGGAGATGTTATAGTCTCGGTCGAGGTGTGACATCAAACTTGATCATAGAAGGATGTGAAATTATGATTGAAAAACACATTTGAGATTTCACACCACTAAATAATATAATAGTAATTAGTGCATGTGGGATCAGAATTGACTTATCGAACATAATGTAAACACAAACAAGGAGAATTATGGAACCCCAAAACCAACAATAATGTCTGAGTTATTTATTCACTAATTAATTTTTTTTCATTGCGTGATATTTTTATATTTTATTTCTTTGAAATTCCATTACATTTTATAATTAAAAAAACAAAAACAATTATTTTAGGTGATATATAATATGTAGGTGAATATATGAGAAATCTACTTAAATGAGATGACCATGGTTATCCTTTATGGATCTTTAAATAATTAATATTTCTTTTTTCCATTCCCAATGAAAAACGTTTGTCACATATCACACATATTCCACTAAAAATGTGTCCTGAATTGTGCCTATGTATGATGTCCACTACATTAAATAAATATATCTATATAAAATAGATTCCAAATAAAATTAAAAATCAATAACAATAAATCAAAATCTAATAAATCCCATAACATAAGTCTAAATAAAATTGAAATTGATATCCATACACAAAATAAACAATAATTAAGACCATATTGAGACCCAATCCATTTATGGATATTATGACAGATTTTTACCATTAAAATATAATAAAAAACCAAAAGATCATATGTTATTGTATATTTAGAAGACATATTTTATAATAAATCAATGAAAACTATAATTAAATTAGTTTATTTTTATCTCTATAATGAGATCCTTACCCCCTTTGGGATCATAAAACTACATAGTATAACCTTGAGAATACATAAAAAAGGGATCAGTTTCAAATCCCAGTATGTGAATAAAATTAACAACATTGCATAACATGAGATTCAAATAACATAAAATGACATCATAAAACTAAAGGCTCATTAATAATGAAAATGGGTGTATAACATAAATAACTTGGTATCATAACATCATGGAAATATAGGGAAGTGGTAGCAACATATAAAATGACATAAAAACAAGTCATGGATAATGGGATATATAACATGAAAGGTGTGATAGATTCTAATAATGGATTTCATTTTTTCTTTAATCCGGTACATAATTTCTTACGAGAAAAATATTATCCAATTCATTTTAATTTTACCTAATAGAACCCATCAAAATATGTATATATATATATATTTGTTCCATAAAATTAAATTAATCATAATGAATATTTATAAGGAATATGAGAAATGAACTCTAGGCATGTAGTAACCAATTAAAATAATTGATAATAACATATGAATATAAATATGATGAATATGTACATAATTTGGAAGAATTCTATATCATTTAAGAGGGAGATGAAATGAGTTAGTGATATATGGTTCATAACCAACAAATGTTGGTTCAAAGGAATCCATTTCATTATACTCCATAACCATTATGAACATGAACATAAAATCCTAAATAATTATATTAAATTAAAAAATTTCCTAATTATTAAATTTTTTCATATATATATTTTTGATTCCATTTTATTTTTCTCATTAAAAATAATTTCAATTGAGATATAATGATTTATTTTGATGTTCTGGGGGAGGTCGTTTCATTCCTCAACAGTCAGATCACATGTGGATATTTATTTATCTTCATGTAAAATGAGACTAAAACTATAAAAGTGGAATAAAATTGTATTCTAGACCATAAAAAATTTTATATGGTTCCAAATAACATTTTCTATTTTGACATCAATATATTTATATTTGTAAATATGATAACATTATTATGTTAGTTTGTTTAAGAGGATTTACTGACTATCACGAAGTAGATTCATTTTATTTAATTAAATAATCCTTACAAAATTATAGACCTTAAAATAAATTATATTACACTTAATATCATCTTGTATACCATGGTTCTATTTTTATTACCATACTTGAATATTGTGAAAAAAATTGATTGTGTTTTCCTGGGAGGGAGTGACCATATAGTATTGAAAACAATGTTTTGGGTATGGAATATAAAAAACAGGAAGTTTGAAGATATATTTTATAATAAAATAATGGAATTCAATGAATATTTTTGATAAATTAGTAATAATTTCATATTTTATAAAGGAAGTGAGGATATTGTACAAATAGAAATAAATTTAATTGAGGAAAATTGAGAATATTAAATCATAAATGTCATATCCTTGAAATACATATTAAGGAATATTTAAATGGTATTTTTATTACACTAGAATAACTATAAAATTTGGTAGAGTATTGGGAATTGAATTTGATTTTAATTTCTCAATCTCCATTTATTTAAATATTTGAGTAGAATGGTTATTGAGGTGTATAATAAGAGTAAGAGAGGGGTGATTTTGAAAATTCTATTCATTAGTTATTTTTTTTTTCACCAAGTCTAACAATAGTTTTGATTCCTATAACATTCTATAGTAACCAGTGCATGCGATTTCAACAGAATATTCTTTTATATCATCAATGACTCAAAAAGTATGGTATTTATTTAAAAATGTAAAATATCAAAATTTACCATATTTCACTATTCAAAAAAGTCATCTACTTTATAATTTTTTTAAAATTCAACCATTATTATTTTTTTAAGTGCAGATTCATAAAATGAAATCCATCTTATAAAAAATTTCTTCAATATATTATAAAATTTATTTTTAAACAAAATTATCTATTATTTAATAAATATGAATTTTGATTATTATGATTGATTTTTAAAAATTTCGTAAACTTAATAATGGTCTCATAAAATGATGTTACCATTGTAAGCCACAAAAAAATTTATTTATAACTCCATTTTATGGAAATAAACATTTTCTTAAATCTTTATTTTTATTTTAATATTATAAATAAGATATTAATGTTTTAAAAATATAGTAGCACTTAATTTATAATTAAATAATATATTTTTTCATACCAAGGTAATTATTTATCATATTTTCATTTAATATGATACATTAATATTATTTTAATTTTACATTGGTAAGAATATGATTCTAATATTTGGGTTAAAATTCCTAATGGTCCTATTAAAATTTGAACAGCTGGGTTTTTATTTAGAATATCAAAATACTATTTGAAAATTAGGATTTAAATTAGTAATATGGTATCCCAACATTCTATAATTACGTCACATATTATTCATTCATCATTCACTTATATTTTATATAGAGTCTGTATATATTTTCAATTTGAAGATCAATATTTAATTACTAATATTCAACTTCATTTCTACAATGTTTTTTTTGGGAAAAATCCATCAAGGAATCATCAAGGTGTTTGTAGGGTTGTTTTATTTGTTGACAAGGAATGATGATCATGAATTAGTATAATTGGTGTTGATGAAGAAAATATTTATGGTTGTGCAACTTCCCAGTGTTTCCCATATTATTGTTCCTCAAAATTAGGGAGCTTTTTATGGGAAGGAAATGTTTTCTACAAAGAAGTTCAGGTAATTTAGTTCATGGACCATCAAGAATAGTTCTGGGACTACCAAGAGGGTATTTGGAATCATTATGGAAAATAGTAAAAGGATGTATGAGAACACAGTATCCCTATTCCAACTGCAAAGTGCGCTACATGGACTGTGTATTGAAAATATTTTGTGGAAGGCACAGAGTTCATAGAAGGGGAATCAATTATATAAGGGTGTTTCTTTTATAGATTGAAGTGGTGATTTTGGACACCATGATTCTTGATTCATTTGTATAAGACATTGACTACCACAATGGAATTCTTGTGATATTCAGACCGCATGTCATTGTTTTTTCGTGAAGGCTATACCGCATCGATGTTTTGGGTAATTTAGATTAGTGGGTTTTACAGATTTACTTTCTTATATAGCTTCCCCTTATAAAATAATTATGTATATGAAATTTAATTAGAAAATATCCTCTCCCCAGAAATAATTTTGAAATTATTGAAGTTGTTCGCATGGGAGGATTCCACGAGGAGTGAAGACGTTCATGGGATCAATTTTGCAAAAGATGTTTTTGGGGATCTATAGCCTACAAAAGATAAGGGACCATTTATTATAGGTGTTTCATGATTTATGAAAGGAATAAATGCAGTAGGTGAAATTTTTCGAAGAAGAGGAAACCTAGAGAAGAAGAGGTGACCTGAAAAGCACTCACTCAATGTGGTGTAATATAATTTGCAGATGGATTAAAATAGTTCATTTAGTAAATTTGTTTCTTGATAATAGAATTCAGAAAAGTGGAAATTTAATAAATCATCAATCTAAAATTATGGTTTCATTCATTAATTATAATAGAGGGAAAAAATATATATGAGATTTGAGTTTTTTCCGTCAGTAATAGTTAGAAAACAATGTGGGAGACGATGATGCTTTCCCATAATAGTGATCTTGAGAAAGAGACATTTGATAGTGACCCATGTGAAATTTGTCACTGAATAAAAAATCATAAAGGATGTGATCCTACGAATAAAAGTGATCTAGCCCAATACTTTTAATTTTTAAATAACTATTAATGTATTTGTTACATCGACACATTTTCATTGTATTCTCTTTTGACCTATCCCAATGAGGGTGAACCGAGTAAAATTAATGTCTCTCATGCATGATCCAATTTCAATTCATATATTGTTATGGGAAAGATATAGGCTATTGTTTTTTTTAAATGAAACTATATTAGAATGGGAGAGTTTTTTATTATGTAATATAATTTTTTTGGTCTAATATTTTTCATCAGGGTAGTTATTCTGGTGGATCGAGTACTTTCAAATTTTCATATTTTTGTTATCTTATTTTCTATTTTGGTCTCATTATAATATTATCAATTTGTATGTCCATATTTATTCTTAAATTTTAAATGTTAAAATTAATGTAATATTTTTTTGGTTTAATCATGTTGTAGATAAGATATTATTCTATATTAAAAAATAAGAAAAAATTATAAGAGAGGTAATTCCTTAATAAAATTTTGGGTCAATAAATTCTCTACCCCTAAGAATTGTTTCCCTCGAAATTTTGTTTCACATACAATGTTGAAAAATCTTGAGAGTTGTTTTTCATCACTGCTTCCTCGTATTAAAATGTAACATTATCATAATAATTTTTTTCCTACAGTACATATACTAAGTTAGTTGTTTTGATGTTTGGACATTATCTCAATGTTCTAATATTTTCAATACATAATCCTCAGAAGATACATAATTGTCTTGATGTAACATATATATTCCATACATGTGATGGATTCAGAATGTACATCCCCAATAGGGATACATGGAATACGCCATTTACATGAGAAAGGGATAGTGGGATTCTTAGTCAATAGGACAGAACTCTAATGTGGTCATGAATCTCAAAGGGGATAATATACACTGGAATTAGATTTAGCTTGTTGACAAATACGGTAAATATCTTCAAATAGTGATTTATAGAGGAATAATTTATCACTAATCTTGAACTATAGGTCTCATCAATGATTTTATGTATAATACTAATATGGTCTTAAAGCATCTCTTATTTGTTGAAGATTCTTATCAGCATTTTCAAACATTTCCATAACCATTTAATGTTACAAAATCTTATGTTTACTACTTTATTACCATCATTAATGGTGTACATATATCTTCTCATAAAGGGATTCATATAGTGCCCTTTTAATGTTAAATTGAAAACTATTATTTTATGTATACATGACTAGTGGAAGGTATTTATCCAATCATCTATTACTGTACATCAAGAATTCAATCAACATATATTTGTGTGCCTATATAGTACATTCAAATTAGTCATTACATTGGGGATGTTAGTCCATACTAAAGTTCAAGTTTTTGTTTAGATCATGATGTATACATGTCTAAAACAAGGAATTAAATCATGGGTATGGATCAGATATTATCAATAATTGTTTTCCATATACCTCACCACCACTTTTTTGTATAACCTATAAATATCATCATTTATGAAGCCTTATCTAATTGAATTGAAGTGATAATTCATCATAAAAAAATATACCAAAGCCCATATAAAATTATACATGCATGATTTCATTCTAATTATAATTATAAATCCAATGGTTATTATATCCCTTTTCAATTTATGTATGGGAAATTATTACAACATGGACTTGGAATATTTTTATTTAATAATTCACTTTCAAAAATGCAATGAATTTTTAGGTATATTCTGATATTTCTTTCCTCATTTTGTCTGGAAAATATTTATCTTATAGATTTTCATACATCTTTATAACCCTATGGTGATGGATAAGGTTCAGAACTGTGAATGATTCAATATCTCCTTATTTATCTCTATATTTTATAGTACACATATTTTTTACTGGAATCATACAACTCCTTCATCAATTTTGAACTCCATGGATTTTCATTATCTTATACATTATATGTTTTTATACATTTTGGTATCATATCTCTATTTATCCTTTATCTAATCTAATAGATATTACTAATAAATCATTCTTGGAAGGAATTATTATGTTCCTTCCCTTATGTATCTCATTCCCACCCTTTTCAAGTCTCCAAATATTAGACCCTTCTCAGTTATCATACTGGAAAATTTTGGGGGCCCTTTTTGATGAAATAATATACTTATTTTTTTCCATTATTGTATTGGATTGAAAAATCATTGTCCTTGATCAATTCTAAACATATTCATTATTTCATATTAATCCCTTCTATGAGATTTTTTATTTTAGGCTCTTATGATTCCTATATATTTCAAACATATCTCTATAGGGATGATGCTGCTATATTTCTTACATAAAGATTAGTACATCCATCTTTGTACAATGAATTGGTTTGTTATATTGATGAAAATTAAAAAAAACTTGAGGAAAAGGGTATCACATTATCACTCTACTTTAGAATATAACGCAAGACATATTTTTAAGATATTTTGTATAGAAAAATATTACCCCACTTGAGGGCAATGAGAGGTATAATGATGCGATTAAACACTCTTCCAATTCCATGAATCTCTCTACACAATTATTTTTATGAATAAACATTAACTCATTTACAGTAATATTGGATTCCATGTTTGAAAATAATGTTATGTTTCTCATAATCTATCAGTAATACCTAGCCAGGACAAGGAAACTATGCATATCCATTAAATATTATAGGGTAGGAAAGTAATAAATTTATTTTATAATAGAAGTGTACACATATATCCATTTATTTTTGATAAAATGACCTTATAATGATAATTAATCTATTTAAAAATGTGATTTACTCTAATTTTATGATAGATTATTCTTTTTTATATTCCTCAGTATCGTATCCAAATGCACCACATTCTCCACCTTACCGTTAGAGAATATTAAAATTTCCATCTTTAATGAATACAATCTTTTTGAGGTAATATTTAAATATAGTATTAATAAATTCGATAATTACTTCTATAAAATAACTGAGTATGAAGGACATTCCATTGAACTCTAAGTGTCCATAAATTATAAAATAAGGAATTCATGCTAATATCTACATTATTTACTTTTATTAGGTGATACCCTGACTATTGGTCTCCCATAGATATATATTATTGCATAAATAGTTTATTTGAAAAGAAATATATCTATGGTATATGATAATTTTTTTATCCTAATTTTAAATCTCATGATAATTAATGTAGAGTAACACTATCCCATCCTTTATCAAGACAAATAGGACTGACACACAATATGAGGAAGAAATCGAGAATATAAATCCATTTTATCAATTATCTTATAACATCTTATTTAGTTTATCCAAATAAATTGTGTAAATTATTTAGGGGGTTTATGTTCTATGTCGATATTGAGTAATGAGTCAGATTTAGAACTCAACCTCTTAGTCATGATGAAGACTAGATAAATATTCAGAAAATACTTCAATGTCATAACTCACAAAGGTCATTATAGTGATCATGATTCCCTCCTTTTCCTAAATCATTTATGATAGATATATTTTCTTATAATTCATTAGAATTCACAATTTTGAATTAAATTTAAAATTAAGTTCATCCTATTCCTTACACATATACATCATAATTGGAATACAAGTGAGGTGAAGAGTGGTATCCCTTTCAAGAAAATTGATGTTGGATTTTTATAGGTATACCAAATATATGCCTAATATAGAATCAAAATCAACTAATGTATGAAATGATTTTCTAGTAGGTTCATTCAATAAATAATTACAATTGATGAGTTATATAATATGGATTCTATAATGTAACTATTTTTATTTTTTTAGATACCACAACCTCATGTTTTGTGGTCATGTTTGAATATTTACACTAATATAAAAGATATGAAATTATATATAGAACTAGATTAAAAAAGTTTGATTTCAAGTATTGAAAGAATAACCAGTTTATCAATCAATAGATCATTTTCAGGATCCACCTCAGTAATATTTACAAAACATTCCCTTGCATTCTATTTAAGCCATGTTGTATTTTTAATTTATTTTCTTCAAAAAACCATTGATTAGAGCCTTAGATTGTACAATGAATTTTTTCCTTATATCCAAAAGCCTATTCAGTGGGCTATGTTTAGATCATCACCTTATTTTCATATTTTTCATTAGTGGGATTGTTCATTTTCCTTCAGAATTGATTATCCTAATGACATTATTTTTCACATATGAAACATCTACCATTTCCTCTATATAGTTTTTGAGACACATTTTCACACACTCTTTATATGTTTGATGTTGGGGTTTCTTTTCTCCATGGGAATTTTTATTTTCCATCATAAAAGAAACCTTATTTTATTATTATTTTACCTCTAAGACAACAAAACTACTAAGAGTTTCCAATATCCATCTCATTCATTAGGGTTTAATAGAATATATCATCACATATATCAAATTCTATAATAATTAGTCATTTTCATTGACTTGGGTTGAAACCACCAATAATGTGGTCCACATTTCATTTAGTGTTGATGACAAAGATAGGGTCATATCATTCCATCCATGTGTTTTTTCCTCATACACCCTAATAGTATCATCTTCCTTTTTCATCACTTCATGAAAATCCCTTTTCATTTAATGGTGAAATGTTTTGGAAAAAATATTTAATGGAAGATATTTTCTTAAATTTTTCCTATAACATGGTTTCAATTTCCAATTTATAATTGTTTCTCTAAATAATTGTCCACTACCAATCAACTTATCCATTAAAATTATAGACATACAGTAGGATTTTCTATTATTATATTGATTATAAAATAGTTGATATCTTCTTAATAAAATTAATCCATTACTCCCTGATGAGGGGATAATGAAATCCACTAATGGTGGGAGGCATTTCTTACGTGAAGTTCTGAACAACAAAATTTTATTTTATAGGATACTGAAGGTGTTCCACATGACTCACGTTATTATTCATATCATGAGACAATTGATCCAGTACTACCATGATATTCAAAACTACCAATCCCATAATGTTATAAATATCGTTATGTAAATCTTCATATTTCCTACCATGTTGGTTGTTTTAAAGGTTTTTATTAAATATTTCCATTAACAAAATGAAATGAAATAAAAAATATGGTTAATAATTCTTAAACTAAAAATAATATAAAAAGGTATACTATGATAATATGATGTATAGATTAGATATGACATGTATATCCCATATTATGTGTATCTAGGTTTTAATTTATTTTATCAATGTTAATTTATTAATAGTTTTTATAATGTAACAATATAATTACATACTTAATAATGGTTTAAAAAGAGTGTTAAATTTGTAAATTTATTTCTCCTAGGAGTGACAAACTATGTGTGTGTAAAAGAATATTTTTCTTTCCCTATGCAATATTTGAGGAAATAACAAATGTTCTATTTTGGGTTTTGTAACCCTATGAATAAATATTCCCAATCCAAGTTCTCTTATAGTATCCAAATAAGGATTTAATTTCATGGAACCAACATTAACTATACTTCAACCAAATTCAATGATATTCTCATATACTTCTACTTATACATATGGTTCGCAGGAAATTATTTTTTTCGTAATATCTAAAAAATACCTATAAATTACTTCGATTCTGACTATAAGAGAAAAAAAATTTATAATTATTATAACATGTTTTTTTGACATAAACATTAAATAAACACAACCCAAATATTTTGAGACTTAGTTTCACTAAATGAATATGTTCATAATATGTAAAATTGAAATTCAAATAAAATTTACTTTGTTGTAATATTTATAATCATCTCATAACTCGCATTGAGATACTAAAATATCATCTGATAACCTAGGGAATACATAAACAAAAGGATGATATATAACACTAATTATAGGTAATAATCATGTTAATGTGTTATGCCATGTTATTTATACTACATATCATGTAACACTGTGATATATTGAGAAATATATTATTTTCAATATTTGGAATAATGTGTAACATTGCGTTTAGATTTACTTACACAAGACAATGTGTTTGGATTTTTTTAGAAAAAATACCAAGTTTATCTTGAGTTATATAGAACACTGATTTTTTCTTGTCTTATGCATATTACTGAATTTATCAATCATTACACACAACCATGGGTTTAAAGAAATCATGACATAATATTAAAATATTATTTTTTTAATATGATAGTTATAACCTAGATATTCGAAGGGCTGGTACGAATAATATTATATTAATTATGAATATATAGGATTTATACCCGCATATATAATGAATTTTTATGGAACCAATGATTATGAAATGAAAATAAAACCTTTTTAAAAGACGGATGATTATTTTCAATAAAAATATATTTTTATACACATAAACACGATTTAACTCAATAAATTAAATGAATATCTTTTAGTTAATTATTTTAATGGAATTTACAAATAAAATTTTCTATCAACTATTTATCATTAATGTCATATATTTTTTTATGGAAGATATAATAATAAATAAAATTTGATACTTAAAAATATATTTTTATAAAAAGTAGTATTGTCTCATTTGGAAAAGTAATTTTGATGTTTATTTTTTGTAATTTCAAATAATTCATTTTAATGTAAAAAAAAACTAAATTGGAATAGAATTTTTTTCATTGGATGAGTTATTTCAATTTTTATAAAAAGATCAATTTTTAAGGAATACAAAAAAATATTGAATTAAAATTGAAAACAACCATTTTGAATATTTTTTCTTGTTATGTTTAATTATATATGTATTACATTTTGAAGTTAAATTAGTTAAACTATACATCCAATGATTTAATTTAGATCATTTTATTCAATTTTATCATTGAATTATGATATAAATAATAGTAGATATTTAACAATTATCACCTTAAAAACTCATTTTCTTGTCATGTCTATAGGATTGATTTTAAATTTAATTTTCCTACATCTATTAATAGATATTATAAATATAAAATAATTTTTTTGAATTATCATAAAGTATATTATTTAATAAGGTTGAATTAAAATATTGACCAACATGGATAGTGAATGTAGTTAAAATCAATTACCATAGGTAACGTAAAAATGGGTTTACCTGGGGGTTAAACTAAAAATATAATGATATAAATGACCTATAAACAAGTATAAAAACATTTTTCATTAGATAATAAGAAAATTAAATATTTTTTGTTTTATTATTTTTTATTTGTTTCATTTTTTTCATTTGAAATATCTATGAGCACTTAATTCTGAAAATGAACAATGTTTGTCCTCTCTGATATTTACAAAAGGTCACACCCTCCCATCACTTCTTAAAACATTATAACACTATTCTTTGGACATTACATGTCATAATAAAATAAAAAATTCACCCTTCTCATTAAATTATGCATATCATTCACAAAAAAAATTTATTGAAATGATTTTGGTTAAAACTAGGGGTGGATACCTAAAGAAAAGGAAATATTCATCAACAAGTTGTATTGTTTAATTTTTTCCTCCATAAAATTAAATTACAGTTATACCAATATTATATGATAACCATAGTATATTATACATTCAATATTTCTTTTATGTTAATGGAATTAGCTAAAATATCACCACTACCATAAAAAAGGGTTACAAAATCATCATTCATGTGTATGGTGGACTAACCCCTCGCGAACATATGACATAATTTTTTTCCATTACCAACTCTAAATTATGGTTTTAATGATTGATTTATCATAAATAATATATATATATATATATCATATATTTATGATTTTTTATTATTCTGTAATTTTTATAAAACATAATGGTTAATACTCTCTATGTAGTGAGAACACGATAATGTCACTAATGTGTATGGAAGACTTCAAATACTCAATGCAATTTTATTCGTTAACTATTTGAAATGATGTTATTGAGGATGGTTTTGATGAAAATATTTGAAAAAAATTGAAAAAAATGGTTTTACAATTATAAAATATCGTTTAATTTTTATTCACTCAATTCTAAATGAAAATGAAAATAGTGTTAATGTGTACGTATGAACTACCATCTCCGTGAACAATATAATTCATATTCTATCAATAATTCACAATAATTACAATAAAATAATATAAAATGAATATATATTATTTTTATATCATGGATAAAATATTAGATATTATCTAACCCTATCCAATTTAAGAGGACCACGAAATAAAATTTTTATAAATATGTGAAAACCAATGTACTTATTTCCCAAAATGCGACTTTAACATGGAATTCATAACAAAATGGATAAGAAAGGCCATAACAAAATCATATATAGAATGATAAAAAATATGAATATGGTTCTCTATAAGATTTATCATAATCTTATATTTATTATTCTTGATTTTTTAGTTTGAAATATGAAATTCATGATATATAGTAAGGGATTTCGGTCTCACTTTTATTATTGGTTAGACAAATGACATATCCACCACATGAAGTTTTTGTGGAGTATATACATCCCATGAATGTATTTATTATTTTTATCCAAAAAATATTGATATTTACACATCCATTTTATTATATATCATTCATTGGTATTACTATTTTTTAATCACTGTGGTATGGAATTTTTTGTATATTTACCTTCATTGGGATGTATGTTATTTTAAAAACCTATATTCTCTTATCGAGTGTATATACTACCTATAAATAATTTTAAAGCTTAAATACTATTATTTTAATGAAATTATACATTTCATTTAATGTTATTAGTCCACGAGGAATATGATTCAAAGATAGAAGAGTTGTACGAGTCATATGCTACAATCTGATCATTTATTTGGAATGTTTGTGATTATTTTTAGGATGATAAAATAATGTGATCCATCTCAAAATAAAAACATTAATTTTTTTACCCAATGGTTGTTCATGTTATTTTAATGTAATAATATCATATTTCTATTCTTTTGAACTTAAAATAATTGAGAAAATGTTTGTAATAAAATTAAAATTTATATCTCTACATAATAGGTAACCTGTTTTCTTCCAAAACCATCTTTTAAGAAAAATTCAAAAAAATAATTTTAAAATATATAATTTGACAAAAAAAAAATTAAAGGAATTTGTATGCCATTTTTATTGAGAGTGTATTTTTTTCTTCTAATGAAAATATGAAAATAATTAAAAAAATAAAATGGTTTCATTATTAATTCTTCCAGAATATAAAATCACCCAATGAATTAAATCTTCCCAAACAAAATTAATTTCATATAGTAAAAAAAATGTTTTTATTAATATTTATAAAATTTAAATATTTTTAATAAATTATTTTAAAATGAAAACTATTTTTGAAAATTATTTGAGATTTATAATGTGTTTTTCAATGGGGAAATGATATCTTCCTTTAGAAGTGATTTACATGTTTTTTAATTCCTCATTTACAAATCCTCATGGTTATTAAATAAAATGTTTTCCAAAATTCTGATCAATTTAAAAAAATCATAATTTTAAAGTTTATTTTATATAAAAAAATATTTAAATGTTTGATCAATGGAATTGTTAAAATATGATATCATCTGTTGATGTAACATATACTTTACATGGATATGATATATGTTTAATAATATATTTATTTATATAATGGTATATATTAATGATTTCTTGATGTTTATGGAAACTATTTCTATAGAACCCCAACCCCATAAAGCGCGAATCTAATTTATAATACCATTAAACTAGCATGATTATAAAGAATCAAATCCATATTGACTATATAATTTACTATTATTGGTATAAAAAATTCATTCATGAGTCTTGAATTAGAAATCATTACACTAATTACAAAAAAAATTATTTTAAGTATAAAATTATTCCCTCCAGAATATCCTTTCATATATTTCATAGTATAGTTCTTCGAGTCCTGGAAAAAGAAATAAAATAAGGGTGATCTCAAATGCTCAATAATGGTACATTATAGAGAAAGAAATAATGAATCAATGTGAATAAAAAGAATGGAATGGTGAAAAACTAAAAACACGGTCCCTGAAATATAAAAATTGATAAGGAAATGTATAAAAAATAAGGAAAAGTAATAACTAGAATATCATTATTTTCAAATAGTTGGATAATGAAAAATCAATATAGTATGGTAATAAACTGAAACACATACCATTTAATATATATATTAAAAAAGTAAATATATACATTGATATGTTGATAAAAATTATTATGGATGAATAATAACTAAAACTAAATTAAGGATATTCGTAATTATTGGATGCCATGTCTAATCGCTACATTGAACTATTACCATCAATACTATTCATAAGGAGTTTTACCATACAAATAGAAACCCATCTAACTTTCACAACTGATTCATCTCATGAGACTGCTGATGCATTGAGGTCCTAACTATAACTAAGACCACCCATTTCATACATAACCATTGAAATCATCAAATTGAATAACTGAAATAAATAAAATCATTCTTGAGTAAAATAATATTAAACATTCCAAAGTGTCCGATACAAATTTGAAACTTCATAATTATACCCTTAATAAGGAATAACAATAAATTGAAATTATAATATCATTAGAATTAGGATATTCGTGATATAATAAGTCATGGTAAAAAAATATTTAAAAATGATATGTGAGTTAGGAAATAAACATATCCTTGAAAAATGATGTGGTTAATTTGGAGAAATTTAATGATCAATGATCATAGAAAATAGAATTTTTAAAGGATATTTAAATAAATCAAGGAAGTAAATTTAAATTATATCCGTGAAAAAATTTATCAAAAAATATATAGTGGAAGAATAAGGATACTATCAATAAAACATATCCAATATGGGGTAAAAATAATTGGATGTTGTCATTGATAGAATAAAAAAACATTTAAAAACAATCTTGTGGAAAATATAATTTTTATTTTGGAAAACATTTCGAAAATCATTTTCTATGAAAATCACTTCTAAAAAATCATTAAATAAAACCATTAATACATGTAGAAGATAATTTAATGAAATGATGATAGGTAAATATTTACATGTCATATGAGTTAAAAATAACATTCCTCTTACATTGTAAAAAGGATAAGAAATTCCCTCTATGGAAAGAACGAAATACATTCATTTGTAGAAATTGGTAAAACAAATAAAGGAAAAAAAATTTATTTAAAAAATTATTTTTAAGGGGTTAGAAATTATTTTAAAACCATTTAATAAAATGTTTTATTTAAAAGAATGAATTTTCTCCGACTAAATAGAGAAATGAAGTCATGTTTTCGTAAAAAAAAGTTTTAAAACTTTTTAAGTAACAAGTGGTGGAAAATATTACTATTACATTGAATAGGGATGAATATATATAAGAGAATAAAATTAATTATTTTATTATAAAATGCTCAAAAAAATTATCTCATGCAAATTAATGATTATGAAATCTCGTACCAAATGACATTGTAATGTAAACCCTTAAAAAGACCAAAATGTTTATGTGATAATCAGTCAATGAGTAGATTATGTGTATCAACTATAAATACACATATAACCATTTAAATAAATCAATATATAGTAAAATTCATTATTAACAAAATCATATAATATTAATGATAACATTGATGTAAAATAACTAATAAAATAAAATTGGGTGATGGAATTATCTTCCACTTGTTATCTTGTAACTCAAATACCATTAGAATAAAATATTAAAATTGAAACTAGAAATAACATGAATATAAATGAATAAAATTTATAATATATCTAAATGGGAATTAAATACACTATACAGAATAACTAAGTGTTGATCATGAAATTTCTCTCATAGATATAAAATGTTGGATGAAAATCATTAACCATACGTTTCCTTTTTCGGGGAACGTCCATTAAAATCATTTATAAGGATTTGAAAATTTTATTTAAATTATAAAATTATAATATGTATATTTGTAATATCATATATTAACATTATCTGATATCTTATAACCCATTTTGTTTTGTAATCTTTAATTATTTTCACTATTTTTGGTGTTAATTTCCTAGTTTCTTATTATGTTGTAATATGTTACATGTTGATCTTATTACATAGATCAAGGATTAAGAATCTCTAGAATGAAAAAAATGATGTAATTATCATATATATATATATTCATAATATATATATTTATACTAATATAAATTATTTGGATATGATGAATAATATGTATCATTAATGGAGACATTTGACCATATGCACGCCTGAACGGTACATTTATTTATTTTTCAAATAAAAAGATTTAAAATAAAATGATATATACATATATAATAAAAAATTATAAAAAAAAATTCATATATGAAACATATTTTTATTAAATCCACCCTTATAGATTCTGTGTATAGTGTGAGAATCACATCCCTTTGATGGAGTGGTAGTCCACACTTCCACAAAAGATGTTATGGTATTTAGAGAATATGGAAAGGATAAAGATATGTGTTATAAAATAATTAAATAAGTGTAAAAACAATTAAAATATAATATATAATATGTATTAATATATTTTCAATCATAATGTCTAACCATGAATGGTGGTAAAGGAAAAATTGAACGGCATTATTTCATGAGGTGATATTTTTCCGTACATATAAATGGTAAGTTCATTAACAATTATATGGAAGTGTGTGTAAGTGCTGGTAGAAACCATAGAATAAAACCACATCAGTCTATTGATGAAACTTGTCTTATTGTATAATTTTTTAATAAGAATATTTGAGGGCTGTAGAAGTGTGATAAAACTAAAGAGGTTGAGGAAGTTTGTTACCTCTCATTTTGGTAACTCTTTTTGGTTTTCCCCAAATGGAACCATTCTATATATTTATTAACAAGTTTATGATTTTAATTTGAGGGAAGTTATGTATATGATATATTTCGGTAGATATTGGTTGAGATACATTGGCCTGATAGGTGTGACAAAGTGGGAGCAGAGGAATCCTTTTTATAGTATAGGGGGAGTGTAAATCTTGTATATTTTTGGAAAGGAAATACAACCAAAAATTTTCAAATTCCATGTGGTTCCAATAATGGTAGAAAATGTATCTATGGTATAATAGGTTCTAAATTTTGAAAAATGAATTTTTGAAATGTTTCTAGGTAATTGGAGCCCTTATGTATAAGGTGTAGTCCCTTGTTGAGCTAACTTTTCCTTAATCGTTGTAATTAATTTCAATTACATTAACTATTAATTTTGTTAAAAAAACTATGTTAATCATATGAGCCATTATATATTATTCTATATCCAAATATGGAATCCATTTTTTAAATTCAAATTATATAAGTGGTATAAATTAATTTAATTAAATCCCACAAATGGGATGACAAAGGGGGTTTTAAATTGAAGATGTTAAAACGTTTTCTAGGTTTTTATATCCAATTTCAACATGAACATGATTATAATGAAATACATTGGATTAATAAAAAATAATTGATCTTATTAAACCTTAAACTCAATTTTTAATATTATTTACCTTTAAAAATAAATTACATGAAAAATAAATTTTGAATTAAAATGATGTATTTTTTACTGATGATCAAAAAAAGAAACTTCATAAGAAGATATAAAAAAATTGTCCTATATTAATTGTTATTTACATATTTCAGAGACTTTTTTAATGTTATTAGATAATATTTTAAAAGGTACAAAAAATTAGATTTACAATAATCTATCCAATTAATGGCTGAAAAACTAGCTTAATATAAATATAGGGTTTTATGTGTAATAATTGACTTGTTCTTATCTTGTGCATATCATATCTTTTAGATGAATATCAAAAATATTATATGGAATATATTAAATATTTATTTCATTATTATCTATCAATATTTTAAATTAATTTAATTTATTATGATAAAAAATATTTGTGAGCATATACATGGTTTTCTATAAAACCTTCCATTTATTTTAAATTGGTTACTATATTCATTTATAATTAATTTTTAACCAACGAATTAGATTTATATTTATTTAAAACATATATTTTTATAATATATTTAGTACTATTCATAATATCTAATTTAGCATATTGGTTAAATATTTTTATATTAAATAATAATATTTTAATTGAATATTATTGTTTTATAAAACCCTCGCGTACATGAAACCCAAGAAATTGATGGAACTCATTGTTTCATATGATGTACACTAACATAGTGTCACATTCATTGAATGATATGAAATTTATAAAATTTATTTAAAATAGTAAATATATTTTAATTTCTATGGATATTATAATTCCTTACATGCTTGGAACCTCATTTCATACACACAATTCCATATAATGTTCTTATATTATAATTTTGGGGTGTTTTGGTTTCCCTTCCTTGGGTTATACCATAATTAAATGATTATGAAACCTACTTCTTTATTTGGTTACTTAATAGAGAATTTTTTATAAAACATATCTGTTTTCTATTGGTAATGATGTGATGAAGTGTTTATGATACCCATATCATTTCATGGATTATGATATGATGAATCATTATGATATTTTAGAACACATAAACATAATTATAATTTTATGATGGGTGGGACCTATATCTCCCTTAACTAAATTGGATAAATATTTATATCTCATGAGATAGATAGGTCTGGAAGAGGGTGTGAACAAGATTTAGTAAGGGAATTTTTCCACTACAATGATCTTGGGAGTGAATCCTGACTAATATGATGGTTTGGGGAGTAAACTCATTCCAATACGAGGAATTGGATGAAACTGGGGGTAGTTATGTGTTCTTTCCAAGAGGTATAGCTTTCCAAATGTATGGTAAATGGGTGGTTATCCCTATATCTATGTCAGTACATGGGTGGTAAGACCAATACAAACATATTAAAAATTTCATGGTGGGTATCCTTGACATCAAATTTTATATGGATTTGTGTGTGCCAAAAAACATTAAAGTATTCTAATTTAATGTTATCATAGATCTTATTTTTTTATTTCTTTATGATTCACATCATATGAACTTACAATATTTATTCCATGACTTGGGTTTGTGATCTATGGTAGGTAGGGTATGAGCATCATATGTTATGTTCAGGATCACATACCCATATTCTTATTGTATGCATTCATATGAATAGATAATGATATCTCTTATGTTTACCCTTACACAGAATTTGATCTCACACTTTGGTATGATTATTTTCCTGAAGTTATAAAGATATTTATTTTGTTTCTTTTGTATATTATGTGTAGTAAATGTGAAAATATATATGGGAAATATTGAATATTTGTCACCAGATTACATGCTTATTTTCCATGTCTTCAAAGGAAATAAACAATTTTGGACATCAATATTATGTTTCCTTAATATAATACATGTTTATATAAAAAATAAATCATTCATGTATGAGATCTCTAGATCACTATTGTTTGTAACAATGTTACATTTTAGTTATCCACTAGAATCTATGATGTGAAAATATTAGTGAGAACCCTCGTGATATTTAAAATATTTGTCTAGTGGTGACTCTAATGATATGTATTAGGACGTGTCAATGTATATGAAAATGTTCAAGAACAATGGTAGAGTATTGGGAAAATAAATTCCAAGAAATTAAATCCTTATCTAAATACTAAAAGGGGATATGGAAATGGAACATATTTTCTTTGGGTTATTTACCCTAAAAACAAAAAAATTGAGCTATAATCAGATTAGAATTGGTGCATGACAACCAGCCTTACTCAAAAGTTAGTTTTTTCACTCCCAAGGGATATGACTAGGGATTCATAAAAAATTTAAAAACTTGCATGATGGACTTAAATATATGATAAAATTAAATTTCCTTGGATAACCCAATGGTGATATATATTGAAATAGTGAATCATAATTTATATACAAAATATGTTATTTTCCATGATTATGTTGTTCTTCACTTAGACTAGCGTTACTCACACTATGATTTCTTTTAGTCACCAGTGAGAACCAAAAGTAATTGGGATATCATTTAGTTTGGTAATAATTTATATTTCTATAATTTTAATGGGATTATTATCTATGTTATGGATATTATTATTATCAATATTTCGTTATCACAGAACATGATTGACAATATTCAACATAACCCATACTCAGACTCCCAAAGAAGAGAATGGGTGAGGTTCATGATGGTTTGGGTATTGTAGACCATGAAATAAATAAGATTCAATTTCTTATGTGTCCTTAATGAGAGAATATGCATCAGTGTTTATGTCATAGAGGAATGGGAATATGTTTTCCCTATGGAAAACTAGGACACAAAGAAGGTAACTACAATGGGAAAATGAAAATTTCAATTAACTAAATGAATGATAATAATGGAATTCCTAAGAAATTGTTGACTATTGAGTTCATAAAGTCTATAAAGCATTTAAATTATGAAAATAAATGTTATAAAGGGAATTGTTATAATGAAAAACCGATAGTTTGTGAGAGTGACAGTTATTTTTCTAATGATGAAGAGATAAAAAATGACCTATGAAAGGAAATACCTATTATATAATTAGATGATGATACCTAGTAAATGGTTTATGAAGGGAGTGGATGAGTTAAGTATTTTTGTATTGAAACTGAAATATTATTTTATATTAATCATGAAATATATAATCATATTTTAGTATGAGTTTTTCATTAACAGTTTCAAATAATACTTTCAGGTTTTCTTATGGTATGTAATGGAGATATAATAGAAAGGTGATTTTTTTATTATGGAAAGGTATCCCATAATATTTTTCTAATTTTGGTAAAATGGTGTTTAGATTATAAAAATATATTATTCATATATATGAAGTAAATTGGATATTATTTAGGTCATCATAAATGATAATGTTTTTGTTGACAATGTGGTTTGTGTAATTGTTGATGGATTTTACAAAATTAATGGATTTATGTAATATATTATATAATCTATGGTATTATTCAAGGAATGTGGAAAAATGATTTTTAATTGGGGTTTGCACATGAGCCTCAGCCCGGTTGGTGAGGTATTCTTAAGTACATACACAAGACCCAGGATCAAAACCAGGTAGATGCATATTACTGGGGGTACTATAGCAGCACTATAGCGGCATTGTAGTAGCACTATACACCATGCGGGTACTGTAGTAGAACTATACACTATACAGGTACTATAGCAGAATTTTACACTATGTGTGTACTGTAGCAGGCACTCTAGGTGTATTGTAGCAGGTACAATTAGGTACTGTAGCAGCTGGAACTATTAACCTTGGGCCACCGGTTTGGGCTTGGAGTCCTTAAGGCCTTCAGGCCACCCAATTAATTTGGTCAGTACGGCTTTCGGGCCACCTTTAAGGACTTCATGCCACCTCAAGGCCTTCGGGCCACATGGAGTAGCCCAAGACACACTGCAAAAAAAAGGAGCAGCCCTAGAAGAGGAATCTGAGCAAGTGCATTCACCATAGCAGAGCCAAATTGATCTGTTAGAATGAGATGCTATGGATAGGCCATTGGGACCATCCTATGCATTATTTGGAATCCTAGACAGATGGACATATAAAGGTGGAGATCTACTATCAGGATTCAGATGCTAGGGAGGGGCAGTTCCTTGTAGATAGTCTGGTCGAATTCTCTAAGACCTTTCGGTCATGTAATCTCCTATGCCCACAGGCCATGTAATATCTGAGCCTACGGGACATGAAAGGGTTCCCCATCATCCCTCAAAAGGGGGTTATCAAAAAAATCAATCAAAATAAAGGCCTTCAGTCCATTCTGACATAATTGGGGTTCTTTGGAAATTCTAGTTATTTCCATTATTCAAGAGAATACATGATGACATTATTCTCATGTTAGGTATGTTACATTCAATATATAAATTACGATATAACATGGAGTAATATAATTTGATTTTGGGAAATTTAGGGTCCCTCTTTATAATATTTCAATTTTTGATTGGTTATATGGCTAAATATATAAAAAATTGTTTAATTTAATATTTGGTTGAGGTTATACATATTGAGGTTTTACATCACAATCTGAAGATTTATTCTTATTGGATAACTTGTGATAACCATATTGTTATAATTTTAACTGAAGAGAGGGAACATATTATCATTTTATTTATGGATCTTATGATTTTCTACATCTTTATTCATCACAAATTAATGATTATTTCTTGGAGTAAGAGATGAAGTACGAAATTATCAAGTCACAACTAAGTGGTTAGATTGTTCTTATAAAATGGAATTAAATCAAGTAAGTATATATTCTCAGGAATATTATTCCACTTTTAGAAAATAATATTTAAATATAATTTGGTCATGTTATTATAGTTTTTTATGATATGAATGATTTTTTCATACCACCGTGTTTTTTGGTCATTAGGTTATTAACATTCTGTACATCACCCTCTATATTTTGATCAGTGATATTTGTCACTATTTATAATTGTTTATAATTTTATTAAATTTCCAAATATTCACTTCCCACCTATATTCTCATATGTGGAATCCTAATTATGAGTTACTTTGGGAAACAATTTTGTTTCCCACTTTCCCTTTTTAAAGGATGGTTTATTATTCTTTAGATCAATGTTATTTTATGAAGGAATTTTAAAATGATTAACCATTTATGAAAGATAGTAATTTAGTGGTCACAATTCATTTCAATGGGGGTATAATGTTACACCCCGGTATTTTGGGAAATATATTTTTTAAAATAAGTTTCATATTTCTGATATTTTTTATAACATAAATAACAATGTATTGTGTTCCTTACATGAAACTCTATTTTTTGATTTTGTTACTGTTGACACTCTGATCCACCAAAGTGTCTAAAAATTAAAAAGGTTTATACCTTAGAAATAAGAGGGAAAAATTCATGAACAAAATCAAGATTTATAAAGGCACTAGCATTGGGTCACCCTAGTCAGACCCAAATGTTGTTAGCATAAATCCTATATGCGCACCTCCGTCTTTCGTGCAACCTACTTGTTCCCCCATCTGTCATGCAACATACATGTCCGCCCAAACTCCTTTCACCCAAGGTCATATTTTTTCATATAAATAGACTCTTGGGGACTTCATTTGTATGGAAGAATGTCCCTAATGCCTAATTACTGCTCTGGTCCCCAAGTGCTTATCCCATGTCTGGTGAAACATTCATGGTATTTATTTAACTCTTAAATTAGAGGAATTGAGTGAGGATCATAGGAATTATATACTTTTATGATTTTAAATACATAACACCGGAACACCTAATTTTCACAACCTCTAAAAATAAAAAACACTTGTGTTCCACCTAATCCTTCAATTGGAACATTAGTGCCCCACTTTTGGGATAACCTGTGAATACACTTGAAAACATGAGCCAGGTATTGCCTACGTATTACCATACATGTTATTCGTCGCTTAAGTGAGCTTTAGGTTTCCCAAGACTACTCATTCTTCCATACTTGTGTTCCCTTCTCTCATTGGGCACACGTCATTGATTCACTTACCCTCTTCAGTATAAAATCCATCACGCCATCATTAAAGCCATTTATGGAATGGATTATTATTCCTTATATCCCTTGTTTTAATGGTATTCTCCTGAAACCTCAATGGAAACCCCCTGGAATATAAAGCCATTGGGATTGAAAAATCAGTATGCCTTCTATTTGGGTTTGTATATCCACTGTCAGTGGTTTCCAATATTTGTTTCACAATGGGGTTATGATTTATGTAGTGTCGGTGGGTTTTTATATCCAGAGTCACATAAAACATTATCTCTAGAACAATTTTGGGAAGTCATCTATTTTGAAAATAAGGGATTGGGTCATGGTCTCTCCCTTCTCAAAGAGACGAAACCTCGATTTTTTTGTTGGGAAGGTATGGTTCATGATTTATTTTTCATTCAATAAAATGAAAAATCTCCCTCCCCTATGAGGATCAATTTTGAGAAAGCCATCCTTGTGTAAGCCCCTAAACCATCATCCATTCTTCCATTCATTGAACCCTTATTTAATGTGAAGAGAACAGAGGGAGAGCTTATAGCCTCGCCCTACTCCACCCTAGACACTGTAGGTGGACCCTCTTTCACCATCAGAGGAGTAAAAGTGTATGTTTCATTGTTGAAACTTTCCCATCCTCTTGCTTCTCTCATTGAGAATGAATCACATGGGCATAGAGATTCATGTTGATTACAACAAGTGCACAAACAGTAATGGTGAATAAACTGTGAAAAATTTCATTAAAGCCATAATCGAGATACGTAGGAAGCCTTCTCAGGGCCCAAGCATACTTGATATCCTCTTTATGAATCCAACTATAATTCCCATAATCTAGGCATCCTATTTAGGAATAAGCCCCAAATTAAACCCTCAAAATATTCAAGGCATCATTTTCAAGATGTAATCTGAAACTCATTTCTCTCAAATAACTAAACTCTCCTATAAGACTCATCAAACTACGTGGGATTTGATTCCCATCCTAATGGGATACGTAGGAAGCCTCCTTCATGTTCAAACCCACCCCTTAAATCAACCATCTTCTCATTGGACCGTATTCCAAACATGGTCTAATCGTACTTGGAAAACCATATTCATTCCACTTGGGCTTCTTACATATAATTCCCACATTAAACATTGACTAAGAAACCTCTGTTTAGAATTCCTTACCATGTAACATTAAATTGTACGATTAGATCCTTATAACATGACCCTAAAAGGAATGATGTCTCCCATCAAGCATAACTGATCTACAAGGGTTCTGATTCCTTTCACTATCAACATAGGTATCCCATTTATGGCTATGATCCCAATATCAAAACAAAAATTCATCTCGCTCGATGATAGTAAATTCTAGAGTACCCCGATGAGTTTCTTAAAAACCTGTATCATCATAACAATTCTTAAAAGAATCATGAAATAGTATATGGGGGTATACTATTAATAGAAAACTTATAATACATATAGATATATCTATTAATGAAAAACCTTGAATACATATTGATGATTAAAAAATTTACTCATATTAATAAGTGGTTGTAAATTCCTAGGGAAACATATGTTATAATTGGTAAATTAATAAGGAATCGTGAAAATATCTTAAATTTATAAAGATTTTCACAGAGTATATAATAATTCCCCCCAAAAGGGTGTGATGAGTCCTTCCTCCCATTATCTCGACTAATTAACGATCCTTTGTATCATAATGTTAAAACATAATGAACGCCTTCCTTTAGAAAGCATGTTCCCTTTGGATAAAAAACTATTGGATATTTTCTGATCAATAAATAATCCAATGGAAATCTCTAGGAAGTAGTGATTCTTACAATTAGAACACATGTTTCGAGGAACTACGAAACAATAATGGTGATCCCAACATTAATCCTTATCCAAGTTAATTATGTTACCCATGTCACAGGGACCTATCAATAGATAAAGGAAGGCTAGAAAAATTAATCAATCATGAATGTATCCATCTAAACAGATGTCACTTTAATGGATTTTATTGTTATTGTTTTCATGTTTTTTCTCAGAACTCCCTTCAGTATAAAATATCTTTCTTCAAGATGAAATCTATAAACCTTTTTACCGCTAATAAAGCTAGATCCTCATCCACAAGAAGGACTCAATATCCCACCCATCATCTTCAATGATGGTTCTCCAACATTATTGTAAAGGAGTACCATAATAATGGTAGAATCCCAATATTAGAGGCTGCCCGATAGGCCCTCCATGTGAAAAACAATCCTCAATCATTAGTCCAACGACGAACAATTCTAATGAAGCAGACAGTTCCAACCACCATTTTCAACTTTTTATGTTCTTTATCCACATTAGGAAGAAACTAGAACCTTCTATACTACACGAAAGTAGATAAAGAGGTCACTTATGGCCCCAATTCAAGAATACGAGGATCGTTCTGAGGACTCCCACCAATAATCACCTAAAACAAAATTGTATGGTAGTAAACCCCCACATGATGGGGGTGTTGCATCTCGATGTTCGGCTTAGGTCCCTCAAACCCAAGCATACAAGACAAGATGCTGGGGAAAACATTCGGTGAATAGGGAACAGGTTCTTACCTCTACCCCCTCCGGAGAAGTCCATCAACCTAACTTGGTGGAGATCAACAAGCTTGCATATACACCTGTCCGTCCTAATTATTTGACCAGGAAACATTTTTTTGCAGAAACTCACCTATAAATAATGACAAAATCGGGTGGATTACTATGAAAAAGAACATAAACCTGCTTACAAGTTATTAGCAAGCCAGCAGGATTGTATGGCTACATTTAAAGAATCCATCAAATCCAATGCGTTAGAAACTGGTAAACAGGAACATACACATGATTACAATCCCTAATTCTTCATGAATTCTATTAGTCTAGAGATGAAGGAAGACCATAAACCATACATAACGTGAAATATCTAGCAGGCACATACACCTTCCAGCATTCATCAAACCTTCCAACAGTCTCATTTGGAAGCACCCCAAGAAGTCAGTCGGAAAACTCTGACGACAAATTAAGGTTAGACCCAACTCTCTACCCCTGTGGATGAGTACTATACATAACCATTGATAAGAAATGGAGGATAGGAGAAGGCACCTACAAATACTCCCAATACAGAATGGAAATATATCCATGTTCCGACCACTATAGTCAACAAACACAAAATATAAATGGTGAAATAGAAGACACAAATTCCATCCCATTTTCTAGAATCATGTGAGGATATTATAAAAACAAAATCAGTAGTACCAAGGGAACATACACATAAATATATCCCCACAAAAGTGATGACGCATCATAATGTCATCCCGGAGCAGATATACACCTCCATTCCAGTCCAAGAGGGTCATGGGGCATACTCTCCAATATCATACGCACAACAGAATCAGGGACATACACAAATTCTAATTGGGGGTAAGAGGTGAATTGTATTGAATGCACCAAGGTATGAACATACACCATCCCATATTAAGAAATTCTCCTAGAAAGTGTCTCTAATAATGAATAAGAGAACATCCAATAAAAAGTCTTGCAAAACATGGTTAGAAAATCAAGAGTCAAACTGCTATTTGGATCTTTTTAATGATGTAGTTCTTGATGACCTATGAAAATTATATATTTCAGCTCCAGATCTTACCCTCTCATTACTATATTATGGGTGTAGTAGTAATTATTATGATTATCCATATTAGAAACAACATCATAAAGGATTGATTAATGAAAATTCATTCAATCTAGAGAGCCTATCTCTGAATGAGAGCCATGGAAACCCTCAATGTGTCTTGAAGACCAAGGACCAATAGGATTTATCCCTTGCTGTAATCAAACATGTTGGTTCTCCCTATTATGATAAATCCCTCCTATCTTGTGACACTTTTAAACACACGGCTGGACATATCTAATGCTTTTTCATATATGGGTGAAACACTTTCTCAACTAGAAGACATCATAAGGGAATGGTCGTTAATAGAACTTCTTGTGGTACATTAAACTTCTATTATAGAGTGTCCACTTTGGTCAGACAAAGTATATGATCTTCTAGTAAAATATTTTAATGATATGATAAAGAAGAGAAAAAAATTGGTTAATGGAGAAATATCAGTCATGTTATGGCCTTTGGAAATTTCTCAATACAATATTCCAAAATTTATGGCAGAATATTTCATTCATGGTATCTACACTAACTCATCGAAGACTCTTCATAATTTAAAATCAAAATTATTACCATATTATGAATATCAACATCATTTAATGGTAATAAATGGATTGAAATGCCAAATTGACATGGAATAACTCTTTGTTTCCCAACATCCAATGGTTGAAAAGAAGTAGAGAACCCTTCTCTGTGCATGACCCAATGCTCTAAAAAGGCTACACCAATTAATTTATGATTACCCATTTGTTGTTATCATCAAAATATGGGATGCACATGGATCATTGCATTTCAATGCACATCAGAATCTGTAAATCCAACAAAAGTGGTCTCTTGCAATGTTTTTTCACACACCCAGTTACAATCATCAGATTTTGCATGTAATCAAATTCTCACTCAAAAACATGCCTCAAATATATCTCATCAGAGTCAGGCCTAATGAAACTATGTTTTTGATTTACTTTTTCATCAAGAATATGAGATTATTGAGCAGGCTTCCCTCTTAGTGGATGCCAGCCATTAAATAACACAAATGTCTGAAATAGCACAATGATCTTTTAAAACTGGTGATTTGAGTGGTTTTTATATAATGCATCCAGCTAATTTCAGAAACAAAATTCACAACATCATATGATCAGCTAAAAGAATCATAGCCATAGTAGTTCAAGAACCACCCCTTCTTGCAGGGTGGGGTTACATTTAATTTAACCATAAAATTAATTATACAATGTTATATGATTTGAAGAAGGAAAAAAATAACATCCCCAGCCTATAGGATTGGATGATTTTTCACATCTACAATCCCCTCCTCAATAGAATTCAGTTTTTTCTTGATTATGGATGAAGCCAAAAACATAGCGCAAAACTGAACTATCTGAGGATTCTCGTTGAGTTACTTTCTATCAAACAAATCCTGAGAATCCATCATGTAGGAGTGAATAGTGTCAAGGAAGATACCAAGGGATATTATCTTACATTGATTCTGACATAATTTCTATGCTCTAGTATATGTAGTTAACACCATTAGATAAGATTCTCCAAGTAATGAGTCCAGTTTATTGGGCACAAAATATGAAGTTCTTATCCATAATATGGTATATAATAAAGCAAATTAATAAGGTTTATGTACTCGAAATCAGAGGCTTCCCCAGATTCCAGGTATGCCTCCAAATAACCAAATCTCACCCCTCTAAAATGAATCTAACAAGTGGAACGGTAAAAGATATATTAAATCTTTATTTTCTACTAGATATGGTCAATATCTTTCACTTTAATATATACTTTCATAGCAATAATATGAGATCAAATAGTTTAAAATATTAAATACATATTTACTTTAAAGAAAACTTTATGCTAGACGTACTCTTCAGGCAGATCCTCAACTTGGATATCCTTTAGGAGATCCTTAGAAAAGTGGATTTGTTGTATCTTGAGATGTGGATAATGAATTACCTACATTGTGTACACAGACAAGGTAGGATCAAACACGTCCTAATAAGACTATTCCTGAGCGTTATCCAAGGAAAATACCAACACCATCACCGGTGTTTTTTCGAGTCATTGCACAATATAAAAATCTAATGGTTTTACCTGTATAGATCCTAGCTCATCCATATATTCCCCAAGTGCTTATAAACATAATTGAGGCATTAAAAACATGATTTGATGTCATGGAGGAATGATGTTCCCTAGTACATTTGGAAAAGGTATATTCCCCTGAGTGGGTGGACCAGATTCATTCAGAACCCAATTTTGTGAATACCCCATTTCCAATAATTAATGGTACGGTAGATCCATAATAACACATAGTGAAGTTTTTTTCTCATTGTGATCCCATTATGGGAACTCCTCAACAACAAGAAGAAAAAAATCTTAGGTGTTTTTTGTAGTCATTGCAAGGAACATCATTTGTATGGTTTAACAATATTCAATCTAGATCAATTAACTAATGGAAATATCTTTATAAGAAATTTCTTCTACAATTTATCTCAACATTACCAAAGACAACAGTTTTTGTCGTCAAAATTTTAATAAAATGTGAGAATTAAAGAGTTTCATATTTCATTGATCGATGGAAAAGATTAGTGTATACATTATGTTTGGAACCCTCTCAAGAAGAGTTGATGCCAATTTTTATGGAAAATCTACGTGATGAGTTACGCACACCACTGATCTCTGTAAAAAACATAGGAGGGTTTTGAGAACTTACATAAATTTCTCAATAGATAGAATATTCTATTATAGAAACTAAGGATAATACTTGTTTAATTCCATTAGCATGGGGAAGAAGAAAAAAGAAACAAGAGATTGCTAACATTACACATAATCAAGCACCTGTAACTACTTCCACTATAAAACATTCATCTTATCGAAGGGATCTTCCTCCACCATGTCATCAACAACTAACACCTCTTCACGATGATCAAAGAGATGAATGGAAGAAATTATTTGAGCAATTGAAGAGCAATATTTATTCCAACTAGATATAAAAAGTTCCCATTAACTTCATCTCAGCTATGGAATAAAATATGGTTCAGTTTCCAAGGCTAAAGAAAAAAAAAGAGATGAAGACCTTATGAATTAATTTCCCTTTCACAAGATTATAGGAATCCAATTCAGGAGTGTTTTATTCCAAATATCAACTGAAACAAATGGTAGAATCTGGAAAATTGAAAATGAAAAGTTCATCATATCAAGTATCATGTGTTACTACAACTGATTTACAGAAAGAAGGTTCATTGTAGGAAGTTAAAAGTAAAAATGTGTGGAAAAATGATGATTGGATGATCAGGAAATGGTCAACCAAAGTCATTCCATTTTAAAAAAATAGATGGGACAACTGATTGTGTCTTCTGCAACTTCTGCCATAGAAAAATCACATTCATCAAAAAGGTCAATCCTCAAAGAAACAAGGTGATCATAAAGACACAGAGTAGTCAGAAGAAGATGAGGCCATTTTATTTCCAATGATGTCCTTGACCCTGGAAGATTTCATGAAATCTTCTTCCAAATCATGGTCCCCACCCTACCAAATGGTAAAACTAGAAAAAACCTATCAGGCATAATATTCATTAGATAAAGAATAGATCTTGGGTTCCTTCAATGTAATCAACTTAACAGATTATTATGTTAACAATGATTCTGATTAAAATGATCCTGAGTTCCTTGTAACTAATTGGGGAACCATAGGGGGAGGCCATGAAAAAGGATACAGGGGAAGACGTGGGTGTTGTAGAATCGACTATTTTAACTCTACCCCTTCTCGAACCATGTATGTGGCTGAAAATTTTGTAAGATCCCTTCACCTTGCTCAATAAGAACAATGAGATTCTTAAAAAAAAGAGAGGTTCAGTCCTGCAAAGATTATTTTTGAGGACCAATTAGAAACCATACTATCTACCTCACAACATGTAAATAGTCATAGTCATTAAAACCTAAAAAATCCTAGAGTATTTCTAGAATCATCTATGACACAAGGAACATTAACATCAGAAGTATCAAATTCCTAGTAACCAGAAAAACTCTCTCACCATGCTGGAAGATGCAGTCCTTTAGACCAATATTCTGATGTCTTGAAACAACTGGCTCATGTATCGGCCAATATTTCAGTTTTGGTTGTCTTAGTTATGTAAAAAAATCTTCATGATGAACTTACTGAGGAATTGTTAAGCCATTAAGAGTTTGAAACTGAAGTTGCCACTGCTGATGTTTACCGTATAGAGAATGTTCCTGTAGAATCTCATGAAGTCATATTTTTTACGGATGAAGATGAATATGATGTTTTAGATGGAAATATTAAAACCTTGTATCTATATAGAATGGTTAATGACAATGAAATCTAATGATTCTTCTTGGATAATGGCACTGGATTTGACCTCATTCCCATTCATACACTTTGTCGATTGGGAATTACTGAAATTGACATATCTCTTTCTACTGTAATGTTTCAAGGATATGAAAATAATGAGTAACGAACTCTAAGTCATATTACACTCAGAACTCAGTTAGGTGATCTTTTATCTAATTCATATTTCACGGTTTTTTGTCAGGACATAGCCTTCAAAATGCTCCTCGGAAGTCATTTCCTATAAAAACATGAATCTATACCTTCGTCAAACCACCAATCTCTTAAGTACTATTTCAATATTAAAATCAGGAAAGTTTATGGTGACATGGATTTATTTCAAATGTGTGAATCTCAATGCATTGAGGAAAAGTTTTATCACACAAAGGGAACGAGGTCCCTGACAAAGGAGATAACATGAGTTAATGCCCTTATTGGACATGGAAAGATCCCAGCAAACCAATTCATAAATATGAGTATAGATTATGTGTTACATGTTAATAAAATTGAAAACGTAAACCCAAATCCATGAACTCACTTAGAAACAACGATAATTTCAATCCTGATAATCATGCCAGACAGAATGGGTGAAATTGATGATTCACAATGTCGTGATGGAAGATTACATGGTAATGTATTCATTTCATCCACTAAACTACAACAAGTCTTTACATATTCAATCAGAATAGAATAACTTGTATCAATTCTATAGGAATACAAAGATGTTGATTCCCAATCCATCATCTCCTCTTTATTACCCCAGAAAGACCCTTCATCATCCAAAGGGTCAGAAATGGTGGCCTCTTCTTCAAGATGTTAAAATAATGACTCCTCTCCTAAATCTGGAAGTTTTGTTTCATCATATACGATGAAAGAGTAAATAGAATAAATTAAACATAATGGAGAAGATAAGGAATACCTCAAGTATTTTCCTCCATCATTTCAGGAAATTGTCTCTACTATGTGGATGGGATTAGAGAAATAAATCTGGTTACAGAAGGAGAACAACGCCCCACTCTAATTAGTGTAACCTTGAAAGTTGAATAGAACGAGGTGTATACATCATTTTTAATTAAAAAAAAGATAAATTAACTTGGAAATCATAAATAAATCTTGATCTTAATCACAATGTGTCCATTCATCATTCGGGTTTTCCAGAAGAACATCAGGGATTCAAGCAGCCACCAAGAAGAACACACCCAACTCATGCCTCTAAAATTGAATCTGATGTTTATAATCTTATAATGGATAATTTTTTCATGGAGTCTCAATATCCCAAATGGATCAGAAACATTTTCCCAGTGGAACATAAGAATGAAAAAATAAGATATTTCATTGATTTCATAGATCATAATCGGCATTGTCTAAAAGATAACTTTCTAGTTCTGATCATAAAGTTTTTAAATGATTCAAAAGCAAGATATGCAGCTCTTTTTTTCATGGATGGATACTTTGGGTATAATAAAATTAGTATGGACCCAGAGGATAGAGAATATAAAGCCATCAAATCCCCTCAAGGTTTGTTTTACTATCGGTAAATTCACTTTGTATTAAATAATGAAGGTACAACATATCAACGTTTTGTGGACCATATATTCAGACACATCATAGAGAAATTGGATGAATGAAATGAGGATGATTTTGTGGTCAAATTAAGAAAATATTATATTCACTTGAATGATCTAGAGACCATATTCAATAAACTTTTACAATACAATTTGAAGATGAACCCCTAGAAATGAGCTTTTGGGGTAACCTTGGGACTATTCCTTGGATTTGTTGAATGCCATTATGTTATAAAATTTTATCTGGAGAAAAGAAAATCTATCCTTGGAATGTCACCACCTCAAAATATGATAGAATTAAGAGGACTCTAGAGACACTTGTCCTATATTCGGTGCTTTATCTCCAATTTGGCAGGAAATGGTTTTCTCTTCACTAGATTAATGAAAAAGGGAGCCACCTATCAATGGACTGAATACTTCCCCGAAGCATTTGAAATCCTCATGAAATATACCTCAAGTCCACACATATTAAGGACTCCTATTAATGAAAAATGAATTATTCTCTATGTGAATACTTTTGAGAGATCACTGACATCCTTCCTTTCCCAAAATAATGTTGCGGGGAATGAAGACAACCATTAATATCTCATTCTAACTAGGCTTGATGCGGAAAATCTATATTCAATTATTGAAAAATTCTTCCATGAATTATTAATTATAGTTTAGAAATTGAATCCCTACATGCATCATCAAGAGATCTAATTTTTATCTCACAATAACCCTCTCAAATTTATCCTCATTTGTTCTGTGAGTAAAAATTATCTGGCACTGTGGGAAGTTATTTTGCGATAGTTTGATATGTAGTTTGTTCCATAGAATGAAATAAATGGCCATGATCATTCCTATTTCCTGGCGAAAAATATATCCATGGAAGATACATCATTGAATACTGAACTTCATTATGAAGATGTCTTCTCTTTTCAAGATAATTCCCATGAAAAAGAAATATTCTTTGATGGTTCCTCTATAAGTCTAACATGAAAGATAATGGAACACCCTAAACTCAAAAAAGTTGGTTTAGGAATTGTACTTATCTCCCCATAAAAATCAGAATTACCTTATTCATTATTTTTATCAGAAGGTGATACCAACAATGAAGACGAATATAAATGGGGAATATTCTCTAAGAAAATAAGAGTTAATCACCCTATTTTATTATGTCCTAGGGTTATGGGATGAATTTCCCTCATAGATGAAATTTCATTATTTTCCATGATCACAAAATGCCTAAGATGATGTAATTTCTAATGTATCTACAACCTTGTAATATCTAAATCAAGGTGACACAGTCATCAACATTGTTCATCGTCATTTGGTATTAAATTTTTCTCAAACCATAATGAAGGAAATTAATAAAATTATTCTTATTTCAGAGTTGTATGGTCATACCATGGGATGGATAACAACCATCATAGAATATATTCAAAATTGAGTATATCCACCAGATATGGATGAAATAGAACATATCCGACAACATGCATCCAATTTTACTATTTATGGCAGTCCAGATCACAAAAAGTTCTTATAGAACTAAGGCTTTGATGGAATATTCTTTAGATGTATTGATGGAGAAGAAACTACAGCTCTCCAGAAAGCAGTACATTTTGCATCCTGTGGTGATCACCAGTTTGGGCATAGGCATTATGATCAAATATGAAGGCTGGGATACTTTACAACTTCAATGATACATGACAGAACATATTTCACTAAGAAATTTCATCCCTACCAAATGCTTTCCAACTTTATTCATCAACCCCCAGAGTTTCTACATACAACTAAATACTCAAGCCCATTATCCACATCGGGAATGGATATATTAGGACCTTATCCACTATCTAAGTTTATGATGTTTAAGTGTATTTTTACTTCTACTATATTCTATTCTAAATGGGATGAGAAAACTCCACTCAAATAATTCGGATCCAAAATTCATTTTTAGTTTTTTTTAAATGAACATCATCACTAGATTTGGTGTCCATCATTTTATATTAATGAACATTAGCACCAATTTCTATTCTGTTGAGGAAGAAAAGCTACATCATGAGCATAATATCAAATCAAATCATTCATCTCCCTATCATGCGGCGGCCAATGGACAGATAGATGCTTTCAATATGACCTTATCAATTATACTCTGGAAGATAGTGTATTAAGATATGAAATCTTGACCTGAAAATCTTTTTCACGCTTTATGGGCTTATCGGACTATAATTTATACTTCTACCTAGTAAACTATTTATTCATTGGTATACAGAACAAAAAAAGTTTTGAAAATTGAAATGTAATTTCCTCCAGAAAGAGTTACAATAGTTTATTTTTTTTCTACATATGAAATGTCTTAAAATGGTTTAATGAGTTGGAATGTAGAGACGAGAACATATATCATACTTTGCATCATTTAGAAGTCTATCAAAACAGAATAGTGCAAGCCTTAAACAAAAAATTTCTCCTCTGTTTATCTCTTCCTAGAGAATTGGTACTGGTCCTCAGGACTCTAATGATTCGAGGAAAGAAACCTCTAATTCTTTATTCAAATTGGTAATGACTTATTCTATAAATTAGGAATACTCAAATTGAGCTTATTCGTTAACCTCAATGGATGGAGAGATTATTACTACTCCACCCAATGTGAGATACTTGATGAAATAATTTTTGTAGTTACACCCCATGTCGTTAATGTAAGACATAAAACTTCATAATACAAATTCTTAGTTGCAAGATGTTAAACTGCATAACAACTGTAAACGTCCATGCTGCATGAATTAAAAATGTGTATCTTCTTGGACCTCGTCGCACAACGTTAAACAACATGACACTATCATTCCTCATTACACAACATTAAATTGTATGGTTAACATATTATCTAATTAATGTTAAGAGTTTGTATATACAATCATCATTGATATCATTGCTATTTCTTTGTGGAACAAGAGTCATTTTCATCCATATTTCTAAATCATATCTTCATAGGGGCCTCATTTCAATAACTACGTGTGGCATGATTCTCATCTATTTGATATATGTAGAGATGCTTGGATCTCCAATATATGGCCCAGCTACAACAACAAATTTTTTATTTCCCTTTTTATTCACCTCTATATAAACTATATCTATACAAAGTACTCTTTTAAGATACATGATATGATTTTCATACAATCTTTTGACATAAATTTAATCATTCCTCTAGAATGTGTTAAATCCACCCCCATCTACCATGTAAAACTCAGTAGGTGTGGGAAATTAATGTTTACACTACTACATACAACTTGATTCTCATCTATATGAGATACGTAGAGATGTCTAGATCTCTAATATTTGGCCAAGGCATGATAAAAAGCTCATTTATTCTTTATATATAAATCAAACCTACTCCGGGAATGTTTAAATAACTACGCATGGCATGATTTTTTCTCCTGGAAAGAAACATAGTGTCACTTGGGTTTTATCCCTTGTCAAGTTACAATATTTCATTCCTTTCACATTAGTTCCTCTTTATCCTTACTGCATGACATTAAACTGCATGGAAATATAACACCCATATTCATCACATGTATAACATTTGTGTTATAGAAGAAACACTTACTACTCTGTGTTTCTCACATTGAGAATAGATCCCGTGGGCTTGTGAATTGAGTAAAAGGATTCATTATATAAATATGTTTTCTCTATTTTTTATGGGGATATCAATTTTCTCACTGCATGAATCAAAACTACATAGTATAATGTCCTCGCTACATGACTTTAAAATGCACATCACATTGTATTTTCAAAGGGAAACAATGAAAGTATCCATTTTATATACGAGTCAGATCTATGTAGAGGATGTCAAAATCATGGACAATATTGATTTAAATATTTCTTATGTGTGTTGACCATAACCCCCTTCTATATTTCAGACGATTAATATTTAATATTTCCCTATCTTCATTATCTTACTTACGATTATTTATGACAGAGTTTCTAATACCTGAGAACTCTTTTGCCTTATTATACAGTGATTGACCTTAGTCGGCCTTGCATAACATGCCTACATAATGGGTCTATCTGTCATTAGATGCCAATATTTAGCTATATAGCATATTCCCCAGTAGGACCTGCATAATAACGCCCCCATAACGGGTTTTTCAAATGATGGTAATATTGTTCATGGTTAAAGTGCCCTTTTCCCCTCCAGAATTGGATGACAATATACTAGAATGCGTATTTAAAAACAACCATTCATGTATATTTTTCACATTATATTTATCTCGATATGAATGTATTCAAAATCATGGTTTACAAATTTCCCTCTCCATGTGTTCATTGTAATATGATATAACCTTGTAATCACATAGCCACATATCATATACTATTTCTATTTCTGGTCCTAGTTGTATGACCTAAAACTATAGATACCATATATTCTACATTTGGGTCAGACATACGTAGAGGACATATTCTACTAATTCTTTAAAAATATTGATTAGAAATACCCTCTCCATATTCCGGTACAAATCTCCATAGATCAAACTCTGTGGTTTGGAATATATGAGTCCCCATAAACATCCTTCGTATTTTAGTAACAGAATGTTAAATTATTAAGAGCTATTTTTCATGACTATTTAGTGTGTTCCAATATGTGGTATTGCATAAATGATTCCTACATAACTTACCTTTCAATAAAAAGATTCCACTATTTGGAAATGCAACATTTTCCCTAGTTGGATTTGCATAATATGACTCTCATAACCAGTTTTTCAAAAAATGGTAGCTTCATTCTTGGAAAAATACTTCCTCTAATGCTTTTAGCCTTTTTCCCATATCATTCCTCAGTAATAGAAATTCCCAATTAAAATTTTACAAATTTCCCTTCCATATATGAATATGGTACTATGTTTCCAAACAAATTATAATTAAATTTGGAGATTCTCATACCATTGTTCAGAGCTAAAGACCATAAATTGATGCTACATAATTTCTGTACTACATGACTTAATGCCTCACAATATAATGTAATCAATCAATGACTTAAAACTGCTTATTATATTATTACAAATTCTCTTTTTTTGAAAACCTTTAACTATTTCTCAAACATAAAATTTGTATGGAAATGGTTTTACTATTCATGATATATGTCAGCATAAAACAACCCTCTCATTATTAAAATTCCATTCCTTTTCAAAACAACCCCCTATGGCCTTGTGTCACCCAAATATTATTTTCCCTTGTATATCAACAGTAAAACATTTAATTCCAAAGATCTCTATTTATTGACAATGAAATACATGCAATTAGTTGGACTAGCATAATTTTCTTACATAATGGGACTTCATGTCAAAATATGCCACTATTTGGCTATACAACATATTCCCTAGTTTACCTTTAAAAGCATAATTCATGTAATGTATTTGTCAAATAATGGTAACTTCATTCTTGGAATATACATATGTTGATACAAGATTTATATTTTGTTTACATAAAAATCATGGCTCAAGATTCAACTTTGAAATATTTAAATTATATTAAAGATATTCTCAGTCCCTGAGTATTTTTGGGAATTTAAATTAAAAATTTATTGTCCAATATATTTTACCTTAAAAATTATCCCTTTATACTTTAATATGTATTACTCTAATCTATTAACAACAAGATACATAGTACTCACGAGATTGGGAACCCGCAAATGACAGTCTAAACAAAAGTCGAGTACCAGCTCACTAAATGTACATTTTTTATGATTTAGGTAATATTGGGAAATAAAAATTAAAAGGATACAATTTTTTAGGGTTGTCCATGTAACCCTATAAAAAATCAAACTATTCTTACAAAGACCAATAGTTTTGGTAAAATAAAAGTAGCTAGTGAGGATGGAAACATAGATGATTAAATATAAAATTCTTTTAATTTATGAAAAAACATTTCATAGAGGATCATCCAAAAAATGGAGTCTCTGTCTTATCAAAAATATCCAAAGGATTTCTACATAACTCTTTAATTGGTTTAATGCCTCTTGATCCCCATAAACGGCTTGTTGAAGCTCATCTCTTGGACCATATCTACTCTCCTTATCATGATGAAGTGCTTCTATAGCATCTGCATTGGATTTTTCACCATCCTTGTAAAATTATCCTGATAAACTATGATGGTGATCAAGCTCCCCTATTATTATATATAATTCCTATTTAAGGCACAACTACTGAACGTTATTTTCTTTAATTTTCTATTTCAGACCCTTCAACATTGTAGTGTGGTTAGCCTTATCCCGGGACAACATTGTATTGAATTCATCAGTGTTTATCAACAGTTCAGATTTTATCAAGTCTTGCCAATGATTTCTCTCTTATTCCATACTTAGAATAATATCTTTCACCGTATTATGAATTTCTCATTTCTCAAAACCGCAAAATCCAAGGGTGATAAATAGAGATGAAATTCGTGGATTTCATGATGGATGTTCCTCAAGGTTCACCTCAGATATTATCTTATATATATTATTATATACTTTGCGGCGTGCAAGACAAAGTACTTTTTTAGTTCAGGGTCTGATTCAGAATCACTATCATATGGAGGGATGCATTTTGGGATTAATACCCTTAAAGAAGGTCCATGTCTTTCTCCATCCTGAACAAATGCTACATCACCTTCGAGTACAATTTGTGCTGATGTAGAGTATTCACCTCCGGACTTAGATATTGATGTTGATATCCCTATATGGTAAATACAAAACATTTGTTGTGGTTAGCATCAAAGAATACAAAAAGTGAGTACAATCACAATATTTTAATCTCTTACCTAATAGTAGGTCTGCAACTTGAGAAGACTCCTCCCCAATAATCATAGTCCCAACTTTTCGGTTTGATGTTTCTAGGTGGGGTGTGTTATCTTTAATTGGATCAGGATCTTCATAATAATTATTAGGAATATTTTATGTCTCAAGATTCACCTGAGCATGTATCTCTGCAATGATTGGATTGTCATTAATACCACTACTTCCTTCAAGTATCATTGTGGCAGAAGATTCATTATATGGAACTATATATTTCAACCAACCAGGGATATAAATTTTATCATTAGAAAATTAATAGGGAGAATAATGAAAACTATCATCTAGTTGATTCTATTCAAGGAACCTTAAATTAATCTAAAGCATTTGGTATATTAACAGGTTATAAAAATTCATCTATATACTTTGGAAGGTTTTTAATCTCATCCCATGATATACCAGATAATAGGTTAGTCTCAACTATGGGGGAAGTCAATGTGTTTTCTATACAATGTTACTCCAAAAAATTTTGACACCAAGTAGTTTTCTTTCTAATAGTTCTGGGATCCTCGTTAGTTGTTGTTTGATGTTTCGGTGCATGTGATAAACCTAAATTACTACAATATGGATGTAAATTGTTATTACATTTGATGTCCTATAATGAATTGTTGATATACTAGAAGCCTCCTCTCCTCTTATAGCTGGAATGAGAGTGGTGATGGGTACATATATTGGTTATTTTGGCCTCAATGCCTCTTCAGGAACCACTCGATTAATAAGATTTTGTGCTTGATTAGCAGCACAATCCATGGTTCCTTGAATCTTAGAAGTAGTTTCTTTTAAATAATAAAATGAATAATCCCCTACAATTCCAATAAGTTTAAATTATTTTTATGAATAAAGGCTAAAATTTATGATTATTAGAAAGATAGTCCACTAATAATAATGTGGTTAACCATTGATCTATTTCATCAGTACTTTTTATTCTTCTCCTTCTTAGGAGTGATTGAATCATCATCTCCAAAGACAGGTATTAGATATTGCAATACCCTCTCTCTTTTATCCTTCACGTCCTGTTGGGCTGGAGATATTTCTCCCGATTCACTGGGTGATCTGGTAGCTCCATGAGCATTGCCTCCAAGGCCATACCATGGTGATGGAACATCAGATGTTCTTCAATTAACCAGCTATAAGATAAGCAGATACTTCCTAGAGTAACAATACATTGACTAAAATTCAAATTGATATCTATAAGATATTGTGAGAAAAGGAAACTTACATCTTCAAGATCCACAAATTTGCACCATTATTTATCTAACGAAGGACTAATCACTTCAGTGGTACCACGATCTATCATTTACTTCACCAGGTTCATTGTGGGAATTGATTCATCGGTTTCATATATGTGAATTTATATCTTTTGAATGTTTGTCCCCACATAATTGGGATTGTCCTTAAAAATAATGTCAGAAGAAGCCCGTAAATCCCCAACTCCTTGAATATGCATCCTTTTCCACAGATCCTTACACATGGTTTTAGAATCACAATATATACATTACCTTATTTGAATAGACTCTAGTCGTGTATAGTTATAGTGAATGATAGAGGGTTGTGAAGAGGATCCTGGAGCCTTGGATTTGATTTTCCTCCCAACCCCCACAGTCACGATTGGGGGATTATAAAATAGAACTCGTCACTCTTGATAATGATGGTGACTATATCACCTTGATACAACATCAGTAGGGATCGATGGGGTGGCTCTCTTAACTCTGGTAGTTGGGTTATACCTGGAACGAGGTCTATTAGGTGAATTTGAAGCATCTTCACATCCTCCCTAGGACTCTCATGAGTTGAACCCTAACGATGAAGAGTTACCTTCCAAAATAAGGGGTTCTATTCTGCTACATCTCTTCACCCCCACTGGAGTGGAAACATGATTTAATACACCTTTAGGGTAAAATTTGACCTAGTTTTTGGCATACTAGATAGAAAATATGTATACTGCATCATTGGTAGATAAATAAAATAATTTACTAGTCTTCAGAATAGATGGAAACAGTCATAGTTGTCAAGAAACCATCATATGTTTCTCTAATCTGACATGCATAGGAGGGGATACAATATTTTGTTAAATTCATTTGAATTGACATGCAATTATATAAGAATCATAGGACTCTCATATGATTTCACCATAAATCCTAGTTTTCATTACACCATCTCTTCAAGCTAATATATTTTCCCTTAACTATAAACTGGTCGTCCCATCATCAATAAAAATCCTCATAGGTGGGTTCCCATAAGGAAAGATATGAAACTCCTTTTTCATGCCCAATCTGGCCTTGATGTCGTATGTTTTTATAGATAAGGGTGAAATACCATAAAAATCATGAATAGATGGTTGAAAATGACTTCAAAAAAAAATGCACCCACTTTGTAAACATATTTTCTAATGTGAGTAGTGATCCATCCACACATTACTCAGAATGGTCCCACTATTATAAAAGGATACTTCCCTCAGTAAATGTGCAGCAAGCTCCTATGAATCTTGAACAAAACAGGAGTGGCCAACCCTATGATCCTTTTCTTAACTAGGATGGATGCAATAACAATGGTTCCTAGCCTCATGCCTCTTTTTGAGTCTTTGAATGCTATCAAATACATGTTGAGTGACATGGCCAAGAAACCTACCAGACGTGTCTTTGTAGAAATATCTGGGTTGACATCATATCCCTATTTATCACATTATTCTTACTCCAATATTGTCCAAATGGTGTCAGGGTTATCACTCTTATCTTCCCTTGGATAGATAGTTGGATGGGTGTATGTGTGACCTTTTTTACTTATTCTTTATCAAAAATATTTCAATTGATTCCTCTTGAAGAATATCCCTCCTGAAGAGAGACATCATGGTGGTTGTGTTTATAAGTTTGTTAAATATTTTTAACAACTCACAAACCAAACCTGGTGTCTTCTCTGAGTAATTCCATGTCCCCATGAGAGGAATAAACTCATTATATATGTCTCTAAGGATTGTAGCTCCGAAAATCATGTAAACATCCCACAAGATGATGCATACCTCTCCATGTGTTAAATGGAATATGTTATTCTCTAGACTCTATCGGCTTAATAATTCCACCATGAATCTTTTTTCCCGTATACATAAGTTTTCCAAACCCAGATGGCCTTGTAAATCCCAACTCCTTTCAAGTCAATTGTAAATTATACATAGGTCTATTGAACCTAGTATGCCAACATTTGTTCGGGTTTTACACCTCATCTCTCGTGGAAATCCCAACTTTTCTTCCAAACCTTGTACTAAATTGTCTAGGAATCCCTAAAGATGGATGAATAACAACGTGATTATAGATCAGGTGTGTGTGCTATCGAATATTGAGAACACAGGATGTGATGCATGATATGAGCTTTCTCTCTTTTACCAGGAATAGAAAATGAGCCCCCAACAGAAACATGGGTAGATTTGAAGTTTGTATAATCTTGAATCCAATAATGTGATATGTAGTTCTTTGGGTCTGGAATATTAACATCCTTCAAATGGACAAATATATACAAAGGTAGATAGGTGCCTCAGGGAAAACTGAAATCATACTTTTTTAAATATTATTGTATATTTGGATGTTCGGTGTCACAAATGTCAAGGTAGTCATAACCAAAGACAATCATCATGTCATAAATTCTCCTACTGGAGAGATCATTAACAGTTCCAATTCATTTGGGAGACATTGATCATGAAAAAGGATAGAAAATCATATTTAATGTATGTTCATTTTTGATATTGGAACGAATAATTGAAAAAATCAGCAAAGGAATTATGGCGTGCAAGTATAAAAATTGGCATGCAAGTGAAAAATGGTATGCACGTTTCATGCCCACGTTATAGAGTGCAACTAAATCATACAGAAGAAGTGTGGCGAAGCAGAAGAGTCTGAGTGAAAAGAAGACTTGTGTGCCAATATTTGAACTTATAGAAGTCGCAAGACTTCCTGTAGAAGTGAAGACAATATATATAAGCTATGGAAGTCACACTGTGCACCATAATCATATGTGCTTCCACCTTGTGTGAGCAGTTCTTCTATGCACATTAAACTTAAGTGCATTATTACTCTCTTCTTTCTCCTTCATTACTTTACCTCACAATATGATCCCCTTTTAATTCTATATCCAATTCTGAGTGGGGGATTTTTTGGAAACTATGTTCTTTCAAAGAGTCTAAAAATGAAAAATGGAAATACATTATAAAGAAGTGGGGAAAATACATGATGAAAATCATGATTTTAAAGGACACAAGCTCTGGGTCAACCTTTGTAGACAAGAAGGGTGTTGGCACCCAACTTACTTGCGTGCCCCCATCTATCATGAAACCTACTGGTGAACCCCCATCTGTCATGAAGCCTACTTGCGGTCCCAATATCCTTTTTTCCAAGGTCCTATTTTTACCTATAAATAGACCCTTGGGTCCTTCATTTTTATAGACGAATTTCCCTGAACCCTAATTGTTGCTCTAGTCACCTTAGTGCTTCTCTTAAGTCCTATGAATCATTCATGGTAGATCTTTAACATCTAAAGCAGATTAATTGAGGGAGGATCATACAAATTTATTCCTTTTAGTGTTTTATATCCATAACACATACGCGAATAAGCACCCAACCTCCCAAAATCAGAAACACTTGTGCACCACCTAATATTTTTATTAGAACTTGAGTGCCCCACTACTAGGATCACTTGTGAATACTCAGAAATTCTTGATCCTTGTCTAACCAACGTGTTACCATAAAGGGTTTTCATTACATAAGTGATCATTATGTCTCCCAAGCAAACATACATCCCAATAAATGTATGTCCTTATCTACATGGGCACCCCTATTTGATTCACAAAATCTGTTAAGTCTAAAATCCATCAAGCCCTCTTCAAATCAATTCATAGAAAGTCTTATTATTCATCAGATCCCTTGTTTGAAAGGGATTTATTTGATACCACCACCAAAACATACTGACTTATCATTCCTTTGGGGAAGACAAATTATCGTGTCTCTTATTTGGGTTAGTATATCCGCAGTCTGAGGATTCCAACATTTGTTTCACAATAGGGTTCGGATTCATGGAGTGTCTATGGGTTTTTATATCCACAGTCACATGAAATTGTCTCCCAGGAATAGTTCTGGGAAGTTCTTGCTTCTAAGAAAAGGGGATTGGGTCTTGATCTCTCCCTTCTCAAAGAGTTGAGTCCTAAAATTTTTGGTATGGAATGTAAGGTTCTCACATGTTTTTTCATTCATGTGAATGAAAAATATCCATCCCCTACAAGGATCAATTTCAGGGTAGCCACCCTGGTGTATTCCCCTAAACATTAATCCCTTATTCCTTTCATTGGACCCTTGTACAATGTGAATATAATAGAGGGACCTCTCATCACCATACCCTCGTCCAACAAAGATATCATAGGTGCACCCTCTTCCAAAAGCGGAGGAGGAATATTTTACGTGCCACTATTGAATCTTTTAAATCCTCTATGTCTCACACTGAGCATGACTCACTTGGTCATAGAGATTCATGATGATTACAACATGTGTACAAAAACTAATAGCAAATGAAGTATAAGAACTCTAATTCCCACCATAATTGGGATTTGTAGAAATCCTTATCTTGTCAGGGGCTCACTGGATATCATCTTCTAGAATACAACCATAATTCTCTTAATCTGGGCATCCTCCTTAGAAAGAAGCCCCCAATAAATCCCCCAAAAATGTTAATGAATATTTTTGAAGAATTATGAAAAAACACATTTCTCTCAAATAAATATACTCTCCTATGAAATTCAACAAACTATGTGGTCTTTGATTCCCATAAAAATGGGATACGTAGAAATCCTCTTTATGGTTCAAACCCAAAACCTCAAATCAACCATGTTTTCCTTGGTTCATATTCCCAACAGGGTCTAATCATACTTGTAAAACAATATTGTTTGCACTTGGGATTATTTGGTATAAGTCCCACGTTAACCATTGACTAGAAACCCTATGCTTAGATGTCCTTACAACAAGACCCGAACCTATATGGTTAGGTCCTTATTACATGACCTTAAAAGGTGTGATGTTTCCCATCAAGAAGCACCAAACTATGATGGTTATGATTATTTTAAAAAGGAGATGTTGGTATCCCATTTTATATGTACGATACCAATATCTAAACAAACCTTCATCTCCTGAGATGACAGTAAATTCCAGAGTGCCCTGCTGAGTGGCCTAAAACCAATATCAACATAACAACGATTACAAGAATCGCAAAATTTTATATGAGAGGATACCATTGATGGTGAAACATGAATACATACAGATATCTACATTAATGAATACCCATTAATACATACTGATGATTATAAATTTTACACTAGTTAATAAGTGATTGTAAATTCCAAGGGAAACTTGTGTAATACATGGTGAATTAATAAGGATTTATGAAAATATCTTACATTAATAAAGAGTGACCCGAAGTAGATAATAATTCCCCCCAAAATGGGGTGCTAAGTCTGACCTCCCATCCTCTTGACCAACACACGTTACTAATATCATAAATATCAAACTTGACGAATGTCTGCCTTTGAAAAATTGGCCCCCTATGGATAAATAACTATTGCAGGTTTGCAGTTCCATAAATAAATCTAACTGAAGCCACATGGAAGAAGGGATTCATAAAACTAGAATGCATGTTTCACGTAACTACAAAACAATAACATACATTTAAGGATTTTACCTAATGTCACACATAGCAATAATTTTTTCTTAGGCTAAACATAATACCAAATTTATCTTGTGTTACGAGAAACACCATGTTCAAAAATAACATGACATACTTTTAAAATAGTATTATTTAATATGATAGTTATAATTTCTCTATTAAAATGGAGGTTATTAATAGGATTAACTAAATAATAAAAATATATTGTTTAAACATGTATATATAATGAATTTTTTTGTGGCCAATTTATTAGAAATATAAATAAAATCATTTTTCAAATAATGGAAATCATTTTATGGAAAACAATTGTCTAAGCATAAAAGTGTTTTACCAAAATAAATTAAATGGATCTATTTTCTTGATTTATTTTAATTAATTATATATTTTTAAATTCAAAAATGTATATAAAATTCATCTTTTGTATTTTCAATATATTATTATATTAAAAAAATTACTTTTAAAACATTATTTTTTTAAATGTAGTTTTGTCGCATTTAGAGAAATTATTTTAAAACAAGTTCAGACCAATTTAAAATAAGTTTTATGAGAAAATTAATTTATTTCATTAAATTGGAATAAAAAATTAATTTAGGGTCAATGTTTGGGATATTTCAGAAATTATTTTGTATTAATAGTTAAAAGTAATAAATTTTAATTAAAACATTATACTGTTTAATTTATCAATAAAGTGAAATTATATGATAAATTTATTATATAGATAAATAGTTAAATTAAAAATCCATTATCATATTCTATCTCATTAGAATAAATTTCATAATTAAATTTTATATTCAAAAATTGTAGAAACTAGAACATTTTCCCTTTAAAGCCTTCTTTCTCATGGTGTCCGCGAGATTACTTTAAATTTATATTTTAATAATGATTTGAATTAAATTTTTAAAAATAAAATTCATATCATAAGTCATAAAAATTTATGTTATTTTATATGATCAAAATATTCTTTGACTAGAATAAATAGTTAATACCATAAAAATTAATTATTGTGAATAAGGTTAAATGGGTTTACTATAATTTTAAACTAAAAGGATAAGGGAAAATAACCTTTACACTTTTATAAAAACTATTTTCTAGACATAAATAGACAATTAAACATATATGTTTCTATAAATTTCTATTTTTTATCTTTTATACTTATTAAAAATGTGGGATCACTCAATTTGTTTCAAAAATATGACGTGTGTGATGTCCCCCAGGTATAAAATGCCACCCCATCTCCTCTCATTGAGACACCTTAAAAACCATTTTCTTAATACAATACCTACTCAAATAACTTCCCAAACCCCTTCCTATCATTCTAAAATCCTTATTTTCTATATAAATCTATCATATAATGTATTTTGGTGAAATCCTAAGGAGGATACCTGAAGAAGAGGTTACATTCATCAACGAGTGTTTTTATTTTATTTCTTACTATAGACCATTTAATTCATATTATACAATACGTATATAATAACGAAATTAAATTATATTTACTTAGATTATGATACATTATTTTCATGAGCTACAAACATCTCCACTTCCATTAAATGGGTTAAAAATCATCGTTTATTTGTACAGTGGGCTACCGACTCATACACTCATGTCATTCATTTTTTAATTACCCTATATCAAGAATGGTTTTAATGATATATTTATAGTTTACATAAGATATATATTAAATAATTATTATTTTATTCTTATTATGGAATCATTTTATTACATATAACTTTATACTCTCCATTTTTTTGGAATTTTATAACATCAATCTTCTGTACTATGAACTACCAGCTCACGATGTAATGTGATTCATTTATGGTTCATAAGAAATGTATTTAAAATGACTTTATGGAAATTATTTGATATATGATCTAAAAAATATTTTGGAATTATAATATTCCATTTACTTTATTTTCATTTAATTGGATAATAAAATGTAAATAATTTTCATTTGTACATACGGAAGACCGTCTATATGAAGAGTGTATTGCATATTATTTCCCTAAATTGAATGAATTACTCCAAATAAAAGTCACATAAATATATATGATATTTATATCATGGTTAAATTTATAAAAATGTTTGAACTGAGATCAATTTTAGAGGATTGATAAGTAAAAGTTAAAACATACATGAAAAACAGAAGAGTTATTGCCCGAAACATGACTCAACATTGAATAGTTAACAAAAGGGTAAAAAAAGGACATAAGAAAATAATTTATGGTATGATATATAAATATATTTTATTTTAATATATTGTTATGGAAATATATTTATTATACATTATATTTGAATGTGAATGAAAATTTTCAACTCTTACGGTAAAGGATCATCATCTCACTTTTATTTTATGTGGGACAAATGCTAGAGCCTCCACATGTTTCATTTATGTGGTCTATACACTTCCGATGAAATTATTTTATTATTATAATCTGGTGAAATAATGAAATATTCATATGAATTATAATATCTCTCTTTCAAGGGTTCAATGGTGTGAATGTTATCAATATGGTAATATATTCTTGTCTGAATTTTCATTATTTATGACACAAGTTATGTAATACACCTATCATGTTTTATTAGGTGTATATAATACCCATATGATATTTTATATCATGAATAATTTTTTTTATATTTGATGTTTCTTTTAATTCTATTATTTTATGGCTGTGACAATTCAATTTAACCAATGTGGTAAGAGTCTTATGATTCAATATCATCGTTTATCGAGACTATTTATGATTCTCATTCTGATGATAAATTATTGTGATCCAACTCTCACAAATATCATTTATATTTTTATCATATTTCTATTAATGATACATTCAATTATTATTAAACATTTTCCGTTTATTTTTACATAAAATAAAAAATATTTCCTTCTAAATCCATCATTACATCTCTCTTCTGTTGGAAATTTTATTTCTTCAAAAAATGATGTTTTATTAAAAAATCCAAAAAATTTTCATTATTTTTAAAATATATTTTTAAAATAATCTTTTAAAAAGAATATTTTATTTCAATTTAAAAAAATTACCATTTGCATTTAATTTAAAATATGAAAATAATATTTATTTAATCATTCTTGAACTAAATAGTATTTATTGCCTTCATGAGTGCTCAATAATTTCAAGAATCCCATAAAATTTTCCAAACCACATTATAGTTTATGTTTTAAACTTAATATTAGATAAATTTAAATATTTTAATTAAATGTTTTAAAAATGAAATGAATTTTGATATTTTTTTATGTTTTAAAAATATTTTTCCTATATAAAATCATATTTTCACAAAAAATAATTTGATTTTTTTTAATGATTCTATTATAAATATTCATGTTTATTTTCATAGAAAATGAATTTATAAATGTTTTAAATGTAATGGGTTTTAAAATAATAATGTAATAATTAATCACGAAAAGTTATAAATTTTCAATCGAAATAATTTTCAAACTAATATTCCATTCCATGATGATATCTATGTCGTAATTGGTATATAATTCAATGATATCATTTTTATTTATTCTATGAATGGTTTGTGATTATAATAACAACATTTTTATGAAACATGTTTCTCTTATGTTATTTTTACCATCAGGAAAATGTCATGAAATTGACTTATTTTACTAGGGTAAGTGATGATGAAATGATTATGAAACCTATTTATTTTCCATATGTTATTATATGATAAAAATGTTCGTGATAGACATTTTATTTCATGTTTTATGATCTTATTAATGTTTTTATCTTTTATAACACATAAATATAGTCCTCATAATGTTTTGGGTGGTTTATATATCTTACTCTAATGAATTGGGTAAGGGTTTATATCTCATGAGATAGACTGAATTTGAATGGTGGTGAACTCGGTTATATAATAGACATTATCTACAATGATGGCCTTAGGAGTGAATCATGACTAATATTATGGTTTTGGGAGTTAACCCATTTATGCATAATTAATGGGATTCCACTATGGATGGTGGAGTGTCCCACCGTTGCATTGTATCCACCAAAAAAGAGAGTACACTAGTGGTTTGTCCAAGAAAAATGTATCTATATGGTTGGATAACCCCTGACAAATATTTTATGAATTTACCCGTGGGTATCCTGACTTTATATTTTTTATTCCCATGTATATACCAAAATTATATGCCTCATGCCAATTTTCTGTTCTCATTGATAATGTCCTTTAATTTCTATATGAGTCATGTTTCTTGAACTGCCAATCCATATGACATAACTCAAGTTTATGATATATGACAGGTAGGGTTTTAACATTATAAGTCATATTAGTGATCACATACCCTTATTCTTATCTTATGATTTCATATGATCAAATAACTATATCTCTTATGTTTACCCTTACTAAGAATATGAGCTCATCATTTCATATTTATCCATTCTCAGGGATATAAATAATGGTTTTATATAGTTTATCTATATAAATGTTAATAATTGGAAATATATTTGTTGCAAAATTGAATATATTTGACCATTTTAAGGATGGTGATCTGTGTTTTCAAATGATTTAAATCATTATTGTCCATTGGAATGTTTTTTGTAATGTGATGAATATTCATATAAGAAGTTTTCATATCCATGTTTGATATGTCTGGGTCATTATAAATCATAATATCAAAATATATAAGCATCACATATAATCACTTTGTGGTATAAAATATCGAACATTGTATCTTAAGATCATGGAAATATGGTAATGTTGATGTAACATATAACATGACATAAGTGGATGCCATGGAGAATGTAGAAGAGAACACTAAATGGTGTATAGAGTTAAATATTGGATTTTTATATCTCAAAAATCTAGTAAATAAAATTTAATTATAAAAAATGTTACATAAATATTTTGAGCACTATCTGGGAAAACCATTATAATAATTACATGATTATTTGTGGCACAATATAAAATCATTTATACAGTAATGATATAGGGAATTTGGGAAATGTAATTATTTAATGTATTAACACATAAATAGACATTATAGTAATATAGTTATATATGTAAGATACATATATAAAGAATGGGGAAGCTGCTAAAACATCATAGAGAGAGACTGATAGAAAGTGAGTGAAAGAGAGGATTTTTATAACCCATAGAAAAATGGTGGTTTAAAGAGACCTCTTACCTTAAATTCCATAACAATTCTAAACATGAAAATGACCCCATTTATAATAAAATTAGACTAATTATTTATTTATTTATTTACATTTTTTACCTATATTATATTTATTATAAATTTATTTTTTATGTTTAAAATCATTTCAATGAGATAAAATGATTAATTAAGTTGTACTAAGATAGTTCGTTTCACAGTTCCTGGTCGAATAACTGGTTGATAATAATTATTTTTTTCTTTAAATTGTAATATAACTCATAACATGTAATTAAATAGTATTAATTATATTCTATAAATTTAAATGGTTCTATGTATAATTATTTGTTCTGACATAGCGATGATTCTTTTAATAAAGAAGTTAACATTATTCTATTAGTTCATTTAGGTGGATTTTCCAACCATTGGGAACTAAAATAATTTTTTATGTAAATGATCCTTGAAAATTGAAATAATTAAATAAGCTATGTTATAGTTATTATAATTATATTTAAGTATAATATAATTTAAATGACCATCAATGCAGGTGGTGTAGAAAAATAAAGGGCATTGTCACTGGAGTTGTTGAACCCACCATATTGTAAACAATGTTTTCATTTAATAATATAAACAAGGGTGTTTATAAAATGGATATTCTATTAAAATGATAAAATAAATTAGTTTAATGATATTTGAGACATTATGTCATGTTGGATGAGGGATGTGAGTAGATGATAGAATAAGAAATGAATTAAAAAGTAGTAAATTTAGAATATTACGTCATAAATTCCATTATCTTTAAATATTTTTTAATGAACCTTTAAAATGTATTTTCTTGAGACAAAAACACTAGGATCTGGGTGAAATTATTTTCATTGGAATTGAGAAAATTTTGGAATGGTTTAAAGCTTCAATTTTTTAAGGATAAGGGGTTTATTTATAATAGTGGTGAAATGGTGTTTTTTGAATGTTTAATTAATTAAATTGATATTTTGTCTCTTGAATACCAATATTATAGATTATTGTGACTATTTAAAATAACTAGACAATATGAGTTTAATATAATGGGTTATTACATCATCCATGACTCAAAAAATCATGTTTTATTTTATAATGATTTATACAGTATTTTATCGTATACCACTATTTTCAAAACATTAACTATTTTATAAAAACACTAAAATATCACCCTATCCATTATTTGACAACTAGATTAAAAAAAATCAATCATTAAATCAAAATTTTAAATCATATATATTCAATTTTAAAAAATATGCATTAATTTAGAAAATATCAATTTCAAAAATTATGACCAATTATAAGATCCTTTGAAAAATTAAATATGGTCTTATAATGTTTTGTTATCATTATAATAATTGATAATATTAATATACAACTAAAGTTTATGAAAATATTGATCATTTTAAATAACTAACTCATTATAAAAGTTTAATTAAAAAATTTATGTTTTATATAAATATAACTAGTTGATTTATCAATTTTAAAACATTTATTTACTTATACTATGGTATAAATATATAATATTTTCATTTTATAATATAACAAACTATTATTTTAACCATCATTAGGTTGAAATATTACTATAATGGTCAGATTACACTTCTAATAGTTAGATTACTATTCTAATGGACAGATTGGTAAAGATCACATGAGATCCATACTTTCACCAAATAAAAAACACATTAATAATTCATAATTCAATTATATTTTTTAAAGGTTTTATATAAATTAAATTTCACTATGATATTTAATTACTAATAATCTAACTCATTTTTTATGTCGTTCATGACTGTAGTTATTATGGTGCATCAAAGAGATCCAAATTTCCATATTTTAGTTATCATATTCAATATTTCTTAACCCATTTTTATATTATCAATTATAATTTCAATTTTAACCACTATATTTTATTTTAAATTTATTTTAAAAAAATATTTTTGGTTTAATAATGTGGTATATTTGAATTATACTACATTATAAAATATGAAATTAATATATAAAGGGAAATTTATTTAATAAATTTTTGTTCATTGTAGACCATTCATGGGAGTCTCATACAATATGAATCAATGTCTTTTCCAAGGTTCTAAAACCCTCAATGATAACAAAAAAATTATATGACAGTTTTTTCCCACAAGAATCAAAATCAAGAAGTATGATGGTCATCAAATAGAGTCACCATACACATGACACTCATTGCACTACCAACAGAATATTGAATAAGTATTCATACAAACAATGGATTATATAGTTTTTGATTCCACATAACATATATGGTATGATCATGAATATAAATAATGTCATTATCCTTGTATATTTATTATCATAGTTTGAGAAGATTAATGGAAAACCCTTTCTTATTTGGAAATTGTTTTATCAAATCCTTTCATTTTATTCAGAATAAAAAAATTTCTATATAAAACTACTATTAAACAATCATCAATAAAATTAAGGTATAGAGGTTAAATTAATATTAATATAACCCAATGTAATGGGATTTATGTTTCCACAAACCTAGACCCAAACATATATATAATATTACAAATCATGACATTATTTATATGGGAGGACATAGACCTTTAGGTTCTAAAGTAAGTAGGATTCACTCTTGATACACTATCAAAGAGACGTGATCCTAAAAAATATTAGTCAAATCATACCCTAGATGAAAAAAAATTAACTGAAGAAATCATTATTCCTAATATTATATTATTAACCATCCACACATCCACATAACTAATTTCATCCAAAGACAATCAACAACTTACTCAATACGAAACACTAATTAAAATTTAATAACACTTTAAAATCATTTATAATATAAACAACCTACCATAGAATGGAATCCTAATTTCAAATCATCAATTGAAATCATAAAAGACAAATATTCCATTTAAAAAATTTTGTTCGTAAAACATATATTCATGGAAATCCCATTGAAATATAACCCTCCTTGAAATAATTTTGGCATCAACACTCTCTTTGAACAATATGGTGAGACAAAATTTATGAAAAACTCATTTCAATGGTAAATCATATGGATACACCATTTAATACCAGATAGGCCAATAAAAATACCAAAATATACTAGAAATCCCAAAAATAAGTCATAATAAAAATTAGTTTTCAAATTAATCTAAATATAAATCATCAGTTAAAGGAATTATAGGTGAATTTAAAATTATGTAGTGACACAAACCTTGTATATGTGTTAAACTATGATTTATCATAAAATATCATAAAAACTATATTTAGTATTCCTCAAACATTTAATCAAAAAATATATTTCATTATAAGATCATTATTAACCCTATGTACAGAACACATGGTTACCAAAGTATCCAAAACCCCATGTTGAAAATAGTAAAAAAAATTTGTGTGGAGGAGAAGATAAATATCATATTTATCATGCCTTTCCTTGGAATAATCAAATAGGATAGATTAAAATTCACCATAAATATAAGAAATAACTATCAATCGACCAATGGGGGGACGTATCTTGAGAATTTGGAGAAGTATATGAGGCAATTGGATTATAATTGATAAATTATAAAATATATACATTCACTTACAGGTGAATATAAAATATAACATGATTTATACCACATAAAATTCAAACATTTCACTAGCTTTGTAGGTAACACCTTCCCTTGGATTCAAGTTACACTTTTTCCTTAATATAGCCTTGTGGAGTGAAAAAATATATAGTTACCATGATAAATATCATTGTAATACCTAAAAACCTCACATGTGACTAGATGAATTTTTAGAACTAATTTTTCACTAATAATGTTCTCTAGTATGCTATCAAATGATTAAATCATAGGACCCTCATCTCCTCGAAAACCCAAAAAAAATGAAAATGAAAACTTTATATAACTACATAATATTAACACAAAATGTTTCACACTTTCCAATACATTAACCCATAAATGAAAATAAAATTATTCAACAACACCCATAAGTACCTACCTTTTAATATTTATACAAAATAGAGAATCATAAGTATTACACATACACACCCACATGTAATTCAATATATACAACTACATTCTATGTAGAAACAAGGAAATGACATCCAACCCTAATCATGATGGATCTTATTTTACAATTTTTTCTCTCTAATTCATGATTTGTCCTAAGAAACCCTAATATTATAATACATTCATCACAAATAATGTTTTTATATTGTAAAATATTAAACATAAAAATAATATGAAATTTTGCGAATATAATAATATAAAATTAACTCTCTATATTAAATTAATCATCAAAAAAATAGATGAGTGTTGAGGAGCTCAATACACAATGGATTGAATTTAATAACTAATAAATTCATGTAGGGGTTGAAGGAGAGTGAGGGGGAAGTGATAATTTTCCCTAAATTGATGTTATGAATCTACTATATAAAAACACCACATTATTTCTCAAGAAGTAATTTTGATGGAAATATTTTGATGCCAGATTTTGAGGAATGTATTATTATATAGACCCTCTAGGTCCTAGATAAAATTTACCAAGGAAAAGGGTTAAAACACATTGACATATTTTTTCACAGTTTGACTCTAGTAATCACATTGTGATGTTTCATCCTTCAAGGGATTCCTAGAGTGACAATGGACCATTATGTTGTGGCAACCCACCTTAAAATTTTCCTCTATGGAAAAAATAATTCAATGGACACCCAAAATATTATTACCTCACCTACCACAAAACACTTCATTCTGTGGTGTCTTGAATTTAGGTTTTCGTCCCTTTCTTACTTACCTCCATGCAATGAAACCCATGTGATATATCGTGATGACTTGTATACAATAGAATAATAACTACAAACCACTTATGAGTCTGAATATCATAATAGAAAGACAAAAATAACACCTTCAAAACCCCAAATTCATTTTTAATCTTAAAAATGATAAAAAAGATTAACACATAACACCTTTTGAAAATAGTGGATACTTTTACCTCTTGATTATATTAACCTACCAGGACAAAAAGGTGGATTTTTAATAAGTAGTCTGTCATATTCACTTTTTTATACAGTTGATATGTAGGTATCATATGCGACCAATATATTTCATGGATGTTTTAAATAACACTAGTGGTTAACCTAGTAAAAAAATATCATGTGTTATGGTCTTTCTTTATTTATTTCATGAATGTAGATATTTTGTTCTGGATAATTACATGATTATCCATATATATCATAAAATAATATAGATGTTTTAATATTGTGATTGAAATTGATATTAATAAATAATTCAATAAAAATGACACATAAATTAACCCCCACTAATATTGAATTAAAAATACATATGTAGAACCATAGAAATGTTTTATCATTATTTATATGCGTGGTAATACAAACCCAAATATGAACTTGTTATAATGAATGGATGAGTATGAATATATTAATGTATAATTCAAGGATCACTTTTATATTATAAATATAATGTAAATTACATTTTATTAAAGGGTAAAAATTGATTGAGGTTGAAGTGTATGGACAATGTATAAAAATGGTTTAGGTAAAGAAAAAAAATTACATTAAAGAATTGAATATATGAATAAATACTCTCTTTGAAATCAAGAACTCTTTCATATGGTCAGAAGCTACCAAATGTCATAGTGGATTTTTAGGTAATATTTTTTTTGGGATTTAGGATGAACAAAAAGGAATATTATGTCTTCATGTTCATAATGGAGTGGTTATTTTATGAGTTATTATCAATTGATTGTTTTAATAATCATCTCTTCCAGAATAAAGAATACAATTTTTCCTATAAAATTAATCAACAATTTAAAAGGTAATAAGATACGTCGATAATTTCCTCACTCTCAAATTTATTGAAATGTTATTATGAAATTTTATGATGTTACTTATTATGGTAACCCATATTCACAATCAAACATTATTTTGTGAGAATCATAGAATTTCACCCTTCCCCTTTGTTACGTCACGTTACCCTTAATAATGGTACCTTAGAAAACCATAGTATCTTGTGTTTTTTCAAAATAACGAAACTAAGGATTATATAAAATTAAAATGTAATTAAAAAAATTTAATCCAGTCTACTAAATTCTATTTCTGAAATAGTAAAAATTATTGTTATCATAAATTAGTATGGTGTATAAATGAATTTTAATAAATAATATTTTTAACATATTACCTGAAAATATTTCGAATTATTACTAGTTAAGAATTATTATATAAATATTAATTAATTATTCTATATAAATAAATAATTAATTTAATTTAAATAATTCATTAACTATTTAAATGGAAATAGATTAAGATAAAAAACACAGAACATAAAAATGTATTTTTTGGAAGATATCATGTTTTATATTAAGTGATTTTGTTAATATTTCCACATTATATATAAATTCATGTATTTTTATTATTAAATTAACTTAAATAAATTTATAAATTCATATAATTAACATAACACATTAAAAAATGGTCCCTGGATGCTGGGAAAGTCTGGGCGGAGGGGGAGGCAACCAAGTGGAAGGGGTGCTCAAACATCTCTTCAGAGTATGAACACTCACTCGCGTGTGTTCTGATGACTTATTTATGAGCTTGCATTGCTATTTTTACTCCTCTCTCTTTAATCCTTGAATTACATTCTATTTTAATTATAGGGGCCTTTGGGCCTCGTCCTTCTTAAAAAAATAACTCTTTAAATGTAAAAAAATTGAAAATTTTATAAAAATGCACCTAATAATAACAACATATAAATTTAAAATATTATTCATGTAATAAAAATTTATATGATGATATATTCCTAAATTATAATTATATAATCCATTAAGACCTATAATAAATCCGTAATGTAGATAATCATAATGGTGTTAGTGGTCGTATGTGATTTAGAAGTGATGTATATCATAGTGGTTTCGGTGAGCATGAACTTATCCCTCAGTTGATTTGAAACAAGCAATAATTTTTAATCTTTTTCGAGGGATTTCTATAAAATTCTTTGTGGTTATATCTCATTATATATATTATATAAATTACCCTAATATAGAAGTATTATACTACATGATTCTAAAATGGATCCCTTTTTACATAAAATTCACACTGTGATTAAATCTATTTGTAAGCACTACATCAAAAACTATATTCTTATGGTCTGATGTCTTTATTACAATAATAAACAGAATCTATTATTTCAAAAATCATATCATTTATCTCATTAAACACTCTTATGTCTATTTATTTTATAATACCAAAGGAATTTTTTTTAAAACAACTATATATTCGGAACATCAATTTATGCATGACAGTCATATAACAGTTTTCTCCCCTTTTCCATTAATATATATTACACATTATACATTGTTAAAAACACTCATATTAATTTACCATTTTATTCTCAAGACATTTATCACATTTATAATTTATTTTATTCTTAAAATGTTCATCATCAAAAAACTGATTATCATTGGTGATAGTGATATTGGGAATTTTAAACATATTGTATTAACATTTAATTGGGTTTTATTCCATAAAAAATATTCATTATTATGATTCATTTATGTGGAATGTAATTTCTGATATTTTTTATTGAAATTATCAAACATTAGGGAATAAGGAATTGATCATTTTAGTTTAGTTTCATAGTTATCACTAGTTATACAAAAATATTTAATTTCAAACAAAAAATATGGGGTGATACATTCACTATGTCTTCAAAAAATTTCGCACCCAAAATTTCATTACTCCAATGAAAATAGCTGAGGGTACTTATTTATAATTAAATATTGAGGTTACATCACCACTTAATAGAATATAATATTTATATACAAAAAATAACTAGGTTACTTCTCTTATAAGAGCCAAAAGATACCAATATATAAATTTTCATGAGGAAACATCCCAATCACTAATTTTGTGCATTAATATATATTCAAAATTCTTCTCCATTTCGTGGTAGTGTGTATATAGGTGTATTTAATAACCTATTAGAATCCTTATTTATCTCTTTACATTCATTTATCTAGATAAATATTAACACCTTCTAGGTCAATTCGTTCATAGAATATGACTATCAAGATGAATTTCAAATGATAGATTGATAATAGCCATCCATTCCAACACATGGTGGATCTCCATTATATATTATGATCTTATACAATACTTTATCACCTTTGGCTATGATGAATCAAAATATATTTTGTCTATTGAATTACCCAATAAATATATTTTTTGATACCAAAATTCACACTTTAAAACCATAGTTTACATTTTTTCATTTTGATTGATCTATTAAAAAATATATAAGTATTCAATATATTTTACTATTATATAGGAATATATGATAATATCATCAATAAAAACAATCATAAATTTTCTTAGGTCAACTACAATGATTATATTCTCCGTATTCATAATGTTCTATAAGGAATTCATTATCTTATATGAATAACTATCGATTTATAGTTTCTATATCTTTTAAACAAAACTGTCTTGGGAATATTTCCCCTCTATAAAATCATATTATGATATTCATATCAATGATCCACCTTCATTAAGTACAAGTACCATCTACATTAATCATTGAACTCATCAATACTATTGTCTGTGACGATGTTTTTTTATCACGTTCTCATTAAGATAATGATAATCAATGAAAATATTTATGAAACCAACACCAATGCACCATATGATGAAACTCTTTTGAAAATAAATTCATTTTCAAAATTCATAATAGTTTTCAAATGTTATTACTAAAATAGGGTGAGTCCAATTATATAAGGGATCTTTTTTATATTTATAACACTAGATATGGGTTCAATTGAACAAAAATATCATGTTACTATGGAATACATGAAATACATTAATATAAACATCCTCATATTATTTTTCAATTAAAATTAATTTAATATTGAGTTTATCCCAAACCATTTGTTCTAAATATCATTCACTATTGTGAATCATGTCCCATATTATTTAATTAATTATTAAATGTAATTCATGATCATCATTGATTTAATAAGTTTTCGTGTCATTTTTTAAGATACGAAATGTTATTTCTTTATCAATGTAATTTATATAATCTTAAGGTTGAGAGATCAGATCCTTTCACAATTTCATATTGAATAATTATATTTATGTGATATTTGTTCTTACAAGCCATAGAAAAAGATGAGTTGAAAAATTTAGATGAAATTATCATGTCAAAAAGTGTTTTTATTAATAACTTAGTATCATAATAATGATGTGGTAAATGAATAATCTTATAAAACGTATAAGATGTACTGTCATATAATGACCTATAATCAAATAAAATGATCGGAGTTTATTTGGGAAATTATGTTACCATTTACAACGTAATTATCATTATCTACTAATATTGCACTAATTTCTGGGTATATATATCAATTACATTGTTTTGTAATGTATTGATATCTATTAACCTAATTGGACTATGTTTTTGTGAATTTATTTTAATTTTAACCACAATAATTTCATTATTATAATTAAGGTGTGGGTATCCTATTACGATTAACATTTTCTCATTTTTTATCAATTTTCTTATTAATATCTCTATGGATTTCATGTTCTTGATTTAATCCACATAAGCATATGATTAATTTTCATGATCATTTGAGGAAATTCATTATAAACAATTTATGGAATTTTTTTAATATAGGAAGTTGATTCGTAATCCCAATATATGATTTACCATTTTAACTTCCATGAAACCACATTATAATTTCCATCTCATTAAATAATTTACTATAATCAAATACCAATTTCCATTAACCCATTATTATCACATTAAAAAATATATCTACAACTAACAAAATCATTTAGAGAAAATTAATATTTGAGACATATATTTAATCCCCCATGTTGACAATAATTTTTTCGTTCAATATCATTTATGAAACAATATTAATTACCGATAAATATCATGATTTTTTTACAATATGAACGTTTTTATATTTCCTCCCTTTTATTTATATAATTTAATTATGGATCCATCACGATACAATTAGTTTAGGTAATATATTTAATGAATATGATTTTATTAATCCCACTTAATTCCATGTAGTCATTTTTTCATCTTTATCCCATTTACTTGATATAACTTCACCATTGGTCTACATCACCTTCTTAATTGATATAAAGAAAATTATATTTTCAGAGTTCATGAAATGAAGTGAGAAGAATATCATCTCTACTGTGTTGAACCACTTTTTTATAATTGGTTGATTTGGAGTTATGTTAATGGATGGTGCTAATTACCACATGAAAGACATGATAAATAGATTTCCTTTATTTGGTGAATTTCATATCTATACATGGTTCATGTTATTAATTATAACCGAAAAAATATCTATGATTTTTTCTAAAGTTATCCAAATACATTTTCATTCTAGATTGAAATATCATCTCACTTCCAATCACAGTTTTTGTTCACTTATATAAACAAGGTCCAATCCATTTAAAAATAAATAAATATTTGTATTAATTACCATTATTTTGGAGAATCAGATAAACTAATCATCATAATATAAAAATGCAGTTCTATAATTCGTTAATCTATCTCACCCTCATTGAATCCTCGGATAAAAAATTTATATTAGGTTTATTTAGGATTGATTTTCTTATAATTCAAAACCAAATACAAATAAATAACCAAACCACTAAATAATACATCCCAAGACAAACAAAACTATTAATAAATTAATTTAAATAAATTTTATAATTATAAATTACATCTCATAACTAAACATCTCGATCAGACCTAATGGATTAGTGAATTTTATTATTAAATAAGAAATTATTTTATAACACAATATTCATTCAAAATTTACCGTATAATTATGTATATATTATGTCATTTTAAACTTATAATACATAAAACTATTCTTATATACCTTGGAAATAAGTGATGCAAAAGGAAACTGATGACATTAGTTACTTCATAGGGGGAAAATGTCAGTGCGTTTTGGGGAATGTATCATTAGATTTTAAAAATATAAGAAAACATGAAAATAGTTAATGTACATAATTTATGGAATAAATTTATATAATCAAATTACTTCATCAAGATACATGATATTAGAATCATTAATTAGGAAATTGGAATGTAAATCTATAATGAACTCATCGTGGAAGCATTAAATATAACATGAAATTATATTACGAAATCCATAATCTTGAACCATTGTAAAATATCACTAAAATTAAATATACAAATGTATAATAATTAATAATATATTTCAATATATTAATATATTCGGCCAATTATTAAAATATTGGCTTCTACGGTACCCAATATCCCTTTTTATGTTTATAAATAATTCCTCAAAAACTCATTTTATAGGAAAAATACTTAAACCACCATATAAAAGGATGGTTTCATTCCTCAAAATAAATTATTTGGGGTTCTCCCTAATGATTTCCCACCCCCAATACGACTTAGTTGTCTTTATAGTACATATGATGGGACCAATCTCTCATAAAATAGTGTAATTTCATGATTTATATCACTGTATAGTTACAAGATTAGAGAGATATATTAACATAGGAGTGACTACCCATCTACTTGAAGTATCTGAATAAAAACAAGGGTATCATAATATCATAAGGCATACTATTATCGCAACATCATATTACAATAAACAAACAAGAGTAGTAATAATTTTAGTAAACCAATAATCCACAATAACAAACATCATTGTCAAAATCAAAAAAAAATATTATACATACATTAATAAATCAAATGAATAATTCATATATCATTTAAGAAAAATAGATATAACTATGAACTCTCATCAGTGGATCATATAAATCATGTTAAAAATCAATAATACAAAATTTCAAGAAATACCACCAAACTGTCATCGAGTCCTTATCTGGTCCCATCTCACAACAATGACTCAACTGTCAAGTTTATAAATCAATCATAATCTATACACCATAATCCTAGACAAAAACCATGAACAATTCTTATGTAATCAAGATGGTCCAAGGATGGTGTGAGTGTAACAATGTTTTACACCACTAACAATTTCCCAAAAATTAACCAATTTGTACAAACATAATGATATTTTTCAATAGTAATTAATTAAGGGAATGAATAAAGAAAATAGCATTGATCCTCTGGTTTGTGGTGACACATGGGATTAACCATACCCACTTCTTCAATTGATTAATACCTCTAATCAAGTTATATTAACACATCGGTGAAACATAACCATTCCAAAACCATTAACAGAATATTATTAATGATAGAGATACATACCAGGAAAAAATAATTATAAAATTAAAAAAATTTCACTACAGAAGTTACATTATACCAACTATATTACATTATCATTTTTCACCTTTTAATTACTTAAGGTGTCCCATTCTAGTATATAACTATTATCATTATATTATTACCTGAATGGATGCATCCCACCCAATAAAAATCATCAAATTAAAAATTTCACATTTCATTATGTTAATATCGAACCCCAGGACCATTACAATTTTAGCAATTTTCATATCTAATATAAAATATATATCATAAAATCATTTATGGATATCCTCGGGTTTCCAACATTGTTTTATGTAACATTATATTAATGTAATTCCATAATTGATAGAAACAAAATTCATATAATTTTGTCACTAGACCAATCATGCCCCATATAAGGACATACCCACATGAAATGGGAATATAAATTTTTTTTTTGTGATTTCATTTATGTACACATTTGGAAAATGTGAACACACGTAACACAAAAATAAAAATGGACTAATAAATTGGAATAATTTAGAGAAACCAAACATTATACTTATAGAAATATCATCATTGAGTATCTATAGATTATCTAAACTTGATTAGAAGGAATAAAATATTTAGAAAAAATACAATAAATTCGGAATAGAAATTTGTGACTTGTGTAATACCACCAAAGAGAGAAAAAACATAGCATGGATTTAAGGTGAGGTGATGTCACGACCTCCCTTCACCAAGATGATGGAAGGTACATCTGATTTCTAGAACCATCCATTTTGAAGTTGATATATATATAATGACCCCCAAGACCCACCTTTAAAAGGTCCCGGAGTGGAGACTAGAACAAAGGATATAAAATCACACACAATATGGAAGGAAGTACCCTTTTTATTAAGTTATATCTAGAGATAAGATAGTAAATACAAACAACACCAAAACTGAATGTAAAAGTAAAGCCAAAAGCAAACCATTCCTATATGCATGTCCAAAAGTAATGCTATAAAAGTAAATGAAAACCCAAAAGGAAAGTACCCAAGAAAAGGAAAACATTAATGAAAAATGTCACAAGGTATGCACTAGTATAGTCACACACGATCCTCGAAGTCCTCCTAGAAACTTGAAAACAGTTTATATACATTGGGTGAGTATACAGATATACTCATTAGGGAAGACAAAAATCTCCCATGCACATGTGGGGAGGCATTATAATGCACCGTGAAAAAAGAATATAACTAGAGAAAATAGAAAGGAAACTATCCAGCCCAACCTCACCAAGACACACTCCCCAAATAATGCAAGTCATGTAAGGTAACAGTAATAACACATCGATGTTAGGGTTCCACCCGCCACATTCCTAATGGTTATTGAAGACATCCTATGTGTCAGACCTATCCCTCCATTCTCTCCACAGACCCACCACCACATCCCGCCTGTAAACACCTGGGAAACAACCAAAATTCCCGCCCACAAACACGTGGGCCACAACCACACCAAACCATGCCTGCATGCACCTGTTATAGAACAACTACCGCCATGACCGAAGACACATGGGTCTCATCCCGAAGACACTTGGGAAACCCCCTTCCCGCACACTCCTAGGACAACCACCACTAAGTACCCTGTCTGAAGAATATACAGATATAATGGGCCTTAGGCTCTCACATCCTACCCAAATAATCATGGGCTACTCGTGAAATGGTGCAGAAAATAAGCTAACAACCATCCACTCATAGAAGTATTTGGAAAAACACCATCCCTCAGAAAATGGGGGTGTTTGGACCAAAGTGATCAACTTGGGTGGGGAATGAATATAAATCATAAGAAATGAATTATACATATAGGTAAAAAATCACTCATCCCAACCTAGGGATTCCAAAACTATCCCCACCACAAACACCCTCATTACTATTCATTCATAAGAAGCAGCACACCTGAAGCCATGTCACAACTCATTCCTGGAAAACAATTCCCGGTCGAACCCATTCTTATTTTCATATTCAAGTGATTTCATTTAAAAATAATTCATCACTACTGGGAAATTAATAGGCACAACCACAAGGCATGGAAAGTAAACCATCCAAACAACAATTTAAGAATTCACACCCGGTTCTCTTGTAAATTCACAACAACAAAAGGGATCTGTGAGATACCTCAAAGTAATAAAACCAAACCATGACCCAAAATACTTTCCCACACTGCCTAAAATTCACAAACCAACAGCTGCACCACAATAAGGGATCTCATACCCATCCATGTCACTTCCCAAGTATCAACAGTAAACATCAACAGAACAGATCAAGGGAGTTTTAGAATTTAAATTTGATATTTATTTAATTCCCTCTTTCTGTTTGGTTAACTGGGGTGATCACACAAGGATTATTATTCATTGGGAATAAATTTAGTCAACTGATTTTATGTGATTTTCCAATTTCCATGTTACATCCATTCAATAACCTAAATATCTAGAAAAATAGAGGTTCATTAATGCACAAGAAAAGACCACCAATGACCATCATTTTTAGTGGGCATAACCCCGTACAATTCACTACAAAAAATTGAAGGATACAAAGCACAATAGAAACATCGATCACACCCTCCCTCATTCTTTGAAAGTCCATTTATTATCTTCATTAAGGTTTTGATTCATCCATCCCCATAGAAACAATAACATACCCCCCTGCATGATACACATTAAAGAGATACTGAGGATAAAATCTACTTGGATGATCAAGGATCGGAATTTATCTCTACGTTCCAAGAGATGGGGATGCACGACTTGCAGGGGCTGATCTTCGGGGACTCTCAGAATTAGCAGGAAAGGCTACAACATAGTGAACCACTCGCCTCGGGAAGGGAAATCCAAATGCACCAAGGGGATGAATGAACCCTTCCAAGAAGAAGAAGAAATGAATTCTAGTGAGATATTAAGAGGCAAGATCCAAGAGTTACAATATTTTAATATTGAATGGCCTTCATGGCGGATCACGGTTTCACCATGTGGTTGGGTGGTTACAAATGATGGAATTAATTTTTATTTTGAAAATTCTCATGGGGGAGGTGGTTGTAATAGCTATGAGTTAAAAGATTTTTTTAAATAGGGGAATGGCGTTACATGGACACAATGTCTGGGTCCGTTGATGGTCGCCCCACCCATAGGGATTTAAAATATTGTATATGGGGAAAAATCCCTGATTTTTTTAAAAAAAAATTAAAAGGGATTTAATGTGGCATTACGGAAAAAAATTGGGAATGACAAACCTAACAAGACCCTCTGGCATAGATCGGTGACCCTCGATCGGTGTCATTCTGACCGGTGACCCAGCGATCGGTGCCACTGGTGGTTGACACCAAGATGACTTCGTGGCATCGATACACTGCCCTTCGGATCCGGACCTGTTGTCCAGAGCATTCCAAACACCCAAAATTGGGAAAAGGGATGGACCAAGAGGGTTTGGGCCATTACATTAGATACCACTAAAACTATTCCTTCCCTCAAGAATAAAATCTAGACCTAAATAAAAGAGAGGGGTCCGAACAACCACCATGAAATATACCTCTCAGGGAAACACTACCCCAAACAGCAATACCAATCCCAAGGATCATATTGTCCTAACACACATATCAGGGAGTTCTTTTCTCCTTGTCAATATACTATCCGCTTTAGGAGGCAATGACCCAACTGCATGGGTTTAATTGCATCCAACTTAATGTGTCTCAATTAGAGATCAGTTCCTCCCTTCCCTTCATATCATTACTTTTGATAAACATTCACCAGGTAAGGGAACTAGACATATCATTAACCAAGAAGGTCATCATTATATCACAACTAGTCACAAAAACAAGAACAACAAGGAAGGCTCGAAACATCAACTCCAAAAAGCTTTGGGTATTGGGCAGAAATTTGAGCTTCTCTCTCCCAAGTACTCTCCACGAGGCCACCATGCCTCCACAACCCATGAAACAAAGGGATGGTTAATCCACAAATCACTTTCTGCTTTCGATCCTCGATTCTCACTGGTCGCTCCACAAACATGGCATCACCTCGTATATCCAACTCTCCCCAGTCAATGAAAAGGGACTCATCATGTAATTATCGAATAATATGGGGGATGCGGAAAACATCATAGATCTTTTCCAACTGAGGTTCCAAAGCTCGCTGATTTTCCACCTCTCCCACTCTCCCCCACACTTCGAAATTCCCAATGAACCTTGGACTGAGCTTGCTCCCCTTGCCAAAAATTCACTTCCCATGTCTAGGGGAAACCTTCAAGAACACATGTTCTCCAACCTAGACCTTCAAGGGCCTCCTCCTATGATTGGCATACGACTTCTTCTGATCCTGGGCTGCCTTCATCCTCCCACGCACTAGCTGAAACTTCCCCGATGTGCTCTACACTACCTCTGGTCGAAGACACCTGCCTCTCCGACCTTGGTCCTACACATGGGCTAACGACACGACCTCTCATACAAGGCCGTAAATGGTTCCATGAAAATAGTATACTGAAAGATATTATTGAAGGTAAAATATACTAATGGGAAATGTCAATCCCATGATCCCTCGATGTCAAAAACACATTCCTGTAGCATATCCTTCAAATTCTGGATGGTTCTCTCTGTCTATCCAACGGTCATGGGGTGGAATGTTGTGCAAAGGCATAGCTGGGTGCCGAAAGAATGTTGTAATCCCCTCCAGACTCATGAGGTAAACATTACATCCCTATCCGAGATTATGGACCTTAGAACCCCATGTAACCGCACACAATCATCCACATATCTCTATGCTAAGGCATCCACTGCGCTCGACTCATTGATCGCTAGTATGTGAACAAATTTCGTCAATGTTTCTCCCACTACCCAGATAACATCACCACCTCCGAGAACCATTGGTAGTCCTATGACGAAATTCATCTGTATTTCATCCCACTTTCACTCAGGGACATCTAAATGCTGTAAAAAACCTCATGGTATGCTGTGTCCGGCCTTCACATGCTGACACACCAGTCACCGAGCCACGAACTCCGCCACTTCCCATTTTACCCTGGGCCACCAAAACTGTTCCCTCAGGCCTTGGTATATCATGGAAACTCCAGGGTGTACCACTATGAGTGAGTAATTTAACACACGGAGAACTTATTCCCGCATCACCTCTAGGAAAAATAACATCCCTTAGAAAAACATTTTATTCTGACCATCCTCTAACCACCCTTCCAGAGCATCGCATTGGTTAACTTTATCATGCATCACATCACTCTAGAAGCCTCCCCACTGAGACTCCTCCATCTTTCACAACAAATAAAACTAAACTATCATCTGAAACAGGCAACCTCTAACACCATCCACCCTTGCATCTAGGTGTAGGGAAGCCAACTCCTCCATTTCCTCCCAAGTATCCATAGATTCCTCAACATCTTCCCTATATTACTTTATCCCCAAGGAATTAGCCACAACATTCCCCCTAACTTCAGTGTAAGAGATCTCGAAGTTTTAGTCCTAGAGAAACTCCACCCACCTTCGTTGTAGTATGTTCAAGTCCTGCGGGCTAAAGATATGCCTCAAACCCATGTGATCCGTGAACACCACAATGTGCTTGCCAATAGGGTAATGCCAGCACCACATCAATGCGAACACTACCAATGCTTGCTCTAGGTCATGGGTGTCTAGTTAAAATCATGAGGACATAACTTCCTAGATTCATAAGATATCACTCGTAGCTGCTGCATCGGAACACACCCAAGGCCATGTCTATAAGAATCACAAAATACATCATACAACACCCATTCCTTTGGAAACCTGAGCACTAGAGTGCTAACCAGCCTTTACATTAGATATCTGAACGTTTCCTAACACTACTTAATCCACATGAAGGCATAGTCCATTCGAGTCAAAGCTATCAAGGGAGATGCATCTTGAGTGAAGTCGGGTACAAACCTCCAATAATAGCCTACCATACCCAGAAAGCTATGAACCTCAGTCACTTTCTTGGGGGCTTCGCAAGAAACAACTGCTTCAACCATTGATGGGTCAACCACTATGCCTTGCTAAGACACCACATGTCCGAGGAAATGAACGTCTCATGTAATGAACTTACACTTGGAAAACATCCCATAGAGTTGGTGGTGTCGAAGGATTTCCAAGAATATCCTGAGGTGATTAGTATGCTCCTCCTCTGATCTTGAGTCGATCAAAATTTCTTCGATGAACACAATGACAAACCGGTCCAGAAACTCATGGAAAAAGAGTCCATGAGCCCCATGAAGATATAAGGTGAATTCGTAACTCCGAACGACTTGACTAGGAACTCAATGTGCCCATACCTACACCTAAGAGTAGTCTTAGGGATATCACTATCCTTCACCCATAACTAGTGATACCTAGACAAAATATCAATCTTAGAGAACCCACTTTCTCCACTCTTCTAGTTAGAGAGATCGTTAATCCATTGGAGAGGGTAACAGTTCTTTAATGTTACCTGATTCAGTCTCTGGTAGTCTATGCACATCCTGAGACCACCATATCCATTCTTCGCGAACAATACCGGAGCACCCCATGGTGACACGCAAGGTCAGACAAAACCCTTCTTCATCAATACATCAATATGAATCATCAACTCCTACAACTAAGAAAGAGCCATATGATATGGATGCATCAAGATCGGATGTGAACCGGATTGCAAGCATATCTTGAACTCAACCTCACATCAAGGGGGTAGAGTCGCCAATTCTTCATGGAAGGTGTCCAAGAACTCATAGATGATCCCTGATACTTCCACCATCCTGATATCTACCCAACCCACTGAAATCATTGCTAATAAGGAAAGGATGGGCTCCAACTGCCACCTACCTTCCTAGGAAACCCTATTGACTGTGAAAGTCACACATCTGCTCTCAGAGGAGCATGATCTTGCTATCCTTTTTGATGCGGCAGAAAGGTCCTAGATGGAAACTGCTACTACTGAGGTGTGCTCCAAACATTCCCAACCCCACTATACTGCACACTATCTGGGCATGGATTCTGATGGTGCCCATGACTCCCACAGATGAAGCACCTTGGTCATGGGCCCAAGAGGAAAGGTTGGGGATGAGGAGATCGAATCTAAAACTAACGAGGCCTTCTCCCCACTGGTCAAAACCTAGAAGACCCTGACGCTAGAGGCCTACTACTAACTTCCTTCCCCTTTAACGATCCCAGCTAGCTTCCCTCTCATAGAATACCTCCCAACATGGGAATCCTCTCCACCACTTTAGCCTTCATTTGGACCTCCAAGTACTTCGGTATGGTTAAAGGGGTAACGATATATTTATGAGAAGGTCAGAGTGCCTCCTCTAAACTCCTCACCAAAGACTCCTCATCTGGAAAAAGGATCGGAGAAAAACAATGGAGATCCTTGAACATGATTCTAACCTCCCACATGGACATGCTCCCCTACTGGAGGGAGAGCATCTCCGGCCTCTTCTCAACCTTCATCGTGGAAGAGAGGAATTCTGCCAAGAACTCCTCCCCGAAGTCAGTCCATGCAACCCCAGCATCCATCTTCCCCCCAATATAGAAGGTCCACTATTGAGGTGCCACTCCCTGTATCTGTCTTACAACTAGAGGAACCCAGTACTTTGTCCGAGCCTAGATAATGCTGAAAGCTATCATCAGCTCCCCGAGAAAGATCTCTACCTCCATGTCCGAGACGCTGCCCTCATACTTTCCGAGGTTCTGCCGGTGAATTGCACGAAGAGTCCTCTACCACTGGTCATCCTCCTCCTCTCGTTCATCCCTCTACTGTAACACCCCGAGATTTTATGAAAAATATTTTTTTAATCTCATTGATGTCATGTTTTGTACGCTACACCAAGATTACCTTGCGTTATACGCAACAACGTAATAGCTTTCAGTATACACAACACTATTCTTGGATCATGTTACACAAAATTTTGATACTAGTCATTCTACGCATCATTGACTGTACATATATATACATATATTAAATTTATAAATGAAATATGGTTGGATTATGTTATACGAAACAACGAAAAAGTCTTCCACAACACGCAACCCTGACTTGGCTTGCATTACATGCAATCGCGACCTTCCTCGATAGCGTGTGTTGTACGCAATATCAGGTTTCACTAAACAACAATATATGGTTATAATATTATTATAAACTAGTTTTTATGAATAGAATTAACTACCTTTTGAATTTTATAACATTATTATTCATCTTACACATTTTCTAGAATATGGTATGAGAACAAAATAAATTTTTCGAGTAAAATATGTATTTTTAAAAAATTGCAGTTTTCCCACCTTTTGATGGTGAACCCACATAAAACATGTTTTTTACATGTCTATAAGTTCAATTTGACAAATTAAGTTATTATTTGGAATCAGGATATAAAAATTTACTTTGGACAAATTTTTCAAATTATTCTGATAACTTTCATATTTTAATGAATAGTAAAAACACGCTATATTTTAACTAAAAACAACTTTTTTCATCGCACAAATTTATATAGATAGATTATCATTTTAATTGGTTTTAAAGTGTAATTAGAATATATTTTTACCATTTAATCCAATGTTGTTCATTGGAATTAATTTCACTTTGAACTTGGATATAAACAAGTATCAATCTTTTGATAGTTATTGTTTCTTAAAAACACGCTATTTGTTTTGACAACGGGAATAAATTTTAAAATTAATTAATATGTTTTTAATTTGAAAAAATAGACATAAATTTTGAATTCGGAATATCAAATAATTCTTAGGCTGAATTTTTGGTATTTTTTTGAAAAACATCAATTTTTGATGAATAGTGAAACAACTTAGTGGTAGTTAAAAAAGATGACTTTTTCGTTAAAATGAAATTTTACCACTTCTGTGAATTGAATTTCAAAATTCTGAGAGACACAGTTGATATCAAGGACTAAAATGTGGTTCAATGGGATGAAAATAATTTGTGGTGAATATTAATTTTTTCTTTTATTTACCACGGTTAAAAGTAAATAGGATAATTAAGGGTAAAAATGATATTATTATTACCCTAACACATGTCCTAATTCTATTGGATAAGTCTAATTCGACCAAAAACAGCCTTAGGAAAAAAAATACGACCATTTAGGTCCTCTTGGATTAGATTAGGACATTTATTATTAGTTTATTTAAAGAAGGGTTAAAATGGTTAAAATCAATGTTTAATAACTAAAACATTTTTAATATAGGTTTATACATAATATAAATTCGACTATAAATATTCATTGGAAAGCTAGATCTATTTCCTACATAATGGTATTTTGTTTTTAATTTTTAGACATTAAATAATTTATGTTATTTATGACACAATGATGATGCAGTAATTATCTTAATAATGAAATATTAACATAAATGATGTTATAAATACCCAAATAAATGTATTTTGAGACTTCATATTAATTCAACTAATTTTTTAGGTTAATATGACATGTTAGTATTGATTTAATTAACTTATTTTAACTAATAATGCTGTTATGATTTTCAAAAAAATCAGGAACCAAATAGTGTCAAAATCAACATAAAATAGTTTTTAAAAAATTTATTATTTTATTAATTGTTGTTTTATTCATAAAAATATAAGGTTCGGAAAAATGGCATAGATAATAATATATATATTAATAATGAACCACTTGGGGTTCGTTTGGCTTGTTGTAGTAAGTTAGTAAGTTGTTTAACCTTGTAGTGTAAGAAAATAAGAAGATACGGTAAAAGTTAAATTGTTTAACTTAGAGTTAAATCTAAAAGATAAGGATAAAATAGTAACCTAAACTTGTCTAAAACCTATTGGTTGAGAGGATTTAGACTTATCCCTACATTATCTTCTAGATAAATCAATTTTGAGCTATTATAACCTGAATATGACTACATTATAAAATAAAATTTTATGTTTTTTCAAAGGTGCCCCTCTCCTCCTTTATAAAAAGGGCACCCATTCCCTCATCTCCTCGTACCCTTTTTATCATTGAAACTCGTCCAAACCCTGAATATTTCTCTTCTACACTTCTCTAGAAAAATTCTGGAGGTTCTGGTATTCTCAAAATACCAACTCTACATCCTTAACAAAAGTCTTAAAGAAGGTGCGTTAAAGAAGAGGTAATCAATTCTTCCGATCCTCCCAAGTTTCTTTCTTCTTATACTACTTCTTATTTAGTGGTATCATTATAAAGTAATAAAATCAGTATTACTTGTATAATTATATGTTATTATAAATATGAAACAACCCTATTTCACTTTCTATCCATCCTACGGAAAACGAAATCACCGCGCGTGCGTACGTACGGAATACAGTCTCCACGCCGTGGTGTAATCTCTTTTCGACCACCACCTTACTTAGATGGTTATAATGGTGTAAATAAACAAATATATATAAATATTTTAAAGTTAAATTGATTCTGAAATATTATACACACACTTCAATATAATTCCACGATCATGGGAATGATATCATCGCTCGTGCGTATGTACGAACTACCGTCTCCAGGACGCGATGAGATTCATTATCCATGTTAACCATTCATGAATGATTATAAAGTATATATAATTAATAATAATGAAATATATGAAATAATAATGATACTGTATTTATTTATTTTATCTACTTAATTCCATTCAATTCAATAAGGAAATTAAAACAGCGTTCATGCGTACGTACGGCCTACCGTCTCCCTGAACGGTGTATTTCATTCCATTTATCGATCTATCATATATATATATATGTATATGATGAATATATATTATACATAAATTATTTTTTACATTCCGGAATTAATTAAATCAGGATATAAGTAATAATATCAAGAACAACAAGTCGAAACACGTACAATAAATGAAATGATTTTACCCAAATCGCTGCTTTTACATCGAATTTACAAAAGAACTGGTAATATAAAGTCATTAGTAAACTATATATGATATCATAACAATGAATATGATTCTATAATAATTCAATGACATTATTTAAATCATTATACAGGAGGTTCAAAAACATACGAATCATATCAGACATAAGGTAAGGGATAATGATGCAATCTCAATTGTTTTCTATCCGAGATTGGTTACACGTAAGTATTTACTGGGGTTATATTTATCATCAATGTAAAAGTTTTATAAAAATGTTTTCATGTATGTTTAAATTAATTTTTACCCATTTTTTATAGTTACTACATGGTATGTATGGAATCTTTTTTTTGTTTACCATACGAGGTACTTTTTGACCTTTCTGACAAAAGTACGAGAAAATTGTTATTTTTAACTTATATGGAATGAATAGATTTTTACATTTTCATAAAGCCACATTTTCATGAAGCTTACTATACAAGATTTTAAGACTCTTTTCAACAAAATAATTTTACTTTAAAATTGCATGAAATTTTGTGAAAAGAAAATGATTTTGAAGAAGACATGATATTTTCATCAAGAATTTATTTCAAATGTTTTATCAAAACCATTTTCCATCTAAGATGAAATTATTTCATATGTGTATGTTTCAAGTTTAATGTCTCTATGATTTACATGGTTTCAATTTACTTATGATTAAATGTCCATTTGTTTTATATGTATTATGAGATGATGGGATGATATTGATGAAACCCATTTTATTCTTTGGGTTATGATGAATGTTTTAAGTTTATTTTGAGGAACAAGTAAGAATGATTTCATTTTGAGATGGGTGTGACCTATATCTCTCTCCAATGCATTGAGTAAAGATTTATATCTCATGAGATAGACATGGCTGGAATGGTATGTTAATCTGGTTCAGTAATACAGGACAGGAATGATGAGTAAACTCGATTCAGAAAGGGACTTTGTCCACTAAGATTATCTTGGCACCAATGCCATGGCTACTATGGAAATCATATCATGTGCTTAATGGTTGCCACAATCACATTTTTTATTTCCATTCTATTTTATCATGATTAATGTTCTTTTATGATCTATGACATAGGTACTGCCATGTTTTAGGTCATTGCTCAATATTTAGATGTTTAAACAATATGTTCATGTTTTTATGTTCAAATGTATATGGTTTGTTTTATTATATCCATGTTTAACCATGCTGAGAATTTGAGCTCACCCTTTTTATGTTTTCTTTTCGCAGGGGTATAAAAAAAGGTTTTAGGTATGAAAACAAAAGGGGAAGATCTTTATGGGAGATGTTGAAGATCATTCACCACGATTAGAAGATTATATTCTATGTTTCCAAAGACACTAAACTATTATAGTCCTTGTGTGTCTGGTTTTTTATGTATTATGTATTCTGAAAAAGTAATGTAATGTCCATATACGTCAAGCTTCGGGCCTCTACAGTTGGTATCACAGGAAAGTTTTAGTTAACCTTTGGAAACTAGGATACGAAAACATTAGTGAGATCCCTAGAGATATTTTTAATTTATTTCTAGGGATGTACCTAAGGATAAGTATAATTATAGGCTATAGTCCTAAATTTATGGTAAAAATCTTATAATTAACCCTAAGATGTTATATATTGAAGGTACTCCCCCTTTATTATGTTGTTTTCCCTGGCATGATTTTTACCTCTCACACTATTCATTGTGGGTTTTAGAAAATGGCTGGAAACAGGAAGATTCATGATAATGGAGAATATGATGGACAATGGAATGATATTCTTAATGATGAAGAAAATAAAATGGAATTTGGAAGGTGAAACATCGTTATTATTCCAAATCAACAATCTCAAAATATGATCAATAATATTATATTTGGTAAGTTTCCCGACCTAGCTAATAAGAGAAATATGGAGTTTCATGATGATCATAGAGGAAAGAAAGTTCAATTTCCCTCATGCAAGTCATGTGGGAAGAGGCATCAAGGAGAATGTTTCAAAGTAACTCGAAGATTCTTTGGGTGTGGAAAAGAAAGACACAAATCTAGTAATTGTAAAGGAAATGGTTCAGTTAACACCATGGACAAGGATAATTGTATTGCTAAGGCATCAACAACGTTTAAGTGTTTTAAATGTGGAATGTACAGGCATTATGCAAACCAATGTACTATGGGAAAATCTCATAAAGAGAATCTGCATTGTCATATGGGTAGTATTTATGTGGATGATGATGAAGAGACTACAAATGAAATATGAGATGGAAGAAATGATGAAGCTCATTTGGTGGTTTAAGAAGGTAGTGTAATGATTTTATGTTTATCAAGAATAATGTATGGTACTAGGGAATAAAGAAAAATCTAAGGATTGTTACACTGCTTCATTTTCATGAGTTTTGAAAGTATATGATGAATGATACTGGTAACCATGAAAGGTTATTCAGATACTTTTGGAAAATAGATGAATTGCACATAATGAAGGGATAAGAAGATAATGAGATGTTTGATAGTATTAATGAACTCATGACTAATATAAGGACACAGTGATAACATAGTTTGAGTATAATTTTTTTTTGGGATTTGGGAATGTGGAAAGAGACAACTTTTGACAACATTCATGTTTTCAACTAAGGTTCTATGGTAATTCATGTTGCAATATAATACAGGATTAAGGAATTCACATGTTTGGAATACGACCAATATGATATATCGTATGATAAATGATGTTATTCACGTTCATCTTATGTGACCATTCCAGTAATCATTTTCTGTATACTTTGAGGATGGAAAGATGTATTTTGGATAAGCCTAAAGATTTGAATGAATTCAGTTAGATATAAGATAGTACTGTTTAAGGCTAGAAATTTTTTTGATATCATTATAGGAATGTTATTATAATGTAGTTTTAGAAAAGGGAAAACCAGCAAGACGGGCGACAACCCATCATGTCAGAAAAGGCTGTGGGAATCGAACCCACAACTAAAGTGCGACAAGCCTTTATCACCTACCACTGGCCAACAGGAAGTCCCTGGTTATTAGAAACTAGTTTTATTATATTAAGTGGTATGATAGATGAAGTATAAGTCCATTTTTGGAATCATATACGATTAAACTCACCATATATAGACTTATGTATATTTGATAACTTTTTATAACCTTTTGTTTGAGCTAGATGGAATGACCCATCATTCTATCACATGATATGCTAACACTTCACAGAAGACAAATTCAACTTCATTTATTTAAGAGATGATGTGGAAATTGTTCAAGGCACAAAAAAAATTGAGATTGTACCAAAATCAATTAAGTATTTCTTTTAATTATTTTTTAACTTTAGTGGAATGATCTTATAAACCAAAAATGTTGTCCAAATGTCCTCATATCCGATGAATTAGATGGTAGCTTATATCATCACAAATTTATGGCTTTGTGATTGATGGATTTTTCATAGCCATGTTCTCTACCACTCTCCATCAGAACTTGATGGTTATATTTCTCTTCCATATCCATATTTTCATATATGTTCTCCTATGTGGGAACCCAAGTGATGAGTTACTTTGGGTATCCATTTTTTTTATAATGTTCATTTTTAAAATTAAGTTTTAGCATTCATTTTTTGATGTGGGTTTCTATGAAAGAAACTTTCTAGTACTAAACGATTTATAACCCCGACGAATTTCCTAGGTGAAATTCATTTTAAGGGGGGTAGAATGTAACACAACGGGATTATATGAAAAATATTATTTTATTTTCATTGATGTCTTGTGTTGTATGCTACACCAAGATTACCTTTCTCTATACGCAACACCGTATTATCTTGCAGTATACGCAACACTATTCTCAGATCATGTTACACACAATTTTGATAGTAGTAATTCTACACAACATTGACTGTTTATATATAAACATATATTAAATGTATAAATGAAATATGGTTGGATTCTATTATATGAAACACCGAAGGAGTCTTGCACAACACGCAACCCTTACTTGGCTTGCGTTACACGCAATCACGACCTTCCTCGATAGCGTATGTTGAACGCAATATAAGGTTTCACTAAACAACGATATATGGTTATAATATTTTTATAAACTAGCCGTTGTGAATAGTATTAACAAAATTTTTAATTTTATAAAATTATTATTCATCTTACACATTTTCTAGAATATGTTATGAGAACAAAATAATTTTTTCGTGTAAAATATGTATTTTTAAAAAATTGTAGTTTTCCCGCCTTTTGATGGTGAAAACACTTTAAATATTTTTTTTGACATGTCTATAAGTTCAATATGACAAAATAAAATTCTTCTTTGGAATTAGGATATAAAAATTTACTTTGGATAAATTTTTCATATTATTCTGATAACTTACATATTTTAATGAATAGTAAAAACACGCTATATTTTAATTAAAAACAACTTTTTTCATTGCAATAATTTCTATGGTAATATTATTTTATTAATTGGTTTTATAGTGTAATTATAATATATTTTTACCATTATTCCAATGATGGTCATTGGAATAAATTTCACTTTGAAATTGGATATAAACAAGTATCAGTATTTTGATAGTTATTGTTTCTTAAAAACACGCTATTTGTTTTGATAACATGAATTAAGTTTAAAATTAATTAATATGTTTTGAATTCAGAAAAATAGACATCAATTATGAATTCAAAATATCAAATAATTACTAGCTGAATTTTTCATATTTTTCTGAAAAACATAAATTTTCGATGAATAGTGAAACCACTTAGTGGTAGTTAAAAAAAACTGTCTTTTTCAGTTAAATGAAAATTTTCCACTTCTGTGAATTGAATTTCGAAAATCCAAGAGACACGGTTAATATAAAAGATTAAAATTTGGTGCAATGAGTCTCAAATAATTTTATGTCAATAGTAATTTTTTACTTTTATTTACCACGGTTAAAAGTAAATAGGATAATTAAGGGTAAAAATGTTATTATTATTACCCTAAAACATGACTTAATTATATTTTATAAGTGTAATTCCACCAAAACAAACTTAGGAATAAAATATTCCCATTTAGGTCCACTTGTATTAGATTAGGACATTTATTATTATTTTATTTAATGAATGGTTAAAATGGTTAAAATCAATGTTTAATAACGAAAACATTTTTAATATAGGTTTATAAATAAGATAAATTCTAAAATAAATATTCATTAGAAATATAAAAATATTTCCTACCTAATGGTATTTTATTTTTAATTTTTAGACAATAAATAATTTATGTTATTTATGACACAATGATGATGCAGTAATTATCTTATTAATGAAATATTAACATAATTGATGTTATAAATACCCAAATAAATGTAATTTGATAATTTTTATGAATAAAACTAATTTATTAGGTTAATATGAGATGTTATTATTGATTTAAATAACTTTTTTCAAACTAATCTTGCTGTTATGATTTTCACAAAAATCAGGTACCAAATAGTTTCAAAATTTACATAAAATAGTTTTTATAACAAATATTATATTATTAATTGTTATTTTATTCCTAAAAATAAAAGGTTCTGCCAAATGACTTAGATAAGAATATATATATTAATAATGAACATCTTGGGTTTCGTTTGGCTTTTTGTAGTATGTTTATTAACCTTATTGTGTAAGAAAACAAGAAGACACGATAAAAGTTAAATTGTTTAACTTAGAGTTAAATCTAAAAGATAAGTTTAACATAGTAACCTAAACTTGTCTAAAACCTATTGGTTGAGATAATTGTGACCCATCCCCACATTATCTTCGAAATAAATCCTTTTGAAGCTATTATAAACCGAATAAGACTTTATTATAAAATATTATTTTATGTTTTTCCAAAGGTGCCTCTCTCCTCCCTTATAAAAAAGGCACCCCTTCCCTCTTCCCTTAAAACCATTTTGAGCATTGAAGCTCGTCAAAACCCTGCCCATTTTTCTTATCCAATTACCTTGAAACATACTAGAGGTTCTGGAATTCTCTAAATACCAACTATACTTCATTAAGAGAAGGCTTAAATGAGGTGCGTCGAAGAATAGGTAATCACTTCTTTTGATTCTCTCAAGTTTCTTTCTTCTTGTACTACTTATTATTTAGTGGTCTCATTATAAAGTAATAAAATCAGTATTAATTATATACTGATATGTTATTATAAATATGAGACAACCCTATTTCACTTTCTCTCCACCCTATGGAAAACGAAATCACCGCGAGTGCATACGTACGGAATACCGTCTCCACGCCGCGGTGTAATCTGTTTTCGACCACCACCTTACTTGGATGGGTATATTGGTGTAAATAAATAACTATATATTATTATTTAAAAGTGATATTGATTCTGAAATATTATACACACACTTCAATACAATTCCACGATCATGGGAATGATATCATCGCTCGTGCGTACGTACGGACCACCATCTCCACGACGTGATGAAATTTATTCTCCATGTTAACCATTCATTAATGATTATAAAGAATATATAATGAATAATAATGAAATATATGACATAATAATGATACTGTATTTATGTATGTCATCTAATTAATTCCATTCAATTCAATATGGAAATTAAAACAACGTTCATGCGTACTTACGGCCTACCGTCTCCATGAACAGTTTATTTCATTCAATTTATCGATCTATCATATATATATATATATATGTATATGCTGAATATATATTATACATAAATAATTTTTTACATTCTGGAATTATGTAAATTAGGATATAATTAATAATATCAAGAACAACAAGTCAAAACACGTACAATAAATGAAACGATTTTACACAAATCACTACTTTTACATCGATTTTACAAAATTACAGGTAATATAAAGTCACAAGTAAACTGTATATGATATCAGAAAAATGAATATGATTCTATAATAATTCAATGACATTATTTAAATAATTATACAGGAGGTTCTAAAACATACGAAGCATATCGGACATAAGGTAAGGGATAATGTTGCAATCTCAATTGTTTTCTTTCTGAGATTGCTTATACGTAGGTATTTACTAAGGTTATATTTATCAGGGATGTCCAAGTTTTATAAAAACGTTTTCATGAATGTATAAATTCCTTTTTACACATTTTTACTTTTACTACATGTTATGTAAGGAATATTTTTTTGTTTACCATACGAGGTACTTTTTTACTTTTACGACAGAAGTACGAAAAGAATGTTATTTTTTACTTATACGGTGTGAACGGTTTTTACAGTTTCATAATGCCTCATTTTCAAAGAGAATAATCTACATGATTTTATGACTATTTTAAACAAAATAATTTTATTTTAAAAGTGCATGGAATTTTGTGAAAATAAAATGATTTTGACGAAGAAAGGATATTTTCCTCAATAATTCATTTCAAATGTTTTATCAATACCATTTTCCATCTAAGATGAAATTATTTCATACGTGTATGTTTCAAGTTTAATGTCTTTATGATTCACATGGTTTCACTTTTCTTATAATGAAATGTCTATTTGTTTTATATGTATTATTAGATGATGGGATGATGTTTATGAAACCCATTTTATTCTTTGGGTTATGATTATTGTTTTAATTTTATTTTGTGGAACAAGTAAGAATGATTTAATTATTAGATGGGTGGAACCTATATCTCCCTCCAATGAATTAGGTAAAGATTTATATCTCATGAGATAGACATTGCCGGAATGCTAAGTTAATCCAGTTTAGTAATACAGGACTGGAATGAGGAGTGAACCTAATTTAGAAAGGGACTTTGTCCACTAAGATGGTCTTGGCAGCAATCCCTTGGCCACTATGGAAATCATATCATGTGCTTAATGGTTTCCACAATCAAAAGTTTTATTCCCATGCTATTGTATCATGATTAATGTTCTTTTTTGATCTATGCCTTATGTACTGCCATGTTTTACGTCATTGCTCATGATTTTGATGTTTAAACATTATGGTCATTTTTTTATGTTCAAATGTATATGGTCTTTTTTATTTTCTCCATTCTTACCCTTACTGAGAATTTGAGCTCACCCTTTTTATGTTTTCTTTTCTCCAGAATATAAAGAAAGGTTTTAGGTAAGAAAACCAAAGGGGAAGATCTTTATGGGAGATTTTGAAGATCTTTCACCACGATTAAAAGATTACATTCCACATTTCCAAAGACACTAAACTATTACGGTCCTTGTGTGTCTAGTTTTGTTATGTATTAAGTATTCCGAAAAAGTAATGTAATTTCCATGTACATCAAGCTTCGGGATTCTATAGTTGGTATTAGAGGAAAGGTTTAGTTAACCTTTGGAAACTAGAATGCGAAATCTATAGTCAGATCCTTAGAGATATTTCTAAGGTATTAATAGGGATGTCCCTACGGTTAAGTATAATTATAGGTTATACTCCTAGAATTATAGTAAAAATCATAGAATTAACACTAAGATGTTATATATTGAAGGTAATCCCCCTTTATTATGTTGTATTCCCTAGCATGATTTTTGCCTCTCACACTATTCTTTTTGGGTTTTAGAAAATGGCTGGAAACAGGAAGATTCTTGAAAATGGATTATATGATAGACAATGAAATGATATTCTTCATGATTAAGCAAATGAAATGGAATTTGGAAGTCAAAACATCGTTATTATTCCTAATCAGCAATCTCATAATATGATCAATAATCTCAGCTTTGGTATGTTTTCTTACTTAGCTAATAAGAGAATGATGCTGTTTCATGATGATCAAAGAGGAAATAATATTCAATTTCCCTCATGTAAGTCATGTGAGAAGAGGCATAAAAGAGAATTTTTCAATGGAACTAGAAGATGCTTTGGGTGTGGAAAAGAAGGACACAAAGCTAGTAATTGTAAAGGAAAAGGTTTAGTTAACAACATGGACAAGGATAATGGTATTGCTAATACATCAACAACGGTTAAGTGATTTAAATGTGGAATGTAAAGGAATTATGAAAACCAATTCCCTAAGGGAAAATCTCATAAAGAGATTCAGCATGGTCATATGGGTAGTATTTATGTGGATGATGATGAAGAGACTACAGATGATATATGAGATGGAAGAAATGATGAAGCTTAGTTAGTGGTTTAAGAAGGCAGTGTAATGATTGTATGTTTATCAAGAATAATGTATGGTACTATGGAATAAAAAACATCTAAGGATTGTTACACTGTTGCCTTTGCTTGAGTTTTGAATGTATATGATGAATGGTACCAGTATCCATGAAAGGTTATTCAGATATTTTTGGAAAATAGATGATGTGCACATAATGAAGGGATAAGGAGGTAATGAAATGTTTGATAGTATTATTAAGCTCATGAATAATATAAGGACAAAGTTATAACATGGTTTGAGTATAAGTAATTTTTTAGATTTTGGAATGTGGAAAGAGATAAATTTTGACAGCATTCATGATTTCAGCTAAGGTTCTATGGTAATTCATGTTTCAATAGAATACATGATTAAGGAATTCACATGTTTGGAATGTGACCAACATGATATATTATATGATAAATGATGTTATTCACATTCTTGTTATGTGACCTTTCCCGTAATCATTTTATTTATACTATAAGATTGGACAGATTTATTTGGGATAAGCCTAAATATTGGAATGAATTAAGTTTGACATAAGATAATATTTTTTAAGGCTAGAACATTTTTTGATATTATTGCAGGAATGTTATTAAAATGTAGTTTTAGAAAAATGGACAACCTGCAAGATGGGAAACAACCCGTCGCGTCGGACAAGGCTATGGGAATCAAACCCACCACCAAAGTGAGACATTACTTTATCGCCTACCACCGGCCAATAGGAAGTCCCTGGTTATTAAAAACTAGTTTTATTATATTAAGTGGGATGATAGATGAAGTATAAGTCCATTTTTGGAATCGTATATGATTAACCTCACCATATATGGACTTATGTATATTTGATAACTTTTTCTAACCTTTTTTTTGAGATATATGGAATGACCCATCATTCTATCGCATGATATGCTAACACTTCACATAAGACAAATTCAACTTCATTTCTTTAAGAGATGATTTGGAAATTGTTTAAGGCACAAACAACAGTGAGATTTTACAAAATCAAGTTAGTATTTCTTTTAATTATTCTTCAACATTATGGGAATGATATTGAAAACCAAAAATTTTGTCCTCATGTGCTCATATCTGATGAATTAGATGGTACCATAAATCATCACAAATTTACAGCTTGGTGATTGATGGTTTTTTCATAGCCATGTTCTCTACCACTCTCCATCAGAACATGATGGTTATATTTCTCTTCCATATCCATATTTTCACATATGTTCTATTATGTAGGAACCCAAGTGATGAGTTACATTGGGTATCCATTTTGTTTCTAACATTCATTTTTAAAATGAAGTTTTAGCATTCCTTTTTACGAAGTGGGTTTCTATGAAAGAAACTTTCAAGTATTAAACGATTTATAACCCCGACGAATGTCGAGGGAGAAATTCATTTTATGGGGGGTAGAATGTAACACCCTAATATTTTATGAAAAATATTATTTTATATTCATTGATTTCTTGTGTTGTATGCTACACCAAGATTACCTTGCGCTATACGTAACATCGTATTAGTTTGGAGTATACACAACACTCTTCTTGGATCATGTTACACACAATTTTGATAGTAGTCATTCTACGCCAAATTGACTATATATATATACATATATTAATTGTATAAATGAAATATGGTTGGGTTCTGTTATATGAAACAACGAAGGAGTCTTGAACAACACGCAAACCTGTCTTGGCTTGCATTACACGCAATCGCGACCTTCCTCGATAGCGTGTGTTGTAAGCAATATCGGGTTTTACTAAACAATGATATATGGTTATAATATTATTATAAACTAGCCGTTATGAATATTATTAACTAAATTTTTAATTTTATAACATTATTATTCATCTTACACATTTTCTAGAATATGGTATGATAACAAAATAAATTTTTTGTGTAACATATGTATTTTTAAAAAATTGCAGTTTTCCCTCCTTTTGATGGCGCACCAACTGTAAATATTGTTTTTGACATGCCTATAAGTTCAATTTGACAAAATAAAATTCTTATTTTGAATCAGGATATAAAAATTTACCTTGGATAAATTTTTCATATTATTATGATAACTTTTATATTTTAATGAATATTAAAAACACGCTGTATTTTAATTATAAAAAAATTTCATCGCAATAATTTATATGGTTAGATTATCTTTTTAATAGGTTTTAAAGTGTAATTATAATATATTTTTACCATTTAATCCTATGTTGGTCATTGGAATTAATTTCTCTTTGAAAATGGATATATAAAATATCAATCTTTTGATAGTTATTGTTTCTTAAAAACACGCTATTTGTTTTGATAACGGGAATTAATTTTAAAATTAATTAATATGTTTTGAATTTGGAAAAATATACATCAATTATGAATTTGGAATATCAAATATTTCTTAGACTGAATTTTTTCTATTTTCCTGAAAAACATCAATTTTCGATGAATAGTGAAACCACTTAGTGGTAGTTAAAAAAACTAAAATTTTCATTTTAATGAAATTTTACCACTTCTGTGAATTGAATTTTAAAAATCCGAGAGACACAGTTAATATCAAGGACTAAAATTTCATTCAATGAGATGAAAATAATTTTTGGTGAATAGTAATTTTTTACTTTTATTTACCACGGTTAAAAGTTAATAGGATAATTAAGGGTGAAAATGATATTATTATTATCCTAACACATGTCATTATTCCATTGGATAAGTTTAATTCGTCCAAAAACAACCTTAGAAATAAAATATGACCATTTAGGTCCACTTGGATTAGATTAGGACATTTATTATTAGTTTATTTAAAGAAGGGTTATAATGGTTAAAATCAAAGTTTAATAACTAAAACATTTTTAATATTTGTTTATACATAAGATAAGTTCGACTATAAATATTTATTATAAATCTAAAAATATTTCATACCTAATGGTATTTTATTTATAATTTTTAGACATTAAATAATTTATGTTATTAATGACACAATGATGATACAGTAATTATCATATTAATGAAATATTAACATAATTGATGTTATAAATACCCAAATAAATTAAATTTTATACTTTTTATGAATTCCTCTAATTTTTTAGGTTAATATTACATGTTATTATTTATATAATTAAATTTGATCGAACTAATCATGTTGTTATGATTTTCACAAAAATCAGGTACCAAATAGTGTCAAAATTGACATAAACAGTTTTTATTGATATATTATATTATTAATTGTTTTTTAATTCCTTAAAATGTATGATTCAGCGAAATTACCTAGATAAGAATATATATATTAATAATGAACCCCTTGGGGTTCTTTTGTCTTGTTTTAGTAAGTTTATTAACCTTATAGTGTAAGAAAACAAGAAGACACAGTAAAAGTTAAATTGTTTAACTTAGAGTTAAATATAAAATATAAGGTTAAAATAGTAACCTAAATTTGTATAAAAACTATTGGTTGAAAGGATTTATACCCATATCCATATTAGCTTCAAAATAAATCAATTTGGAGCTATTATAAACCGAATATGACTTTATTATAAAATAATATTTTAAGTTTTCCCAAAGGTGCCCCTCTCCTCCCTTATAAAAAGGGCACCTCTTACCTCTACTCATCACACCCTGTTGAGCCTTAAATCTCGTCCAAGCCCTGAAAATTTATCCTCTCCACTTCCCTAGAAACATTATTGAGGTTATGGTCTTCTAAAAAGTCCAACTCTACTTCCTTAAGAGAAGTCTTAAAGGAGGTGCGTCGAAGAAGAGGTAATCACTTTTCTGATTCTCTCAAGTTTCTTTCTTCTTCTACTACTTCTTCTTTAGTGGTCTCATTATAAAGTAATAACATAAGTATTAATTATATAATGATATTTTATTATAAATATGAAACAACCCTATTTCACCTTCTATCCACCCTACGAATGATGAAATAACCGCGCGTGTGTACGTACGGAATACCGTCTCCACGCCATGGTGTAATCTGTTTTCGACCATCACCTTACTTAGATGGGTATAATGGTGTACATAAATAAATATGAATGATTTTTGTAAAGTGATATTGATTCTAAAATATTATACACACACTTCATTACAATTCCACGATCATGGGAATGATATCATCGCTCGTGCGAACGTACGGACTACCATCTCCACGACGCGATGAGATTCATTCTCCTTGTTAACCATTAATGGATGATTATAAAGTATATATAATGAATAATAATAAAATATATGAATTAATTATGATTCTGGATTTATGTATGTCATCTACTTAATTTCGTTCAATTCAATAAGGAAATGAAAACAACGTTCATGCGTACGTACGGCCTACCGTCTCCCTGAATGGTGTATTTCATTCCATTTGTCGATTTGTCATATATATATATATATATATGCTGAATATATATTATATAAAAATCATGTTTTACATTATTGAATTAAGTAAATCTGTATATAAGTTATAATATCAAGAATAACAAGTCGAAACACGTACAATGAATGAAACGATTTTACCCAAATCGCTGCTTTTACATCGAATTTACAAAATAACGGGTAATATAAAGTCATAAGTAAACTATATATGATATCATAACAATGAATATAATTCTATAATAATTCAATGAAATTATTTAAATCATTATACAGGAGGATTTAAAACATACGAAGCATATCAGACATAAGGTAAGGGATAATGTTGCAATCTCAATTGTTTTCTATCCAACATTGCTTATACGTAAGTATTTACTGAGGTTATATTTTTCATCCATGTCCAAGTTTTATAAAAAGGATTTCATATATGTTTAAAGTCCTTTTTACCCATTTTTTGAATTTTACTACATGGTATGTAAGGAATCTTTTTTTTGTTTACCATACGAGTTACTTTTTGACTTTTCCAACAAAAGTATGAGAATAATGTTATTTTTAACTTATACCGCGTGAACGGTTTTTTACTGTTTCATAACGCCTCATTTTCATGAAGCTTACTCTATAAGATTTTATGACTATTATCAACAAAATACTTTTATTTTAAAAGTGCATGGAATTTTGTGAAAATAAAATTATTTTGATGAACAAAGGATATTTTCCTCAATAATTCATTTCAAATGTTTTATCAAAACCATTTTCCAACTAAGATGAAATTATTTCATACATGTATGTTTCATTTTTAATGTCTCTATGATTTACATGGTTTCAATTTTTTTATGATGAAATGTCCATCTGTTTTATATGGATTATGAGATGATGGGATGATGTTTATGAAACCCATTTTATTCTTTGGGTTATGATGAATGATTTAATTTTATTTTGTGGCACAAGTAAGAATTATTTCATTATGAGCAGGGTGGGACCTATATCTCCCTCCAATGCATTAGGTAATAATTTATATTTCATGATATAGACATGGCTGGAATGTTAAGTTAATCTGTTTTAGTAATACAGAACTGGAACGAGGAGTGAACTCGATTCAGAAAGGGACTTTTTTCACTAAGATGGTCTTGGAATCAATGCCTTGGCTACTATGGAAATCATATCATGTTATTAATGGTTTCCATAATCACAAGTTTTATTCCCATGCTATTTTATCATGATTAATGTTCTTTTATGATCTTTGCCTTATGTACTGCCATGTTTTATGTCATTGCTCATGATTTCAATGTTTGAACATTATGTTCATGTTTTTATGTTCAAATTTATATGGTTTGTTTTATTTTCTACGGGATTACCCTTACTGAGCATTTGAGCACACACTTTTTATGTTTTCATTTCCCCAGGATATAAAGAAAGGTTTTAGTTAAGAAAAAAAGGGGAATATCTTAATGGGAGATGTTGAAGATCTTTCACCACGATTAGAAAATTATATTCCTAGTTTCCAAAGACACTAAACTATTACGGTCCTTGTGTGTCAGGTTTTGTTATGTATTAAGTATTCTGCAAAAGTAATGTAATGTCCATGGACATCCAGCATCAGGCCTCTACAGTTGGTATCTGAGGAAAGGTTTAGTTAACCTTTGGAAACTAGGATGAAAAAACTTTAGTGTGATCCCTAGGGATATTTCTAATGTATATCTAGGGATGTACCTAAGGTTAAGTATAATTATAGGTTATAGTCCTAGAATTATGGTAAAAATCATAGAATTAACCCTAAGATGTTATCTATTGAAGGTACTCGCCCTATATTATGTTGTTTTCCCTAGAATGTTTTTTTACTCTCACACTATTCTTTTTGGATTTTAGAAAATGGATAGAAACAGAAAAATTCACGATAATGGAGAATATTATGGACAATGGAATGATATTATTCATTATCAAGAAAATGAAATGTAATTTGGAAAGCGAAACATCTTTATTATTCCTTATCAGTAATCTCATAATATGATCAATAATCTCAGCTTTGGTATGTTTCCTGACTCAGCTAATAAGAGAAAGATGGAGTTTCATGATGATCATAGAGGAAAGAAAGTTCAATTTCCATCATGTAATTCATGTGGGAAGAGGCATCAAGGAGAAAGTTTCAAAGGAACTGGAAGATGCTTTGGGTGTGGAAAAGAATGAAACAAAGCTAGTAATTGTAAAGGAAAAGGTTCAGTTAATACCATGGACAAGGATAATGGTATTCCTAAGAAATCAACAACGGTTAAGTGTTTTAAATGTGGAATGTACTGGTATTATGAAAACCAATTCCATAAGGGAAAATCTCATAAAGATAACTAGCATTGTCATATGGGTAGTATTTATCTGGATGATGATGAAGAGACTACAAATGATATATGAGATGGAAGAAATGATGAAGCTCAGTCAGTGGTTTATGAAGGTAGTGTAATGATTGTATGTTTATCAAGAATAATGTATGGTACTATGGAATAAAGAAAAATACAAGGACTGTTACACTCTTTCCTTTGCTTGAGTTTTGAAAGTATATGATGAATGGTACTGGTAACCATTAAATCTTATTCAGATATTTTTGGAAAATAGATGATGTACGTATAATGAAGGGATAAGGATATAATGATATGTTTGATAGTATTAATGAGCTCATGACTAATATATGGACAAAGTGATAACATGGTTTGTCTATAAAGAATTAATGGGATTTTGGAATGTGGAACGAGACAACTTCTGACAGTATTCATGTTTTCAAATAAGGTTTTATGGTAATTCATGTTGTAATAGAATACATGATTAAGGAATTCACATGTTTGGAATGTGTCCAATATGATATATCGTATTCCAGTAATCATTTTCTTTATACTATGAGATTGGACAGATGTATTTTGGATAAGCCTAAAGATTGAAATGAATTAAGTTAGACATAATATAGTATAGTTTATGGCTATAACCTTTTTTGATATTATTTCAAGAATGTTATTATAGTGTATTTTTAGAAAAAGGGACAACCTGTAAGATGGGCGATAACCCGTCGCGTCAGACAAGGCTTTGGGAATCAAACCCACAACCAAAGTGCGACATGCCTTTATCACCTACCAGTGGCCAACAAGAAGTCCCTGGTTATTAGAAACTAGTTTTGTTATATTAAGTGGTATGATAGATGACATATAAGTCCATTTTTGGAATCATATACGATTAACCTCACCATATATGGACTTATGTATATTTGATAACTTTTTCTAACCTTTTGTTTGAGATTGATGGAATGACCCATCATTCCATTGCATGATATTCTAACACTTCACAGAAGACAAATTCAACTTCATTTCATTAAGAGATGATGTGGAAATTGTTCAAGGCACAAACAACAGTGACATTGTACCAAAATCAAGTAAGTATTTCTTTTAATTATTCTTCATCTATAGTGGAATGTTCTTTAAAACCAAAAATGTTTTCCTAATGTCCTCATATCCGATGAATTATATGGTACCTTAAATCATGAAAAATTTATGGCTTTGTTATTGATGTGTTTTTCATAGCCATGTTCTCTACCACTCTCCATCAGAACATGACGGTAAGATTTCCCTTCCATATCCATATTTTCACTTATGTTATCCTATTTGGGAACCCAAGTGCTGAGTAACTTTGGGTATCCATTTTGTTTCTAATGTTCATTTTTAAAATTAAGTTTTAGCATTCCTTTGTACGATGTGGGTTTCTATGAATGAAACATTCAAATAGAAAATGATTTATAACCCCGACGAATTTTGAGGGAGAAATTCATTTTAAGGGGGGTAGAATGTAACATCTCGAGATTTTATGAAAAATGTTATTTTAATTTCATTTAAGTCATGTGTTGTACGCTACACTAAGATTACTTTGCGCTATACGCAACACCTTATTGGCTTGCAGTATACGCAACACTATTCTTGGATCATGTTATACACAATTTTGATAGTAGTCATTATACGTAACATTGACTATATATATATATATACATATATTAAATGTATAAATGAAATACAGTTGGATTCAATTATACGAAACAACAATGGAGTCTTGCACAATACCCAACCCTGACTTAGGCTTGCATTACACGAATCACGACCTTTCTTGATAGCGTGTGTTGTACGCAATATCTGGTTTCACTAAACAACGATATATGGTTATAATATTATTATAAACTAGTCGTTATGATTAATATTTTCTAAATTTTTAATTTTATAACAGTATTATTCATCTTACACATTTTCTAGAGTATGGTATGAGAACAAAATAAATTTTTCGTGTAAAATATATATTTTTAAAAAATTGCAGTTTTCCCACCTTTTGATGGCGCACCCACTTTAAAACTTGTTTTTTTACATGTCTATAAGTTCAATTTAACAAAATAAAATTCTTTTTTGAAATTAGGATATAATAATTTACTTTGGATAAAATTTTCATATTATTCTCATAACTTTCATATTTTAATGAATAGTAAAAACACGATATATTTTAACTAAAAACAACTTTTTTAGTCGCAATAATTTATATGGTTAAATTATATTTTAATTGGTTTTAAAGTGTAATTAGAATATATTTTCACCATTTAATCCAATGTTGTTCATTGTAATTAATTTCATTTTGAAATTGGATATAAAAAAGTATCAATCTTTTGATAGTTATTGTTTTTTAAAAACACGCTATTAGTTTTAATAACGGGAATTAATTTTAAAATTAATTAATATATTTTGAATTTGGAAAGATAGACATCAATTATGAATTCAGAATATCAAATAATTCTTAGGCTGAATTTTTGGTATTTTTCTGAAAAACATCAATTTTCGATGAATAGTGAAACCACTTAGCGGTAGTTAAAAAAAACTTACTTTTTCATTTAAATGAATTTTTACCACTTCTGTGAATTGAATTTCGAAAATCCAAGAGACACGGTTAATATCAAAGAATAAAATGTGGTTCAATGAGATGAAAATAATTTTTGGTGAATAGTAATTGTTTACATTTATTTACCACGGTTAAAAGTAAATAGGACAATTAAGGGGGAAAATGATATTATTATTACCCTAACACATGTCCTAATTCTATTGGATAAGTGTAATTCGACGAAATACAACCTTAGGAATAATATATGACCATTTAGTTCCACTTGTATTAGATTAGGACATTTATTATTAGATTATTTAATGAATGGTTAAAATGGTTTAAATCAATGTTTAATAACTAAAACATTATTAATATAGGTTTATAAATAATCTAAATTCGACTATAAATATTCATTAGAAAGATAAACAGATTTCCTACATAGAGTTATTTTATTTACAATTTTTAGAAATTAAATAATTTATGTTATTTATGACACAATGATGATTCAGTAATTATATTGTTAATGAAATATTAACATAATTGATGTTATAAATACCCACATAATTGTAATTTTAGACTTTTTATGAATTAAACTAATTTACTATGTTAATATGACATGTTAGTATTGATTTAATTAACTTTTTTCGAACTAATCATTCTGTTATGATTTCCACAAAAATCAGGTACCAAATAGTGTAAAAATTTACATAAAACAATTTTTAAAAGAAATATTATATTATTAATTGTTATTTTATTCTTAAAAATATAATTATCATCCAAATGACTTAGATGAGAATATATATATTAATAATGAACAACTTGGGGTTCTTTTGACTTGTTGTAGTATGTTTATTAACCTTATAGTGTATGAAAACAAGAAGACACGATAAAAGTTAAATTGTTTAACTTAGGGTTAAATCTAAAAGATAATGTTAAAATAGTAACCTAAACTCATCTAAAAACTAATTTTTTAGATTATTTTGACCCATCACCACATTATATTTGAAATGAATCAATTTGGAGCTATTATAAACTGAATATGACTTTATTATAAAATAATATTTTAAGTTTTTCCAAAGGTGCCCCCCTCCTCCCTTATAAAAAGGGCACCCCTTCCCTATTCTCTTAACAGCCTTTCAAGCCTTGAGGCTCGGCAAATCCCAGCCCATTTATCTTATCCACATCCCTAGAAACATTCTGGAGGTTCTGTTCTTCTCAAAAGACCAACTCTACTTCCTTAAGAGAAGGCTTAAAGTTGGTGCGTCGAAGAAGAGGTAATCACTTCTTCTGATTCTCTCAAGATTCCTTCTTCTTATACTACTTATTAATTAGTGGACTCATTATAAATTAATAACATAATTATTACTTATATAATGTTATTTTATTATAAATATGAAACAAACCTATTTCACCTTCTATCCATCATACGGAAAACGAAATCAACGTGCGTGCGTACGTATGGAATACCGTCTCCATGCCGTGGTGTAATCTGTTTTCGACCACCACCTTACTTGGATGGGTATAATGGTGTAAATAAATAACTATATATGATTATTTTAAAGTTAAATTTATTCTGAAATATTATACACACACTTCAATACAATCCCACGATCATGGGAATGATATCATCGCTCGTGCGTACGTACGGACTACCGTCTCCACAACGCGATGAGATTAATTCTCCATGTTAACCATTAATAAATGATTATAAATTATATATAATTAATAATAATGAAATATATGACATAATAATGATACTGGATTTATGTATGTCATCTACTTAATTCCATTCAATTAAATAAAGAAATGAAAACTGTGTTCATGCATACGTACGGCCTACCGTCTCCATGAACGGTGTATTCCATTCCATTTATCAATATATCATATATATATATATGTATATGATGAATATATATTATATATAAATCATGTTTTACATTCTGTAATTAAGTAAATAAGGATATAAGTAATAATATTAAGAACAACAATTCGAAACACGTACAATAAATGAAACGATTTTAACCAAATCGCTGCTTTTACATCGAATTTACAAAAGAACGGGTAATATAAAGTCATAATTAAACTATATATGATATCATATCAATGAATATGATTCTGTAATAAGTCAATGACATTATTTAAATCATTATACAGGAGGTTCGGGGACATACGAAGCATATCAGACATAAGGTAAGGGATAATGTTGCAATCTCAATTGTTTTCTATCCGATATTTCTTATACGTAAGTATTTACTGGGGTTATATTTATCATCCACGTCCAAGTTTTATAAAAATGTTTTCATGTATGTTTAAAGTAAATTTTACCCATTTTTGACTTTTACTACATGGTATGTAAGGAATCTTTTTTTTATTTACCATACGAGGTACTTTTGACTTTTCTGAAAAAAGTACGAGAATAATGTTATTTTTAACTTATACGGCATGAATAGATTTTGACGGTTTCATAATGCCTAATTTTCATGAAGCATACTCTACATGATTTTATGAATATTTTCAACAAAATACTTTTATTTTAAATGTGCATGGCATTTTGTGAAAAGAAAATGATTTTGACGAAGAAAATGTATTTTCTCCAAAAATTCATTTCAAATGTTTTATCAAAACCATTTTCCATCTAAGATGACATTATTTCATACGTATATGTTTCATGTTTAATGTCTCTATGATCAAAATGGTTTCACTTTTCTTTTGATGAAATGTCCATTTTTTATATGGATTATGAGATTATGGGATGATGTTTATGAAACACATTTTATTCTTTGGGTTATGATGAATGTTTTAAGTTTATTTTGTGGCACAAGTAAGAATGATTTCATTATGAGATGGGTGGGACCTATATCTCCCTTAAATGCATTGGGTAAAGATATATATCTCATGAGATAAACATGGCTAGAACGGTAAGTTAATTCAGTTCAGTAATACATGACTGGAACGAGGAGTGAGCTCGATTCAGAATGGGACTTTGTGCACTAAGATGGTCTTGGAAGCAATGCCTTGGCTACTATGGAAATCATATCATGTGCTTAATGGTATCCAAAATCACAAGTTTTATTCCCATGCTATTTTATCATGATTAATGTACTTTTATGATCTATTCCTTATGTACTTCCATGTTTTATGTCATTGGTCAAGATTTCGATGTTTAAACATTATGTTCATGTTTTTATGTTCAAATGTATACGGATTGTTTTATTTTCTCCATGCTTAACCTTACTGAGCATCTGAGCTCACCCTTTTTATGTTTTCTTTTCCCAGGATATAAATAAAGGTTTTAGGTAAGAAAACAAAAGGGGAAGATCTTTATGGTAGATGTTGAAGATCTTTCACCATGATTAGAAGATTATATTCAATGTTTCCAAATACACTAAACTATTACGGTCCTTGTGTGCCTATTTTTTTTATATATTAAGTATTCCCCAAAAGTAATGTAATTTCCATGTACGTCAAGATTTGGGCCTCTAAATCTACTGGTCATCCAAGACAACCTCTTGGGCCTCGATCACCCTCACTACTCGTGGTTGTTGTCTGGGTGCCATATCTCTAAGGTAAGCATGGAATGCATAAGCCCATGTAGTGTAGAAGATTGATTTTATATTTTAGCATATTTATTATTCAATTTAAATCCCCAAAATACCCAAAAAACACATGAACACAAGTCATTGTGATGCATGTACCTTTCTTATTGTCTCTACCCTGCAATCACTGTAGCCTCACTCGATTGTTCAGTAGGCTCAGAGTCCTTGCATCGGATCACCGAGGGCCCTAAATTCTCGTGTACTAGTCAGTCTTCCCTAGCCTGTTTTCACACACCAAGATTGCCTAAAACTGTTTCCCTACCATCCCATGCAATTCTCACTGTACAAAACTCTGGAATCCATCCTATCTCTCGACCTTTTTTTTGATAACCTTCAGTCATGGCCCCCCTTCGACAAGATGAGGTAAGGGTCTGCAGATTGCAAGAAACTTCCTTCTATAAGTTGAATAAGAGATAATGACCCCTAAGACATACCTTCAATAGGTCCTTGAGTGGATAATATCACCAAGGTTTTTGAATCATACATAAGATCGAAGGCATTACGATTTTTATTTATTAGGATCGGGAGATGAGATAGTAAATCCCAACAACAAAAAAACTGATGGAAAAAGTAAAACCAAATGAAAATCATTCCCATATGCATGTCCAAATGTAATGCTACAAAATTAAATGAAAAATCCAAGGTAATGTATCGAAGAAAATGAAAACATCAATAGAAAATGTCCTATGGTCTGAACTAGTGCAGTCCCACACGATCCTCGAAGTCCTCCTCGGATCCTAGAAATAGTTTATATAACTAGGGTGAGTATTGAAGTATACTCAATAGAGAAAATCAAAATCTCTCATGCACAATTGGGGAGGTATACTAATTCCCCCAATGTAAATGAGATAACAAGAGCACTTAGTATGGAAACTATCCACCCCAACCTCACTAAGGCACACTCCCTAAATAAAAAATTTAAATTAAGGTTACAAGAATATCACATTAATGTTTGGGTACCCCACACATCTTTTCCACCTAGTTATTGAATACATATGATGCATCAGACCTCTCCTTCCATTCTCACCACAGTCCCACTGCTACATCCTTCATGCACACACCTGGGCTATAACCACACATCCCGCCCGCAAACACCTACGCCACAAAGACACAAAATAATGCTCTCAAAAACCTAGTATATAACAACAGTAGCTGTACCCAAGGACACATGGGCCTCATCCTGAAGTCCCTTGGGAAACCACTAATCCACACACACCTAGGCCATCCACAACCACGTACACTGCACAAAGAATCTAGGGCTATAATGGACCTCAGGAAACAACATCCTACCTAAAGAAGCTCGAGATACTAAGGAAAGGGATAAGAAAATGAGCTAATAACCAACCACTCATAGGAGTTTTGGAAACAATACCATCTCCCATGAAATGGGGGTGTTCGGAACAAAGTGGACAACTTGGGTGGGGTGAGAATATAAAACATAGGAACTAAATTATACATATATGTAAACAAGAACTCATCACAACCTGGGGGGTTCCAAAATCAGACCATCCACAAACACCCTCATTACCATTAATTCATAAGAAGTAGCACCCTAGAAACCATGTCACAACTCATTCCCAGAAAACAATTCCCCATTGAACCCATTCTCATTTTCATATTCAAGTGATTCCATTTAAAAATAATTCTTTACTACTAGGAAATTAAAAGTCATTTCCACAAGGTAGGGAATGGAAAACAACCAAACAATATTTTAAGCATCCACACCTGGTTCTCTTGTAAAGTCAAAACAACAAAGAGATCCTTGAGATCCCTCAAAATAATGGAACCAAACCAAGCACCAACATATGGGCCCACACAACCTCGGACCAAAAAACTAGCAACTACACCACAGTAGGGGTTCCAATACCCATCCATGTCATTTCTGAAGCATCAACCGTAAACTTCACCCGAACAGAGCAAGGGATTTTTTAAATTTGAATATGCCATTTATTCTATTTTTTCTTTTCATTTGGTTAACATGGGTGACCACATAAGGATTATTACCAATTAGGCATCCATTTAGTCAACCGATTTTATGCAATTTACAATTTTCCATGTTACTTCCATTCAATCATATAAATTTCTACAAAAACAGATTTTCATTAGTTCACAAGAAAAGACCAATAATGGCCATGATTTTCAATGGGCATAATCATGTACAATTAACAACACAAATATAAAGGATATAAAGTACAACAGAAACATCGATCACACCCCTGAATTCGTTAAATTTCCATTTAATATCCTCATTATGGTTTGGTTTCATCCATCCCTGCCGAAAATATAGCATAGCCACCCCTCATGATACAATACAAAGAGAGTCTAATGAAAACCCATACTTGGATGATCAAATATCGGCGATTATCTCCACACGCCAAGAACTGGGGATGCGCGACATGCAGGGATGAACATTGGGGACTCCAAGAAGGAGTAGGAAAGGCTACAACACAACGCACCACTCACCTCGGGAAGGGGACTCCAAAAACACAAAGGGGAAGAACGGACCCCTCCATGAATATTAAGAAAGGAATTCCAGTGAGATATAAATAGGTGATTTCCTGGAGTTACTAGATTATAATTTTGGATAGCTTTAAAGGAGGATTGTGGTTTCACCACGCTGTTGGGAGGTTACACATTATGGAATTGATTGATATTTTTAATAATTCTCATTGGGGAGGTGGTCGTAACCACTATGAGTTAAAAGATTTTATTTAAACAGAGGGAAATGCATTACATGGACACACAGTCTGGGTATATTGAGGTTCGTCCCGACCATAGGGATTTAAAATATTGTTTATAGAGATAAAAATGGACTGGAACAACTTCTAAAAAAAGTAAAAATGGTTTAAAAGCGGTGTTACGGGAAAAACTACGGAAGAAAAATCCAGCAAGCACCTCTAGCACCGAATGGGGGCACACCGATTGCGATACACCGATCAGTGACACACTGATAGCAACACACCAATTGTTGACTCACATATCGATGACCCATAGATCGGTGTCACTTATGGTTGACACCACGATGACATCCTCACATCGATACACCACCATTTATATCTAGACCTTATGTCTATGGTGTGCCAAACAAAAGAAATTGGCAAAGGGATGGACTAGGTCGGTCTGGGACATTACAAGTGATGAATTACTTCATTCAATTGCCTTAATAAAATAATAATCAAATTGGTGAATAATCATCTGATAAGCCACCTAGAAAGTATAACACATAGAGGGAGAGTGTGTAGTGGAAGAACACTATGACTATTATTATTTTCAAGAAAATAATGATATCTAGATACGCGATATAATTTTTTTTAATTCATTTGTTTCAAATTGTTGGGACATTCCAATATATATTATGGTATTCAAGAAGGTTAACTTGTAAATTGTTAAAAAAAATTCATGTTATTGAACCTACTTCAATTGATTAAGATAATGGTCCATATATCAATTTAGTTTTTTCTCCTCTATTTGTGTTCACTTTATTTAATACAGGTTCTTAAAATGGTTATATATATATATATTATTAATGGATTGGAGATATACATAGAGTATTAATAATTGGTTTTGTCAATCGATACCCCATTAAGGATTTGGATATAGGGGTTTCATAGGAGTTATGTGTGTGTTATGATAGTTGGATGTTTTAGGTTCCGTTGGGATTTGTTGATTCTATAGGAAAATTGTTCTTATGTGATACTAGGATTAGATTACTTGATCCAATATGATGCTCGTTTTATTGTTATAATCAATTGGAATTTTTTATATCTACTGAGTTAAATAATTATTAGTGTGATTTTGATCATAATGTATAAGAAAATCACAATATATCTTACCATCCATAACTAGAGGTGACATAACCAAATATTCTAGTATAAATTTATATATATAGGAGATACATCATGTAAAATTTCTATTCATGGTTGACCCATTCATGTAAATCTTACCATACGATATATATATATATGACCACAATATATAAATAAGGGTTTTTTATTGAAATTATTATATTCATGAGTCCTATAACTATTTATATATACATGATGTGTCTTATAGAACATAGAGAGATGAATGATTTATTGGAGTAATTTGAGCTATTGTGATATATTTGAGGGAGTTCAAACTCATTTGGTGCTCCAGTTATATTCTCTAAGAATAAGTGTGGTCCCTTCATTATATTCATGGATTATCAAAATTGACACTAGGTGATGGTCTAGATCCAATATCCACATCTATAAATTAATAACATATTTGATTGATTATTAGGGTAAATGTAGTTTGTATGTTGGATTTCTAATCAGTCTCTCACGAGATAAGGCTGAGGCCTTCTGACCTTTATTATAATAATTTATTTATGGTCATATTTGTTATTGATATTATTGTATACTCTTAGATGGGGGAGGAAAGCATGACAAATTTAGAGGATATTTTTGAATGACATAGTGATCAAATGTTATGAACTAATATATGAATGTTTTAGTTTTTTATCGATCAGATAGAATTCATAAGAAACATGACATTAGTTTCTAGTATATTTGTTGAATAATAGTAGGTTGTGGATATTATTTCATGAGTATTTCCCAATATTGTTTTTTTCAAATATTCAATTTCATGGGGTTGATCATATATTACATGAGATTTATATATAAAATTTATCAATTGGTAGAGTTGATGAAAACTCTAGAAAAGAAAGAGGTGATGATTCTCTAGTTGAATTCTTGTGAGGGTTCCATTTAGGTAATAAAGGGGATTTTGATTATGGTGACAATATTAAACAATACTAAAACTTGTATAAATATTCATTATAATTTGATGCATTATAATTTAGTATTTAACATGTTTTATTGAAAGAGGTTCGTGAAGTAACTTATAAACCCCAATAAAAGGGAACTATAGAGAGCAATAACATGTCACATGATAATGAGATATAATTATATTTTCACATCATTAAATATAAGTGTCAATTTTTTATTATTGTGTGTTATATCGTGTATGTAGACCAAAGTGTTTTCAAACAAATTTTATCAAAACCTAACATGAACATTTATTAGTAACAGTTGATTGAGTACTTATACTACATTAATCATTATTGGAATATAAACTTGGAAAGGGAATTTTTTTTTGATGATTTGATTGGAAAAAATCCGGCATAAATGGTGACTGAATCAATTAAAAATTGGTAGAGTAAAACTCATTATTTTGAGTTGTTGTTTAATAAGTAGGTGTACTGGGTCTGAACGACCCTTATAGGATGTTTTCACATCCAAAGTCTTCTAATGGTTGAAGGGGAGTTGCCTATTAGAAAAAATCGTCATGAGAAAAAATATATATAGTGAGGATATACCATTGGATTAGTCACTTGATTAAGATGCAATATTTTATTTCCATGGTTGTGTTATAGTCCCTATATCCATGAATGATAAGATGATGAAAGACACCGACTCATTGATATGGGATGTTCATATAGGACTCTCCATGACATACCAAGACATTTGAATATAGTATTGGTGGCCTAGAATGTAGAGGAATGGTGTGGGTTTCTTTAAATGATGATCCACATGTTTGTAAGTGATGACAATGATCCAAAGACCCACTAAACATAGTCAATCAATATTAATTATTAATTAGAAATGGGTTGAGGCTTCTATAGAGATCATGATGGGGTTGTCAATCACACTCCCATGGAAGGGATGTTGCTTGGATTATTATAGTCTGGCTAACCAAGATAACACATATTCTACTGATCTTCGAGGTTTTTCTAATTGGTGATATGTGTAATCAACATATATTCGAGATAATATGGCTATATGGGGGTATAATACTATTTATTATTAGAACAAAAAGTCTAACATAATATAAATTTTGTTGAGAGTTTTATAGAAGGTTATTAAAATGAATGATCATCTAAGAATATCATTTCATCCCCTAGTTGATTAGAATATTAACAGTACTATATGGATATTATTGGATATATTGTGAGTTTCAGTATTTTATTTTGATTATTTCTTTACAAAAGAATTAAAAACATAAATTTTTTTTTGTACAAAAAATTACAATGAATTAATTAAAATATTTCCATGAATGTGTTTAAATACAATTCTATATCCTTATCATTAATCTATATTAGAACTAAATAGTTTATGACTACTGGATTGGGCATCGTTCATGAGACATCAAATATTTTTAAATAGATAAATAATCATTTTGTGACTTCTAAGAGAAGTTAGAGTCTAGGAAGAAATTGTAAATTCCATACAATGTAGTTTAAGGTGGGATATTGGTAGTTTTTTAGAGTTTTTCCTCAAATATGTAATTTTTTAATTTAAGATTAATGAAAATAGTTATTAATATTGTGGGATCATTTTAGGACACAGATATTATTTCCAAGGTTTCATGATAAAATCATTACTATTGAGATAGATTAGTTAAAACATAGTTGTAAGAAAGATGATACATATCAGTGAGTGTATATCAAACATGCCCATTTGAAAGAGTTTTTCATTGATGAGGTCTGATGATGTTTTGGGAATGTAACTGAATGTGGATAATCTATATACTGAGATTATGTAAATAAATTAACCTTATTACATTTTAAAACTATTTATTCTTTACCATATATTCTATTTATGAATGTCACATGTGTTTTAATGGGATATAGGTGTTGTGTTACAGTTTTTTATTGGCATTCATAGATGGTAATTTCTTCTAGGTGGATGTAATTTGTTGCAATGGTGTTTTTATTCCATATATGGTAGTGTTCATTTTTGGGTTGAAATTTTTTAATTTTTTTCATTTTTAGTATTGGTTATTCTATAGCCTAGGACTTCATAATATAGATAATGACGCATAAGAATAATTTATGGGGGTGAAATATGTCACATCATGGTGAAGGGAGTAACACAATGATGATAACCCTTACTTTTTATACCATTATGTTTTCCATAAAATACATTGGAAAGGATGGTTAAACACACCTTGATTGATGGTGCCACATTATAGTATTGACATTTACATTTTATTATTAAGCATTATTAATTGACTCCTTTATATACAAAATGGGGATTTGATATTAATACCTTAATGAGTCTTTCATGAAAAAAAGTTTGGTGAGTGTGTAGGTTTTAATGGTGGGGAAAACCATAAAATCTAGTCCAACATATTTATGTTTTATACAAAATGGATGGTGTCACTGTATGGATAATGTCTTTAGGCCTTGGTTGCACAGAGAGTTAGGTGTAATGGTTATTTTTGAGAGAGGTGCACTATGTAGGGGCTAAGGATGCTCGTGACGTGAAGAGGAACGTGAAGGGAAAACATTACATGATATTTTTTATCATGTTTTGATTCTCAATAATATAATTTTTACATAAATTTACTAAATATATGTTTTATTAATAAATATTAATTAACTGGGTTACTTTTCCCCCTCAAAAATTCACCTAGCCCTCCCTAGACTACCTCTCAACACTATCCTTATTAGTAGGATTCTATCAGTTTTTTATTTGACAGTAATTTTATCTAGATGATAGTTAAAGGTAGCATAATCAATCTTCCTTGATCCTCCACCAGATTATTTTTTATCTTGATTGGCCTAACAAAATTTATTATGGTTATTCCATATTTTAATGATTTTTCATAAATTTTATATTACATTGATTTGAGTTTTTAATATCATACTAGATTAAATAATGAACCTTTATGATTATAAAGTATTTAATTCTAATGTTATCATTATGTATAATTCTATTTCCATGTTTTTATGATGTCAGGTTTCACTGGGGACATTTCTCCTTGACCTACAATTTTTGGAAATGAGTTTTAATCAAATTCAATGTGGTGATCATATTTTCATGTCTTCATTGATCTAATGATGAAATTAAATCTGTATACATTGAAATAAAATTGTTTCATTCCTTTGAGATAATGATATTGAAATCAATGCTGGAAACATGAGGAGTTCCCCTAATAAATAGTTGGAATAATTAATGGATAAGATAAGAAAGATTCTAAAATTTTAATGTTTCTAATGAAGGATGTGGTCACAAATATAATTATAAAAAATAATTTTATTATAGTTCAATAGTGGTATATTCCACACCCCCTTGAATAATGGAAAAATGGAAAAATTTTAAATTCTCTATATGGGGTTGAAACCCTAAATTTTTTTATAATGATATATGAATCAAGGTGGTATGCATGAATCCAGATTATAAAAAATTGTTATAACTAATGAAGGATGTTGGTTGGGATTCATAACCATAGGTAATGGTAATTTTATAATTGATCTGTTATTGATGACACAACCTATTTTTTAATAAAATGGTAATTTGATAATTGTTCCATTATGTGATGGGACCCTTTGGGTAATAACATAATGGAAATGGTTTGATTATGTGACATATATCACCTTGGGTGTTAATATAAACTATTTAGGGATAACATCCACTAGATGATGAATGTATGGTTGATCTAAGGTATCACTTATCTAACTCGAGGATTAATAGTGATTTATTTATATAATCCTTCATTCTTTTTTTTTTCACATCATCTTGCACATTTTTCAGATATGAAATTTTTGGGATATAGTCCATGGTAACCTACTAAGTTATACTCCATCCCACATCATTATACAATATGTAACCTAGCATGAGTCAGAGTTAAAGGATTGTATAATGGAAAGCTCTCTATTATTGATTAATTCTATTTATAATTATGTTATAGTTAGGATATATGATCATGATAATACTCGACACATGTTATTCATAATTTTATAGATATTTTATTTATTAATATTTTGGAACATGATGTATTAAATATTTCAATGAGAGATATTTTTTATATAAATGATTATTTTTATTCACGTAAATATTAATTTTATACTCTTGTTATATAAATTTAGTATAAATTTAACTATGATATTGGTATATTGGATTATGCATCAAATTTTATTGTTGTCTATTACAATGTAATTTGTGATTATATAGTCTAGGATGTATATTCTCTCCATGATATTAATTTTATCCCAATACATGTAATATTCATGTAAAATATAGGGAGGCACACATAATGTTATGTGGCTCTACGATCAGGTTAGAGTTTTGTGAGTTTCATCGGGGAATTATAATGGCACTCTTCAAAGACTATCAAAACATTATGAAAATAAAAAACCCTTTCATGATGATTCATAACATAGTATACTATAATAACCTCCAGTGTCCCATGAGATCATTCATTCTAAGCTTGGTAATTAAAATATTAAAATATAATGTGTTTACAACATTTTCATGAGCTATCACATCAGAAATAATTAGGAATTGGATTTGATAGTACAAAAATTTTGTCCACTTAAAATAGATGCATCATAATATATTTCATAGAGGGAAACTATAATTATATAAAATCGCCAAAGATAATGAATATTATAGAGAATTAAAAAAATTTGAATAGGAAAAAATATTTTTTTTTGTTTTGGAATTATTAAAATAAAATAATATTAGATTTCATTTTAAAATAATTTTGAGAAAGAAATAAAAATTAATTAAATAAATTATTTTATTATTAAAAATAATTATAATGAAACCATTAAAAGGATTCACGGTAGTCCAAAATAATATAAATAAGAATATATAAAATTTATTAAATTATAAGAAGAAAAAATTTGATATGTTGACTGTTTCTCAGTATAGGGTTTTTACTAATTGTAACCACATGCAGGATTGAAACCCTGATTCTAATAATCCCATAGATAAAGGATATGAGATCATTATACACCATGATAGTTTTATTGAATTTTGAGAATAATTAAATCAAACTTCCATGAAATCTAGTGTTTATAATGACAGATCATTCACATCGGTGATGGATGTTTCATCTGTATTGTTATCATGAAATGGAGAACAACACATGCACTTGTGATAGGGTAGTAATTAAGAATATAATTTTCTAACATGAACATTATTATCATGCATGTTATTATAATAATGGTTTTTAGTCCATGTTCATGCAATGAGCTGTTGATGACAGTCACTTCAGCATTGGGTTTCACTAATTAAAGAGTTACTATGGTATGATATGACTTATTTTATATAAGTTTCCCATATAAAGTCATTAATAATAGGGAATGATGATATAGATTGGTTCTTTTGAAACTAGTAAGAATTAAAATTCAAAAATGGTATTATTATGTCACCCCACTTGGATATTGAAACAATGTATCTTATGTTTGGGATAGAATTTTTTCACTGTGCTAGTTCTATTGGAATCCTGTGATTAAATAATATGTTACTTAATCAGTTGGATTCCTACACAATATTGATAGTGAATATTGTAATTCTACATTTAGACATTATTTAATTATAATATTTTAGATTTATTTTTCATCAGCACCCTTGAATTAACTGTTTCTATCTTCTGATTATGGTAACATAAAATTAAATGATGTGTATAAGAAGATGTCTACTTTTTGTAATGCTGGAAAGAATATTGAGTATGCCATTGTATTTGTCTAAATTAATTGTTATTTTGTGTATAATTTTTTCAATATTCATTTCCATAATGATGTTTTTGAAGGAAATAATTTAATAAATAAATAAATAAATATATGTAAGTTATTGAAACTAATTGATTCATATATCATAATTTCTATTTTAGTGAAATTAACAGTGTTGGGAGGTCAGAGTATCTTCCTTACAAAGCTTTTAAGATGGATTTATGTAATAATTTTCAAGAACAATATTATTAGAGGAACATGGAATCTCTTTTTGACCTATACAAATAATGGGAGGTTTAAAACGATGATTTAACCATCATATATCATATTGAAAATAATATCACTCATAATGATGGGTATTTGTTGAAGGATCATCATGAAGAAATATAAAATATTTAGAGGAATTATGTTTATTATAAGAAATCATGAATCTCTTGCCCATATGGCACACATAGGTAATGGTATCAAAATATCTAAGCATGAAAAATCATGGACAAGGAGGCTCTTTCCACCCATTCATGTGCATCTAAATGGGGTTTTTATACTGATGGGTTATACCCTTTGAAAGTAAAGATACCAAGGAAATATTAATGGCACTTGAAGAAACATTTGGTAATAAGTTCCTCCAAAGAGGTATATATAGTTTTTAGTAAATTTTTAAAGATGAAAAAACATAAAAATTGAAGGAATGTGTAAATACCTAGAAATTTCAAGGAAACGTTTTTCTTAAATACTTTTGAATTTTACTAGTCTGTGGATTCTGACGGCACATGATTTCGAGGCTCGGTGTGCCCGGAATCAATTTCCGAAGTTTAGCTTGGGTACATTCAGTGAACAAACGAGCGCATTTTTGTATATTTTGAACCGGTGCTCAGAATTGAAATCTGAGGGCATAGATGAACTCGCAATGCCGGTAATTGCATAAGGGGACCTTTACCGTAGTTTATTTTGCATGGAAGGAGAAGTTAATTTTTTGGGAATTATTTTACAGTAAATAAAATTGTTGAACAATTTTATTTTATTTCCTTAGAAGTTAAACCCTTCAATGGGAAGTTGATGGTGGGGCCCACAACCACCCAACATCCCATGTGTGGTTTTATCAGAGGTGTGGGCACACGAGCCCCAACCTTTCACCTTTCCCTAAACTCCTTAACCCTCTTAAAACTCCCTTGTTAATGTTGACAACTCTCCCATATTAATGAGAACCCTCACCTCCCTCTCTCCCTATTAAATTATTCCAACACATTTCAATAAATTAATTTGAAGAGTTTGTATTAATTTGATTTTCATGGATCTTCATAAATATGGGAGATCTATTTTATGATTTTTGTTTGGCAATTATTCTGTGGAGAAGCTTTGGAGGATTAGAAGAAAAGCCTTTTTCCCATGAAGAACACAACCTTCCTCTCTACGAAGTGAACCTCCTTCAACCGGGGCAAGAACGTGAGGTGAAGCCATGAGGAGCACCGTCATTATTCTTCTTCCTCTGTGTCAACAGAGAAAGGCTATACCCTCAAAGAATGCAAGGGATTTCTCCAACGATGCTTCCACTTCAGACACATTCTGACATCAACAGAATTGACATCCTTCTTCTGCAACACTATCTTCCGCGACTACGGCTAATGATCCTTGAATTCGAGGTAGGGTTACTATTCAATTTTAATGGATTAAAATTGTGCCTTAGTTTTTCGATGTATAACCTTGATTGTCTCGGCCTATTTCTATCTCTTAACGCGGAGGCCGCGGGCGAAACGAACACGGCCTGACGACCTTCAGTTTGATCTTGTTTAATTATATGGAGTCGACGATCGGAGGCGGAAGGTGGAAGAGACCGGTGGATCAAGGGCCGCCGTCGCATAAGCTAGGAAAAAATGCTGTCATGTGGGCTGTGGTAGAGGAAGAAAGGAGCTGTCGTTCCATGCTGGGGATGTGGAACCGCGACCATCGTAGGCTGGGTGGAGGAATTCGGTGCCGTCACAACGGATGTGCAGCGGGAAACAAGGACCGCTTTGCAGGCCGCCATGGTGGAAGGACCAGCCAGCCCGTCAGCCGACCGAGCGAAGGGGAGTCGCTGCACCAGGAGTGTGCTACACTGGAAAAATGGTCGGCCCATCGGCCGGCTGGCTGGAGCAGATCCGCAGCACCATGAGGGCGCCGCACCAGAAGAACCGCGGCCTACCGTGCGGGCCTCTTTCTCCATAAGGCAGGCCGAGCTAGCCAACCAGTTTGGGAAGGTTAGAGCCGCCTGGCACCACCGGTTCAGATAGACGAGGGGCCGCGCCCCTCGGACCACTCGGCCGGCTAGTCAAGCCAACCTGGCCGCACACCCGGCCGGGCCGCGCCCAACCGAGCCGTGTCGGGTCGGGCCGAGCCGGGCCACACCCCGCTGGGCCGGACTGTGCCACATCGGGCCGGGCCGCGCCCCTCGGGCTAGGCCACGTGACTCAACGGGACGGTCCGACCCCTTTGCCAGGTCGGACACGCCAAAACCGATTCGACCCGACCCATCAGACCAACGGGCCTAACAGACCAGGCCCTTTTTCACTTAAATGTGAATTTCGTAAAGACCATGCGTCTGATCGACGCTCTCTCTACGGAAATGGGACCCTTGCGATGAGGTGTTCTTTTTTCATTACTCATTGTGAGTTATGGATGACTTCGTAAAAATGGCCGGGTTGGTTCGGTCCCGAAACCAATCGGGGCCTTGGTGCATAAGTGCTTATAACTTATGGATCGGACGTCTGATTGACGTACTGTCATCTATGTTGGATTCCTCTTGATGAGACGGTTTTTTGAAATACTTCACCTGAGGTTTGGATATAGTTGGAATATGGTCGGGTTGGATTGTACCAAAAATCCTACTGGGCCCCTGGAACAGAAATGCTAATAACTCACAGACCGGACGTCCGATTGATGCACCATCTCTTGCGTTGAAACCCATATGACGAGGAGGTCCACTGAGATACTCCCCTGTGAGATTATGTAAAACTTGGAAGTATTGAATAGTGGCTCATGGACCGGGTCCTCCCGAAGATGAGAATACAATGTACGGTGACATTGTAGTTGGCCGAGACCTGATGACAGCTTGTCCGATTCGATTCATAGTTACTTGAACAGCCCAGTGGGGAGCACTAATTTGTGAGGTGGCAGACCCATGGAGGAAGAGCACTATTTTATGAGGTGGCAGACCCACAGTACTCGATATGAGGAGTACCTCTGTAGGTTATGAGGGCGGAGCACTACTTTGTGAGGTGGCAGACCCATGGCGGAGGAGCACTACTTTGTGAGGTGGCAGACCCGCAGTACATGACAGGAGGAGTACCTCAGTAGTCTAAGGTTAGTGAGTGGAACCTCGAGGTCGTGTTAGGACTACTTTTCTCAACAGAGGAGGAGTTCTCCAACAGCTATGTTTTCATCATCATGAATAAAAATCCTGGTTTGAGCTGAGTCAATGACCTTTGTGTTAACTCATGATTGAAATGGGTCACTTGACAACTTAGGTATATGTGTGGGAATATACCTAAGTAAAGGTTATCTGTTGATATATTTATTTGTGGTTTATCCTTGTTGGTTTTAGTGAGACCTTGAGGGTCTTGGGGTCCCTACTGAGTATCATTATACTCAACCCTGCACGGGCTATACCTGAGCCTCGTTGTGTTGGTTATAGATGACGGATAACACTGATCATGGTTGAGGCTTGTAGAGTTGGACGGTACTTAGAGGTGGATCTCACGACGAGTCAGTACCCAGAGGAGACGGATGAACGAGGAGTTATGAGGAGGATATCTATACCTACCCTTCAGGTAGGAACCTGGAGGACGATCCAGGAGCTGCCTCACCATTTAGTTGTTTGTATTTTCAGGTGTACATTTTATCAGTTGTAGGAGTGCCTTTCTGTTGGGATTGTATTTCCGTCCCCTTTATACTTTCAGCACACCTGTTAGTACTTCACGTAGTGTTTGATTTCACATGTACTATGGTTGTGTTTGTGCTTGAGTTTTATAAAGGCAATGTCTTCCCAATTTTGGGGATTTACGCCTTTGCTGCTAGTCCCCAGCCCCTGGCCAATGGAAGGTGTGCTTGGGGTAGTTATGACATTGGCCCCAGGGGACTACTCGTGAAATAATGAATGCATTTTTTGGTTGAGGTCAGTGATACAATTAATAAATGGGTGGATATGAAGGATAACAGGACACTCAACATGTATGAGGATGTCATAATTAGCCTTCAAACTTATTTTGATATTTAGAATTAAATGTAGTCTAAGATTCAGTATTTTATTATATGTTATGAAAATATATATTATAAGACACTCCCCAAGGGATTAATTTTTCTATTACAAGAATGTAGAAATATTTTTATATGTTGGGGTAGTTGTGAGGATATGGGAAAGGTATCTAAGAAACTAAATCCTTCTAATATTCCCCTTTGCTATAGAAGATGTAATGAAGAAGAATGGTTTGGAAGAATTGATGGTCTTCATGAATTATGTTGATTATCTTGTCACAATCATGTGATGTTGCATGTAGTAATAGCACACACATATGTGACATAATTCTTATTTATATGGGATTAATTATTTATATTTATTGATACAAAATGATAGAAATATTTGGTGACTCCATTTATGAGGTATTTTTAACGATATGTTTTTCATTTTCTATTGACATCAAGATTTATAATATATTCTATTTGATCATTTTTGATAATATTTACCATGTATTCTTATAAGAAATTCCTATAGTTTATTTCCACTAAATTTCTCTTTATTTGTCGATTTTTTCTCCAAATAAATGGTTCACGATATTTAACTTTTTTTAATTCATTACCTTTGAAATAATTTTAATAAATTCCATTAAAACAACATATAAAAGAGTAATTAAATTTACAATAGTGTAGTGATAAATATACAATGAAGTGAAAAAAGAGAATAAATATTTAAATTTGAAATTTATAAATGAAAAAAAATGATAAGAAAAAATATGGACATTGAAGAGATATAAAGATTAAAAACTATTTGAATTATTCATAACAACGTCATATTTTTATAATGTAGGTAATCAATAAATGATGTATGTTTATAAATGAAAATAAAATTTCATAAATAAATAAATATAATGATTAATATTGGAATATATAGTACATATATATAAAACATAGAAGAATATAGTAAATGATGAATGAAAATGGCCTAATAAAATGGATAATAAGCCAACTATGACCCTTGCATAGGGTTAATGCTTAGAGAGAAACACATTAATATGAATTTATAATAAATTTAGGATTATTATTAAAATAAATTAAAAACTTATTTATATATATTTTAAATAATAATATTCATTTAAATTTACCTTTTACACATTTATTAATCATTCATTGTTCTAACTAATCATTTAGTATAAATTAATCCATCTTACCAGTTCTTCTTTCGGTCTTAAGGTTTCTTCCCCCCACCAATAGTCATATGTTAATCAAATAAAGAATGATACTAGATATGATATAGTAATTATTACTATTCACTATTTTTTAGGATTATTTTATTTATGTTTCAATATAATTTTATAATAAACAATAAAAAATTCCCTTTTTTGTTGATATTAAATCAATAAAAGGAACAAATTTTAGTAATATACCTATATACATTAAAAATTAGTTTATAATTAAAAAAAATATAAAAATAAAATTTATTATCAGATATTACCAATATTTATGTTTTTTATATACATTTATAATGGAAATTTTATAAAAACATTCAGGTCTTTGGTGAATGAAATCCACATATAAACATGATATAAAAAAATGAACAAGTCTTATTTTCATGTCAAATATTGGAAAGATCAATTTAAATAATAATTTTTTTTTTCACTTATAAGTTTCTAAAGGGTAAAATATATTGAAAAGGATGTGTATTATTAATATGCATAAAAATTATTATGTAAAGGATAAAATGTATGTTAATGAGTCATATAATATTCAAATACCCTTTTGAAAATAGAGGTTTATGGACTCCATATAATCAAAATCAACCCAACATGTGTGATAATTATTATCAAATAATTTTTGATGTGATTAAAGGTGTTGAAGATGGAAAATCCTATCCTAATGTTGGCATTGCATTGGTCCATTTATATCCTAGTTTTAGTGATATTTTCATATATAATCATGACTTCATAAATATGGAATGTACTTATGAGTTTAATGTGAAGCAGTAATGGACAGAGAATGTGTATATATTAGAAATCACATTATAAAACAAATAAAAGACAATATTTTTGATATTTTTTACATTTATCACTTATTAAAACAGTATTTTTCCCTTTTTATCCTTTACACTAGTAACTCACTATCACCATAGTAGCTTAATTTTTATCAAAATAATAAAAATTAACAAATTTCATAACTCTAAACATATATTTCCAAAAAATAAATTATTATTGTTATATTCAATATCGAATACTCATATAATCTGATTTTTAAATGGAAATTTATTATATATAAATAATATGTTTTGAAATTTATCTTTAATGGGAATATATAATGTATTGTTATTTTATACAAAGTTAAAAATGAAAATAAAGGATAAAATATTTGTTTCTATTTAGAAAAATTAAATTAAATTGAATAATATTATTCAATTTTGATCTATTAATTATATTAAGAAAGAATTATATAACTCATAGAAAAACATTCTTTAAAAAATAACAATTATCATTATTAAATTATTTCATTCATATTTTTATTTATGGTATCATTCAGAGAATTTAATAAATAAATTTTGTTTTCAAATCATCCTTTTAATATATAAATTTCATTTTATTATATCCATTATACAAAAGTGATATATATACATGAATTATTTTCAAAATTAAAAATAATAATAAGATTTTAAATTTTAAATTTTTTTTGTCATTAATATTATCAATTTAATTTGTTGATATCGTCTACAAAAAAAATACCTACTACTTGTACATAATAAAAAAAGGATGAGGTAAAAAATGGTTGATGTAGTGAGTTGTGATTTGGTTATCATGGATAACATAGTGATTTCTACATGCTTTAACTTCTCAAAAAAATAATACCATCCATGATATATATTTCAATGTTGAAATGTTTTATTTTCAAGTGATAATAAAATAATTTACATACATAAAATCTTATAAAATATGACTTCATGTGGAATACTTATAATACTTTTTTCCAAAACTTATCCCATCCTACATAAATTACAAAATCTTATAACATTTATTTATACAAAATTGGAGAGACTAAATGATTTTTAAATGGATTTTATCTCATTAAAATCTTAATGATGATATTTTAAATCTATTTAAAATTGTTTAATAGCGACTTGACAAGAAATGGGTGAATAAAAAAATATCATGATATATTATTAATTTATAAATTCTATGATTGAATTTATAAAATGTATGAATCTTTGACTATCCATGTGTTTAGTAAGGTTCGTCCAGAGTAGTTGAATGGAAAATTGAAAATGTTATTAAAAATGTAGGACTCTCTAATAATTCATAAGGGTCAATTAAAATTTCATACAGGTTATTTGAAACTATAATTTACATTTTATAAACTATAAGTTTCATTTAAATAACATAAACATAATTTTCTTTCATCAATAGAGTTATTTTTTACCTTGTAAGAGTCATTTGACACTTCATTATAGTCGTTTTAAACCAAAAAAATATCACTTGAATAAATTTATGGAAATGTTGGCTACTATAGAGGAAATTATAAGGGTCTTTTTACTATTATGAAATTTTCCATGTGGGGTATTATTTAGTAATATATCCTTAATGAAATATTTAAATTTTTAAAAAAATATAAAAGAAATATATTGTTCTAATCATTATATAATAATTCATGAGATGTGGTTGATTCTAGGATGGAAACTATGTATTTTGAACACTGTTCCCATAAAAAAGTTGTTACCTCAAGAATTTGATTTACGGGTATACAAGCCAAATATTGAACAATGATATAAATAGAGTATATCACTAATTAAAAATTACAGAATTGTAAAAATAAATAATATCTGAATTAATTTTATGGTGATTACCATTGATAAAATAATAGGGTTTTTATTTATCTTCTTAAAAGAGGAAAAATTAGAATGAAAGAATTACTATAATTTCAAATGGTATAAATGGTTAAATTATAATGGAATATTCTTCGATCATGGGATTATTCCCATATAAAAAATATAATGATGATATTCGTAGAGGATTGTGTTGTATAATTCTATTGTGATTCTTCACTGGAATGTGGGATGTCATTGATTTTAAGAGTTTAATTAATTTTTCATTTTGGTAAAATTATAGATTATGTGGTAATAGAGTGCAATGAAATTAAAATATTTATTAATAATAAATATTGATTCACTAAGGGAGAAAAATATATACTAAATCCAATATTTAATAAGACAAAATATAAATTATTGAAGTATAATATTTAGTTATTATATACTGGAAAAAATATCAATGTGATTCTAAATAAACATAGCAAGGACATCGAATCGGAATTCATCAATTAACATAAATGGTATATGTTATCAAATGTGTGAGAATATTCAGATTCAAAATATTTTAAGGCATGAGAATAATTACAAAAAATATGTTGATGAATCCTAGAGTAAATGTTATTTGAATCATTTCAATATTTTATGGTCATTGAAGGATAGATTGATACTCATTATATATTATCTATAATTATATGGTGATAATAGATTATCCTTGGTATGGTCATGTTGAAAATATACAATTTTTTTTCTCTATATAATTTTTTTAGTTTAGTTGTTGAGTATAAGGTAGTAACTTCTAAACCCGAACTGTTCCAGAAACCTTATTTTATGAAAAATATATGACTCATACTAATCTATATCATTGTATGGAGTGTGTTATATCAATAGGGTTGAATGTACTAAATAATTATGTATTCCATTTGTTCTTTTCATTCAATTATTATCAAATAATGTTAAAATAATGATATCAGGTAATAAGGATAATAATATCTCTCATAGGTAGATTTCTAGAAAATAAAATTGTAATGGAAATTAAAAATGATTCAAAAACCCTTTGATGTGAAGAAAAACATTATTAAGGAAACATAATTTGGTATATTTTATACCCAACTACCCAATATTATATAATTATGATAAAAAATATATAATTTTACTTCAATTGACATCATGTGTGTAGTTTTTTTATGGAATAAATAATCATGGATGGGGGAATGAGATGTTACCCTATATATTCTCTCTTTTAATTTAGGTTTTAAATATCAAATAAGATGTATTATCAATAATTGAAATATTTGAACTAAATTATTTTATTTTAATATACATTTTTCTATTATAAGAGAGTTAAATATTTTAAATCTTATGTATTTATTAGAAAATTTACCAAGATCATGATAATTTAAATCGAAATGAAATTCAATACAATAATGAAAGAAATTTATAAGTAAATGTGACAGTTAAAGATGATATGTTACAAAATTGTATTGGGAGATGTGAAGATATCAAAATTGATAAATATGAATCAATTCATATCTAATTTATATGAGTTCTCAAATATTCTGCAATAATATATCCTTTCATAACGTAATGCACATTCTATAAATTTTACAAAATTTATTTGAAAATTTTCAGATAGTTTGGAGCATATGGTTACTGAACTATAATAATAAAATTATAAAACTCTTAATTAAATTCATAATATACATACTTCTTTCGAGGTGTGTCAGAATCCAACAAAAAACTCAATATAGAGATGATTACTAATCAATGAGAAAATTAAAGATCAATTGTGAAGGAGTTGGGGATTCTTATGAATTTTATGATGATGGATATAATCGAGGGTATTCAAGTGTTATTTTATTGTCTCAATAGAAATAAAAAGGGAAAACTTTATGTATATAGGATAACTACCATTAAAATTACTTAATATTGTAGGGATAAGGCAATTTTTAATCAATAATCAATAAAATAATTATTATATTTATTAAACTGATGAACAAGTTGAGAATCCTAAGATAAGAATTACGTTAAAAGCTCAATTTGAAATTTAAAACATATTAAATAAATAAAAAAGATTAATATAGGGAATAAAATAAGTATGATGATAAAATTATTGGAAGGATAATAAATCCTGATGTATCAAATTAGAAGAATATATTATTAAAAAATTCATAAAAACAATGGATCATATAGTAAAAGAAGAAGAATCATCAAGTAGTAATGACAAAAATTTATCCTACCAAATATGGAGAATATATTGAAATATAAACAATGAATAATATATTATTAAAAAACTAAATAATAAAAAAAGGATATTTATGAATGAAAATATATTTTATATTAAATTTTATAAATATTATATCAATTAACATATAAACCTATATTCATCAAATAAAAAATTTCAAGTAGAAATTTACTAAGAAGGATAAAATGTCGATTATTCTTGATGGAAAAATAAGTTTTCATGATAAATATTTGAGAGAAATAATGTGAAATATTTTTTCATAAAAGAATATACAGAAACATTATTTTACATTTCTTCATTAAATAAGTATAAGTCAATTAGGAATCATCATAAGAAGGTAGAAAGTTGATTCCAAAGAAGTTGGTTTACTCTTCTCTTTATAAATCCCAAAATAAATTTGTTTCCTCTAACAATTTTGGTTATAAATAAATTTACATATCTACTTTTTCCATGGAAACATAATAGATATCTACCATTATATAAAACTAATTAAGGAATATTTGAATCACAATCAAACTCCAAATGCCAAAAAAAAATTAATACATATTAGTAGGAATAAAATTAATGATTTTCTTTTTATGTGTAATATTTTTAGAGGATATTATTAGTGGTATAGAGTTATTTGGTATAAATATTAGTTATTAATGGAAAATATTTTACTACCCATATATATCCATGAATCATTTGTGAGAAATTAAGATAATATTAGAAGAGTCTCTCAATAGTAGTCGGATATGACCGAACAAATACATCATTTACACCAACATAAATTGTTTTGATTAAATAGAATTAATATATTGTAGGTTATATCAAAAGCGTAATTATATATAAGATATAGATAATAATATTTAAATATAGTTAACCTATAATAATAATTTTATGGAAACATAAAAAATGATATAAGTAGTCACGTCACTAATTTTTGAGGTTGTGTTGAAAGATTATAAATATTATGTTATAGATTATACATATTGGATATTCCTCTCATATGACTGGTGAAAAAAATATTTTCATTAGTATTGAAGATCATGAATGTGCGTTTGTGAATTTTGGAAGTTAATTTTATATCAAATTAAGGTAGTTGGTTCTATTAAAATTGAAAATAAAAAATAAAAAATAAAAATATTTAATGTAGGTTGAAGGGATAAAAAATATTTATTGAAGCTCAGATATCTATGATATGATTAAAATGGGGATATTATGAAGAAACAACCATGTTACATTATGAGGATCCTGGAGGATAGAGTCATCACACAAGAAAAAAGAAAAATATGTAATTTGTTTCAAATTAAAGATCCCAAAAATTATTATAAATCGAGTGTACAAGATGAAAGAATGATACGTAATAAGTGAATTTTTCAACATTTTTATCAGTGACTGAATACAATCTCATTTATTTATGTAATTAACTATCATTCTCCACTAAATATATATATATTATGTTTTTTGACCTTTTTAGAAAGGGAAAATGGTTCACTGAACTCATAAAATAATAGATATTTACAATAATAGACCACTTGGGAATATTCATCATGAAATATGTGAACCAATGTGAAGATGTTATATTGGATGAAATGAAAAATTTATTTCATTAATTGATGATATAACATGGATGAAATATATTAGGTTTATAATAAAAAATTATAAACAAGTAGATATGTAAATGAAGTTCAGAAGGAAAGATGATAGGTAATATGGAATCTATATTAAAAATATAATATCTATTAATAGAAAAGAATATATTTTTGTTGATTTATAATTTTATTTTTTGATTTATGATATCATGATCCAATTTAGGACACCTAACACACCCTAGAATAATTAATTAGTACAATGAAATGAAAAATGTTTAATTGAGAAGGTTATAGAGATTCTATCTATGAAAAATATATCAGAATTATTATAAAGAGAAGTAGTGTTTACTATTATGCACATCAATAATATATTACTCTTAGTACTTTATTAATATAGGACATCATTCAAAAATTTTATAATAGAAAGTCAAATATAATGACTTTAAAGTGTTAAGTGGACCTTGTTGCATGAATATGAAAAACCAGAATCTGTTTTGATGAAAAAAATGAAAAGGGATCATAATGGGATTCATAAAAAAATATTATTCTACAGATGAATGACCTATTAGCTACAAGATAATATTGATTATTTTTAATTTGAACTCTATTTGGAATGAAAAAAATTAAATGATAGAAGTGAGGTAGTGATTGAAATTTATTATTTTGATATAATATATATTTCATATAAATAAAATATATATCATATGAAAACATATATAAATATATATATTTTTTGGAATAGAAAAGTGATGAAAATATTATAAAATAACTTGAATAATCAAATACACAAATATTGAGAAAAGAACACATTATGAAGGTATTATTGATAATAAATAGGCTCTATTTTAAAGAGGAATATGATAAATAATTTTGAGTCAAAAACCTCTCATCTCACAAGTAGAATGATATTAAAATTATATGGTTATTGATAAAAAATGGTTAAATTCTATGTATGATTAAATAACATAGAATAAAGAAATAAACTAGGTATCTTGTTTTGGACCATATAAAAAATGTGATTAGGACAATGCTGGAATTCAGAATATAATTGAATAATAAAATGTACGTCTCGATGAAGAATTTTGTTCATGTAATAAATTGTTATTCACATGTAAATAGTTTTTATTATGGAGTTACTATTTCACTTTTTCAACACTACAATCAATTCTAATTATTCTTGTAGTTGTAACTCCTATAAAATACAAAATATATTAAATTCTTTTAAAATGTACTAAATTTAATGAGGAATTGGAAGTTGAAATTTTAATGGTGTAGAGTATTGTATTTATCCTTGAAAATTATGGAACAAGTTTTTTTAATTTAAATAAGGGCATACGTTGGAAAAAATTTCCTCTAGATCCTAATGCTCTAAGCCTGATGGATGTCCTAGAGAAATGGTGTTCAACATGGGAAAAGTGGATAACAACCATTTTGTAAAATAAATGGATATATGTTATCTAATTTTTTATATGATAATAATATTATTTTTACAAGTGAATTAAAGCGTAATTACAATTATTTTTATATAAAATTGATAACCATCATTGAGATATATATACTGCCAGAAATGGGATATTTTCTAGGTTTCCAAGTAATGAAAAAAACATTTTTTTACATTAAAAATAAATTATATTAGTGAATATTTTATGAATTTAAAAAGTGAAGACGTGAAACTAGTTTCCACCTTAACATTGATATGGAAGACAATTAAGATGGTTATCATAGACAAAATATTCAATCAAATGGAGTTTAGAAGAATTAATTTTTTTTACCCTATCACACATCATCAACACCTAGTATTTTCTATGTATTGATATTATATTCAAGATATTTGTGTGATTTAATATAAACACAATTTATTACACCCAATAGTGTTCATAAGTATTTGGAAGGATAAATGAGATATGGAAAATGTGTAAAATGGAAGAGCACATAAATATATTTACATTTACTAATACTGTTTATACATATAATTATGATAACATAAAAACTAATTGTGGTGGGATAATTTATATATTGTTAGATAAAGATCCCAAACCTAGTATTCCATATATTGGGGTCAGTTTAATACATTTTCACTTGATTTAAGAAATCGTATCCTGAAGTAACAAATAGTTTAGATGTCGTTATAATCTACAACCATATATGAATCTTATATTACATTTGAAAACATACATTACAAAACATAGTTAAAGTAAATTTTTTGTGTCTTAAAACCCATTGAATAATTCCATATTCATATTCTAGGGAATGTAAAAATAAGGTTGAGATAAGATACTCAGTAAATTATAAACATAATTTATAATATCATGAATAAATAAGACATAACAAATATGGAAATGTAAATAACTAAAAAACATTCAATATAATCATTGAAATGGTCTTGAATATTAATATGTAATGATTATATTAAGATAAAATTATAATATATATATATATTCACTTTAGATGGAAATTTATCCATTTATATTACTCAACATAATGTCGTTAAAATTGATAAATGATTTTATAAAGATGAATTTATTAACTCCAGACTTTTTAATATTATCCTCCAATACTTGCTCTATGATAGTTTAAAATAATAAACTTGATACACCAAAAACACATTTAATAAGGTTATCAAATGGATATTTCTCATTAAAATTACTAACACATCCACGAGAAATGTAATTTAATTACCCATAAGTCAATTTATAATCCAATTCATTCATCATATCAATAATTTGTTCAACGTAATAAACATGAATTCTATTCAATAACTATTATTATTGGAAACAATAAATACTTATTATCAACGATTCCATTATTAAAACTAATAATATACCATCTATATAAATAATAAAAATAACAAAGGGTTGTTTTAAGTCATCAAAAGAAATACCATTAATTTACCATTAAAAACATTCTTATGGAAAATACAATTTTTTTTCTATTTCAAATTCACTTTTAAAGGAAGAAAATTTCAATAATATTATGCAAAGTGGATTATTTGAAAAAAATATTGGAAGAGTATAATGGAAGCATCATTTAATTTGGTTTTCCTAACTACGGGGACTTATGTTCATGTGGTGTGTGTTAAAACAATGATTCCTTTTACATTATCAAAAAAACATCAATAGATCCCCAGTTGGAAAACAAAATGTTTATTGATTTTTAATTCATTTTACAAAATTAAAACAAGGGTAAAAATGTATTTGTAAAAAATTTTGGGAATATTCAAAAATTATTAAAAAAATTTAAACATATGGCATGGATTAAAATCATTTCTGGCCATGAAAAATTTAAATATTTTTTTCGTAAAAAAATACATTTTTACTCTTCATAATATAAGCAGTAGAAAATTAAAAGAAAACATTCAATTTTAATAAATACCCATGGGATATGAAATTTTTCGTGCTTATGATAAAAATACAGAACAATTCCCAAATTAAATATATTATTAGAAACAATATTAATAATATTTAGATTGAGAAATAAATACTTTCCACTTTATTAACATTAAAATCATAACCCCCATGAAATTTATAATTTAAAATAAACAATAGAAACCATTAATTTAAATATATTAGTTATATAACATAAAAAATCATCAATATATACAAAAAAAAATGAGTTGGTGCATAACATCACAATATTTCCAAATGAAATGAAATTGTGACATGATGCCTTACAAATATCACGTCATTGAAGTGATAATTAATCAATGAAGGATTTATGTGTGGAAATTATAATTACAAAAAAACTATTGTAAATGAAACATGAAACAATAATATTTCACTTAACATATATTCATTTAATAAAATAGTCTATTATTTAAATTATAACACAATGAATTTATTTGAGTTAAGAGACCCATTAATTTTGATCAGACTCATCGCATATGTTCTCAATCATTTTGAATAAAATATTTTTACAAATTATTTACTATCTAAATATAATTATTCAATTTAATTACTTGTTTTAGTTTATTTATTAGGATTTTATATTCAATAAATTATTCAATGAAGTTCACATCACATGTTTTAATGATATTTTTATCATATGTGCCAAATAACTTCACAGGCCGACTATGTTTACAAGGTCATTGTTTTAAAAACCCCATAATAGTAATAATAATTAAATAATTTTAATTTTTATAAACTAATTATTGTTTTCAAACTAACTATGAGATATTATTGTGAAAAATTAAATATGTTACATTCATAGATAAGAACGTACGTATGTACGCACGAGTAACATTTATATTTCTCAATGATCATAATGGAAATAAGGTAAGTGTTATTTTATATTTTAATAATGGTAATTATATCATAAATATTATTTCATTTCCTTAATTAATCCTATATATTCCTTTTAAGTGATATGGAAATGAAAAATGATTGTAATCTCTTTGTGGAGGTGGTAATCAACACATACATAGAAATAATTAAATCATTATTAAATGAATGGAATCTTCAAAAAATTGATGATATATCAAATTTATAGATAGATAAATAACTCATACACACAAACACATTAATTTTTTTCATAAATATCAATGATAGGTGATGATGTTAAAATAATTACATTGGTTCGCGAGATGACACTCTACCATACACATGAGTTATTGCTTTATTTCTCATTTGATTTAAAAGTGGATGGATGTGGGTTATTCTATTAACATAATAAAATCTAAATATATGGATTATAATTATATTATTATGTTATCATGATTGTATAGTATTTGAATTATGTGTGTTGGTAAATAAAAACACACTGTAAATGATGAAACCGCTTCTTCGGAAAACCTATTTAGGTTTACTCCAAAAGAATTCCTAAGTTGGATTTATAATAATTTAAATGCCTCTAAAAAATTGTAATTTAATGAAGTATGGTATATTGGTTGGGATTCATTGAAATAATTATAATTTCATGTATGAATAAATTAAGATGGTTGGATCCCTTTTTTCAGTTAGAGGAGGGGTACATTTATGATATAAAAATGTATTAAATTTTTTATAAGTTAATGTTTTGGGAAAATGGATCTAGATACACATAATTTGAGTATAGAATTAGTATGGTTAGAAATAACATCATTAAAAAAGGTTTTGACATATTTACGATACGTTTTTACCCATATATCATTGTTTTAACCAGAAGTTATTGTTTTTGAAAATTTCCATGATAATAAATCTCGTAACCATTTTGGGATAAGATAGTCACTATAAAAGGAATATTTGGAAAAACTGGCCCATGGATGATATTTTAATCAATATCATAATATGTTTTACTAATTTAGTGTTTTTATTAATTTAGAATCAATTAATTAAATATTAAAATATTATAAAATATCATTAATGTCAATTTTGGAACTATTCATTTAATTTGATTTTGAAAACAACATAAAAACCCAAGAATTTTAATATAATCCTTTAACAAAATACTAAAATGTAATATTTACCTTTAATATTCTATGAATTCAATAATTAATCTAATTTATATTACTTTTAATGTTGTTAAAATCATTCATATTTTATTATTAGTTGGATTAAATAAATATAAGCATTATGTATGTATTTATAGAAACTATTTTATTGCTAAAATATATTAATTATTATTCAAGCTAAATAAAATTAATTTTTATTTTAATAGAATCCTTAAAATAATGTTTTGGATTCATCATTTAGTTCTTATAATATTATTTTAAACCATAATTACCTGATTTATCATTTTAATTTATGATAAATCTTTTACAGTACTTACAGATCAAATAGACTATAAACAAAAGGACCATTTTACTATATTTTGATATACTAATATTAATAGGTAATTCATGTTTCAAATTCAATTAATAAAATAGAAGAATTTAATTTGAAATTACACCAGTAATACATGACGAAAAGGATGTTTTTAAAAAAATTTCTTTCATATCAAAAACTAACTTATACAAAAATATGGTCTAATTATGAATAAAATTTAATTAATTAGATTAATAAAAACATAATAATTATTTTCTTTCATTGATATAAAATTAAAATAATTATTTTTCTTTTATGTAACATAATTTATTGAAAATAAATGATTGTTTTACAAAAAGGTATATATTTCAATATTCACTATAAAATAATTCATTTAATAAAAATTTGAATATTTCTCTATAATTTTAATTTTATCTGTTTATTTAAGAAATTATATCATACTTATCACATAATATTTTTCAATATTCATGATATTAATGATAATATTTTACATGGAAGGAAATAAATGTAATTTTATAAGAAAAAATAATTTTGAATAATAAAATAAGATTATTAAAAATTGAGTTATTATTTACTAAGAATCTATGAATACATTTATTGTAAATATGAACTACATATATATTTCACCAACTTGTTGATCCTTTTTATACCAATCAATTTAATGGATAGCTGATAATTATCGTATTTAAATAATAATCATTCATGGTGTATTTACATATAATGTTTCATGTAGTATAGTTTATAGAAAAAAAAAATTCCATTATAAAATCTATAGGTGTTCCATTATATCCCCTTTAATATATTTTTTCTGTTAAATTCAATATCTAGCTCTATAATGATGGTTTTTACAACTAAAAATGACATTAATAAAATCCAACATTGTAAAAAAGGGATAATTAAACATCCTCTTGAAATGATGGAAAGAAAAATATGAAGGTCATTACAGGACTTTTTTTTATAATAAGATAAAATTTTTGGGAATTAAAAATAGACATTTATAAAAAAAAATTAACGTTAAAATAATTTTGGAGTGGTATATTTCATCGATCATAAAAAATTTAACAATCATGAGAAAGTTAACGGCTAAAAAACTATAACCAATGAGGTGATAAAAATATCCTTACATAATTAAATAGATATATTTTGTAATAAAATAAAGGTATATTTATGATTAAAAAAATATAAGTTAAAAAATATTTTTCATTAAATATATTTACTTAAAAAATAATAGAATACAATTATAATAAGAAAAATATTGTAAAATTGTAATGTTAGAGGTAATTTTCATTAATGTTTTACATATTAAAAATAAAATTCATTTCACTATTTTTAAATAATTTCATAGAAGGTAATTTCAAAAAAAAATAGATATTACAATAAAACCATTTAAAATTTCATGTATAAAATAAAATATCTTTAATAAATCATTTTAGTAAATAAAAGTAATATTGTAAGCCAATTTTGAAAATTATTTATATGGAAGAAAAATATACTAGATTAGGATGAGATGAAAGTGAGAATTTGTTTAAACCTTCCTCTTGAATTTTTAAGCTATAAATTAATATTTAATCATTATTATTCATTGGTATAAATGCCAAATACCTCATCCCAATCAAATATCTCCTGATATTTGATTAATCAACTCAAAATACCAAACATTTATAAATAATATATCTTTTAATATGGTCCCAAAAAATAACTTAACCATTATTAGTACAATAAAATATGTAAAAACAATTCATACTAACCAGAACATCTTGTTGGCCATGAGTGGGAACTGCACCCTTTTATCCTATTTGATTTTGGGTTAAGTCCCAAAACCATGTCGGATGAAATGTGTTATCACTTGACCAATGGGTTATCCTTTTTGTAAAACAAAATAATTACTATAACTCCCATAAATTATATATGATCAATGTCCTAAAAAATATCATTAATCATCAAATAATTTTATAAAAAAAATGTTTCTATAAAATGTAATTGTTTAAAAAAATAATTGTAAATTATTAACTTAACATTATTGATCACATTAACCCTAACATTTTTTGATAACATCAATCTTATGTCCAAAAAAAATATAAAATCATTATTATTCTAATAATATTTTCACTAAAACACATACTAAAATTGAGGTTTGATTTTCCATAAATATATTCCAAAATATCCATAGTAGTGATAATGTTACATCCCATAAAACCCCAAAGAGTTATCAATGCCATTAAATTGATAATAAACATTAAACTCACCAATCTAATACAGTTTTGGTATATCCCATTCCATTATAGAATATCATGTGATTTTATAGGTTCAAGGTCTCTTTCATCATAAAGGTTTATATAGAAAATATTTATTAACCCGAGCATATTTCTCAGGAATGTCAAACCAATTATTTTGTATGTTCTCATTCACCATGGACTAGAATTATGTTTAGGATATACATGAAAAAATATTTTTAGAGTCATTAAAAAAAGATGCATTTCGGCCAATATGAATTATAGCTAATCACTAACCTTATTAGAAAAGTTAATTTATTAATGCCACTAATTTCTTTATTTAAAATGATTAAATACCAATTAGATAAATAATAAAGATGAATTCATTATAATATAAACCCATCAAGTCATAATAATATAGAGGTTTTTTTATTGAAGTACATAATGCAAATAAAAAGAGTATTAATAATATTCTTGAGAAAAATACAATTATCTACTATAAAAGTAAATTTTGAAAACCAAAAAATTGTTGATTATTATAAAAACAATTCATTGAAAAGAGTTATGGATACCTTTAAAAAATCTTTTACAAGTTGGGTGGTTACGATGGTGGGAAATTAAATTCATTTCATCTCTTTTAAAACTAATATTCCTTTTATAATTTCAAATAAATTTTATAAGTATCTTCTTTATAAAATGATAGAAATATTCATTTTTATACAATTTTTAAATAGTATGTAATGGGTAAAAATTCCTTTAATAAACTATATTATATTAGTAAAAACATTCATTAAAACATTTTAAGACAAATATGGGCATTGAAGAAAAATATTATTGTCTGAGTAAACAAAATGATGCCATTATTCATTAAAATTTAATTTTCATATAATGGGTAATTAAGGAGTATAAAAAGAAATTAAAACATCTAATTTTCAAAAATAAATGGGGGATAATAACAATATTGGGTCTCAGACAAAAATATCATCCAAATACCCTCATTAGAGACATCAAAATAAAAAATCTCGAATAATGATGATATTGAAAAATAAACCCTTTACACTTTGGAATCATTCAAATTATTACCCCATTAATGAATTAACATAAAATGAAAAATTATATTCCATGAATATAATGATATTCATGATATAATATATCAAAGGTTAATTTTTTACACTATAAAAATAAATTTAGTGTATATCATTCAAATATTATTTATTGAGATGAAATCGAGATAAAATCACATAAGAAGATAATAAAATTGAGGACAAAATTTATCAATAAATTTATTATCTATGAAAATTATAAATTCAAAAATATTGGAAATAAACATAATAATATTATATTTAATATCACACAAAATCATGGAATATGAGATACAATGATGTTGAAGTATAACCTAATGAATAGAAATTGACATATGAAACACATTATGTCATGTATGAAATAGAAAAAATGTTATTTAGGTTTTAGAATAATTAAATTATGTCAATTATTTACTCATTAAAGAACATTGTTCAATTTCATTATCTAACAATTTTTTTATTATCTTGTTATATTCAATTAATTAATCATTTAATATCATGTATGGTGTTCTAATGATATTCACCACATAAGTTCAAAATTACATTGAAAGGTTTACTATGGTCAATTGGATCATAATTTTATTATCTTTAGAATAATAATAATAAATAATTATTATTTTTATACAATAATTATACTTTTTAAATAAATTCTAAAATATTTTTATGGGATATAAACCATGTTATAATCATGGAGAAAGATGTTCGTACGTACGCATGAGTAATGTTCAATTTTCCAACGATCAATATGGAAATAATTTATGATTTAATTTTAGTATCGAAAATGATAATAATATCATAAATATCATATTATTTCATTATATACACTTATATATTCCATATTTTTTATGTGGTAATGAAAAATGAATCACATCGCTTCATTAAAGAGGCAGTCAACAGGTACGCATGAATGACATTGTCATATTTAAATGAATGGAATTGTACGAAAATATTTGATATATCAAATTTTTAAAAATGATAAAAATATATAAAAATAATATATAAAAATTAAATTATTCATCATGAAGAGCATTTAGTGGTGATGAATAAAAATTAACCACAGACGTTCATGAGGTGGTATTCAGACATAGACATGAACGATGATTTCATTTCAAATTTGATGGTGGAGGATATTAATATTGGTTATTTGAACATAAGAACATATTGTTATATGTTATATACTCTTTTTATTATATACTCATGGTTTAATAAGATTTTAATTAGCAAAAATATGTAATAAAATAAAAATGTGCGGTTAAGATTGATTCCTCTTATTTAAAAAACCTCATTAACTTGACAACAAATTAAATAATTTTAGGGTTTTATAATGAAACCAATGATTATTGGATGTGGGAAAAGTTATAGGGAAGGGTTTTGTTAAGGTATTGGATAAACATAAATGATTTTTATATATGAAGAGAAAATGACTAGTGGTGGCCTTTTTAAGCGATTGAGGGAAAGATTTGCAATCTCATAAAATATAAAATTAATATAACATAACATTCATTGAATAAAAATAAAAACTAAAATTATTATAAGATATTATAATTATGTTTCCAATCATCTAAGAAAATGTTGTAAATTTTATGTTATGCTTTTACATGTGCCCATTCGATTTAACCCATTATAACCCTTTTTAACAATTATCAAGATAATAATATTTTCACTCTTTAGGGGTAAATATTGTTTCTATGAACAAAAAATTGGGAAATAAATGGAACATGGTAAATATTTTAAATAATAATCCAAAAACATGGAGTATTGTTTTTTGGTATTTTATATCATTTAATTAATTATATTTTATTTTAAAACATTGTTAATTTCATTTTTTGAACAATTTATTTAATTTGACATTAAAGACAACAAGGGAAAAAATTATTAGAAATTAATCTGTTAAAAATTCAATAACATTATATATTTTTTTGTAAAATTTATGGATAGAAATAATTAATTAAATTTAGATTATATTTAATGTTATTAAATTAATTAATTTTATTTTTCGTTTATTTAATGAAATACTAAGTAAGTGTTTCCTAAGAACCTAGGGTAATTATTTCAATAATCGAAAATATAAATAAATTACACTAATATAATAAAAAATTTTATCTTTCAAATTAAACATTATATATAAATATATATTTTTATCCCTATTATCATATATAGATGTTATTAAATTTAAGAAAATGTTATTTTGGTCTTAATCTTTTACTTAAATGTTATAATTGTAAATATTGAAAAAAAGTGGCAGAAAGTGAAACTATACTTGAGAAGATAATGTAAATTAATAAACTAGATTCATATAATAATTATTATAATTCATTTTTTTAATTTATATTCCTTTTCATATTATTTTTAACACTATTTACCTAATTTATACTTTTACTATGGGTAATGTTTTTACTATAGATCTTATTTATAATGACTAAATATTAATGGGAAATGTTATCCAAATTTGGAACCACTAATTCATAATGTTTAATTCATATTTTATAATTATATTTACAAAATTTATAGATTATAAATATTAATTAATCCGTTAAAACACAATGAAAAAAACGTTTTTAGAAAAATGCCTTTTATTGTCAAAATATTAACTATTACCAAAATATATTATAATGCTGATTCAAATATTTTTCAAAATATTACATATAAATTAATAATAATTAGGATAAATTGAATTGCAATTAATCAAAAAATTTGACATATAAATTACATGATTTATTCAAATGGAATGACATTAATACAAAAAGAATCATTTTCACTATTTACATAAAAGACTCTATTTATTGAAAATTCCCATATTTTCATCCTATGAGACATTCAATATGATTATTTTAAAAAAATAAGCCTATTTATAAAATACAATTCCTAACATTTTCTGAATTTAATTATAATATATTTTTCGAATATAAATAAAATAAATTTTTGGAGATTAAAAAATAGTACATAAAAAATATAGATTAATTAATAAACACATATAAAAACATTTATAGTGTGTATGAAATTTATTTATATTTCATTAAGTGATTAAAAATATTCTTACGTCACAACATAAAAGTATGGTTATAATTATCATAATTTGATAACATTATTTCATGATCCATTTGGGCTTTGTGATGCATGTTGTATATGCTATAGAACATAAATTTCTTTTTCAAAATATCATAGCGTTAAAAAGAAGTATTGTTTGATATAAATATCATAAATAAAATTTTATTAAATTAAGAATCAAATAGGTAGACTAAATGGTTGTTAAATGTGTATGCATACTGATGATTTAGGAGAATGAAGAACGTTTTTATTTGAGGATAATTATTAAGAAACCACATATAATTTTATATGATAATATATTTCTGATATTTTTATTTATAAATATTATATGTAAATCTCTTGGTCTATGCATATTTTATCATATTTCACTTCATCAATGAGAAATATCCCATTCGTGATAGAAACAAAAAAAAATTATTACTTCTTTTGATCAATATTCAAATACCATCACCATGGAAACCCCTAAGGATAAATTTCAGTATATGATGATTAATATAATGGTTTATAACATTCTTGTAACTTGAAGGAAATTGGTTATAAACCCACACAATTAATTGAATTATGATTCCAATTAGGAGATATATTCACAGAAATATATAAAAAAGGGCGATTGTATAGATACTATTTAATTTTTAATATTATTATTTGGTTATTAAAAATGGAAGATAAATTAAAGATTTAATTGATGGATAGAACATCTATGTCACATGGCCAAACATTTTTTATCATTGTGTGATGGAATTTTTTAAGTAAATATTTTCAAATCTAATAGTGTGTTGTCAAGACACCTCTATTTTTAAGGTTTATGACATGATGATTTGGTGATGAGGTATTTAAAACATTATAAAGAGTTTTTAAAGATGATATCTAATACAAAGGGGGATATTTAAGATCCTAATGGAATTTTTGAAGGTTTGTTTTTCATTTAAAATATGTATGAAATTTTTTTCAATAATTCAAGAGTTTTTTACATGATATGAGAATCCCTGAGAGGAATTAGTAATTTTATCAAGAGATTTATTGAAATTATGGAATATTCAGATAGAATATTTAAGGAATAAAATTATTTGAGGCACCATGTACAACGTTGTGTTCATCCATAAAATAATGATATAAAATGAGAAAGGCTAGTTATTTCATTACTCTCATGTTGTTTTCTAATGTTATATAAAATTTGATATGTGTTCTTTGAAAAAATTAATTTCATTTCGGAAACAATTAGGGTTATCTAAATAAATTTCTAGGTAATTTATTCAATCCATAAGATTCATTTTAGACATCATAAGATTCAATTGATGTTATCATTGTAGAACGTTTTTCTTTTTAAGAGTCATTTTACTCTTAAGAAATATCATTTTAAGAAACACACAATAAGAGAACTATGAGTGTAATCATCAATTTTATTTGGTTAATTTTGAGTTTTAATTACTATGAGTTTTTGTTTTTGTCACATTCTTTTCATAGTTTTGTTATTTTTCTAGAGATATTATGGAATGATGTTTTTCTAAACTACAATACATATATCAACATATTATGAAAATGTTGTGATTTTCAATATATATTTAGTGTGTTATAATATAGCGAAATGTGTCACGTTACAAAAAAGATTAATGGAGAAACAAATCCATGTTTTTCATATAAATGAAGAGATTATATCACTAAATTAAAATTATATATTTGAAAAATTTAATCATTTTTTATAATTTTTATCATCCACTGCTGAAGAAATAACTATTTTTTTTCATTTTGAATAGAATCCAAAGATATGGATCATATTAATCGAATAAATATATAGTTAAATAATTTAAAGAAAATATAATATTATGTTTTTATGGAATAATTTAATCATGAATAACAAAATTCGGAAATACATCGAAGACCATTTTATAAAGTTAATTTATAATAATTTTATGGAATTTGAGATTGGATTGATTTAATTAACTTAATTAACTATTAAATTATATAATATTTTGAATTATCGGATATATATTACACAAAATATTAGAGCATAAAAAAGATAAATATTGATATTTGGATAGATATAAATTAATACAAATGTTAGAAGTTCAGAATAGAGAAAAACAGCTTATTGATCATAAATATTTAATAGTTGGAGATTTAGAATAATATAAATGAGGCAATTTTTTATGAATTCATTCCCACTTATTTGCAATTAAAACATTATATCAATTTTATTATTACTTTATGGGCTAATAATATCCTAATTCAAGTTATTTTAATGCATGGCATTATGATTGACAATATTTATAAAACATATTGTAAGAAAATTGATATTACTCATATTGTTTGTGGGTGATATTTGAATATTTGAGTGATATAAAATAAAAATTATTAGTTCTTATCAAGGTAAAATAGATTATCGTTGGGTTCTGGATATCAAACCAACCGTATAGTTTATTCTAGAGTGAAATATATTAGTGTTGTGGTAGTATGGATGGTTTTACCATCCCCAGAAAATGTAACCATTTCTATACATAGGTGGAATTATGTGACTCAAACTCATCCATATCTCAACAACGGGTATGTAACCACCATGGAAATTAACATTGAAAAAAATGAGTGTTACCTATATTATTTACACTAAAATATTATTAGGATATAGAGTGTTTTTTAATTTGAGTGGATTAGATCAAATTATATCACTTAGGTTAATTTAAAGAGATAGAAATTATAAATGAAAATGTTATAGATTAAACCACCTTTCTCAGTGGTGAAACACATTATTGGTGTGATTCAAGCCCATAAAAAAATAATAATTTAATCTTTATAACTTTTTACTTTTATAGTTAAACAATTTTATTTTTTTCACATACAATATAATTTATCTAGGTAATCAAGAAATTAGACATTGAATTTATATTCCTAACAACAATATATTCCTATAATACATATAAGTACAACATTTATTTAACATCTATAAGTCCAAAAAAAGAAATCTATTATATTTCCCTAAATAATTACATAAAATCACACATCAAATTCCATCATTTATTTCACAATATGTTTATCCAATTTCAATAGTTTTTAATTATTTCTATATTTATCATTAATGCCATGATTTTCGTAGGTGATCATGATTATGATTATTCTAATTTAATTTTTTTATACTAGTGATTTTAATCAATTTTTAATTTTAATAATTATTCTAGATTTAGATATATTGTATTGCATTAATGGTGAGTAGACATTTTCAAAACCCAATGCAAGATTGTTTCATAAAATTCTTTATTTAGGGGGTAACATGAGTTAAACATTATCATCCATTTACAGATCTACCACAAATCTCTTATATAAACTAATATCATTATTGTTAATACAGAAGTTATAAAAATTAAAAAAATAGAATTTCTAAAACTAAAAAATGTTGGTTCATCTACCAATGGAATGATGAATGTTAATAGTATAATATCTAATTTTGTAGGATATTTTTGTCACGACCCGTCCTCGGGACCTATGCCGTGGCTACCCCAAGCCCGCCTCTCATAGGCCAGGGGCTGGAGACTATCACCAAGGCGTAAATACCAACAAAAAGGGGAAGGCATTGCCTTTATAAAGTAATCAAACACCACAGAGTAAGCAAGCAGAAGTAAACACTAAGAAAATATGGGTACAAAAGTAGGTGCGGAAAAGTAAGTGGGCCAGAATACAAACCCAAACTGAAAGTAAATTACAACTGGAAAAAAGTATAGCAACTGAAAGTAAAGTCTTAACGTTGAGCCGTCCACTGGTAGTGCCACCTGAAGGGTGGGTAAAAATAGCCACCTCAGCTCCTCGGGTCCAGCCGTCTGCTCCGTGTACGTCCTACCCAGTGGTCCACCTCTAGGTACCGACTTCTTCACTAGCCTCAACCACGATCAGCATTGTTTGTCTTCTGTTTCCAACAAAATGTAGTGTGGGCATATCCCATGCAGGGGTGAGTATACGCTACTCAGTAGGGACCCCGATACCCCCGAAGGTCTCCCAGAATCCACAAAGGATACTTCACAAAGAAAGATACAATCACGAAGTAACAACCAACACTACTTAGGTATATGCCCATACATACACCTAAGTCATAAATTCCAGTTCGGCTCCAACATCCGAGCCCAAGTTCGATCACATGCACACAGGATAACACAACACAATCCACATAGGAAAGCAAGTCAATCATATCGAAGATAATGATTGAAATTCAAGACACAGCTCACACATGATATACTTCATCATAAGACGATAGAGATGATCATATGTAGCCAATCATTCATCTAAGCCATCAGACCCACACATGATCGATAGGTACTAACCCCTGTAATGACCCACAAAGGATCGATAGATAACTAACCCCCGCAATGACCCACAAAGAATTGATAGGTAACTGACCCCCTGCAATGACCCACACAGGATCTGACCCACATATGATCGGTATGCGTTGGCCCACACAGGACCGCTGAGTGCTGACCCACACAGGATCTGACCCACACAGGATCGGTAGCACTAATCCACTGAGGATCGCTGAGTGCTGTAGTCGTTGCAATCGAACCCACGAAGGATTCCCAAACTGTCTTTATCATCGTCGCAGTTACACCCAGCTCTAGGGTTCCCGCACAAAACAAGCTCGTTCGGGGAGGGTCCACTCCACGAGCAGAGGGGCGGATACATCAACTGACACGAAGTCCGGATGTGATGTATCCCAAAGTTCCGTATCGTCAACAGGAACTCAACAAGACAGACAGCGCATCAATCGGATGCCCGGTCTGAGAGTTATTGGCCTTTTCGTCCTAGGGGCCCGGTTGGTTTTTAAGTCAAAACCAACCCGACCGTACTTCAAATGTGTCCAAACCTTGAGCAGAATAATCCAAAAGGTTCGTCTCACTATGAGGAATCCATCAAAGTCGACGGCACGTCAATCGGATGTCCGGAGCTCAAGTTATAAATGTTTCCACTCCGAGGGCCCGGTTGGTTTCGTATACGAACCAACCCGGGTGAACCCTAAGTTCTCTGAAACATTGATTGTAATAGAAAAATGATCGTCTCGATCCAAGGATTGCATCGCAGCTGACGGTGCATCGATTGGAGGTTTGCAACCCATGTTATGGGCAAAAGACCGAAAGAGATCCGGAAATAGGGGGTTCGGGCCCAGTCCGACCCGGCCCGATACCCCCTGGGTCGGCCCGAACCGGGTCAACCTGACATTGGTCCGGGTCTGGGCCAATAGGGCATGGCCTGGCCTGGGTGCGGTCCAGCCTGGCGGCCCGACCTGGCGCGCTCGGCCGTAACGGCCGAGCGGAAGATGGGTGGGGGGTGCTCTGCCCCCCCCCCCCCCCCCATGTTTGGCAAACCGCGGCCCCCATGTGGGTGGCCGCTCCTTCGGCCGGCCGGGGGTTACGACCCACGGTTCTTTATTCGGCCGGCCCGGCTGGCCGGCCGTGCTGTTGCCGCGGTACCCCACGGTGCCGCCCTCCTGCTCCGGCGCCGGCGGCCGGTCGACGGCCGCCTCTCCCTTCTTCGTCGCGACCAAATGTCGTGGCTTTGGTCCGACTGGCGCGGCGCGACGGCGCCACGCGCCTCCACTGCGGCCCGCTCCGGTCGCGGTGTCTTCGTGGTTTCCCGGTGCGGCGTGACGGTGCCACACTGCTTTGCCGCATTTCTCTCATTTCCGCGCGGTGCAACAACACACTGCTATCTCCGTTCCAAACCACAACGAAGGCTAACAAAAAAAGTAAGTGAGGGTGTTCGGCCATGTTTGTGCGGTCTGGCCCCCTCCCGTTAATCGATAAAATGCGGCTAAAGTTATTCGATGAATTACCAAAATTATTCACGACAAAAAACGAAAACCCTACCTCGATGAAAAGGTTGAACTAAGGTTCGTCGCGAAATTGAACCTCACAGAAGAAGGCGTCGCGGAAGGAGGATCGTCAGGGACGCGGAGAAAGATTTGTCGGCATCACATTGTCGATCTCAGAGGATGGCGTCTCTCACCGGATGCGGAGAGGGAAGAAGACGGTACGACGAACTCCCCTTTGTAGTGACTGAGTTCTTCGTCGAAGGCTTGATGTTCTTCGCATTCTTCGTCGAGGAAGGAGAACTTCAAGACATAGGGTAAGTTCTCCAAAGATCCTCTCACAAAACCAAAACAACACTAATAAAATAAGTGTTTCCTTATTTTTTTACATACGCCAAACGTTTTGAAATTCAAAATTGAATCATTCATTAATTGAATTAATTGAAAATTTTAAACCACTCAATTAATGAGGCGTTTAATATTCCGTTAAACGCAAGATTTGACTTTCATTTAATGGGGGTGCAGGTGTGTTATCTAATTAAAAGAGGGGGTTGAGGATGTGAATAGGTGGGGCTCATGTGGGACCCACCCCACAAATATCCTACCTAGTGAAGTATGATATTGTGGGTTCCATTCCAACCACTTATCATAGGTTAAACTACTTTAAATAAAATAAAATTGGTTGCACCATTTTATTTTATTCTTTTACTTAACCCAAAAATTTAGAAACCACACCCGAGAAAACATGTAACAACCCAATATATTATGATAAGTATTCTTTTTAATTTATTTGATTTCATGTGTTTTATGCTACAAAAAGATTATCTTGTGTTATACGCAACACTGTATTAGCTTGCAGTATACGCATCACTATTCTTAGATTGTGTTGCACACAATTTCAAGTTCTTTTGATAATAATCATTCTACGCAACATTGAGTGTATATATATATATATATTCAATGTATAAATGAAATATGGTTGGATTATGTTATATGAAACAACAAAAGAGTCTTTCACAACACACAACCCTAACTTGGCTTTCATTACACGCAATCGTGACCTTTCTCGATACCGTGTGTTGTACGCAATACATGATTTTTTAAACAATGGTATAATATTATAATATTATTATGAACTAGAAGTTATGAATAGTATTAACTAAATATTGAATTTTATAAAATTATTATTCATCTTACACATTTTCTAGAGCACGGTATAAGAACAAAATAAATTTTTTGGGTAAAATAAGTATTTTTAAAAAAATGCAGTTTTGCCACCTTTTGATTGCGCACCCACATTAAATCTAGTTGTTGACATGTTTATAAGTTCAATTTGAAAAAATAAAATTCTTTTTTTGAATCAGGATATAAAAATTTACATTGGATAAAGTTTTGATATTTTTCGGATAACTTTCATATTTTATTGAATAGTAAAAACACGCTATATTTTAATTAAAAACAACTTTTTTCATCGTAATAACTTATGTGGTTAAATTATAATATTGAATGTTTTTAAAGTATAAATAAAATATATTTTTACCATTTAATATAATGTATGTCATTAGCATTGATTTTACACTGAATTCATAGGTTAAATCAATTCAATCTTTTGCAATCTTTTAATCAAAAACCCGTTTTCATTCGACAATGGGATTAATTTTAATTTAATTTCTTCAACTTCTGTGTATTGAATTTTTAAAAATGTGATTCATATTTGGATTCAGTAGGTCCAAATTATGTTAATAGGCTACTTTTTATTTTTGGGAATTATGAATAGTAACTACGGTAAATTTTATTCACCATAGTTAAAGTTAAATCGGGTAATTAAAGGTAAATATAATATTATAAAATTACCCTAACACATGAAAACATTCTCTCTAAAATTATACCCATATAACCTAAGGGTTGGATCAGATTCATTTTATGTACTTTTGACCATGAAAATAATTTAATTATTATTAAAACCAAAGAAAGTGACAACATGTCACTCTCTTAAATATTATAAGTATAATAATTTTTATTTAGTGATAAACATTATAAAACATCGAAAATTAATAGTCTCCATAAAGCTAATAAAATTATCTACATCATGATAAGTTATTTATAATTTTTAGGGATTAAATAATTGTCATTAATGGTGATACATTAATGATGTAGAAATTACTTATTAAGTGAAAAATCAGTAATATAGTTTTTATTAAAATAATAATACTCATTAAAAGGCCCACAAACCTGACCAAAAAATATTGGTAGTGTATATCTACACCTTAATCATCCAATTTCCTAATATATAACCGTTCGGAGTCTTATAATAGTAATTATGACACTTATATTGTTTTATTTTAAATGATGCCAAAGTTGTCACCTTCACAATTTAATAAATATAACAATTTAAATATTGTTATTTTAAGATGATAAATTCGAGTAAAAGTATTATTGTGAACTTTAATACATTTATATTCATCATAGGATTTTATTTTTAATTTTTATGCAACAAATAAGTATATTAAATAATTAAACAACAATGTTGTAGTAATTATTTTATTAAGAGATAATCCAAATAAATGGTTTTAAAAATAATAAAATAAATATTATATGAACAATTTAATGTTATACACTAATTTTATAGATACATATGAACTTTTAAGAATCTATTAATTCTTTTATTTCGAACATATCATATGTATATATATTATTTAAATTCAAATAAATGAAGAGTGTCAAAATTGACACTATTGTTATTTTATAAAAATAACATATTATTAAATTGTTTAAAAATATCAAAAATATATAAACATTATAAATTTATATTTATATGGTCTAAAATGTTATAAAGTATCCAATTGTGTACAATTCACAACAAATAAGTAATTTTTTTTATAATTTAAAAAATAGAATGTTATTACCATAAATAAAATTAAATTGATTAAGGATAAATCAAGTTGATAATGTTTAAAATAATTTCTTAACATGTCTAAATTGTACTGTTTGATTATATTACAACCCCATCTAATATAATATTATAATATGAGTCATTTTTTGAGGGTTTTAAGTGGGTTTATATTTATTATAAATTAATATTTGTAAGATTTCCAAAGGTGCCTCTCCCCTCCCTTATAAAAGCGCACCTCCTCCCTCTCTTCCTCACAACAATTTGTGACTTCAACCTCAGCCAAACCCTACCAAATTCTCTTTTTCACTTCCCTAGAAACATCCCATAGGTCCTGGTTTTCTTCAAAGACCAATTTTAGTGCCCTAAGATGAGGTCTCAAAGAGGCGCTTCAAAGAAGAGGTAATGTTCGTTACCGATTCTTTCAACTTTATTTCTTCTTCCACATATTTTCTTTAGTTATTTCATTATGAATTAATAACACCAGTATCAATCATATAATGATATGTTATTATAAGTATGAAACAACCCTATTTCACCATTTATCCATCCTATGGAAAATGAAATCACCGTGCATCCGTACGTACGGAATACCGTCTCCACGCCGTGCTGTAATCTATTTTCCACCACCACCTTACTTGGATGGGTATAATGGTGTAAATAATGACTAAATATGATTATTGTAAAGGGATATTGATTCATAAATATTATACATACAATTCAATACAATTCCACGATCATGGGAATGATATCGTCGCTTGTGCGTACGTACAGACTACTGTCTCCACGACGTGATGAGATTCATTATCAATGATTAACCATTTATGAATGATTATAAAGTATATATAATAAGTAATAATGAAATTTATGACATAATAATGATACTGGATTTATTTATATATATATTTATGTCATCTACTTAATTCCATTCAATTCAATAAGGAAACGAAAACAACGTTCATGCGTACGTACGACCTACCGTCTCCATGAACGGTCTATTTCTTTCCATTTATCGATCTATTATATATATGTATATTCTGAATATATATTATATATAAATCATGTTTTATATTCTGGATGTAAGTAACCATGATCTAAGTAATCATATAAATAATTACAAGTTAAAACACAAATGACAAAAGAAATGATTTTACCCAAAACAATACTTTAACATTAATTTACAAAATAATGGGTAATATAAAGTCATAAGTGAACCATATATGATATCATAACAATGAATATGATTCTGTAATAAGTCAGTGACATTATTTAAATCATTATACAGGTGGTCCGGATCCATACAAAGCATATCAGACCTAAGGTAAGGGACAAATTTTCAATATCATTTTTTATCTGAGATTGCTTATACCTAAGTATTTACTGGGTTTACGTTTATCATCCATGTCCATATTTCCTAAAAATGTTTTCATAAAATTTTTACTATTATTCCATGAATTTTTAAAGTCATTTTTACCCTTTATTTACTTTTTACCACATTTTATGGATGGAATCTTTCCTTTGGTTACCATATAAGGAACTTTTTGACTTTTCCGAAAAATGTACGAGGAGAATGTTATTTTTAACTTATACGGCGTGAATGGATTTTTATGGTTTTATAAAGCCTTATTTTTATGAAGAATCCTCCAAAATACTTCATTACTATTTTCAAAAAAAAATCCATTTCTTTTAAAATTGCATGACATTTTGTGAAAAGAAAATGATTTTGAAGATGAAAGGACATTTTTCTCAAGAATTCATTTCAAGTGTTTTATCAAAACCATTTTTCAACTAGGATGACATTATTTCTTATGTGTATGTTTCAAGTATAATGTCTCTATTATTTACATGGTTTCACTTTTATTATGACGAAATGATATCCATTTTTTTATATGGATTATGTTATGATGGGATGATGTTTATGAAACCCATTTTTATTCTTTGGGTTATGATGAATGATTTATGTTTATGTTGTGGAACAAGTAAGAATGATTTCATTATGAGATGGGTGGGACCTATATCTCCATCCAATTCATTGGGTAACGATTTATATATCATGAGACAGACATGGCTGGAATGGAAAGTTAATTCGGTTCAGTGTTACAGGACTGAAACGAGGAGTGAACTCGATTCAGAATGGGACTTTGTCCACTAAGATGGTCATGGCAGTAATTCCTTGGCTACTATGGAAATCATTACATGTGATTAATGGATGCCACAATTACATGCTTTATTCCTATGCTATTTTATCATGATTCATTATCCATTATGATCTATGCCTTACGTACTGCCAAGTTTTATGTCATTGCTCAAGATTTTGATGTTTAAATATTATGTTCATGTCTTTAAGATCAAATGTATATGGTTTGTTTTATTTTCTCCATGCTTACGATTACTGAGCATTTGAGCTCACCCTTTTTATGTTTTCTTTTCCCATAGGATTAAAAGAATGGTTTTAGGTAAGGAAAAAAAGGGGAGGATCGTTATGGGAGATGTTGAAGAGCTTTCAACATGATTAGAAGTTTATATTCCAAGTTTCCAAAGGCACTAAACTATTACGGTCCTTGTCTGTCTGATTTTGTTATGTATTAAGTATTTCTGCAAAAGTAATGTAATATCTAAGTACGTCAAGCTTTAGGTCTTTATAAAATGCTACTCCGGAAAAGGTCTTCTTAAGCAATTATTGGCACTGCGATTTCATCGGTGTCCTTGGATTTCGATTCCGAGCACAGTTCAAAAGTAAGGAAAACCCGCTTGTTTGTTCACTGAACATACCCGAACCAATATTCGGAAATTGATTGCGGGCACATCGGGCCTCAGAATCAGGTGCCGTCAAAAAATGTGTTCTTGTAAAATCCCAAAGAAAATTAAGAAAAAAATTTCCTAGATTTTTACGTGTCTTTACATTACTCCCACCTCAGGGATTTTCATACCCGTAAAGATACATCATAAACTAGGGGGAAAAATGTGGGTATTGTGCACGCATCTGAGCCTCCCACTCCCAAGTGCTCTCATGGAGGTTCCCGTGCTGCCATCTGATGCGTACTAGAGGTATCGACCATCCACGTAGGACCCTCTCCTGTCGATCCTCGATCTCCACCAGGACCTTCGCAAAAGTCGCCCCATAATCAATGTCCAGCTCCTCATGGTTGACGATATGCATCGGGTCGTGGACGTATCTCCTCGGCTGAGATACGTGAAATACGTCGTGCACCCGGTGCAACTTAGGTTGTAGAGATAGGCAATAAGCCACCTCGCCTATCCTACCGAGGACCTGCAATGGTCTGATGAAGTGCGAAGATAACTTGTCGCCTTGGCCAAATCTCCGTAATACACGTCGAGGTGAGACCCACAAGAAGACGTGGTCACCATCCTCGAACTCTAGTGGCCTTCGCCTCCAGTCAGCATAAGACTTCTACCGGCTCTGAGCTGTCCTCATCCCCTCCTGGATGACCTGGACCTACTCTGTCGTGGCCTGGACCATCTCCGGTCCCACAAGGGATAACTCCCCAGGGTCCGTCCAGTATAGCGGTGATCTGCATGGTCGGTCATGCAACGCCTCGTAAGGTGTCATCCCGATGGTGGAGTGGTAGCTGTTGTTGTACATGAAATCCACCAAGGGTAGTTGGTCCTCCCAGCTATGACCAAAGTCAAGGACACATTCATGGTGCATGTCCTCGTCAGTTTGAATGGTCCTCTCAGTCTGACCATCCGTCTAAGGGTGAAAGGTGGTGCTCAGACGTATCTGCGTCCCGAATGCATCTTTAAACCCCTTCCAATGCCGGTAAGTAATGCAAGCATCTCGATCGAAGACGATAGATGATGGCACACCATGAAGGCGTATAATCTCCTGAACGTAGAGGCGTCCCAATCTCTCTACTGAGCCATGCTCTCTGATGGGTAAGAAGTGGGCCGACTTGGTGAGTCGGTCGACAATCACCCAAATGGAGTCATGACCTCTGAAAGTATGTTGAAGTCCAGTCACTAAATCCATAGATATACCATCCCACTTCCACTCCGGGACCTCCAAGGGCTGTACCAAGCCTGCTGGTACCTGGTGCTCTACCTTCACCTGCTTGCAGGTGAGGCATGGAGAAACAAACTCTGCCACAGCCTTCTTCATACCCAGCCACCAGTGCTGTCGTCTAAGATCCTGGTACATCTTCACCACTCCGGGATGTACCTCCAAAGGGGAATTTTGAAACTCTCTCAGCACCTCATCCTGTAAAGAAATTGGTACCAAGGTAAGTCTTCGGAAAAGGACGTCGTGCTCTCCTCATAAAGAGAATCCATCAGGTGCCCATCTTGAGGATATCTGTGCACGCCGTGTCTCACAGTCGGCGTCCCTACGCTGAGCCTCTCTTCCCTGATGTAGTAGTGGAGGAGTGACTGTGAGTCACTGAAGAATGGCTGCTCCATCTCTATCCAAGAAGGATATCTGCAAAGCAGCTAACTGCTCTGTCGCCTCACCGAGTAGCTGAATTCCCGTCCTCCTTCAGAGATAATCGGCTACTATGTTCCCCTTCCCAGGAGTATAGACTATCTCAAAGTCATAATCTGGGAAGAACTCGAGCCATCTCTACTATCTCAGATTCAATTCCTTCTACAAGAAGATGTACCTGATACTCTGTTGGTCAGAGTAGACTGTAAAGTGCTCGCCCATCAGATAGTGTCGCCACATCATCAGAGAGAAGACCACTACTGCTAACTCCAGGTCATGGGTCGTGTAGTTCTGCTCATGCTGCCTCAACTGATGTGATCCATAGGCGATCACATCCCACTCCTACATCAAGACACATCTGAGTCTAGTCCATGATGCATCGCAGTAGACTACGTACCCTACTCCTTCCTCCAGTAGCCTCAAGATAGGTGCGCTGGTCAATCTCTGTCTCAGCTCCTGGAAGCTCTGGTGACATCTGTCTGACCATAAAAAGGGTTTCCCCTTCTTCTTCAAAGATGAGAGTGGTGCCGCAACTCTGGAAAAGTATGGCATGAATCTCCGGTAGTAGCCAGCTAGCCCCAAGAAACTCTGCACCTCTGTCACACTCTTGGGTGGCTCCCAAGCTAGCACCGCCTTGATCTTCACAGGATCCACCGCAACTCCCGCCTCAGAGATGACATGCCCCAAGTTGTGGACCTCACGTATCTAGAACTGACACTTCGAGAGCTCCCCATAAATCTGGTGCTCTCAGAGTTGTTCTAGTACAACCCGTAAGTGGTAGGCATGCTCCTCCTCAGTGGTCGAGTATACCAAAATGTCTTCAATGAAGACCACGGCAAATCGATCGAGGTATGGCTGAAAGATCCTGTTCATGAGGCCCATGAACTCTTCTGGAGCATTGGTTACACCGAATGGAATAACCAAGAACTCATAGTGGACATACCGATATCTGAACGCCGTCTTCTACACGTCCTCGTCCCAAACTCTGAGCTGATGATAGCCCGACCTAAGGTCAATCTTCGAGAACAACTGTGCTCCCTTGAGCTGATCGAAGAGGTCGTCAATCCTCAGTAGAGGATACTTGTTTCTCACGGTCACCTGCTTCCGGCGACAATAATCGCCACACAGTCACAAGCTTCCGTTCGCCTTCTTGGTGAACAAAACTAGGGAAGCCTAGGGGGAAACACTGTGTTGGATGAATCCCTTCCCCTGCAAGTCCTCCATCTGTACATGTAGCTCTCGAAGCTTGGAAGGAGCCATCCGATATTCTAGGGTGGATATCAGGGCTGTCCTAGTGTACATGTCAATATAAATGTCTACCTCTCTATGAGGAGGTAGTCCTGGAACGTCGTCGGGAAAAACGTCCGCATACTGATCCACCACTACTGGTAAGCTCGGACTGCGCACATTAACTGCTCCAAGGATGAGGCTATCCAACTAATGAGTAATGGGTTGTCCTCTCCTCTATGTGAGTACATCCTATTCTACAAAGGCTCCCTTCTCGCCGGTGAAGGTGAACCGGCTCCCATCGGTGCGAACACATCACACCTTGCGCCTAATGCAGTCTATCTGAACATTAACTGTAGATAACCAATCCATGACCAAAATGACGTCGTAAGGCCTCAACGCAGCTACAAGAAGATCCCAGCCAAATCTCTCACCTCCTAGAGTAAGCTCACACTGCTGGAACGAGTGCGTAATCATCGAGTTTGCTCTTATAGGAGTCTCTAGCCGTAAGGATCGAGCCAACGGCTCCGTCAGAATATCCGAGATCTGAACAAGGGTAGTGGCTGTGAAAGAATGACTCACTCATGTGTCTATGAGAACTGAAGAAAGGGTGGAATAGACACAGATCATACCTCCAATAATCTTTGGCATGTCGTGGTCATAGGCCTTTGATTCTTGAAGCTGAGCATATCTCTTCCCGCCAGCTCCCTGTGGTTGGGGTGGACCTTCTGGTGGTGGTGTTGGTAAAGCCTCAAAGCGTCTCCCACCACCTGATGCTCGTCCAGCTCCCCTACCTCATTCGCCTGCTCTCGGCGGACCACCATGGTCAACCCTCTACCTTTTTCTGGGTGGCCCCTCAACCGTCTTTTGCTCCTCCGTACAACGGGTCGGGCAGTCACGACCCATGTGGCCCTGCCCGCCGCATGGGTAGCACTGTCTGCTCCCGGAAAGGCTGGCTCTGTGCCCAGTGCCCCGCACCTCTGAGCCAGTGTCCTGAGGTCGTCTTCCTGATGGTCTAGTCCGCCTGGACCCCTTTGACATCCTTCGACTGCCAGCTGCATACGACTCTGCTACGTGCCGCCCTACGGTAGGTCTCGTTGCTGGCGGTGGCTCTGCAAGAATGCTCTCTATGAGAAGAGCTTTCTCTAGTAATACAGCATGTGTCAGAATGCTGAGGGAGATCATCGTTTCTCTGATATCATGCCTCGGTCCCTGCTCGAAGGCCCGGGCCCAGAAAAATGGGTCTCATACCATGTCCGTGGAATAGCGTGAGAGATCGGTAAATCTCTCCGAGTACTGGACGACCGTCATTCTGCCCTGCCGTAGCTATAGAAGCTCCTCGATTTGCACTTCACGGAGGGTGTCTAAGAAGAACTCCAAGTGGAATAGGCTCTCGATGTCCGTCCAGAGGAGAGATGCCTCACCGTACACCTGGAGCATCATTCTCCACCATCTTCCTACTGCCGCGTGCAAGATACTCACTGCAAGGATTACCATGAGGTCTGCTGGTGTCCCTACCAATCCAAAAACTCATACAACTGCCTCCAAACAATCCTCGTCTACCTGGGGGTCCATCTCCCCGCAGAACCTGGGTGGTATCTGACACTAAAACTCATGTAGCACGCTAAGGCGACGTGCACTATCAGCAGTTGGGGCTGGTAGCATCGGTGGCTCGGTGGGTAGAGGTACCGTCGGTGCCTCTACTGTCAAAGGGCCCTACACCGAGGCCTCGTCGCTCGGTGGGCTGTCGTCTGACACAACGCTCGGAACCCTAGCTGGATACCATCGTGGGGCCATCTTGAAAAGAAACAGGTGCACCACGGTTAATACAGTATATCGGGTGAGTTGACACAGAGTAATCACAATGAAAATGTTTAAAACACACATGAAATCAATGTATTCATGTATTGAGTTGGAAATCAGAAGTCAGGGTCCTGGTGTATGGATACGTCGACCACCGCACCAACACTGGACTCCCTGGACTGATAACAACACTCAATACCCTTAACACTATTGCTTCACATAGAAAAAGATCAGAGTACTGAGTTCTGCGATAGAACCGTACTCGTTTGATACCAATTTGTCACGACCCATCCTCGGGACCCATGTCGTGACTACCCCAAGCCCGCCTCCCATAGGCTAGGGGCTGGCGACTAGCACCAAGGCGTAAATATCGACAAAAGGGGGAAGACATTGCCTTTATAAACTAAACAAACACCACATAGTAAGCAAGAAAAATTAAACACTAAGTAATGTTGGGTAAAAAGTAGGTGCTGAAAAGTAAGTGGTCTAGAATACAAACCTAAACTGAAAGTAAAGTACAACTGGAAAGAATGTACAATAAATGAATGTAAAGATGCTACATCGAGCCGTCCACTTGTAGTACCACCTGAAGGGTGAGTAAAGATAGACAACTCAGCTCCTCGGGTCCATCTGTCTGCTCCGTGTACATCCCGCCCAGTGGTCCACCTCCATGTACCGACTGCTCCACTAGCATCTACCACGATCAGAACTGTCCGTCGTCTGTATCCAACACAACGTAGTGCGGGCATAGCCCGTGCAAGGGTGAGTATACACTACTCATTAGGGAACCCGAGACCCCCAAAGGTCTCCCAGAATCTACAAATAATAATCCACAAAGACAGATACAATCACGAAGTAACAACCAACACTACTTCGGTATATTCCCATACATACACCTAATTCATCAATTCCAGTTCAGCTCCAGCATCCGATCCCTAGTTCGATCACGTCGACATAGGATAGCAGAACAGAATCCACATAGGAAAGTGAGTCAATCATATCAAAGATAATGATTGAAAGTCAAGACTCATCTCACAGAGGATATACTTCTTCATAAGACGATAGATATGATCGGATGTAGCCATTGATTCATCTAAGCCGTCAGACCCACACAGGATCGATAGGTACTAACCCCCGCAATGACCCACAAAGGATCGATAGGCAACCAACCCCCGCAATGACCCACAAAGGATCGATAGGTAACTAACCCCCGCAACGACCCACACAGGATCTGACCAACACAGGATCAGTATGCGCTGGCCCACATAGGACCGCTGAGCGCTAACCCACATAAGATCAGACCCACACATGATCGGTAGCACTGATCCACTGAGTATCGCTGAGTGCTGTAGTCATCGATGTCGAACCCACGTAGGATTCCCGTACTGTTTTCATCATCGTCACAGTCACACCCAGCTCTTGGGTTCCCACACACAGTAAGCTCCTTCGGGGAGGGTCCGCTCCGCGAGCCGAAGGTATGATACATAAACTAACACGAAGTCCAGATTGGATGTATCCCAAAGTTATGTATCGTCAACAGGAACTCAACAAGACAAACGGAGCGTCAATCGGATGCTCGGGCTGAGAGTTATTGGCTTTTTCGTCTCAGGGGCCCGGTTGGTTTTTATGTCAAAACCAACCCGACCGTACTCCAACTGCATCCAAACCCTAAGAAGAGTAAGCCAAAAGGTCTATCTCACTAAGAGGAATCAATCAAAGTTGACGGCACATCAATCGGACATCCAGAGCACAAGGTATAAGGGTTTCCGCTCTGAGGGCCCGGTTGGTTTCGTATACGAACCAACCCGGCCGAACCATAAGATCTCTGAAACCTTGATTGTAAAACTAAAACGGACGTCTCGATCCAAGGATCACATCGCAGCTAACGGTACATCGATCGGAGGTCCACATCCCATGTTATGGGAAAAAGACCGGAAGAGGTCCAGAAATAGGCGGTTCGGGTCCGGTCCGACCCGACCTGATACCCCCTAGGCCGGCCAAAACTGGGTCGACCCGACCCGTGTCCGGTTCCGGCCAATAAAGGGTGGCCCGGTCCGGTGGCCGGGGCCCGGCCTAGTTGGCCCGGCCCGGTGCGTCCTGGTGCGCTCGGCCAGGTCGGTGTGGCTAGGCGGCTCGGCCGTAACGGTCGAGCGGAAGGTGGGTGGGGGGACGCTGCCCTCCCCCCTGTTTGGAAAACTGCGGCCCCCATGTGGGGGGATGCTCCTTTGGTCGGCTATGGGTTACAACCCCCAGTTCTTCATTCGGCCGGCCCGGCTGGCCAACATTTCTGCTGCCGTAGGACCCTGCGGTCCCGCCCTCCTGCTCTGGCGCCGGCGGCCCGTCGTCGGCCGCCTCTCCATGCTTCACCACACCCCTCCACCACGGCCCACTCTGGCCACGGTGTCTTCGTGGTTTCCAGGCACGGCGCAATGGTGCCGTGCTGCTTTTCCGTGGTTCTCTCGTTTCTGCGCGGTACGACGACACCGTGCCGTCTCCGTTCCAAACCACAACAAAGGATAACAAAAAAAGTAAGGGAGGGGGTCGGTCATGTTTGTGCGGTCCGGCCCCCTCCCGTTAATCGATAACATGCGGCTAAAGTTAATCGATGAACACCCAAAATTATTCACGACATAAAACCAAACACTTACCTTGAAGAAAAGGTTGAACGAAGGTTCGTCGCGGAATTGAACGTCGCCGAAGAAGGCGTCGTGGAAGGAGGATCGTCGATGAGGCGGAGAAAGATTCGTCGGTGTCCCATCGTCGATCTCCGAGGATGGAATCTCTCACCGGCTGCGGAGAGGGAAGAAGATAGTATGGAGAACTCCCCTTTGTGGTGACAGAGTTCTTCATCGAAGGCTCGGCGTTCTTCGCGTTCTTCGCGTTCTTCGTCGAGGAAGGAGAACTTCAAGACTTTGAGGAAATTCTCCCAAGATCCTCTCGCACAACCAAAACAACACTAATAAAATAAGCATTGCCTTATTTTATTACTTATGCCAAACGTTTTGAAATTCAAAATTGAATCATTCAATTAATTGAATTAATTGAAAAGTTTAAACCGCTCAATTAAAGAGGCGTTTAAAATTCTGTTAAACACAAGAGTTGACTTTCATTTAATGAGGGTTGCGGGTGCGTTACCTAGTTAAAAGAGGGGGTTGAGTAAGTGAATAGGTGGGGATCGTGTGGGCCCCACCCCACAAATATCCTACCTAGTGGAGTAGGATATAGTGGGTCCCACTCCAACCACTTAGCTTAGGATAAACTACTTTAAATAAAATAAAATTGGTTGCACCATTTTATTTTATTCTTTTACTTAACCCAAAAAATTAAAAACCACATCCGAGCAAATGCAACTCCGGAAAAAGTCTTCTTAAGTAGTTACCGGCGCTGTGATTTCATCGGTCTCCTCAGATTTCGATTCCGAGCACCGGTTCAAAAGTTACAAAAACCCGCTCGTTCATTCACTGAACTTACCCGAGCCAAACTTCGGAAATTGATTGCGGGCACATCGGGCCTCAAAATCAGGTGCCGTCAAAAACTGTATTCTTGTAAAATCTCAAAGAAAATTAAGAAAAAATTTCCTTTGAAATTTACAGGTCTCTACAATTTTGTCAAAAATTTTAATTATTTATTTAGTGATAGAAACCCTCTAATTATATATTTTATAGTATTTATAACCAAACTTATAATCTGAAAAGATATGAATAACCTTATTTTTTACATTGATATGGAATCTTATCTACTTATTAATTATATCTCATATAAAGAAACAACACACTCAATGTCTCCCTTTATTTTTAGTATGGTCGAGAGGCATCTCAGTTGTGGTTCAAAGTTTTAATAAGCATTTGGGGATAAAAACTGTGGTTATATTTATTAGTTTTGAAAGATAATTCTACGAATTAACTATTGTATTATTAAAATTTTATTTCCTAGAAATTTATTTTTAGCAATGTGATACTTAATAAATATTTTATATCTAATTACTTTATACCTCCTTAACCCTAATTTTTTTAATTTTATTCCCTTCATATTTAATAAAAATACATATTATCGATGATGCAAGGAATTAAATTTTATGGTTTAATTTTCAAAATTAATTGAATAAGTATATTTCATTTTATTTCTGTGTTTTTTGTTAGACAATCTATTATTGTAGATAGAAATTAATAACAATAATATTAGGTGTTAAAATAATGAAATCTAAATACATGATAGATAGATGAGATCTTCGACATCATTTTAATTACCATTCAATCCATAATCATCGAAGTAAATTTTGTAACCAAATAATCTAAATTATAAAAATTATTATTTAGATCTATTTTTATTTATAAATATTAATATTCATATAGAATGAATGTTGAGATAATATTTTATTCTTCCTAAGAGGCTTGTTTATTGTTCATATTCACTTTGTTCAAAAATTAATCCCCGCATTCTATTGTTGGGTCAAAATATAGATGTATATTTTTGATAGATGACACACTACAAAAGGGGGGGAATTGTTTGTCTTAAAACTATGTATATAAACACATAATAATGTAATTAGTTTAAGAGGCCTTAAACTCATACAATTATCATTATAAAAATTAGATCATGTAGGTCTTAGATCAGAGGGTAATGATACACTGTAGTAATACAAGTAATGTAATACAATATATTTGAATTGAATAAATGATCAGAGTAATAAAAATTCTAATGATTCTACCATATAATATATAGAATCTCTTAATACAATATGAATCGTAATTGAAACAATTAAAATTGAATTGAATTTGAAAATAATGGGGAAATAATACAATTCTATTTCTAGTACAAATAGTAGCGGAATTGTAAAAGTAAAAAAATTATTTTAACCCAAATATTGGGGTATCCTTTCTCTGAGGATAAAAGGTATTCCTTACCACCGCCATGGTAATACCTCAATATGAAGATCAGTATGACTATCTTTGTATCCCTATAATCCCACAATTATGAATGTAATTAGCACCGGTGTCTTTCAAGAAATTTAAGTCCCTCGATACGATGATCAACCACACGTCTTCCTATCCCAAGAATCCCTCTATAGTTATCTCAGTGATCAGTCGCTCAAAGAAGAAACAAAGAAATAATAGAAAGAAAAGAATATAGAATCATCTGTTCACTTCTTGTATCTTCAAGGCTTTCACACGAAGCAAGTGGGAAGTCATAACATATCACTCTATAAGTTGATATGAGAAAATGTTTTATATTTTATTTTGAAATACCTCCTATTTATAAGAATCATGTTCGAATGGTCATATTTCCTTGAACAGTCATATTTATCAAAAAAACTTGAAGGTACTTGAACAACTATGATTATAATGGTCAAAACATATATAATACACAAAATAATTATAATTAGTAAATAACCAATTCAAATAAATCGATTTAGTAAGAAAGTAGTGAGAAAACAAATATGAAACTATGAGTGTGAGTAAGATACAATAGGTATTGATGTTATGATAAGAGTGTAATGTGTTACCAAAATACCTTAAATAACTAGGTCACCATACTTATCAAGAAAACAACACATATCGAGATTACACTTTATATCCTGTTTATGGTTCATAACATGGTTACGAGGCATGATATTTAATCTGATTTAAATTCTTGAATACAATAAATAATATGATTATGATACATAACATTTTTATGATACATATCCTGGTTATGATTCATGAATATAATATCGATTATTAATCCGGATACAATGTATGACTACAATGTTGTACCTTACAAGATTACGATGCTTAATTATGATGTGGTAAATAACATGGTTATGATGAATATTTATGATGTGGTACTTAACCTGGTTATGATGACCTGATTACGATACAAGTGATAACTATGCATGTGGATAAAATTCATGTAAAATTGATTTAGTATATAATCTGGTTACAAATACTAATTACGATGTTGTTCATAATCTTGTTACGATTCTTGATTACGATCTAAGACATAATTTGGATCCGATTTCTGATTACGATGTCAAAAAAAATATAGATCTGATTTCTGATTCTAATGAAATACATATTCTGGTTATGATTTTGAGACATTATAGATAAATATCTGAGTGAACAACATAAATGATTTGGTTAAAAATGAAATAACTAATAAAGACAATGTGAGTGATTATAGTCGTAAAAAACACAAAAGATCAAAATATATATGATTAAAATATTTGTGGTTTGTTTATTCCAAAACAAATGATGTATGGGAAAGTCGAAAAACATTTTGACTCAAAAATATATCCCTTTTGGAAATCACAAAATCAAAAAAATGAACAACAAATAACTTATATCCCCATAGTTTAATAACTCTTCTGAAAGTAATAGTAAATATGACTAATTCTACCATTGGTTTAAAACTACACAAAAGGGATCATATTCTCATTACATTTACATAAATTTTCACATTTAATAAGACATTAAAAAAACCTTTTACAACCATTATCCCCCTTTGTGATTTTCAAAAATAATAAAAGAAAGAATTAATTTCCAATAAATGGTTTGAGAAACTGGGCATGAAACAATAATTTTTACTTGAAACAAATAAGTTTATTATAACAAGAGTTTATCCATCATTCAATGCTCTTTTGTTTTTCCAAAAGATTAAACAAATAAATATTCAACTTCTTTAACTCTTTTTTATCCTCCATGATATTGTAAAATGCTTCTTGCTGAGCCTTCATCTTCTCATACTATTAAGAAATATTTTTTTCTTACTTTTGGATTTGATCTTCAAGAATCCGATTAATAGCATCCTGAGCATTAAGTCATTCTTCATTGTTATTGAAATAATCCATCCGGAGTTGACAGTCTTTTTGTTAGATTGAAACTCTATTCGAGTGTAAAACAAAATCATTACTCGTGCCATCAAGATTTTCCTTTAAACAGTCAAACTCTTTTTAGGATACTTCTTTTGAGGTACCGAGTCTTTGAAATTTGTCAAACATTTCAGTTAAATCATCAATCTTATTTAGATAGACAGAGCTGAGATTGTTTACCCGATATACAAATTATTTCTTCTTATCATAACTATTCTTTAGTAATTATTCAACATTATAATTGCACTTGAAAACATTATTTCATGTCATACTGTGCTCAACAAAATTTTCCTTGAAAATCTTGAAATCGCCTTCAAGACCATCAAACATGTCCATCAAAAAATTTACAAAATATGTTTTATAATTATGGGAATTTGATGGAATTTCCAATCTGGATTCATCTTTTGGAATAAATTGTAACAGTTTCTATAATCTATTAATGGCATGTTCAATGTATTGAACCCCTTTCAAATTGATTGTCCCTTCAGAATCTATGTCCACATTGAATTTTGGAAGATCAAAAAAATGAGTCTTAGTTCCATTCACTAGAGCTGGCTGGTTCCAATTATTATCATATTATTCCTATTCTTTTTATTCCTCTTCTATATTAGAAAAATGAAAGACTATCATTGGGGAAAACATTTGAGATACTTTCTTGGTGGGTTGAGGATCCAGATATGGAAGAACAATAGATGGTACTTATGATGACTCTGTGGTATGACTTTTCATGTTTATATATCCTTTTTATTTGACTTATATTTCCTCATGTCCCTATTATTCTTTATCATGTTCCTCTTTGAGTTCATATTCCTTTTCTTCTTCCTCCTCGTTATGTTATTTAACAAGATATTTTGTAGTTGATTCATCAGAATCATGTTTCTCCTTGTCTTTCAATACTGGAACCGATTGGGGTTACCAGATGGATCCCTTTTTTCAATTCCAGATTGTAGTTGCTATGATATTATTATAAGACTATCAATATCAATAGTATCATCATTTATCTTCTTTATTATCTTATTTCTCTATTCTTATTTCAATGTTTCTTTAGACCTTACTTTCAAATCCAACGCTTCATCTAGATCCATTCCAAACTGAGGATCCCTTTATTTAATTTATTTTTCTTCCTCCACTCACCAATAACCTCATCAGATACAACCATTTTATCTTTTATGTCTTTGGAGTTATAGTGTTAACATAATTTATTTTATTTTAAGTAGACATTAATGGAATAGAATGACTCTCACTACCTTTAAAAAATTCATTTTTTTCTCAGCTTATAGATATATTTTTTAAAAAAATTGATTCTTGAATGAATCGTAATAGGAGTCACTTTATAGTATCCTTACTGATTAAGGGACCTTTAAAGGAATTAGGATCTGACTATATTTTAATATCACACAAGCTCAAACATTCTATCAAAAATATACTTAAAATTGTGGGAAACATTATTATCTATGATTTTATAACACCATTTTTAAGCTTCTTAATTATATGGAATATAAACCCCATAAGGTTAAATATCCTCAGGTTCACCAAACAGTCAAGAACATACATGTATGAAACATTTAATCTTTCCTTATAAAAATTTATCAACCCCAAAAATCCTTGCATCCAGAGGGATATCAGTCTATTATATCTTGATAAATTACTTAATTTTTTTCATCATGAATTTCAAAAAATGTTCCTTTAGATTTTGTCCTATCAAATTTTCCATCAGCTTCAGGTAAAAAAATAATGCATCACCCTCGAATGGAACACCTAAAAATGTAGCAGCCTATTTTGATGAGGTTGTATACCCATTATCGTACAACATAAACAAAATCTTAACATCCTTGTCCATTTTTACTGATTCATAAAAATGTAACACCTTATCATGGAAGACATGATCTTGATCAGAACCCAATATTTCCACAAAAAAATGATTCCCAAACTTGAAAAATTATAGTGATTTTTAAAGATGAATCAAAAGACTTTTAAAATTATATGGATACTAACCTTTCCCCCCGAAAGGTAATTGAACAAAATTCTTTTGGATCTATTTATTTTGGGGAAGAGGTAGTAGACTCATCCATAAAAGACTAAATTGCACCCAGAAGATCATTCTAATTATGAATTCTAGAAAGATAATAGATTATGAAAACTAAGGTAAGAACCGATTGCAAACCATGATGACAACATACAGAGTGACAAATAATGAGATAAAAATAGATGGGTTCTATGTGGGATAGGTTATATTAAATTTAAATTAACAATCGAGATTATATCTGTGATATCCAATTGTCAATAATGATTTCGATCTATTGGGGTATTCTATGAAAGAAAAATGTATTCAGACTGTAACTATTTAGGATTTAAAATAATGAAAAAAGAAACAACTATTAAAACAACCAAAATAATGCTATAGAAATTGTACCTGACGGAGAACTAGGATGGATGTATAGATTTAGATATATTTTTCTTATAATAAAAACAATAGTAAAAACATTAAATCAAAAATAATTCTAAATCTGATATAATCAAATAGGATAGTACCAATTACTTGGTACCGATGGAATGATCCAAAAATCAATATTCTAGTATCATCAAGGTAATCAAATACACATACTTCAGTACTGATAATGTAATTTTAATAACAATAGTATAAGATTGATCTGATAATTTTGAAACTAATAAAAATATGAAACTGATAAAATCATGAATACAGTGAAAAAAGTTAAAGAGTAAAACCGATTTTAGTGAAACTGATAAACTGTAAAACAAATGTTAAACAGAATAACTATAAAAAAAATGTGAAGCCAATTAACTGTAAAACAAATGGGGAACCGATTAACTTTAAATCAAAAGTGAAAATGAAAAACATTAAAACAGAAGGAATCCTGATTAACTTTTAAACAAAAGTAAATTTGATTCATGCTAAATATAATGTGTAAAACTGATTAAATAAAAAACATAAATTAGTGAAATGTATACCCCCCCATTTCAAAAGAGTAACTGAATGTATAGAGATGGGTTAAACATGAAATAAATGTGAATTATTACCTTATAGTGATCATTCATAGTTTCTATTTAATTTATTCAAATCTATCATAAGGTAATGGGATTGTGAAAAGTTCATCAAGTTATTCTTGCGTTCTGATAAATTGTAATACAATATCTCCTTTTTGAGTGTCATCCTTAGAAAGTGATGCCTAATATCTATGTTTTCTGCATGTGAGTGGTGTATAGGGTTTTTACTAAGAGAAATGGCACGAGTATTGTCAGATAGTATTTGAGTTTTGGAGAACCTCATTTTATAGTCAGTGAGTATGTGTTGCATCCAAAACACATGGGCACAATAACTTCCAGTTGCAACTGATTTATCTTTAGCCGTGGAATGTGGTACTATGTGTTTTTTCATACATGACAAAGAAAATAGAGAATCTCCTAATAGATAAAAAGTTTCAAATGTACTCGTTCTATCTATTCTACATCCACTAACGTCAGCATCTGAAAAACATTTCAAACCAAATCATTTGTAGACAAATGGAATAGTACTAATTCAATAGTTAACTTTATGTAGCGAAAAAGTGTATTCAATGATTTAAAAATATATTCGTTGGGATTAGATTGGTATCTTCCACATAAAAATATTGAAAACATTATGTTTGGACGACTAACTGTCAAGTATAGCAAGCTTATTATCATACATTTAATGTTTTTTGATCCAATAATTTCCCAGTTTAATCAAGATCAAGTGTATTTTAGGTATCGATTGGTGTGCTAATAATTTTAGTGTTATTATATCCACAATTTTTTAGTAAGAATTTTAAAAAATTGATATTTATATGTATAGTTTCCTTCTGGTTTTGAGATATTTAAAAACTTAAAAATAATGTTTACTCACCCATCATACTCTTCAAAATCATATTTTAATAAATTTGAAAAATAATCAATTTAGGATTGATGATTTTAAGAAAATATAATGTCATAAACCTTAATTTGGATAGTCAAAACATTTTCCCCATTTTATAAAGATAGTTGGGTTAGTAGTTCCTTTTGCAAAAAAAATTGTAAATAAATTCATGTGACTCTATCATACCGTCTTCTTGGGGCTTGTTTTACACCATAGAATGATTTGGTATGTTTGAAAACATTATCAATAATTTTTGAATCTATAATACTAGGTTTTTTCTACAGAAACTTCTTATTGTACAAAACCATTGAGAAATGCTCATTCTACATCCATTTGAGAATGTTCTTATATAGATGTATGCTGCAAAGGATAATATAATTCAATTAGATTCAGGTCTAGCTACCATAGAATATGTATCTTCATAGTCTATTCCATATTATTTATTATAGACCTTAGAAACAAGTATTTATTTATTTCTTATGATGATTACATTTTCATTACTTTTGTTTATGATAACTCATTTTACACTAATTATAGTTTTTTCATTATGTATTTCATCCAATGTCTATACTTGATTGATTTTAAATTCATTTTGTTCATCTTCTATTGAGTTAATCCAATCTTCATCACCTAAGGCCTCAATAGATGTTTTAGGTTAAAATTGAGATATAGAAGAATGATGTTCTATTTCATTTCTTAATTAATTTATGGTCCTTAATAGTTGATTTACATCACCAAATGATATTTTCACAATGATGATGCATAAGAAAAAATGGATTTGGGTTTTGTAAAACCTGTTCATCAATATAAGAAATAAAATATTTGGGGGTTAATGTTTTAGAATCATTTTTTGGAGTATTCCCCTTATCAAGAATAATTTTCAATCAATGATTGATAATTAGTTTGTAAAAATACATCAGTTGATGTAGGTAAGGATTGTTAATAACAAAGGGGTCAGTTTTATCAAACATAATATGTATTGTTTCTTCAATAGTATAATTTTTTTTATTAAAAACATTATAAGCCTCAGGACCTATGGAATAACCTAGAAAAATTACATCAGCGGATTTGGGTGAAAATTTATGTAAATTCTCTTTTATATTCAATACGTATACTTTGCAACATAAAAATCCGAAGTAAGAAACAATAGGTTTTCAGCTAGTCCATAATTCATTAGGATTTTTATTATGAAAAGTTTAGTTAAAATGTGTTTAATATTAGTACATGCACTACTAACATCTTCATCCCATAAATTCTTATCAATCAAGTATTAACTCAACATGGTTCGTTTAATTTCATAAAGAATACGAATCCTTCTCTCAAGAACACCCTTTTTCTTGAGGGTTTCATGGATGTGAAAAGTTTTGATTAATACCTTTCTTACTATAAACGGTTTAAAAATTGGAATTTTGAAATTTTCCACCAATATCACTACTAACTTTATCTCATTTTTTTGGGTCTATAAATGTTTTGAAATAAGAAAAGGCTTCAGATTTCTTTTCAAGAAAATAGAACCATGTGAATCTAGTGTATTCATTAACTAAATCAAATACATAGTGTGTGCCTTTGATGCATCTACTTTGTGTAGGGTCGAATAGATCCTTGTTCACAAACTATAATGCATTACATGTTGAAACATAATTGATTGATTTAGAAATAGTTTTACATTTTGATCCATATTAAAAATGGTCAAATATTTTTTAAGAATCATTCCCTAGATCAATTATATCTTTAACAATTATTTTATTTGAAAGTTTACAAAGGTTCCTTAGGTAATAATGTCCTAAACATCTATTCCATAACCAAGATTGATCTTCTTTTGAAATTAATGAAGGTAATTCTCTGTTCCTATGGTCTTCTATGTTGATTATGTATAAATTCTCATGCCTATAAGAAGAAAGAATGAATTCATCCTTGGAATTTTGAACTAAAAATTTATCATTTCTAAAATTCACAAGGTAGCCTTCATCATATAAATATCTTATGCTGATAAGGTTGTGTTTATGACCTTGGACAAAAAAATTGTAATTAAAACATTTCCTAATAGAAAAATATTACCTATACTAATGATCATTCCCTATGAAATATATTTAAAGGTCACTCTTACACATTTTATTTCAATAATATTTTCAAAAAAATTTATTTTCCCAATCGTGTGTCGAGAACAAACATTAACCGTGTACCAAATTTTTTTTGTTGTTAGTACACTTCATGTAATTTTGAAAAATAAACAATTAGTTTTTTAGAACACATTATTGTTGGGATCTGTAAATAATAGATTAAAGGTTTTTAAGAATCCACTTTTTTTGAAAATTGGGATTTATGAAATCCTAATAATTTAGTTCTATTAAGATAACAATTTGTTTCCCAATTTCCACCAAAAAGATATTTATTTAAAAATTGGGAACATTGAGGAAGGAAATAGTTATAAAAAAATTGGTTTGGGGTGAGTGTAACCAATTCAAGAAATATTTCTAGGAGGGAGAATTAGAAATTAAATTTTATCAAAAAAATTTCATCCCATAGTGAATTTTGATAAAATATTCTTAAAAGAAAATATACCAGATTTTAATCTTTTGACTAGATTATCTTTCTCACTAGAAATTGTTTTTGAATTTCTTTTAGTTACAAACATATTTTTCTTTAAATAATGTTGTTCAGTATCCTAAAATTTTTTATCCTTCTCAGAACATAATTCCTTAAGGGTTTTTGAAATATTTTCAAAATCTTGAGTTATTCTATTAAGATATTTTGATAGGTCTGACACTTGTTTTAGAAGAATAGATATTCTATAGTTTTCCTTATCATGATTTTTTTAGTTTATAATTTTCATTATCAAGTAACTTGGAAAATCATGAAATTCCATTGATTTAAGGTAAATTATCCTCTCCTGAGGAATATTCTTCACCCAAAGAGAAAGAATGTTTCGTATTACGGTAATTTTCATTTAATGACACATTTCTAAGTGATTCATAATTATATACCTAAGCCATGAAACAATGATTCTCGATAGGTAGTCTGGATATATGTCATATATTCTTTTAACCGTAAGTTTCATATTCTGTAGATTCTTTTGATAAGTCACCACCACTTGCACTCCAAGAATCATTTCCCATCAAGAATTTCTGTTTCATTGACTTGTAATACTTTTTCATGTTTCTTTCATAATTTTTATCCTTTCATTATTATTTTTTATTAGAGGAAAATCATGTCTAATATGACCTTATCCTTTTCATTTATAACATGTTACTTCAGATTCTTTAATGTCATTCCTATCTTTATTTTTAAAAATGTATTGAAATTTATTATTCCCAACAATCATGATTATACTTAAAACAATATTGGATAACTCATTCTCATAGTGATCGCAATTAATTGATTCTTATATGAAAATAGATTTTATATGTTTGGATCAAGTTATCCATTGTGGTGTCTTACAATTGGATGTAGTTGTAAAAGAAACACACCCATTACAATTATTATTCTTATTTTAATTAGCTTATCTTTTCATTCATGTCTCATGCTAATGAAGAGTTCCAAATAACTCACCAGGATTGATTAAAATAACTTTCATGCTCTCATCAATTTCTATCATTTTTATTCCCAATAAATTAGCATTATATCAATTATCTTGTCCACATCTGAGTCATCATCAAGACCCTTTTCACCCATTGATTATATACTGTTAACAATTTCCATCAATCTTTGTTTCACCATTCAAACTGGTTCTCCGTAAAGAAAAATACACACAAGATCTTCAACTCAAAGAGTTTCTCTTCTTGTTTCTAGGATATCGGATGTACAAAAATGTGGGACATCCAATTTCATTTTGATAAAATGGAATGCTTCAAATAATGATATCTGACAATATATATTCTGTGTCATTAAACAGAACAAAGGGTTGTGTACCATGTAGTTTAATTAATATTATTGTTTTTCTTGATTTGTGAACGTACTTACTCACTTGTCTAGGATTTTTTAACCTCCAGTAAGCATGATAATGTCGTCTACTCTAGTATTAATTACAAAATACTTCATTCAATCTTTCTAGTACTCAGAATCATTTCCCCAAAAAATATGTGGTCTTGTAGGTTTCAGATTGTCAAAAAATCAAATATTAATTTCTAAAATCTTATAAAACAATAATTTTCCACTCCATAGGTTAGTGTAGTAAGTAGTTATAAACAAAAGTTTTGTATATGAAATACAATTTTATTTCCAAATGAAATAAATAAAGTAATAAAAAATAGTAGAAAGCTCCTCTGATACCAGTTTTTGGATCAAATAATAGATGTATATGTATATTATATGAAAAAATACAAGAGGGGGTGAAATTTATTTTTAAAAAAATTGTATATATGAACGTAATAAATTACTTAGTTTTAGAGGTCTTAAGCTAATACAATTCTCATTCAAAACAATATATCATGTATATCATTGATCTGATTGTAATGATATAGAGTAATACAACAAGTAATGAAAAAAATTGCATTTAAATTGAATACAATTATCAGAGAAATAAAAATGTTAATGATTCAACCATATAGTGTATAGAATATATTGATATAATATGAATGGTAATTGAAACAATTACAATTGAATTGATTATAAATAAAATGGAAAAAATACAATTCAATTTTTAATATAAATAGTTTCATAATTGAAAAAGTCTTACAATTCTTTTGACCCAAAGAGTAGGATATCCATTCTCCTAGGATAAAAGTTCTACCATACCACAACCTTGGTAAGCCCTCAATAAAAGTATCAGTATGATAGTCTTCCAATATCTAAAATCCCTCGATAAAGAAGGAAATATAATCCTCTATATTTCAAGTAGTTTAAATCCCTGGATAAGATGATTAGCAGCATGTATTCCTATCCCCGGAAGCCCTCAATCGTTATCACAATGATCGGTCTAACTAAGTAGAAACAAAGAACATATAGAAATACAGGAACATGGAACATGTTTTTGACTTCTTTTATCTTCAAAACATTCACACAAAAAAACAGAGAAGTCACAACATCTCTATCTAGAACCTAATTGAAGAAAAAAATTTATATTATTGTTCAAATGACCTATTATTTATAAACTTTAGGTTCTAATAATCATATTTCCTTCAATGGTCATAGTTCCATGAAGAACATGGGGGGACTTAGACACCTGTCATTAAAATGGTAAAAACAAACAGAATTCACTAAATCATTTTAATTGGTAAATAACCAACTCAACGTAATCATTTTAGTTAGAAGGTCTTAAGTATTAAATTATGAAACAATGAGCATGAGTAATATTTAATCGGTATTGAAGTTTTGGTAACAGTGTAATGTATTACAAAAATACAATACATAAATATGTATCTATTCTTATCAACAAAACAATCCATATCAATATTACACATAATAACCTGGTTACAATTCATTATAGGGTTATGATGGATGAATTTTAATCTGATTATAATGATTGAATATAATACATAATAAGAGTATGATACATAACTTGGTTATGATACATAACATAGTTATGATACATAACCTAGTTACGATTCATGATTATGATATAGACTCTTAATCCATATATGATGTATGATTACAATGCTTTACTTAACCTGGTAATGATACTTAATTATGATACGGTACATAACATGGGTATGATGCATAATTAGGATGCAGTGCATAACTTGGTTATGATGATGTGGTTATCATACAAGTGATTACGATTCATGTGGATACAATGCATGTGAAATCCATGTAGTATATAACTTGGTTACAAATCCAAATTACAATGCAATACATAGTCTGGTTAGAAATATTGATTATGATGTAAGATATAATCTGGATCTGATTTCTGATTACGAAGTAAGCCATAATCTAGGTATGATTTCTGATTCAAATGAAATACATAATATGGTTATGATTGTGAAACATCATATAAAACAATGTGAGTGAACAAAATATATGATTTTGATAAGAATGAAATAAATAATAAAGTCAATGTCAGTGATTATAATTCTAAAACAACATACATGATAAAAATACGTATGATTAGGATATGAGTGGTTTGTGCTTCTGAAAACAAATTATTGATGGGAATGTTAGAACACATTTTGACTCATCATCCAACATGTTTGATAATTTATTCTTGATGAAATAATTTTTCATTCCTCATCATAAGATTAGTTTTGGGAAAATATAAACATATTACCCCCCAATATAAAGAATATCATAATTGTATAAAGGGTTATAGTGTTAGTTCCCCTCAATATTGGCTTCCATACTTTCTTGATTTTTTACTGTTATTAATATATTATTTCCTTGAAAATAATAAAAATGGTTTCAATATTGGATTCATTAAATGAAACTATTAATATGGGTGTATCTATTCTATTGTACATAGTAAATAATGATTTGTATTCTATACTATTACTTTAACTATTTCCTTCCAATAACATCATGGGATACCACTTTCAAAAAGAAATTATTTTTCTATGATATTACCTATATGATTCAAAAATAAAAAAACAATTTTTATTTATAGTTATCGGTAATGATACCATATGTTTGATACCATGATTTACTAATTAGTTATCCATATAATTGAATTTATACACTACTAAATTTTTTGATAGATGAATTTCAATCAATATTTATGTTTCATTATTATATATTCTCCAATACTTGTAGATGAATTATATTTATAAATAATTTTTTTATTAAAAATTACATAGATCATTTTTTAGTTGTCACGAAATATGATGGAGTACCTATTTCCAGATTTATAGATTGTGTTAATAGACCAAACTCATCAATGTGAACTAAGGAAAGAAAATAATAACCCATTTTCCTTCTTTTATCTAGATGTATTTGTCATTTTACTCCTCTCGTACAAGCATTAAATGTATTTTCTATATCATGCTAAAAAAATTGAATATTAACCATAATATTTATCTTTGAGATATTTTATTTGTTCTTTTTATTTCTTTATCCATGCATATGATGTTACTATCTATTATATACATATTTAATGATGGGTAAAGTGTTCCCTTTTATATACTCTTAATAAATTTTCTTATTTTTTCTTCATCCTTTCATCATATAATTTTAAAATATTTATTTTGTTATGAAAAGATTCTTATTAAATGTATATTTGAAACTCAATTATTAAAACTGACATTCACTCAGTATATATTTTTTATGTCCATCAACAAAGAGTACATCTATATTTTTCATTTCATATATAGTATGCCAATTCATTTAAAATGTTATAATTTTTAAATATAAATCATTTCTTTAATGAACTATTATATTAATGAAAATTCTCAAATTATTTAGAAATTTCATATTCACATTATTGTGTGATGAGAAACCAATATCAAAAATTAATTTTAGGTTATTATTTGTACATATTTGAATAATTTCATCAAGAATGTATTTCTGATTTAATTTTTTCAATCCATGATACTCTATATTGTGTTGATATATGTGTGGGCCTCTACTAATATTTTATATATAAGAAGTACAATAATCATCTTCCAATTTGTAAAGTGTATTTACCAATTGAATCATTTTCATCAATCATATATCCATTTTCCATTAACCTAGAAAAAGGTTATCATATTCTTATTTTTCTATAATAAATATCTTTATTAATAAAAAATTAGTTTAATAGAAACAGTAACCATAAAATAAATTAATTTTTTAAAATGAATTATATATTCGAAATTTCGTGTATCTGTTTTGGTACAATAAGATTTTAGATAACATTTCACCTTTTTATAATAGGTTTGGGTTCTACCCATGTAAATAATAAATTCGATCATCACTGTAACGGTGTGTTTTCACCATGATAATATATATTTACAACCTCAAAATATAGTATCTATCATTAATAAACCCTCAATGACTAAGAGTTATCTCGAAAATTTATATTTCTATTATCCTTATTTTCATTTATCCCAACCATAGATGACAGAACATCAAAACTATATCATGTGTAATAGATATTATTTGATATATTATCCTCTAAAATATTATATACCATCGTAAACATATTTCATAAATTTATTTAAACACTATATCAAATTTATTTGTAATAATTATTTTTTCCAAGAACTATATATTTTTACATTATATTCATAAATATTATATATAAAAACCAATTAATCATCATAAATTTTAATATTCTAATCTCACTCATCAAAAAAATAATCAATTTCAAAAATCAACAAAGGATGTTTGATTATTTCTATCTAACAATTAACAATTGATCTCGGATTATCTGAATCATTATATAAATTTACTAAATAGTTATTTTCGTATGTTATATTTTCATCAATATTATAAAAATACTCTGAATAATCCATTAATAGTACAATGATTTTTACTCTTCTTCATTTATAAACACATCTACATTAACATTTTTGTTTAAAAATGAGATCTAAAATTACCTCTTGTTGATTTTCTTACATTGGTTTTTAATATCATTTCTCAATTATTTATTTCATTTAATCTACATAATCAGATTATAACTCAATTTCTTGTTCTTATAAATCTGCATCATCAACATAATATTCATTAAAAAATAATATTCACCTTTGAAATTTATTTCCAGATGAGTTTCTTTATTAATTATTTTATCTAAATAAATATAAAATTATAGATTTTATGTGTAATATAATTTAGAATTATCATTAAGATTTCAGAAATGACATTTTTTAATCTAACTAACCATTCCATAGATAAATCACACTAGATATTTCTATATTTTTACATACCAGTTACTAGTGCTAATTTCATTTCCAAAAGTATTGAAACCCCCTCACGAAAATATTATTTTATATTTTCATGTCCATTGTTGTTATTTTTAAATATGTATGTCAATTACATATCCTCATAGGGATGTTTAAATATTACATTAAAATTCACATACATATCATTTATAAAAAAATTACATTGAAGTTCATTGAGTGAATTCTATATTAAATGCTCTTTTGGATGTTCTAAAAGTATTATTACAAATATATTGTACTAATCAAAATATTTTTTATAAAAAATAATGATATTTTATTTTTATAAATGTGTTAATTAATGGATCTAAAAACATCAATTATTCATATAAATAAAACATTAATGTTTTCCTTTAGATACATCTTCAAATCATAAATATTTCTGTGAAAAAATAGGACTTCTTCCACTGCCATATTTCTGGGAAATTCATTAATTATTTGGATTTTATCCCAACTTAATTTAATGGTTAAATATATCATAAGTTTTATATAAACATGATTTGATATTGATATAGAAAAGGAATTTTTATACGTGGAATCATTGTTAAGAAACTTCGTGTCTATTTCCAATAATGTTACCATTATGGGAACTCTCATATGAATTTTATATATAGATACAGAGAAAACATTTATTCCATGTGATCATTGAATTAATATTACTTATCTTTTCAGATCTATTAATTTCACCCATTGAATTATACAACACCATTTACATTTATAACATTTTCTATATGATTAACTCTTAGTCTAAAAATTCTCACGAAATTTCCCTAGTGGCACTTATGTCATTTGTTATGACCTCACCCCCATATATGTCTAATGGGGGTATTTAAATTTTATAATTTAATTACAAAATCAAAATATGAATACACAAATGTTTAAAGTATACGAATAAACCAATTGATCACAAATTTTTAACCATTATATCTAAATGTGGATTAATAAATATAATGAAATAATGATTTTACATTGTTCACCAATGATAGATAATATGATGACCATGCAACAGTGTTGAGTTTTTCTACCTGATAAATCAACACATACTATTTGTGATTATAATGTTGAGGTATGTCCTATATACAAACCATTTTGAAATTTGCCCTACATCAAAATTTTACACTACCATAAATAAAAGAAGAAGAATATATCATGCGCAAATATCTTTCAAGTAATTTTAATCAAATATTAAAATAACATTAGGGTCATTATATTATTAATCTATAGAATATGTAATCAAATCTTTTATCGTCGATAATATTATTCACGATTAAAAAAAGTTATTTTCCAAAATTAATATTTTTAAGTATTATAAAATAATTTATATAGTCATGTATCATAATTATATTTCATTTTTTAATATATTTGATTTTATTTTTTAATATAGTCACCAAATAAATTCATTGTGGAATTGTTGCATTTGTCTCCAAATTTCTCCATAATAAATAAATTAAATCCACCAATAATATCCATATCTGACCTAGAATTTAAAATTTATTAAAGCATTAAAATTTCTAAATTTTAAAATACTATGGGGTGGTCATACCTCACCATGATGTGGTTTGAAAAAAAAAACATATACATGGAATAATGGATATACCTTGACTAATTATCCTTACTCAACAAAGGTCTTCTAAGTATTATTGTTTTCATGAACTAGTAAATATCCCACTTAAAATGATTATGAAATATTATGGTGATATTTTATAACAAATTTTAATATTAACTATTGATTATTTCAATTATTCATTAATATATTTTAATTTTTTCCAATTTACCATTTCATAATTATTTATTAATATATATTACAAAATTAAATGGTCCATTAATCATGGCATTGTTAAGCCTAATTAAAAAATAGGTCTAACTTATGTTGATCCATAATGTTTTAATTAAAAAAACGGCATATGTTCATATACATTAGAACATTTAAATTAAAAAAACATTCAAATACTTCATATAAATCCAAAACAACTCCTTATTTTTTACAAAATGACAAAATTAAATGACATATTTTTTTCATTTTTAGCGACTACAAAATTATAAATAGAAATCATTTATGATTTAATTGAATGTTCTTTAATATTGTAAAAGAAGAGTCTTTTTTTAGTAAACAATAATTATCATGACCAGTCTCCCCTTTAAACACTGAGAAACACTATGTTTTTACTTAAACCATGATTTCAACAAATATTTTTAACTTTAACTCATGCTTAGTAGGGTTTTTCAAAAATAAAATAGATTTCACAATAATCATAATTTAAAAATTTTATTATAATTCATAATATCATGTCATAATCCACCATATTTTATTGTTTTTTTCTTAATAATTTACATAAATCTTCTTCATTCCTTTTTAAATATTCATTATTACTATCCAATATCCAAAAATATAAAATATTATAATTAATCATCAATTTATAAATATTGTCTCGAAATATAAAAAAATTTTGGAAACTATTATAGAAATTTTAACACATTAATCAACCATTCTCTTCATCTAGTGACATATAATCCTTCATTATCCATCATTAATATCCAGGTTTGAAATAATTTTTTTATAATTTGACATCAATTCATCAACACTGGAAAAATAAATAATATTATTTGATTTGGTCATTCTACATTGAATAATGAATATTTTATCATTGGTAATATAAATTGATTCATTTTATTTTCAAATTGTTTTAATGACAAAAAAACCCATTTTTTGAATTGAATATTGTTAAAGGGAATTCTCGTAGAAAGATAATGGTTTCATCAAGAATGAAAAGTAATCATGTATGATTATAGCTTCCCACCACCCTGGACCACTCAATTTCTTTTTGAATCAGTGAACCATACTCATTCTAGGTATGCCTTCCTGGTGCTAGTGGTTTCCAACATGTAGGGACTTCTATGGTGGTACATGATGGTACCTATACCCTCATAGAAAAGTGAGAAACGATAAAATTTAGAAAACAATTCTCAAAATAGATTAAAAATTCAATAGTATAATCATATGAAAATAAATCTCAATAGGATACATCAAATGAAAACTAAAATAAAGAATTCATACAAACTCAGCCACGTTCACACATAGAAAAACTGATTTCATAATAGTCCAATCACTTATATAGATGAAATAAAAAAATTAAAATCCAAAAAATTAATTCTATCATCCCTTAGATTCATTTCATCCCAGTCGTTAATCTATTATAGATATCAAAAACCATAATTATGTATTTTGAATTTGTACATCCCAAAACTATGACAAATGAAGTTTCTTCGACATCCCATGTTCCATTACCACCAATTTAGGGGTATATCAACTCAATCGGAACCCACTAGGAGGGTCAAATGCATTAGTAGATTATTTATATATTCATAATTTATCTGATAATCTAAATAAATAATATATCATATTATCTAAGTAAATAAATACATTTTTTGTTGTCTAGATACAATATATCAGTATACCTAATCATCATATCCTAATATTTTATCCATTAAAAAATAGGATGAGGAATCCTCATCAGATCTATAGAGATTTTTTTTGGAATCCAATAGTATCTCTCATAATTGCTGATTCCAAGGATATTTTCATTGGAAATCCAATGTTAGCTGAAATCATCATTGATTTGGAAGATAATTCCATAGGAAATATAGTGTTATTTAAAATCATTGTCATTTATAAGGAAAATTTCCTAGAAAATCCAATAATATTATATATCATTATCGATTCTTAATAGTGATTCATACGATATCTAATAGATATGAATGAAAAATCACATGTTATATCATATCAATTCATTCAAAAAATCTAAATGGAATTGCATCCCTACAATATTTTTCCATTTACCTATCAATATTGACCCCTATGGCTAATATCATTTCCCTTTGGTTTCTGTTTTGTTACCCAAAATTGACCACACATACAGTCTAACACTAACCCTCTATAGAGTTGGTATGATTCAAGGAAACAAAATGTGGTCCTATAGTTTTTAACAAAATAGTTTGACAGATCAAGAAATCACTGATCAAGATGTCCACACTCATGTCAAACTTGTCTTAAGAGTAATGTGTTCCTTCTATAATGTTAAAATTTCAACATGACCACATATTTACTCTTAAATAATTTCATGTAAAAATTACTTCGTAGATGGAGTAATTCTTGTCTCACTTCAATGGTAAACAAACGTAGGCCCTCCTAGAAAACCTATCATAAATATATAGATGACATAACCACCCTTTATCACTCATTATTTAGGATAAGAAACGGTCTCTTCAATATCTAATCAGGCATCCCAGTGCCTCTAAGGATGCTAACATTTACATCACTGACTATTCATGTAAATTATTCTCAGTCCATCATGTATCCCTCCTCATTATTTCTACGGGAACCTATTTATATTTTATATTTTCATATAGTATCATTATTTTATATCTCCACATGGTCTATATATTACAAGAATTCAATTCATATTGATTTAATAATCCATTATAATTCAGGGTGTTATGATAAGTATAAAGGATTATGAGTGTTTTTAAAACATAGATTATATTTATAGTAATTTTGTTTTATTGAATAAATTTATTTAATTAGTAATGGTTGATCACTCATGTGATAAAGAGACGACATTACCTAAAAGTAATAAACCATGGTGTAATGCATTGGGACATCCAACCTCATAAAAAATCCATTTTCAATAAATCAAAAATCATCCATAATTTCAGGGGATCTCCTCGTAATTGAATAAACTCCCAATAACCTATATCAATCCATTCCATCAAATACATAATTAAAAAAAATATATAATTAATTATTCATATCATTTTTAATAATTTATAAATTAATTCAATGGGTAAGAATGCGTAATAAATCGTGTAGTGATATCGACTAAATGAAACTGTAACAAATCACTCATAGTGGGTCTGTGGGGGTACTCCCTCCATGATCATATGTAAAATCCCATTTAAACAACACATAATTAACCACAATTGTCCTTTAATTTAGGTAAAAACCATATAAATTTAAACATATTCCATGCCATTATTGAAACATCATGTGACAACATGTAAATGTCATTTATAATATCGTCTATCCATTCCATGAAAAAAATAATCATATCAGAATATTTCATCAATTATCTAGTAGAAAGAATCATACAAAACATAATGTAGAGTACTAAAATTAATATTTATAATTGGAGAATAGGCCATAAGGATTATGATTTGATCTCAACATAAAATGATAAAGATATAATTCAATAATCCATTATGACAAGAAATTTTCGAATAGGAAAGTTGATTGGATACCCTCTTGGTACACATGAATTAGAGAAAAGAAGACTAGGGTTGGGGGACTAAAATTTAATGGGGGGAATAGTAAAACAATTAAATAAATTCAAAAGGTCATATGTTGTGAATATTTTTTTATTTAGGGATGAATTGTGGAATTTTCAGTTTTTAGAGACACCACCAAAACTAGATTTCAAAAATTTGTTCTCTAATGATAATTCAACTGTGTGAATCACCAATGAAACTAAAGTTAATTTTTTTCATTATTTATTTGATGAAATACAATAACCATGAACTAAGACCTGATCCAAAATCCATGATGATTGTACAACCTATAATTTTCATTTCTAACCAATAACTATTATCTAACAATACTAACAAACCATTCATAAACATAATGAACTAAAAACACCCACATATTATGGGTTATAAAAAGTGTAACCTAAACTATATTCTATTTTAAAACCAATTAAAAAAAATCTAACACGAGTCTAACATTTTTAATGTGAGAAATTGAGAAACCCATTGCGCCTCAATCAATATCCAAAATATTCATTAAATAATGATCCAAACCAGATAATTCCTATATGAATCCCAAATTTCAAAACTCTTATACTCTAGAAATAAAAAATTTAATTCAATCATTAATTAATATCTCAAGATGTGATGTGGTTTTAAAAACTCCCCCACCCCCCTCATGGTACTTCTCATTTATATGAATTCTTTATGTTTTTTCAACCATTTTTCCTAACCTATGATGGTCACCAATTCATTTGGAACTCATAAAATCCAATCTAGAAACACAAAATGATGTAATAATTGAATATTTCAAATATATGGTTTATTATATTTGGAAACCTGATCTTTACACTCATAAATTTCATACTGCACCCATCTATCTCACGTCATTTATGGTTTATCAATCTCTTCCTCTCCAGTATTATGGTGATCCCCACTACAAAAGTCATCTCATAAGTTATAATTCCATGTCATGGTGCCTCCCACTATAAAAATATCCCAATAAAATGAATTTAGAATAATCCAATGGCCTTCTCAATACAGGTTCCATGTCACAACACCAAAAATCAAATAAATATAGATCATTCATCTTGTGGACCACCATTCATGGAGATACTTACCCTCGTTAACAGACATCCTACCTCATTTCCAGACCAAAAATCCCTGAAATCATTAATAGATCCTCAAACACCCACATTGGGGTATGAATGTGAATATTTGTGTATTTATATGGTCAGATGACAATACTTCTAGACTATCAATCATACAATGACCATGAAAATTGATACACCATAAATTTGACTCACCCACAGGTTAAATCTAAACCCATCTAGAGGTTAATGAAAATACCTGGACTCTATATTATGTTGCTTCTTAATAAAAAATCATAGATTCCCTAGGGAATAAGATATAATTGTATCCATATGAATAATTGTATTCAACCACAACCTGGACAATCCAATGATCAGTCTTATGAATCCATTTACCCATATAAAAAATGTTCATATCACTATTCCATACACTCTAACCATTACATCATATAATTATTTTACAATACCACCATACACATTATTCGGAACAACTCAATGTACAAATTTTGACACATTCCCAACTCAAAAAGAACATCACCCAAATATCTTCAAAAATTAATCTATTATGATGGTTACACTCTTTAATAGAATATGCTTTTCTTTCCATCATATACATTCCCTTATAACATTCAATGAGAATAAACTCAATAGGATCCATCATTGAATTACTTTCACTCATCTCATGAAGTGGTCATCTAATTATATGAATCATCCATATAGTATTATCCCATTTATAGATGATTACACCACACCAAATCTATTTCCAAGATCACCATTCAAATCATAGGGATGTCTCTTGTCACTTTGAAAACCCAGTGCAAATATGATCATAAGAGTTTCATCAAAACCACCATTCCTTGGTCAACACATGGCTTATTAATGATGAAAAAATAAAATAATAAGTTCTAATAACAAAAATACTCATACTTATATAGTTAGTATTATCCATAAAAAGTCCATCTCAACACCCACATGCCTCTATCGAGGTGGAATGATCCTTTCAATAACCATATCAAATGTTCTCATACACTATTAATTACACTCTCTCCAATATCCAGTATGTGTACTCTCTCATATATCCCAATTACGCAAACAGCATCCCAATACCATGATTTCTGTGTCCTCTAATCTTGGTTAGCCCACCAAAACCACTTCCCATGTTCATTATGAATTTCGGTCTTTTCTAGAAAAAACCCTTAGTTATTCCATTAAAAAATGACTGGAATCTCACTCATTCAAATGAATATCACCTGATCACCAATCAACTTTCATAATACCAAAAGAAAATAATCTATCGATAATTTATCGACCAGATATGTTACTATATTGGATCATAACCCACTATCTCATGAAGAAATTATACATAAAAAATTGTTCAATGTGTATTATTAATTCCACCATTCGAAACCTTCCTTTATACTAATGAACCGTTAAATTTTTTATCTCAAAACGTAGACACATATACATGCCTATTTTGTAGTTATGGAAACACATCAAGTGCCTTGATCTAAAAAACGAAAAAATACAACAATCCCATTCACAAACCAAGGTTAATCCCTCTAGTATGTTATCCTCAAAGATATTACCTGACTCACCAATTGCTTGAGATGTATTCCAAATGAACTAGGAATTCCCACCTAGTCTATAAACCATATATCACACTGTAGAAAATAGAGGGAATAAAATGAGATATAATTTAAGAACCAAAAGGGAAATAATGTGCCTGAATACCTTGTGTAGGGTTCTCATAAAGACAAATAGAACATGCATCACATTCCATGTCAATATCCTACTAGTGAACCAATCCTCATAGGGAATCCCTATAAAAGACCAACCCATACAAGTCGAAAATATCATTTATCAACATATCGGGATATTTCCATATGATGAATCATATATATTATGTTTTTTCACACAGATCATTTAACAATAATTTTACCGTAAAACTATGAGGTAAAACACTATATATTATTTATATTGTAACACTAATAACTAAACATATCCCATTTTTAGAATCAGTTCAAAAATATCCCACATATTAGTTAATCACAAATGCATAATATTATTGTATTTAATGACTATAGGTCTCAGAACATTCTATATAAGAGGGAATATATCATTTTAATCAAGAAATATATCCCCATAATGAAAACATGACCTATCAATAAAAGGATTATATTATCATTTAACTAAGTAAAATTCCAAAAATAACTTATATCCCAAAATAGAATATATTTTTTTTAATACATAAATGGAAAAACCCTCTATCATCCATAATATGAATCATGTGAAAATAATCATATATTATAAAAATATTACCTACGAAATATGATATGTGTAAAAATGATTCATTAAATTTTTCCATGAGAAGAAACCCATACATCATTAATCTAAAAACTACCGTTCATCATGATTTGTGAAATAAATTAATCACAATATAGGAAACCAATAATAATAATCCTATATCCATGATACCATAAAAATTAAATCAAAAAATATGTTTATAATGAACTAGTCTATTGTCAATCTCAATCATTGAAATGTTCATACAACACCTATCTAACATCTACCCAAATATTATGATGAAATTAAAAAATATGACACAATTAAGTAACCTCACACCACCTAAGAGTACAAAAATTATTTAAGAACTATAATTATGATCATTACCCCAATAAATACTCCTTATATGTAAGGGGATTTTGGCTAGTGGTGGGGGTCTAAGATGGCCCCATCAAGACATTATTCTAAAATAAAAAATAGTGAAATTGTGGGAATAACAAAACATAAATCATCAAGAATAAAAATCCATAATAATATACATTATAATATAATTCACAAAACATTATATAAAAATATGTATAGAATATTGTAATTATAAAGAATCAAGGAAATGATGCTATAAATTGGGTGATCATCTACTAGTCCTATACTATATAAAATTTAAATAATATAATTAAAATTAAATAAGATTATACTAGTATCCCGATTCATCTTTTCTTCCCAATACTGAATCTATAAAAACTATCATACTCAATTAATAAATAATGGTATTCTACCCTATGTGAAATAATGAAAAGTAATAACTTCTCCAATAACCATGATCCATTGCCACACGAGCATGGTTTGAGAAGAAATTAGTGGGAAACAATAAACTGAGACCAGAGTATAACTAGTAATGTAGTTTATAAACAAATTATATTATGTATTAATTATATAAATACATAGTATAAACATAAATAAATTACTATTGTCGAAATTCATATTCAATGTTGGAACTAGGTAATGGCAATTCCTGATTCAACCCATTTTGAATGTATCCAGACCCATAGTGTCATCACAAAAAAATCATTTGTTTCTAAGTGGCAATATATGGAATCCAAACAACATCACATGTTTTCATCAAAATCATTGGAGAAAGTACAATGAATTCAACAGTATCATGTGTCATTATAGATTTCTAAGACCATGTTTTAGATCATACAAAAGAGTAAAAAACCATTATTGATAGAAAATACCATGAACTAGGAAATCATGTAGTATCAAACATCATTATCATTTCATAAAATAATGTCTTCGGAAATCCTATACAATAAGAAATCATTAGGGATTTTATGGATAATATATTATGAAATCCATTAAAATCATGTGATAAAATGATATATGTGGAATGTATATTAGGGAAATAAATTATTATCAAGTGACATAATTTAATCCTACGATCATTTGATATAATATAAAAAATTATAAGTCATCATTTTTTATATATGTTAACTTTGTATAGGGAGTCCAGTAAGCATGGTGGTTTAATCTCATTTGATATAATATTCATTCGTTCATAATTTCTCAAGGTAAATGTATCTTTCTAGTGTTTTCCAAGGTAATATTGACTTTTTCATCCTTAGGATAACATCATTTAACTTCATTTTAAAAGGTTGAATATGATATTTCTACACACACTCCCCAATAATAACTCTATCTTGGTTTAGTATGATTCCAGGGAACACTCCAAGGATCCCTAGGTCTCATCGAGAAATAGACACCATACAAGGGATTATCAATCATGGTAAATAAATTCAGTTTAAAATTATATATTAGTGTGAATAATTACCCTCGTCATTCCAAAAATACAATTATATCCTCACCAGTATTTATTGTGAAAGACACACAGATATAACTATAGAGAAATGGTATTTTTCACATCTTACATCCAAATTCATACTTGGTTATTCCATCAACCAATAATATGATAAATCTAAATTGGGTTAACCCACAGAGGTTATTTTATTCTAATTAGGGAAAAATCACTTTCCTCACTCTCTAATCCTCTAACCCAATAGATCTAAGGCATCTCACATTCCCATCATGAACTACTTCATAAAATTGATCTCTAATCATCCTGCATCCCTTATGAAGGGATGTAAGTGTACCTAACCATGTCCATTATGATAAATTCTTTTATTTCACAATCTTATAGGGATAAGTATCCCAAATATTATATTTATAATCATGTTCATGACTTTCAACAAAAAAGGAATTGACAGAAGTCAAATGGTCTACAATGTCCCATAACTTCTAAATTTTTGTATAAGAATATAATTTCAATAAAAAGGCAATTTATTAAAAAATATTTGAATTCTCAGAATAGTGTGATCGAATATCACATGATACATAAAAATGTATAAATTATTGGGTAGTGCTTATTGAAATCCAACTTCATTTATTGTACTATTTACATTAAATCATATCCTAACTTACACTGCCAATTCTCATTAAAAAATCACATCAAATCCTACGAAATTGTCTCAGCCCACAAAATCCAATATATAATAATAAAAATTTATTATTATATATTAAATTAAATTTTGAATATCTATTGAGAATTTATAATTTAATAAATTTGGTTATAAAACTTTAAATGTCACTCAGAGACCCTGTCACACTAAAACTGGGGAAAACAATTCATGAGTGGTCTTTGGTAGACTACTGAAACCATCTATAGAGAAATCACTATCACATGAAACATTATTAACCATATATTTCACATAATTTAGTGAAAACTCACAGAAAAATTCCTTAGGAGGAATAATTTTATTAATATGGTTTGTGATGGAATATAGAGAAAATCATGGTACATCTTCCAGTTATGCCAACATGAATTTCCATCATATTATATGATTTTTTCCTTCAAGGAATCCTCAAAATACACATATATTAGTGAAACCATAGAAAACTCCCGTCCACCAACATTAGTGGAAGCATATAATAATATTGGGAGGAGATCCTCTTAGTCTGTGTATATGAGAAAAAGGAAGAGTGGGTAGAATTGGATTAAAATCATGTGTGTGGAGATGTTAAAAATATAATTTTTATAAAATTTGGAATATAACATAGTTTTCCAATATATATTACTTGTGTTCATGTTTAACTATATTATAAATATAACATCACCCATTTTTCTAAACTATACTGAAATCATTTGAGTCGCAACTAAAAAAGAATTACAGGATTTACATTATTTTTCAAAAAAACATATAGTTCCTCTGCGATAAACCCCAACATAAAATCCACCCACATGGTTTTATAAGGAATATAAATTATTAACCATTTGCAATGAGATATTCATGAAATTAAATGATTCATGAAAAAAATGATCTGGAGACACACACACATTCTAGGTGTTTGATGGGTTTTCCCAATCATACACAAAAAATTGTGAACAAGGGTATAAAATTTTATTAATAATCATTCTCTAACACTATAAAATTTCTCCAAAGATTCAATTAATTACCTTAGATGCCTCCCATGAAAAAATCCATTTCAAAAACAATTCATTAATATGTAAAAACCATAGTTTTACTAACCAAATCATGGATTTAAAATGATCAATACTCTAAATATAAAAAATACAAATTTCCCATTAAATTCATTAATTATAAAGGAGAGGGTTATACAAGGATATTATCATTTTATCTTATATTTTTTCTTTCATAAATTTGTCGAATCACCTGAAAGTGTTTATTGAATTCCTTTTAATTGCTGAAAGATCACATTCAACTTAATTTTATTCACTCTATTTTCCTAGTGATTATGAGTACATGGGGGTTTCTCGACCACACTAATGATGTATTCATTAATGTTTAATCATTTTACCATATAATTGATTGTGTCATGGATGTTTATTTCAATTCTCACCACATCTGAAAATTATTATAATTGTTGAAGGTTAGTATTATATATTGAAAAATCATTTATAATTTTTTATAAAATAATAGAATAAAATTAATATTATCTTATTCAAAAACGTATTTAATCCATGTGATCTCTCCACCTGAGGTACACACAATAATGTTAAAATAAAATTTCCATATTTATCTTCTCTAAAAACCATAAAAAGTTCATCAAATCAAAATTCACGTATTTTTATAAGTTTAAAAATTAAAAATGAAGTAATAGACTATTTTATGATAAATTTAAACCCACTTAATAACTAAGGGTTATCTTTATTAATAGTAATATAAAATTTAACCAGAATTTTTAAAGAACCTTAAATTATCATAAAATAATTACTATTTTAACAAAAAAAAGTAAAAAATATCTTTATTCATTATACTTACACAAACCCTTCCATTTAACCCTCATCATAAAAGTTAAACATTAGTGTGGCCTCAAATAAAAAAACACAAATCCAGACAAACATGTCAATAATCTCTAACCTAGATAAAATTGATTCTAAAATACATCAATTTTCTCAAATATCATTACAACCTGAGAAATAAAAAATATCTATAAAAATAATCATCACCCTACATTAATAAAAAAATATTATGTAAGAGTTCTTTAAATAGTTTGATACAATTACCCACACTATTATCCGCTAAATATAATTTAGAAAAATCTATTTTTTTAAATATGCCGTAAAAATTAACATACCACTAGATTAACCACTTAAATCATTGTTATAAAATTAATAAATGATGTTTTAAAAAAAATTCCTCTTATAATTCATACCCCCATAATGAAATAAATTTTGTTATGATTAAATAATTATATAAAATAACCATAAAAATTTTATCCTCATTTTTATCACTATTTATCACCAACATCATTGAGTTATAAATATTTTATTATATTTCTTTTTTTAATTCCTTATCATGCATTGGGACCATATAACAAAAACATGGTGATTCCAAAAGTAAAGCCAATAATTTCAAATCAAACTAATTTTAGGAAAATTCCTTTGAACACACAAACGAAATTATAACTCATAAAATTACATGGTTTTACTGATAATATTTACAATAATTCAGATTCACCTCCTCGCTTATCAACAAATCCTATGCAACAAAATCTCCATTATTTTTCATGATTTCTATATTCTCAAAATATATAATTTCATGAAAACAATTATTAATAATTTTAATCATAAAAGTGAAAATTGAAAATTTTGAGAGGGGAATAAGAATAAAATAACATTAGATTTAAATTACCCTAAAAATTATTCAATAAATATTTTTTGATTTCAACCTAATATATGAATATCATGTAACTATTGTATAAACTATTAGCTATGATAAAGATCTTTGGAAATGATTATAGTGTTATATATAATAGTTATTTAATGTTAGAGTTTTCCCACTAGTAGATATTTTCCATTAGGTTTCACTATAGATAACATTTTTCTAAATGAAATGTGAAACATCTATTTATTTAATAATCACCCTTGGAATTATGGTTAATGTATACATGAGTTAGTTGGGAAGGATTATAAATTTACTAAAATTTATTGAGTTTTAATAATGTGAAATATAGAAAATACCTATCTTTATAAATATATACGAGTTATAACATAATGTTTGTGACTATACAATTTCACCATATGAGAGAATAAATCATATTACTAGATATTTAACATGATCACTATGTGAAGGTTAACAATGTAACGGGATCAATCTGTTATGTAGAATCATCAGTTTTTATCCATGTAATGTAATCCACCGTTTATGGGTATTGTTCTTACAAATATATTTAAGTGGATTTCAAGAAGAGAACTTATGTATGGTTATTAAAAATTGTGGTTCAATGTATTGGTGACTGTGTAAAGGAATTTTTTTATTAAATTCAAAATTTAATATTAAAATATATATGAATAAGATGATTTTCATTTGATATTCATTATTATTAAAATATAAAAAATTAAGAGGATTAACGCTTAAATACATTGAATCTAGATAATGTGGATTTAGGGTACTAATGTGGGGTTCTATGGAACAAGATACAAGGTCATATTAAGAGGTGTTTCAGGAAAAGAATAACAATTACAGGGATTATGTTGATTAAATTTATAAGAAAAAAATTCAAAGAAAATATTAATATTTTATTTAAATATAAAATGGATTTTAATTTCAAAATCATTAGAATATTTGAATCATTAATATGGTGTTATTATAACGTTAAATGAAATCTAATTATAAAGGATAATTATAATAATTAAAATCATTGATATGATTCTATCCATCAATCGAGTAATTTTGAAATCCTAAAAGAAATATATTTAGAAAGAGATATAATTTTCAAATATCAGATAATATATTAATAACATGGAGAACCGTTAAAAAACATTTGTGGAACTTAGAATTCATTTACATATTTTATACAATTATGACATAATTACTATCAAATAATAACTGAGGAATAATATAATTTAATCCACCCATTATCAACGCTACAAAAACAACATTTTTTGGATAAATAATGAAAAATATGGAGATAATAAGGGATTTATTTTGTTTCTATAATTAATCATCTTATTATTAGGAACCTAATTAAATAGGTATGGATTCTTTTTAATTCATTATCTCATTCGTGAATAGATTATGTTGAATATCCTTAGGAGAGATTAATTTGAGTAAAATAATATCTTAAAATATCATGAGAAATAAAAATTTTCAAAATAAGATCATTTTATATATTTTCAAATATTTGGTTGTTCTTTTAAAAGTGTTGTTTCATACCATAGTATAGTAATATTATTCATGAATAAAATGTGGTTCTTATCCAAAAGTTTGTCAAATAACTGGTGGTTCCATTATAAACCATAATGTATCATTGAATTAGGTGATACCTTTATAACCATTATGTGTGAAATTTTATTTCAATTGTAATCAATGAAAACTATAATGATAATAAGATCTCTACATAAAAAAGTCAAAAAATGTATTTTTTCTTCAATTATATGAACCTTGAAGAAATTTTGTATTTATATAATTCTTCAATTTCAACCCAACATGGAATGGTTGGGTAAGATAGTTAACTAATTGATACATTCTTCTTAAATGTTGTAGTAAATCATATTGAAAATTCATTATTAAAATATAGTAATACATAATAAATGATGTGTTCCCTTATTTACCCCTACCCTCTCAGTGTCCATTCCTAATCGAAAAGTCTCTATATGAAGTTTCATAAAATATCAATGTCTTATTATGATTGGATATACAATTAACACTAAATTTTAATTAGTTGAAATAATGAAGTTAATGTTTCAGGAAATTTCATAATTACCTCAAATATATAACAATGCCTAAATACATGTTCAAGTTCAATTAAATGTTTCATTAAATAAAATCAAAACATTATGAAAATTGAGAAAATTAAATTGTAAAAATGTTAAATAAGGGTCTATCACCACTTAGTTTAGATTATAAATATAATTTCTCATATGTTAAATCTAGTGAAAGTTATATTTTATAGGTGAAAATTTCTTCTATGGAGATTTTGAGGAAGATAAAAACATTAAAATATCCATAATCTTCTATTCCCATTTTAATGTCTATATAATGATTATTACAATTTATTAAATCAAATATATATACATAGTTATCTAAGGATATTATTTATTAAATAACATAAATGTGAAATGAAGATGATGAAATTTAGTAGCCACTATATAATAATTTCAAATAATAAAATTATATTAAAGACTTAGCTGAAAAAATGTATATTCTATGAAACATAACAATGAAAATATTTTCATGATTGAAAGAAATGTTAAATTTAATCTTTCAAATATGGATGTGATGAATAATTTTCATGAATAAGTGATTCATTATATAATGAATTATTAAAAAATCTGTATGAATGTAGATTATTCCGAATTACATTTTATATAAATAAAAAAATCTGATCATGATAAATAATTACAAGAGTAATGTTATATGTATAAAGATTATATATAATATTAAAAATAAAATGAAATAAATTTTATGTATATTTAGAATTATTAGAATTATTTCAAAATATTTTTTTTAATTAGGGGTAATGCAAAGATATCTATAAACCAAAGTGGTTAAAACATTCATAATTAATTAAAAATAGATGTTTCAAAAATATTCTCTTATAATTTATGAATCCAATAAGAAATATAATACTTGAAATAATATTTTTCAATCATTCTAGTATCAAGAAATATATTGATCCTAAAAAACGTAGAATATAAATCAATTTTTTATATCATGATATATATATATATATGTGTGTGTTTGTTTTTGTAAATTATAGTTTTTAATGAAAAAACTATAAAAAATAGTTGATTAAAAATTATGATAAGTGTTCTACAATTATAATAGTGTATATAATGATGTATGTCTGAGTTTCAACCAACTGATATTACCAAAAAAATCAAGCTGAATTCCCCATAATAAAAATATACCAATTCTAATTAATTTATAAAATAGAATGGATTTTATTTATTTTAATAAATAAATTTTATAGTATTTTGATATGATCTCAATATGTGTTTAAGATGTTTTGTTTCATCAACACCAGATGGAATATTGAATAAATATTTACTTGTTTCTACATATAAGATATATTTGATAATTTTTTAGTAGAAACCCCTTAAATTTGACAATCAATATGATTATACTAAATTGAATAAAAAAAGTGTTAGTGAATATAGAGTAACACTCAAAAAATTATATAAATAATCATTTGAGTCTTGGTAGTGGTTCAGGATGAATAGATAAGGAACTAGTTAAATGTAAAAATATATTATAATATCCATAGTGATCAAGGAAAGGTCAATAGAATTTTTACCTATAGCGAATCCACTAGATTTTAATTCATACTGTATCTTTTCTATGTAGTATATACATTTAACATGTCATCCATGGTTTATTTCATATTGAATCATTAGATATGATGTTTAATATTGCAGTTAAGGTACGTGGTTGATCCAAAAAAAGTTTTCAATCCATATTGATAATAATAATTCATTTACATTTCATATTTGATTAAAATAGTTCACATTTTTATATTTCTGTTGATATGTGTTCACATTAATTGGTCAATTTGACTCACAGTCTATCCCATTCATAGATAATGTTTTGATGGATCTTCATTGAGGAAAATTGAGTTTTTAGAAATAAAAAATTCTATAACAACTGATTTAGATGATGGATTTGAGTTCTACATCATTGATTAAACTTCACAATTAAATAGTGATCCATATTGGGATGACAAATAAAATTGATGTTTGGGAATATTAGAATCCAATTCTAATTATCTAAATAATATCATTTATTTACTACGAAATGAATAAGTATAAAATAAATTATAGTATATTGAGGACATAATATAAGCTCTTGATTTTAACCCTTTTTATAAAATTCTTTGATTAGAAGTTATTCCTGATATTAATTCAATGAGAAACATTTTATACTTTTTTAATTGAATATATGTATTCAATAACACCATAAGACTTCATAACAATATTCTTTCAGTTAAAAAATATTTTTTTCACGATTATATATCTTATGTAATTAAAATAATTCAATATATTAGATGTCATAGATAGATGATGATATGTGATCAATGTTTCATTCTACAGATCTATGTAGAAAATATTCACTTCTCAATGCACGTGAAAATATCAACTTTCTCAATTGAATTTCATTATGTGTAGATTTAAAATAACAAGATTTCAAAATTTCTAATTATATGTTTAAGAATAATTGATATGGAATTAAAGATAATTTCAATGAGGAAATGAATTTTCAAGTTTTTGAATGATCCAAATAAGAGATGAATTTTCTTCATGAAGATTTATTATATTTATATGTTTTAATTGAATATAAATCTTCATATGATATAATAATTAATATATATGGTGTAATGGTATTTTAAAATGTTATTAAGAAAATTGGAAACTCATAAACACTGAGTGCGGAAAGATGGTTCGATAACTTGATACACCAATGAATCCATGTAAATTGAATAACAAGTAGAATTTTGTATGATTTCAATCATTAATTACTATAGATAAAAAAGGTGATAATATGAACCCTTTTATGAGTACCTGTGATATTTTTATATCATTGGGATATTTGGTGTGAAATGTGAGTAAATACTCAAATTAAATAATACACACAAATATCTAAAGCAAACAATTTCTATTTTCTATATTAAGTGAATGTAAATTAAAATATATATTCATATAGGTGTTAGGAAGACCCTTGAATAACTATTGGGAACTAAATAAGTAACACATTATGGGGTTGAATGAGAAATTTTTTCAAAGGAAGATTCAACTTATATGACTCTAGTGTAATGAGCCCATATGGAGGCAGATTATATTGAATGATAGAGAACATATTTTTTTGGATATTATATTCTAGGTATTTGGGGTTATTTCAAATTATTATTTTCAATAAATATATTGTACATTGTATTCAAGTGTTTTGTTATGGAGAAACCAAGACTCGTAACATCACCCTAACCTAAAATGATTTTGGTATAATAGTCATGCAATGTAAATACTTATGGGTTATTTAGTTTTCATTTTTAATACTATATTTATGTTTATTTGTAAATAGTTATAGGGATTTATGTTTAACAGGAAAATAATGTATCTTAGAAAAGAAAAAATCTTAAATTAATAGATCATTGATTAACCATTATCCCTCTTAGTGATCTCATAAAACATGGTAGTAGAAATTTTTATGAAACAAGATTCCCAATATACATAAAACTGTTGATATTAATTGATAATAGAGACCTTTAATTCCATCAATAGTAGAGGAGTTAATTTCCATAATTTAAATATAATTAATTTATGGAATAACGAGATTCATCTATATATGATTTCTAAAGGCCATAATGTAATTGATTTTGTTATCGAGTGATTTAATCTATAAATAATATACTTTACATGACATATATGTAAAAAAAATCAGTAAATATAAGTAAGAGAAATTTATTCTATCCTTTAAAACCTATCTAAAATTCCATGCACCAAGCTTAAGGTACATCATTCACCCAAGGAAATGTATGAAAAAATGAAAATATGTTTAAAAGTAGTTTGAATATCATGGAAGATAATTTTTAATTTTTTAGGATAAATAATAAAGATATTCATATAGAGAATTATGAGGATATTTTATTTAAATCATCCAGTTAAATAAAATAGTGAGTAAAAATAAAAGATTTGGAAAAAATTTGGAATAATGAACTATTACATAAAATTTAAATATAAAAATCTTAGAAAATTATGATCCAATGATGTCTTAATTGGAAGATATTTAAAATATATATATGAATTATCTACACAATAGTCTTGTAAATTTTAAAATTATATAGACCACACTATTCATAAATAAAATAAAACAAGTTATGAAATTTAAATCTATTGAAGGCCTTAAACTAAAAGGTAAATCAATCACATAATCAAAAGATAAATTTGACATTGAATATAGGATAAATATCTATATTATTTCTAAATAACAAGAGATGGTGAAAAAGAATTTAAAGAGGTATGATATCTATTTAGTAGATTAAATTTATAGTTTTTTTGTATTATTGAATTACTTCCCCAAATAGATTATTATGATGAAATTAAGAGTTAGAATTTGTATAATGAAAATTTTATAAGGAATCATATAAAATATAGAAAAATGATCACATGAAGTAATATCTTTCCAGAAAATTTTGGAATAATTTAATGAGTAAATAAAATAGTGAATATGAATAAACCTTTAGTGAGTCAAATTTTCATCCCTCTAAAAATAAATTCACCAAAATTGACAAGGATAAAAAGTGTAATGTTATATCCATTAGTGATAAAATTGGAACAACATGGATATATTGAGTAAATGTTTTGATCAAAATATGAGTCATACTATGAGAAATGTAAATATATAAACAAGAAAATTATGAGTTTAAAAAAATAGAGGGATTAATTATGTTAGAATAAGTGATCTCATGAATGATATTACTATTTACATGTTTAATATTATAGAACAATAAAATATGTGGAAACATCTTAAGTCAATGTTTTCTTCAGAGAATGAAAAATATATTAACTAACTTTCTACATCTTTTAAGGAAGAGAAAAAACATAAAATAACTAGATAATATTATAAATATGATGTTTACATTCACACCTCATCATATATAGCTGTAGTGAATACCATCCCAAATAAAAATGTATATATATTTTCTATTACACAAGTGAAATTGAATCAATATGTTTTAGTTTTATAGTTTATTAAATACAATTTGGAATTGATTTTCATTGATGAATGTTGTGAACAGTATCAAAATAAATTTAAGATATGTAAATATGTGTTGAGATATAAAGAACCCAGAAGACATAAGATTTAGAAATGGTGTATTATTCTTAAATAACAATAACAATGGACTCACTAATATAAGTAAGGTGTAATATTCATGGTATACTATTTATATTGTGAATTTTTTTTGGGAACAAGGACTTGACTACTGGTATAACCTCATTTAGAGGAATATTTTTTGAATAAATGGTGACTATATCTGATAATAAAATAAGAAAATATATTAGTAAGTTAATATAATAAGAACAATTACTATGAATGAAGAGTCTTTTAGATATATCTCACAACCTACTAAAGAATAGATGAATAACGATTTACTAAAAAGTCAAGTTAAAATAAAAATATATAAAGTGAAAGGATTATGGAACAAATTAATAATTATTATGAGAAAAAAAAGGAAAAACATAATATTAATGAGACTCTGTGTGGATGATTCAAGATAAGTGGAAATGAAAATTATATCAATGTTTCAATACTACATGGAAAAATGGGAAAGATATTGTAAATTATAAAATCAAAGGAATATGAAAATTCTATTTTTTTAAATGAAATAAAATAAATATTACATAAGAATCATATTTATGATAATGAGACAATCACAAACCCTATAAATTAAATTGATAATAATATTTAGAATAAATTAGTGAATAGTATCCCCAATATTGAATATGAGAACATTGGTTGACCTAGGTTGAGAGAAATATCTCAACACTACAGTTTTCCTTATCAAGCAATGATATCCCATCCAAATTCATTTTTGTATGTCTACTAACATGAATGGAATTAAGGGCTACAAATAGGGGAGCTAGATGATTTTTATCATAACTATGTATAACAATAATTACGTGTCCTATATAGATACTAATAATAAATAATAATTCATAATGAAGAAATTTATTACATCGATCAAGGTGGTAGAAAAGATGAAATGAGTTTTCCAAAATTTCTAAATACATGAAATGTGATAATGTGAACAACCTAATAATAAATGGATGTTGATGTATTCTAATCATATTTTTCATCCCTATTATTAATATGAATAATATATTTAGAAATATGGAGTGTTCATTTATTTATTTGATATATGAAAGTGGGAGTTAATTAATATAAATCTAAAATGTTTAATATATATTATTGATATATAAAAGTTATATATTTCATGATAAATTAATTTGAACAACCCAAATATTAATTTATTTGTAAATGATATATCATTATTAATTAATATTGGAGTGTCCTAATTTTATGGTTATGACTCACTCAGTTTTAACACTAGGTTTACCTATATAAACATAGAGTGGAATAATGAAATATTATTTCCTAAGTAATATGTGGTTCAACCCTTCCAACAAAATGAAATCAAGTTTTAATTTAGATTTGTATGGGTGGATGTTTATTATGGAATTCGGTTTATTCAAGTAGTATAAGAAGAATGATATCTGAGGTAAAAAACTTATACAACATTTTCATTTTATTTTCTATATGAGTAATGAAATTACCACACACATTGAATCTAAATATTTTTTGTGGTATTGAGAACTAATAAAAATGGGGATATTTTTGTGCATAAGAATATGGATTATATTTAATTTCACTATGGAATGTTTATATGATTTCTCTAATTTGTTTATATGTGTTGATAATATTTTTCTTCATTCATTCTATAATGAAAAGGGAATGAATATGTATAAAAATCTAAATGGAATATTAATTTTGATAGGTCTAAAAAAAATCTAGTTAAATCTATTTATTTATGAGTTGTTTCTAAATGAAATCACGGAAAAGACTTTGTGGAAAGAGATCCACTTTCTAAAATATTTTGGAAGTAATATTCATGTTATTTTTTGGATAAATATTATTATAATATGAATTTGTTTTATATAAATGAGTCTTATAATTTTTATATAAATAAATACAAAAATTATTGGATATGAATGTTTGTTCATTCCACTAATTGTAGATTCAAACGATATCATGTATGTTTTTTTAATATACACACTATTTCCCCACATTTGTTATTGGTTTTTCACTTGGTCAATCTAAATGTTATTCACATACTCAATTCACATAATTGATCTAGAATATTCATTGATATGTATTTATAAGCGTGGTTTATTTTTGGATTGTGTGGTTGTTCTAGATATTCTGGTATCATGATCTGGCCAATTAGACTCGTAGTCGATTCCATGTGTATTTAATTTTTTTGATGGATCCACTCGGTGAAGAATAAGGTTTCCAAAATTCATATTTTATAATTAAAATGCTTTTGTTGGTGAATTTGAGATTTTATTCCTTAATTGAACAACAAAGTGAGATTGTTCTTCAATCAATGTTGTTAAATAAAATGGATGATGCGTTAATAATAAAAATTTATATAGGAATTTTTGAACATGATTGGACCATTTCTGTGTATAGAAAAATATTGGAAGATAATGAGATATCATGATTCATGAATATAAGACATTGAATCAAATAATTTTGACATAATACATTAAACATAATTCATTACTGATTAAAATTATTGGAGCATCATAGAAATTGTTTTCCCTTCATCTTAATTCGTTGAGTTTGATCACATGAAATTTAGACATAAGTTTCATAGTTGTATATGGATTTCTTCATGATATTATATTATTTAAAAATATTTCATTTCTATGCCTACTATGGTTTATAAAATTTCTTATATGAGATCACATCAACAATAATTTGGTCTACATTTTATTGATGGATGATTCCATGAAAGTAAATATTTATAATGTGTTTAAAGAAGTCGATTCTGATGAGAATTAAAAGATAAAAACTACCTCATGGGGTTTAAAATACCATTTGAATATGCATTAATTATTCATTGAATGAGGATTAAATATAGGATTTCAATGAATATAAAATTTCACATAATTTAGATTAAGAAAGATTCTTAGATTAAATGGAAGCTATCATTACGAAGATATTTCTATAAATATAGTTGTTGTTAACATGTCAAAAAACATTTTTGAATAAATTGAGAACATGTGAACATTGTTTGTGATATGAATGTGTGATAACCCCATGCATCCAAAAGTAGATGTTTGTTATAGAATAAGGATAGGATGGTGTAAATTTCTTTTTGTGTTTCTGTGCATCGATAAGTTTCGAATCCAATACCTCTTTCTTTAACTAATGTTAATATTTTATAATAAGATAATATATTGATAGAAAGATTTTTTGATCCACAAAAGATTGAAGATATGATATCTATAAGAATAACGAGACTCGATAGCCATTAAAAATACAAGAGTGTTTAAAATTATTATTAATGGTGGTTTTAGGAGGACCCTTGATAAAATTTCAATAGGTAGTATAAATATTACACGAGGGGGTGGTGAATATAATATTTTTAGAAGATAATTTCATTTAGAGTGAAATGGTATAATGAACCAGTCAGGAGGAAGCTATTGTGAACACTCATAAATCTTGGGATATTGTATATTGGGTATTACAGAATATTGATAATCAATATTTTCAAGATGAATCTTGTAGATAATATTTAAATTATTCATAGTGGAGAAATTATGTCTTGAAAGGTTACCAACACATGGAATGGAATAGGATTTCGGGGCCCTTCCCTGTAATGCCTTGGGTCTTTTTCCTTTTACATTCTACAAACTGAAGTAAGGTGGATAGAACACAATAAAATAGATTATGGAATTAATAGTCCATTTATGCTGACTAAAAGAGAAGAAATAATAACAATAAAAGGGATAATTGATTCAACACTTCTCTCTCTCAGTGATCTCATAAGAACTGGTAATATTGATTTTATAAAAAATATAATGTAATGAATAGAAAAATTTTATTGGTCATTTATTATATATAAATATATATATGGCAATAGAGAATTTGGTTATTGGAACAATTTTAAAATTAACAAATTTCAATGAAATTCCATATTATGTGGGAGAAATCATTGCCATAGGAATAATCAACATATTATACTAAGCAATCTAAATAAAAAAACATGGATATATTACTAATATCTATGATGTTTTAAATGGTTGTTCTTATATGGATTTTTAATTAAATGTCAATACATATTAAAAATTAAATTGTAATAGAAGTCCATAAAAATATGTATATAAGGAAGATACAACCTTGGTAAGGAAGGTGTACAACTATGTTTTTAAATTACATTGAATAATATTCAAAATAACCATGGTTTACCCTTGGAGAATATAATGAAGGAATAAATTTTTCATAGATATTTTAAAAAGCATATGAGGAGTGCTATATAAAAATAGAATCTCATATTTTATTGCGTAAACCAATATAAAATAATTAATATATGAAAACAATTCATTGATGTATGTGTGGGAAGCAAGATGAAGAATAAATGTAAATCAATACATGAAATCATTAATTTTATAATTTGATAAAATGAACCCATAAGAATAATCCATGTTGAATATAAATGAAGTATATTAGTATACCTATATAGTTCTAAATATTACAGTGATAATATTTGAAGAAGGAAAAGGTGTTTAAAGATGTAAAATAAAATGATATTTCTAAAAGTAACGTACAAGATTCCACTATAAGAACATGAATTTCAACAGGGATGTGTCAGTAAATAACCCCCAAATTATTAATGAAGAGTTCTGTTGGTAGTGGAATGTGTATTGATATAGTGTTAAATATTGATTAATAAAATTTAAAGAATAAATTATGTCATTAAAAATGTGTATTTCCTTATTTGATTTATGTAGGAACATCTCACATAAATAAATTATAACATTGGTTAGTTCCATGATTCCAAAATAGAATAATGATTTTAATATAAAGTATGAAATCAATAATGATGGGGTAAAATGGGATTCCTGGTTGACAATAACATCTCAACCATTATTTCTGAAATGTTGTACATTGAGTTTGAGAATATTACTAACCATATTGGTTATATTTTTGTACTAACCATGAAGGTAATTGAAAATGATATTACATTTGAAAGGGATAGCTAAAGAAATTATATAGGAAATCATTAGAGGAAAAATGGTGAAGGGTAGGGTAGAATAATCATTATTGAAATAACAATTCTTGAAAAGATCTATTTTGTTTCACACCCAACATGAGAAATCATGAAGCCAATATTAGAGATCGTCCTTGATGTAGATGGCCAAGTGTATCTCTTAAGGAGGATATAAGTAAATATAATACTGAAAAGCTAACATCAATATCCATTTGGAAACAAATAAATATTATATAATGTTCATATGCTAATTTAATTGAATGTTATTTCTTTATAATACATCATCCAATGTCAAAAATGTAAATCCCTAACTTCTAGGTGATGAAATTTTTTTTAATCAATGAAATTAATGTGATATGTGAGGAGAATTCATAGATGATTTATAACATAAGAATCCTTCTAAATTTTCTTGATTTATTTTAATTTGTGTGTTATGATAATGTTTAAGAATAGGGTTTTGGATTATAATAATAATATATTCATTAATTGGAATACGTTTTTTCCATCCTAGTGATTTTTGAACATCCTATGATTGGTATGAGATAATATCCATCATGGAGTTATTTCATGTTCAAAATGTCTCAGAATATATAGAAATGGTCCACCATGAAGGGGATAAAAATAGTTTTACCCTTATGTTGTATTAATCATGATGAGGAACTACAAATAATTAGTAGGTACTGATTATTACATCTATATGACCCATATAAATTTAGAGTATGATTAATGAGGTTGAGTAGAAAAAATAAAAATGAAATATAAACATCTGATAAAAAATTAGGCAATGAGGTACTAAAATCAATATTTCAGATAAATATATTAATATATAAGGTATGTAGATAAATTTTTAGTTTTTTATTATGATAAATAAATGTAAAAGTGGGAACATACCATTTTGCACTTGAATTTTTTTGATGGGTTTGTTCACATGACTGTAGGTATAAATCACCTTAATAAATATGATTTTCTGACAAGAAATGTGAATAATTGATACATGTGTAACACATATGATTATGTATATATTTAAGAACCTTATTTTATAACTCATATTTTCTACTTTTATATAACCCACAGAATCATAGGATGAAAAAATAATGGTTATTATATAAGAGATTATATTTTTCTAGTCCCCTACCAATTTATTCACGCTGAATTGATAATTAAAAGTGAATGGAGAACTTGTTTGAAGAAAAAATGAATTTTCTACCCCTAAAAACTCCATATTTTCATAAGGAAGATATTATATGGAATATTTGTAGGGGTTTAAGATATATTAGTGAAAAATATTGTATATAGCCATTTCATTTTTTCCTATGTTGACTAAATATACTAAAGGGACAAGAAAAATCAATTAGAATTCAAACCATTGACTAGATGCCTACTTTGTCACACAATTTATATATAATATATATTTGATATTGTGAGATTTATTTAACTATTAGATTACCTAAAATGTGTCACATAATAAGTATTTAAAACGAATCCAAAGATATGTTGAGGACCAATGAGATTTATATTTATGTACAAGAATGGAGATCACATGAATATTTAAAAAACAAATATTCTTATTGGGTAGGTGATTGATATGATAGAAGGTCCACATCTGGGAGAATATTCCCCTTGAGAGATAGTTGTGTGATTTAGGATATAATGAAATAGAATTCAGTGTCATATGGTTCCAAAAATATTGAATATAATTTATCTAATAGTTCTTAGAATCAAATGATTTTGAACTATGGTAAGTTGGATTATTTGAGGGGGAATTTTAACACACCTCTATTAATTCATTGTGATAATATTTTTGTATATAAATTTTCTAAAAAAATTATTAAACACCCATGATTTAAACCCATTGATATCAATAATCATTTAATTAAAGAGATAGTTTCAAATAGAGGCATCACACTGTAGTTGATTCCAAATTAATATCAGTTGGTTTACATTTTTACTAATACCTCCACTAATGTCATAATGGATTTCTTGTGGTTGAATATGATTGTTTATCCACCCTCACAGATTAAATGTTTTTGAGAGGCCCCAAATTTATCCGGGTTTTTTAAACATGGGATAATTAGTTACGAAACTAATTGAATGACGTCTAGTTTTTTTAAGAATGGAAACGAAGTTAATTTAAATCATTATCATTTATTGGATGTGTTTGTTAGGAAAAAGTTGATTTTATTGATTTTTTCAATGAATGGTTTGATTGGGGAGGTCTTCATAGCTCATGGATAAAATTTCCTTCAAACTAGAAGATATTGTTATCTAAAAAACTAAAATAACTTGTGGTGTGGTCATGAGATGTATTTATCTTGGAACATGATATGATTTGGTGTCTCATGAATGATATGATTTTTTTTCATGAGTATATTAAGAAAGTTTTCCATGCATTGAAAAAAATTCCTATGTATGATATTAGTTTTCCAATATAAATATGGATAAATATATCCTTTTTATCTTGACTATATGGGAATCTCATGTATTGAATGAGTGAAAAATTAATCATTTCATTGATTTGTTATTACAATGATAGTGTTATCTGAAATAGTTAATATACTATTTAGATTTTTACATGTGTGAAGTTCTAAATGGATTCCATTATAATAGTGGTCACATTTAAAAAAAATAGATAACTTCAATCTATTAAAGGAAGACCCTTTTGATGACGGTTAATGTTCATTTGAGTTGGGTGAGGAGGTTTATAGGTTGAATAAAAAATTGATAAATTTTATTGAGTGAAACTTGATGAATTCCTTTTTCTGGACATTTCTGTGAGTTACTATTTAATGGTGGTTCATATAGTGGTTATCCACATAAGAGAATACATCACATAAGAATATTTGTATAGTTTATCCACTTTATTGATCACTGTATAAGGAGATACACTAGGTATATAATGTTTCAATTTTTATATGTTTGTTAGGGGATCCACCACATATTGGAAATAATTTTTTTTAACACTAAATAAGATCATTAAAAACATTGTCCTTTAAAATGTTATAAAATAATTGGGGATCCACCTAAGGGTTACCATGTAATAGGATCCATACTTCAAATCCCATAGTAAATATTATGAGGAATTCTAAATTAGATGATTCTTATGTGTTTTCCTTGAATAGTCATATATCAAAAATTATTATGATCCAAGTTTATTATATTAAAATTTTAAATATTATACTCAAATAAATAAGATGATTTCAGTGTTACAAGATGATATCCCTCACCAGGTTGGGTGTATAGAAATTATTATTCCTTCACCGTGGAAGTAAAATTAATTTAAAAGATATATATGTTTATGAATGATAAAATAATGGTATTAAAATATCTTATAAATTTTTATTTTTTAGGTATTTGGGAGATTTTATGAACATTTGTAATGTTTTTTAATAAGAACTAAATGATTGATATACATGAAAATTAAAATAGTAATAAATATATATAAGTTCTTATACATGATATCTAATTTTTAAAAGTATGAAATGGTGTGAACCTGTGAGATTAGATTTTTTTAGAAAACCTTCCATAACTAAATAACATTGAGGATCAAAAAATAAATTATGTAGGAATTTATAATCCTTTCTCTTGTATCATAATGTTATGATATGATAAATATCAAAAAATTATAGAAGTTGAATATAAAACCATTTATCTTTTTCAAATATTGTTGAAAACAAATCAATTGAATAATAATAAATGATGAAAATGGAAATGGAAAGGGATTAACTATTTTATATCAATTTAACATGTGATTTTAGACCCCTATGTAATGGATGATGGTTGTTTTATTATGCATTCATTACATAATGCATGTATAGATCATTGTAAATATCACATGGATGGTAAGATGTGAATGCTAAAATTTATTTACCACATCCTTGCAGTCAAAGTCAGTGAGAATCATATCTATTTATTGATCTTGGGAAATCTAGTGCTTCATGAAAAAATAATTATATAATACTATACTAGAGGTAGAAGACACTTGAAGAATATATGATTACTTTCTAAACAATACTATTGAGGAACCAGTTATTTGAATATAAACATTTTTTATTAATGATGTTGATGATACAAGACCAACCGCAACTTATGACATAAGATTGTACTTGTAATCAATAAAATTATTGTTATAATAATATAGACATAGGGATCCTATCCTTTTACAAATAACATTACATGCTTTTAAGCATAATTATACATCAGAGTAAAATCCATGGATTGTAATGTCTAGAGTCTTGGAAGACTAGGTACCTAAAGAGAAATCATATAACCCAGAAAAAAACATATTTATCTAATGTCCATAAAGAACTCTTAACTTCTATTGAGCCCTTAAAAATGCATAGGGTACCCTGGGGAACACATGAACAAAGGGATGAGCTAAGATTCCTTGAATAAAAATGAACATTAGAATAATGTTTAAGAACATGAGTTAGGAGGCATGACATAATTAAATCAAATGCTTCGAATATATGGAATCATAACATAAAAACATGGAATCATATAAACAGGGAATCATATAAACATGGTATCATATAATCATGGGATCCTATAAACATGGGATCATACAAACATGTGATCAGATAAATGTGGTATCAACATAACACATGGAATTAGTACGATTCAAGGCTGACTGCCAAGATCATTTCCCCTAGTAGCACAAGCCAAGGCTAACTGCCAAGACCATTACACATAACATATCATGATAGTTCACTCTCTCCAATTAATTGGAGTTCTATATTGGTTCAACCATATTATCATTTTCATGAATATGTTTTCCACATAATTAATCTAACATAATCAACCCTACATCAACATAAGGGTACCCATCGAAAGTAATGGGTATCCCAATCATATCATAAAACATAATAGATGGGAATATCATAAATGTGTCCATGAAACAAAAGGACTATACATGGATATTAATAAGGAGGAATGGAATGTATCATGATAATTTTTTCCATACACAAGTGGAAACTTGTTAATAATGTATTTAAGAAACGTTAGAATCAAAACATTTTAGTGTGGTTTAAAGGAAAATACTATTGAGGATTTTAAAAAGAAAGGGTGAAAATTATTTATATTAAAACAGAACTAAACTAATAAAGTTTTCATTTAAAAAACAAAATTTATAAATACAATTGTGGATTAAAATAGAATATATAGTGAACTTTAAATTAGGTAATAATTCCGCAAGTTTCTTTTAAACAAGTTTTCTTATCAGATAGTACTATGGAAGGAATCTTCTAAAAACAAGTATATCCCTGAAAGAGAGTGATGAATAGGTCTTGATAAATTAATTTCATACAACCATAATACATTTAGAAGATTCACATTAATATATAACATAACTCCAAGTTTATTTAAATAATGATAAGTCAACCTGAAAAAAAAAATAAGGTTTGGGTAAAATTTGTTACGGATTATCGACATGGTATCTAGTTTACCTAAGAGGGATTGATGAGAGAGAAAAGGGGGTTCTCATCAATTATACATCATGATGGAAGTATGAGGGAGGGGTGAAATCATACCTCATCATTTGGGATTAAACATAAAAATTCATATACTGGAGGACAATATTGATTTTGAGTGAAATTGAGGGATCCCATACATTATGTCTGGTGGTGTTCTCTACTTCTTTTTAATGGCCTATTGAATCAACCTTCCTTGAGAGATTCTTATAGGGAGTGGTTTTGTTAATTTTAGGAGACCAAAGGTTTTCGGATGAGGGGATGGGGATTTGGGAGAGATTTGGGCAGAATATATGTAGGGAACAAGGATTGAGAGTAGTGAAGTTAATAGGGAGTGATGGGGGAATTTTTCGTGGGGGAGAATAGGGCTTTCATAAATTTTTATTTGTTAGTTTATCAATATCCCTCAAGACCAGAAATAATGATGATTCCATGACATAAAATAGTAAATGGGTCATTTGAATTCGATCCAAGGGTAGTGACATCATCAATGTTGCTATGATTAGTCCAATTATCTTACAAAGTATATATACTGTAAATTACAGTATTTTAGTATTCAATAAAAAATCATGTCTTTCAAAAAAATCTCAAAAATTCAACCTAACCATTTTTCAACATGTTTAGTCTGAAAAAAATCTATTATTAAAAATAATTTTCATTAAATTATTAATTTAATAATTAATTGAAATCATAATTTATTCTAAAAAATAGTTTTGAAACATTTATTTACCTATTCCAAAATATAGGTACATCATATATTAAATTAAATCATATTCATATACTACCATAGGTAAGATTATTATTCATTAGTGTATTTCACTATTCATAATGGTAATATTACTATTCATAATGGTATGTAACCATTCACCAAAAAACATGTTAGTAAATTAGAATCCAAAAAACTTTCTGATAGTAACCATGTATGTCAGATTTTAGAAAATCAAATCACAGAAGGGAACAACATATGTTTAGAGGTCACATAAATCATATTAGTTCATTTTTTTTGAATTCATGTGATTATGAAATATTTATAAGAACAGATTTTCCATTTAAAAACAATTAATTATTACATTATTCCACCATAATAAATTTATCCCTCGAAAATTCTTTATATATTATAGGACAAAACAAGGTCTGTATGCTTTTCCTTCATTGCCTCATCCATTTCCCATGTTTCCTCTTCATACTTACGGTTCTACCATAGCACTTTGACAAGGTAAGTAGCCTTATTATGTACAATATTATTTCTATGATACAAGACCTTCACTGGATGCTCCTCGTATGAAAATTCATCCTCCAATTTTATAACCTATGAAGTGAGTACATGTGAAGGATCTGGTATGTACATCCTTAAGAGGGATACATGAAAGATGTCAGGTACTTTGTCCATGGTAGGTGGAAGTGCTAGTCGATATGCCACATCTCTAACACGATCAAGGATATTTAAGGGGTCGTTGTACCTGGGAATTAACTTCCCTTTCTTTCCAAACCTCATGAACTTCTTCCTTAGCGATATGCAACGAAATTCCATGTCTCCATCTTTGAACTCACTATATCATTGACGATTGTCTTCAAAACTCTCTTGTTCACATTGGGCATCCTTGATATGCTGTTGAATGGTTTTCACCTTCTTCACTATTTCTTCGACCATTTCAGGTCCTAGCATCTTATGCTCATCGAATTTATCCCACTATGCTAGTGTCATGCACTTTTTTCCATAAAGAGCTTCATATGGTTCCATTCAGATTCTTAAGTGGAAACTATTGATAAAGAATAATTCAACTAGTGGAAGATGCTGGTCCCATCCTCGTTTGGAATCTATAGACCATGCAATCTACATATCTTATATAGTATGAATAGTTCACATAGATTAACCATTAGTTTGAAGTTGATATGTCGTACTGATGTTCAATTTTGTGCCTAGAGCATGTAAGATACTTTTCTAAAACATTGAGGTGAATCTAGAATCATGATCAGATACAATATATAGTGGTAATTCATGCCGCATTACAACTTCATTGATGAATATCCAGGCAAGTTGATCTAATTGGAAGTCCTCTGGAATTGGGATAATTAAGATGCCTTTTAAGATGATCTATAATGACATATATAGAACTGTTTCCTACGGATATCGTTGGAATTATGATGACAAAGTCCACGGAAATTTTCTCCCACATCCATGTTGGTATGGGTAGTAGTTGCATCATCCCCTTATACTTTTTTCTCTTAGCCTTCACATGCTGACATACCATGGACATGTATGTATATTCAGCAATCTTCCTTTTTATATTGTCCCACCAAATGCTTTCTTTGCAATCTTGATACATCATTGTGCTCCCTAGCTGTATAAGGAATGTCGATCTATGTGAATCATTCAAAAGATCCTTCTTTATCTCTGTATTGGATGGTACACAAAATTGTTATCCAAATATTAAAACTCATTCCTCATCTATCATAAACTCTAAAGATTTCCCATTTCTAATATCTTCTACCCTTTTCATTATATCCACGTCTTTTCTTTTATCATCCATTATTTTCTCCATGAGAGATGGTTGATAAATAATTTTATAAATGATTGATGATGTTCCTCCCATAATTATTCCCATGTCCATCCTCAAAAAATATAAGAAGATCAAATCCTTTTCAATTCCCATCATAGATATAGATGCATGATCCTTTCTACTTAGAGCATTTTCCACCATGTTTTCATTACCAGGATGGTAGTAGATTGAGTAGTCCAAATCCATGATAAGCTATATCCACCTTCGCTAGCACATCTTATGATCTTCTTATGTGAATATATATTTTAGACTCTTATGGTCAATATATATCTCACACTTCTCCCCATAGAGATAATGCCGCCAGATTTTCAATTCAATGATCAAATATGCTAACTCCATATCATGCGTGGGATATTTATGATCATGGATTTTCTACTTCCTTGAGGTGTAGGGTATCACATTATCATTTTGCATCAGCACATGGCCTAATACCTTCCAATAATAATCATTGTACACCATAAAGAGTTCAACATTGGTTGGGAGTGTGAATACTAGTGCATTGACAAGCCTCTTATTCAACTCATTGAAACAGTCTTCACATTCGTGACTCCATAATAACTTTACTCCCGTCCATTTCAACATTTTCATTTTCTATTAAAATCTTGAAAAGATCTTCAAAAATCATCAATAATACCCAACTAGACCGAGAAGGTTACAGATCTCAGTTACCGAAGTTGGACTGGGCCACTATTCAATTGCCATTATCTTGTAAGGGCTATCAGATATCCCTTTGCAAGTGGTAACATGACCCGAGAATGATACTTCCTCCATCCAAAACTCACATTTTTTATATTTTGCATACATCTTCTCCCTACACAATGTTTTTTACATTTTATTCAAATTCCCATTATGTTCATCCTTCCTCTTGGAGTATATCAGAATATCATCAATAATGACTACCACAAATTTGTCATGGTAATCTCTAAAGATTATATTCATTAAATCCATAAAAAATATGTATCATTTGATAGTCCAAAGGGAATCACTATGAACTCAAAGTTTCTATAAGTCATTCGAAAGGTTGTCTTTGGAATATTTTCCTTCCTCGCCATTAGTTGGTGATATCCATACTGAAGGTCCACCTTAGAGTAATAAAAGTCCCCATGAAGCTGATTGAACACATCATCTATCCAAGGAAGGGGATACTTGTTCTTTATTTTGATTTTATTGAGCTCAAGATAATAAATTTTTAGGTGCATTGATCCAACCTTCTTCATGATGAAGTGGACTGGCACACCCCACGATGAAGTACTTGGGAATATAAAACCCTTATCTAGATTATCCTTTAACTACTTTGTTAGCTGTTCCTTCTCTATGGTGGCCATTCTATATGGTTTTTTTATATATGTAGAGATCTAGGAAATTTTTCCATTGAGAACTATACCACATGATCATGAGGATGACTACGAATCTCTGGTAGTAATACATTAGTGTTATCCCTCGTGATAGCTATGTATTTAAACATGATTTTCACTTTTGTCTCAATCATTTGAGCTAGATATGATTGATTATAAGGACGAAATATCTACACTTGAGATTTTGATTCTAAAGAAGATTCATATTCCTCTTTAAACATGTAATGAATCGGTGGATGCTTCACGATGTGAAGAGTGATATCCCTTTCCAGACAGTTGATGTTGTCTTTCTATAAAGGTAGCAAATCCATGCCCAAGATATCATCAAACTCCACTAAAAAATGTATGATGATATTTTATCGGATGTTATGTCCCAAAATTTTGATTAGGGAGGAGTTATATGCCATGGAAACATTAATTTCTCCATTCCATGTGTCTCATAGATAACATGTCCTCCAAATTTTAAGGTGGTGTTTGAATAGTACTACTAAACTTGCATGATATTAAAGAATGTGATGAACCATAATCAAATAGTATGTTCCCTATTCTTGAATTAATAACTAGTGAACCTATAACCACATCATTTTCTAGATCTACCTTAGTAGTAGTGATAGTATATGCTCTTTTTTCATACATTGGAGGTTGTTGTTTATTTCCTCCATCAACCCTTGGATTAGGGAAATTATTCACAAAATTCCCATTCTCTTTGCAGTTGTAACACCACACCACTGGCGGAGCATGGATCTGAACATTCTTTTCTTCTTCCAAATTAGAGGGAATTTTCATATCCCTTCAGCAGTTCAGGACAATTCCTGAGTCAAACCTTGCAAGCCTTGTAATGTTTTCTTTATATTCACTGATGGACTCATCTTCGTTCTGATTGAGTCTGAGGAACTCTCTTTCCATGTTGAGATGGATGATTTGGGGGAAAATATTTATTGAAAAACATCCTCTTGAATTCAAAAAAATATAGGGAATTTATTTCCTCTTATGAGTTTTATTCTTGATCAGTATCCAACACGGATTAGATTCCCCATCAAAATGAAAGACTGCCAATACGACCTTCTCTAATTCTGAGTACTCGATCGTAGAGAAAATCGTATCAAAGGAGTTAATCCATTATTCCATGAGGAGGGGATCAAAAGATCCTCTAAAAATTTGAGGACTATTCCTCATGAAGGATTCTATGGAAATGTGATCATTCCTTGGAGGAGGAGGGTGTTACACATGATTCAAGTTATTATTCATAACTTGAACTAGATAAGAAAGTATTTTCATGACATTTAGAGCACCTGTTCTCATCTTATAGGTCATATCATTGGGGAAATCATCAAATTTACTATGTCATTTATTATTTGAATGTGTTTTTTTATTTCTCGAAAATAACTAAAAAAATAACATCTAATTAGGGGGCTTGAATATTTAGCAATTGATAAAAAATAGTAAACTTTTATCATAAGAGGATAAACTTGTAAAGGAGAAGTATATTCAAACATGTGATTCCTTATGTTTAAATATAGGTTATCCTTAATCTATTTCTTAACTTTAATTCTTATGGTATTTAATATTCCCTTAATAATTTTATGTACTAAGATCATGAATTTCCCTTGGAATATCCCCCAGGAGTTTCATACCATGAGTTCATTAAGACTCATTGTCGTGTACCAAGATACCCCAGGTTAAGCACAAAATAAATTTTCAGAGTGTTTAAACATATGTACATTTGTACAAGAGTTGCCTCTAGTTGTTTCTATCTCGAAATGGATGAATTTTAATGATAAACTGCTTAATCTATATGTCTCAAAATTGAGGGATGTTTTCTTATACTTCATCTCATCCATATGGTTCTCACTAAGGTGCTCTATTACTAATGTCAAAAATTTACTAGACCATCATATAATACAAAATATAGTGACCCTTTCCATTTACATTAAACATTACATTATTTTAACCATAATTATAAATCAGAGTACAATTCAATGTTTGTTTTGTCATGTATATTGGAAGACTATGTACATAAACAGAAATCATATAACCATGAAAGAAATAAACTTCTTTATATAATATCAATATAGAGATCCTAACATCCATTAAGACCTTACATCTGCATTGGGTATCATGGGGAACACATGAACAAAGGGATGAGCTAAAAATCCCAGTAAGGAAATGAACATAATAACAGAGCTTAAGCAAAGTGTAAGGAGGCATGACATATGATATCAAATGCATGGAACATATGGAATCATAACTTATAAACATGGAATCATATAAACATGGAATCATATAAACATGGAATCATATAAACATGTGATCATATGAAAATGGGATAATATAAACAAGGGATCATATAAATGAGGCAACAACACAACACATGACTCTAGTAAGAGGTAAGGCTAATTGCTTAGATCATTTCTCATAGTAGCATAAGCCAAGGCTAACTGCCAAGACCATTGAACATAATATCTCATGAGACTTAACATTACCCAATGCATTGGAGAGCTATATGGGTGTACCCATATTATCATTTTCATGAATATTACCACCACATAATTAATCATACATAATCAATGATGGATAAATATAAGGGTACACATTGAATTAAATGGGTATCACAATCATGTCATAATAAATAATAAATTGGAGTATCATAAAAGTGTCATCGAAAGAAAATAATTAAATTATACATATACTTCCATAAGTTGAAAATGAATCTATCATGATAAGTGATACCAAATACGAGTGAGAACGTGTAAAAATAGAATTCATGAAACATTAGAATAAAAATATTTTATTGCAGTTTTAAGGAAAAAACTATAGAGACATTAAATTTTAAAAGGGAATAATATTTTACATAGAACCATAAGTAAACCAAAACGGATTTCATAATAAAAAAGAGTATATTATCAAGATAATAGTGGTTTAAAATAAAAGATAATGTTCAATTTAAATCAGGTAATAATTATTGAAGTTTCCTTAAAACAGGGATGCTTATCGGAAAGTACTAAGGATGAAATCTTGTAAAAACATGTTTATCCATGAATGAGAGTGATGAAAGGATATTGGAAAATTAATTTTTTGACAACTACAATGTATTTAGATGATGCACATAATTTGATAAGAAAACTTCATTTTGATATAATCAATTAAAATTCAAACTGAAAGAACAAAGGAGTTTCGGGTAGAATTCGATACAGATTACCGGCATGGTACTATGTGTACCTAATAGGGATTGATGAGAAAGAAAAGGGGTTTCTCATCACTTATACATCATGAGGGTAGTATGGGGGAGGTGGGAAATCAAACCCCATCATTTGAGATTACACATAAAAAGCAATATTATAGAGGACAATCTTTATTAATAGTTAAATGAAAATGATCCCATACCTTAAGTCTGGTGGTGTTTTCCACATGTTATTAATGAACTCTTGAATAAACCTTCATTTAGAGATTCTTAAGGGGGGTGGTTTTAGACTTTTTAGGATAATAATGCTTTTTGGATGTGGGAAGGGAACTTTGTGAGAGATTTTGGCAGAATATAGTGAAGTCACAAGGCTTGAGAGGAGTGAGGAGAAAAGGGGGTGAGGTTGTTATAGTGGAGGAGAGGAGGGTTTTCATAATTTATTAATCATTAGTTTATTAATTCTTGTGAAGACCATAAATGGTGATGATTCCATGTCCAAAATTATTAAATGGGTCATGTGAATTAGAAACAAGGGTTGAGACATCATATGTGATGCTTGGAATAGTCTATATAGCTTATAATGTATATATTTGGTAAATTCATGTATTTTACAATTCTTTAAAAAATTAAATATTTCTGAAAAATCTCAAAAATTCACCCTCAAATTTTTGACATGTAGAATACAAAAATGAAATTCATTTTTCAAAATATTTTTCTAAATATGATTAATATAATATTTAATTAAAATCATAATTTATTCTAAAATAGAGTTTTAAAACCTTTATTGAATTATTCCAAACAATTGACACATCATACATTCTGTTAAATCATATTTATATACTATCACATGTAAGGTTACTATTATAGGATCGAAATAATGAGTGATAATACTGATTGTTGTATCGTATGATTTTCAATATACCAAAGGGGGTGAATTTTATACTCTAAAAATTATTTAGGATCTTTTAAAGTTGGTTAGAAACCTTTTTATTATTTAACAAGGTTAAACATGGGAATTCACAAAACCTCTAGTTATACACCCTTGCTGTATTTCAGAAATATGATTCCGAGAACGTTATTCTGGAAAATATAGTTCAGTAAAAAGAAACTTAATTAAAGTTCACAATGATAAAGATTCTACCTTAAAGCATATAAATCATTCTAAATCAGAGTATGAAAGTATAAGGAAGTATAAGATAGTTTTACTTTCCTCAAAAATCAAAATGAAGTGGAAAATTTGAAATAAAAAAGTAATAAGAAATAATTCTATTAACCCAAAGAGTATGGTATCCAAAAACCATGGATAAACGTCCCTTGATTTATACTTTCAAGAATGTCTGTCTTACACACTCGAGGGTAAGCCATCGATATGAAGATTGGAGTCTGTCTTTCTATCCCCACAAGCCCTCGACTTCAAGGTATTCGTAACCTCTGTCTTCCTCAACAAGGAAGCCATAAACTTCATGGTAGTTGGCACCTCTTTCTTCCTATACCCGGAAGCCCTTGATTTTATAAAGCAACAATCAGAGCCACACAAAGAAAATATGAACAAATGTTCATTACGCACAAAGCAATAAAGTCTCTCTCTCTCTCTAGATATAACTTGAGAATCATGGAATCTCTAGATTGATCAACCTGTTATGATCACTTTCAAATGAGATACTATTTATAGACATAGCACCAATGGTCGGCTCCCTCCTCCAGCGGTCACAATTTTCCTTGAATTTCGGAGGGACCTGTACAAGTGTCACTCAAACAACTGTTAGTTAGTAGCTGAAAACACACAATTTTTTTTATAAAAATAATAGTTCTAAGAAAAAATATGGTTACATAACCAAAATAAAATATTCAGCATGTGAGAAAATAAAAGTTCGGAGTCTAACCAAAAACATATTCAGAGTCTATAATACAAGGATATACAGATTCTGTTTTCTTAGGAATTTAGAACCTGAACTCTATAGAATACCGGTGTCTAAATGTCAATGAAATTCAGAATCTGGATTAACTAGAATTTGGAACATGAACTTATAATGTTTGGAGTCAGATTCCATGAGAATTCAGAGTCATTACTTACAATGATCGGAGTCAGAATTCATGAGAGTTCAGAGTCAGAACTCATAAGAGTTCGGAGTCTGAATTCAGAGAACTCGGAGTCTGAACTCAGAAGAGTTCAGAGTATGAATTTAGAGAACTCTGAGTCAGAACTCAAAAGATATCAGAGTATGAATTCAGATAACTCAGAGTCAGAACTAAGAAGAGTTTAAAGTATGAATTCATAGAACTCGGAGTTTGAACACAGAAGAGTTCAGAGTCTGAATTTAGAGAACTCAGAACTCAAATTTGGATCCTAAAAAAATAATGTTCTATATCTTAGTATTATATGATTCCGAGGTTTTATATATGAAACCAAATTTTTCACTTAGACAATATAGTAAACAATGAAAAACATGGTGGGGATAAATTTCCTTCGGGATGGAAAATTTTCCGTATATAAGTAAAACACTGGGTAAAATGAAATTTTCCTTGAGATAAGGTGTTTGTGGTTTTCAAAAAAGGAAGGATGGTAAAGTCATAAGGAAACCTTATTAACTTAATAATCTATTCAATCATGAAGGAATTGAAAATTCATAATGAAACCCTTATTGACTCCACAATCTCCCCCTTTCTGGACAGCACAAACAACCTTACAAAAAAGAAGAAAAGGGCATAAAAAATATTTTTCTAGACTTTGAAAATAATACCTTTCTCCATTATCATATGGGAAAAGTTGAATACGAAAAACTCCCCATTCAGCTTTGAACACTGAGGATTGTATTCAAGATTTCCAGAAGGATATTTTTCATTATCTTGAGAATGGAAATATCTCTAATGAAAACTCCTCCTTAGATAAGCTCCCCCATAATTTGGGATATTTCTTATTTACTTAGTATTCTTTCTTACATTATCCCCCTTTGTGATTTTCACAAAGAATTTTAAGGAATGGAAAAGAATTTATGATACCTGAATGATTAGTACATGAAATCCAATAGATATGGAACCAAAAAAATTCATAATGGTAGGAAAAATTTGTACAAGGAATGGAATACAAAAAAAAAGATCGGATTTAAACAAGAGCATCCTTCCTTCTTCTTAAGAATCAACATATTGACTATGGTCTTCTGATTTTTGGGCACTTTGTGATCATCCTCTTCTTACTTATGAATCTGATGCCGATCCTATGCTTTCTATTCTAGATCTTTGATTTCATCTTTCTGAGCCTTGAAAATTTAATCCTAAGCCTTCAAGGTTCCTTCCTCATTCACTAGCTTCTCTTACATCTCTATCCTGATATCTCTTTCTCTTTTCCAACATTGAGCAACTGAATACAACTTCCCATTCAGATCCTTTACTTCTTTTGTCCGAGTATTCTGTTCCATAGTAATATTTTCCTTAAAATACTTGGTAAGATCCTAAATTTTAATATCTTCGGTGTCAAAAGAATCCTTGACACTATCCTGGAACTCATCAAGAATCTGCATTTCATCAATAGTCATTCCAGACTAGCTAGTCATCTTCATGCATGACCTTTTATGAGATTAATTATTGATAAGAAAAAATTTGTGAGTCTACCTACAACTTTACACACTTGTCCATCACCATGGACAGTTAATCTTCTTTCTAATTTAGTGTGTGTTGAAGCATCTGACATCTGGAGTCAATACTGGGAAACATCGGAATGGCCCCTACAAGCTTTTTCAAGGACTAGACAACTAAATCCTGTCCATGTAAAGATGATTCTAAATCTAAAATGTTCCTTGGTGAGGGATATTTCTCTATATCAACAAGCTTCCTCTTTGATGATACACACGTTTCCTTCTTCTTCACAACTGCTTTAGTAGATGTATCAACAACTAGCTTTTTACCCTTATCAACCTTCAGAACGACTTCCTCATCTGAAGATTCAAGTTCACTGTCAGAAAGCTGAAAAATTATAACTTCATCTATTTTCTCAATCTCATCTACTACCTCAGCATCATCTGGGTGTATGAAATGATTATTAAAACATTCTTCCTCTGAGAGCATATTCAATTCATCTTCAGCTTTATCAGTCTCCTCTTTATCATCCTTTTCTTTCTCATCTTTCACAGCTGTATCCAGCTTTAAAGACTCTTCTTCTGAAGTTCAGATTGACAATTTCTTGGATGGACATTCTTTTTCATAGAAATATTCCACCTACTTAATCAAATCTGTGGTGTTACCACTTCTTTCAACTTCTTCTTCAAATCTTTCTACTAATTCTTCTCTTTCTTTGGCTTTTTCCGGAGTGAAAAAATTATTCACCGAAGTTTCAGGTAAAGCCTTAACCAATAATGATTCCGATAATGGAATGATCTCTGATGCATTCCTTGTATACCTCAGATGGTATTGCACTATCTCAGCTTCAGACACCTTCTTTTTTAACTTTTATCTTTAGCTTTTCTCTCAAGTTCATCAGTTGTTCTCTCTTTTAAATACTTTTCTTCTGCAGGATCCAAGCCAAACTGTGGCTCCACTTCCATCCATTTTTCCTTCTCTTCCCTCCACTTTTCTACAACCTTATCCGGATATGATTTTTTCTTCTTAGGATTAGTAGGTGTAGATTAAGCTTCCTTAGATTTTGGGTTTTTCTATTCATCTTCTACTTCCATCAATTTTCTCTTCATTCCTATATTTTTGGATGGTTCATCCAATTATTTATTTTTCAAAAAACATCATATTAATCTTCTTATAGGTCATAAAATTCACCTGATTCATTAGTGAAACCAATGTTCATCATCTTCACGGTATCTTCGCGAACTAGAAGGACTTCGCAATTCCTTGGCTTTGAACAGTAAGGAATTTTAAAGGATTCAACACACCCAATAATAAACTTGTAAAGGATGGTCGAGTATACGATAATCTAAGCCTTCAGATTTCCATTCGTGAAATTCTTGATTGTAATCCGAATATGCTTGACCAAATTGATCTTCCGTAGATTCACTAGAAAATCTATAATATACATATCACTCTTTTCAAGGTGTCCTTGTCAACTTTTCATGGAATGATAAATCCTTGAACCTAGAATTCAAGGATCTGCTTATTTGTAGAGAGGTGAGAAATATTCAGAGCCTTGACATTAGTAAGACTGAGGCTCTCCATAGCATTCACCATTTCAAATCTTCCTTTGACATCCAGTAGCTTGTGGGACGATAATTCAGCTTCCCCTTCATATGGAATACCAATTAAGATGGTTGCCTTATTATATGTTAGATCATAGGTTTTTCCATAACTTTTGATCAAGAACTCTTCACTACCTTCTAACTTAAAGAAACTTACTGATTCATTAATCTCAATAAGAAAATATGGATATAACAAATCTTGAGCACCTGGATTCAATACCAAAATGCTTTCCCATCAATTCTGCTTAATGTTTTTCAAGATTATAAAATCATAATTGGTGAAGAAGTTGGGCTCCACCAACCTTCCTCTATACACATGCCACTCTGGAATTGGCTTGGAAGTAGACATATCTTTCTGATATAATTCTTCTATAGATATTCAGAATTGAGAATACTTTGAGAAGTTTAGAACGAACATCAGTATAGAGGCAAGACTTCAATACGTGACAGCTTTGGGATCGATGTGGGACAACAAATGGGGGTTCATTTAAATAGGTGTTTTAAGCAACGGTTCAACTACCCTAACTAATCCAATGGCTGAAAAACCTTTTGATAAGATATGATGGTTGATATGATAGCCACAAGGAAATATCAAATCCGATATTTTGAGGTTATTAAGAAAAACATTCAGATTTAAGGAAAAGGTAATTCTACAAAGATTAAAAACAAAATAAACTACCAACAAGTAAAGGATGATTGCAAAAACTCAAGAATGAATCATACCTTTCGGATTTCTAGGAATGTAATTCATATTGAGGAAAACTCTTCTTAAAGAACTTTAGATTATGAAAATTTGATTACAGAAAATTTTGAAAAACTAACTATAAAAAAACTTCATTACAAAAAATTTGAATAACTTAATTATGAAAAATTAGAAAAACTAACTAGAAAATACACTCCCCATATGAATTTTTTTTACTATAAGGATATTGTTTTAAACAGAATTTTAACAAGGAAACTTACCTTACTGTTATCATTCCTAACTCTTCTTTAATGTATTCCAATCTATTGAAGGGTAATTGATTTGTGAAAATATCAGAAAGTTGATCTTGAGTTTCGATAAGTTGAAGGATTATATCTCATTTTGGTGCGTGATCCTTAAAAAAGTGATGCCTAATATCTATGTGTTCTTAATAAGAGTGATGTGCATGGTTTCAACTTAAAGTAATGGAACTATTGTTATCACACAAAATTTGAGTTTTGGTAAAACTCATACCATAGTCTATGAATGTGTGTTGCATCCACAACACTTGAGCATAAAAATATTCAACTGCTACATATTCAACATCAGTAATGGAAAGAGCTACTGAGTGTTGCTTCTAGCATGACCAATAAACTAATAAATCTCTTAAGAAATGACATGTTCCGGATATAATTTTTCTATCCATTCTACATCCACCAAAGTCATCATCCGAAAAATATTTAGTATAAAATCATTTCCAGAAGTATAAAAGAGTCCTAAATCCATGGATCCCTTTATATAGTGAAAAATTATTTTCACTGCATTTAAATGAGATTTCTTTGAATTGGATTGATATCTTGCACATAAGAAAACTTAAAACATTATGTCTGGATGACTATCTGTCAAGTAAATTAAACTTAATATCATACCTCTATGAGAATTATAATCTACTAGTTTCCCGGCTTCATCAATATTAATTGACTTTGAGGTACCGATGGGAGTACTTATACTCTTAGTGTTGTCAAATTAATATTTTTTAAGAAGGTCATCAATATACTTAAGTTGGGTTATATAGATTCCTTCTCATTTTTTATAAATTTAAAAACCAAGGAAAAATGTTAACTCACCCATTATACTCATTTCGAACATAGATTTCATTAGATCCGCAAAGGAGTTAGTGAAATATTGCTGAGTTGAACCAAATATAATGTCATCAACATAAATTTGAACAATCAAAACATTTTTCTTATCTTTCTTTATAAAAATGGTTGTATCTACATTTCCCTTAAAGTAATTAGATTGAAGTAAAAATCATTTAAGTCTATCATAGCAAGCTCAAGGGGCTTGCATAAGTACATAAAAAGTTTGGTAAGTTTAAAAACATATTTAGGATGTTTTCTATCTTCAAAACCTGGTGGTTGTTCACAAAAAACATTCTCTTGAACATAACCATTAAGGAGATAACATTTCACATCCATTTGAAAAATATTGAAATTGACGAATTCTACCAAGGCAAGTAAGATATGAATATATTCAAGTCTAGCTACTGAAGCATAGGTTTTTCATAGTCCATTCCTTATTGTGGATTATAGCCTTTAGCAACCAATCTAGCTTTATTTATTTTTATGATTCCATTTTCATCACACTAATTTTTGAAGACCCATTTTATACTAATGACAGAAGTTTCCTTAGGTCTTTTAACCAAGGTCCAGAATTTATTCCTTTCAAATTCATTTAGATCATGTTGTATAGATTTTCTTTAATCATAATCACCTAAAGCTTCATTAGTGATTTTTAGTTCTAATTGGGAATGAAATGCTAGATGTTCTACTTAATTTATTAAAGAAAATATATTCCTTAGATGTTGAATCACATCACCAGTGATATCATAGCTATGATGATTCTTTAGAAACACGTGATTTGGGTTTTGAGAAACCTGTTTATCAACAGAAGGTAGAATGTCTTTTGGGGTAAATTCTTTAGAAAACTTTTCGTGGAAATTTTCATTATGAGAATAATCTTCTATCAAGAGTTGATATTTAGTTTTTGAAAACACATCCGAATATATTGGTTGGGGTTGTTTAAATACTAAAGGATCAGTTTCATAAAATTTTACTTGTACTATTTCTTCAACAGTCCATGTTTTTTATTGAAAACACTATAATCCTTAGAAGATGTGGAGTAGCCTATGAACATTCCTTAATCTTATTTAGGTCCGAATTTATGTAGATTATATTTACTATTCAGAATGAATACCTTTCAACTTAAAACCTTGAAGTAGGAAAGTATTGGTATTCTTCCATTCCATAACTCATAAGGAGTTTTATTAAGAAAATGTCTAATCAAAACTTGATATATATTATAACAAGAAAAACTTATAACATCAGGAAAAAAGTGTTTGGCAAAAAAATACTCACTCAAGATGGTTATCATTTTCTCTTGAATAATTATATTTCTTCTTTCAGCAACACCATTTTGTTGAGGTGTTCTGGGTGCTGGGAAGTTATGAACTATGCCTTTTCTACTACAAAATGTTTCAAAATCCGAATTTTGAAATTCTCCTATATGATCACTATGAATAGTAACGAAAGGAAAGATTTTCTCATTTTTAACTTGGGCTCTAAATCTTTTAAAATAAAAAAATGCTTTAGATTTATTTTATAGAAAATAGACCCACGTAAATCTAGTGTAATCATAAACTTAAAAAAATACATAATACTTGCCACCAATGCTTCCAGTTTGTGTAGGACCAAAAAGATCCATATGCACTAACTATAATGCATCTTTAGTTGAGACTTCACAGACTGATTTAAAACATGATTTATGTTGCTTGTCATATTAAGAGGGGTCAAAAACTTTTCAAGAGTCAAATCTAAGCTCCGGTAGATCCTTAACTAGTCTTTTCGTAGAGAGTTTTCATAGGTTTCTATGGTTATAGAGACCTAAAATTCTATTCCACAACCAATAATGATATTCCCTTGCCCTAAGGCAAGGTAAGGCTTGGCTCCTATGGTCTTCTAAGATTAGTGTGTATACATTCTCTTGCCTGTGGGTAGAAAGAATAAATTCTTCCTTGGAATTTCATACTAAGAACTTGTCATTCCTAAAATTCACAAGGTAACAGTTATCACATAATTGGGTTAAACTAATGAGGTTTTTCTTAAGACCCTTAACAATTAAAACAATTGAAATCAATGTTTTTTATAGAATAACTAAGTTACCTACACCAATAATTTCTCCCCGAGAATTATCTCTGAATGTTACTTATCCTCCTTTGGTCTTGATAATCTTTTCAATGTATTTTTTGTTACCTGTCATATACTGGGAACATCAACTATCCATGTACCAAGTATTTCTGTTGGTACTCTTTCTGCTTTCCTGAAAACAAAAGAGTTAGACTTTCAGAACCCAAATTTTATTCGATCTGAAAATTTCAGAAAGAAACAATTTAGGCACCCATATTTTCTAAGTAAATATAGGCTTTATGAAATCCTAAAGACTGTATTTTGTTTAGGGAACAATTGTTTTCCCATTTCCCAACACACTAACACTTAGTGCAGAATGGAGATCTTTGAGGAACAAAATAATTGTTGCTAAAAGTCGGTTTAGAACTAGTATAACCAAAACTAGAACTATTCCTTTGAGGTCAGATTTGAGAATACATCTTATCCAAATCTTCCTTACCTAAGGTAAAGTTTGAAAAACAATTCATCATGGAAAATATTTCAGATTTTAGTTTGATACCTAAGTTCTTATCTTCAAAAACATTTGGCATAGAACTAGAGTTAAGTTCGACAACATTTTCCTAAGAAATTACTTTTTCTAGATCCATGGAATGTTTATCCTTCTCAGAATTCACTTCCTCGTGTTTTTATACATACATTATAAATAAAAAACATTTTTATCAAGATTTTTAGAATGAATTGATATTTCCTTAGTACGAATAGTATTTCTATAATTTTCTTTATCATTCTTTTTCATGAGATTTGAATTTTCATTCTCAAGGAGCATACCAAACCATGAAACTTCTTCACAGGAAGGTAAAGTATTATCTTAATCAGAAGAGAATTATTCATCTGATGATTTATAATATTTTTCATTACTATAATTTTTATTTAATAAATCATTGGTCCCTGATTCAGCATTGTGTACCTTAGACATTAAGCAATGATTGTCAATAGGTAGTCTGGCTATTAGACCAAGATTCTTTTGTCCATAAGATTTGTAATCTGATGATTCATCTGATGAGTCACCACCACTAGCACTACATGTTTCAAAAGCATTCAAGACTTTCATAGATTTAACTTTGTAGTAATTTTTACTATTCCTCTTAAAATGCTTTTCCTTTTTTTCTACTCTTTTATGCATCAGACAATAAGGCCTAATATATCCTGCTATCTTTCATTCATAACATGTAACTTCGGAATCTTTTTATGTATACTTTATTTTTTCTTGTATTTGGATTGAAATTTATTCTGTCCAATAATCTTGTTCATCTTTCAAGAAATATCGGCTAATTCATTTTTTTTAAGATTCACTTCTACTAGATTCGGATTGTATAACAACCTTCTTAGATTTGGATCCTGTAACTCTCTCATGAGTCTTGTGTTTCGTATGATTTGAAGTTGTAGTAAAGGCAACACATCCATTCCCATTCTTCTTCTTAATGTTTTCAGCATCTCTCTTCATTCTAGTCTCATGTTGAATAAGTGTTCCAAAATGTTCATCAAGAAAAATATGAGTAATCGTTATATTCTCATCAATAGTAGTCCTCTTTGATTCCCCCTCATTGGTCATGATGTATATGATCTTATCAACAAGAGCTTCGTCATCTAATCCTTTCTCACCCATGTATTTTTAACTATTATCAATATTCATAAATCTTTGTTGCACCTTATATATGGGTTCATCATAAAAAAAGGAAAAAACTATGAAATTCATCTCTGAGCATGGCTCTTCTAGATTCGATATCTTTTAACATTCCATTGTGTGTAACTTCAAGTTTCTTCCAAATAAAATTTTTTACTTCACAAGATTAAATTTTTCTATATATATTTCTAGTCATGGAACAAATAAATGTATTGTGTACCTTATAATTCATTTGATATTCATGTTTTTCTTGATTTGTGAATTTAATAACATCCTTGTCTAGGATATTATATCCTCCAGTAAGCATGAAATTATTATCCACTCTAGTATTGATAATGAATATCTTCATGTGATCTCTCGAATATTCATAATCCTTCCCATAAAAAATAGGTGGCCTTTTTGGACTTATGATGTCAATGGAACCAACATTGATTCCTGCCACCTTAATGAAAATCTCATTCCCCACAATCTTGTTAAAAATAAAAGATTGTAAACAAGGAAAATATTCCACAATAAAAAAAAATATAGACCAATGAAAAACATGAGTGAGGAATAAATATATGTGAAAATAATTATTTCATAGACCTCATTTGATACCAATTGTAGGATCTAAATAATGAATGAAGATACTAATTTTAATATCGTATGATTCTCAATATACAAGAGGGGGTGAATTGTATACTTGAAAAAAAATAGGAGCTTTTAAGGGCATATAGAAACCATTCTATTGTTTAAAAAGCTTAAAAAAGGGAATTCACAAAAACACTAGTTCTACACGCTTTCTAGATTCTAAAAATATGTTTCCGAGAAAGTGATTCCAGAAAATATGGTTCCAGAAAAATAAACATAATGAATGTTTACAAAGATAAATATTCAACCTTAAAGCGTATAGAATCATACTAAATTAGAGTATACAATTATAAGGAATCATAAGATAATTATTATTTCCTCAACAATCAAAATGCATCGGAAAATACGAAACAAACAAGTAACAGGAAATAAGTTTTTTAACCCAAAGAGTAGGGTATCCTACAACAATGGATAAAGGTCCCATGATTTATACATTCATGAAAGTCTATATTACCCACACCAGGGTATGCGCTCGATAGGAAGATCAGAGTCTGTCTTGCAATCCCCGTTGACCCTCAACTTCAAGGTAGTCGAAACCTCTTTCTTCCTCATCAAGGAAGACCTCAACTTCAAGGTAGTTGGCACCTCTGTCTTCCTATCCCCTGAAGCCCTCGATTGTACACAACAGCAATCGGAGTTGGAAAAAGAAAATATGAACAAGATGTTTAGTATGCACAAAGCAATAAAGTCTCTCTCACTCGAGATATCACTTCAGCAGTATGGAATCATTAGATTTATCAACCTGTTATGAGATCTTTCAAATAATCTCCAATATATAGACACAACACCAACGATTAGCTCCCTCCTCCAATGATCATAATTTTCCGTGAATTTTGGAGGGACCTATACACGTTTCACTCAATAAAAAGTTAGTTATTAACTAAAAACACGACATCACATTATAATAAAAACCAGTGTAAGAAAAAATATGGTTACATAACCAAAATCAAATATTCCGAATATAAGTAAATAAAAGTTCAGAGTCTAACCAAAAAACAAATTTGGTGTCTATAATATAAGGATTTTCAGATTCTGTTTTCTAAGGAATTCGGAAGCTGAACACTATAGAATTCCGAAGTCTGAATTTCAAGGAAATTTTGAATATGGATTCAGAAGAATTTGGAACCTAAACATACAATGTTCGGAGTCAAAGTTCATGAGAACTATAAGTCAATAATTAAAAATTTTGGAGTCAAAATTCATTTGAATTCGGAGTTTGAACTCATAAGAGTTTGGAGTCTGAATTCAATGAAATTGGAGTCTAAACTCAGAAGACTTCGGTGTCTGAATTTAGGGAACTCGGTATCAGAACTCAGAAGAGTTTGGAGATTGAATTTAGAGAACTTGGAGTCAAAACTCAAACTAGTTCAGAGTCTGAATTTAGAGAACTGAGAGTCTGAACTCAGAAGAGTTCGGAGTCTGAATTTAGAGAACTCGGAACCTGAATTCGGATCCAGAAAATAGAATGTTATATATCTAAGTATTATATGATTCTGAAGTTTTAGTTATGAAACCAAATTTTTTACTTAGACAAGATAATGAAAAATGAAAAACTAGGGATAAATTTCCTTGGGGAAGTAAAATATTCCTTATAGATGTAAAACACAGGGTAAAATGAAATTTCCTTGGGATAAGGTGTTTTTGATTTTCAAAACAAGAAGGAATGGTAAAGTCATAAGGAAACCTTATTGACATATCAATCGCATCAATCATGATGGAATGGAAAATTCATAAGGTACACCTTATCGACTCAACAACTATTCATTCGGGTATGACAATATTCACATTGGTAACATTAATATTCATAAGGGTGTGTTACTATTCACCAAAAAATTTGTTATTCATATTAGACTCCAAATAACATACTGATCGAAACCTTGTATGTCTAGTTTTCAAAATTCATATCACAGAAGTGACAACCCTACATTTAGACATTACATAGCACATAGTAGTTCATCATATTGTGACTTTATGTGATTATGATATGCTTATAAGAATGGAATTTCAATTGAAAAACATTGGGTCATTACAATCAATGTAATCAATAAAAGGGGAAAAGGTAAAAGGGTAGGTTTTATAAAATGAGAATAACCTTATTAAAAACGTGTGTTATTGCTTCATGTCTATTTTTTCATTAAATAGAAACATGAGGTTAGGGAACACATTGATTGATCCATCTCTCTTAACCAGGTAATTATTTCAAATGATAGAAATGTTAATGGAAACAATGTAAAACATGGTTAATTTGTGGAACTCCAATTTATCCACCCATTTTCCATTGATGATCTATTATTATTTGAATTGAATTACCAATAATTATATATCATAAAGCTAAGTCAATTAGAGAATGATGGAGGAGTCTAATGTGGCATGTAAGAATAAATGAGAAAAAAATATTGATATAAGGGAGACAATCTTGAGATGAATTGGTTAATTGATTATAAAATAATATTATTTTTTTAGATATATATGATCCTAAAGTTCCACAACCACAATTTCCTTAAATATTATAAGCAGTGTTTGGTATGCATTCATGCAATTAGTATAGGGATCAAAAAATATATTTCTCATCCATTTTTTAACAAACATTTTTTTAATAACATTCCCACTTCCTTATATATTTTACATTCGACCAACAAGGGTTTTTTTATATCTTAAACATCATCTAAAAAATGGTATATAGTTATTTATTATAAAAATATAAATTTAAATTCATTTACCCAAATAGTTTACTGTAATAACCCCAAAATAATTTAATGAAAACTAAAATGTTAGTGTACTGCAATTTTCTCCCTAATACAGATAAAATTATTTTGGGATTAATGTATACAGGTGAATAATTTTTTTTTTTAAATAACCCTGACATAATGTAACAAATATATTATCATTGAATGTTTTCAATAATATTGTACATAAAGAAAATCAAATTGAGTACAAAACAGCTCAATATAATGATTATTAAAACAATTGGTACATAATTCTCAAATTAGAAATCAATAAAATAATTATTTTATTACAAAAAAAAGAATATATATATATAATTTATTTATTATAATTATAGTTAATATATTTAACTGTATAATTTATTTTAAAATTACTGGAGAATAAGATCAATCGTAACACTTGAAATTGATGGTGGTGGACAATTATAATACTCAAAGTACATTATTACAAAGTTTATATTTTTTTTGTTTTTCATCTAGTTAATTTAAATAATAAAGCTCTCACATCACGCTCTATATAAATATTTATTAACTCATGATCGAACATGAATAAAAAATAAATCTATATTTTAGTATTTATGGTGTTAAACACAAGAATCTTATGAGTACCATAATATCATTGATACTTATATCCATTAATAGGAAATTTTCACTAATAAAACAGTTGTTATTGATTTGAATTCCGTTATTTCTTATTTCATATATTAAAAATTATATTTGGTTTTATATATTTATCTTCTAGATTGAATTTTTTGGACATAATGATCCTATTATTAAAATTAAACCCAAAAGATTCCAATAATAAACAAAACTGTACTTCATTTTGAATATTATCATATGCTATCTCATGTTATTTTTCATATATCATAGAATTGTTTTTTGAATATTAATTTCTTTACCATCAAAAAATATTTCATTTTAACAAATCATTCAATGTGTTTCATTATCACACAAAATTACTTTCATTTATTATGTGGAAAAAGGCTTGAGGGCCTACAAGGATACAATTAAGGTGGTCTAAAATAATTGAACTTAGGAGTACTGTCCCAACCATAGTTGGTACCCTCAAAGAGTAATAAACATTTACTAGAAATGATATAAATTCATTCATTTTGATATACTTTAGAATGTATTATGTTTTCCAAAACATTACATTAACGCCATGTATGAAGATTGGTGATGTTATTATTCAAGAGTCACTTGCATCTTCTGATGGAATATTCAATGGACCATGGAATAAGTCATTGACCTACTATTCCATTGTAAAATACTAACTAATCCATCTTAATCTCCCTAATGGTAATGTGCTTGTGGTTACTAAGGTATATCCATGTAAACATGGAATGACCATCTCTTTGAAGGGAATCACCGTTGCCAAAAATGGCAAAGAAAACAACCACAACAGGCCCTTTTGGTCGCTAATAACTCCTCCATCATGTATAGATCCCATGAAAAAAGAACCATCTATTTTTAATTTGTTCCCTATGAGGGGAGACTTCCACCTTCTCTATTTTACCTGAATTGTAGTGCTATTATTGAGGAAGGAATTCAGGAAAATTAGAGGGTAGTGGGAAGGACCACTCACTGAGTCCTTAAACAACATAGAGAAATACAGAATTTGGTTGCCTATTTTTTGGATGATAGCTATAGTGGATATTTATAGTGTATGATTTTTTCCCATTCTGGATGAGTAGTAAAACTAAAAAGTTATGGTGAAGATTAACACTCTAGCCTATATCTTAGTGTTGGGTCTATGCAAACCATGAAACCATTGATGGATGAAAGTTTCAAATAATAAAATATATTTAGACCATCTTGTAAATTAACTAAAAGATAATTAGACTAACTTTGACCATTCACATATGAAAAAAAATTGATCCATTGATTAAGATCATAGCTCCCTACTACCCAATAATCTCAAATAAATATTAATCCATATCCACAAAATAATCTCTTCAAATGGAAAGGAATTTTTTTGGATGTTCAAAAATAGGAAGAAAAAGAATTTAATGAAGCCCCACATAACATATGGTTTCACCCCCTAAATTCAAAGCACAGAAAATTGATCGAATTTTATGAATACCTAGATAGAAAATTTACATGTTGTAGAAAATTGTGAGAAAATAATTATCTAAGACACTGTTCATATTCATTCTATCATTGAGACTCCTATGTTCATCATCCATGGTGGCACATATGATGTTGGGATGTTCACTAGACTCCCTGAAGCTAATAATCTAAGTATTGATGCTCAGGAATCCTAGGAGTTTCCTGGATCAGTTGTGTTTCCAATTACTGATATCTCGCATTAAAATTTACCAATGGGAATTACACTTTAGGATAATAATATGGGGTTGAATCATCTTCTGTATTTCAAAGTTTTCAATTATGGATGATCTTCCTTCAATACCATAAGTATGTTTCATGTATTTTTTCTACTATGTTTTCACCTCAATTAATTCCCATGAAATATTGGAATGAATACCATTCATGTTTCTAGATATTCATATTCAATAAAGACACACTTCTTTAATGTATTTGGAAATATTACTCCAAGAAGTCCAATGATACATACCTTGCCATTTCATTTCCCATAAAAAGGAAATCAGAGTGTGATCAATGTTGGAAATAACCTACTTCATAACCATCTTCCTAGACATGATTTACATGGAGATGTAGGAGAGGAAAAATTTTACCAATTTAATTCTCCCTCCAAAGGTTAAGAACCTATTGTGAAATTGAATATGAGTCACATGATTTTATCTATAACCATTTCAATTTTTTTAATGAGAAGTGTGTTAGGGGACACATGGGACCCCAAGTAGATCATAGGGAAGGGCATGTTGTTCATGCCAAGACTAGTTTACAATGTTCTTATATGCCTCCCCGAGCAGAAGTTAGGTTCCAAGAAGTTACTATTCTCATGATTGACAACATTCCCTCTCTATGAATAATAAACCTATAAAGCTTCATTAACCTCCTATATGGATCATCTACTACCATTAACAAATTGGATGGTGTCAAAGAAAATCATGAGATAATAGATACCCCAATAAAATTCTTATTGTGTTATGCATTAACCATTCCCCCCCACTATGCAATGATTAAGGTAATAGTTGAGAACATCTTGAGAAAATATAATGAGGTAAGGGGAAAGGGGAACTCCCTACCTCATTCCTCTAACTGCTTTGAACTCCCCAAACTAATTCCCCATAAAATTAGTGGCCATCTTTGTAGAGTTGAAACACTGAAAGAGAATAATAGTAATAAGCACATAAAATACCATACTGTTAAGGAACATTTTGATAAATCTCCATTCATATCTGTCATATGATTTTCTAAAATATAATTTTATGACCACATTTCTACCATACGAATTCATGTTAGCGTTAATGATAACTACTTGGGCTGAGCCCATATCCCCTTGTATTGATCTACCATTCACAAAGTCATTCTTCTCTTCAGCCACTCAACATGGAAGGAAGGGAGAAATCCTTCTGATAATAATGAAAATAAGGAATTATAGGGTATATTGCACAAGATAATAGGATGGTAATGATTCAATGATTTGGGTCTAGTACCTTTGTGACTAGAAAAATCTTAGTAGTACATTCCACTTGAGAAAGATTACAATTCTGGAAATAGTCAATCACCACACTGATCAAGATCTTCATCACAATGTCTTGTGAGACTCAAAAAAATATGTTGGGAAAGGATAAGGACTAGGTTTACAAACAATGTTAATTAACCAGATTTCCTCATAGATTACATCCTCAACGAGGATATCCTTCAATCTTTCATTCACTACTTTGTTCATAAAACACAGAATTAATACCATAATAATATATGAGCCTCTATTATAGCCACCCACTATACATGTGGTGGGAAATAAAAAAGGTATTTTAATTATTTATCCTTCATACTTTTTGTAAAGCCCCAACCCCAGTTACCCATAGTCGGTGCATTGTTATATATCATTGTCATGATCATAAAAGATAAATTCTTGAATGACCGATTAGCTTAGCATCGTAGGAAACACTGGATACATCCATATGTCTTACATTACATCATAATGTGAAAAACTACAACAACGTAGTATCCATAGTCGATAGTCATATCCCCACAGACTATCTCTGCTGGTCAGTCATAAAATACTTCTTCACATCCTTGGAAAAATAAAACATAGAAAGGGGTCATCTTAGATGCTCCGTAAGGATTGCAATATAGCAGAAACATTCATAAATAAGCATAAACATTTATGGCAATGAATAACTAAAACAAAAGATTTTTAAACTTGACCATCAGCATAATATGGAAAAAATGAAATTAAATAATCCCATTAACTTATTGACAAGGATATTCTACTAATCAAACTATCATATGCAATATCAATATCCACATTCATAATGATGGAATGCATAATGCCATACTATCATAACCACATAGTCAAGCTCTTATGCCAATACTACAAATAAGATTCTGCCAAGGCCTTGTGCCAAACACTAGTTTGTCTCATGAGACCTACCGATGCCTCGAGGAGCTATAGCAGGCTCCACTCATCACTTACTAAGTGCAATGCATTCCTCATATGAACAGGTTTACACATAACATAAACATTCGTATTAAAACTAGCATACGAAATTTCAATACTTTTTCCATAAACCATGAATGGTATAAAAACAACACATCCATAGTTAAACATATCACAAACCCTTCAATACAATATGGAAGTTTTGTATCATAATAAATCAACTTCAAATAATCTTAAAATCCATCAAATGATGTTGACATAGATGAAATCAAAACTATTTTAAAGAAATATCAATTTTTATGAAATCATTTTAAAGTAACATAACTATAAAAGAAAAAATTTACATTGAAAATATTCTTATAAGCTTGTACGGGAAGCTTTGCTGATTTTTTAATGGTGGAAAATAGTCGCACCCTCCGTTTAAGTTAGAAAAAGACATTCTTACATTAATTCTGTCGAAAAGGTTAAAAAAGACCTTGTTTAGAAAGCGATTGAAAGATTCCTTTATAAACATCTTATAAAAAGTCAAAAAAGGGTAAAAATGACTGTAACCCATAGTCTTTAAAATATTAGGAATGTTTTGAAAAACATTTTTAAGAAACATGGATGTGGATGATAAAGATGTCACAGTAAATACTTACATAAAAACAACCTCGGATAATAAAGAGACTGTGAAATTAACCCTTACCTTCTACTTTTCCTTGGTCAAGGGTAGGGTTAGCCTCCTGTATAATGGTGAATCATTGTTATTATATTATTCAATAACCACATATATTAATATGATATTATATATGATCTTCTAATATTTCTTTGTTAAAGATATTTTAGTATTATCGTCGTTTTGGGTGTTAACTTAATCATTATCCCTTATATGCTAGGTAATGTAAGCCATGTCTGTTATGAATAGGATATATTTGATGTATATAAATAATTATATTATGTCTTTAAACATTATTTTTAACCATCAAATGAAAATTATTCTTGATTGGATACGATGGGGAATGAATCTCATCGCGTTCGTCGAGACGGTAATCCGTACGTACGCACGAGCTACAATATCATTATGCTGATATTAAAATAATATATAATTGGATAATATATCATATATAAATAATCATAATAATTTTATATTTATTATTTACATGAATTATACATCATTATTATACCCATCCAAATAATAATGTATTGAATAACAATTACACCACGACGTGGATACGGTAATCTGTACGTACGCATGTATGGGGACATGTCATTCAAAGGATATACTGAATAATTAATATGGTTGTACCATATTCATCATAACATCAAATTATATTGGAGAAACTGGATTTACTATTTTAGAATGGAAATAACAAAGAATAAAGAAGTGGAAGAAAAAAAGATTTTGAAAGAGGGTGGTGAAATTGTTATCTCTTCTTCGGGTTCTTCCTTTTGATTTGATCAAAATGGCTCGATCAGTTGGATTTATGAATAAATAAACGCCTCTCGGTTGAAAGGAGGAAAGTTGAGTGGGTATTCGGGCAGAATTTGGCCAAGCCAAATGTCTTTAAAGGTGTGAATTAGAGAGAAGGGGAGTGCCCTTTTATAAGATGGATGAGGGGAACCTTAGGAAAAGCTTGAAATATTATTCTATAATAAAATAATTTTTGGATTATAATGGCTCCAAAATAGATTATTTAAATTATAAGGTGAGTATGGGTCTAAAACCACTAATTCAATAAGTTTTAGAGAGTTTTGGTTCACTACAATAACCTTAACTTTTATATTTAACTCTTAGTTAAATAGCTTGACATTTACCATGTCTCTTTGTATTTTTATATTATATGGTTAATAAACATTCTATAATCAATCCATAGAAGCCCCAAGTTGTTCATCAATGATAAAACTATCATTATATAAGTCATTTTGCCGAAAATTAGATTTTTTGGAATATTATATCAATTAAAAATATAATATTTTTTAAAGAACTCCTTTGTGTCAATTTTGACACTATTTAGTAATTGATTTTTGTTAAAGTCTTAACACCATTATAAATTCAAACCAATTTAATTCAATAAATCCTAAAATGTCATATTAACCAATAAAATTCGTGCATGTCATCAAAAAATTCAAATTATATTTATTTTAACATTTATAATACCAATTATCTGATTCATTAAATAATAAAGATAATACTGCATCATCATTGTGTCATAAATAAATTTAATTATTCAATGTCTAAAAATTATTAATAAAATACCATTATATTAGAAATAGTTTTATCTTTATAAGGAATATTTATAGTTGAAAAGATAACATATATAACCCTATGTAATGTTTTTTTTCTAAAATATATTTGCTTATGTCATTTTTGTATTTACTTTAACTTAATTAATATAAAGTGTCATTATCACTTATAAGTGGCTCCATGGGGTCCAAAAATCAACACAATGATGCCCATGGTCAGAAATGTATCATCCAATAGTGTTAGGACACGTTTTAGGGTTATTTAATATTATTATAATATTATTTTATACCCTTATTTACCGGATTTACCCTTTAGCCATGGTAAATAAAATATTTACCGAAGTAATTATTCAAAATGTTTAAAAATAAAAGTTTACTATTTACTCAATTTGGACTACCTGATTGTAAATATGTAATCCATTTTTCTAAATTCAAAACAAATAAGTGGCAGAAATTAATTTGAAATTAATTTCCGTGGTCAAAACAAAAAGTGTGTTTTTATGAAATAATAAATATCAAAAGATTAAAACTTGATTATGTCTAGTTTAAATGTGAAATTATGTCCAATGACCATCATTGGATTAAATGGTAAAAATTTAATCTAATTATATTTTTAAACCATTGAAATTCAAAATGTATCACTATTAATTACTTTGATTAAAAAATTTGTCTTAAATTAATTTTTAGTATTTTTCACTATTAATCAAAAATTTAATGTTTTGAAAAAATACCAAAATTTAACCCTAGGATAATTTCAATATTCAGAATCCAAAAATGAAGTCCATTTTGAATGATAAAATTTATATAATTTCCAAAACTGGGTATTACTATTCATAACGGCTATTTTGATTGGTTAACGTGTGTGTTAGAACTTGATGTTGCGTACAACACACACTAATGTATTATTCAAAGGGAAGTGTGTCGTCAAATCTTGGGGTGTTACATTATCCGCTCCTTCAAATAATTTAGTACTCTAAATTTCTAGAATATTACTGCATAAAAAGGCTCGGGTGGTTCTTCATCATAAGCTCCTCGTGTTCCCACATTGCCTCTTCCATCTTATAGTATCTCCATGGAACTTTTACCAGATGAGTCATCTGGTTTCTCAGCACTTGTTCTCATGTATTATGAACCATGATAGGTATTCACAATAAGACATATCGGGTTCCAGTTCTAATTCGTCATCGTTGAGTACATGCGTTGGGTCAGGCTTGTATTTTCTCAACAGTTATAGGTGGAACACATCGTGAACATTGGAGATATTTGGCGGCATTGCCAAATGGTACGCTACGACCCTAATACGTTCTAGAATTTCGAAAGGTCCGATGTACCTAGGACTAAATTTTTCCTTCTTACCGAAATGTATAACACCCTTCTATGGAGATACCTTTATTAAAACAAGATATCCTACCTCAAATTCCAAATCCTTCATTCATTTATCAGCATAGCTCTTTTGCCTCCTTTGAGCTCCTTTGATGTGGTTTTGGAAAACCTTTACCTTTTCCATCATTTCCTCCACTAGTTCGGGGCCTACAAGTTTTCTCTCACCAACATCATCCCAATAGGTTGGTGTGTGACATCTCTATCCATATAACGCTTCATATGGTTCCATATGAATACTTGAATGTAAACTATTGTTATAAGAAAATTCTACCAAAGGTAAATATTGATCCCACGTACCCTAGAAGTCAACTGAGAAATATCTCAACATGTTTTCTAAGGTTTGAATAGTTCTTTTTGATTGTCCGTCGGATTGGGGGTGGCAAGCAGTGCTCAAACAAAGCTCAGTATCCGGGGATTTCTGAAGACTTTTCCAAAATCTTGAAGTAAAATGTGGATCACAATCAGAAAAAATCTATAAGGGTACTCCATGAAGTCTCACAACATCATTAATATATAGTATTTCTAGATTTTCAAGTGGTAAATCCTCCCTTATAAAAAGAAAATGTGAGGACTTGGTAAGACGTTCAACAATGACCCATATTTCATCGTTCATTCTAGGAGTCTTTGGTAGTCCCATGACAAAGTCCATCATAATATTATCCCATTTCCACTCAGGTATGGGAAGAGGTTCTATGACTCCTCCAGGCTGTCTCCTTCCTGCTTTCACTTGTTTACAATCCATAAATCCTGACACAAAATTAGAAATATCCCTCTTCATGTAGTCCCACTCAATATGTTCCTTCAAATATCTATACATTTGGGTGCTCCCAAGGTGTATAGAGAAATTGGAACTATGAGCATCATCCAACAATTCTCTTTTTATATCAGTTATATTGGGAACACAAAGTATCTTCTCAAATTTGAAAATTCCATCTTCATACACAATTTCACTCAATCTCCCATCATTCACTCCTTTAATCTTCTTTTGAAATTTTTCATCATCGGTTTGAGAACTCTTTATCCTTTCTAGTAAAGATGATTTGGCAACCATTTGAAAAGGCATTGATGATTCACCTAATATGTTTATTCCAATATCCATCTTTACTAGATCCATGAAAATAGGATCCCTTTCAACTCTAATCTTGTTCAAAACTCCATGATTATTTCTAATCAAAGCATCTTCCACCTTATTTTCCATCCATGGGTGGTAGTGTATCATGCAATCATAATCCTTGAGTTGTTCAAGCCATCTCCTTTGCCTCATGTTGAGTTCATTTTGTGAGAAAATATTCTTCAAACCCTTGTGATTAGTATAAATATCACATTTTTAACCATAGAGATAGTGTCTCCAAATATTCAAATAAATGATTACAGCTGCTAACTCAAGATCTTGAGTTGGATAGTTTTTCTCAGGAATTTTTAGCTATCGTGATGCATAGGCAATAACTCTATCATTCTGCATAAGGACACAACCAAGTCCTTTCTTCGATGCATCACTATAAATAACGAATCTGTCCTTCCATGATGGTAGAGTCAATATAAGTGAATTGACTAATCTTGTCTTCAGTTCTTCAAAACATTCTTCACACTCTTTTGTCCAATCAAATTTACCCCCTTTACGTGTGAGCATTGTTAATGGGTTAGCCAACTGGGAAATATTTTGGACAAAACGTCTATAATAACCTGATAAACCAATAAAACTGCGTACCTTAGTTATACTCGTCGGTGCTGGCCATTCTTGGATTGTCTTGTTATTTGAAGGATCAACGGAAATTCCATCCTTAGAGATAATATAGCCATGAAAAGAAATATCTTGAAGCCAGAATTCAAACATGCTAAACATCCCATATAATTCATGTCTATTATGATTCTTCAAGACAATATGCAAGTGATTTTCTTGATCTTTGTATCATTTTGAGTATACCAAGAAATCATCAATAAATACCACTATAAAGTCATCAAGATATTCCTTGAAAACAATATTCTTTAGATCTATGAAAATAGAGGGTGCATTAGTCAGTCCAAATGGAATTACTCTAAACTCCTAATGCCCATACCTGGTTTGAAATGTTGTCTTCAGAATGTCTTCCATCATCACACACAACTGATGGTATCCAGATCGAAGGTCAATCATTGAAAAATATTGAGCTCCATGCAGTTGGTCAAATAAATCATCAATGCGAGGTAGTGGATACTTGTTCGTTATTATTATTGCATTGATCTCCCTGTAGTCGATACAGAACCTCAAAGATCCATCTTTCCTCTTAACAAAAAGGACATGGGCTCCCCATGGAGAAACACAAGGGAGAATAAATCCATTATTACTCAATTCCTCTAGTTTTTTATTTAGTTGCACTAAATCCAGAGTGGCCATTCTATAAGGGGTCTTCCATATGGGCCTTGAACAAGGAATTAAATCAATGGAAAACTCTATTTTTCGTTCTGGTGGATATCCAGGTAAATCTTCTGGATATACATCAACGTATTCTATTTCAATATGTACATCCTCTATTTGAACATTTCTTTCCTCATCCACAGTAATTTCATTATCTTCCTCCCCAATAATTGAATTTTTTTGACCTACTGGGGGTGGATCTAGATAAGAATTTGGTGGTGGCGATTCTGCTCTAAAGATATGGTGTTCTTTATCATCATCATTTAAAATCGTAACCTCCTTCTTCTTAAAATAAATCTTTGCATCATGGTCTAAAATCCAATCCATTCTGAGTATTATATCAAATTCAATCATACGTAGGATGATGATATCATCAGATAAAGAACATTTATATTCTCTAATGGGAACAGATTCACAAAACATTGTTGCGATGATACTTCCCTTAGGAGTCTTAAATGGAAACTCCCTTACTAAATCAAATTGTATATATTGAAAATTCTTACCATACTGAGAAGATATAAAACAATGTGTTCATCCAGAATCAAATAAAGCATTGGATAAAATGATGAAACCATTAAATTACCTGCCACTACGTCTTATGGAGCATCAACTTCAGCAGTAGTGATCGCATATACTTGGCCTAAATCCCTTGGCCTTTTCTGAGGTAAGTTTACCTAATGCTTAGGAAATTCAATTGCATAATTTCCAATCTCCCTGAAAATATTGCATTGAACATTGGTATCTTCCTTCTTCCCCTTACAATCACAAGCTTGGTGTCCTTTTTCACCACACTATTAATAGACTCACATTCCCTTAAATAAAATATCGGGGTGTTTCTTACCACATTTACTATAGGATGGATATTCAACTTTTACATTCTTCCCCTTATTTCCATTTCCATAGTGATCAGCAGATCACTTATTTTCTTGCTTTGATTTAAAGTCATAAGACGTAGAGAATTCCTTTTTGTCTTGATAGCGCAATAGAAAATATATTCGTACAATGAGAAGGATTGTGAGACTAATTCTCGATGGAGAAATGGGGTTAACCCATAAAAGATAAGATCAGTCTTACTTCTTGGGTTTTTTATATAATCTATATCATGCCTTGCTAACCTTGTAAAGTTAGACTCATACTTTGCAACATTCTCATCATCCATTTTCATCTAACTCAGAAATTGTCTTTCCATTTCCACTCGATGGACATGAAGAAAGTATTTTTCTACAAAAATATCTTTAAACTCTCTCCATTAAATATTTTATACTTCATCATCTTTAATCGTGTTTTGAATCAATTACCACCATTGATCAGCATCTCCAGTGAGGCGGTAATCTGCCATGACAACTTTTTCTCTTTCACTACTCCCCAAGGCTTGAAATATTTTCTCCAACTAACATATCAATTGCTAATCTACAAATTGATTATAACTCCCATTGAATTTTGGCTGTTCTTGCCTCATGAAGAGATCTAACATTGATCCTCCATGCTGCGGATCAGGGTGCTCCATACGGGTAAGGTTATTATTCATAACATGAGTGAGTTATCCCAGTGTGGTGATTAGCTGATTAGTACCAGTTGTATCACCATCTCCACTATAATTATCTTGAGCAGGAGGGAAATCCCAACATGGAGTGCCTGAATTGATAATGATTCCATTATTTCCACTATGCGCCATTTCTAAACAATGGCATACACTAGATTCGCTTATGAATCACAATACATAAATACAAACTTGTAAAACACTTAACATAAATTGAACAATTTATGGATATAATCCATAATAAATAAAATGTTTTCTTTGAAAATTATATACTCATAATCTCTTTATAATGGTTTTTAAAGAAAATGAGAATTATCCTAAGCATATCCCTCAGGAGTGTCGTAACCAAAAGTGTAGCAAGGACCGTTGTCGCGCACCAGTTCCCGTTCAAGTCTAGCTCAAAGCGGTGATTTGGGGTTTTACCCCTAGGAACATCTGTTCCAGAGCTACCTCTACTAGCTCGTATCCAGACAGGGATGTATTTCGTGGAAAACTCAAAAAATATCTACAATACCAAAATTCTAGGAAGTTCATTCTTTACTAATACTCAAAGTCTATCTTATGGCTATGTGATCTAATCAGTGGTTATCTAAATATAGCTTCCATGGATTGTACTAAACTTCCACTGATACCTACAGTAACGCCCCGACCCTAGTTACCCAGTATCGGTGCATTATTACATAACCTTGTATTTATCACAAAAGATCATGTCTCGAATGACTGATTAGTTTAGTAGACTTGGAAACACCAGATACATTCATAAGTCTTACATTACACCATATAATAAAAAACTAAAACAACATATTATCCATAGTCCAAACTCATATTATCTCAGACTATACCTACAGGTTTGTCATAAAATACTTCTTCACATCCACGGAAAAACTAAAACATAGAAAGGGGTGAGCTCAGATGCTCCGTAAGAATAACAATATAGCAGAAACTTTCATAAATAAGAAAAAACATTTAAGGCGATGTATAACTAAAACAAAACCCTTTTAAACATGAAATTAAGAATAATATGTCCAAAATGAAATGAAATAATTCCATTAAATTATTCACATGGATATCCTACTAGTCGAATAATCACATGAAATATCAATAACCACTTTCATAATGATGGAATGCATTATGCCAGACTATCATAACCACATAGTCAATGAATTGTGCCAAGACTAGAAATAAGATTTTATAAAGCCCTTGTGCCAAGACACTAGTTTGTCTCATGAGACCTACTGATGCATCGAAGAGCTATAGAATTCTCCACCCGTCACTAACCATGTCCAATGCATTCCTCATATGAACATGTTTAAACATAACATAAACATTCGTATTAAAACTAGCATACGAAATGTCAATAATTTCTCCATAAACCATGAATGGTATAAAAATAACACATCCACAATAAAAAATATCACAAAATCATCAATACAATATGGATGTTTTGTATCATAATAAATCATCTTCAAATAATCTTAAAATTCATCAAAGGTTGTTGATATAGATGAAATCAAAACTATTTGAGAGAAATGTCTATTTTTTTTGAAATCATTTAAATGTAAAAATATTATAAAAGAAAACATTTACTTTGAAAATATTATTATAATATTGTAAAGGAGGTTTTGATGATTTTAGAACGGAGGAAAGTATCTGCACCCACTGTATAATTTAAAAAAATACATTCTTACCTTAATTCTGTCGAAAATGTTTAAAAGGACATTTTTTGGAAAGTGACGGAAATATTACTTTATAAGCATCTTATAAAAAGTAATACAAGGGTATAAATGACGTTAAACCATAGTCTCTAAAATATTAAGAATGTTTTGAAATACATTTTTAAGAAACATTGATGTGGATTATAAAGCGGTCCCAATAGATACTTAAGTAAAAACAACCTCGGATAATAAAGAGATTGTGAAATTAACTCTTTCCTTGTAATTTTACTTGGTAAATGGTAGGTTAACCTCATGAAAAATGGTTAAATCATTGTTATTAAATTATTCAATAACCATTTATATTAATATTATATCCTATATGATCTTATAATATTGAGTTGCTAAAGATATTTTAGTATTATCATCATTTTGGGTGTTAACTGATTTATTCTCCTTTATATACCTTGTTACGTACGCCATGTTTGTTATGAATAGGATATATTTTATTTATATACAGAATTATATTATGTATTTAAACGTTATTCTTAACCATAAAATGAAAATTATTTTTGAATGTATACGATGGGGAATGAATCTCATCGCGTTCACGGAGACGGTAATCCATACGTACGCATGAGCGACAATATCATTAATATGATATTAAAATAATATATAATTGGATTTTATATCATATATAAAGAATAATTATCATGTTATATTTATTATTTACATTAATTACACATTATTCTAATATCCATCCAAATAATAATGTATTGAATAACAATTACACCACGACGTAGAGACGGTAATCCGTACATACACATGTATGATAACATGTCATTAAAAGGATGGATAGAATAATTAATCTGGTTTTACCATATTAATAATAACATCACAATATATAGGATATATTGGAGTTATTATTTTAGAGTTTAAATAACAATGAATGAATAAGTGGAAGAAGAAAAGAACTTGAAAGAGGGTGGTGAAATTATTACCTCTTCTTCAGGTTCTTCCTTTTTATGTGATCAAAAGGGCTCAAATGTTGGATTTCTGACTAAATAAATGCATCTAGGATGAAGGGAGGATAGTTTAAAGGGTATTTGGGAAGAGTTTGTTAGATCCAAATGGCTTTGAACATGTGAATTATAAAGAAGGGGGAGTGCCCTTTTATAAGAGGGGTAAGGGGAACCTTAGGAAAAGAAAGAAATATTAATTTATAATAATATAATTTTCGGTTTTTAATGGCTTAAAAATGGATTATTTTAAGGATAAGGTGGATATTGGCCGAAAACCACTCAACCAATAGGTTTTAGACAGGGTTGGGTCACTATATTATCAAAAATGTTATATTTAACTCTTAGTTAAATAGTTTGACATTTACCATGTATCATTGTATTTTTATATTATATAGTTACTTAAATTACTATATTCCTCCTAGATAACCTCAAGTGGTTAATTAATGATATATCTATCATTATATAAGTCATTTGGACAATCCTTATATTTTTTGGAATATTATATCAATTAATAATAGAATATTGTTTTAATAACTCCTTTATGTCAATTTTGACACTATTTAATACTTGATTTTTGTTAAAGTCTTAACAAATTTATTATTTCTACAAAAATTAATTAAATAAAACATAAAATGTCATAATATCCAATAAAATACATGTATGGCATCAAAACTTTCAAATTATATTTATTTCACCATTTATAATACCAATTATTTGATTCCTTCATTAATAAAGAGCATACTACATCATCATTGTGTCATAAACAATTTAATTATTCAATGTATAAGAATTATAAATAAAATACAATTAGTTAGGAAATAATTTTAGAATTCGAAAGAATATTTATATTAGAAATTATAACATATATGACCCTATGTAAAAATTGTTTTTCTAAAAGATATATGCTTATGTGATTTTTGTATTGACTTTAACTTAATTAATATAAAGTGTCATTGTCACATAAAAGGTGCTCCATGGGGTCCCATAATAGACACAAAGATGCCCATGGAAGGAAATTTATCATTCAATTGGGTTAGGACACGTTTTAAGGTAATTTAATATTATAATAAGAATATTGGTTTACCCTTTTTTGCCGGATTTACACTTTAACCATGGTAAATAAAATATTTTCCGAAATAATTATTCAAAATGTCTAAAAATAAAAGTTAAATATTGACATAATTTTGAAATCCTGATTCTAAATATGGAATCCATTTATCTAAATTCAAAACATAGAAGTGGAAGAAATTAATTTAAAATAAATTCTTGTTGTCAAAACAAAAGCCTGTTTTTATGAAATAATAACAATCAAAATATTGACAATTGCTTATGTCCAGTTTAAATTTGAAATTATGTCCAAAAACCAAAATTGGATTAAATTGAAAAAATATTATCTAATTATATATTGAAAACACTCAAATTCATAATTTATTAACATTAATTATTTCGATTAAAAATATTGTTTTTAATTAATGTTTAGTATTTTTCAATATTCATCAAAAATTGAATGTTTTCTAAAAAATACAAAAAATCATCTTAGGCTAATTTTGATATTCCAAATCCAAATATGAAGTTCATTTTGAGAGATAAAATTTATAAAATTTAAAAAAGTATGTATTATTATTTATAACTACTAGTTTGATCGGTTTTGGTGTGTGTTAGAACTCGAAGTTGTGTAAAACACACAATACTGTATTATTCAAAGGGAACCGTACCATCGAAGCTTGGGGTGTTAAACTTTCAAAAACATATCTATTATTAGAAAATGTCTTATCCTCCATCTTAAAGTTATTATATTTTTTTCCGTATTTTTATTTAATACAACCATGGAAGTACCTTATGATTATATCTCTTTCAGGAAGCCATTTAACTTGAGACTTTTCTCAAGCAACACAGCCCGACATCAACAAAAGGACTTATATAGATCCTTTTTCATATAAAATAAGAAAACATCATCCTACCAAACATTCTTCTAACCTAAATCAAGTCATTAGATGTCTCTATTTAGTTCTACTTGGTCATGACCGCCAAAGGGAACACTCATGAAGAAGGGTCAATGATGTATATTGAAATGCCTTTGATTTTTAAGATAGGATATCTGGGTGTGACCTCTATAAGAGTGGTCCTGGAAATCCAACACAATGTAAAGGAATTATAGGTTATCATCTGATGATGAAATAAAATATAAGTAATGCTCCAAAGTACTTAAGGATTACAAGGAAATGTGAATAACAGAATGAACTGAAATATTGTGATCAAAGTGGTAGAATTTGAGGACAGATATAGAACAAGAATTTGATTAATTCACTTGACATTGGTTATGATGGCTCCAAGAGTGTTGATTCACGTAATGATTACTTCACCAAGTGAATGGATCACCTGATTTATCAGTATTCGTGACCCCATTAATTTCCATTAATGACATGAATTCTTTGATTTCTCTTCTTCAAATGGAGTCACTTTATTTTTCCTCCATGGGATTGGAAACGATGTTGAATTCCCCTCCTACTAGTCATGGATTATATCTAAGGATAAGAGATAACAGATAATCCAAAAGAGACTCTATATCTTGGGTATAAATTATATCATAAACATCTAAATTAATGGTCACATTAACTACCACTAATAGTTCAACACTGATAAATTGATCCGGTTAATAAATCAAGTTGACTAAAATTAAATCCTTCAAATGTAACTAGAGGTGTGAGTTCATGGGGAAGCTACTAATGAATACATAAAATCTCACAGGACATGAAAAGTACATGAAATTTGGGATCTTCGGTTTTGGTTTAAGAACCACAACCAGAGAAACATAGTGATTAAAAATCTCATTGGATATAAAATCTAATTTTAATCAAGTGCCTAATCTTTGTGAATTATAGATGATAAGATTAATCATTAATTGAAAATGTGTATGTAATTTTCCCCAATCTCATGGCCTTAACATTTATTTGAATATCTATATTTGGAATTGGACGTCGACTATGATCTGGTACAGACTCTAATTGGTAATATGTGAGTCTGATGTGCGGGATAATTACATATAAGTGCTGAAATATTTGATGTCGAAGAGAGGATGTCCATGAGAGAGGGTTTGATGGGATCACACACAATTTCATGGAAGGATAGTTTGAAACTGGAAAAATCACCTACATTAAATTATAAAGATCATCCTCTGGATCTTGCTCTCTATTGGAGAGGCATAGTTGGGAGGATGATGAATGTATTGGCACATTAAATTCTCCAATAAATACTAGAAACATCTCTAAGGATTGAAGCAATAGAGAAATAGGAATAATGAGACCACTTTTATAGTTGAATAGAACCAAATAATGTAATGTATAGTCTATGACATAAATAATACTATTCTGAAAGGAAGAAAAAGCTTCTGGTACTGAGGAAGAAGATGATATATGCACTCTCTTCCCACTATTATTCATTATCCATTTATACAAAATATTTCTATAAAAACCATATCTGTTGTATAAATGACAGAAAATAATCATTTAAATATTTCAAATCATTGAATAATGTTTCATATATAAAAATTCTTACATATATCTACCATTTCTATTTATTTAATATTTATAGAATCTTGTTGTTCCACTTGTATTGATTTTTATATACAGGTACCAATTTTATACAATTTCAGTATTTTAAAAAATATTTTAAATGTTAAGGCCCAATAATGTTTCTATGAAAACAAGAAGATCATTTTTAAAATGATTCAATAATCTCTATATTTTTTTTATAAAATACATTATTTGTTAAAGTAGTTATAAAATACAGTAAAAAATGAATCATTTAGTACATGAAAAAACCATAAATATTATAACCCATTTTCTAAGAGGAATGAAGGTAGTTAAAATTTATTATTTGGATGGTTATTAAAAATTTATTTGTCAATATTTATTTTTTATATAATATTTAATTATATATTACAAATTCTTTTGGTTGAATTTATTGATAAAATAAATTGATATAAATAGTTATAAAACTATTAAATGATTAATGTTATAAATTAATGAAATAAATCTTTTAAATTAATTATAATTAATAATTAATAATTAAATTTTTAATATTTATAAATTTTACTCCCTATATATCATTTTATTATAATAAATTTCATTTTATTACAAATTAATACAGAATTGGTTTTTTAATATATATTAATTTTTAACACATACGATTAAAGATGATCAATGTTCTAATTTGAATTAGAAAATTATTTATTTCCCTCAATCCAATATATGATCACATAAAGAGGAAAAATTGATATCATGGTCAAAATATTCATTCCCATCATATCAATTATTATTATCAACAAAAACATATATTACAAAACTAATGCTTAGGGTATGAAATAAATAAATAATGTTATTTGAATGAATATTAATATACATTATTAATATTGAATTTAAAATTATTAAACCATTAATATCACTCAATGATATTCTATAATTCGTTTATAGATACATTAAATCTTATTAAAAGTACTCAACAGCTATTTTAGAAATATGAATTTTTTTTTTAAAGAGAACTGGTTTGGAAATTAGTTTGTAGAGTTGAAGGTTTAAAGATAAAATTTTCATGGATGTCTTGATTTTGGTTGGATTATTCATATAAATATAGGTAAATGGGGATTATATTTGATAGAGGTGTATATTTAGGTTCATATTAATATATATTTTTTTGTTAATCAATAAAAGGTTTTATCCTATTCACATACCAATCAACCATTACGTTGTGGTTTTAAATATAAGAATCATTATTTGGTATCCATCCTATAGTTTAAAGATCTTGATATTTTTTTCATTTCAATTTCATTGACCATGATTTAAATTTTCAAAACCATTATTGATTGAAGTTTATTTACAAGAAAATATTTCATAGATTTTTATTGTTCATTTGAAGGGTGCATTTATTATAATTTTTGATCTTTTCTATCTTTTTATAGTTGAGATATTTTATGTGGTGGACTAACCAAATTATCCTCAATTAAAACAAAAAATTAACATAAAAATAAGTTTAAAAAATGAGATAAATTTGATAAAATGGAAAATGTTAGATATAAATATTGAAAATTGTTGTAAAATTTTTAAAGAGGTTTAGATGAATTAATGTTTTTATGTGATGAAAAAAAGAAATACATTGGAAATATAAGTATGTAGAAAAATTTATAATTTATGTAAAGGTGGAACATTTATTGGGAATTGTTTTGTGATTCATTATAGAGGGACTATAGTTTTAGACTTCTCCATAGATGGTTGTTATCTTGGTGTTCCATTCCCACTTTCAAAAGTCAATTGGTGTGTCACCACGTGTTTGAGGATGAAACCACCAAGATCAAACATATAGGATTTATATTGAAACTTCTCTAAAATATTTTAATTTACTAATCCATGAATAACTCCAAAATTTTGGAGATTTTCAAGATTTTCTTCAATAATTCTATCTCGATTTGGAAAAAAAATTAATTACATCACGTGTTTACATGATATGTTGGATACTCTATGGTTGAAATTAAGGATCTTTCTGGACATGTTTTGAATGTGGATAATTTTTTATATATATTATTTTGGACATTTCATAATAGAATCTTTAATTCTTTAGAGAAGGTAAAAGGTTGTAACTATATTTTAGGTCAATGATGGAAGGTTATTTTTTCATTCAAAGGTTTGGGTACAAGGAAATATTATACTCATAAAAAAGACATGAAAGTATCATCACATAGAAAATCCTAAGATAATAGGTAGTGGAATCCTAAAATTTTCACATAATTCATCCTTAGACCATCCCTAGTGGTATCCAAATCTCATCACCTAGATAGACTTACTATTATCACATAAAACAATTTTGGTTCCCAAACTTATTGAATATCTGAATCATCACTACTGTTATCTAATGCTTATGACATTGTGAACCTTAATCTTATCACATATGGTATAATTGAATCATCACTAAGGGATACATTTATAATTACTTTTGGTGGTGGTTTATTCTATACTTATCACATAGTGAATTTCATGAACATTATATAAAGAAATAATGAGGCCCATTTAGTCTTTTCTAATAACTATAGTCACAATTCAATGTTAAGAGGGGATGTTCATGGTATATTGTCTATTGGGGATGATAAACATTAGTTCAACACATAATGGTGGAAATGGAATGCTTTTAAGTGTTTATGAACAAGATTTAATGTCCAGTGGGTATGATCCATTTGTGATCCTCATATAAAGGTGTTCATGATTATATTTATAGCAATGGTACTCACATATTAATGTCTAGTGGAAATAGGCTATATACGATCATCACATAAAGTTGGTATGGGTTTAATGGATTAGAGAGATATTAGAGGTGTCATATACTCTAGGATGGGGACTCGGAACCGGATACACAACCTCTTAAGGGGGTTTTGGAATGGTGTTTAATTTATTATTAGTCCCGAAAATATTAATTCCACTTTCATCCTAGAAAATAAATCAAAACAATGTAGTTTGAGATTTAAATTTTAAAGTCATGTGATTAGACTTCTCCTTGAAGTTTAAATATATTCAATATATATATTTGTACATTGATTAATTAGTGGAATCAATGGATTTAGGGGGGGCTTATGCATTGGAGATTCGAAAAGCATATTGAATTCCTTACTTATGAAAATTAATGAATAGTTGGGACATTACACCTATTAAGCTGTCCAATTAGTTGAATGGATCGTTGAATGTACCAAGAATTTGTTCATCGATGAGATCATGGCCAGGTACTATACTTGATAATAGTTTAGGTGTTCTTATTATGAATAATAAGGAAATTTTGTGGGAATACATAGGTGATACAAAATTATTTATTAAGGTAAATAGATATGGACTCTAACCATCATATAATATGGAGAATAGGATGAGGATTATAAGAATTGAATTCTTGAAGAAAACATATTTATAATAAATGGATAAACTTCTAATTGTTCATATATATTTTTAAATAGTTTTCCATGACCAGGAGATTTTGGGTCTTGAGTTACCTACAAATAATGTAATTTCATTTCTATTAATGACGATTGAATGGGAGACCATGATATGGGTTTCAGGCATGATGGGAACTATAAAAGATCTAGAATTGTGTGAATAATTTTTCATTGTGTTATGTGTGTCCATTGTGGGAGGGGGTTGGGTTATTACATCTCAAACACGGTATGATTCATTAATGGAATTTATTGATTTAATAACATAAAATTCCCACATATAATAATACTAGTAGGTTTTATGGGTGAATGATGTACAAAAAAACATGAGAATAATGCTTGAGATTCCCCAAAATTAGGATTCCCATGGTCTATCCCCCAAAATAGTGGCATTATGGGTGTTTATAGGCCTATTTCATTAGAAAATATGTCTCACATTGACGAATTTGTCTCCCATAAATTTTTTGATTGACACATTGCCTTAGTATTTCCATTGGGGTAATATTTTGTGTTCATAAAACCTTTGGTTTTTGTAGCTTCATATGTAATAGATCCATGTAACACCAGTTTCATGAGTATTTTTAATTCTCCTCCATGGAATTCCAACATCGGCCGACCATAATATTATATTATTATGTCAATTTTTTCTATTACGAAAGTAAAAGAAAAAAATTTGAATTTTTTTGTTGTAAGATACATTTTTAATCTCTTGAATGTGTTTTTAAGGAAACAATATCCAAGAATACCCTCCTAGATGGATGTCAGCGTATAAACATCCATTTTCATCAATTATGGATGATATTCGAGGACAACACTCAATGGTAGGTTCTAACAACCAATTTACAATATTTTTTATTTTTTGGAATATTTACACACTTCGATTTTCAAGAATTTCGGTGGCACATAGAGATCCCATATTTAACAATGTTAGCCATAGAGATACCTAATCTCCTCGAACATAACTTGGGATATCATATTACATAATCTATCATTTATTAAATCGATGAATTTGTGGCACAAAGTTTCTATATAAAATAGAGTGGTGGAGGAAAACATAAAAATTTAAATTAGAGGTTATATTTCGATACCTATTACAATGTTTAAGAGGAAATTATCTAGTATATATATTCTATTATTCCTAGATTTGATTACGAGTAGCCAAAAGTACTCTAAACTACTCACTATAGGCTATTTATAATTTTCATGACATAATTAAATCATAGAAAAAAATTATATTTATATCATAATATCACTAAAAATGTTAAAGCCTTCCAAAAAATATGATGTGGCCAATCCATACCTCAAACAATTTTCAAGATTATTGTGGAAAAACAGTTACCAATTATAGAAGATTGTATTGTAATAAATATTATTAATGTAGAGAACCGAGGCATAACGTACATGGACATTACATTACTTTTGCAGAATACTTAATACATAACAAAAATAGACACACACGGACCGAAATATATTAGTGTATTTGGAAACTCGGAATATAATCTTCTAAACATGGTGAATGATCTTTAACATCTCCCATAAATATCTTCCCATTTTCTTACCTAAAAACTTTCTTTATATCCTGGGGAAAAGAAAACATAAAAGGGTGAGCTAAAATGCTCAGTAAGGGTAAACAAAAGAAATATCAATCTCATCATATTCATAAGAACATAACATTTTGGAAATCTTAACCTGCAGAAGAGATCATAATTTCATAACATGGGATAAATCATAGTAGTGAAATTTAATCCCAATAATCATAACATAAAACATGAAACTTTGTGGCATAGATACATAATCATATAGAGTCATCTCTTATTAGTCAAGACCCATTGCCAAGACTATCTTAGTGGACAAAGTCCCTTTCTGAACCGAGTTCACTCCTCGTTTCAGTCCTGTTTCACTGAACCTGTATAACCTACCGTTCCAGCCATGTCTATCTCATAAGATATAAAATCTTTACCCAATTCATTGGATGGAGACATAGGTCCCACCCATCTCATAATGATACCATTCTTATGTGTGCCACAAAATCATAAAGCATACATCATTTCATAACCCATGTAATAAAAATGGGAATCATAAACATCGTGACATCATAAAACAATTTATATAAGATAAAGGAATTCATAAAAATATAATTCCATCAAAACATAATCAAATCAATGTAGTAATAGGGATAAAAACAGAACCCTTTGTTATCTTAGTAGGAAAATAATATTTATAAAACACTTGAACTCCATTCTTGAGGAAAATATCCTTTCTGCTTCAAAAACACTTTTCCTTTCTTAACATGTCTTACAATTATAAACTAAAAGAAGTTGATTAAAAATAAACATGAACACTTGTAAATTAAACTTCTTAGAAATAATGTTTTAAAAATCCATTCATGCCGTATAAGTTAAAAAAATATTCTTCTCGTACTTTTGTCAGAAAAGTCAAAAAGTACCTCGTACAAAAAACGACAAAAGATTCCTTTCATATCTTTTACTAAAAAATCACCAAAGGGTAAAATTGGATATAAACTATTGTAGAAGGATATAAATATTACATGTTGAGGAAACATGGATGTGGATGATAAAATACACCCCAGTAAATACCAAAGTATAAACAATCTCGGATAAAAATGAGATTGTGATATTTCCCTTACCTTAGGTCCGATTTTCATCGTAACTGTCTGAACCTCCTTTATAATGATTTAAATAATGTCATTGAATTATTACAGAATCATATTCATTGTTATGATATCATATATGGTTCACTTATGACTTTATATTACCCGTTCTTTTGTAAATTCCATGTTAAAGATCATTTTGGGTAAAATTGTTTCATTTTTCGTCCGTGTTTTGACTTGTAATTATTCATATGATTACATAGATCATGATTACTTATTTCCAGAATATAAAACATGATTTATATATAATATATATTCAGAATATACTTATATATAATAAATCAATAAATGGAAAGAAATACACCATTCATGGAGACGGTAGGTCGTACGTACGAATGAACGCTGTTTTCGTTTCCTTATTGAGTTGAATGGAATTAAGTAGATGAGATACATATATATACACATAATTCCAGTATCATTATTATTTCATATATTTCATGATTAATTATTATATATACTTTATAGTCATTCATGAATGGTTAAAGTGGAGAATGAATCTCATCGCGTCGTGGAGACGGTAGTCCGTACGTACACACGAGCGATGATATCATTCTCATGATCGTGGGACTGTATTGGAGAGTATGTATACTATTTCAGAATCAATATAACTTTAAAATAATCATATATAGTTATTATTTACACCATTATACCCATCCAAGTAAGGTGGTGGTGGAAAATAGATTTCACCACAGCGTGGAGACGGTATTCCGTACGTACACACACACGGTGATTTCGTTTTCCGTAGGATGGATAGATGGTTAAATAGGGTTGTTTAATACTTATAATAACATATCAGTATATTAGTGATACTGATGTTATTACTTCATAATGAAACAACCTAATAAGAAGAAGTGGATGAAGAAATAAAGATGAAAGAATCGGTAACGGAAATTACCTCTTCGTTGAAGCGCCTCTTTGAGACCTCCTCTTAGGGCACTAAAATTAGTCTTTGAGTAAGACGAGATGTAACACCCCAAGCTTCTACGGTATGCTTCTCTTTGAATAATGTGATAGCGTGTGTTGTACGCAACACCGAGTTCTAACACACCATAACTAATCAAACTAGCCATTATGAATAGTAATACCTACTTTTTGAAATTATATATATTTCATATTTGAAAATGGACTTCATTTTTGGATTCATAATATCGAATTTAGCCTAAGGTGAAATTTTGGAACATTTCGGATAACTTTCATATTTTGATGAATAGTGAAAATTACTAAATTTTAATTAAAAACAACTTTTTTAATCAAAATAATTAATAGTGATAAATTATGAATTTGAGTGGTTTTAATGTATATTTAGAATATATTTTTACCGTTTAATATAATTTTGGTCATTGGACATAATTTTACAATTAAACCGAACATAAACAAGTGTCAATCTTTCGATAGTTATTATCTCTTAAAAACACGCTTTTTGTTTTGACAGCGGGAATTAATTTTAAATTAATTTCTGCCACTTCTGTGTTTTGAATTTAGAAAAATGGATTCCATATTTAGAATGAGGATGTTCATATTGTGTAAATAGGTAACTTTTATTTTTAGACATTTTGAATAATTACTGCGGTAAATATTTTATTTACCATGGTTAAGGGTAAATCCAGTAAATAAGGGTTAACAAAATAATATTATAATAATACTAAATTACCCTAAAACGTGTCTTAACCCTATTGGTTGATACATGGTCGACCATGGGCATCTTTGGGTCGATTTTGGGACCCCATGGATCCACTTGTAAGTGATAATGACACTTTAGTTTAATTAAGTTAAAATGAATACAAAAATGACACAAGAATATATCTTTTAGAAAAACAATTGTTACATAGGGTTATATATGTTGGCTTTTAGATTATAAATATTCATTAGAAAGCTAAAAAGATTTCCTACATAATTATATTTTATTTATATTTTTTAGACATTATATAATTTATTTTATATATGACACAATGATGATGCAGTAATTACTATAATAGTGAAAAATTAAAATAATTGATATTATAAATACCCAAATAAATATAATATGATACTTTTAATGAATTACACTAATTTAATAGGATAATAGGAAATATTAGGATTGATTTAAATGACTTTGTTCTAAGTAATAAATCTGTTATGAGTTTCACAAAAATCAATTATTGAATAGTGTCAAAATTGACATAAAAGAGTTCTTAAAACAAATATTATATTATTAATTGATATTAAAATCTTTAAAATCTAAGGTTCGGCCAAGAGACTTATAGCATGATATGTTCATCATTAATGGACCACTTGGGGGTCTTTTGAATGTATATAGTAAGTTTATTAACCATATTATATAAAAATACAAAGAGACATTGTAAAAGTGAAACTAATTAACTTAGAGTTAATACTTAAAGATAAGGTTAATATAAGTACCCAAACCTGTCCAAATTCTATTGGTTGAGTGGTTTTCGACCTATCCCCGCCTTAAACTTTTAATAATCAACTTTGGAGCCATTAGAAACCGAATATGAATTTATTATAAATTAATATTTCTAGCCTTTCCAAAGGTGCCCCTCACCCCTCTTATAAAAGGGTACTCCTCCTTCTCATTTCTTCACACCTTCAAAGCCTTTTGGTTCGGCCAAACTCTGCCCATATACTCTCCCAACTTCCCTCACTACAACCTAGAGGACTTAGTTTGATCATAAATCCAACCTAAGGAGCCCTTTTGATCAAATCAAAAGGAAGAACCCGAAGAAGAGGTAATGTTTTCACCACCCTTTTCAAGTTCCTTTCTTCTTCCACTTCTTCTTTCTTTGTTCTTACCATTCTAAAATAATAACTCTAGTATCTCACATATACTGTGATGTTATTATAAATATGTTACAACCATATTCAGTATTCTATCCACCCTTTGAATAACATGTCACCATACGTGCGTACGTACGGCTTACCGTCTCCACGTCGTGGTGTAATTGTTATTCAATATAATATTATTTGGATGGGTATAATAATGATGTGTAACTCATGTAAATAATAAATATAACATGTTAAGGATTCTGTATATATGATATACCATCCATTATATATTATTTTAATATCAAAAGAATGATATTGTCGCTCGTGCGTACGTACAGACTACCGTCTCCACGAACGCGATGAGATTCATTCTCCATTGTATCCATTCAAGTATAATTATCATTTGATGATTTAAAAGACGATGTTTAAGGACTTGATATCATTCTGGATATGAATAATATAAAACCTATCCTTTATAAACATGTCTTACGTAACAAAACATATAAAAGAAAACAAGTAAGTTAACACCCGAAACAACGATAATTCTAAGATATTATTAACAAATCAATATTAAAAGATCATATATGATATTATATTAATATATATTATTCTTTTATAATTTAATAACAATTATTTCACCATTATACAGGAGTTTAACCTACCCCAACCATGGAAAATTACAAGGTAAGGGTTATTTCACAATCTCTTCATTATCCGAGGTTGTTTATATGTAATATTCTACTGGGATTTCTTTATCATCTACATCCATGTTTCTTCGAAATGTATTTCAAAACATATTGATTAATTACAAGAATATGGGTTAAAGTCATTTATACCCTTGTTTGTCTTTTTATAAGAGGTTTATAAAGGAATCTTTCCGTCGTTTTCAAAACAAGTTACTTTTTAACCTTTTTGACAGAATTAAGGTAAGAATTCTTTTTTTTAACTTATACGGCGGGTGCGGCTATTTTCCACCATAATAAAATCTTAAAAGATTCCCTTACAAGCTTATAAGAATATTTTCAAAGAAAATGTGTTATTTTATATGGATCTTAAATGATTTTAAAATAAAAGGAGATATTTCTTTAAAAATAATTTTGATTTCATCTATGTCAACATCCTTTGATGGATTTTAAGATTATTTGAAGTTGATTTATTATGATACAAAACTTCTATATTGTATTGAAGGTTTTGTGATATGTTTGACTGTGGATGTGCTATTTTTATACCATTCATAGTTTATAGTGAAAGTATTGACATTTTGTATGCTAGTTTTAATACGAATGTTTATGTTATGTTTAAACCTTTTCATATGGGAATGCATTGGACTTAATATGTGATGGGTGGAGCCCGCTATAGCTCCTCGATGCATCGGTAGGTCTCATGAGACAAACTAGTGTCTTGGAACAAGGCCTTGACAAAATCTTATTTGTAGTCTTGGCACGAGGCCTTGGCTATGTGGTTATGATAGTCTGGCATTATGCATTCCATCATTATGAAAGTGGTTATTGATTTTGCATGTGATTATTCGTTTAGTAGAATAACCATGTGAATAAGTAAATGGCATTATTTCATTTTATTTATGCCATACTATGTTAAATGTTCAAGTTTAAAAGGCTTTTGTTTTAGTTATACATTACCTTAAATTTTTATTCTTATTTATGAAAGTTTCCGCTATATTGTTATCCTTACTGGGCATTTGAGCTCACACCTTTTCTATGTTTTATTTTTCCCAGGAAGTGACGAAGTAAGTTATGAACGACCTGCAGGGATATTATGTGGGGATATGAGTGTGGATTATGGATACATTATGTTGTTGTAGTAGTTTTTAATTTTATGATGTAATGTAAAACTTATGAATATATCTAGTGTTTTCAAGGCAACTAAACCAATCGGTCTTTCGAGATTTGATCTTTCTTGTGATCATGCCAATGTTATGTAATAATGCACCGACTCTGGGTAACTAGGGTCGGGGCGTTACAGTTGGTATCAGAGGAAGTTTAGTAAAAACCTTGTAATCTAGATTTAGATAAACTCTGATTAGAGCACGTAAACCTAAGATGAACTTTGAGGATTAGTATAGAAGAACTTCCTAGAACTTTGGTATTGTAGAGATTTTGTGAGTTTTCTGAGCAATAAATACCTGTCTGGATACGAGCAGGTAGAGGCGGCTCTGGCACAGATGTACCTAGGGGTAAAACCCGAAAACACCGCTTTGAGCTAGACTCTAACGGGAACTGGTGCACGACAACGGGCCTTGCTGCACTCTTGGTTACGACACTCCCGGGGGATATGCTTAGGATAACTCTCATTTTCTTTACAAATAATTTTGAAGGGATTATGAGTATATACATCCTCAAAGAAAACATTCTTATGATTGTGGATTATATCCATAAATAGTTCAATTTATGTTAAGTGTTTTATAAGTATGGGATTATGTATTTTAATTCATAAACTGATCTAGTTTATTCCATTGTTTAGAAATGGTGCCTAGTGGAAGAAATGTAAACCGTATCAATGCACGCACTCCATGTAGGGATTTCCCTCCTGCTCAAGATAATTATAGTGGGGCTGGTGATACAACTGGTGCCGATCAGCTAATCACCATACTGGGACAACTTACTCAGGTTATGAATAATAACCTTACCCGTATGGAGCACCCTGATCTGCAGCATGTAGGATCAATGTTAGATCGATTCATGAGGCAACAACCACCAACGTTCAATGGGAATACAAATCCCTTAGTAGCTGAGCAATGGATATTTTCCCTAGAAAAAATATTTCAGGCTTTGGGGAGCAGTGAAAGGGAAAAAGTTATCATGGTACTTTACCGCCTCACTGGAGATGCTGATCAATGGTGGTCATTGATTTAAAACATGAAGGAAGATGATGAAGTATCAAATATGGAGTGGAGGGAGTTCAAAGATCTATTTTTAGAAAAATACTTTCCTCGCGACCATCGAGCAGATATGGAAAGGCAATTTCTGAATCTGAGACAAAAGGAGGATGAGAATGTCACAAAGTATGAGGCTAACTTTACAAGGTTAGCGAGGTATGCTGGAGATTATATTCGCAACCCAATAAGTAAGATTGATCGTTTATTTGATGGGTTAAAACCATTTCTCCGTCGAGCATTAGTCTCACAATCCTTTTCATTGTACGAAGACATTGTCTCATGTGCTATCAAGACCGAAAAGGAATTCTCTAAGTCTTATGACTTTAAAGCAAAGCAATAGAAGAAGAGAACTACTGATCAATCTGGGAATGTAAATAAGGGGAAGAAGGGAAAGGTTGAATATCCATCTTGTGGTAAATGCGGGAAGAAACACCCCAGTGCTTGCTTGAAGGGAATGGGAGTCTGTTACAAGTGTGGTGAAAAATGCCACCAAGCTCATGATTGCAAGGGGAAGAAGGAAGCTACCAAAGTTCAGTGCTACAATTGCAGGGAGATGGGGAATTATGCTAATGAATTTCCTAAGCGTCAGGAGAACTTACCTCAAAAAAGGCCAAGGGATCAAGGCCAAGCTTATGCTATCACTACTGCTGAGGTAGATGATCTGAAAGACGTGGTGGCAGGTAATTTAATGGTTTCCTCAAGTTTAGCAAATGCATTTTTTGATTCTGGATCATCGCATTGTTTCATATCTTCCCAGTTTGCTAAGAAAATTAGATATTTCCAATTTGATTTAATAAGGGAGTTGTCAGTTAAAACTCCTTAGGGAAGTATCATTGCAACAATGTTTTGTGAATCAGTCCCCATTAGAGCACATAAATTTTCTTTATCTGCTGATCTCATCATCATACCTATGATTGATTTTGACATAATCCTCGGTATAGACTGGCTTTCGGACTATGATGCGACGATTTATTGTAAGAAGAAAGAGGTTACGATTCTTGATGATAATGATAAGGAACACCTTATCTTTAGAGCAGAATCGTCACCACCTAATTTTTATTTAGATCCACCCCCAGTAGCTCAACTTAATTAAATTATTGGGGAGGAAGAGAATGAAGTAACTGTCGGTGAGGAATGGAATGTTCAAATAGAGGATGTACATGTTGTGAAAGAATTTGTAGATGTATTTCCGGAAGATTTACCTGGACATCCTCCAGAACGAGAAGTTGAGTTTTCCATTGATTTGATTCCTAGATCAAGGCCTATATCGAAGACCCCTTATAGAATGGCCACTTTAGAATTAGTCTAACTAAAGAAACAACAAGAGGAATTGAGTAATACTGGATTTATTCGCCCTAGTGTTTCTCCATGGGGAGCCCCTGTTCTTTTTATTAAAAAGAAAGATGGATCTATGAGGTTATGTATCGACTACAGGGAGATCAATGCTATAACGATAAAGAACAAGTATCCCCTACCTCGTATTGATGATTTATTTGACCAACTGCATGGAGCTCAATACTTTTCAAAGATTGACCTTCGATCTGGATACCATCAGTTGTGTGTGAAGAAAGAAGACATTCCGAAGACAGCATTTCGAACCAGGTATGGGCATTACGAGTTTACCGTAATGCCGTTTGGATTGACTAATGCACCCTCTGTATTCATTGATCTGATGAATAGAGTTTTCAAGGAGTATCTCAATGAATTTGTGGTTGTATTTATTGATGATATCTTGGTATACTCCAAAACCTACGAAGATCATGAAAATCACTTGCGCATTATCTTGAAGACTCTGAGGAGGCATGAATTATATGGGAAGTTTAGAAAGTGTGAATTCTGGCTTCAGGATATTTCTTTTCTTGGCCATATTGTCTCTAAATATGGAATCTCTGTTAATCCTTCTAAGACCATGGCAATCCAAGAATGGCCAGCACCTACGAGTATAACTGAGGTACGCAGTTTTATTGGTTTGGCAGGTTATTATCGACGTTTCGTCCAGAATTTTTCCTGATTGGCTAACCCATTAACGAAGGTCACACGTAAAGGGGTTAAATTTGTTTGGACAAAAGAGTGTGAAGAATGTTTCGATGAACTGAAGAAAAGATTAGTCAACGCTCCTATATTGACTCTACCATCAGGGAATGATGGGTTCATTATTTATAGTGATGCATCGAAGAAAGGACTTGGTTGTGTCCTTATGCAGAATGGTAGAGTTATTGCCTACGCATCATGACAGTTGAAAATTCATGAACAAAACTATCCTACTCATGATCTCGAGTTAGCATCTCTGATCTTTGCTTTGAAGATATGGAGGCACTACCTCTATGGTGAAAAATGTGAGATTTATACTGATCACAAGAGTTTGAAGTATATTTTCTCACAAAAAGAAATCAATATGAGGAAAAGGAGATGGCTTGAATTACTCAAGGATTATGATTGCACGATACACTACCACTCGGGGAAAGCAAACAAGGTGGCAGATGCTTTGAGTAGAAAAGACCGTGGAGTTTTGAACAATATGAGAATTGAAAGGGATCCAATTTTCATGGATCTAGTGAAGATGGACATGGGAATAACCAGGGAAGGAGAAACATCATTTATTTCTCAAATGGTTGCCAAACCATCTTTAATAGAAAGGTTTAAGAGTACTCAGACCGATGATGAAGAATTTCAAAAGAAGATTAAAGCTGTGAATGATGGGAGATTGAGAGACTTTGTGTATGAAGATGGAATTTTGAAATTTGGGAAGAGAATTTGTGTTCCCGATATACCTGATCTAAAAAGGGAATTGCTGGATGATGCTCATAGTTCCAATTTCTCTATACACCCTGGGAGCACCAAAATGTATAGAGATATGAAGGAACATTTTTGGTGGGACAACATGAAGAGGGAGATTGCTGATTTTGTGTCAAGATGTATGGTTTGTCAACAAGTGAAAGCTGGAAGGCAACAGCCTGGAGGATTCATGCAACCTCTTCCCATACCGGAGTGGAAATGGGACAATATTATGATGGACTTTGTCATGGGGCTACCAAAGACTCCTAGAAGGAATGATACAATATGGGTGATTGTTGATCGTCTTACCAAGTCAGCACATTTTCTTGATATAAGAGAAGATCTACCCCTGGAACGTCTAGCAAGACTATATATTAATGAAGTTGTGAGACTTCATGGAGTACCCTTATCAATTGTTTCTGATCGTGATCCCCGTTTTACTTCAATATTTTGGAAAAGTCTTCAGAAATCCTTGGATACTGAACTTCATTTGAGCACTGCTTACCACCCTCAGACAGATGGACAATCAGAACGGACTATTCAGACCATAGAAGACATGTTGAGATCTTTCTCACTTGACTTTCAGGGTATGTGGGATCAATACTTACCTCTCGTAGAATTTTCCTATAACAATAGCTTCCATTCGAGTATTCAGATGGCACCATATGAAGCGTTATACAGAAAGAGATGTCGTACACCAACCTGTTGGGATAACGTTGGTGAAAGAAAACATGTAGGCCCAGAACTGGTGTAGGAAACAGTGGAAAAGGTGAAAGTAATCCAAAATCACATCAAAGCAGCTCAAAGTAGGCAGAAGATCTATGCCGATAATCGAAGGAAGGATTTGGAATTTCAAGTCGGTGATCATGTTTTCCTGAAGGTATCTTCGTGGAAGGGAGTCTTAAGTTTTTGGTAAGAAAGGTAAATTGAGTCCCAGGTACATTGGACCTTTCGAAATTCTAGAACGAATTGCGGTTGTAGCTTACCGATTGGCAATGCCGCAAAGTCTCTCCAAAGTTCACGATGTGTTCCATGTATCTCTGTTGAGGAAATACATGCCTGATCCAACGCATGTACTCACCTATGAGGAATTAGAACTGGAACCTGATCTGTCTTATTGCGAAAAGCCCGTCAGGATTCTTGATACGAGAGAACAAGTACTGAGAAACCGGACGACGAGTCTGGTAAATGTTTTGTGGAGAAACCATAAGATGGAATAGGCAACGTGGGAACCCGAGGAACTTATGATGAATAATCACCCGAGTCTTTTTATGTGATAAGTATACTAGAAATTTCGAGGACGAAATTATTTGAAGGAGGGGAGAATGTAACACCCCAAGCTTCTACGGTACGCTTCTCTTTGAATAATGTGATAGCGTGTGTTGTACGCAACACCGAGTTCTAACACACCATAACTAATCAAACTAGCCGTTATGAATAGTAATACCTACTTTTTGAAATTATATATATTTTATATTTGAAAATGGACTTCATTTTTGGATTCGAAATATCGAATTTAGCCTAAGGTGAAATTTTTGTACATTTCGGATAACTTTCATATTTTGATGAATAGTGAAAATTACTTAATTTTAATTAAAAACAACTTTTTTAATAAAAATAATTAATAGTGATAAATTATGAATTTGAGTGGTTTTAAAGTATATTTAGAATATATTTTTACCGTTTAATATAATTTTGGTCATTGGACATAATTTTACAATTAAACCGAACATAAACAAGTGTCAATCTTTCGATAGTTATTATCTCTTAAAAACACGCTTTTTGTTTTGACAGCGGGAATTAATTTTAAATTAATTTCTGCAACTTCTGTGTTTTGAATTTATAAAAATGGATTCCATATTTGGAATCAGGATGTTCAAATTGTGTAAATAGGTAACTTTTATTTTTAGACATTTTGAATAATTACTGGTGTAAATATTTTATTTACCATGGTTAAGGGTACATCCGGTAAATAAGGGTTAAACAAATAATATTATAATAATACTAAATTACCTTAAAACGTTTCTTAACCCTATTGGTTGATACATGGTCGACCATGGGCATCTTTGGGTCGATTTTGGGACCCCATGGATCCACTTGTAAGTGATAATGACACTTTATTTTAATTAAGTTAAAATGAATACAAAAATGACACAAGCATATATCCTTTAGAAAAACAATTGTTACATAGGGTTATATTTGTTGGATTTTATATTATAAACATTAATTAGAAAGATAAAAAGATTTCCTACATAATGATATTTTATTTATAATTTTTAGACATTAAATAATTTATTTTATTTATGACACAATGTTGATGCAGTAATTACTATAATAGTGAAAAATTAAAATAATTGATATTATAAATACCCAAATAAATATAATATGAAACTTTTAATGAATTAAACTAATTTTATAGGATAATATGAAATATTATGATTGATTTAATTGACTTTTTTCGAAGTAATAAATCTTTTATGAGTTTCACAAAAATCAACTATTGAATAGTGTCAAAATTGACATAAAAGAGTTCTTAAAACAAATATTATATTATTAATTGACATTAAATTCCTAAAAATCTAAGGTTCAGACAAGAGACTTATATCATGATAGGTTCATCATTTATGGACCACTTGGGGGTCGTTTGGATGTATATAGTAAGTTTATTAACCATATTATATAAAAATACAAAGAGACATAGTAAAAGTGAAACTAATTAACTTAGAGTTAATACTTAAAGATAAGGTTAATATAAGTACCCAAACCTGTCTAAATTCTATTGGTTGAGTGGTTTGCGACCTATCCCCACCTTAAACTTTGAATAAGCAACTTTGGAGCCATTAGAAACCGAATATGAATTTATTATAAATTAATATTTCTAGCTTTTCCAAAGGTGCCCCTCACCCCTCTTATAAAAGGTCACTCCTCCTTATCATTTCTTCACACATTCAAAGCCTTTTGGTTCGGCCAAACACTACCCCAATACTCTCCCAACTTCCCTCACTACAACCTATAGGCCTTAGTTTGATCAGAAAGCCAACCTAAGGAGCCCTTTTGATCAAATAAAAATAAAGAACCCGAAGAAGAGGTAATGTTTTCACCACCCCTTTTCAAGTTCCTTTCTTCTTCCACTTCTTCTTTCTTTGTTCTTACCATTCTAAAATAATAACTCCATTATCTCACATATACTGTGATGTTATTATAAATATGGTACAACCATATTCACTATCTATCCACCCTTTGAATAACATGTCACCATACGTGCGTACGTATGGTTTACCGTCTCCACGTCGTGGTGTAATTGTTATTCAATATAATATTATTTGGATGGGTATAATAATGATGTGTAAATCATGTAAATAATAAATATAAAATGTTAAGGATTCTTTATATATGATATACCATCCATTATATATTATTTTAATATCAAAAGAATGATATTGTCGCTCGTGCGTACGTACGGACTACCGTCTCCACGAACGCGATGAGATTCATTCTCCATTGTATCCATTCAAGTATAATTATCATTTGATGATTTAAAAGATGATTTTTAAGGACTTTATATCATTCTGGATATGAATAATATAAAACCTATCCTTTACAAACATGTCTTACGTAACAAAACATATAAAAGAAAACATGTAAGTTAACGCCCGAAACAACGATAATTCTAAGATATTTTTAACAAATCAATGTTAAAAGATCATATATGATATTATATTAATATATACGATTCTTGTATAATTTAATAACAATTATTTCACCATTATAATGGAGGTTAACCTACCCCAACCAAGGAAAATTACAAGGTAAGGGTTATTTCACAATCTCTTCATTATCCGAGGTTGTTTATATGTAATAATCTACTGGGATTTCTTTATCATCCACATCCATGTTTCTTCGAAATGTATTTCAAAACATATTTATTATTTACAAGAATATGGGTTAAATTCATTTATACCCTTGTTTTACTTTTTATAAGAGGTTTATAAAGGAATCTTTCCGTCGTTTTCAAAACAAGGTCCTTTTTAACCTTTTCGACAGAATGAAGGTAAGAATGCTTTTTTTTAACTTATACGGCGGGTGCGGCTATTTTCCGCCGTAATAAAATCTTAAAAGCTTCCCTTACAATTTTATAAGAATATTTTCAAAGAAAATGTGTTATTTTATATGGATCTTAAATGATTTTAAAATAAAAGGAGATATTTCTTTAAAAAGAATTTTGATTTCATCGATGTCAACATCCTTTGATGGATTTTAAGATTATTTGAAGTTGATTTATTATGATACAAAACTTCTATATTGTATTGAAGGTTTTGTGATATGTTTGACTGTGGCTGTGCTATTTTTATACCATTCATAGTTTATAGTGAAAGTATTGACATTTCTTATGCTAGTTTTAATACGAATGTTTATGTTATGTTTAAACCTTTTCATATGGGAATGCATTGGACTTAATATGTGATGGGTGGAGCCCGCTATAGCTCCTCGATGCATCGGTAGGTCTCATGAGACAAACTAGTGTCTTGGCACAAGGCCTTGACAAAATCTTATTTGTAGTATTGGCACGAGGCCTTGGCTATGTGGTTATGATAGTCTGGCATTATGCATTCCATCATTATGAAAGTGGTTATTGATTTTGCATGTGATTATTCGTTTAGTAGAATAACCATGTGAATAAGTAAATGGCATTATTTCATTTTATTTATGCCATACTATGTTAAATGTTCAAGTTTAAAAGGCTTTTGTTTTAGTTATACATTGCCTTAAATGTTTATTCTTATTTATGAAAGTTTCCGCTATATTTTTATCCTTACTGGGCATTTGAGCTCACCCCTTTTCTATGTTTTATTTTTCCCAGGAAGTGAAGAAGTAAGTTATGAATGACCTGCAGGGATATTATGTGGGGATATGAGTGTGGATTATGGATACATTATGTTGTTGTAGAAGTTTTTCATTTTATGATGTAATGTAAAAATTATGAATATATCTAGTGTTTCCAAGGCTACTAAACCAATCGGTCTTTCGAGATTTGATCTTTCTTGTGATCATGCCAATGTTATGTAATAATGCATCAACTCTGGGTAACTAGGGTCGGGGCATTACAAGAGAACCTCTAGGATGTTTCTAGGGAAGTGGAGAAGAGAATTTGGAAGGGTTTGGCCGAGCTTGAAGGCTCAATGTTGTGTGAGGAAGAGGGGGAGGGGGTGCCATTTTATAAGGGAGGAGAGGGGTACCATTGGAATAACTAAAACTATTATTTTATTATAATGTCCAATTATATTTTAAATAGCTCCAAATTGATTTATTTCGAATATAAGGTGGGGATTGGTCGAAATCCTCTCATCCAATAAAATTTAGACAAGTTTAGGTTCCTATTTTAACCTTATCATTTAGATTTAACATTTAGTTAAATAATTTTACTTTTACCGTGTCTTCTTGTATTCTTACACTATAAGGTTAATAATCTTACTATAACAAGCCAAACGAACCCCACGTTGTTTATTATTAATATATATAACCTTATCTAAGTCATTTGGCCGAACCTTATATTTTTATGAATAATATAACAATTAATAATATAATATTTGTTTTAAAAACTATTTTATGTCAATTTTGACACTATTTAGTAATTGATTTTTGTGAAAATCATAACAGAATGATTAGTTCTAAAAAAGTTAATTTAATAAATACTAACATGTCATATTAACCTATAAAATTAGTGGAAATCATAAAAAGTCTCAAATTACATTTATTTGGGTATTTATAACATCAATTATATCAATATTTCATTAATAAGATAATTACTGCATCATCTTTGTGTCATAAATAAATTAAATTATTTAATGTCTTTAAATTACAAATAAAATACCTATATGTAGGAAATCTTTTTATATTTCTAATGAGTATTTATAGTAGAATTTATATTATGTATAACCCTATATTAAAAATGATTTACTTATTAAACATTGATTTTAACTATTTTAACCCTTCTTTAAATAAATTAATAATAAATGTCCTAATCTAATCCAAGTGGGCCTAAATGATCATAATTTATTTCTAAGGTTGTTTTTGGTCGAATTACACTTATCCTATAGAATTAGGACATGTGTTAGGGTAATAATAATAACATTTTTACCCTTAATTATCCTATTTACTTTTAACCGTGATAAAAAAAAGTAAAAAGTTACTATTCACCAAAAATTATTTTCATCTCATTGAACCACATTTTACTTACTAACATCAACCGTGTCTCTCATACTTTTTAAATTCCACTCACAGAAGCGGTAAAATTATGTTTTATGAAAGATTCATTTTTTTAACTACCACTTAGTGGTTTCACTATTCATCAAAAAATGAAAGTTTCCAGAAAAATACCAAAAATTAGGCCTAAGATATATTTGATATTATGAACTCAAAAATGATGTATATTTTACCAAATTCAAAACATATCAGTTGCATTAATTAATTTACAAATTAATTCCCGTCGTCAAAACAAATAGCGTGTTCTTAAGAGATAATAACTATCAAAAGATTGACAGTTCTTTATGTCTGGTTTAAATGTAGAATTACATCCAAAGAAAAACATTGTATTAAATTGTAAAAATATATTCTAATTATACTTTAAAACCACTAAAATTAATAATTTATCACTATTAATTATTTCGATTAAAAAAAGTCATTTTTAATTAAAATTTAGTAATTTTCACTATTCATCAGAATATGAAAGTTATCCTAAATTTCACCTATGCTAAATTAGATACTCCAAATCCAAAAATGAAGTCCATTTTGGAAAATAAAATTTACAATATTTCAAAAAGTGTTCATTACTATTGATAACGGCTAGTTTTAACAATATTTTAATAGCATATCATTCTTTAGCGAAACTCCGTATTGCGTACAACACACACTATCGCGGAAGGTCGCGCTTGCGTGTAATACAAGTCAAGTCAAGGATGCGTGTTGTGAAAGCTTCTTTTCGTGTAGCGTACAACACAATACATTAATGAAATTAAAAAGAATATTTTTCATAAAATCTCGGGGTGTTACATTCTACCCCCCTTAAAATGAATTTCGCCCTCGAAATTCGTCGGGGTTATAAATGGTTTACTAATCAAAAGTTTGTTTAATAGAAACCCACATCGTAAAAAGGAATACCAAAACATGGCTTTAAAAACTAAAGTATGAAATGTGACGGTTACCCAAATTAACTCATCACTGGTTTTCCACGTAGGAGAACATAGGTGAAAATATGGATATGGAAGTAAAATCTAACCATCATGTTCTGATGGAGAGTGGTAGAGAACATGGCTATGAAAAATCCAACAATCACAAGGCTATTGATTTGTGATGATCTAAGTTACCATCTGATTCATCAGATATAAGGGCACTAGGACAACATTTTTGGTTTTCAAGATCATTTCCCTAAAGTTGAAGAAATTCAATAGGAATAAATACTTACTTTATTTTGGTAAAATCTCACTATTGTTCATGCCTTGAACAATTTCCACTTCATCTCTTAAATAAATGTAGTTGTATTTGTTATTCGTGATGTTTTAGCAGATCATGTGATAGAATGAAGGGTCATTCCATATGTCTCAAACAAGGGGTTAGAAAAAGTTATTAAATATACATAAGTCGATCTATAGTGAGATTAATCATACATGGTTACTAAAATGGACTTATACTTCATATATCTTACTTCTTAATATAATAGAACTAGTTTCTACTAAATATGGACTTTATGTAGGCCAGTGGTAGGCGATAAAGGCCAGTCGCACTTCGGTTGTGGGTTCGATTCCCACGGCCTTGTCCGACGCGATGGGCTGTCACATGTCCTGCAGGTTGTCATTTTTCTAAAACTACATTACTATGACATCACATAAATAATATCAAAAGTTCTATCCTTAAACAATACTAACATATGTCCAACATAATCTATTCCAATCTTTAGGAAATACTTCAGTCCAAGCTCATAATATAAAGAAAATGATTACCTGAAATGTCATCAACCAAGCATGTGAATACCATCATTTATCCCCCATATATATTGGTGGCCACATTCCAATCATGTGAATACCTTAATCACGTATTCTCTTGAAAATTTAATACCCATTAAACCTTAGCGAAAACATGAATGTGGTCAAAAGTTAACTCTTTCCACATACCGAAATCCAAAAATTCTATATACTCAATCCATTACATAACCTTCTCCTTATATCAGTCATGAGCTCATGAATACTATAAATCATTTAATTTTCTCCTTATACCTTCATTATGCGCATATCATCTATATTCCAAAAATAACTGAATATCCTTTAATGGATACTGGTACCATTAATCATACACTTTCAAAACTCAGAGAAAGACAACAGTGTAACAATCCTTAGATGTATCTTTATTCCATAGTACCATGAGATTACTTATACAACACTACACTTGATAAACATGTAATCATTCCACTACCTTCATAAACCATTGACTGAGCTTCAACAATTCTTTCAACTCACATATCATTTGTAGTCTCTTCATCATCATCAACATAAATACTACTCATACGGCCATACTGATTCTCTTCATGAGACTTTCCCTTAGGGAATTGGTTTGCATAATGCCCGTAAATTCCACATTTAAAACATTTAACCATTATTGATGTCGTAGCAATACCATTATCCACATCCCTGGTGTTAACTGAACCTTTTCCTTTGCACTTACTGGATTTGTGTCCTTCTTTTCCACACCCAAAGCATCTTCCAGTTCCTTTGAAACATTCTCCTTGATGCCTCTTCCCACATGATTTACATAGGGGAAATTTAACTTTCATTCATCTATGATCATCATGAAACTCCATCTTTGTCTTATTAGCCGAGTCAGGGAACTTACCAAATTTTACTTTATTGATCATATTATGAGATTGCTGATTTGGAATAATAATGATGTTTGGACTTCCAAATCCCATTTCATTTGGTTTCTCATGAAGAATATCATTCCATTGTCCATCATATCCTCCATTATCGTGAATCATCTTGTTTCCAGCCATTTTCTAAAACCCAAAAAGAATAGTGTGAGAGGAAAAAATCATAATAAAGGGGGATTAACTTCAATATCTAACATCTTTGGTTTAATCTAATATCGTTACCATAGTTATAGGACTATATCCTATACGTATACTTATCCTTAGGGACATCCCAAGACATACCTTAGAAATATCTCTAGGGATCTCACTAACGTTTTTGCATCCTAGTTTCCAAAGGTTGACTAAACCTTTCCTCTGATACCAACTGTAGAGACCCGAAGCTTAACGTACGTGGACATTACATTAATTTTGCGTAATACTTAATACATAACAAAAATAGACACACAAGGACCGTAATAGTTTAGTGTCTTTGAAAACTCTGAATATAATCTTCTAAATGTGGTGAAAGATCTTCAACATCTCCCATAAAGATCTTCCCTTTTTTTACCTAAACCTTTCTTTATATCCTTGGGAAAATAAAACATAAATGGGAGACCTCAAATGATCAGAAAGGGTAAATAAAAGTAATATCAATCACATCATATTCATAAGAACATAACATTTTAGAAATCTTAACCTGCAAAAGAGATCATAATTTAATAACATGGGATAAATCATAGTAGTGAAATGTAATCCCAATAATCATAACATAAAACATGAAACTTTGTGGCATACAAACATAATCATAGAGGATCATTTCTTATTAGTCAAGACCCATTGCCAAGACTATCTTAGTGGACAATGTCCCTTTCTGAACCGAGTTCACTCCTCGTTTCAGTCCTGTTTCAGTGAACCGGTATAATCAACCGTTCCAGCCATGTCTATCTCATGAGATATAAAATCTTTACCAAATGCATTGGAGAGAGATATAGGTCCCAACCCATCTCATAATTATACCATTCTTATGTTTTCCACAAAATCATAAATCATACATCATTTCATAACCCATGTAATAAAAATGGGAATCTTAAACATTGTGACATCATAAAACAATTCATATAAGATAAAGGAATTCATAAAAATATAATTACATCACAACATAATAAAATCAATGTAATAATAGGGATAAAAACATAACCCTTTGTTATCATAGATGTAAAATAAATTTGATAAAACACTTGAACTCCATTCTTAAGGAAAATATCCTTCCTCCTTCAAAAACACTTTTCCTTTCTTAACATGTCGTAAAATTATAAAATAAAAGAAGTTGATTAAAAGTAAATTTGAAAACTTTTAAAGGAAGCTTCTTGGAAATAATGTTTTAAAAATCCATTAATTCCTTATAAGTTAAAAAAATATTCTTCTCGTACTTTTGTCGGAAAAGTCAAAAAGTACCTCGTACGAAAAACGACAAAAGATTCCTTTCATATCTTTTACTAAAAACTCACCAAAGGATAAAATTGGATATGAGCTATTGTAAAAGGATTTAAAAATTACATGTTGAGGAAACATGGATGTGGATGATAAAATACACCCCAGTAAATACAAAAGTATAAACAATCTCGGATAAAAATGAGATTGTGATATTTCCCTTACCTTAGGTCCGATTTGCTTCGTAAGTGTCCGAACCTCCTGTATAATGATTTAAATAATGTCATGGACTTATTAAAGAATCATATTCATTGTTATGATATCATATATGGTTCACTTATGACTTTATATTACACGTTCTTTTGTAAATTCCATGTTAAAGAGCATTTTGGGTAAAATTGTTTCATTTTTCGTCCGTGTTTTGACTTGTAATTATTCATATGATTACATAGATCATGATTACTTATTTCCAGAAAATAAAACATGTTTTATATATAATATATATTCATAATATACTTATATATAATAAATCAGTAAATGGAAAAAAATACACCGTTCATGGAGACGGTAGGTCGTACGTACGCATGAACGTTGTTTTCGTTTCCTTATTGAGTTGAATGGAATTAAGTAGATGACATACATATATATACACATAAATCCAGTATAATTATTATGTCATATATTTCATGATTAATTATTATATATACTTTATAATCATTCATGAATGGTTAAAGTGGAGAATGAATCTCATCGCGTTGTGGAGACGGTAGTCCGTACGTACGCACGAGCGATGATATCGTTCTCATGATCGTGGGACTGTATTGGAGTGTATCTATAATATTTAAGAATCAATATCACTTTAAAATAATCATATATAGTTATTATTTACACCATTATACACATCCAAGTAAGGTGGTGGGGGAAAATAGATTTCACCACGGCGTGGAGACGGTATTCTGTACGTACGCACGTGCGGTGATTTCATTTTCCATAGGATGGATAGATGGTGAAATAGGGTTTTTTCATACTTATAATAACATATCATTATATGAGTGACACTGATGTTATTACTTCATAATGAAAAAACCTAAGAAGAAGAAGTGGAAGAAGAAATAAAGGTGAAAGAATAGGTAACGAAAATTGCCTCTTCTTTGAAGAGCCTATTTGAGACCTCCTCTAAGGGCACTAAAATTGGTCATTGAGGAATACCAGAACCTCTAGGATGTTTCTAGGGAATTGGAGAAGAGAATTTGGTAGGGGTGGCCGATCATGAAGGCTAAAAGTTGTGCGAGGAATAGGGGGAGGGGGTGCCCTTTTATAAGGGAGGAGAGGGGTACCTTTGGAATAACTAAAACTATTATTTTATTATAAAGTAAAATTCGGTTTTAAATAGGTAAAAATTGATTTATTTCTAAGCTAAGGTGGGGATGGGTTGAAATAATCTCATAAAATATAATTTATACAATTTTAGGTTCCTATTTTAACCTTATCATTTAGATTTAACATTAAGTTAAATAATTTTACTTTTATCGTGTCTTCTTGTGTTCTTACACTATAAGGTTAATAATCATACTATAACAAGACAAACAAACCCCAAGTTGTTTATTATTAATATATATTACCTTATCTAAGTCATTTGGACGAACCTTAGATTTTTAGGAATAAAATTACAATTAATAATATAATATTTGTTTTTAAAACTATTTTATGTCAATTTTGACACTATTTTGTAATTGATTTTTGTGAAAATCATAACAGAATGATTAGTTCGAAAAAAGTTAATTAAATAAATACTAACATGTCATATTAACCTATAAAATTATTTTAATTCATAAAAAGTATAAAATTACATTTATTTGGGTATTTATAACATCAATTATGTCAATATTTCATTAATAAGATAATTACTGCATCATCTTTGTGTCATAAATAAATTAAATTATTTAATGTCTAAAAATTACAAATAAAATACCATTATTTAGGAAATCTTTTTATATTTTTAATGAGTATTTATAGTCTAATTTATATTATGTATAACCCTATATTAAAAATTATTTACTTATTAAACCTTTATTTTAACTATTTTAACCCTTCTTTAAATAAATTAATAATAAATGTCCTAATCTATTCCAAGTGGGCCTAAATGATCATATTTTATTCCTAAGGTTGTTTTTGGTCGAATTAAACTTATCCAATAGAATTATGACATGTGTTAGGGTAATAATAATAACATTTTTACCATTAATTACCCTATTTACTTTTAACCGTGGTAAAAAAAAGTAAAAAGTTATTATTCACCAAAAATTATTTTCCTTTTATTGAACCGCATTTTACTTACTAACATCAACTGTGACTCTCGGATTTTTGAAATTCCACTCACAGAAGCGGTAAAATTATGTTTTATGAAAAATTCATTTTTTTTAGCTACAACTTAGTGGTTTCACTATTCATCAAAAAATGAAAGTTTCCGGAAAAATACCAAAAATTAGGCCTAAGATATATTTGATATTATGAACTCAAAAATGATGTCTATTTTACAAAATTCAAAACATATAAGTTTAATTAATTAATTTAAAAATTAATTACCGTCGTCAAAACAAATAGTGTGTTCTTAAGAGATAATAACTATCAAAAGATTGACACTTGTTTATGTCTGGTTTAAATGTAGAATTACATATAATGACCAACATTGTATTAAATTGTAAAAATATATTATAAATATACTTTAAAACCACTCAAATTAATAATTTATCACTATTAATTATTTCGATTAAAAAAAGTTGTTTTTAATTAAAATTTAGTAATTTTCACTATTCATCAGAATATGAAAGTTATCCAAAATTTCAACTTAGGCTAAATTAGATACTCCAAATCCAAAAATGAAGTCCATTTTGGAAAATAAAATTTACAAAATTTCAAAAAGTGGTTATTACTATTCATAACGGCTAGTTTTAATAATATTTTAATAGCATATCATTGTTTAGCGAAACTCTGTATTGCGTACTACACACACTATCGCGGAAGTTCGCGCTTGCGTGTAATGCAAGGCAAGTCAAGGATGCGTGTTGTGCAAGCTTATTTTGGTGTAGCGTACAACACAAGACATTAATGAAATTAAAAAGAATATTTTTCATTAAATCTCGGGGTGTTACAAGTAATATATACCAAAAATAAAATCCCAGATTATATATAATAATGGATATAAAAATAAATTATTATTGATGATATAAGATGGTATATACTAATTTTCCACATGAATTAATTGAAAAATGAGACCACATTGTTGAAATTCCACAATGGTACACATGACTATTGGAAATATGGATTTTCCAAAATGAAAAAAGACATATTTCCTCAACAAAATGTATCCAATCACACTAAATATTTTTCAAATAGTTATATATATATATCCATAAATATATAGAAATTTATAATCTCAATCATGTAGTGTTATTAAAACAATACGCAGTATGATATAAAAATATTTCCTACCAAAAAACTATGAGTATGAATCAGTTTTATAAAATTTATTATAAAAACATATGATATATACTAACCCAAATTATGTAATAAATCAACTCAAAATGGGATTCATAAATTATAAACTATCATAATTTAGTTCAATGAAAATGTTTAAACATGTAATATACCTTACTTTAAAATAGTTTATTTGCTGTAATGGCACAGAACACTAGATATGATATACTCCAACATGCCATGACCCCGCACATTTGGAGGTGATGTGGTCTTACTATCGAATGGAAAGTGGTCATTGGTACATAGTAGTGATACATTTGAATTCTTGTTTGTTGAGGTGATATAATGTTCAATCATTCCTTAATGGGTATTGTTATCTTTTTTGGAAACACATATAAAAATTAAATGGATTAATTAATTCTTTTAATGAAATAATATTTTCAACTATAGTTATGAATTTGATCAATAATTACAATGAACTAAATTGATCATCTATACTCAAGGTAGCTAATCAAACTATAATTATCCTTGATGTTTGAAATTCACATAGCTTGGAAATCCAAAATATAATGTCAGCCATATAAGTAGTATGTCATACGAGGTTATGACATGACTTGTGATAGTGTCTTCATATATATCTCTATTATGTGAGTCCAAATCCACATTGATTACTACCACTTAAATGGAACTATTGTTTCTTTTATGAAATGTACAGAGGAACATTTTGGGGGATTTTAAGTTCAAAATCCATTACTAATGATACTTCTTTTAATTTGATGTATCTAAGACCAATGATATTCCATTTAATGTAACTTTTATAGGACCAATGATGGGGGAAATTAAGGACATAAATATATTATTGATATAATATATTTTAATGTATTTAAAGATGAAAAACATGAGTACAATGGAAAAAAATCCATGTTGAGGGTTTATATTATTTTACTCATGTTAGGCCATGTGGGACTCATACAAAAGTCACATAATGTAATTTCAATTATTATCATCACATAATTAGGATTGTCCATCCTACTCTCATAACCAACAGAATCTAATGAATAACATATATAGAGGTTGGTTTCCTATGATTATCACAAAATAAGAATGGTCATGTTTAAGAAATACTGCCTCTCAAGGTCTGATGGGACGATAATGATGTAGTAATTATTAATCAATGAGTTTGCCTATATATCGTATTAGAACAGAACTAAAAACCCACATACATTGATCTGTATAGTTTTATGCCTTTTGACTGTTCTAATCTATGTAGATTAATTTCATGTGTTTAGGACTATAGGTATCATATTTAAATGTCATATATATAAGACTACACTGTGATATTTTTACTAATGGGTAGTGTTGGACTAATACATGAATGACCCTTTCTAGTTTATCCTGTATATTTGTAACTAACAATGAGAGGTTAATGTTAGGTATTGAACTTGTATGAAGGCCTAAAGTATCAATAGATATTTGAAGAAGGAATATATCTCGAATGGACCGAAGGCCTTAATTTTTATTTTTATTATGGATAATACCCCATTTAAGGGTATAAGGGGAACCCGTACATAACCCATAAGAATAAGGAACAAGGACCTACAAACCTGCAATACATGATCCGAAGGCCTATAGGCATACCCGGCCCAAAACATGACCCATAGGCCCATCCCACTTGAACTGCCCCCCATCTTTTTACATCGTTGATCATCTGGATCCCCACCTTGTATTGCTGATCGACTAGCATTTCCCCATACAAAGATGAATGATTCCTGGTCCCATGTCGGTTTACATACCCTCTCATTCTTTCAATCCGGTTAGCTCTGCATCTTGTAGCTACTACACCTGTTGCTCTGATTCTCTTCTGGGGTCTGTTCTGTGTGAACTGCTCTACTCATGTTGCTCTGATTTTCTTCTGTGGTCTGTTCTAATTAATAAAATTAATAAAAACATGGTTGGGTTTAATATCTATAAAAATTAGTGAGATGTTAATTTCTTACTAACATATGGTTTATATTGTTAATGAGGACCCAATCTAGGATTATTCCTTATAGATGGCCTTGGGAATGTATGTCTTGTTAATGAGAATACACGGATCTTCTCATTAATGAGGGCATGGTGTAGAATTTGGGTAAGGTTTAGATATAATTTTGGAATTAATAAGGACTTATGGATGGCATTATTATTAAGGATATAATAGTGTCTTATAACTATAAAGATGCATATTATATTTAATCTATGATCTATGTCTCATTAATTGGGTTCTATAGTGGATAATAGTTATTGAAAATTTATGTGATGAGACCATGATAATCAAGATAACCATTTTGAGTTTTACGATATTCCATGAATCGAATAAAAATATCGACACTATTTTTCATGGTAATATAGGATAATAAAAGCTATTTTGGTCATATTAGTTGGGGAGAAAGCACTGATAATGGTATACCAAGGGAGTTTCAGTCCATATAATAAAAGGAATGCCTAATTAATGTGAATCATATTTTTGTTCATGTCTTAGTCATCTATCCCACGATGACAGTGGGGATAATAGAGAATATGATATACTTTGTAGGTGAAATGGGTGAATGAAACACTGATATATGTGTCCTAGATGAATTTTAACCCTAATAATCTTATCCTGCTTGTTCTAGAAAAATGGAATCATAATATTGTTAGACATTGAGAAATAGAATCCTGGTAAACATGCCTTCAAAAAGTGACTCTCTAATATGAGGATTGAGGATTACTGTCACCTTATAGCAGGGACACGGTATATTTTCTACCCAAATGTGGAGGATCAAGTGATGTGAGGAAGATCTATTGGTTCCTAGGTGATTTAGATACACGTATTGGGTCTTGATAAAATTTCCACAAATTTATATATGTCTGGATGTTGTGTCACCCCAATATTGTGGTCTAGAAAAAGTCCGACCCTAGTATAAGTGATAGGGTGAAGCGGTACCCCAATATAGATTCCATGGAAATGTGTAAAAATAATATGGATTTTTGGAGTAGATTTCTCCCTTTAATAGAGTTGTAACATTAATGTTTACATTGGATATTTTAATAAAATTTCTTCATAAATATAGATATAAATACTAAATGATTTTCATTATTTTAATAATCCAAATAATGATAAAAATATTTTTCACCTAATTTATTTTTTTCAATATTTTTCATGATTTTTTTTTAATATTTTTACCAAAAGGTATCTCACAGAACAAGAGTCCACTTATCTCTTCTCGCCTAGACTTGTGGATCGAACACGTGATCGAAGGTTGATTCAATGGGATATATAATTTCGAAGATTTGTGTTTTACTAATTTCCTCTACTATATTTTTAATATAAATATTTAACATTTATTATATACAAGAATATTTTTAAATATATATTTTGATTCGATAAATGTATTTCATTTAAAAATAGTTATATTTTTACATCCTTATGGTAATTAAGTCCGGGAAATTTAACGGTTAAAAACAACTGATAAAAGTTTCTATTATTCTAAAATTTAAACATTTAACCAATAGAGGCACTATCATATGATTATTTATGTCAAACATGATTAAATGAATTTGTAAATGTTATTAATATTTTATTATGAATTTTTTATTTACATAATAGTTTGTTGGATTTCAAATTTTTTTTAATTTCGTATTATTATATATATAATTTTTATTACATTAAAATCATCCTTTTAGAGATTTTGTTAAATTCTTTATAAAAAATATAATTATTAACATCACTAATTGAAAACATCACATTTACAATACGATCTTATAAAACAGACACCCACTATTACAATAATATTAAACATATAATGACTGTAAGATTTCTTAAGAACATTCCAAATCATGTGTACATATGGAATATTTAAACTAAAAATATTAAAGAGATATAAATATATAATATTAATAAATTCAATAAAATACTCTATATGATTTAATTCCACCATAAATATCTCTCCTTTCCTAATTACTATAAAACTAAATAGAAGTGATAAAAAATGATAGACATTATTAAGGAATATTTAAGAACATTGGTAAGGGAAATAGTGAATGATGACATGAAGATGATGGTGTATTTAGAGGGAAATATGGTCATTTTTCATTATTTCTATGAACCAACATGTTTTATGGGCACTATGACCACTAGTAAACATGGAATCTGGTCAATATTACTATTGGTTATATAGACACAATCAAGTGATCAAACAAGATTATTTAACCATATAAAAAAATTGACATATTTTAATAGAAGACAAATATATTCCATTAAAAAATTATGATAAATTTATAAGTTTTAATTAAATTCTATTTTCTATAAATAATCATATAAAAACATTTAAATTTATTATATATTATCACTAAGCCCTAATTGTTTTTTATACAAGTCAGAGTATTTACTATACAAAAAAATTGTTAATTCACAATAAATAATATATTTTGGAAAGTCTATAATAACATTGTTTTAATTTATTAAATTTCATGATAAAGTAATTTTTTTTTGAAAATTTGAAAATTGAAATTTAATGTGTACCATAGTTTTTTTGACATCATTATTTTTTTATCATAATTTAAAATTTAATGAAACATTTTATTCATTTCAAATTACAAAGAATATTTATAAAAATTTATTTAAACTTATTAATTTCATTTCCAAAATTTATACATTATATTTTGGAACATTTATTTTAGCTGTTTTGAAAATTAGATTGTTTGTTTTATACATGTATCATATTTGAATTTATTTTTAACACTTATATAAGTTGAATAACATTAAATGTATTTCATATTTTTAATTATAAGGCACTAATTATTTAATAATGGTTTTTTCATTTTAAGGCACAAAAAATTATTTTTTACAATACTGTTGATATAATAATGTAAAAGTTTTAAATTAAACGGTAAATATATTAGAAAACTATAATTTTAAATTTTAAATTTTTATTTGAGGTGTTTCATGTAACTAAAAAACATTTTTAATCAAAAATTACCATCAAATGTTTTGAAATTTATACCACCCAAAAGTGTTCATCTTTAATAGATAAATAATCATTATTTAAACCTTTAAAACCACTCACCAACAATCATAGAAACACACCATGTTTCCTATTATCCAACATAAAAATTATAATTTCTTTCATAATATATCACTCAAGTGGTCTCTTCTAATTCTCACCCTTCCTTCTGGATGTGTATTGTTGATTTGATGGTGCAGATCTAAGTTAAGAATATCAATAGAAGTATGGTTCCTCAATCCAACAATTTCATTTTTCATTTTCATTATTTTTTTTATCTTTTTTAGTCACTTTTTAGAATATTACCTTGATTTTTATTCCATTTTGTTATATTAGATTTAATATCTCAATAATATGAGATTATTTATTCTTACTCATTATACCCTTTTCCTATGCTTTTTTTATGTCAATGTAAGGGTTCCCAAACCTCCTCTTTCATTTTCAATTGGAATTTCGTTATTATATTTAATTTTAATCAAAATTTTAATATTAAAAAAATAATTTATTAAATTTTAATTACATTCATTGAAGTTTATTTATTTATTTATTACATTCTATATCTCAATATAGCTTATTTCGTTGACATTTTAATTGAAAAACATTCTCATATCCATAGACTAATCCTAAATTTCTATAATTATTTTTGAATAGTTTTTTCTAATAAATTAAATCCGCATGTAGATAATACAAGTTTAAATGGTTTTGGATAAGATTAATCTAGGGATATAACCCTTAAAATAGTTGGTTGGTTACATCTTGGTCACCAGCCAGGTTCACGGTGAATGATCCATTACTAAGCACCTGGTTTGGCACTCCCACAAGATATTCATAGATGATCTACATTCTATTTTAATTCAATTATAATGGAATTATCTATCCTTACATTTTTATCCTATCTTTTCAAATAAACGTATCTAGAAATACAGACACATTGAAACCTTAGAACATATTTATCTATTGACTACAATATTATCTCCTTCACATGTTATGGATTTTTATTAGATCATTGTGAAATAATGGGTTATTCATTCTATATTGATACCGGATTTAACAAATATATATGTACTGATTCGTTAACTTGGAAATATACTGTAATACAATAAAATCCTTTGTTTTAAATATTATGATAAAACTCCAAATAAAATTAAGTGAAGTATATCATTCGATGAACATAATGAAATGAAATTATAAATTTTTTGGTGGATTACATTGGAAAATATTGTGATGGGTGGGGCCTTGAATTATATATCCCCTCAGTGAACAAGTAGGTTTAATGAAATAATTTTGATAGGTTAATGGGATCATCCTTAGCTTTTATGTGTGTTGTCTTGGTATAGGTACATGACATTATATTTATGATGTCTAAAAATACAATATACATTAAATTATAGTTTAGAAATCGTTATATAAGAATATATTTACTGTTATATTTGTTATGGATTTATTTATCCTCCCAGTTACTTATATTGGGGTATAACACAGTTTATTTATTAATTCTATAATGAATGATGTAGTTAAAAATACCATGGTGACTAGATAATGATTTTGGACATTATGAAATCCTTTGAATACATTTAAAATTAATGATTTCCTGATATATATTTATTTTGTTATGGTACATGGATTTATCTGTTCTTTTATATTAATTTTTTATGAAAATATAGTATGTTTATTCAATTCACAAGTTCTTAGTAATGTAACATCCCTGCCCTTGCTTGTTGGCATGAGAAGAAGGAGAGATGCTACTTGTCCTTAGGTAACATTTCTAAGGCACCAAAGGCTAGAAATAAATATCAAGGGCATCAAGAACTATTAGGGAACAATTTTACCTTTAAGGGAAAACAACCTACAAAACAAGCTATGATAATCCACATCTAAATAATGAATCCCAAGATTGTAAACCAATCTGATACATTTAAAATGAACACACATGTAACCCAATCAATTCTATAACAATTCAAACAGACCAATATAACTCAACCATAATGTTTCATAATTAGTGTTCCGAGAGGAAGAAAAAAATATCCAAGAATCTTTGACACAACTCCACAGCTCCAAGATAATCTTTATGCACCAAGCACCAAAAAACCATCCCAACATCAGGATAATCTGTTATCTAAATTAGATGATCTAGCCTTACATGTGTACCGAAAAACAACATCTATTAATGAACCAAAGTGCCAAAACAGGGGTTAATTACAAATAATCTGGAGGTTTTCCCAAAATTACATCCCTAAACAAGACACTATGTTATAACTATTATAAAATTTATATGAAGAAGTTTTTATCCAACATCAAATAGTGGAAAAATTCCCAGCAATACTATTACACCATTAATAAGCCATTTTTCACCAAAATATATACAATGAATGGGGAATCCAACCAACAATCCATATTATATTTTACTAACACATGTTTTCATAAAAATTTCATCTTTATTATCCAGATCATTAATCAAATATAGCCAAAAATTTCACACACTCAACCTAGTGAAACAAACACAGTGCAACTTCCTATCCATGCCCATTTACTCCATACAAAAAATAGTGGAAATTCATGCCAACTTATCTTTGATGGTGGCTATTCAATATTCTAGAAATCTCCTTTTGATGGTGGTAATTATCACCCACTTATTAGTATCACAACACATGCATAAAATTCCTAATCAAATCATCAATAATATACACCAACTAAATCCATAAAAATATTTAAACAAATATTTTGTAGCCAAAAAATTCAATTAAACCATTAAAAATACAATTTATTATTTCAATAAAACACAATTTTCATTGAAACCCATTTTTAAAACCTTATCCATAGACATAACCAAGAAACCTTTTTTAAAATCAACATTTTAAAATCCAATGATAAAAAAATTTCACCGCAATAACCCATTTTCCCAAAATCCACAAATCATCACAAACAAATGTAAATCAAGCATCTCACATCATATTAAAAATAAATATCAAGGAAAATAAGTAATTTTCAATCAGTATTTCTTATTCTTACTAAATTTATTTGAGAGAGAATCTATATATCTTAGGGTTTTATGAAAATAGACCAACTCAATCCCGCACCATAAATCCGGGTGAAATCTCTACCAAAAACACCATAGATCCATTTCATATCATCAACCTACCTCAATGTAATCATTTGAAGAATCAAAAACCCCATTTCTACATAAAAAGGTTGTAGATCTAGAAAACTGAGAGAGTGGGAGAACTAGATCTAAGGAAAACAATGAAATATCCGAGATATTAGCCTTACTAGAATATAATTGACTTCACCTCACCCTGATAATCGATCAATTTTCTTCCAAAAAGAGTGGGGGAACCCCTAAAACACTTGAGAACCAAAAATCATGGGTAGGGTTCATGTCTGAGAATAGTGGGGGTGTTTAGGGAAAATTATGGGTGAACCTATAATTAAAAACCCGAATTTTATTGTCGTGTATTGCTAGAAAACACGATTATGAAAACAATGTGCTATCCATGTGTTTCTACTGCCTCAATAGGGACCTCTCACAGTTTCCTCACATATTTTGACAATCCTTATGCAAACCATATGAATCCCACTACCTCCAGTTGCACAATTACCTGGAGACACTTCACATTTCCCCCAAACATTTCTTAAACTATTCTCCCCTAGAAAAACCTCCAAACCTGTAACATCATGTCCCATCCCATAGGATAGATGAGGAGTAAGAATTATAGTTGGACGTAAGAGATGTTCCACATGTTCCAAAGGATGGAAATAAATTCCAAGGGGTTCGAGAATCATTGGGGAGTAATTTTCCAATAAAAATAAAATCAACCAACCAGACAGGCCATTATCAAAAATCTACATGATTCATGTCAACAAAGAATACCAATCCAAAATTTACCAAAATACAATAAAACTATTCGATAACAACTACCAAATTCCAATATAACGGAACCCAAAATCAGAGTACCAAGAATAAGACTACCGAAGAGGACCCCATATAACTTGGACACCATTCATAGCTCCACATCAAGATCCATGCTCTAAGCACCACAACATCACCAAAGCATCATTTCAAACCATAAAAAAATCAGATGCATTACACTTACCTATCTCCCGGAACACAACATCTTAAAAAAGCACCAATGTAAAAAAGAAGGGGTGAGTACTAATGCTCCGTAGGATTTCACAAAATTACTTCCAAACACATCCCACTAGAAAAGGACTGTTAAAACATTTATTTAAAGTAGTTTATATAAAACATTAAATAGTGAAACCATTAATCGAAGCCAAACATACCATTACCAAGCCATGTCAAATAAGGGAAATCTAAAACTATATGATAATCCATATCACCATCACACATTATCCCAAAAAATACTATCTTGAAAAAAAACAAAAAGGAAACCAAAATGGATGATCATCCATCCAACCAGTTCACTACATTTCAAATTAGTGGTTCTTCCGGACCACTTTCTATAATGGTGTCCCTTCCATCCATTATCCATCACCTTTTATAGTGAGACATCCCTCCCACTTCCACAAAATCAACACAATACATAACACTTAATCACCCAAAAAGAATAAAGATTCAAGACCACACAATAAGTACACAACCCTTTTCAACACATGCCAATGCACTTCAATAAATCACCCATTTTTTTGAGACACCCATATACAATTTTCCATTCACATACTATTCCAATAAAACCATTTTTTTATTAAAAACCATTTTCACATACCATTTTCACAATTTTAACCATGAAACCACTTTTAAAATAAACATTTTAAAGTCACATAACAAAATACATTCATCATTATCGCATTTCTAATAAACAATTCCCATTTTTTCTTCCAATGGGTTTCTAAAAACATTTACCACATCAGATTCACAATTAATATCACGAAAAACAAATCAATTATAACAAAACCCACTTTTTCTAAGAAAGTGGAGTTGAGACACAAGCTACCAACCATTTGAGTTCCAGAAAAATTCACCCACAAGAAATTGCACTAGAAATCCTTAGAACAGACCAGAAAAACCACTATAGATCCTCTTATATGTCATCAAAAATCCATAAAATCCTCACTTTAGGTTAAAAACCCCTTGATCTACAAATAACATATTTATATCTAGAAAACCGATAGAGGGAAGAGTAGATCTAGGGATAACCAATGAGAAACCAAGAGAATATACTTATATAAAAGAAACTTCATTCATAACACCTTGATAACCCTTCAAATCCATAATAAATTGAGTGGGAGACCTCATAAAACCCTTGAGAACCAAAAATACAGAGTGAGGCTCTAGTGGGAGGAAGTTTGAGGTGAAATATGTCAAGATCGAGTGAACCCATATTTAAAAATACTCTTTTTAAGTGCTCGCACGGTTAGATCATAAGGGTTTTCAAACGATGGACTAACTTTGAACACACCACTTCCTCTAGAGAAGGGGTCCTGCATGGTTTTCTATCATGGTTTGGAAAACTGTGGACATACCCTGTGAAGCCCAATGTCTCCCTCTGTAATGATACCTAAAAATTTTACATGGTTTCCCCTAATTGTGCTCAAACAGTGCACGCCCCAAAAGGAATCAAAACTCTTCCAAAACCATTCCAACCTTTCTCATCCTCTTCCAAATTCACACCACGCACATTAATCTCATAAAAGGACATAAAAAGGAAACACACCACAAACTAGGGGTTCTACAAAACCATTCCAAAACCCACCTAAACATTCCCAAACCATTTTAATGAACTTTAACCATATAAAATACATAATCAAGGGTTACATACCTCAAAACAGAGGTGTTATATTCTCCCCACCATTAGAATTTTCATCCTTTGAATTTAGAGATTCAACGCTTTTTCAAAAGAGCTTGGTTCATTTCATGACCATATTTTCCTTTTTCTCACATGTCTCCTCCTGAATCTGACCAAGTTGCCACAAAAACCCAAACTAGAGTGATGTTTTTACCAAAAAAGACATTATCTTGCATATTCCCAATCTGCACTTGTAACACCCCGAGCTTCCATGATACGCTTCTCATTCAATAATGCAATAGCTTGCATTGTACGCAACTTTGAGTTCTAAAACACCGCGACTAATCAAAGTAGCCATTATGAATAGTAATAACCACTTTTTAAAATTATAGAAATTTTATATTTCAAAATGGACTTCATTTTTGGATTCGGAATATCGAAATTATCCTATGTTGAATTTTTGGTGTTTTTCTGAGAACTTCTAATTTTTTATGAATAGTGAAAAATACATAAAACAACTTTTTAATCAAAATAATTTATTGTGATAAATTATAGTATTTAGTGGTTTTAAGGTATAATTAGAATATATTTTTACCATTTTATCCAATGGTGGTCATTAGAATTTATTTAACATTGAAATTGGACATAAACAATTGCCAATCTTTTGATATAAATTGTTTCTTAAAAACACGCTATTTGTCGTAACAGCGGGAATTAATTATAAAATTAATTAATGAAACTTATATGTTTGGAATTTTTTAAAATAGACATCATTTTTTAATTCGGAATATCAATTATAGCTGAGGGTGAAATTTTGGCCTTGTTCTGAAAAACTTCAATTTTTTATGAATAGTGAAACCACTAAGTGGTAGTTAAATAACTGATTTTTTGTTTAAATGAAATATTACCACTTCTGTGATTTGATTTTCAAAAATCCGACATACATGGTTGTAATTATGATGTAAAATGTGGTTCAATGAGATTAAAATAATTTTTTGGTGAATAGTAACTTTTAAGTTCTTAATCGCGATTAGAGGTAATTAGTGTAGTTTAAGGTACAAATAATGTTTTAATAATATGAGATGAGCATGACACTGGTCCTACTCCTATTGGATGAGTCATTTTCGACCAAGACAACCCATGGGTCAACTTGGGGACCCCATGGAGCCACTTTAGTTGGAAAATGACATTAATATATATTTATTTAATGTTAAAATTAAATTGACACAAACATGAGTTATTTTACTAAAACAGTTTTTAAGTGGGGTTACACAAGTCCAAATTTTGACTATAAATATTCATTAGAAAGATAAAACTATTTCCTACATCATAGTATTTTTTTTATAATTTTTAGACATTAAATAAAGTAAATTATTTATGACATCATTATGATGAAGCGATGACCTCATTATTTAACGATTTTAATAAAATGAAAAGATAATGTAACATCCAAGGCTTAAACTTGTCCAAAGACTATTGGATGGGTAGATTTAGAACCCTTATCACCTTAGCCACGAATTATATAAGTGTGGGACCTTTAGAATCCTAAAATCAATGTGTAATAATGTAACATTTCAATATTTACAAAAGAGGCCCTCCTCTCCACTTATAAAAGGCTCCACCTCTCCCACCTTATTCACACATTCAAGCCATTTGTCTCGGCCAAACTCTGCCCAAATACTCTCCCAACTTCCCCCTCTTACTCCTAGAAGCCTCACTTTGGGCAGAAAGCTTCCCAAGGAAGCCTTTGGCTCAAATCAAAAAGAGTTACCCGATTTTGAGGTAATGTCTTCTCTAATGTTGTTTTGTATTATTTTTCTTCTCCAACCCCATAAAATCTTTTTATTAACTTCTTTTGTAACAACACCAGTATAATCAATATACTAGGATGTTGTTATAAGAAGGATTCGAGCTACACTTACACACACCTACATCTAATGGTTAAAGAACATACGGTTTCTGTGGATGGAGAATTTCTGCCTCATGAAACGATGATTGTTAAACAATCATAAAACACCTTCAAAGGTGGACATTAAGATGTCACTATATTTATATATGATATATAATGTGTTTATGTTTTACTTATGCTTCTGTATTTTTCATTTATGGCATACTTTATGATTTCCATTATGGGTAAAACACGATAATTTCATTTTAGGAAGTGCGGACTACCGCCCCCTCAAAGTGATATGAATCGTTAATGCCATATGTGGGATGTATAAAGGATGGCTTAAATGGTATTATACACTATATTATACTGTAATTATATTATAAATTTATATCATCATGATTCTGTTCCATTAAATATGAAATAGAAATGAAAGTAGCGTTCATGCGTACGTACGGCTTACCGTCTCCATGAACGGTGCATTTCATTTCTTACCTATAAATGTTACGTAATGTTATAAATGAATGTATATACTGGATATATATGATATATATGACATCTAAATCGTGAATATTATTCTGGAGATAATGGATATTCTACCACATAAACAACATGTAATTATAAGAAGTTTATTGTTGACTCAAGTTCCAAAGATCGACAAAACGACCGTTATTAACTTAAATAATTAAATAATGTTCATATCATTGTCATAAGTGATATAAAAAGGATAATGAAATTGAAAATGGTTCTTAATAAGGTATGTATTAACTCTAGTTTATTATTCAGGAGGTTAAAGAACGGTTGAGTCAAGTCAGACACGAGGTAAGGGAATTTCTTAACCCAACTTCCATTCTTTGGGTTAATCTCCTACTTTCAAATTATGTCATGATATTATTATGTCATATATTGTATTTATACTTTTTTATGTGTACATATAGTGAATACACATAATAGATATATTTTATTTAAAAATTATCATTGTAAGGGAATTTCTTAACCCAACATCCATTCTTTGGGTTAATCTCCTACTTTCAAATTATGTCATGATATTATTATGTCTTATTTTGTATTCTTTCTGTGTAACTATAGTGAATACACATAATATATCTATTTTATTTTAAAAATTATCTTTTTAAGGACACCGTCTCAATCCCCTTTCATTGAGGCATATTTGGTTTTATACACAACTTTCTTTTATACTGTGTATAAACCCCTTTGACTTTTACGTTTATTCAAAAGGAATATTTTTTATACGAAGCGTTTTACTAAACGACAAAAAGGTAATGTTTTTCTTTCTATACTTATGTGGCGACAAGAACTTCTATGCTACCGTGACCATTATTTGAGTTTTGGCTTCCTCTACAAGCCATCATTTTTTTTAATGATAAATAAATAAAAAGTTTTAACTTTCTTTTATTTTGGTATTGAAAATGGTTTGGAAAGCATTTTTATTATATCAATGTGTTGTATTGATATCATGTGGTTGAAATGTGGAAATTTTATGTTTCCTTTATTCATGTTTAATGTGATACGATTATGTTATGGTTTATGATATGTTTAAACCTATTCATATGAGGAATGTATTGGACATAATAAGTGACGGGTGGAGCCCACTATAGCTCCCTGATGCATCGGTAGGTCTCATGAGACAACTAGACGTGGAATTGGCCGAGCCCCTTTCCCAATTTGATTTATGGTTTTGGACGAGGCCTTAATCATTTTAGACGTCTTGGCCGAGGCCTTGACGAAATGTTTCAGAATGTCTGGCATTATACATTCCGTCATTATGAAAGTGGTTATTGATATTTCATGTGATTATTCGTCTAGTAGAATATCCATGTGAGTAAGTAATGGCATTATTTTATTTTACTTTTTCTATATTATGCTGATGTTCAAGTTAAATAAGGCTTTTGTTTTAGTTAAACATTGCCTTAAATTCTTATCTTTTATTATAAAAGCTTCCGCAATATTGTTATCCTTACTGAGCATCTGATCTCACCCCTTTCAATGTTTTAATATTTTCCAGGATGTGAAGAAGTGTATTATGACTGACTTGCATGAATAGTTAGTGAGGATATGAGTGTGGACTATGAAGACCATGTTATTGTAGTTTGTTTACTTTTTTATGTAATGAATGACTTATGAATGTATCTTGTGTTTCCAAGGCTACTAAACTAATCGGTCTTTGGAGACATGATCTTTTGTGATCATGCCAATTTTATGAAGTAATGCACCGACTCTGGGTAGCTGGGGTCGGTGCGTTACAGTTGGTATCAGAGGCAGTTTAGTACTAACCTTGGAAGCCAGATTTAGATAATCTCTGATTAGAGCACATAGCCCAAAGATAGACTTTGAGGATTAGTATAGAAGAACTTCCTAGAATTTTGTTATTGTAGAGATTTTGTGAGTTTTCCAAGCAATACATCCCTGTCTGGATATGAGCAAGTAGAGGCGGCTCTGGCACAGATGTACCTAGGGGTAAAACCCGAAAACACCGCTTTGAGCTAGACTCGAACGGGAACTGGTGCACGACAACGGGCCTTGCTGCACTCTTGGTTACGACACTCACGGGGGATATGCTTTGGATAATTCTCATTTTATTTATAAACCACTATGAAGGGGTATGAGTATATACTTCCTCAAAGAAAACATTTTTATGGATTATATCCATAAATTGTTCAATTTATGTTAAGTATTTTATAAGTATGTAATTATGTATTTTGATTCATAAACTAATCTAGTTTATGGCATTGTATAGAAATGGTGCCCAATATAAGGAATGTGAACTCCATCAATACGTATAATCCAAAGAGTAAGAAGGATCATATCTTTCATGGTATTAAGCCAACATTTAGAAGGGAAATATTCTCCCATGTGTTATCAACATATGAAGAAATAGTATCATGTGTTAATGAGATAAGTAGAGAATTATCTGAGTCTTATGTATTTGAAGGGATGAAAGAGAAGAAAAGTATGGAAGAGAGAATGATGGATAAAGAGACGAGGGAAAAGAAGAATTTTCCAATATGTGATAACTGTGGGAAGAAACACCTTGGAATTTTCCTGAAGGGAATGGGAGTTTGTTATAAGTGTGGAGAAAAAGGACACCGAGTGTGTGACTGCAATGGTATGAAAAAGGATTCAAATGTACAATGCTTAATCTGCAAGGAGTGGGGACACTACGCAAACCAATGTTCAAATCATCAGAGTATGCCCCAAATGATGTTATTGGATAATAATCAAGTTATGATACTACCACAGATGAGGAGGAATGATTATAGTCCTTATGTTTTTATTAAAGAATTTTGTAATTTGAGTGTTGTATCAATGATGTACTTGTTATAATAATTATGGAGTATATAAGGATTGTACTGCAGTACTATTTCATCTAGGACTTGAGATTGTGTGGAACCAAGAAAAGTGACTCCACAGTAGGTTAAATTTTTGGAAAATATATGGTTGAGAGAAAGATAAACCATAATATGGTTCTGATACCAAGATAGTGATTTTGGAATAAGACATGATTGATTCGGATAAATTATGTTGGATATTATTAACATCCTTGAAACTGATTAATGATTTGTATACATTTTTCGATAGAAAGAGTATATCTAGTTTTCTATAAGGAATAAGGGATCATGAATGTAATCAATAATGATTTATGGTAATACAGTATGTTGCAGTGTTTTAAAAGAATACATGATGAAGGTGTTCACATGTTGTTACGCAGAAAAAAAAGGAGCTTCATTATGTTTACCTTCCTCATAAAATCTGGACTGTGAGTTGGACAAAAGTATTTTGGATAACTATAAAGGTTGGAATGGATTATATTTTACATTGGATACTATTGTAAAGGTTATTTTTGGATATTTATAAAAAGGAAAACATATAGACCGAGTGACAACCCATCGCGTCAGATAAAGCTGTGGGAATCGAACCCACAACCATAGTGCGATTGGGATTAATCGCCTAACACTGGACTACGTGAAGTCCCTGGTTTTTACAAAATATTTTTTCTAATCTAAATGTTATGTGTTAAAATTTTGAACCTTATACAACTAGGATAAGTATAATATTTTTGAGTTCTATTATCTTTTTGAGTGAAAGATGAGTTGAAGGTTGAAACTCTAATTGTCAAGCATAAATATATATATACCTATATCTTATTCAATGAATAAATTAATTATTAAACTTTAGTAAAGAGATATTAAATCAAAAAAAATGTGTTATCCTAATACCTTATGTCTTGTTGAACTGATGATATTTTAAATCAACATAGATTGAAGGCTTTGAGGCCCTCAATATGACAGTTGATTGTGAATGATGACCTCAATCACTCCCTACAAATATTTACGTTTTTCCTCCAATTATATGTCTCTAATTGCCACCAATGTTCTCCTTATCTAGATCATAATTTGGTGGTGACTTTCTTATTTCCATTTCCCTCTTATTAAGACTAAATTTTATTAACCTTATTTCCGATGTGGGTTTTCCACAAAGGTATTTTCTATTTTCAACCTTTTATTTTCCAAGAAAAATTTCAAATTCCGAGGACGCAATTTATTGATGGAGGGGAAAATGTAACACCCCGAGCTTCCATGATACTCTTCTCATTCAATAATGCAATAGCTTGAATTGTACGCAACTTCGAGTTCTAAAACACCATGACTAATCAAAGTAGCCGTTATGAATAGTAATAACCACTTTTTAAAATTATAGAAATTTTATATTTCAAAATGGACTTCATTTTTGGATTCAGAATATCGAAATTAGCCTATGTTGAATTCTTGGTATTTTTCTGAGAACTTCTAATTTTTTATGAATAGTGAAAAATACTTAAAACAACTTTTTAGTAAAAATAATTTACTGTGATAAATTATAGTATTTAGTGGTTTTAAGGTATAATTAGAATATATTTTTACCATTTTATCCAATGGTGGTCATTAGAATTAATTTAACATTGAAATTGGACATAAACAATTGCCAATCTTCTGATATAAATTGTTTCTTAAAAACATGCTATTTGTCGTAACAGCGGGAATTAATTATAAAATTAATTAATGCAACTTATATGTTTGGAATTTTGTAAAATAGACATCATTTTTGTATTCTGAATATCAATTATATCTTAGGGTGAAATTTTGGCCTTGTTCTGAAAAACTTCAATTTTTGATGAATAGTGAAACCACTAAGTGGTAGTTAAATAATTGATTTTTCGTTTAAATGAAATATTACCACTTTTGTGATTTGATTTTCCAAAATCCGACATACATGGTTGTCATTAAGAAGTTAAATGTGGTTCAATGAGATTAAAATAATTTTTTTGGTGAATAGTAACTTTTAAGTTCTTAATCGCGATTAGAGGTAATTAGTGTAGTTTAAGGTACAAATAATGTTTTAATAATATGAGATGAGCATGAAACTTGTACTACTACTATTGTATGAGTCATGGCCGACAAAGACAACCCATGTGTCAACTTGGGGACCCCATGGAGCCACTTTAGTTTGAAAATGACATTAATATATATTTACTTAATGTTAAAATTAAATTGACACAAACATGAGTTATTTTACTAAAACAGTTTTTATGTGGGGTTACACAAGTCCAAATTTTGACTATAAATATTCATTAGAAAGCTAAAAAGATTTCCTACATCATAGTATTTTTTTTATATAATTTTTAGATATTAAATAAATTAAATTATTTATGACATCATTATGATGCATCGATTACCTCATTATTTAACGATTTTAATAAAATGAAACGATAATGTAACATACAAGGCTTACAATTGTCCAAAGACTATTGGATGGGTAGATTTAGAACCCTTATCACCTTATCCACGAATTATATAAGTGTGGGACCTTTAGAATCTGAAAAGCAATGTGCAATAATGTAACATTTCAATCTTTCCAAAAGAGCCCCTCCTCTCCACTTATAAAAGGACCCCACCTCTCCCACCTTATTCACACCTTCAAGCCATTTGGCTCGGCCAACCTCTGCCCAAATACTCTCCCAACTTCCCTCTCTTACTCCTAGAAGCCTCACTTTGGGCAGAACTCTTCCCAAGGAATCCTTTGGCTCAAATCAAAAAGAGTTACCCGATTTTGAGGTAATGTCTTCTCTAATGTTGTTTTGTTTTATTTTTCTTCTCCAACCCCATAAACTCTCATTATTAATTTCTTTTGTAACAAAAACAGTATCCTAAATATACTAGGATTTTGTTATAAGATGTATTCGAGCTACACTTACACACACCTACATCTAATAGTTAAAGAACATTTAAAGGTGGCCATTAAAATGTCACTATATTTATATATGATATATAATGTGTTTATGTTTTACTTATGCTTCTTTATTTCTCATTTATGTCATAATTTATTATTTCCATTATGTGTAAAACGCGATAATTTCACTTTAGGAAGTGCGGACTACCGCCCCCTCAAAGCGATTTGAATCGTTAATGCCATATGTGGGATGTATAAAGGATGGATTAAATGGTATTATACACTATATTATACTGTAATTATATTATAAATTTATATCATCATGATTCCGTTCCATTAAATATGAAATAGAAATGAAAGTAGCGTTCATGCGTACGTACGGCTTACCGTCTCCATGAACGGTGCATTTCATTTCTTACCTCTAAATGTTACGTAATGTTATAAATGAATGTATATACTGGATATATATGATATATATGACATCTAAATCATGAATATAATTTTGGAGATAATGTATATTCTACAACATAAACAACTTGTAATTATTAGAAGTTTATTGTTGACTCAAGTACCAAAGATCGACAAAACGACCGTTATTAACTTAAATAATTACATAATTTTCATATCATGGTAATAAGTGATACAAAAAGAATAATGAAATTTAAAATGGTTCTTAATAAGGTATGTATTAACTCTAGTTTATTATTTAGGAGGATAAAGAACGGTTGAGTCAAGTCAGACACGAGGTAAGGGAATTTCTTAACCCAACTTCCATTCTTTGGGTTAATCTCCTACTTTCAAATTATGTCATGATATTATTATGTCCTATCTTGTATTTATACTTTTTTATGTGTACATATAGTGAATACACATAATAGATATATTTTATTTAAAAATGATCATTGTAAGGGAATTTCTTAACCCAACTTCCATTCTTTGAGATAATCTCCTACTTTCAAATTATGTCATGATATTATTATGTCTTATTTTGTATTCTTTATGTGTACCTATAGTGAATACACATAATATATATATTTTATTTTAAAAATGATATTTTTAAGGACTCCGTCTCAATCCCCTTTCATTGAGGCATATTTGGTTTTATACACAACTTTCTTTTATACGGTGTATAAACCCCTTTGACTTTTACGTTTATTCAAAAGGAATATTTTTTATACGAAGAGTTTTACTAAATGACAAAAAGGTAATGTTTTTCTTTATGTACTTATGTGGCGACAACAACTTCTCCGCCGCCGTGACCATTATTTGAGTTTTGGCTTCCTCTACAAGCCATCATTTTTTTAATGATAAATAAATACAAAGTTTTATCTTTCTTTTATTTTGGTATTGAAAATGGTTTTGAAAGCATTTTTATTATATCAATGTGTTGTATTGATATCTTATGATTGAAATGTGGAAATGTTATGTTTCCTTTATTCATGTTTTATGTGATATGATTATGTTATGGTTTATGATATGTTTAAACCTATTCATATGAGGAATGTATTGGAATTAATAAGTGACGGGTGGAGCCCACTATAGCTCCCCGATGCATCGGTAGGTCTCATGAGACAACTAGACGTGGAATTGGACGAGGCCCTTTCCCAATTTGATTTATGGTTTTGTCCGAGGCCTTAATCATTTTAGACGTCTCGGCCGAGGCCTTGACGAAATGTTTCAGAATGTCTGGCATTATACATTCCCTCATTATGAAAGTGGTTATTGATATTTCATGTGATTATTCATCTAGTAGAATATCCATGTGAGTAAGTAATGGAATTATTTTATTTTACTTTTTCCATATTATGCTGAAGTTCAAGTTCAATAAGGCTTTTGTTTTAGTTGTACATTGCCTTAATTTATTATGTTTTCTTATAAATGCTTCCGCAATATTGTTATCCTTACTGAGCATCTGAGCTCACCCCTTTCAATGTTTTAATATTTTCCTGGATGTGAAGAAGTGTATTATGACTGACTTGCAAGAATAGTCAGTGAGGATATGAGTGTGGACTATGAAGACCATGTTATTGTAGTTTGTTTACTTTTTGATGTAATGTAAGACTTATGAATGTATCTAGTGTTTCCAAGGCTACTAAACTAATCGGTCTTTCGAGACTTGATCTTTTGTGATCATGCCAATGTTACGAAGTAATGCACCGACTCTGGGTAGCTGGGGTCGGGGCGTTACAGCACTGGCATGTTCACCTAAGAATCATCTGGCTCAAGCTCAACATGATTCCATATAATCATATGGTAATGATCTGGATGACAACTATTCAACTGAGAAATACAGAATACATTGTTTACTACACTAAACTATAGAGGAAAAAACAACCAATAATCCACCTCTTCAACCCACTCATGTATCTCAAAAATCCCAATACACCTTGGATATAACATACCCTGCTTTCCCAACCGACGATGTCCCAATCTTAGAGAGATTCTCCAAAAAACATGATCACACACCTCCAACATCAAATATCATCGACGATGATCAACATATGATTTCATATGACTCTTTGTCGTCCTAATTATATTCCCTAACCATCTTTATTTTCTCCATCGATTCATGTATAAGGATCACCCCAACAATAAATTTTTTTCCCATTTCCACCTAAAAAAGTAGAAAATAATTTGGATGCACATGCAATACTTCAATGAAACCAAATTTATCAAGCCCTGATAACTATTATTATATGAGAACTCAAATTACAGTAAGTGATCCTCCCATAAGCCACCAAAATCAATGACAGAAGATCATAACATATCTCCCAACATTTGTATCATTCTCTATGATTTCTCTTCCATCTAATGATGACATGATTTGATCATTGTCAACTCTTTCCCAATGGATTTTTTCAAGGATTTCCAAAATCAAGATGATAACCTCATATCTCGATCTCATAAAATAAAAACTAGCACACTATTCCTCGTTATCGCGTCACGAAAGTAGATCTTGGACAAATTCTCAACCATATGAGATTCATGTATATGTATTAAATAGGCTGGCTATTTGATTTGATCCACTATCACCCATATGGAATCACAATTTCTAACCAATATCAACTTCTATTGATCTATGTCTTGTTTCACCATGTGGGCATATGGACTCCTACTTAATGCATTCGCCACCAAATTTCCCATACGTAGTGTATACATCATGTCAAAATTTAGCATTTATAGATACTGCATCCATCTCCTATGCATCAATTTCAAATATCTTTTGAAAAAATATGATTAAAGCTCTTATGATCAGTAATGATAGTGAATTTATCATCGAAGAGATAAGGAAACCACATTTTCAAAGCATGAATTTCTGCCACCCACTCTAAATCATGTTTCGGGTAGTTCTTCTCATGAACCCTCAACTACCTTGATACATATGTAACCACATGATCCCTTTGCATGATAACACAACCCGACACTGATCCAAATGAATCACAATACTCAACATAACATTTTTGTAGTAATGGAAAAACCAATATTGGGGATGATGTAAGGACACTCCTAAGCTCTTTAATAGTTTTCAAACACTACTCAGGAATTGAAAAGGACATTATTCACTATCAAAGTTGTCATTAGTAAGGCTCATCATGGGAAATCATGGAAAAAATTCATATAATAGCCAGCTAGACCAAGAAATCTATGTATTTGAAAACCAGTATTAAATGGTTACCAAGAGATAACAACCTTTATTTTTTCCAGATCAACAGAATGACCATTCTCAGAAATAACATGGCCATGGAAATGAACATTTTGTAACCAAAAGTCACATTTTTTTCAATTTAGCATACAAATAATGATCACTCAATATTTCCACCTGTTTCTCAAGATCCACCCTTGCCCTTAAATATATCATTATATCATCAATGAATACCGCTAAAAAAGAATTCATATATTTGTTAAATGTATAATTCATGAATGCCCTAAAAAGGATATTGAATTTTTTAGTCAAAATTGAATAACCCATTATTCATAATTTCCATATCTACTGATGAAATTTGTTTTCGTAATATCCTTTTTTTGCATAATGAACTAATGATATCTTGATCACAATTCAATCTCGGATAACCATAGTATCCCCTAAATTGATCTAACAAGTCATAAATGCAAGGAAATGGATATTTATAAGGTACGATAACTTTTTTAAGCATATGTTAATAGATACATAGCCTTATAATCATATCATCCTTTTTAACAAACAAAATTGAAGCTTCGCATGAAGATGTACTAGGCCAAATGATTAATTTTTCTCCCAACTCCTCCAAATTCACTTTAAATTCCTTAAATTATTTTGGTGCCATTTGGTAAGGCGAAAAGAGATATGATTGGTCCCTAAATGAAGATCAATCCTAAAATCCACTTCCCTCATTGGTGGAAACCCAAATAATTCTTCTCATAATACATCCAGAAATGGATCAACAACTGCTAGAAGAATTCTCTAATCAACTCCTTCCAATGATTCTAACAACAACACCGCTAACTGATATGATATTGTCCCGACAACTAGTGCAAAAAAATCCTTTTCAATTATATTTTCATTCTTCTCTCCTCTAATGATATGTTTTATGCCATCCTCTACTGTGAATCTAATCATTCGTGCATAAAAGTCGATGTCGGCTTTAAAAATGTCCAACCAATTCATTCCTAGAATTATATCATAACCATTCATATTAGGCAATGTGAAATCACACATCAACAAAACCCCATCCACAAATATACAACATGATATACATTGAATGTCCTGACATAAACTTCTACCCAGAGGAGGTGGATGTCTTAAAACTGAAGGCATCATTTATATAATTAAAACCATAAAACTAACCACATGAGAGGTAATAAAATAATTTTAACGACCTATATCAAATAATTATTTCATCAGGTATAATTTAAATCAATCAAACCTCACACTGTTGATGGTCCAAACTGATTGTCCATCACAACGTACATAGCCTCAATTAATTGTTTTCTTGACACACTCTTATTTTTATTACCTTCATGGGGAGTCATGGAATTCCTTGAATCAGCATGACTAACATTACTCTACTAACGGGGGGTATGATGCTGCCCCATCCTATCAAAGAATATGACCACTACGAGCCCTGGGGAGTATAAAAAACAACCCACCTTGAAGAATTACAACAATAACGTTGATGATTCCTCGTATAACTGATGTTATGACATGATTAGGGTTGTGACTTAATATCTGTATTGATGGGGACAATAAATCCACAATAAAACATATCATCTTAATCTTTTGCAAGGGTGGAAGTTTCACTAACCATGTTGTCAGATTCTGAGTCATACTTCCATGCTTGATATATGATTCAATATTCTGCTTGATCTCAGAGTTAGAGTTCCCACTATTTCCTAGAAGTACCAACATTCATCTACTGCCTACAACCCAAAAATATCCCTTTCAGCCAATTTTTTTTTTCTATTCACCATTTATATGTAATAATTTATAAATAACACCACTATTTTAGAATGAATTTTGTTTCTCTAACCTTTCTTTAAAAATTTGTACCTTAAACAATTTACTAGCCACCACCATAGGTGAAAATCATAGTAAGTTCATCAACATAGCCGCATATGTCATTACTGAGAGGTTCTTTTGCTACATCCTTAATAAATCTATTGTGTGGTGAACTATGAACTTATGATTGCAGAATTTTCTATTAAAAAATTCCTAAAAACCATCCCATGTCATGCTCTAGTCTGTTCTTACTGGACCGCCAACTCCCACCACTGAATAGAACGATCTTCCAATATGTATGTTTCTAGACATTGTTTCAACTTGAATGGTGTTCCCATGAATTCAAATATCATATTTATTCTATTCAACCTTACCTCCACTATTGTTGGTTCCGAATCAATAATAGAAATGGGGGTGTTCTACTTCTGAAAATGAACGACATGATGCACATTCTTTGGATCATTTAGTTTATTCCTATATTCCACATATTACAAATCTTTAACTTTACTCTACACTAGCCGCATGTTCACCTGAGGCCCACATGCCACCACATTTTTAGTAGCCTTCTCTGATTTTTCTCTACAATGCCTACTTGTTGCCATTTCTATAATCACAAACACAACCATAAATCATAAAACCATAGAATGAAAATTCGAACAATTTCAAATTCAATTACTTTGCAACTGTAACAACCAGACCTTCCAAAAGATAACAAATCACATATTGCACCACATTTGAAAAATCCTCCATGTTTTGAAAATTCAACCATTTTTAAAATACCTTAACTATCTACATTTCAAATCTGCACATTTCATATTATTTTATAAAATTTTCATAAATCCATATATACATTCAAAAATATAAATTATTATTCCAATGAAATATGAATCCTAATTGGAGTACATTTTTTACCACGCATGACATGCCCATATCGTTGGATACAACTATGCAAATGAGATTTAAATATCCTATAAGTGTATCAAAAAAACCTATGTACCCACCATTTATTTAATGTGATGTTCATAATAAAGTGGTTTGATATGTACTTTTATGTTATAAATTTCATGTGTCCTCAATCATGGGCCTTGATACCATCCCAAATCAAGGAAAAAACCCAAGAATGAATGTCAACCCCAAGAACATCATCAAATTTCAAAGGACCAACCAAATACATTAACATGAAAGTCAAGGATAGAATAAAATAATACAACAGGTAACATCTTGCACCTTCCACATTGGCTTGAGAAGGAGGTGAGATGCTACATGGCCTTAGGTGACATTCCCAAGGTGCCAAAGGCTGCAAATAAATGATAAGGGCGTGAAGAAAAAATATAGATTTATTATATATTTGATGAAAAAAAATATACAAAAATCTTTGACTATCTATATCTACATAATGCATGTCTACAATGTAAACCAATGCAACACATTACCATGTAACAACCACGCAAGCCAACCAATTCCATAACAATTCACATAGACCAATACAAGTCAACCATAATGTTCCATAATTAGTATTCCAAGACAAATACTAAAAAATACATCAACAATAAATCACATAACTCACAAGCTCCATGCCAATATCCATGCACCAGGAACCACAAAAACTTCATATCATCATGATGAACCACAAGGGAAATGAGATTCTTTACCCTTACCCGTTTCATGAAACACAACATCTTCGAAAGCACAAAAGATCCAATGAATGTGGTGAGTAAAAATTCTCAGTAGCTTTTCACCAAATAATTTACTTACCCAAATAACTATGATAGACCTATTATCACATTTATATGAAACAGTTTATATGAAATATCAATAATCGTAACCATTTCCAATATGCCAAATAGACCCTTTCTATGTCGTTTTCACCCAAATCCACACATAGATGGGGGAAACCAACCAAGATGACATAATCCATTTTACCATCACATGTTATCACAACAATTTCATATTGTATATTGACACACATAAAAAAAATAACCATAATGTTTCACAGACTAAACACAGGGTAACAATCATGGTGGAAATTCTTATCAAAGGCTATTTACTCATTGCCAAACATAGTGGTACATTACACCCACATATATTTGATGGTGTCCATACTATTCACTATCCATCCCCTTTTTTTAGTTGTACTTGCATCCTAATTTTAATCGTCACAACACAGGCATAAAATTCCTAATCGAATGAACAACAATATACCCCCCAAAAAACCACCACAATGGGCAAACAAATATTTCAAAACATAACAATCGATTAAACCATTAACCATGACAATTCAAAAAACCATAATATTCTATTTTTATTGAAACCTATTTTTACAAAAATTTCTATAAAAAAACAAGAAATCAATTTTAATTTTTTTTAAAAAATACTATAATAAAGAACATTTTACACCAATAACCCATTTTCCAAAAATCCACAAATCGTCAGAAAAGAATGTAAATCAAGCAGCACACATCATATTCACAGTCGAACTCATGAAAATTAAATTAATTTAAATAAATACATCTAGTTCTAGTAAAATGGAGTCGAGAAACAATCCATATACCTCAGGGTTTTTTTTAAAATGACGCCCTCACAAATATTACCCAAATCCGGGTGAATGCTCCCACCAAAAAGCCTTATATCCCATTTATTGACATAAAAAAAACCTCAATATCATAATTTCAGGATAACCAACCCTATATATACATGCAACTATTTTTGATCTAAGAAAGCAAGTGAGTAGGAGAACCAGATCTAAGGAAAACCAAGAAAGACACAAGCGAGAAGGCTTACCAGATTAGAATTGTCGTCACTAAACCTTGAAAAAACTCTGATTCAATTATAAAATTAGTGGGAAAGACCCTCTATAACTAGAGAACCAATAATCCTATGTATGGTTTGTGTGGGAGAAGATATGAGTAATTTAGGGAAAATCATGAGTGAACCCATAATTAAAAACCCAATTTTTATTTTTGTGCACAGTTAGCTCGCATGGTTAGAAAATTGTAAGCTATCCGTGCATAAGTTGCTGCCTCCACGGGGACCTAAAATCGTATACTCCCATGGTTAGAAAAACCATGCACAAACCTTGTGAAGCCCAATGACTCCACTTATATAGTTACCTAGAGATCCTGCGTAGTTTCCCTAAACCGTGTTCAAATTGTGCTCCACTACAAAAACCGCCAAACCTTTTCAAAACCCTCCCAAACTCTCCAAAAAATTATCTAACTACTATAACCAACTAAATAACATAAACAAGGGTATGATACATCAAATTTGGGTGTTCTATAATAAATATCATTAATATATGATCATTTTGTTATCCACAGATTTATACTTTGTTCTGGTGGCTATAGATTTATTTCTTCCCATTGGATCCTTTGATATGGATAACAATAGTATATTTATATATTAAAATTTATATTATGTATTGGAACAATGCCATGAAGAAATTTTCATTATGGTAAAAATATTTCATCACATTACTATGTTTGTTTAGTTGTTGATATCCTAAATTATATTCGTTGTTATGTTGGCCATAGATTTATTTATTCTTCCATTTTCATTGAATATGGAATAACATAGTTTAATTAATCATTCCATAGTTTCTTATTCCTTATATCACAATACAATAGATCATTTCTAAGAATATTAGATCACACATTATATTCTTTCTCATTTTTTCCAAGAATCCATGAGGAGTACTACATAGAAAAAAATGATTACAAGGAGAAAAATAATGAATTGAAACTTATAAAGAGTGCATTTTTAGTTTCAACATAATGTAAAAATCATTTATGTGTCTAGATTCAGGAGGATACTAATATTCAGCATCTTATAAATTTTTATCTTTATACCAATGTAATAAAATAGCCACTTACTATAGGGTTCTATAGTCACTATAGAAAAATATGTGTTTAACAGCAATTTTATTGTTTAGTTGTGGTTAAAAATGCCACTAAACGGTTCTATGATGTATTTAGAATTCCACCGCTAAATCATATGTTGTCATTAATTTAGTGGTAATTTTTCAAAACCATTATAAAACAATTTAGCTGAGTTTTTATTAAATTAAGTGAATCATATAGCTATAGTTTTTTTAGTTTTTATTAGAATTTTCAAAATTAAATTTATTTACTACGTTATTATTTTTTTACTTTCTTATTTAATAGTTCTATTATTTTATTTTTTATTAGTTCATAATTCTCATAATTAATTTATTATTTATTATTTATTATTTATATATATATTGTCACAACCCGTCCCCTAGGGCCAGTGCCGTGACTACCCCAAGCCCGCCTTCCTTAGGCCATGGGATGGTGACTGGAACCAAAGGCGTAAATCCCTAAAACATGGAATGAATTTCCTTTATAAAAAATAAAAACACACAACAGAGTATTATGGAAACAAAAAACTAAGTAAAAATATATAAAAAGGAGTGTTGAAAGGTAATGGGGCCAGAAATACAAGCCCAACTGCAAAGTACAAGGAAACTGAAAACAACTACAACTAAATGAAGGTAAACAGTTCCTGGATCATCCACCAGGGTGTCCTACACGAAAGGTAGGTAGAGAAGTCCACCACATCACTCCACATCCTTCTGTATCCTCCCTGTACCATTAATCTTTTTGTTCCACCTCCGGGTACCGTCCAGTCCTATCAACTCAGCCTCGATCAGCGTTGTCCGTCGTCTACACCCAACACAACAAGGTGCAGGCAAAGCCCATGCATGGGTGTTTATAACGATACTCAGTAGGGAACCCGAGACCCTCAAGGCCAAACAAAATCTTACAAAGATAAACCAAAACGTATGAAATAAATAAATAATTCAACTTAATTATATGCTCTTACATACACCTAAGTTATCAAGTAATCCATCTCAATCATTAGGTAAACCCAAAAGTTACTAACTCGCCTCAAAACATGTTTTTTATTATCGAAACCATGTCTGATGGAGAACTCCACCTCTTTCAATTATTGTGGGCCTTCCATGAAACCAAGGTTCTTCCCACTAACCTTGGACTTCTTAGGTACTCCTCCTGTTGTGTATTGTGGGTCTCTTGCATCACCAAGGCACTCTCCACTATGGGTATGTCTCCACATCCAGGTGATCCCCCTAATAGCCTTTAGAGCTACTCTTCCTATCGAGTACCGCGGGACTGCCACCACAACCAGGCGCTCCTCTGCCATGGGTCTGCCTCCACAGCCAGGCACTCCCCACTAGGCAAGTCGAATAACTCTGAGTCGAATCGGTCAGCAGTCGTCAGGACTCATCCAGCTATTAGGTCTTTGTACTCTACTCGCTTTTCTCTAGGAGGGTCCACTACATGAGCTATAGGTGAATACTCCAAATTTCATTATGTCCCACGTAGAAGTATCTCAAAGTTCCTCTTCTTCATAGGGGTCTCAAGGCAACAGAAAACTCGTCAATCAAACGCCTGATCAGTGAGTTATAAGCTCTTTAGTGCCAGGGGACCAATTGGATTTGTGTACGATCCAACCTGACCGTATTTCAACATTACCCCAAACTGCAGTTGGGTATACTCAAAGGGATCTTCATTATCTTATAAAACCAGTGCCACTGATGGTTCATCAAATGGTCATCTAGTGTCAAAGAAAATACCAAAGAAAGTAAAGGGTCAGTAGTGGGCCCGAGTCCGGTCCGACCTGGTCGGACCGACTCGCCCCAACCCGGTCATGGCCGACCCAGTCTGGGTCTACCCTATCAGGCCTATTGGTTCTGGATAGAACCATTAGGAAGCCAGCCTGTTAGGTTTAGACTAGCCCTCTGTTCCTAGCCCAGCAGGCCGTGAGGGCGGTTCAGCCTGGAGCGTCGCGAGTGCGCGTGCCAACGTGGTTCGGCCCGGAGGGCGCGGCCGAACCAGTTCATCCAGGGAACTGCGAGGTGTCTCGGATGATGACTCTAATGGAATTCCAAATGGTGGAAGGTTTTCCAGAGGCTCGAGCGGCGTGCGTGGAGGCCAGAAGGTGGCCGGCTCAGGGTGGTGAGCGTGGAGGTCGGCAGGGCGGCCGGTTTGTGGTAGCATGTGCGGAGGCCGGAAGGACAGCCGGGGAGCGGCTTGACAAGGCGAGGTGTGGCCAGGAGGGTGTGGCCAAGCAGGGAGTGGTTAGGTGGAGCAAGACCAAAAGGTGCGCGACAAGGCGGAGTGCAGCCGGGCGGGAGGTCAGGCGGCCGGTTCGGGCACGGAAAGGCGGGCGGCTGTGGTAGCTCGGCCGGTTCGCCGGCGAACGGCGGGGCCAGGGCGCCACCGCCGGAGGGCCGCGGTTTGGCCCAGAGCAATGGAGCTTCACAGGGTCGGTGCTGTTCACGGAGACCACAGGTAGTGCAGCCTTTGTTGTCGTCGCCTACTTCGTTCCGTCGCCTCATCGTCATGCCGAAGAAACAACACAAAGAGATCGGCTGAGGGAGTCGGTCCATGTTTGTTTGGACCACACCCTCCACGTTTAGGGTTGATAACATTTGGTTCATCAAAGGAGTATGATACACACCAATTATTTACAATAATTCGGATTGATTCCTTTCAAATGTTGATGAGAAAATGAAAAGGAATACTACTCAAAGTAAACCCCATTCCTTTTATGTCTTTATTCATTCATTGACGGATTCACGGATTGTAGATGAAGAGAACCATCATCCGTCGCATATGTCGCACGATTCCAAACCCGAGCTGTGTTGGCTATGTAAGACGCTGCACGTCAGTAGGTGTCCGGGGAAGAAGATCGAAGGGGACCATTTTTTATCTTCATTCTTTTTGGTGAGAGTTCTTTGTTGGGGTCTTCTCCCAAAAATCCTTTCCTTAAGACACCCAAGGTTTCCACCGAAATAAACAATGCGAAACCAAAAATAATAAAAGATATATTATTTTAGGTATTAGAAAAAAATTCAAAAATGGAGAATTAATTACATGGATCCCCTTAATTAATTCATGAGATTTGGAAAAAGAATTAATTTGGGGATGTGAAGAGGTTCTCTCTCATTAATGAGGGAGAGTTGAGAGGTTTTACTCTCCTCCATCAATAGGGGATTTAGCACCATGTGGTCTCCACATCATAAACACTTATGGGAAGTTATGTTTGGGAGGGCCCCACCACCATAACCTCCAATGGGAGGTTAAGGTGTTGTGCTCCCACCTCCAACTCTTATGAGGAGGTTTTAGCCACCAAGACTCACATGGTGGCTCAAATAAAATAATGTGTATCTCACATTATTTTATTATTATTTTCCAAGAAAACCCAAAAACAAACATTTATTCTCGACCAACTACTATCAAGGTGAAAGTATTCTAAAGAAAATATCAGTGTTGCGAGTTCAACAGTGCCCTCAGATTTGAATTCCCAAAACTGGTTCAAAAGTTATAAAAACTCGCTCGTACGTTTACTGGACGTACCCAAACAAAACTCCAAATATTGATTCCTGGAACACTGGGACTCTAAATAATGCGCCATAATTTTTGTGGACTCATAAAATTCCAATGTATTTAAAAAAAAATCCATGAATTTTCCGGCTCTTTACATTCTTTCCACCTCAAGGATTTACGTCACCATAAGCTACCACTCGATCTATGGGAACAATTGGGGGTGATGAGCATGCATATGAGCCTCCCACTATCATTTTCTCTCATGGAGGTTATCGTGATGCTAGCTTATGAGCACTAGAGGTATCAAACATCCACGTAGGAATCGCTCATGTCGATCCACAATCTCTACTAGAACCTCTACGAAGGTCGCCCCATCATCGATGTACAACTCCCCATGTTTGATGATGTAATAAGGGGCGTGCACATATCTCCTTAGCTAAGATACGTGGAATACGTCTTGAACCCGGTGCAACTGAGGTGGAAGAGCCAGGTAGTAACCCACCTTGCCTACTATGTTGAGGACCTGGAATGGTCTGATAAATCTCAGAGATAACTTTCCACCTCCACGAGATATTTTTAGAAGTCATCGGGGTTGAGAACTATGAAAAGACGTGGATGCCAGCCTTGAACTATAGAGGTCTATGTCTCTTATACGCATACATCTTTTTCCTACTTTGTGTTGTCTTCATCTTCTCCTGGATGATCTACACTTTCTCTATGGTAGCCCATACCATCTATGGTCCCACCAGTGCTGACTCCCCTAGGTATTTCAAGCACAAGGGTTATATGAAAGGTCATCCGTACAATGCCCAAAAAGGTTCCATCCCTATTGTGGATTGATAACTATTTATGTATAAAACCTCCACTAAAGTTAATTGATCCTCCCAGTTACGATCGATGTCGAGGATGCAAGCATAATGCTTTTCTTAAAGGGTCTGAATGGTCAGCTCAGTCTAACCAATAGTCTGAGGGTGGAAGGCGGTGCTTTGATGGAGCTACGTCACGAATGCCTCCTACAACCCCTTCCTTAGCAAGTAAGTAAAACTTGAATCACAATTGAGAAAATAAAATAAATTACACCATGTATCCACACTATATCATGCACATAGAGGTGTTTCATGCTCTCTACTGAACCATACTCTCCAATCGGTAGGAAGTAAGCCGACTTGGTGAGTCGGTCAATGATCACCCAAATCAAGTTGTGACCCATAGATGTAAGTGGAAGACCCATAACAATGTCCTTGGATATTCAATCCCACTTCTAATATGCGACCTCTAAAAGATGTATCAATCACGCTGGTACCTGGTGCTCTACCTTGACTTGCTGACAAGTGAGGCACCCGGAGACAAACTCTGCAACTGACTTCTTCATTCTTGGACACCAGTGTTGTCACTAGAGGTCATGATACTTCTTCGCCACTCCTGTATGTACTGCTAAAGGGGATGTGTGGAACTCCCTCAACACTTCCTTTTGAAGTGACACTGGCTCCATAGTACATCCTCTGAAGAGGATAATGTGTTCCCCACCTTCAAAAAATCCATCAGGTGTCTGCCCTGTGGATATCTGAGTACATCGTGTCTCATAGTCAGAATCCCCATGTTGTGCCTCTCTGACTTGCTAAAGAAGTGGGGGATTGACTATAAGGGATTGAAGGAAAGCTTCTCCATCTCTATCCAAAAAGGATATCTGCAAAGCGGTTAACTCCTTCATCGATTCACCTAGAAGTTGTATACCACTTCTTCTACTGAGTTCATTTGCAACAACGTTCCCTTGACCAAGAGTATAGACTACCTAAAAATCATATTACTAGAGGATCTAATGCCAACGTCACTATTTCAGGTTTAGGTCCTTCTTAGAAAATATAATACTAAGACTCTGGTGATCGGAGTACACTATAAAAGTTTCTCCCACCAGATAGTGTCACCAAATCTCCAAAGAGAAGACCAATGCTGCTAAATCAAGGTCATGGGAAGAATAGGTCTTCTCGTTTTATCTCAGATGCAGAGAACCATACGCGATCACTGCTCACTCCTGCTTCCGGAAACACCCGAGTCCGGTCCTTGATGCGTCGCAGTAGACTATGTACCCTATGCCTTCCTCTAGAAGCCTCAAGATAAGGGCACTAGTAAGCCTCTTCCCCAGCTCTTGAATGCTCTACTAGAATCTCTCCGACCACACAAAGGGTTTCCCCATCTTTGATAAGGATGATAGTGTTTCTGCAACTCTGAAGAAATCTCGCACAAATCTCTGGTAGTATCCAGCAAATCCCAAGAATCTTTGTACCTTCGCCACACTCCTGGGTGGATCCCATGAAAGAACCACCTCAATCTTCACTGGATCCACTGTAACTCCAGCCTCTGAGATGACATGACCTAGAAAGTGAACCTCTCGGATACATAACTAGAACTTCGAGAGATAACCACAAAGCTGGTGCTCTCATATTGTGTCCAATACTACCCGCATATGATAGGCATGCTCCCCCTCAGTAGTCAAGTAGATCAGAATGTCATCGTTGAAGATGACAACAAAGTTGTCATGGTATGGCTGGAAGATCTTGTTCATGAGTACCATGAACACTGCAGGAGTTTTGGTTACGCCGAAGGGAACAACCAAGAACTCGTAGTGGTCGTACCGACAACTGAAGGTTGTCTTCTTCACATCGTCATCTAAAACTCTGAGCTGGTGATAGCTAGAACTGAGGTCTATCTTCAAGAACCACCGTGCTCCTTCTAGATGATCAAAGAGGTTCTCATTCCTTGGAATTGGGTACTTGTTATTCACGTTCACCTGGTTTAGGCAATTATAGTCGACACAAAGCCTGAAGCTCCCATCCTCCTTCTTGGCGAATAGAATCGGGGATACCCAGGGAGAAACACTAGGCTGGATGAATCTGTTCCCCTAAAAGTCCTCTAGTTTTACCTACAGCTCGCGAAGCTCCGTAGGAGACATCTGATACACTGGTGTAGATATCGATTTCATCCTAGGGTACGTGTCTATGTAGAAGTCCACCTCTCTACGAGGAGGTATACTTGGGACATCGTCAGGGAAAACATCATCTTACTAGTCCACCACTACAGGATAGCTCGGACTCTCCACATATATTGATCTGAGGGTAAGGGTAGCAAACTAATGAGTGATTGGTTGCACCCTCATCTGAGTAAGTCTGTCATATGCTACAAAGTCTCACTTCTCACCGGTTAAGGTAAACCTAGTACCATTCATACTGACACAATGAACGATGCACCTAATAAAGTCAATGTGAGCATGGACTGTAGATAACCAGTCCATACCTAAGATGACGTCATAAGGCCTCGACACCGCTATTAGGAGATCCCAGACGATGCTCTCACCTCCTAGAGTAAGCTCACACTAACGGCACCGTTGTGTAATTGTCGAGTCTACTATCGTATGAGTCTCTAGACGTAAGGATCAAGCCAACGACTCTATTGGAATCTCCATGGTCCGAATGAGGGCAGTGGAAATGAATGAGTGACTGGAACTTGTGTCTACAAGAACTGTAGATGAGGTGGAATAGATGCAGATGGTACCTTTTATTATCTTTGGGGTGTCGTGATCGTAGGCCTCAACTGCATGGAGCTGAGCTCTCCCATTTCCACCTTTTCCCTGCGGTCGGGGTGGACCTCCTGGTGGTGGTGGTGGTAGCACCCTGAAACGTCGTCCAATGCTATCTGCATGGCCAGCTCCTCTTCCACATCTGCCTAATCCCTACGGACTTCTTTGATCGAATCTCTGTCTTTGTCTGGGTGGTCCTTGGACCGTTTGCTGATCATCCGAATGGAAGGTCGGACAGTCACATGCCATGGGGCCATGCCCGCCGCATGAGAAACATTGCCAGCTCCTGGTATGTGTGTCTCTACCCCGAGTTCCCCACACAATCGATCCTGAGTCATGTAGTCATCCACCCGTGGCTCTGGTTCTCTTGGATATCTACGACATTTGTCTACTGCCAGCTACAGAAGACTCCGCTGCATGTCGACTAGTGGTGGGTCTCGCTACTGGAGACTGCTATGCAAGGAAACTCTTCACCAGGAGGTCTCTCTCTAGCACCTATTCTTGCATCTAGATGCTGAGTGAGATCATCAGAGCTCTTATCTCCCTCCTGAGACATTTCATGATGGTCTGGTCCCTAAAGAATGGGTATTGTACCATATATATGGAATATCGCAAGGGGTCGGTGAACCTCGCTGTGTACTAAGCTATTGTCATGCTGCCCTGCTAGAGATGAAGTAGCTCATGTATACGCACTACGTGGAGAGTGTCTTGGACAATATCCTTGCGGAATAGGCTCTCAAAGTCTTCCTAGATTAGTTTCTCCTCATCATGTACTTAGAGAATCAGTCTCCACCATCTTCCTGCTGCTTCATGAAGGAGACTCACGGAAAGGGTTACCATGAAGTCGGCAGGTGTCCCTATCAGTCTGAAGACACTCACCACAGCCTCCAGCCAATCCTTAACTGCCTACAGGTCCGTATCTCCCCTGAACCTAGGAGGCCTCTGGCACTAGAACTCATGCAACATGCTCAGGTGGTGTGCTCTCTCTACTGTTGGGGATGGTGGAATTGGTGGCCCAATGGGGAGTGGTACTGTTGGTTCCTCCACTGGTAAAGGGCCCTACACCGAGGCCTTATCGGTCGGTGGGCTATCCGTGCGTAAAACTCTCAGGGATCTAACTGGTTGTCCATGGGGAGGCATCCTGAATGAAACAGATGCGACATGTTGAAAATTTTATTCCTAGTGAGCTGAACTGGTTGAGCTAACTCAAAGAAAACATTTGAAAACAGACACGAAATGATTGTTTTCTTGCACTGAGTTAGAAATTAGAAGTAACGGTCCTGGTGCTTGGATACATCGGCTGTTGCACCAACATTGGACTCCCTGAACTGAAATCCACACTTAGTACACTTAGCACTATTTCATCACAGAAAATATCAGAGTCCTATGTTTTGCGGTAGAACCAACTCCTCTGATACCAATTTGTCATGACACGTGCCACAGTGCCTATGCCGTGACTACCCCAAGCCTACCTTCCTTAGGCCAGGAGCTGGTGACTATCACCAAAGGCGTAAATCCCTCAAACTGAAAAGGCATTGACATTATAAACTATAAACACACAAAACAGAGTAATCTTGAAGCAAAACTCTATGTAAAACTGTATACAAAAGGAGTGATAAATGGTAAAGGGGACGAAAATACAAGCCCAACTGTAACATTAAAGGAAACTAAAAACATGTACAACTGAAGAAAGGTAAAAAACTGTTGGATCGTCCACTGGGAAGTCCTACCTAAAGTGTTGGTACCGAATTCCTCCACAACACTCCACGTCCTTCCGTCTCCTCCATGTACCGTCACTCCGTGTGGTCCACCTCCAGGTACTATCCAGTCCTGTCCACTCAGCCCTAGTCATTGCAATCTGTTGTCTGCAACCAACATAATGAGGTGCGGGAAAAGCCGGTGTAGAGGTGAGTATAAAGATACCCAGTAGGGACCCCAAGACCCTCATGGTCTCACAAAATCCAACATGGATAAACCACAAAGTATGAAATCAATAGAGAACCCCACATAGTTATATTCCCATACATACACCTATGTTATCAAGTAATCCATCTAAATAATGAGGTAAACACAAAATTTACTGACTCAGATCAAACCAAGATTTTTATTATCGAAACCACGGCTGTTGGAGAACTCCTCCTCTATCGAGTACAGTGGGTATGTCGCGATACCAAGGAGCTTCCCACTATCCTTGGACTGCTGAGGTTCTCCTCCTGTCGAGTACCGTGGGACAAATATGTCATCAAGGCGCTCCCCACTATGGGTCTTTCACCACATATACGCACTCCCCCTAATAGCTTTCAAAGGTACTACTCCTGTCGAGTATAGTGGGTCTGCGGCCACAACTAGGAGCTCCTCCACCGTGGGTCTGCCGCCACAACCAGACACTCCCCACTGGGCTAGTTGAATCACTCTGAGTCGAATCAGTTAGTAGTATTCAGGTTTCATCCAGCTACATGGTCTCCGTACTCCACTCACTTGTCTATCGGAAGGTCCACTCCATGAGCTACAAGTCGATAATCCAACTGTCATGAAGTACCACGTAGAAGTATCTCAACGGTATGTCTCGTCATAGGGGTCTCAACGCAAAGGATGGAAGGTCAGTTGGACTCGTGATCTGTGAGTTATAAGATTTTTAGTCTCGGGGGCCCGGTTGGATTCGTGTACGATCTAACCATACCGTATCTCAACATTACCCCGAACTGTAGTGGGGTATACTCAAATGGACCATCATGATCCAGAAAACCACTACAACTTATGGTTCCTCAATCTTTCTTCTGGTGAAAAACATATGACCAAAGAAAGTAAAGGGTCAGTAGAGGGCCTAGGTCCGATCTGACCTGGTCAGACCGACTGGGCCCAACCCTGTCTGGGCCGACCCGGTCTGGGTCGACCCGGTCGGACCTGTTAGGTCTGGCTTGACCCATTGGGCGGGCCGACCTATAAGGTGCAGCCCGGTCTGCTGGGCCCAGCCCAGCTGGCCGCGCCGACTGTTCTTCCTGGGCTCAGGGACGTTTCAACCTAGTGTGTCGGGAGGATGCGGCCCAGCGCGGTCGGGCTGGTTCAGCCAGGGCTCCGCCCGTGGGTTGGGACGCCGGCTCGGCCGGGACACCGCAAGGGGGCCGATTCGCCGGAGGCACGCGGAGGCCGGTAGGCGGCCGATTCGGGGGGGGGGGGGGGGTTGGGGGGACGGGGAGGCCTACAAGGTGGCCGGTTTGTGGTGGCACACGCGGAGGCAGGCAGGGCATCCAGGAAGCAACGCGGCCAGGCAGGGCGCGGCCAGGCGGGGCACGGCCAGGCAGGGCGCATCCAGCCACAGCCTGGCCTAGCAGGGCACGGTCGAGCTGAGCATGGCCGGGCGTGGCCTGGGTAGCTCGGCTGGTCAGCCGGCAGACGGACCAAATATGGAGGCTTGGCCAGAGGTCCGCAGTTCATCCCGGAGCACTAGAGCATCATAGGGGTGGTGCGGTTTGCAGAGGCTGTGGGTAATGCGGCCTTTGTCTTCGTCGACTTAATTGTTTCGTCGCCTCATCTCCATGTAGAAGAAACATCACAAAGAGATCAGCATATGGAGTTAGGCCAAGTTAGTCTGGCCAGCACCCTCCGTGTTTAGGGGTGATAGAAATTTGTTCATCCAAGGAGAACGATGAACAACAATTATTTACAATAATTCGCATCGACTCACATAAAACGAAGATGAGAAAATGAAAAGGAATATTACTCAGAGTAAACCCCCTACCTTTGTTTGTCATTCGTCGTTCGTTGGCGGAGTCGTGAAATGTAGATGAAGTGAATCGTCATTCGTCACGCCTGCCGCATGCTTCCAAACCAGAGCTGCATCAGCTACTGATGACGCTCCACATTGGTAGGTCTTCGCGGAAGAAGATTGAAGGGGACAATGGGCGTTCTTCATTTTTCATTGGTGAGAGTTCTTCATTGGGGCTTTCTCCCAATAATCCTCTCCTCAAAACACCCAGGGTTTCCACTATAATCAACAATGCCGACCCAAAAATAATAAAAGTTTTATTATTTTAGGTGTTGGCACAAAATTCAAAAATGGAGAATTAATTACTTGGATCCGCTTAATTAATCCACAAGAGTTGGTACAAAGAATTAATTTGGGGAGGTGAAGAGGTTCACCCTCAGTAATGAGGGAGATTTGAGTGGTTTTACTCTCCTCCATCAATAGTGGGTTTAGCCCCGTGTGGTCCCCACGTCGTAACCTCTCATGGGTGGCTATGTTCAGGTGGGTCCCACCACCATTAACTCTCATGGGAGGTTATGGTGTGGTGGTCCCACCTCCGACTCCCATGAGGAGGTTTTAACAACCAACACTCACATGGTGGCTCAAATAAAATGAAGTATAGATCACTTTATTATATATATTTTTTCCAAGATAACCCAAAAACTAACTTTTATTCTCAACTAACTGTTGTCGAGGTGAAAGTCTTCTTATGACAATACTGGTGCAGCGAGTTCAAATGTGCCCTCATATTTCAATTCCGAGCATCGGTTCAAATGTCTTAAAAACCCGCTCATACGTTTGCTGAACATACCTGAAAAAAACATCAGAAATTGATTCCGGACACACCGGGCCTCAGAATCATGGCCCGTAACTTTTCGTGGAGTCGTAAAATTCCAACGTATTTAAGAAAAAAAATTCACCAGAATTTCTATTTCTTTACATATATATATTGTTATTTATTTATTAATTATTATTTTATTATTATTACTATCGTGTTATTATTAATAATTTATTTTTTCTATTATTGTAATTTTTTAAATTCTTTTAGTTTATTTATTATTAATTGATTATTATTTATTATTTTCATAATTATATTATTATTATTTTTAATTTTTTATCATTTTTGATTTTTGATTTTTCTTAATTATTTAATTTTTTATAATTTAATTATTATTATGCACATGCACATGCACATACAATGACACATTCACTTGTACATGCATTAATATTTCATAATTATAAATTCTTTATTATGTGATATTTGTACCTATGGCCTTTAACTTGTTCTCCAAAGAGTTACCATACAAACATGCTCTTCATGTGGCGAATAAATCAACTTAATAAACTTATAAATATATATTTATTTATAAATAATAAAATAATTATAAATATATCCATAATCAAACAAATAAGTGTTAAAAAATAAAATAATTATGAAAAAATAAATAATAAATAAGACCTCAATAATAAATTAATGATAATGTAATAAAAATTAGTGATAAATTATTTACAAATTAAACATTATTAAATAATTAATATATACAGAATAACCAAGTAATTGAATAATAAAATATATATAGACAGTAAACAAAATAAATATATAAAAATAAAATAAAAAAACAATATTGGAAAATAAAAAAATAATATAAAAATAATAAATAGAAAATATTAAATAAATAAATATGAAAATTACTAAATAAATAAATATATAATAAATATATTTATAATAATTAAATAAACAATAAATTAATAATTAATAGTTAATAATAAAACAATTAACATCTAATAATTAATGATTAATAATAAATTAATCAAAATTAATTAATTAAAAAATAATGAATAAATATATAATAAATAATAAATAATAAATAATAATACCCAAATTAATACTAAATTAATAAATAATAAACATTAAATATTAAATATTAAATATTAAATATTAAATATTAAATAAATATGAATGGGTTATTTAACTATGATTCAATAACGAAAAATAAAGATATATTAAATCAAAAATAAATAAATATTAAAATTATAAATACTAAATGTTAAATATTAATTATTAAATATTAAATTTAAATTTAAATTTAAATAAAAAACAATTAATATTAAATAATAAATACAGAAATTATTGAATGTATTATAAATATTAAATAATATATAATATATAATAAAAAATTAATAATAAATAATAAGTAATAAATAATAATGAATAAAATAATAAATTGATATAAATATCTGTAAATAATTATACATATACCAATATGTAAATAAATATATATAAAAACATTTCTATTACATAAATATATATATACACACTAAGATGACTTATTGTACATTAATACACACACATACATACATATATAATCACATTTAATTATATATATATTTATTTAAAGTTATTTGATATAAAAATATATAAACATAAATATGTATAAATATTTTAAAATACATATAATTATAAACAAATGTTCATAAATTCTTATAAATATCTACATATATATATAATTGATAATAAATTACAAATATAGGGAATCAAAAATAAATGCAATAACATTAAATAAATAAGAATATAAATCCATGAAATAAAATAATAAACGACATAATAATAAAGAAACTCTTAAATGAAGATTAAATCTCATAAAATGCGTATGATATATATATATACATAAATTGTTTAAGTATATTATATATTAATATTTAGTTATAAATATATAAAAAATATAGATATAATTATATCTCTATTTATCAATACACACAAAGACATATATATTATTATTATTTAAATATGTCTATGTGTGTATATATATTCATATAGTGTTACTATAAATTCATTTATATACTATATTTAATGATAATTAAATATTTATAAAAAAATACATTTATATATGATGTATACACACAATTTTATTAACACAAGAATTATATATTTATATATCTCAAATACACAGAGCGATATTTACACAGATATATATATGTACTTATTTACATAAAATTGAATATACACATAAATATTGACATTTTTACCCTCACAGAGACACATGTTTATATATAAAAACTACTCATATTGGTTGATATATAAAAAAAATCCATTTTTACAAGATAACTAAAATATATAATTATCCTATTAAATGAAGTGAATAAAAAATGTTTATATATATATTGTTTATATGTTTGTCAATAAATTTCTTAATAAATATATATTTATACAAGTGAATAATTATAATTAAAAATAAAAAACTTGTATACATTAAAATAAAAATAAAAATATATTTTCAAAAATGATAACACATAAAAATCATAATATCAATATGAACGTAATCCCTAAGAAAAAATTATGTCCCCATGGAATAATTAAAATAACAACCACTTAAACGATCATGAAATTCCAAGGAATGTTCAATAATTGGAATTCCTTGACTACGAAATCATTTTTGGGGTCCTTTTAAGACTTTTTGCCTCATGAAATGTGACTAGGGTTTCCTATGTCACATTACTGTAGACTGCATCGTAGTCTTAAATTTGAAATATTGTAGATCCCAAATAGACACTTGGGTCAATAGTTATGACCATTTGAAGATCATGTTTCATTTCACACATTTTTTGAAACTATATAAAATTTTATTCTTTTAATTACTCTTAAATTTAAATCTAACGTTGTTGTAGTTCATTACATAAAAATCAATTTCAATGGTTGTGGAGCTAAAATGGACTCCATGATCAAAAGTTAGGTCAAATTGAGGCTGAAGTGTGATTTCCAAATTATTGAAGATTTGTTTTGAGAATCCAATTGTTATTAACTAATAATTATATGTTTTAATTTATTAATAGATTATAATTAATTAAGATTATAAATAATAATGTATATCTAACAGTAAATAATTTTAAATAAAACATAATTAAATATATTTTTTTGATTTTTTTTCATCTAATGTATCGATGAATTTGGAAAAAAACATTAAAATATATTTATTTTTTGAAACAAATAATTGAAAAAAATAATTAAAAAAAGTTATTAGTCGTTTTTAAAGACACTACAAAAAAATTTCTCCAAATTTATTTATTTCAGGTATTTTCTCAAGGTAATTGAAGTTTGTATCAATAGATAATTTAGTAGAAATATTTGGAATCATTTTTAGTAGAACTTATTGAGAAAACATGAACCCTAGGTGAAACATTTAGAATATTTTATAAATATTTCTAGATTCCATGAAATTGAGATCATTGTATTTGTTATGTAGTAATTCAACATATACCACTATATTAAATTAATTACCAGTGGAATAAACAACTATGTCATAAAAAATAATCATTACAGGGGTTTCCCTCCTAAACATTTCACTAAGACATGTATTGGTATCAATTAAAATATGGTTTTCTTTAGAAATGGAATTTGAAATATTTGATATAGATTCTTAGGCAGGTATTCTACTTGTTAACATAAATAAGTTAAAAATAACTGGTATTACCCCATAAGGATAACATCAAAAAGTAATTTTTAATGTATTCCTTTTATAGAAAAAAAGTAAGAGAATAATTGGGTTTAGTAAGTGTTTATCAATTAATGAAATTATGAGGATTCAATTTTATTAAGGGGTAGAATGTTACAATCCTAATTTCAACTAGATGTTTTTATAAATTTTCATTCATAGATTCCCCATCACAAATTAAATGTCCTAGAGGAAACATCATAATCATACTCTCCATTTTCACTCATGTTTTGTTCCCTAAATCTTCTGATTTTAAGTGAATTTAATTTTCACATTTCCATGGGTCTGATCACCATGTTTTTATGGTATAGGTGTTATCAACTTGTTCCACCTACCTATGAATGAAAAATATTTGTGTGATACCATGACCCCCCAAATAGGTTAATCTACCTTTGAGAAGGGGGTGATTGGAGCTGCTTATTTAATGGGATCTGAATTATGTGTCCTTAGTTAATGATTTTTCATTGCCATATTTGTTTACAACTGTTTCCATATTTATATCACTCTTATTATTATGAGGATCCAATACTTTCATTACATACCTCAAACATACACTAATAATTTTTTTAGAATAATTTTACACCATTAAAACACCATTCCATACTCTGAATAAGATATATATATATATATATATATATTAAGAATTATATAAACTATTTTGACCAAAGAAAACAAAAATATCACAATACATATTCATCTCCTCTAACAGAGTTCATGATAGTTCACTAATAGAGGCTTACAACATTAGATTTCATGAAACTATTTGTCTATTGGGACCACAATAATGTCTATTCCATGACATAAAAAAAACATCTGTACTCTTAGTTCACAGAGTATGTTAAATTGGGAAAATCCAATATCTCATTGAGTGACTCATATATCAGTACTTGGGCATCTGCTTCACTAATATGTTGTAACTCACTAAGACTATCCTGAACAACCACACATATTTATAGAATCCCAAGACACATTCCTACTCTACCATATTCCTCTTATTAGTCACCGACCAATTTTATAGCAGGAATGAGGACTAGGATCTGAATCCCTAGGGTGGGGTTAGGAACAAATAGATGTGGGGGTACTGGGTCTAACACATGTGTAAAAATATATTATTCAACTAAAAAAATAATTATTTAGTCACTATCATCCATAAAAAGAAAAATTAAATATGAATGATGGGAAATTGGGAATCATCCTATGGGATTTATATATGATCTCTATAGTGAAAATTCTCACAGCCTTGTAAATTGATTTCTTTCCCGAAGAAGATTCCTACGGTTTTATAAGGAATTTTCCTTCGTTCGATCGTGAATTTTTGTTGGAAGCCAACAATTATATAAGGAATGACCATTTCCCATGGATTGATATCTATTTTGATAAATGTATGAAGATTTCCTTATATTCATTTGTAGATGAAATAACTTCAAAACACTAAATGGGATGTCACACTATATAGATATGGGGGGTGGTAGGCTCTTATTTATCATATTTCGAATGGTTCACTATGTTGATTGGGGTTATGAGTTTAATCTATAAATCCCTAAAAAGATTAAAATTGTATTATTATATTTTATTTGACTAAGTGGATATATTTCCTCGACTTATGTGTCACATACTATTGTATAACCTAAAAATTATTTAATCGATTCATATATTGTAAAGGGGAGGCTCATCAACTTGGTACTACATCTTATAGCCCTGATTCACCAATTAATATAAATTTAATTCAATAGAAATACCCCATTGTATATCTGAGGATTGTTGTAAGTGTTTTGGGGATAGATAAAGACATATTTTAGTAATTATATGTTCTATATGGTGTCTCATTTTGGAGTTATTGTTTAATTCCTTTCATATAGAACATCTATAGTAACAAGATATATTAATTAAATGGTAAAAAATATTATTTTCTTCATTATGTATTTGGAAATTAATTTTGTCTTATATGGTTAGCCACAACTTGGATAATTATGGATGATAGAAATGGTGACTAAAATTTATGGTCACATAAAATAGCTATTGAGGATTATATCCTATCGGATTAGATAATTTTAATATAATAGATTATTCCTATAATACATAAATATTCTCAGGATAGATATAGATAATATAGTAGAAGTAATGGAGAAACTCATATCCATTAATAAAATTTAACATTCAATGGTTCCACATAATCGATGGGTGATGAAAGACTAGGAGACTACCTATATTAAGATAGGAATTAAATTTTATAATTCATTAATAATCCTAAAAAATGGTTATAATCGTCCTTATAATTATTTAAACCCTATATGGATTTTTATACTACATATCCTTAAGGTTATTCTATCTATAGACTAGATAGATGAATGTGAAATACCATGGAGTCTATCAAGAAAGGGATTAACATTCAAGAACCTAAAGAATCTGAGTATGAATATCAAAAGTCCTCTCATTAGACTATTATTTCATAAATAATTCATCATGAACATTTAATTTGGTGAACTATATATAAGAGATAGGATAACACCTAGTTAAAATATTACAGGTTGGGAGAAATGCCAATGATTAAAATATCTAAGGCCCACAAAAAATTATGTGTTGAGGAATTCCACATATCAATAAAATATTGAGTTTTGAAAATGGCCCAGGATCTAGTTTTTCAGTATATTTTGTCTTATAAATCCCTTACATATATATAATGAAAATACTCTATGGAATAATGGTTGAAAATAATCTATTATAAGATAACCTGTATATTAACAAGATAGAAATTATATTTTATACCATCGATGATAGAGTTTAAATATATACAATTACCTGTGAGACCATTGAATATAAGAATATCATTGGGTTCAAATATGTATCAATTTATGAATAAAGGGTCAGGTTTGTCAACCTAAATGTAGTATGACTAATATCCTCAAAATGATTTTGATTAGTTACCCACTAGATTCTAATTTATTTCTACTCCATTTTATAGTGTTTATAATAGATAGATGTATGAAGATTACCTCAACAATACTTTAAGTGTGTCACTCAAATTAGCAATATCATGTGGTTGATAACTTTGAAAGACAGAGAAAATTATCTTATTAAGAGGTTGATGTTGTTGGTTCGGAAACTTGAACCACTCTAAATCATCTAGTTTTTGGGTTTTCTATCTTGATGGTGGATTCCAATAAACATCCATCCATGATAGGATACTGGTTAAATTCTGAAATATTTTCCAAATATATTCACGCTATTTAAATAGATCAATCCTCAAGGTTATTCATTCCCTTTTCATTCATATTTTTTTCCTAGACGTTTCTGTTATATATTACCATTTATTATAGAGGGAACCATATGAGGAAATATCTAAGAGTAATGTAGATGAATAAAAAGAGTTTTGGAATATTAAACTCTATGGTACATTAGATCATAATCTCAAATTAGTCCCTCATCTATATTTCTTATTAAGTCACTAACATAATTATGTCAAAATTTATCGACTTATGTATCATGTGCTTAATAATAGTTATGGAAACACAATAAAAAATGAAACATCCCTAATTTATGGTGATGAAATCAAATATAAAAGGGAACTACTGGAGTCCACATTGAATGTGTTACTAATATGGATGGTCCACTGGTTCCATGGACTAGAATCTATGCTACTCAGATGGAGTCCTTTGTATTTAAGGTTCTAGGGAATCTATCTAAACTGCTTATTTTGGGGAAGAATAATTTAATCCAATCTCTCATAAAAATCCATGGTGAGCATGAAGAAATAATTTCAAGTATTTCATTAAAATATTGAAATGATTCATTTTGATAAAACAATCCATCTTCTAATAATATTTCTCATTAAATATATAGTTTGTATAAATATTGAAGATATTATGAAGGAGGTCATAAATATTTATTCCCCTGATTATAATGAATCTATTTGATAACTCCAATGAGAATCTATATTGAATATTAATGGTGGGGTACTTAGAGATAATTCAATAATTTCTCAAGTCCATGAAATAGTTTTCTAAATGGTGGTTATATCCCTTAACAATAATGATGTGGAAATTTAAGGTGATGTCACATTAGGATATGTTTTCCTTTTTTATTAATCAAAAAAATTATTATTAATAGATAAATTTGATGTCTTAGTAATATTTGTAGAATTTAAAATGAAATGGCTGGCTACTCTATCAACCATTTTAACAATTAAGAGAGATTGAACGCATGATGTGGATATCATTTTAAATTTAGGTGACTCAGTGTAATATTATATTTTATTCTCCCATGTGAGTTATAATTCGAACTCATTGTCACAATAACATCAATTTTCTTTGAGAAATATTGTTTAGTTATATGGATTGAAATTGATCAATGGGATAACCATTAAAGAAAAACTCTATAAAATACTATTTATTGAATAAATATCTAGCACATTAATATATAATATATTCTATGATTGGAAATTTTTTTATTTCACGATTAGAATTTATAATGAGTGGTAGTTGGATATGAAAACCTTAATGGATCTTTTCATGGTAGAGGAAGTCATTATCCCAAAAAATATTATGGTCATGAAACATTGATGAAAACATAAACAAGGTGTGATATTGGACAAGAAATGATAATTTTCAAATGAAGGAGTATCCTTCGTCAAATTCATCAAGAAAAAACTTTCCAATGATGAAGAGAAAATAAATGAACATGAAAATATTACTAATCAAGCTGAGATAAAAGTAAAAGATTCCACCTAAAGGACCCATCAGCTACAACTAGTAGAGGATATAGAGATTAAATGTGTTTCTAAACATTTTTAGGGTGTTTATGGCATGGAGATATCTATTACCCAACAATAAGAGTTGAAATAATATTTGTTTCAGGGGTCTAAAAACATCATTTTCTCCAATTATTTGTTAACCCATCAAGAGGAAGCTCAATTTATATGGATATACATCCCTCATTTTTTGATTAAAAAAAATTCTACCTCAAATTTTTATCACCTTACTAACTATTTTGTTTCGTTGATTATTAATTCAATAAAATATACGAAATTCACAACGAGTAATATAATATTACATGAATATGAATGAAAATCACATGGGGATTTTTCATGTAGATTTTTCATGTAGATAGAAAAATTTATATACATGATATAATGATAAATTTACCAAAATAATATAATGTTATTTACAATTTTCACCTAGATGAATATAAGAGGAAAAAATATGGCGTCACATATACCCTCAATATAATCTGAAGAAATTTATTGTGACAACTGACTTCAAAATTCGATTTTCTCATAAACATCTAGCTATAAAAGAATATAAAAGGGCTGAAAATGAATGAACATATACCGAAACCATAACCCAATCATAATATATTTTTAAATAAGAGATTTGAAAGATTCATTTTAATGAAAATCATAATAGAGGTGTTTTTAATGACGATTTTAATGTCGGAAACTGATAGAATTTCCAAAAATTAAAAATTGATGATTTTCATAGGATTAATCTAAACCGATATATGAGATGAATGAAAGTGTTCTATATTTTTTTCCACATAAATAATCCATGGGATAATATATTAACTTTTTCCTCCATTAGATGTTGGTCCTTATTATAAATTTTAATATTATATTCACCCTTATAATGATGTATATTATTATTTGGGTTGAGATTTGTTGGTATAAACACTTATTTTTACATTGTATCCCAATATATATTTTCAACATATTATTTTTGTATCTTTTAAAACTTTTAAAAACTAAAAATATTTTTAAAACTATATAAGTTACATTCCTAGAAGGCGAGGAATCAATTATTTTCTAGGGTTCCCATTATAGATTTTAAAGCTAGGGGGTACTAGGTCTCGTTACATAGATTGTTAACTGTCATCAGATGTAGACTAATGAATATGAATTTTAAGGTAACAAAGTAAATTAAAAGATTATGATCCCTATTTATAAATGGTAAGGTAAATGAAATTTTAATTGATGTCTTAGTGCTAATATATAACATCTTCTGAGTGGGTGTATACACTATAAGTCCATTATGTATGGACCATGAGAATATAGTGTTTATGGTCCAATATTTTTTACCAAAATGTTATGAAATATTTATAGTAACAAGGTACATGAAAACCTGAAATTAATGTAGAACCCAGTAATGACATATAGACATCCTTGAGGGTTAGATTCGAATAATTTATGTTCACAGTGCAAGAGATAAGGGGTTTTTGGGATTAAGGATATTAAAATATCACTAATGGGAGATATGAAGTATTAATTAAGGGAGAGGTTATATCAATGTAATTTTAGAGCCTATTTATAGAACATATGATCTCATGAAGTGGTTTATATTGTATAACTTCAAGGAATTTTCACTAATAATGTGTGATATTGTATAAATGTGAACACAGAAATGTAGAACCTCATGTAAAATATAATAATAGACAACATTAGTATGGACATAATCTTACAGTGGTTATAATTTTTTATGTTTATAGTTAGAAAAAATATTTATGGGGTTAAATTAGACCACACACATGGGGATCATGATCTAGGGTCCTCTAACATCACTGAACAATGAATGAAAATGATGTATATCAAAATTTGATGTTTTTGAGTTGGGATTGATGAAATAAAACAACCATTTTTAGGATGACTTCTAACGAAATTTGAATGACAGTTTCCATAACAAAAGTTTGAATACACATAGGTTAGAGGAACCATCTATAATGGATGAAAACATGCCACTGATAGTAGGATGAATATGTAAAAAATATATCATTACAATGAAAATTTGTTCTCTTTGGAATTTATAACCCATGAAACCATTATCCATTAAAGTATTATATTTATTAAATAACTCATGTAATTAATTTTAGTATATAATAATTGAAAATTAAAAAGTTATTTAGAATATCTTCTGTATAAAACTAACCATTGCTAGGTTGTTGTGGAATATTGAAAGGGAGTCCATATAGATTATGATTTTTTATTGGCCTATGAAATATTATTTTGGAGAAACTATGTATCATATGAAAATAAGAGTCGAGGAACACATTTTTGTTTTTATTTATCAAGAGATCTATATTAACTAATGACATTTTATTCTTCATAGAAAATATATACCATGATTCAAAAGTTTATCAAAGTAATATGTAATAATCATAACTTAAATATGAGTAAAAACAAAAAAAAAGAGAATAAGGATTTGTATTTGAATCAACATTATTAGCTTTTTTTTCACTGTTTAACCCATAATATAAGAATGTTTAAGTTATATAATAATGTTTTAAAATCATAATAAGTTATCCATTGATAATAGTTGGAATACCACTACACAATCTATAAATATAACATGGGATTATTGAAATTACCCTTATCATGAAAAAATTGTAAGGCTACATATGTGAAAAATATATCATTTCCAAGTGTATGAGTTCACCATAAAATCAAATACAGTCATTACAAATCTACAAAAAAGGGGAATTAATAGTATAAAATTATGTTTTTGGGAAATTAAGATGATAATCATAACTCATGCTTGTGTTATATGTTGATTAAGACATGAATGGTATGATGTATGTTTCATTAATAAATGGATATTAAATTCGGTTTTGGAACCCTAAATATTATACCACATTTATTTAACACATTTTCATAGTTAGGGGATGTGAAATATAGTATTTTGTGTATATTATCACTTTAACGTGAGTATATATATATATTATGAATTCGTGAAAATTCCTTAAATAAAAATATATATGTAATAATATCATCTCACGTGTTGGGTCCAATATGGCTACCATGGCCTCTAATATAATGATATTACATATTTTAGATGAATATTCAATACACTACATAGACAAACTCATGAGTACCACAATAGTTTTGTGTCTTTGCAAACAAGGTATTTAATCATATAACTTGGAGAAATATATTCGTCAGCTCCCATAAATTTATCACCCTTATGTACCATTTCAAAACATACCCTACATAAAACAATTCATAATTACCTAGGGAAAAGAAACATAAGAAATAGTGGGCCCATATTATCAGTAGGGGTTTAGAAGGGAGATACATGAGTAGAACATCTACATAAGTGTTTGGGAACATGATAATAAAATTTGGAAAAGCATACCCATCATATCAATGATCATAATATTGAGTCATGAAACAAATATTGGGAGTATATTTAAAATAAATCATAACTAAATCAAAGATTATTATCCTTGTGACTGTAACATCAGTATACGACACAGATTTGGGGAGTACACATAATCTTAAAACATTGTAAACATGTATAAATAGAGATAGGTTCCCTCATTAATTTAATTGAATGAAATCATCACCTCATGTATTCTTATTGGAATAAAAAATATGTCTAAATATAATATTATGGTTATGAAATATAGGTCGACACATAACACTATTAACATGTAATCTATTTCACACATAATATTGAAAATATGTTATTTGGTTCACACATAATATTGTCAAAATGAAATTAGGTTCAGACATAACAATGTGAGTATATAATCAGTTTCTTGAGAAACATTTGTTACATGTAATCAAGTTTAAATGTAACATTGTGAATATTTTATCATGTTCATGAATAATATATTCACACATGATTTATTGATCATTACCGAATTCATTGAAGGGAGATATAGGTCCCACCAATACCATATTTAAAATCATATGTATGCATCAAATAATATCATAATAAACTCATCACATCATAACCCATGAAATGAAATATTTTTCATATACATTTCATCATATAATAACATTTGGAAAAGAGATTGGTTTCATAAAAATTTCATCATTTCATCATATCATAACCCATGGAAATAGAAGAGGGTTTTATAAGAAAGTTATTATGTTATAGCTTGGGGATAATAAATGATTTTGATTAAAATATATTCATGATAAACCATGTATATACAGAATAAAAATACTATCCTTTTTTCATATCAATGGTTAATAAGAAGTTACATCCAAGGATAACATCTTATATGAGCAATGATTTTGAAAGATTACTTGGATCATTTCATGAAGAAAACAATATTCATTTGAAAATAACATTTTCAATATTAAAAATCATTAATATTTTTGAAAAAAAATTATTTTAAAATAATCATGAAATATTATAAATAAATTTGAAATTCAAATGATGGTCATAATGAGATAAAATTAAATTTCCGGAATACATATTAATACCATGATTCAATTCACAGTTATGGTAAATTCAATTGAGAATTTTTTTGAAAAAAAATTGAAGATTTATTTAAAAAAATATGTCTAAAGAAAATTATGGGTAAAATATTAGATAATTTTATTTAAATAATGTTAAAAAATTTAAAATATTTTTAGAAAACATGGTTTATTAAGAAAAATGTTATTTTGTTAAAGAGATAAATAAAGAAATGTTTTATTAATAACATTATTATGAACTCATGAGTGCATGAAGATATGAAAACTAATGATTGATGTGTACTATCATGATATGACTACTGGATAAAAACATAATGTTTTTTATTAGATATATATCAAAATATTTCATTATTGGAAGCATAACTATAATCAATTCCACCAACCCATGAAAAGATATCACTAAACCATTTCCACTATAGTATCATTGAATCAATAGACCCATGAAAGAAAAAAATTAAATAAAAAATAAAGTATATTGATAATAAATAAATTAATAATATTAAATTTAAATGTTTATATTTATATACACATTATAGAATAAGATTGGTTCATAATAGGATATATATCTCAAACATGAAAAAGTGAGACAAAAATACATTGTGGTTTGTTAAATTTTTAACCAAAACACTATCAAAAGGTATTTCATAAACAAGATAATTTTATCATAATAATTTTAATGATGAGTTTAAAAAAATTACTATTCAATATAAAATCCAAAAAAATAAATTTTGAATGTGGAATGTTTGACACTAAAGTAAAAAAGTGAGAAAAAAATTCCATAAATTAAGTCTCAACATACTTTTTACACATTTTAACTACCATTATAATAAATATATGTCAATTATAAGTCTACTTTATAATAATAATTATATGTATTATAACATATATGACTTAATTATAAAAATTTATTCATTTTTTATTACTAATTCCATGTTAAAATGGTGTTTCGGTAATAACCATTTTGTTTTTTTATATGTTATGATTTATTATTTTTGATCATATAATGTTAATAATGGTTTAAAAATATCTATAATATTATTAATTACATAAATACTATCTATTATACTTTTATTATAAATCATGAAATACTGTTTTTAAAAAAAATGTATTTTACTGTCATGGAGATGGCAGGCTGTGTGTGCACATGAGTAACATTTTCATTCTTCAACAATCCTTATGGAGGGAGGTATTTGATGCTTTATATTTAAAGAATGATAATAATATCATAAATAAAATATAATTATTTAAATATAATTATTCATATCATCTGTGTGTTGGGGTGATGAGAATAGTGAGCCCCATCGCTTTATGAAGGTGGCAGTCTACACATACATGAACAATGGTATCATATTTATATGAGTGAAAAAGTAAGAAATAAAATAATATTTTATAAATATATAATTATATTTCAGGAATATAATATTTATTTCATTTATATAAAATATATTAAGTAAATTTATCTTTATTATCTACCATATAAAATGTTAGTGAATAATAAAGGACAACACTTCAGACTATGGTAGTTTGACGTACACACAAGAAACATTATCATATCCCCTAGGAAATAAAATGGAATGTAATTAATGTTTATAAGATAAATTTAAAAAAAGTTTATTCTATTTTAAAAATATCATATATATATAAATTATATCCATCATCATACCAATCCATGAGATGTAGTAGTTAAAAAATTAAAGACATCATTTTCTGAAGCAGTAGTTTGTCTTACACACGACTGATTATTTCAAAACCCATTTAAATGAAGTGGAGTTGATAGTAGGTAATTAACATGACCAAAATATATCTATATATTTATGATATAGATATTAAAATATAAAACTTGATTTATAATAATTTAAGGATGTTTAAGAGGAAATGAAATAAAAATGCTCATTGAAAATCATAGTCTATTTTTTTGGATGCCTCCTTAGAACTACCCCTAACCCCTCACATGGTTGGATTTGTGACCTAAAAATGTATTTATGGATGATATTAAGGATTTTTGGAAGTTAGTTAGGATCTTATTTTCATATTAAGTAGTTTTGAGGTGTGAATAATAGAGGATAGTAGGTATCATTTTATTAGTGAGGTGAGTGTCACACATGTAAGATTTAGAATGAAAAAGGTATACCGTTTTATTAAACATTCCACATGGATCAAAAATATATTATACTATAATTTTATTCATTATATGTTAATATTATTAACATATAATATATTATATACATTTTTTGGTTATTTAAACTCATATATTATTTTTTAACCCCTTGGTAAATCCGTTTTTTCCTTAACCCCATTAATTTTTTTTTCTATTTTTACTATTCATTGGGGTCAAAAATTAATTTGACCATATTAGATAATATAATTTATCATGAATATAATTATAGAATAAATTTTTGGAAATTCCAATCACACAATTGTCAAAATTTGATTTTAAAATCAGTCCCACATATGCGCTAAAAAGGTAGAGTTTTCAAGGAGAACATGTCTAAAAGATTTCAATGTTTATATATGAAAATTAAATATGAAACTGGTTCCAATGAAATTTTTTTATTTATAAATATATAATGGTACTAATTTTAATTAATAAATTAAAATAAAATTTAACTTTATATATGATTTAAAGTATAGGCAGGTTTCCATTAAAATTCAGTATTTTTCACTATTCATATAATAACTACTCTATAGAAAATCAAAAAAACATTTAATAGTAATATAATTTTTACATTATTATTTCACAAATATATGTTATATTTTTAAATTTTTTATAAAATTATTAAAAGAATTAATTCATTTTTTCAGAAACCGGACAAAACAATTATTTAGGGAATATATATTTTTGAGGTGTAAAATTCGAAATATTCTTATCTCTTGTTTAAATGACACATAAGATGAATGATCTATATATTATTGAATATATAATAGATAAATTTCATTAAAATCATTCACTAAAATTGTTTTGTATAATTTATTATGATAAAACAATTTTATTCCCTAAAAAGAGTTTTCCAGAGAAAATAATACTTTATTTACACATGGTTTTTTATTTAAATTTGTAATTAATTAGAAAGAAAATAATTATTTATATATATATATATGAACTATATAATTTCACACTTTAGTTAATCCTACTCATTCCCACAATTATAATGACTAGGTGATATCTTTCAAATTAAATAATAATATTATACAAGTATGTTATGTTACATTTAAACATGGGGTAGTGTGTATCACAAGTTTTAATCAAGTATTTATGTGAGGAAATATACAATCATTTTTTATTTAAATTATGATAAAATCAATGTTCTATGAAACACAAAATATAAAATATTTTATATTTATTTCAAAAATACCTAATATTTAAAATATCTGGATGTTAATTTCTACACCCATAAATTGTATTTCTCTTTTAATGATATCACTTTGCTACTAAAGAAAAAAAGATAATTAGACCTCATTACTTCCTCAGGATCCTATGTAGCTTCATCAGGTTGGTTATTTATCAATAAAAAGTTGAGGATGTGGGTGTAATTTGATTCATAGAACCTTCTATATTCGATCAAGAATATCTACTAGTTGTTCCTCATATGGAATATCTCACTCCAATGATATGACCTCTAATTTTAGTTAATATGATGAATTTCTTTAGTACTTCACCATGAGTGATAAATAGAATATATCATGAACCAGATATAGTTTCACTAGAAAAACTAAGCAATAATCAATGGTCCAAATAAAATAATGAATAAAAAAGGGACCAATGTGCACAAGGATTAGATTTCCCATCTTTTATCCACAGATAAATTCCTAGAAATTCCTTCTCCCCAAATTCAAATTCTAGAACACATTGATGTCTATCGACATAATAATTTTTTCCCACATTTCCAATATGTGTTTTTGGAAGTCTCAAAAATTCTCTTTAATTTTATTATCTAGATCAAGTATAAATAGCTTTCATTCGGCATCTTCATTCCATTCTGTTGGATTTCCACACATATTTCAATAAAGTTATTCTTAAGGATTTATATTAATGATCATGTTAAATCTATTATTGACATGGAACTAAAAAAGAAGAAGGTGTTTATCCCAAACACCTTTTAAATCCATAAAACAAGATCATATCATGTACGATATTGTTTGAATTGTTATCATAGACTGATTATCTATTTGAGGGTGATGCACTATGGTAAAAATCAAATATTTTTCATAAACTATTGTAAGTCTTTCTAACACATCATGGTAAACAAAATGTCTCATCTATATAAAATTTAGTTTGGTTCCATATGTTACCCTACCACAACCTTTATTTGTTTTATATATTGAGGATTTAGAGTGAAAAGTATCTATAGAAAATGATGTTTTATGACTTCATAAGGTGAACAATTACACCTCGTAATTACCTCAAAATCAGGTACTATATAAATACAAATTTCTATCCATATATTTAATCATATGTTCATAAATTTTATTTGGATTCCTCTATAAATGACATTGTGACTAAAACATATAAAAATCTATTGGATTTTATTATAGTAAATTTCTTCTAAAATATCCTCAATCAAGATAAACTCCCATCACATAAAACCTCAAAATAGATTTCAATGACTTTGGAATTAGGATCAACCTTAAAATCATAAACCCATGATGGTATCCATGACTCTTATGTTAATATTATATGTAGTATTATAATGTTTTAATTGTTAATTCACCATTAATTCCTTATATAACCTATTATCTAATAAAAATAAAAATTCATTGATATCTTGGGATCATTTTTTTACAGACAGAAAATAAAATACGATTAAATTATTTCACAATTCATGTGGATAGATTTTATAACATGAAATTTCAATAAAGGATAAATAATAGTATTTTCCAAGGTATCATTCATAAAAAATAAAATAAGAAATTCCCAACTTAGGAGGGGAGGATAAGTGCTTACCAATAATCATGATTTAATACATCCATCATGATTCCATGTTCTTTCGCCTTTTTATTTCTATTGAGATGTTTTCATGGATTATCATGCACTTGATCCCAAATATTGGGGCATTGATTCACATAATACAGAAAAATCATGCACTTGAAACACTAGATTCTAGGTGATGCTTATATTTTTTTAATGGTTGGGGCCAAAGCCTCATTTTATTATTAAAGAAAATCAAATACCTCTTTTAACTGGGTAGATGGAGACCCATTACATAGCCCGGAGGCCCAGTGGGCTTGTTTCCCCATATATAGCACGTAGGCCCACTTTTTTGGCCCAATTCCCATTCTATGAATAGTAACCTACCTACTACAGTACCCGCACAGTACATCCGCTACTACAGTGCCCTTCCAATCTACAGTGCCGCTGATGCTATAGTACCACTACTGTACTGCTACAATACCCCACGCCCAATGGGTTTTGAACCCCTATTTTTCATGTAGTATTATGGGGTTCCTACCACTACGAAAAACCTCAACTACTGGTGATTCTTATATTGAGCTCTCCATCTATTCAATTCATTTACTTTACCCATGAATCCAATTAAAAATTATTTTTATTGTTGGATAGGATTTCCACTCCTAAAAAACCACAGTTTTTCCTTTAGGATCTCACCTATGTTCTATACCCCCAACATTTAGAATGAATGAGTTTGAAACATTTTCTACCCTCTATGTGACATAACATTGAAATTTCTATAGAATCACATTGTCATTTCCTTATCACTATAACCAAATAGGTTTCCATCTTCAATATCAAAATTTAGTTAATATAAAAATATTTTTTCACTGAATCTAAAGTCCCTTATGGATAACACCCTTCAGGGTCAAGTATTAATCCACTAAAAATTAGCCATCCACAATTTCAAAATAAATGATAATATCTTAAGTATACCAAAAAACTATTATATAAATTTATTCAAACGTACGAACATATTCTCTATAATTCTACATATGGTCTAAGAATTTATTATTATTTTTTGTTTTAGAATAATAAAATAAAAAAATATTTAAAATAATTATTTAAACTCTTATCACTTCATGGAGGGAATTCAAACCTATTTATTTTTATTACCTTGAGGATTCCATCATTTATTAGCATCCCCTCCCAAATATTATACACCCAAAATAACATTTTCATTCTCTAAAAAATTGACAATATTAAATATCTTTTTTTTTGGAACTTTTCCCCTGCTCAAAAACAATATGATTTGTATAACCACTTAAATAAGGTGGTCAATTCCTCATAATGGTTTCAATAGATGTTTCTTCCCTCCATTGCTCATTTTTAAGTTCAAAATAAGGCATAACTTAAGAAGATTGTGTGGTATTCAAAATGTGGTATTTCATTTTAGCTTCCATAGCATTCAGTTTCTCAAGAAAAAAATTGGTTCATTCAATTCTTCATTCTAAATTTACACGGTTCCTTCAAGATGATACCATTGAATATAACCATAAGTCATAGTGTGAGAAATAACTATCACAATGGGGAAGCATGTTATAATGATAAATCAGTTATAGGATTTTTTCCATCAGGGCATCTTCTTTTTAATTTATGACACTATTTGTTTGTCTACGGTCGTTAATAGTAAGAATCTCTTCAAATCATTTATGATTTTAATTTATAAGTCATGATGTTCCAATGAATATACCTTGGGAGTGTCAAACCATGTGTGATACAAGGACCATTGTTGTGAACTAGGGGATGACCAAGAACAAAAAAATGTTTTATTTTTTAATTTATAACCCCTAGGTACATCTATGCTAGATCTATATACACTTGTTGTAACACCACAAGTTTTTGTGATTTTTTTGGAATAAATTAAAACACTTTGATTGATTGAATTTCACGATAAAACTGGTTAATCATGAATTATATGTTTAACCATGTTAATATTTTTCTATACGAAACATTGAGTTTATCTTTTTTTGTAAATAAAACTACTGTTGGCTTGAGTTAGAGACAATACTGAGTTCCCTCGACATAATTCATTACATGTAATACTATGTTTTTTCATACTTCCATATACTATTAATATTAATATTTTATATAAGATACGTCATATATCAATTATAATGGTGGGAATGAGTAGGTTTAACAATGTTATAAAAATTTATTTTTTACAAAGTTTTTAAAAGAAATCTATTGATTTTGAATAAAATAAGTATAATTTAAACTAAAAATAAATGTTTGTCGAATGATATTATACATTTTAAAAGATGTTTCTAATCATACATGGTGAATATATTTTTAAATTAAATTTTAACACATTTAAAAATATTAAAAAAATAAATTCAATTTTGTAAAAAAATTATCAAAATTACCTGTGGTTGATTTTTGGTCATTTAACATTCATTTTTTTGATAAAAAGTAAAAAATAAAAAAAATTTATTTAAAACAACCTTTTTATTTAAATAAGTTATAATTTTAATCTATATTAATGAATTTTTTTAAATGTTAAAATAGGTAAAATATAAATACATTAATGCAATTTATGTATTTGGAATCATTTGTTTATTTTTTGGTATAAAAACATTGTAAATTTTCAAACATCTTCAATTTAAAAACTTGATTTATCATCCCATCTATGATCTTAATTTTAAATTATTCTTTTTCAATTATGTGGATTGAATTTTTAAAATTTATTTCTATATTTTTAATAAGAATAATTTTTAAATACTATCAATTCCATCGTAATTGTTGAAAAAAACTGTTATTGAAATCAATTAAAATTAATCACGGTGATTAAGGTAAAAACATGATTACTTGGTGAATATGACTTGAATATAATGTGTATGAATGTCCCAAAATTTTTTCCAAAACCCTTTTTGGCTAATTTATTACCTATTAACCTTAGGGTCAAATTTTATGAGTTCTATAAGAAATTTGACGATTAAATTGACCCATATGATTGTTTAAGTAATGAAAATTAAAAAAATGAACCATTCCTCCATTTGGATTCTATAATTTTTTTGAATATGAAAAATACTACAAAGGTTTACATATAAATATTAATTTTATGATAAATGTATTTTTGAAAAATTATAATTTATTTTAATTTTTTAGAGAAGACAAATTTACATTAAATTCATAAGAAATATGAACCCGAAAAATATTTAGATAAAAATTTAATAATTAAAATTATAATAAAACATTAAAATTGAAGTAAAATATATGATTATACATATCAAAATATCTTAAGGTAAATATTTCCTTTGAAAAGGTTTTAACATTATATATTTGAATTTCATCATTTTTTAATAATATTTTACTTTATATTAAATGATTAATGTCATAATTGAAATTACTGTTATTTTATAATAAATTATATATTTTTTAATTTATTCTAAATTTATTAAAAACATATCACCCATAAAGTGATTTTCAAATATTAGAAAATATAAAATATATTCCATTAATTGAAAAATGATTCTACTATAATTTCTATATTGATAGATAAATACTAAAAAAATTACAGAGGTTTGGGTTAAAGATGTTTTTTTGGGGTTTACCTAGACATGTGTAAATATTAAATTCTAAAAAACATGTGGTTCTAATTTAATAAATAATATATATTATTGATAATAATAGTATAAAAATAACCTATTTTGTTTTATATTAATTTATACATAATTTAAAAATTACTTCGGATAGAAAATTGGATACCATAATTAAAAAAATGGATAAATAATAAAAATTAAGTGTTATGAAAAATAAATTTTAAAAAATGTATATAATTATTATATGGAGGTTTTTATAGACCGTATCATCCTGAGACACCATTAATTACTTGTTTTGGAGCATAATAAGGCAATATTAAACTCATAATATTTAATACATTTGAATATATTGAAGAATGTCACTCTTCCCCAACAACAAAAGAAACTCCCTCACCCTCTTCTTGAAACAACTGGGCCCCATTGACAACCTAGACACCCCCTTCTTAACATGGCCATCAGGTCCTAGCCCACCATATCCCAACAGTTTCTTCATAGACATGTGGTCCCCACCTTGGGTCCCACACCGGTGCCGGAACAGGTCATCTGGAAAATGAAAGTCCCCACTGTCCAACACATGTCCTTTCCATTGTCCTTTTTCCTTACTCACATACACCTTGAGAAACATCCCAGCAGTTCACCCATCCTGATCACTACTCATGGAAAAAATGATTAAATGTGGAGTTATAATCAGGTAGGATCCTAAAAAGGATGGTGCAACTTGTTGATATGAGTCATATGATTTTATTCATTTCGCCCTTTATCATTTTGGGTTGTTATGTTCACCCCATTTTAAGCACAAAGTCCTCTTTGTGGGGCATACATCTCAACCCATGCATTGCACCACACATAAGGCTAGGTTCCTCCTCTGACACCCAATGTAACAACTAGGCCCTGGTGACAGCATAGACACCCCCGCCTTAATATTTCCATTAGGTCCTAGCCCACCAGGTACCACCAATTGCTCCACAGACACGTGGTCCCCACCCTGGGGCCCACCTAGGTGACCAAACGGGTCATCTGACTAATAAAATTCCTCTCATGCCAACACATGTCCTTTCCAGTGTGCTTTTTCCTCACTCACAAATACTTTGAGAAACATTCGAGATGCTCACCCATCCGGATCACTACTCCAGGCCAAGCATGTATAACTTTTCATTTCTAATTAGGTAGGCTCCAAAAAATGATGGTGCACATTGTCGGCATGAATCATATCATTTTTTTCATTTAACTGTTTATCATTTTGGGGTTCTATACTTATTCACACCTATAAATCCATTTAGATCAACCAATATCTTCTGAAATCACATACGAACTTCCATCCTAGCATTTTAGAATAATACATTATGGCATAAATAGATCCATCTTATCCTTTAGGGAAACCCAAAATGAGATACTTGAAGAAGAGGTAATGTTCATCAATTAACATTTTTGTTTTATATTTTAATCAAACAGATTAAATTATTTTTATATCACTATCATATAATATATAATTACACAGTATTAACATACAATGATAATAAATTATTTTATATGAATATAATGTACATTACACAAATACCTACCCGAGGACCATGATTGTTTATTGTATTTGGAAACATGGATACCAAATATTCTATAATGCTAAAATATCCTCTACAACTCCCAAAAATATCTACACCTAAATTTATCCAACAGAAAACCATTCATCCTAACCTGGGGAATGTTATATAAAAAATGGGTGAGATCAAATGCTCACAATGGGTAATTAAGAGAGATATGTATGCACAATTATGATCATAATGGTATGAGAACATGATCATGAAAATAGAACACCATACATAACATATCAAATATCATATACATGAATCTTGGAATAAAGTATATAAGTTCATAATAAATTAATCATAATGAAATAATTAACTTCATCTGTCAAAATCATAACAATGTAATAAAACATGGGATTGTCACAGACAAATAAGCATATAATATTATTTCCATAGTAGACAAGGCATTGCTGCCTATAAAATATTGATTGTACGGGTTCACTCCCTATACCATCCTGATATTCATAGTTCACTCCCATGGACATATTAGTTTCATGATTTCACTCCTCATAGCTTCATGGTAGTTATGATTTACTCACATGGTTATCATTGTAGCATGATTTCACTCCTCATACCATCTTGGTAGTCATGGTTCACTCCAATGGCCATCGTGGTAGTCATTGTTTACTCTGAATACTATCTTATTCTATCTCATGAGCCATAAATCATTACCCAATTCATTGTAGAGATATATAGGTCTCACTCGTCTCTTAGTGATATCATACTAAAATGTGCTATAAAATCATAAACAGTCATATCATTACCCATGCAATTAAATGGGTATCATAAAACTATAAAATTTCATAAACTATGGAAAATATAAAGATTTCATAATACTTTCATGAAAATCATAACTAGTAAAGGGGAAATAGGTTTCTTAAACATATATCACATGAAATATAAATCAATTTCATAAACATAAAACTCATGAAATTGATACTGGTTTCATAAAGACACTAACATTAAAGAAAAACCTATTCATAGTAATGATTTGAATATAACCATTATATAATTTACTAGAAGGTCAATAGTATCATAAATGGATATCATCTTAGATGGAATATAATTATGAAATAACATTAAAAAAATTCTTGAAGAATATAACCATTATTCATTGAAGAATTATTTTTAATACCTAAAACTATTTGATAATCATATTAAAATAAAATTCCACAAAAACATATAAAGGAGACATGAAATTAGTTGAAAAACATTTTCCATAAAATCTTATAAAATATAATTCAAAACATTTTGAAAACATTTTTCTATTAGAACACATAGAAAACATATAAATAATGCTTGAAAATGTCATGAAAATGTTTTTTTTAAAATAAATATAAAACTTACTGAAAACTTTTCAAAATAATTTTCTATTAATGTACATTGAATGCTTATAAATATATCATTAACACATTTCTAGAACAATTTTCCTTGAATATATATGGAAAATGTTTGAAAATGTTTTGAAAACAATTTTCCTTGAGAACTTATAAATGAAGTTTGAAAATTTTTAGAAAACTATTTTCATTGAAAATATAATTTAAAAACATTTTATTTAAAAAATAAACATTCAACATGAAAATAAATATTAAATAGATTTATGGTGGATAAATCCATACATGTCATATGTGGTAAAAACAACATTAATTTTGAATAGTAAAAAGGATAGAAAATTATCACATTCTGAAAGCTACAAGGAGATTCATTTGAAAAAGGTTGAACAAAATATGGTAAAAATGTATGTTAATGAAAATATAATATTAGTATAAAATTATTGGAAGCCCATTTTAGAAAACATGGTTTTGAAGATACATATATTTCCAACCAATGAGAGGGTACTGTGATGATTATAAAAAAATATTTTCTTTACTATCTTATGTAACAAAGAATAAAAAAAATGTTTCCAGTACATGAATATAGCATGATTATACTATTGAGAATAAATCTCATTAATATATTGAGATATTGAACATAATAATTATTCAAAGTAAGTAGATATGTAAATAATCTCGAAAAGTGATAAGATTTTCTAAATATACTATTATAACATTTTAACTTGGTGTCGTACTACCCATTTAAGAAAATTATATTACATGAAGTTTAAAATATAGTGATAGTAATTATATCCATGATATATCATGTTTAATTAATGTATATACAAATCAAAAGAGAGTTTATGTGGATAACAAAACATCAGTCTAAATGAATGAAAATTAAGGCAAACCATTTTAACTGGTTTGGTAAATTTTCAAACAAAAACCCTAAATGAAATTTCATAAAAATGATATGTTAATTACCAAATATTTTTCTATAATATACATCGAATAAAATCATGGGTAGTACTTGCAGAACTCATTAGGAATGAGTGGTGAACATAGCATGTATCTCACAAGAAAAAGTGAGTTGAAATATTCTTTCCTTGTGTCTTGACACTCATCGTACGTGTTCAAACCACCTATATAATTAATATAAAATTATTATAAATAGTTTAATGAACCATATTATCATAACTAATACCATATATGGTTTTATTATAACCTTATATAACCCTGTTTTTTACAATCCTATGTTACGTTTTCCCTTCAGGTAATATTCTCATTTTTATTCGTATGTGTCTTAATTTGTTTTATATTTTGTATTCGTAAATTATATCATAATTTAAAGAATTTTAACCATGGTATGAATATTATTATTAGTCATTTTATGTGTTTTATAATAATATATATAATATATATGCATGAAATGAAATACACCATTCATGGATACGGAAGATCGTACGTATGGATGAATGATATTTTTGTTTAATTGTTTTATTGATAAAATGAAACTAAAAGACATATATATATATATAATTATAGATTTATATTTATTATATAATATATATCTTATATATTCACTAATACCATCCTTAATTCAATCCATGTGGTGTGGGAACAAACCATTTCTCTTCGAGGGGGCTGTAGTCCACACTTCCTTAAAAGAAATTATTGTATTAATAGAAAATAGAATTTAAAAAAAAGAAATGTGGTTTAAAAAGTAATAAAAAATTGAAAATACATAATAAATTTAATATATTAAACATATAAATATATTTTCCATCATAAATCCCTCAATTTTAGGTGGTAATGAACGAATATATTATCATTGTTTTAGGAGGAATTAGTTCATTGTACACTAAAACAATAAGTTCGCTACCAATTCGATGGAGTTATGTTTATGTTTAGGTTGAAACATTTAAAAAATCATACATGTATATTTGGGATACTAATCTTTTTATATAATCATGTAATAAAGAGAGAAGAAGGGGATTGGGAAGAAAATAAACGATAGAACTTGAGAGAAGTCATTACCTCTTAATTGTGTAACTCTTTTTAGTTTGGGACAAAAGGATTCCATGGATTTGTGAACACACAAGGGAAGTATAATTGGAGAAATGGATTATTTTTGGAATTTTTATTGGGTAATGATATTCTGAAATTAATATATTTTTGAGGTGCGTAAAAGAGGGAGAGTTGGTATCCTTTTATAGGGAAAAAATGACTCACCTGGAATTGTTGAAAACAAGTTAGGTGTACACATGTCTATACCAATATAAAGTCATAAAAAACAACAAAATTCATGAATGAAATATTTTTGGCATAACTATGGACATAAAATGTGTTTTGGGTATGTGAATAGGTCATCTGGGCCCTTAGTTTTATGTTTAGCCCCTAATTATTCTTAATTTGAACTTAATCACTAAGATTAATTTTATTCTCTTTTACTAAAATATATTGTAAAAATTTATTTTGATCTAATTAGACTCTAAATATTATATAGATGGAAATGTTTTATGTCAGTTTTTTAAATTACATTCACAGATGTGGGAAAATTAAATCAAATGATAATTCCGAAACATGATGAAATTACGGGTTTTTAAAGTTGAAAACTGATCAAAATTTTGTTATGATTTTTCTTATTAATTTAAATTTGAAATTTTTTATAATGAATTTTTTTATTAAAATATTTTTAATTGGTTTAATGTGATCCTAAAACAAATTTTTCATATAATTTAAAATTTTTAAATAGTCAAACAAAAAGGCACCTTTCAACAAAAACATAGTCGTTTTCAATATTTATCAAAAAATGACATTTCTTCAAAAAATGATAACATTTACCCTAGGATAATTTCAATATAATAAATTCAAAAATGACGTTTAATTTATCATATAATATTTATAAAAGTGTATAAAAATAATTTTTTCTCACATATGGACATGAAAAATAGTTCATTTGAGAAAATAGTATTTGAAAAACATATAATAGATTTACTAAATATTATATGTTTCATTATTAATATGTTTTATTTATTTAAAACCAATATATAAATATTTTCAAATTTTTTAGTACTATTAATATTACAATTTTTTAAAGGAAATGTTATAAATAATTTGTTTAAATAATTATAACAATAAAATAATGTTTCATTGAAACTCGTTATTGCGTTTATCGTACTCCAAGACAATGTTTCATGTGAAAGAAGTTTTTGATTTAGTTTATCTAAAGATATGAATTAAAATTTCTATTATTAGGGTAAAACATCTTCATTACCATAATAATTTTTTTAAATTCAATTCATTTTCATATCATTTGTAATTAATTAGTAACCTATGAATTCATATTATATTGTATGAACCATGGATTTTCATAAATTAGTTAATACTATTCATTACCACTAATTTAAGGACAAAGCTTTAATATATTATATTAAATAAAAATATTTTAAAAATATATTATTTTTTGGTAAACCTTTCTATTGAGTTTTATATAAGTCATAATGAAACGTGATTGTTGCATATAATGCAAGCTGGCCTCTGCATTCCTTGTAGATAATGATAAGGTTTACATTCCATGTAGTGAATGATTAACATGGATTTGTGTATAATGAAATCCATCCACATGTATTTAATATAAAATGAACTATATTCAGTGTTTCATGAAATTAAAAAATATCAAATATGATAAATTAATTTAAAAAATTTAAAAATCCCAGTGAGTTACATTATTCCCCTTAAAATTAATATCTCCCTCGAAATTCATCTGGTTTATCAAAGGGTTAATACATTAAAGATTAAGCCATAGAAACCCTCAACATAATAATGAATACTAAAATGTCCCCGAAAAAGGGAATGTTGGAACCATAATATTTACCCAATGTAACATATAATAGGGTCTTTAAATAGGAGAACATATGTAGGGGTGAATTCTATGAATGGAGGGAAAAAAATATTTATTACGAGTGGTTGAGATCATCAATCACAAACAACTAAATGTTCTAATAAAAGTATATGACCTCAAATTAATAAATTGGGGATGTTTCAAAATCCTTCAATTAAAAAAAACTAAGGTATCTGGAAAAAAAATCATTTTTATCACTTTCAGAACCTTGGGAAATTCCTGATATATTTCTATAAACAAATTTCATTATTTGGTTGTGTACTGTTAAATTTTTAAAACATACATTAACTCTAGTAATGAATTTCCATAAATTAACTTTGATTCATAATCCACTAAAATAAATTTTTCATGGATACTAAGAGCACTAAATGAATAAAATTTCTAACTATTTGTTGAATAAAAAACAAGAGTTATTAATATATAAACATAAAAAACAACAATAATTATTCATCATTAATATTAATTCATAAAACAATAATTATAAATTAACTGGGACCTCGTGTGGGCCAATGGTAGGCATGAAAAACTTATATTCTATCTTTTATAAGTTCAAGAATTAGCCTTGTCAGGCATGACTGGTTATCACTCGGAATACATGTTGTCTTTTTCTAAAAAACACACAAATATAATATCAAAAATAAATATGATGTAAATCCTTGAAAAATGGTTAACCACTGTGTAAACTTTTACCGAATGTTTTAAATACTAACTCAATACATAAATTCCTCCTCTGATGTTTATCTTAAATATTTCATGAATTTTTAGCCATATAAACCTTATAAAAGATAGAAATCAAAATAATTAGATATAAATTCATAAAATCAACATAACATTGATCTCATATATATAAAACATTACCAATTTTTTGTCGCATTTGAACTGTTTGAATACCCTTGTAATATATTCCATTGAATAATTTTAAAAACCATAATTACAATAAATCTTTTTGGAAAACATGCATTCCTCCATATTCCAAATTATACAGGATATATTCCTTAAATCCAAAAAACCTATAATCTTCCTAATTGATAACATAACCCATTTATTAACAGTTCCATTCTTAGTTCCTTGGTAGTCAATACCATCCATTTTACTTATTCATAACATCATTATATTTACACAAGGAACATATTAAGGGTTATATTCCCTTTGTCAAAACATCACTATTTCATTAGATCACTCCACCAGTCCATCGGGAATATTCAATATAAAGTTGTAAATATTGGGAAAAAAATAAATAGAACAACCCTTGTTTATTTATTCATTCATATAACATATTTTTTATTACAAAGAAAAATAAACTATTATTAATCATATTCTTACTTATTAAATTAAAAAGAATACCTCATCCTATTACACAATAACTCATTAATTTTATATTTCATCTATAGTCCCATCATAATAAAAAATGTAACCATTACTTGCACTAAATTTTTTATCCTCTTCAGTAAATTTATTCTAGGGACCTTATGTTGCATAATGACCATTTATTCCACATTTAAAACACTTAACCATCGATGATTTATTAGGGAGTCCAATATTCTCATCCATCCCATTAATAGAACTCTACATTTTCCCACATAGTCACATGATTTGTGTCATTATTTTCCACAGTCAAAAAATCTTCTTGTTCCTATAAGACATTCACTTAGGTGGTTCTTTCTACATTCTTGATGTAAATTAAAATAAAGCTTATTTTCTCCATAGACTCTACTACCCAAACTCTCAACAATCTATATTACATTAATTAGTGTTTATGAGAGTTAGTTATGGTAAACATTGTTAATCATGTTTCTTGAAAAATAAATTGGAATGATCAGAACATCTTTCATTCCAATGATCCTACAACCTGACTAATCGTTAGAAAATATTCAATCACATCCAACCTTAATCTAGTTCCTTGTTTTTCTGGCCATTTACATATATAAGAAATATAGTGTGAGTATTAATTATCATAGTATAAACACACATAGTAATATGAATATTGACTTAGGGGATTTATAAATAATGAAATATTCATTAATATACAGAACCCTAGGTTAATCCTTGGTTTTTAATTGACAACTTATATACAAATTCTTCATTATGGTTCATGATGTGATAGTGAATTTCCAAAGCAGATCCCTCAGGAGTTTCAAACCAAGTGTGAAGCAAGGCCTGTTTTCTAGTACCATATTACCCAAATTTAGGCTCAAAACTTCTTGTAGAAGTTCTTATCCATAGGAACAACACTTCCATAGCAACATCCATTTTTAGTATCACTACAAGGACTTTTTTGTAGGAAATTACTCACTCTACACTTTACTAAAATTCATGTACATTTTCCTAAACATCAAATCATCCTTAGATACATCCCTAGACATATCCATTAATATATACCTAGGTATCTCAGTAATGTTTTTAAGTCATACTTTCTAATGGATGACTAAAACCTTCGATTCATACCATCAATAACAACCATTGGATAACATTAATTGATATTACATCATTTTATATGAACATTTGTTACATTACAAAAATAAATTACCTAGGATTGTAATAGTTTTGTGTCTTTGTAAACATTGAATCAAAATATTCTATCCTGGTGAATGTTCTTCAATATCTCCCATAAAGATCTCCACCTTTTTTACTCTTACATAATTTTTTTTCATAACCTAGGGAAAATAAACATAAGAAAGGAGTGAGCCAAAATACTTGGTAATGGTAATTAAGGGGGATTTGTTATCATAATTATAGGAATAATGGTATGAAAATATGATAGTGAAAATAGAATATCATACCATGTTTATTAGATATCATTTACACAAATCATGGAATAAATACTTGTAGTTCCAAAGACATTAATCATAACTAATTAAAGAACCTTATCCAGGAAAGAATAACATATGTATAAAACATGGGATTGTGGAAGACAAATAAGAATATAATGTGATTTCTATAGTTTCCAAGGTATTGATAAAATGACCATATTGGTTTTATGTGTTCTATCCACATACCATCTTGGTAGTCATGGTTAATTACTATGGACATATTAGTACTATGATTTCACTCTAACAATATTTGTAGCCATGGTTCACTCCCATGGCCATCTTAGTAACATGAGTTCACTCCCCATACCATCATGGTAGACATGGTTCACTCCAATTTAAATCATGGTAGTCAATGTTTACTCCCAATACAATATTATTCTTTCTCATGAGATATAAATATTTACCTAATAAATTAGAGAAAGATATAGGTCCCACCCATCTCATAGTGAAATAATACATACATGTGCCACAAAATCGTGAATAATCATATCATAATACATGATCTTAAATGGATACCACAAACATGTAAACATATCCTAACCTGTAAAAAATATACAGCTTTTATAATCAATTTAGAAAACTATAACTCTTAAAAGAGAAAAGGATTTCATAAACATATATCCCAAGAAAAATAAATTTTTTTCATAAGTAAAAAACTATAGAAATATCAATGAGTTTATTAATTACCACAACATTAACCATCAATCATTCATAAAAATGATATGAATGGTATCTTTATATCAATTACTAGATGGGAATGAGTAATTACAATAGATGCCAACATTGCTGGAAAATAATTTTGAAATATCTTTAAAAAACTATATTTGAATAAAATATCCCATCTTTATAGAAAATAGTTTTTTATTACATAAAACAATTAGTTAATAATTTTCCTAGAAAATCCCTTTAAAAAATATAAATAATAATATAAATAATTTTAAATCCTTTTCTATTGAAATAATACAAACTTTACTTCAAAACATTTAAAAAAATTCTTTTAAAAAACAATGAAAATAGTTAAGAAAGCTTGAAATCATTTTTAAAATCATTTTTTTCAAAATACATTAAAAATATATAAATAGTGCTTGAAATAATTTTGAAATATATTTTTCAAGAAAATACATTTAAAACAGATAAATAATTCTTGAATATGTTTTGAAATCCATTTTCCTTGAAATCGTATAAAGTAGTCCTGAAATAAATTTGAAAACTTCATTCCATGAAAACTTATAAATGAATCTTTAAAATGTTTTGAAAACCATTTTCCTACAAAAATAATAAAAGATATTTGAAAATGTTTTCAAAACCATCTTCCATGAAAATAAATTTTAAAAAAATAAGAAAACATAACCATTAAACATGAAATAAAAATATTTGAAGGATTGATGGTAGAAAAATCCATAAATATCATATGAGGTTAACAAATATTCCTTTTTCATTGTTAAAATGAAAGAAAATTACATCGTTTATAAAGAGACATGGACATTACTTAGAAAAAATTGGTAAAATACTAAAAGGGTAAAATTTTATTTCAATTATCATATCAAATTAGCATAATATTCGTGGACACCAATTTTAGAAAACATTGTTTTGAAGGATCATTTATTTCTGACCAAAGAGAGGGTAAATTCTGGATTTAATAAAAACACATTCTTAAATATATTATGAAATAAGTGTAAAAAAATGGTACCAATACATGTATATACTAGGAATAACCATAGGATATGAAAATTCCTTAATTTATTGAGATATTGAACATAAACATTCATCAAAGGAATCATGAACATAAGCAATCTTGAAAAGCTATTAGAGTGTCTAAATAAACTACTATAACATGGTAACTTGGGATAAGACTCTACATAAACTAAAATGAAATGAAATTATGATTAAAATATAATTGAAAAATTAATTTCATTAAATAACATGTAAAACATATGTTTATAGATCCAAAAATGGAGTTTAGGTTTATAACAAAACATGAGTCGTAAAGAAGGAAGAGTGTGCCAAAACATTTTTACCAATTTGGAAACATTTGAAACATAAACCCAAAAAAACATAAATTTAGGTATAAGAGACATATAATACAATATTTTATGTACTTAGACATTAAAAAATGAATGATTTGTGATCATTTCATGTATCTCATGGGAATAAAAAGTGAGATGAAATCCCCTTGCCTTGTGTCTTATAATTTCGTTGTACATATTAAAAACATACGTATAAAAAAATTAATTCATTATAAATATTTTATTGAACCATATTATTTATTATTGTACCATATATTTTGTTTTTATTATATCATTATATTAGCTAATTTTTACCAATCCAAAGTTATGGTTTCACTTCGGTTAATATTTGCATTATTATTTTCATGTGTGGAAATTTGTTTTTTGTTTTATTTTTATAGATTATATCCAGATTTAAACAACTTATAAAATTATATAAATAAAATTTATAGACATTATAATTTTATTATAAAAATATATAGAATATATAAGTATGAAATTGAATACTCCATTAAGGGAAACATTTGGTCGTACAAACTCATGAATGCTATTTCTGTTAAACTATCAGGTTGATAGAATTAAATTAAATCCCATATATGTATATATATATATCATTATTACACTAAGTTTATTATATCATATATATATATTATATATACATTTAAAATTCATTAATACAATCCATGTTTTGTATGAATGAATCTTATCACTTTGAGCGGGCGGTAGTTCACCTTCCCCAAATGAAATTATCAAATTTACATAAAATGGATAGATAAAAATATATTATTTTAAAAGGAAAAAATAAGATTGACTACATTATAAATTTAATATGTGAAATATATAAATATATTTCCCATCAAAATGGCCACCATGGTTGGAGGTAATGGAAAAATGAACAATCATCATTTTGTGTGGCAGTAGTTCGTCGTAAACAGAAAAAATATATTCGTTTCTAATTAGATGGAGGTGTGTGTTAGTGTAGTTTCAAAAATTTACATATAAAAAAACTAATATTTTGGTGATTATGGTATTGTTATATAATTATAGAATATAGTTATTTTTAGGGGGTGTAGAAGGACAATAAAACAAAGGACATTAGAGAAGATGTCACCTCAAAAATCGACAAGTCATTTTGGATTGTGCCAAAAGGATTAATTGGATTTCTATATGAAAAATTGAATTCATCAAGAATTATGGGAGGATTTATGGGAAGTGTATTGGGTATTACTAGGATGAACATAATAGTTATTAGAGGTTTGATGAAGATGGAAATGTGGTGGTTTTTTATAGGGAAGGAAATGGAATCACTTGGAATTCCTTAAAACAATTTAGTTGTATGAAATTACTTACTAAAAAAGTCATAAAAACCAACGTAAATAAAAAATATAATTCTTTTGGAAGATATTTGGACATAAAATTGGTGTTTCACTAGTGGATAGGTCATTTGGGTCATTAATTGTATTTATTTAGTCTCTTTTGGCCGTGCTTTTGGATCTGGTTATTCTGTGTTGGATTAGGAGGTTAGGTTGTTGATTGTTTTGGAGGATATTGAAGGTTGTTATAGTTTTGGTTCGGTGAAATGGTTTGTATTATAGAAGTAGTGTTTCGGATCAAGGATCTACATTTTCTAGTCGTGTATTCGCTGCTCACATTGGTTTTTGACAAGGTTGAATTGATTTTGGTCTGCGGAGTGTTGACTAGCTCTTGGTTGTGCAGCGGTGTCTATGTAGTAGGGTATAGCATCCATACATCTTGATATTCCTTGTTCTTGTTTCTTTGTCTCCCTTTTTGGATTTCCTTTGGTGCATCTCACACTATTGGAGGGGTTGGGAGAACTCCGACCGACTCAAGCGAGTTTGTGGATTTGGGCTAGTGTCGATGGACACACTGGTGGACACATGAGGAGGCTGGTTCTATGGTTTTTCTATCTTTTCTGATGTTTATGTTTTCTGTTCATGTTACATTGGCCTTATCTTTAATATTTCAGCTCCAGCTATGAAGGTTTTTTAGCATTAATGTTAGAATGGATTTTCCATCAATTATGCTTGAATGTTGTTTGTTTTGAAGTCTTGTATTGTTTTTAGAGTGGATGTGGGGATGTGGGTAAGTGGTGAAGTGGTGAAGTGGTGCAATCATGAAGTCATTTATGGTTTCTCACTTTTTCCTCAAAATTGTTTTCATAAAAATAAAAAACAATTTTTAGTCAGGATGAAATTACAGGGTTTTAATGTATAAAAATGATCAAATGTTTGTAATGTTTTTGTATTCAATTTAAAAGTGAAATTATTTATAATGAAATAAATTGAAATAATAGTTTTATAATTAATCTAATGTTACCATTAAAAATTTTAATGTATATTTTAAAATTACTATTTATTTAAACAATGGTGAAGTTTTTAAGTAAAATGCAATAGTTTTCACAATTCATCTAAAAATATGGTTTCTCATAAAAATACAAAAACATTAACCAATGATAATTTCAACATTATGAATTCAAAGCAATGTTTATTTTATAAATCTCTATTTCAAAAAGTCCTTAAATCTAATTTTATTGTTTTTCACATATGGATATGAAATGTAGTTCATTTAAGAAAATAATATTTTTAAATTATATAAGGGTTTTAATGAATATTATATTCTTAATTTTAAATAACATTTATTTTTATAAACCCATTATAACATTGTTTTTAATGTGTTATTAATATTTATATAACTATTTTTAATGGATAGGTTATAACATACCTGTTTAAATAATTATAACAAAAAATGATTTTGTGTATAAACTCAATATTTTGTGTAATGTACACCAAGTCAGTGTTTTGTGTGAAAGATATTTTTGACTAATTTTATTAAAAAAAATAAATTAAAATTTATTTTATTAGGGTAAAATAGCTTTGTGACAACAATAATATTTCCTTTTATAATCAATTGGTTTTAATATTCAGTTATAATTAATTGGTAAGCTATGATTTCATGTTATATTGTATAAACCTTATATTTTCATAAATTATTTAATAATATGCATGACCTCTATTTTAACATCATGATTTTGTCTTATTATGTAATATAATAATATTTTAATAATATATTATTGTTCACTAATTCTCGGTATTGCATGTTATGCAAGTCATTGAGGAAAGACATTATTTCATATAACAAAAGCTATCCTCAGTGTTCTATTTAGAGCTTTCAAAATTTTATATTTAATTTAATTTAATATATACATGGTGTCTCTTATAACATAAGAGATTCATTGTTAGATAATATGAAATTAGGTATATTTATTATTGTATAAAATGAAAAAATTCGAAAAGGTTAAATTAATTAAAAAAAATAAAAAAATATCAGGTTGTTACAAAAAATTTTAGTATATTAAATATACAATTATTATTTATGTAATGTTTATGAAATAAAATCACACACACATCCATCAAATGGGATATGAAATCATTATTTCTAGGTGTGGTGAATTACTTCCTCGCAAACTAATAACGTTCATTTTTTCGTTAACAACTCATATAGTTGGGGATAATGATAGAAATGATATTTATAATATATATATATGGTTTATATGATTTATTTATATATCATGAATTATTATGTAACATATACATTCACGCATCCTATTTTTTTGGAGTACATTAACATTGTTCGTGTGAACATAAGAATACCACCTCACGAAGAGATATTTTTTTACGCGTTAAAAGGAATTAATTAATGTTGGGTGTAATAAAAATATGAGTTACATAAGATGCAATAGAAAAATTATAATATATATCTATATATTAATTACTTTTCGTTCATTCAATACAATAAGAAAATGGAAGCAACGTTAATGTGTGTGTTCGACCTACTGTCTCCATGAATGGTGTATTTCATTCTCTATTTATAAATTTTATATATTAAAATAAATTCATATATACTGAATATATATGATATTTATATCATAGTTTACATTTTTTAAATGAAGAAATAATTATCAATGTTACAGGACCAAAAATTTATAAGGTCAAATCATTTATTAAAAGCAAAGTGCTTATTACTCGAAACGTAACTTTTATGTGGAATTGGTAATAAACGGTTAAATTTTTTTTAAGAAAATATTATATGGTATGAGATAAATAAATACAGTTCTTTGGTAGATTAATAATAGAAATATATATATTATAAATTAATATTGAATTGGTATGATGGAATTAAACACTTAAGGTGAGGGGTTTTTGTGAATCTTTTTACTTTTATGCAACATGTGTTATATTCACCACCTTTTTATGTTATTTGATTTATATAATTATAATGATTTTAATTTATGATAATTATTAAAAAAAATATTCTTAATTACATATCTATTATTGTATATCACCTTCACGGGGTTCACAATTCAAAATTTACTTGATCAATAGATAATTTTTGTCTCGATTTTCCTTCATTGAGAAGTATTTTATGATGTGTACCTATATTCCTTCTTGGGGTATATCTATAGAACCTTTAACATGAAAAATCATGAATTTATCTATACTCATTATATTTTAGGTTCTTTTATATATTATTCCACATGTGGATAACAATTTATTATAGCGACCCAAGCCTTTTACATAAAACATTTCATGACATTAAGCATAATTATTCATTAGAGTACAAGCCAAGGATCGTTATGTCTAGTGTCTTGGAAGACTGGGTACATATAACATAAAACATGGGGCTAAAAACACTTCTTTATTTAATCGCCATAAAGGTCTTCTAACTTCCTTTGAGCTCTTACATCTGTATAGGGTACCCTGGGGATCACATGAACAAAGGGATGGGATAAGAAACCCAGTAAAGGAATGAACAAAAGGATGCATCTCAAACACTTGAGTTAAGAGGCATGAAATAATGATATCCAGTGCATGAAACATATAAAATCATTTTATATAAGAATTTGATCTTATAAACATGGAATCATATAAATGTGGCAGAATCATAAATCATATCTTTAGTACGGGTCAAGGATAACTGCCAATCCTGTTTCATATTTTAGTATAGGTCAAGGATAACTGCCAATCCCGTTTCACATCGCATCTCATGAGACTTATCCTTACCCAATGCATTAGAGCGCTATCTGGGTGCACCCATATCAACATATTCATGAATATTATTTCCACATAAATAATCTTTCCACATAAATAACCATACATAATCAACTATACATAAACATAAGGTTACCCATGGAAGGAATTGGGTACCACAATTGTGACATAAAACATATCCAATGGGCATATCACAAAAGTGTCCATGAAAGGAAGCTACTAGAAAATAAATGGACATTCATAGGGTATAATATGCTTATAAAATGGTATGTGGTGTCAAATATAAGTGAAAAAATATAAAAAATCTATTTTAGAGACATTAGGTTTAAATCATTTTTGTGAGGTTTTAAGGAAAACACTCTAATTCTTTTCAAATAGAAAAGAGTAAATTCTTTTATATAAAACCATAATTGAAACAAGAAGGTTTTCATAATAAAAATACATTGGTGTTTGAAAATATAGAATAGAGTGGACTTGAAATTTGGGTAAAATGTTGGGAAGTCCCCTTAAAATAGGTTGGCTTATCAGAAATTTCTAAGGAGGGAATCATTAAAAAACATGTATATCCATGAAAGAAAGTGATGAAAGGGTCTTGATATTTTAATATTTTAAAACTATACATAATTCATAATATTCACATAAATAAGATATGATAACAACCTTTTGAAAGAAAGATAACACAACCCAAATGAATGAAGAAGGTTTGGGTAGAATTCATTACGAATTTACCGGCATAGTGTCGGGTGTACCTAAAAGGACTTGATGAGAGAGAGAAGGGGTTTCTACTAACTTATAAGACATTAGGGATGTATGGGGAAGTTTTATACACATACCCCATCACTTGGTTTTACACAAAAAAGGAATATCATAGAAAACAATCTTGATTAAGAGTGAAAGGGGAGGATCCCTTACCTTAAATCCATTGGTGTTCTCCACTTGTTGTTAACGACCTGAATAAACAAATTAGTCTTATTAATTAATAATTCCATAACCTCTTATATATTCAATTCATTTATTATAACCATTTTTAGTTCATTAAAAGCCTTTTTGATTAGTTATAAGGTTCAGTTTCATTGTTTGAGCTCATTTGTTTACTAGGCTTTAAAGGATCGGTTCACTTATATTCAAATTTGGATTATATGAAAGATGAAAGAGGTTGTCCTGAATTGAAGTTACATTCAATAGTTCATATCCAGGATATTACAGGGTTTTAATTTTAATTAGGTTACATAGAGTGATGCTTAATTATTGTATATATAACCTTAGTGATAACCATTTTTGTTAATATGTGGATTTGATTACAAAGAATGTGTTTTTCATTATAACTTAATTCCATTTGTACCAAAAGATTTCAGAACAAAAAAATATGATATATAACATTTATAATAATCTGGTTCATCCATAACACAAATGGTCTCATGACTAGAAACAAATATAATAATAGAAATTGATAAACAGTTGTTCTTGATTGTGCTAAATTAGCACATCTCAAACGGTGCTTTCATTTCTTTCAATTAAATTGGTGGGGAAAGGTGAGTAGATAATGAAATTTACCACTAGAATGATGAAATTATAGTATATTTATGCTAATGGATTTATCATACAATTATGGTGAATTGAGGTGAGGAAATAAATTAAAAAGAAAAGAACATAAAAGAAAAGAAGAAATTTGGGAAGAGGAATTTACCTCTTCAGACTTCCTCCATTGAGAACCTCTTAAGTGGAGAGGTTTTGGTATTTTGAGGATACTGAGAGCATTCGGTCGTGGGGGAGGACCTTGGGGAGATATTTTTTCAGAATTTAGAGAAGTCTTGGAGCTTGATAGGAGTGGAGAGAAGAGGGAGTGAAGGGGGTTTTTATAGTGGGGGAGAGGAGGGATTTAATGATATTATAATCCTTAATTTATAATTTCATAAAAAGACAAAGAATAGTAAGTATTCCATGACCAATAATATTAAATGGGTCATGTGAATTCGAACCATGGGTGGTCAAATCATCCATGATGCTAGGAATAGTCTATTTAGCTAATAATGTATATATATGGTAAATTACCGTATTTTACTATTCATCCAAAATTCAAGTATTTCAGAAAAATTTCAATAATTTACCCTAATCATTTTTCGATGCGTAGAATCCGAAAATGTATTTAATTTTTTAAAAATAATTTTCTAAATATGATTATTTTAATATTTAAATAAAGTCATAATTTATTATCAAAAACCAGATTTAAGAACATCCATTTACTCATTCTTAAACATAGGTATATTCTACTTCCAACATGAATATTATTTTTAAACTATCATAGGTGAGGTAACTATTTATTACAGTATATCACTATTCATAATGGTATGTTACTATTCATATGGGTAGGTTACTATTCAACAAAAAATTATGTTTTTCTTATCAGACTCCAAAAAACATCTTGAACCCCACCGTGTATGTCAGATTTTCACAATTCCAAATACAGAAGTGACAAACATATGTTTCAGGGTCACTTATCTCTTATTAGTTCATTATTATGTGATTTTATTGCATATTTATAAGAAGTGAATTTCCATTAAAAACATTGGGTTGTTACAGTCTTCCCCCCTTAAGAAATTTTGCCCTCGAAATTTTGTTTTACATACTAATCCAAAAACAGGTGCGGGTACTTTTCCATCATTTCTTCCTCCATTTCCCATGTTGCTTCCTCAAACTTATGGTTCTCCAAAAATCTTTGAGAAGATGTGTTTTCTTGTTGTGTAGAACCTTATCTCTCTGATCCAGAATCATTACTGGATGCTCTTCATAGGAGAGATCATCTTCCAGCTACACCACCACTGAGTTTAGTACATGTGGGGGATCAGTTATGTTCTTCCTCAAGAGTGATACGTGTAAAACATCTTGAACTCGAGCTATATACGGTGGAAGTGCAAGCTAGTAGGCCACGACTCTTTTGCAGTCAAGGATCTCAAAGGGGCCAATATACCTTGGGCTTCGCTTCCCTTTCTTCATGAATCACATGACTCGATTCCATGGAGATATTCGAAGGAAGAATTTGTCTCCAACGTCGAACTACATGCCCCTTCGATGGTTGTCAGCATAGCTCTTTTGCTGATATTGAGCAGATTTGATGTGTTTCTGGATGACGTTATCCTTCTCTATCATCACTTGAACAAGATTGGGTCCAAGTAGCTTTCTTTCTCCAACTTTATCTCAATAGGTTGAAGTTCTACATCTCTTTACATAGAGAGATTCATATGTATCCATCTGAATACTCGAGTGGAATCTATTGTTGTATGAGAACTCAACCAATGGGAGATGTTGATCCCATCCACCATTGAATTCTAGAGAGCATTCTCTAATCATTTCTTCAAGCGTCTGAATAGTTCTTTCAGACATGCCATCAGGTTGGGGGTGATAGGCCGTGCTGAAATTTAATTCAGTACACAAAGAATGTTGAAGTCTCCTCCAGAATTTAGATGTGAACCTTGGATCACAGTTAGAGACAATTGAGAGTGGAACATCGTGCAGTCTCACCACTTCCTTCACATATAACTTTTCAAGTTGTTCAAGCGAGAGATCTTCCCGAATAGTGATGAAATTTGATGTCTTGGTGAGTTGGTCATCCACAAACCTTATCGAATTATTTCCCTTCTACATCTTCAGGAGACCCGGGAAAAGGTTCATAGTAACATTTTCCCATTTCCACATGTGTATAGGCGATGGCTGCATCATACATTTGTACTTTTGTCGATCATGGTACATTTTGGTACTCCTAGGATGGATAGAGATGGTCGAGCTATGTGCTTCATTCAATAGCTCCTTCCTTATCTCTGGATCATAAGGTACACTTAATCTTGTCCCAAATCTTACAACTCCTTCTTCATCAATTTTGAAATCAGATGAATTCCCATTCTTAACATATTCCACCCTTTTTTGAATTTCCACATCCTTTCTTTGAGAAAAATTTATTTTCTCCAAGAGGGATGGTTGAGCAATCAATTGAGAAAGGATTGATGACGTTCCTCCATTAATTATTTCCATTCCAATCCTTTACAGATCTAATAAGATCGGATCTTTTTCAATTCTCATCATTGATAATGATGTAGGATCATATCTACTTATTTCATCTGCCACCTTGTTTGCCTTACCTGGATGGTAGTGGATTGAGGAGTCATAATCCTTGATGAGGTATATCCATATTTTTTGGTGCATATTAATCTCTTTCTGTGTGAATATATATTTGAGACTCTTTTGGTTAGTATATATCTCACATTTTCTCCATAAAGATAATGCCACCAGATTTTCAATGAAAAGACCACATCCGCCAACTCCTGATCATGCGTGGGATAGTTTTTCTCATGGATTTTCAGATTCCTTAAAGAATAGGCTATCAATTTATCATTTTCCATTAGAAAAAAAGCCTAATCATTTCTTAGAAGAATCACTATACACCACAATGAGTTCTCCACTTGAAGGGAGTGTGAGTACCAGTGTAGTGATAAGCCTCTTTTTCAACTCCTTGAAACAGTCTTCACATTCTTGTGTCTAGAAGAAAATTACTCCCTTTCATGTCATCATGGCCATTGGTTTTGACAATTGTGAAAAGGCCTTCACGAATCGTCAATAATACCCAGCTATACCTAAAAATCTACGGATCTCCATTACAGAAGATGGCCTCGGCCACTCTTAAATTAAATTCATCTTGGAGGGGTCCACAGATATCCCTTTCCTGGTGATAACAAATCCCACAAATGATACTTCCCCCATCGAGAACTCACAATTTCTATACATTTCATACAACCTCTCCCTTCTCAATGTCTTTAACACAGTTTCTAAATTCTCCTCATGATCCTCCTTGCTCTTGGAGTATATCAAAATATCATCAATAAACACCACCACAAATTTTTCGAGGTAATCTATAAAGACTTTATTCATTAAATCCATGAAAATTGATTGAGCATTAGTGAGTCCAAAAGGCATCACTATGTACTCATAGTGTCTATAACTCGTTCGAAAGGAATTATTGGGAATATCTTCCTTCCTCACCTTTAGTTGGTGATATCCCGACCGATGGTCTACCTTAGAGAAATAACTGGCCCCACTAAGCTGATCAAACAAGTCATCTATCCGTGGGAGGGGATACTTGTTCTTTATAGTGATTTTATTGAGCTCATGATAATCAATGCTAAGGCGCATTGATCCATCCTTCTTCTTGACGAAGAGGACTAGAGCACCCCATGGTAAAGCACTTGGGCATATAAAACCTTTTTCCATATTCTCCTGTAACTGCTTCTTCAGCACTTTAGCTCTACGACGGACATTATGTAAGGTGTCTTTGAGATTGGCAGTGTTCCCGGGATAAGATAAATTGAGAACTCAACCTCCCAGTTAGGGGGAAGACTATGATACTCTTTGGGGAACACATCAGTGAAATCCTTCATGATGGGCATGTCTTTATGCATGATTCTCTCCATTGTCACAGTCATTTGAGCTAGGTATGCATGCTTATAAGGAAGAAATATCCAAACATGAGACTAAGATTCTAAAGGAGACTCACCTTCCTCCTTTCACTTTTAAAGAATCAGAGGATGATTCGGGATGTTAAGAGTAATCTCCCATTATCAAAAGATGATGTTGGGATTTTACAAAGATATCCAATCCATTCCCAAGATTGCGTCAAACTCCTCTAAAAGAAGTATGACAAGATTTTCTGTGAGGTTCTGTTCACAATCAATAGCTAGGAAGGAGTTATAAACCATGGATGTAATAATTTCCCCATTCTCTGTTCTCACAGATAACTTTTCCTCCAAAATTTGAGGTGGTGATTGAATAGTTCTACTAAACTTGAAATATATGAAAGAATGCGTTGAACAAGAATAAATTATTTTGTTCTCTATTCTTGAATGAATAAAAAGTGTACCTATCACCACATCATTTTTCGACTCCACATCAGTAGTAGTGATATTATAAGCCCTTCCTTGTTGCTTTGAAGGATGTTGCATATTGCCTCCGACAACCCTCGGTGTAGGGAAATTGTTTTCAGAATTCCCAAGCTCCTTGAAGTTATAACACTGCACTGTATGCTGAGTGTTGATCTAAACATCTCGCATTTGAAGCAATTCCTGGTTCTCTTGAGACAGTCACCAAGATGCTTCTTCCCAAAATTCTTGTAAAGGTGAAAGTGAGGCTTCTTTCCATCATGGGATTTGTTTGGTGAACCACCCATGTTGTTCTCTATTTTCCACTTCTTGTAACTAGGGCCATGAGACCACTGAGAGTCTCCAATCTCCATTTCAACTATGAGGGCACAACTAACAATCTCTTCATAGTAGTCAAAGTCTCGAATTGCCAACACTTTTTCTAGACTCATCATTAGTCCGCTAAAGAAGCAATCCACATTGATTTCGGTGTTCATGACATGGCAAGAAGAGTACCTAGAAAGCCTTGTAAAGTTAACTTCATATGCCCCGATGGAATCACCTTCCTTCTTCTCGAGTCCAAGGAACTCTCTTTCCATCTTGAGATGGAGGGTTTGAGGAAAATATTTGTTGAAAAACATCATCTTGAATTCCTCCCAATCAATGGAATCAATTTCCTCTTGGGACGCGGTATTCTTGATTAGTGTCCACCACTGAACAGTTTCCTCATCAAAAAAATAGACTCCCAGTACAACTTTCTCCTATTCCGAGCACTGGAGGAAAGGTAAAATCGTTTCAATGGATTTAATCCATTGTTCTGTGAGGAGGGGATCAGAAGACCCGCTAAACATGGGAGGCCTTTTTCGTATAAAGGATTCTACATCTACTTTCTCTTTTCATGGAAGAGGGAGACATTCCACCTTATTCAAGTTATTATTCATAACTTGAGCCAGCTGAGAAAGTACTACTATGATGTTTTGAGCACCTGCTTCTGTCACATCAGGCATGTCATTTGGGAAATCATTACATTGCCTATCACATTGTTTGTTGGAACGTGTTCTTCTATTTCCTGCCATTAACTAAGAAACATAATGTATAATTAGTGGTCTTCAATACATAGCTATTGAGCATAAAAAGAAACATTGAACATAAAAGTATGAACTTATAATGAAGAATTACATCCTAACTGGTGATTCCTTAGGTTTATATCTAGGTTATCCTAGATCTATTTCTTATCTTTTATTTTTATTGGTTTTTTTGTCCCTCAATAATGGTTTGTAATAAGCTCGTTAATCTACCATAGCATATCCCCCTAGAGTGTCGTAACCAAGAGTGCAGCAAGGCCCGTTATCATGCACTAGTTCCCATTCGAGTCTAGCTCAAAGCGGTGTTTTCGGGTTTTACCCTTAGATACATCTGTGCTAGAGGTGCCTCTACCTGCTCCTATCCAGACATGGATGTATTTTCTTTATTAACCAGTTACTCTATACTCACCAAAATTTAGGACAGTTTTCTTATACTTAATCTCATAATTAAGGTTCTCCCTAATGTGCTCTCTTCCTAATCTCCAAAAGTAACTAGACCATCCTCTAATACTAACGATAGCGACCCAAGACTTTTACATAAAACATTTCAAGATTTTACGCATAATTATTCATCAGAGTACAAGACAAGGATCGTTAGGTCTAGTGTATTGGAAGACTATGTACATATAACATAAAGAATGGGGATAAAAACACTTCTTTATTTAATCTCCATAAAGATCTTCTAACTTCCTTTGATCTCTTACATCAACATAGGGTACCCTGGGGAACACATGAACAAAGGGATGAGCTAAAAAACCCAGTAAAGGAATGAACATAAGGATACATCTCAAGCACATGAGTTAGGAGGCAACACATAATGATATCCAAAGCATGAAACATTTAAAACATTTAATAAAATTATGTGATCATATAAACATGGAATCATATAAATGTGGAAGAATCATAAATCATATCTTTAGTACGGGTCAAGGCTAACAACAAATCATGTTTCCCAATTCAGTATGGGTCAAGGCTAACCGTCAATCCTGTTTCACATCGCATCTCATGAGACGTATCCTTAACCAATGTATTAGAGTGCTATTTGGGTGCACCCATCTCAAAATATTCATTAATATTCTTTCCATATAAATAATCTTGTCACATAAATAATCATACATAATCAACCATACAAAAACATAGGGTTACCCATGGAATGAATTGGGTACCACAATAGTGACATAATACATATCCAATGGGCGAATCACGAAAGGGTCCCTGAAAGTAGGTATTAGAACATACATGGACATTAATAGGGTAAAATAGGCATATAACAAGGTAAGTGGTGTCAAATATAAGTGACAACATATAAAAAATTTATTTTACAGACATTAGCAATAAAACATTTTTGTGCGGTTTTAAGGAAATCACTCTAGGCCTTTTCAAATAGAAAAAGGGACATTCTTTTATATAAAACCATAATTGAACGAAGATTGTTTTTATAATAATTATACTGATTTTATAAATACAATGGTTTTTTATAACATAGAATAGAGTGCACTTAAAATTCAGGTAAAAATTTGGGAAGTCCACTTAAAACAGGTTGGCTTGTCGGAAAGTTCTAAGGAGGGAATCATTCAAAATCATGTATATCCCCGAAATAAAGTGATAGAATGGTTTTGATATTATAATATTCTAAAACTATCAATAATTAATAAGACTATGATAAATAGATATGATAACACCATTTTGAAAGAAAGATAAGGCAACCCGAAAGAACGAAGAAGGTTTGGGTAGAATTTATTACGAATTTACGGGCATGGTGTCAGGTTTACCTAAAAGGGCTTGATGAGAGAGAGAAGGGGTTTCTCATCACTTATAAGACATTAGGAATGTATATGGATGGTCTATAAACATACACAATCAATTATTATTACACAAAAATGGCATAGCATAGAGAAAAATCTTGATTAAGAGTGAAAGGGGAGGATCCCTTACCTTAAATCTGTTGGTGTTCTCCACTTGTAATTAATGACCTGAATAAACAAATTAGTCTTATTAATTAATAAGTACAGAACCTCATCTATATTTAATTTAATTATTGTACCCCTTTTTAGTTCATCAAAAGCCATTTTGATTAGTTACAAGGGTCAATTTCATTGTTTGGCCTTGCTTGTTTACTTGGATTCAAAAGATAGGTTCTCTTATATTCATGTTTGGATTATATTGAAGATGAAAGTGGTTTTATTGAATTGAAGTAACACTATTTAGTTAATATCCATGAGATTACATGGTTTTAATTTTAATTAGGTTACTTTGAGTGATGTCTAATTAATATATATATATCCTTAGTGATAACTATTATTTGTTAATAAGTGGATTTGATTAAAAAGAATGTGTTTTCATTATAACTTAATTCCATTTGTACCAAAATATTTCAGAACTCAAAAAATAGGATATATTACATATATAAAAATGTGGTTCTACCATAACAAAAATGGTTTCATGACCATAATTAAATACAAAAATAGAAATTGATAAACCGTTGTCCGTGAATGTGTAAATTAGCATATCTCAAACGGTGCTTTCATTTCATTCAAATAAAATTGTGGGGAAAGGAGAGAAGATAATGAAATTTTCCAATAACATGAAGAAATTCTAGTAAATGTATGCTACTATATTTATCATACTACTATGGTTAAGGTAGGTGAGGAAAGAAATTAAATAGAAAAGAACTTAAAAGAAAAGAAGAAATTTGGGAAGAGGAATTGACCTCTTGAGACTTCCCCCTTTGAGAAACTCTTAATGGGATTGGTTTTGGTATTTTGAGGATGCTGAGAGATTTTTGTCATGGGGGAGGACCTTGGGGAGATATTTGGGTAGAATTTTGAGATGGCTTGGAGCTTGATTGGAGTGGAGATAAGAGGGAGTGAATGGGGTTTCTATTGTGGAGGAGGGGAGGGATTTTATGATATTATATTCCTTAATTTATAATTTATTCATGAGACAAAGAATAGTAAGAATTCAATGACCAATAATAGTAAATGGGTCATGTGAAATCGAAACATGGGTGGTGACATCAGCCATGATGCTAGGAATAGTCTATTTAGCCTATAATGTATATATATAATAAATTGTCGTATTTTACTATTCATAAAAATTCAAGTCTTTCAGAAAAATTTCAAAAATTCAACCAAAACATTTTTCTATGTGTAGAATCCAAATATGAAATCCATTTTTCAAAAATAATTTTCTAAATATGATGATATTAATATTTAATTAAAATCATAATTTATTATCAATGAAAAGATTTAAAATCATGCATTAACTCATTCTAAAACATAGGTATATTGTTCTTCCAACTTGAATATTATTTTTAAATGATCATAGGTGAGGTTACTATTCATTATAGTATATCACTATTCATAAGGATAGGTTACTATTAATTAGGGTAGGTTATTATTTACCAAAAAATTCTGTTTTTTATCGGACTCCAAAAAACATCTTGAACACAACTGTGTATGTCAGATTTTCAAAATTCCAAACACAGAAATGACAAACTTATGTTTAAAGGTAACTTATCAGTTAGAAGGTCATTAATATGTGATTTTATGGAATATTTATTAGAAGGGAATTTCCATTAAAAACATTGGGTCGTTACATTCATGGTTACCAAAGTGTTAATAATTTGTTGTCACAAACTCATCATTTACCACAATTGTTTATGTTTAAGCTTTTAATAATAAAATATTTTAATTTATCATTTAATAATTATCATGAAATTTATTATCCACTATTTATTCAGGACACATTCATTTAATGGTATCAGTTTCCACTCTTTGGTACTTAATATAATTAAGAAAAATTTTCTATGAAAATATGACATCATTTCTCTCATTTTATAGAAATTTATTTTCATTCAAAATAAAATTTCCTAAAAATATTTTGTAAAATGTTATTGTATTTTCTTAATACATTTAAACGAATTTTTTCCCTTCTATTAAATTTTTTGAAATGGTTTTAAAGGTAATATTCTTGTCTTTTCCTGTTAAATATCTTTTGAATTTTTTTGACAGTATGAAAGGAATGTTTTTTCATGTATACTACAAGAACATAATTATCATCCATCATGACTGCTACATTCATTGAATCATCCTTCATATATTTTAAAGAATATTTTCAAAATCAAAACATTTCTTATATAATTTGAAAATAATTTTGTTTTAATATTTAATTTTAAAAGTGTTTTATGATTGAAAAGTGTTTCAAGTGACTCTTAAAATAATCCTTTATTTATTTGAAATGTAATTTTAAAAGAAAATTATTTTCATAGTGTTTTTCATATTAAAAAAATTCAAAGAAAAAAAATATTATCTTCAAGAAATAATGTATATAAAATTTCCAAATTATATTCTATCTAAGACGAAATTATTTAAGGTTATTTTTTCCTTACTAGGGATATGAACTCAAGATAACATTATTATTCAATATCTAAATGGTTTATGTTATAGATGACATGTGGTTTATGAATCATGTTTACCTTTTAGGGGTTATACAATGAAAGAAATCCTTATTAAGCCAACTTATTTTCATTTGTAATTATATGATGAAATTATTATGAAACCTATATCTTTTTCTACATAATATGTTATGATTAAATGTTTATGATGCCAATTTATTTTGATGGGTAAAGATTTAATGAATGTTTAAGATCATGTGGCCCACATATGTATGATATCATTATATGGCAGGTGGGACATATATATCCCTACAATTTATTGGGCTATGATAAATGTTATATTCTCTTAGAGGGTACCTAAGTTATTATTATGCAACCCAAGATGAGGGTATGCTAGTTATTACCAAAATCTAACAGAATTGGTTAACATGGTGATTAGTCCAAACCCAAAGATGAGGAAACAATGGTGGTTTTCCCAAGCCCAATGATGCGGGTATACAGGTGGTCATCCCATCTTAACAAAAGAGGGTACCTAGGTGGTCATTCAATGCCTGAAGCAGGCACACAGTTGACCTTCCAAACCCTAAATATTTATTGAAATCTTGGTGGGTATCCTTGAAATATGATTTTCTGATTTCATGTGTATTGCACTAATCAATGTTTTATTCCAAATTTTATACCCTCATAAATCGTGTTATTTAATTATATTATTATTATTATCTAGTGAACTATAAATTTTTTTCATGACTGGAGTTTATGATCATTGACATTTAGGGAATTTCTTTCATATGTTATACTCATTTTTTCACACACCTTGTTCATATTATACATAGATATCTATATTTTTTACCCTTACTGAGCATCTAAGCTCGAAATTTATTAGGATTCATTTCCTTAGGTTGTGAAGAAAAGTTTTATGTACGGTATGTCTATAAATAGTAGTAAATGAGTAGATTTTGTTGGATACATTGATGATTATTAACCAAATTGGTTAGATTTTTTTCAATGATTCCAAAGGCACAAAACTATTGTGGTCCTCGAGAATGTTTTTGTATAATTTAATGAATATTCATCAATTAGGATATAATATCTATGTTTTCAAATTTCAAGTATCTATACTTGAAGAACATATATAAGGATTCACTTCCTTTAAAATCACTCATTATACCTTTTATGAAAATCATAGGACATGTATATATATTCTTTGAATCATCCATAGACATCTCCTACTGTACAATGCTATACATGTCCAAATAAATTCCCAAGTGATATCATTATTTTCTTCTCATCATAGTTTTTGAAGGGTATCTAAACCTATCATTTGATACCAACTATAGTGACCTAGGATTCCCAAACAAAGTTATTATATCATTTCAGATAAATACTTAATACACTAAGTGAACACATTCTTGAGGAAAAAAATAGTCTTTTGTATTTTAGGACTAGGAATACAAGGTTCTAAATTGGTTAAATATCCTCAAAACCTCTTATAAAGATATTTACAAAAATTAATCTTTAGAAACAAACCATAATTAAACCCATTAATCATAACATGTGGAAAGTAATCATAAGAAACGATAAGCTCAAATGATTTGTAAGGGTAATCATGGAAGATACGTTACAATAAAAAGTAAAAATGGTATGAAAACCTGAGCATAAACCTTTAAAAGCATAACCTCCATATCAAATGATATAAAATTGAGTCATGGAATAAATATTAGAAGTTCAAATGAAATGAATCACCAGATAATTAAAGATTGTGATCCATGATAGCATAAATGTTTCATAAGTCATATATTTGATGAATACATATCAGTTTATAATACTGTGAACATGTATAAATAGAGAAAACATCATTTATTATGATATGGACCTAAAATAAATTCCACTCATAAAATTAAGGGCATGACACCAAGTACATGAAAAACATTATAGACATAAAACACATTCCCATACATAACACTACTAACACATGATCCAGATTACATTTGAAAATTTGAACATATAATTAAGTTTACAAAAAAAAATTGCAGGCATGTGATTAGGATCATTTATAAAATTGTGACCATGAAAATAGCTTCATACAATACATATTTACTCAAAATTTGTCCATATTCACATAAACAATTGGAGGGAGATATAAGTCCCACTTGTCACATAATGAAGATCATACATATGTATAATAAAATATCACAAAAAATACATCATATCATTAAACCTAAAATGATATGATTTTTAAAAAAATTCCTCATATCATAAAAATTGTAAAATATACAGGTTTCATAATCATATAATCATTTCATCATAGAATAATGCATGTAAAAATGAAGTGGGTTTAGTTAGAAGTTTATCGTGGTATTTCCCATGGAATAGAGATGGGTTTCATAAAAATATAATGATGATAAACAATTTAAATTAATATTAATAATTGTATCCTTGTTTTATATAAATAAATAATCATAATATAAAAAAATGGATATCATTATAGATTTAAAATTACATCAAATTATCACATGGGACATTTCAAGAGGATAATAAATTTTCATTAAACATTCGTTTTAAAAACAAGAAATTCATTAAAAACATTGTAAAAACATTCCTTGAAAATAAACATGAAAACATATAAATGAAGATTAAAATAAAAAAAAATTCATAATGGTATAAAATTTAATTCTTTTATTGAATATTAAGACAAATAATCTATTCATATTTTTAGTATATCCAAACAAAAATTTTTTTTGAAAATGACATGAAGATTTTTTCTAATTTTTTATCTATAAAAATAGAATCATCGGTAAAATTTTATTTAGTAAATAATTTGGTTAATGTTAAAATAATTTTTAAAAACATTTTTAGAATAAAAGGTTTTTTATGGAAGATTTTTTTGATCGAATAGTAAACTGATGATTTTTTTAATTAAATTCATTCTTTGGGATCTTGAGTACATAAAGAGAGAAAAATGACAAGAAAATGTATTATCATGATATGAATAGGGTAGAAAAAAAATACATTAGTTTCATGAGATATATATCATAAATTTTATCATTAGAAGCGTAATGATAAATAGTCCTGATACACATTGATATTATAACATAAAATCATAAACCCTTTGGTATCATTGAATTATAAGAAACATGGAATAATAATAGTGTTTTAAACATATATTATCATTAGAATAAAAGTATTTTAGTTATTAATTGTAAATTTGAACATGTATACACCTTATAAAATAAGATAGGCATGTAACATGACATATGTCTCGATAAAAGAAAAATTGAGAAAGAAATAGACTAACAGTTTGGTATCATTGGAATCATAAACCACATGAAATAGAGGTCCCCAAATAGATATATAGGTAACAATAATTTTCTGTATAAAAATGATAAAAAAAGACACAGGACATATAAAACCACATAAAGGGTATATGCAGTGAATATAAGATGTGTCTCACGTAAGTAAAAAAGTGAGATTGAAATACCTCACCTTAATTTTTTAATTCTTTAGTATATGATGGAACCAAATATATAATAAATATAAGTCCATTGAAAATTTATTAAATTAAAATATGCCCACATGCACACACACACACACACACATATATATATATATATATTACACTATATTTTATATAGTTATGACAATTTAATACATATTTATGACCAATTCCATGTTAAGAATGATGTTTTGGGTAATAAGTGCATTGTTTTTATTATCTGTTTTGATTTTTTATTTTTGGTCATCTTAAACTTATCTTGGTTTTATCATCTCCATAATACTAATCATGTCATAATAATAGTTAATTTTTATTTTAATACCAATCATGAAATATGGTTTTGAGAAATGAAGTGTGTTCAAATACGGGAGATTGTAGGTTATACATACACAGTAGTAACAACTCAATTTAGCAAAGATCATTATGAAAAAGAGGTGAGTAATATTTTCTACTTTCAAAAGGTTCAGAATAAAATATATAAATAATATTTAGTTATGTATTATTTTATATATCATTTATTTTGTGTGGTAATAAAAATATATATTTATATCTCTTTGTGAGGGTGGTAGCCCACACATACATAAAAAAAATTATCATATTTTAGTAAGTAAAAAGGTATGAAAGAAAATAATGTCTTATTATTTAAAAATTAAAAAACATCACAAATAGAATAATTATTCAATCTATAAAATATATAGTAATTAAATATACCCCAATTATCTTCCATGTAAAACTTTAGTGAAAAACAAATCACATCACCTAGTGAGACGGTAGTCCACCTTACACACGAGAGACCATATCATTTCCCCTAAGTAATAGAATATTAAAAAAGGTATATATGATATAATTATTCCAAATGTATAATTATTTTATAATTATCATATATATATTTTATATGCATCAACTTACCAAACTATGAGAGGTGGAAATGGAAAAATGAATTACATTGGTTCTTGAGGTGGTAGTCATTCGAAAAACACAATTGAGGATTTCATAACCCATTTGATGGATGTGGAGGTGTTTTTAGGTAATTAACTTAACCTAAAACCAGATAATAATATCGAATATATTTAGGTTATATATTGGGAATTTTTAATTATAATTTATATATTTAAGGATGAAATCAAATAAAAACTATCATTGAAAATGTTACCTATTATTTAGATAACCCTTATAGAGTTTCTCCAAAAACCATCCAATGTAGGATTTATACAAAAACGTATTATTATATGATAATTTATATCATGAAAAATTATTTGGTTAGGAATTGCTTTATACTAATCTGTTTTATGGTGTAATGTGGAGAGGATATGGGTGACCATTTCTAATTGAGGTTAGTGGCTCAAATGTAATTTTTGAAAATAAAATGATGGAACCCATTTATCACTAGAAAAATGGATCCAAAATGGTGTATTATAAATTACTAGACAAAATAGGTTCGTAATATTTAGAAAAAATATATTTTATACACATATTTATTTAGTTAAACTATTATCATTTTTGTTCAACCTCGGTAAATTCATTTTTTCATTAACCATGATAAATTATGTTTTTTATTTTTATTATTCAGTATCAAAAAAACATTTCCAAATCGAATTTATAATATAAACTATCATGATTCAAAATATTTAATACAATTTTAGGAAATCCATTAACCAATTTAGAAAACATTAATTTAAAATCTAGTCATGCATGTGTGATAGGGAAGTGAGTTTTCCAAAGAGAAATTGTTAAAAAAATATAATGTTTTTATTTTAATATTCAATATAAAAATGATTCATTTGAAATAAAATGGACTATTATATAAATAATTTTAATAAATTTTAATCTCAAAAAAAAAACAAATTATCTTTATATAAATTTTAAAGAAAAAGTAACTTTTTAAATAAAATTTAGTAATTTATATTATTCATGAAAATTTTTATTTATTCAAAATATTCTAAAACTATACCCTAGGATAATTGTTAAATTATTACTAAAAAAATGAAAACTTTTTTTAGAAATAAATTTTACAAAATATTCATAAATTATTTTTAATGTAAGTGTATAAAATATCACCAAAATTAATTGTTAGAAAAATACTAATTTTAAGTAAAAATTTTGTTTTATTCATATCTATTGTATGTAAATAATTTAAGATCAATAATAAATAGTTTATTGAATATTTATTATATAAATTTCATTAGAATAATTACCCAAAACTGGTTTTTTAACTTAATGAGGTAAATATTTTTTTTTCATAAAAATAGTTTTCTAGAAAAGTATTACCATTATTTTCAAATAGTTTTTATTTTAATTGTATTTACATGGTCACTAAGTAATTGAAATTAAATTCATTTTTAAACTATATATTTTCATAATTTACATAATCATATTAAAAAAATATATTCCATGGTCTACATGAAAAATATAATATTAAATAATAATATTACAATATAATATTAGTTTTAATTTATAGTCATTATATCATGTATTGAAAGGTACACGTAATGTTATGAGTAACGCAAGATAAAATCCGTTTTGTGAGAAATGTAAAATAAAACATGTGTTTTGTGTAACATAAAACATATAAAATATTAAATTCAATTGAAGAAGAAAATTTCAAAAACATTTAAGGTGTTACATCCCATATGATCTACTTTAACATTTTCCAAGAGAAGTGGGTCCAATGATTATAGGTTGTATTCTTCTCTGGACTCTGTTCGTCACTAAAAACATTTTGCTTATTTTATTTTTTGATCAATATTTTTCCTTATCCATGAAATTGAATGTATGGGAATGATCACACATAAAATTTACTCATTGAAACATGTCTATTTTTCAAATTGATAAGACTTTTAGTTTCTTTCATTTTTAGTTTATGGTCATTAAATTTATACCATTTGTGAATAAAACTTATGTTAATATATATTTTAATAAAATTGATACATCTTCATTTTTTTACAAATTTTACCAAATGTGTTGTATAATATATAATTATATGGTTTGAATTAACCTATAAAAACACATTTGGTTCAAAGAGTGATCATTAAAAGGGTGAAAATTAGTGATCCGCATAATTTGTTTAAAATAATATCAGAATGGCCATCACCGCCAATTAAGATCATGTTTTGTTTACTAAAATACACCCAAATAGACACCAACACAATGAAACAGAAAAAATATCATTGTTCGCCTGTCAATTTGAGAAGGTTAGTTCTTGGTGTGATATAGATTCTTCTAGTATCACACCACCCACTAAAGTCATTTTATAAGGAAAAACTATGATGTGTATCATTGAAACACTTGTTTGTATGTCTCTAGGATAGGGTTCAATTTATCACACACACAATTTAATCCTGTAATTTACAATTATAAATTTTTTTATAGATGAAATCATCAAATAAATAAAATTCCACAATTTTTTTTAGTGTATTAAGATCATCCATTTTCACTCAACTATAATTGAAATGAACAAGTTGATATTCTTCTTTCTAATTACATTTTTTTAATTTCAATTTATAAATTGCATTCATATCACATTAAAATATACACTTCAATATTATGATTCATCATTCTATCATAATTCTATTTGAATAATGAAAAATCATTACTATTCTTCACATATTAATAACATCTTATTCTTCTTCCACTCTACTTGCATATTTCTTTTCATTAATCCCCAAAATTCAATTCTTCACTGTAGTATATTTATCTAATAATTTTTATTTTTATTTTGAATTTGAAATTCAAATATCATTATTGAATCATAACCCTTAGATCACATCCTATAATAAATAATTACAATTATATGTGAATTCATATTTAATATGGGCTGAAATAACCTATTGGGAAAAATCAATCAAGGTTTCATTGATGTATTTTTGAGGTGATTGTGTTTGTAGACGATGTGGGCCTCCGTGTTTTGTTTGTTGTCAAAGCAGACCACGATGTTCAAATTTGATGAAAAAGGTTGTTTTCATGGAGACATGTTGAGTTCAAAGATTTTTGTTAACAATCCATGATTTATTGAAGAACCTAGACAACTAAATGGATGATCTGAAGGCAGTACAAAAATAGCATATACAAGGTGGCATCATTTTCCTGTGTTTTCCAAATGTTTGGGCCTCAAAATCAACAAATTGAGAAACATGTTTTGGGAAAAAGGTCTTGCGCGCCAGTGTCTTGGAATCATGAAAAAATGGGTGCCATTTTTTCCCATGATTAGAACATCAAAATATATAAAAGGAAATAGGGGCACACAAGTTTTGGTTTGGGCATGTAGGTGACGATAGAGAAAGAGACTCGGGTTGTTGAACTTGTGCACCGATAGGAGACTTGCACCCGGGTGATCATGTTAACCAAAATACCAATAAATAGAGGGATACAACAACTCATTTTAAAAGGAGTTCAACAATTAGAGAAAATTAGAGGTCTTGTTGCGCTGGTGGTTTGGTCGCGCAAGTGGTGGTTTGGTCAAACAAGTATAAAGATACTCAGAAGTTGTGCACCAGTTGAATGGTGCACACTAGCATTAATTTGGGCATGAAGGGGTATATGTCACCCATGTTTTGATTTGGCGAAGGTATTGTTGTGAAAATGGTTTTGTATCACTTTCGTGCAAGTCTTGAAGATGTTCTCCAGTTAATAGTTTCATACTAGTATTGGTTTGGCTGTTAAAGGGTGTGAGATGCCCACGTTTAGGGTTAAAAAATGTGTGTTGTGAAAGGGTTTTTGTGACACATGCGCACTAGTCTTGGAGAAGCGCGCTGGACATTAGAGGGTTGTGAGAATGTAGGAAGATTTCCCGATACATCTGATGAAAAGTGGGAATCATCTATAGGTGATGGTTGGATGTCAACAGAGAATCTATATAAAGAGAAATGTGCATTTATTTGTGGCAATGAAGGGACCTACAAGTCTGTACACTATGAGTTCATACATTCCAGAGCAGTGAGGAAAGGAAGAGGAAGAAGGTGATCCTCTCCACTGGAAGTGATCTAGAGATAGAGATAAATAGGGAGTGATGCTTGGAAAAGAAGTGAGCCACCCTTATCATTGTAAAGGTAGAGAGCCTTGGCATAGAAGTGATCTTACCTAAACATTGTAAATTGGCAGTGAGCTTTAGTGGATTTGGTACAGCGGCCCATCGTCGTTGTATGCTCCTTGGACATACTCTAGTGAGGGTGACCCAATTAAAAATATATGTGTCTGCCTACTACCTTCATTTATTTTTATCCAAGGCATCATCATCAGAGAAATAAATAATGAACAAGATAACATCATAAGAGAAAACAATGTGACCCTTATAATAATGGGGTAGGATGAAATTTGAAAAATAACAACCATACCCTGATTCGTCGCCCCTCACATGGTATCTTGGCCCCTTTTGGTCCTAACATAACAAATGAAAAACAAATTTGATGAAAATTTATCACTTGAGGATGAATTACCTAGTTTTTTTAGAAGATCACTTTAATTGAACAACCCCATACATTAAGTTATAAGGTTGTAGTTGAAACATGTTATTTCATAACAAATCAAAAATTATATCATTTCCCCATTTTTCTATTTTATGGAGGCCCATATATTTCTTTGGCAACTAAAATTTTCCAAATATCCTCTATAGGAAGGTAAATTAACAACATTATAGTCATCTATAATTTCTACAACTTTGATATGGAATACGACATATTGTATAGAGGTCACAAAATTTCCAAAACCACTAAATTTGGCCAATCCTTCTAAATATATTTTCCTCTTTATATGAAATAGTGAACTGTACTTGGGTATCCTTTATAGCATGGACACATACAATGTTACATGAGTCATTGTAGATAATTTTCCATCTCACTACCATTTTTAGTATCTCAAATACATAGACACAATCACAATGGTGTAGTCTAATTTGGTGTTAGATTTATGTGGAATGGAACTTCATAACAGCATATGATATTTTCCCTAACCATCTTCTAGGATACAAAAAAGTGTGGTGTCATGTGCCACTTATTCTAATTTTTCAATTTGTTTGAATCTTGAACTATACTAATGGTATTTAAATTCATAGAACCAACCAATGAATTATTTAAATTATTCTCTAATATTATTCACCTCACAAAAATTATGAGTATGAACATGATTTATGCATTGTGAAAAAATACAACAAGAGGTATGATATCCAATGTCAACTCCAACTACATTCACCTACCTGGAACAAAAAAAACTCACACCTCATGGTCTTAGTACCCTTCCCCCACTGAGGATTGTTTTAAACCGTGGAATATAAATCAATCAAAAAATATAAATACTTATAAATGGATAATTATTTAATAATTCTATACACACATGTATAATGTCAATGTAGAAAATAAGAACAATGAATAAATAATACCATGTTATCTATAACAAAGTGGGGATAATCAATTGACTTCCTCTAAATTTCAACAAAAAAATTATTGTCAAATGATACCATCTATATGTAAATTTTCATCAAAACCTATAAACACTTCAACACACATTGTGAGTATTTATTAGATATACTCTAATATAAAAATCAAAACAGATCCATTTTTAGTGATATCTTGAAATATATGATTCCCCTTTTATAGAAACACGTCGAAATAGATACTCACCATATAAATATTCTTTGTTTTCTAAAAAATATAATGATATTGATATATAGATAGTTTTATAATATAATTACTCTCCCCCATTGACAATAATATAAAAATTCATAATAAGAGAGGGGACTCGAGAACCATACCATAACAATGAGAATGTGGAGGCTAAATTCCCATAAAATAATCTCATAGTTTGAAATGTCGCCTCATAAAATGGCGTGGTGAGAAAATAAAAAATTTCTTCCTATATTTGAATATTGTTCCCTTGAAACTCATTTTTATTAGCTAGTTACTTAATGAAATGATATTTGATATTGATGAAATTTATATTTGAACATAGAAATTGATTCAATGATAAATTTATAGTGAATTAATTATCAAATACCAAGAGATATAGAAACATAATTTTAAATTTAAATTCATACAAATGTGTCATCACTAAAATTAAAGAAGTCATGTATTGAGTTACAGCCACGTATCATTCTTACTTTATTCAGAAAACCATAGACCATTTCCTATTTTTGTTTCAACAAACATACATAACTTATGTATATGAATCTGAACTATATATTGACCGATAGTCTTAAATATAACATATAAAATCTAAATCATTATAACTCAAAAGATCACTCTTCCATATGTAGTAACATTTTTCAAAAAAAATACCTTTGATATATATGGGAATATTAGTTCGATCACTAAAATATGAATCAATTTTTTACAATTTATACCAAACATAATGTGAATCAATATATAAAATATCTAATCTGAAAGCTTTTATATATTGTATAAAGCTAGTTATGCTCTTTAAATTTCTTTTATCCACACCCCTACATTTTTCTTGTCTATATAATTTAGTTCTTTTAGATATTGGGGTAGAAAGTGTATTAAAATTATCAATACTTAAATATTTTAGACGTTCCACTTTATGATTTAACTAGATAAAGAAAAATAATCATTCTTTTAGGAAAACATTACTCCATGAAAGTACCATGTTTCCCCATATATAGAATTATTGAGTAACTCATTCATCACCTAAAAAATATTCTCACAGACTTCTTTATCATGCTCTATTAATTTCTTACATTTAAATTATGAATAACAATAATATATAGTTCATTATAATATTTGACGTAGATATCACTTTTAACTCATTTTTTAATTCAATCCCCTTAATCAAATGTCCAACTTAAAATACCATGTTTCCTGTACTTTTTTTAGCCTCTATAAACAACTTTTCAACATGAAAATAATATTCTTATCTTATATAAAAAATACCACAAGTTATTTTAATAGAAAAATTATTTTCTAATGCACCATTGAATAATTAATGCTTGAAAAAATTTGGAAAATATTTAATTACAATTTTTATATATTTTAATGAAACATTACTTTCATTTCATGAATTACAAATGGGGAAAACATATCATAAAAATATAATAATTCAATGAATATATAACCACTACAATCAAATATTTATTTTTTCTAAAAACATCATATTTTACTTTCGTTTTTTTCTATAACAATAACTTTTATCTAAAAATAAAATTTTCATTAGGCTTGGGTACCCACTCCAATGCATCGTTATTCTTTACAAAATAATTTTCTTCGTTAATATCATCACTCCATTATTTATTATTCTTAACTACATCAGCAACTCTTGTTTAAACATGATAATATAAAGAGGTGCGAGTTTTATTACTCAAAGTCCATTTTTTAACACTATATCTATAGTTACCAATGATGTTTTCAAATTGAGCATACCTTCTTAGTCAAGGATTAGATAAAATAAATAATTCATAATCACTTCAAATGGATGAATATTCCACATCAAATCATAGATCTTCAACACTTTATATTTTGTTATTTATTTAAAAAATTCAATAGAAACAACATCCACATTACATATTGGAATTGGTCCATCGTGATCAATTTCTATATTTTATTGTTACATCTTATAAAAATTAGAAGAATCATTAATATTTGTTAAATTATTTTTTGAAATACTGATACCCTTTTAGAGAATATCCAAAAAAAATTCCCATCAACTCCATGAATCTAAAATGTTTTCTAAATCTAACATTTATTATTGATGAGACATGGGCTATTGAAAACCACTACTTACATAAAATGTAATAATTTGTTATTATATATACCATACTAAAAAATATATATTTTTTTCAATGAAGATAACCTTTTGGGATTTTAATCGCTACACAAATATCTGGCCTCTATAAACATTGATATGTATTATTCCCAACAAGAATTAATTGATCAATCTCTATTAAAAAACTTTTCTTCTAATGAACAAATCCATTTTTTTGTTTTTGTATGGTTCATTGAGATTAAGTAAAATTCCAGGCTTCTACAATAAGATTCAAATAAGTCATTTTTCTACATGTTTATATTATCGTTATTGATATTCTTTATATAAGTACCAAACTCTATCTATACACTTATTCAGAAACATTTAAACTTTTCTAGTGAATATGAATTTTGTTTAATACACATAAAAGAAATAATATTTGATAATTTATTCATGGAAATAATATTATGAATATCTTAATGGGTTTATTTCATCCACATGGGGCTATACACTTCAATATGAATGATATCCAATGATCAAGTTTATTTAATCTCCACCTTCATTTGTGAATTGTAAAAGAAATTTCCATTTTTAAAAAATGGACCCATTCAATATCTTACTTTTTCAACTAAGTTATATCAACAACATTGTCTTTCAAAATGATAAAATTAAAATCTTTTTATCCAATATAGATATTCCTTAAATTACCCATTTAATTTTCCCCTTTTATTCATATATAGCATGAGTCTTCAGAATCAGCCCTTTGAAATAAGTTTCCAATAGCCCAATATCATTTTCTCATAATTTTTCTAACAGTAATATTATTAACAAAGAATCAATCCCTTTTGAAGACCACGTTATTTTATTATAGAGTTAAGAAAACATTTGTGAATTATACTTCAATCAATCAAAAAAATCTTTCTTTGGATTTAATTTTTATTTTATAGTAAATACTGAGATAAGTATATTAATCTTGAGAGATAAATCAATATTGAATGTCAGTGATCCATTTTTATAACTTTTCAAATCATTTTACAGTTTTAAATCGTCAATCAGCTGATATGGTATTCCACTATCAAATATCCATGTAGAATTAATTTTATATAATTTATGTGTTACTTCCTCAATAGATTCTATTAAATTCCCTTTATTCTCTTTTATTCTGAGGTTATCTAATAATAAACATATATATATTGGCTGAAAAATGAAAATTTAAAAATTAGGATGACTAATAGGATGACCACACCTTATGTATAATTATATAAGAATCTGAAACATGTTATTTGATTTTGATATAGTGTTCTTAACCTATTTTGGATCATCCATTGGATGAGTGGACTAATCCCCATTAATAATATTTTAAAATCACTTCAAGTATTATTATGATGTATTTTATTGAACAAATACATTCAGTAAATATACAAAAATACCCCATTATACCAATAAGGCCCCAGCCTTAACCATTACATAATCCTGAGTTAAGTCAATAATTTATATTGAGGATATTTTCAGGTTTAGAGTTTTAGATAATTAGGCCATATATATTACATATCACCTCAAATATTACAACTTATACACTTATAATCTATCAATTCTTTCACAACAATAAAAATCCTTGAAAACAAGAATTCGTTTCATTATAAAATTCTTCTTTCATTTTACCATTGTCTTACACTTCATTATACCCTGTGAAAAGTAATTCAAAAACTTAGGATGAGTATAAAAGTCATGTTAAGGGATATAATATAATGAAAGAAAACATTAGACCATGAATATATACAAATCATGGAAATCATAATTTTTACTCAAAAGACATAAGCTCGTTAACATACCTCATGAAATCATAATATTTATGAATAAATCATTGAAATCATTAATAATAAAGGTAACCTATGGAATCCATAACATACATACATTATAGATTTCTCACAAACATAGGGCGTAACATTCGTGGTTACATTTAGAATACCCATCATATTATAATACCTAAATCTCCTATAACAAACCTTAACATTTATCTCCATCCCATTACCCATTGCATTGAAGAGCTGTCACAGGCTCACCCACCCTAAGTTTGTTACAGAACAACTCATATTTGGTTTATCTTCTACCCACCTGTAAAATTTCTATGTACCCTTACCTAATAATAACACATAAAAGAATTAAATTCTAAATATTTCACTCTTCAATCAGAAGAATTCAATTCATGATATTGAAATATTCCATACATTCACAAAATCATTTAAAACATCTAGTAAGGATATCATTGAATCAATGTTTTCTATTCCTCATTGGAACTATTGAATGTAATTTACACTTAATAACATTAATTTCCAAATAAATATGTCCTTGAATAATTTTGAAATCATGGACATTAAATAGAAGGATTTATAATATTAAATCATAAAAACATTTAAAATGATGTTTTAGTTAAAGAGTTTCTTACCACTTGATAAACTAAACGAATAAAAAAATTAATGAATAAAATTCAACAGAACATATAATATAATTATAATAAGGAGATCTATGATACAATATGTCAAAAGTAACTATGTACACCATATAAATGTGAATTTCTGCACAACAACAAATAAGTCTCAATAAAATGTAAATTGAGACGAAATTCCTTACAAATATCATATTCTTAGATTAAGGATAAATAAATTACATAATTAATTTTGAAAACTATAAATAAAACCAATATTAATGGATATTAAATTAAAAATAATAAACTTTCATTCATACATATTCTTGGAAAAAATAAACAAATGACATAAATATTTAACTCAGTGAATGGATACTATGTTATGATTTTCCATATGAAGATCATTATATTAATAAAATAGATAAATTTGGTGTATTCACTATAAATACACATAAAGAATGTATCAATACAATATATTATCTCAAAAATAATTTCTCACATAATCATAACATTAAATAATCTTGAAGTTAAAGATTAACCCATGAATAGAAATTGGGTTAAGAAGTTCCCTTACAAAGATCATATAAATGACATAAGAATATATCAATGGGGTGATTATGTGTTGCAACTGTATATGCACAGCAATTGTAGTGAAAATGCAAATATAAATAGATTAACAGTGATTCCACATTTAATTTTTACAAAATATAATCAATGAGGTATGCCTAAAACCCAATGATTGTAAATTGTGTTTATAATTTTCCTTACCATAAATCAGACTTGCCCTGTTCATTTTTTAATTTCCTGAATAAACAAATCCGGTTAATTTAGAAATTATTTGTCAAATTTTTATTGTTTATTATTGGTTTTATATCACTTATTACCATTTTATAAAAATTTGTTAATTATTGGAGTTCATATTTGACGTTATGTTGATGTTCGGTACTTGAGTAATAAATAAACTACTATTGATGAAAATTATCCATGTAGTCATAAGTCCAATATATCCAACAAGTTATTCATGATTTAAATATAATATATATCTAGTATTAATGTATTTATAATAGTATATAACATTTTTAGATAATAAAGTAAATACATTGTTCATGGAGACGATATGTCGTACGTACGCATGAATGCTACATTCATTTTATTGTCATGTTAATGGAATGAAAAATAAATGATATATAAAAATATTCTAATTAATGCATAATATCAATGTTATATATGTTAAATATTTTAATTTATTCCATCCATTTTTATGTTCTATGTATTGCATAGACAAGTCATATCACTTTGAGTGGCTGGTAATCCACACTTCCTTAAATGAAAATATCATATATAAACATTATGGAAATCATAATGGTACATTGTAAATAAATATTATTATAGAATATTGAAAAAATAAATATATTATATATTATATATAAATACAGTTCCATCATAGTTTCCACCATTAGCGGTGGTCGAATAAAATTGATCAATCATCGTTTTGTGAGGTAGTAATTTTCACTACACCAAATCCTTATGTTGGTATCCATTAGATGGAGGTGTGTGTATGTGTAGTTCAAATAAATATCATAAAAACATCCTAGTATATTAAGTACAATGTTTTTTATGTAATCAATGTATAAAAATTGTATCGGATGTGATGAATGAAAATAAAAGAAATGAACTTTTGACATGACGTTCCCTCAAAAATGGGAAACTCCTTTTGATTTGACTATATAGGCTTTGTTGAATTGCCTTATGGCCATGTCAAGGATACAAGATGTATGTGAGGTATGTTGTGAGGTTATTTGAGTATATTCGGGATGATCCAAGGGGCTTTAGTGTTGTGATTAAATGTGTATAGGTGGTGTCCTTTTTTATGATAGAGGATGGTCACTTTAGGAATGTCTTCAAATATCAATTAATTATAAATTTATTTCCAATTTCATGTGGTCCCAAACACATTTATTTCAATGATATGATTTTTTGGGTTTTAGAACAATAATTTCACTAATATTAGATAATTTTTGAATAAATTTGAACTATAATTTTATGTTTAACCTCTATTTTACCATTTTTAATTTTACCATGATATTTTATTTTTTACACATTATTGGTTAATTTTATTTCCATAACATTGTAAACGACCCACAAAAGTTCTATTTATAAAATACTTGAAAAAATAATTAAACATTGGAAGAATATTAATTTTTTTGAAATTATATAACCTTTAATATTCTATTTTATAATTTATGTTATGAATTATGTCAATTTTGACACTATTCAAACTTGACTTTTTCTAAAATTTCATAAAAACAGTATTACATAGAAAAAAATGCATTAACTCATCACTTACATGTTAATATCATAAAAAATTCATGTATGGAATAAAGATGTTCAAATTACATTTATTTTACCATTTATAATATCATTTATTTGAATCTTTCATTAATAAGTTAATCACATCATCATCATTGTGTCATAAATAAATTTATTTATTTAATGTATAAAAATTATAAATAAAATAACATGATGTAGTAAATAATTATATATTCCCAATGGATTTTTTTCTTATATATAACTTATATAAACCCTCCTTAAATTTTTTTTAGTAAAATGATTCATGATTATGTTATATTTCTATTTACATTGGATTTAATGATATAAAATTTCATTTTCGCACCCATGTGGCTCCATAGGGTTCTAAAATCGACCCATGGATAATTAGGGTCGTAAATAACAAATCAAATAGGATTAGGACATGATTTGGGGTAGTTTTATATTATCATAATCTATTTTTCTACCCTTATATACCCTATTTCCCCTTTAAAAAAGGTGAATAAAAATAATTACTAAATTTACTATTCATAATGCCAAAAAAATAAAAGGTACATATTTAAAAACATTGGACCATATGCTTCTAAATATTCAATATATTTTTCAAAATTCCAAAAATATAATTTTTAGAAATACATTTAAAATTAATTCCCATTTTCAAAACCAAAAACTTGTTTTTATGAAATAAAATTTATCAAAATATTGACACGTGTTTATGTCCTATTTAAAAGTGAATTTAGATGAAATCACCAAAATAGGATTTAATTATAAAAAAACAAATTACTTATTAAAACAAATTAAAATTACAGTGTAACTATATAAATAAATTAGATGAAAATGGAGTTTTGATTTAAAATGTTGTATTTTCACTATTCATTATAAAATGAACATTTTTAGAAAATTACAAACCAAAAATTACCCAAAGTAAATTTTGATGTACATAATCTATATAAAAAATTTATTTCATCAAATATAATATATAAAAAATACAAATAATATATTTTAAAATGAATCACCTTCAAAAGGCCATAAAACTACCTCTTAAAAAGATTATAGTATTTTATGTTTATAATTTGATTCATTCACATTTTATGACTTTAAAATTTATAGGATAAAATAGAAAATAGTTAAAAATATTTATAATAATATTTTAGTTAGTTAAGTTAATTCTCTCCAATACATAATCATGGCATTAACTACTATTTAAAATAATAATATAATTGTAATATTTATTGGTATGGCACAATGTTGTGTGCAATGCAAAATTTCAAAAAAAACTTGTTGTTCTCTATCGAGTAAAATATCCTAAAAATATCCCCCTTTAATGTAAAATTAATGTATTATCCATAAATATTTACAGATAATAAAGGGTATTATTATATAAATACATGGGACATTAAAACATTCCCCCTTTTGGAAATTGTGTCCCCATAATTTGAAAAAATTGGGATTGGAAACTTCATAAGAAATCCCACATTGAAAAAATATTCAATAAAAATACCAAATTAAAAGAAGGAAAGAGATGGGAAAAAGTCACTTGAGATAATACATAATAGGATTTCACTAAATAAAACATTGATATAGAATAAATACTATCCATCTTGTACTAATGGAGAGTAAAAGAAAACATGGTTCGGATATTGTTAACAGTATGAAAAACACAAACATGGGATGAGTTAAATGGTCTTTAATTCCCATATTGGAAAAGTAATATGATAACATTTTTATTTTAATGTTATTTTCATAAATTTTAGGAATTTATTTATGGTCTTGACTTAGAAGATAAAGAAACAAACTTACTTCTAAAGTATAGTTTAATCCTTTAATAAATATCTACCAGAAACTCATCTTTTCTCTAAACAATGAGTATTCAAGATGACTTGGTCACACATGATGTGCTATAATCACCTTTTGAGGAATCAAATAATCAAAAAATGAACCATATATTTCCCTTATCTTTAGTCATTAACCAAAACCAAAATTTTTAGTACAAGATCATATAATCCCCCAAAAATAATAATCCATTATAAAAATAAATAATACTCTTAATCGAAAACAATATACCAAATGTTCAAAAAATAACATTCAATAATAAATTGTGTTTAAAATTCTTCCAAATAACCAAAAATATTAATGAAATCCAAAATTACGAGGGATTTTTTCGCATAGTAATCCAGGATAAAACATAACATATGTCCCCAAAAAGCATCAACTACTTTTAATGTATCATACCTAAAAGTAATTAACAAAAACACAAATTCTATATGATAGGTTAATAATTTTTATAAATAACCAAAATATTTAAATTTCCACAATAAAAAATATATTCTTACAAAATAAAATTCACCCATTAATCCTCAAATAAAATATCATATTATTTTATTTTTATTAGGCATATAAGGTTATATAAATAGAAAATTTCTTTCAAAATAAAATTTATAACTTAATCACCAAATCATTTTCCTCTACAAATGATATACATTCGATAAAACATAAGTTCCAACAATAAAGTTATTCTTAATCCATAAAAAATTAAACTAATTATAATAAGTCATACTATCCAGGGACATCTCGTAGGCCAGTTGTGGGAAATTAATCCTGATCACAATTTAGTTATGGGTTCGATTCCCATATCTTTTTCCAATACAATGGGTTTTCACACAATATCCATGTTTTCCTTTTTAAAAACTATATAATTTTAAAAAAACTCAAAATATATATATAATCTTCAAAAATAAATATAACATATTTTAACATCAATTTTTATCTGATACCTCCCATTTTACATCGCAAAACTTAGTAACCCATAATTTCTCCAAAGGTGAGTGTCTCCAAAAATACCGTTAGTCACCTTAATATTTCAGATAATAAATCTTCAAAAAGGGGTTTCTATGACATTGAACATATGATCTTCCATAAAATTGAAATACCATGATGATATCCCTTAATGTTAAGAAAACATCCTAATATCCAAAGTTGTCTAAACCAACCTTAGATAAAAACAATAAAGCCACAACATTATACATTACATAATCCTGAGTTTAGTCAATAATTCAAATTGGGGATATTTCTAAGATTATTGTTTTATATAATTAGGTCATAACTATCAAATTACAACTCAAATATTTCAAATTATACACTTATATGTTATATAATTTTCCACAACATTAAAACTACTTAAAAACAAGAATTATTTTCATGATTATATTCTCCTTGAATTCTTCCTTTCTCTTAACCTTCCTTACAAAAAATGAGAAAAATTTCAAAAACATGGGATAAGCATAGAAATATCAGTAATAGATATAATATAAGGAAATAAAACAATAGTCCATAAATACATAAAAATCAACAAAATCGTTCTTTTTCACTCATAAAATAACGCTCTTTAACATACCTCATAAAATTATAATATTTCTGAATAATTGATAGAAATCATAAATCATAAAGGTAACTTGGGGAATCCTTAACGTACTTAAATTATAGAATTCATATCCACATATAGAGTAGCCTTCATGGTTATGATTGTAATATCCATCATATTATAATACATAAATATCTTATGAGGAACCTTATTGTTTACCTCCATCACGTTACCCAATGCATTGGAGAGATATCATGGGCTCACCCGCCCAAGGGTTATCATGGAACCACCCATATTTTTTTTATCACGTAACCACTCATAAAATTTCCATGAACCATTACATAATCAAAAAACATAAAATTTGAAATTATACACATATTAGTCATCAATCACAAGAAATAAATTCTGGATATTGAAATATTCAATCCATTTCCAAAATCAATAAAAACATTTAATAAATAAAACTTTGAATAAATGTGTCCCATACCACATTGAAACTATTTAATGGATTTTACACATAACCAAATTCATGTCCATAAAAAAATGCCCTTAAATTAATTTCTAAAACATGGACATGAATGACAAATATTTAGAATATTAAATATATAAAATATTTAAAATGATGTTTATGTTTAACAATCCCTAACCATTTGATAAAATACATGAATAAAACAAATAAATAATAAAATCAAAAAAAATATATGATATTAGGTGAATAAGGATATTCATGATACAATATGTCAAAGGGTAGTATATATATCATATAAAAGTGAATTGGTTCACAAATACAAATAAGTCTCAATGGAATGTAAATTCAGATGAAATTCCTTAGAAAGATCATATACTTAGATAAGGGATAAATAATTGACATAATTATGTGTGATAAATATAAATACACCCAAAATAATTTGATATTTAGTGTAATGTAATCCTAGGAAATTCATACATATTCTTGGAAAAAAACCAATTTCATAGATATTTAATAAAATAAATAGAAGTTGAGTTAAGATTTACCATACAATGATCATTATGTTTATAAAATAGGCTGATTATGTGTATTCTCTATAAATTATTATAAATTAAGTAAAAATAGAAGATAGGATCTCAAAAAATATTTTTCACATAATTGTAACAAGACATAATCAATAAGTAGAATATTAACCCAAAGAGTGAAAATTTGGTTATGAATATCCCATACAATGTTTGTATAAATGACATAAGAATTAATCAATGGGTTGATTATGTGTTGAAAAATTATATCTAAACAATTTTTAGGTTAAATTACAACATAAATAAATTTATAGTTATTCCACACTTAATCTTAGAATAATTTAGTCAATAAAGTATACATAAAACCGAATGAGTGGAAACTGAGTTTAGAAATTTCCTTACTTAAATCTGACATGTCATGTTCATTTCTTAATTTTGTAAATAAGAATATTAGGATAATATATACTTTATTTATAAACGTTTTAATTATTTTTAATGATTTTATATAAATTATTATCGTGTTATAGAAATTAGTTAATTATTTGAGTTCATATAGGACGTTTTTTCATAGTTTGGTACTTGGGTAAAAAATTAACTAGTTTTGATGCAAATTATCCATGTGGTCACAAGTCCATTATCACCAGAATAATATTCATGATTTAAATATAATATTTATCCAGTATATATTTATTTATAATTGTCCATTAAATTTGGAGATAAGAAAATGAAATTCACAGTTCATGAAGACGGTAGGCCGTACGTTCGCATAAACGCTACTTTCATTTATTTTCCATATTAAATGAATGAAAACTAAAGGATAAATTGTTATATAATAATTAAAGTAAAATATATTTTTTATATATGTTAAATATTTACATTTAAATCATCATTAATATGTTCCATATATTCCATGAACGAGTCATATCACTTTGAGGGGACGGTAGTCCACAAATCTTTGAATGAAATTATCGTATTTACACACTATGGAAAGCATAAATATATGTTGTAAATAAAAATTAAAGAGGAATAAAGACAAAATAAATATAATATATATAATATATAAATAAATTTCCATCATAATTTCCACTATGAGAGGTGTGTGGTGAAAATTGAACAATCATTATTTCAAGAGGCGGTAGTTCACTGTACACCAAAACAGAATGTTTCTATCCATTAGATAGAGGTGTGTGTAATTCTAGTTTGAATATTCCACACAAAAACATCCAAGTTTTTTTATTATAATTATTTTTTTATGTGATAACAGAATAATAATAGGATAGAGAGTGAAGAAGGAAAATAAAACAATGCATCTTTAGAGAAGATGCTACCTCTAAAATAGGTCACTCAATTTAATTTGATCCAAAAGGCTTTCTTGAATTGTATTCTTCCCAAGTTAAGGCTTATTGTAGGAAGGGATAGATATTCAGAGCTTATTTGATCAGAATTCGGATTTTTAAAGGTACTTTAGAGGTTTGAATAAATGGGTATAGGTTGTTTCCCTTTATAAGAGGGAGGAGGGGAACTATAGGTATGTCTTGAAATATTATTTTATTATAAATTTATTTTCAGTTTCTAATGGTCCCAAGAATATTTATTTGAAATATAAGATTATTTTTGGTGATATACCAATAATCCAATTAAAATTATACATGTTTTGAATATTTTTTAATCCTAATATTTTTTTTATCCATTATTTTACCCATTTTAATCTTACCATGATATTTTATTTTTTAGAATTTTTTGGTCAATTTAATTACCACAAGATGTCAAACGGCCAAAAAAAATTCAATTTATGAAATATTTGGACATATAATATCCTTTTTGATGAATCATAGATTGTTAATAATTTTATAACATTTAATAAAATTTTTAAAATTTTATGTTATGAATTATGCCAATTTTGACAATATTCACACATGACTTTTTCCAAAAAATCATAACAACTTGATGGAATTGAAAAAAGCATTAATGCATCAATAAAATGTAAAATTCTTTATGAAAAATTAATTTATGGAATAAAAATGTTCAAATTACTTTTATTTTATAAATTATAATATCATTTATTTGAATCTTTCATTAATAAAGTAATCTATGTATCATCATTGTGACATAAATAAAATTATTTATTTAATTTCTAAAAATTGTAAAAAAAATAACATGATGTATGATATATTAGTATATTTTTAATGACTATTTATAGTTGTAGAAGTCAATTATATTACCACACCTTAAATTTTTTTTAGTTTAAAGATACATGCATATGTTTTATTTCTCTTTACTTTAAATTAAATATTATAAAATGTAATTTTCACACCCAAGTGGCTCTATGGTATACTACAATCGACCCAAGGATTCTCATGGTCTGATATAAGTCATCCAATAGGATTATTACATGTGTTATGGTAATTTTATATTATTATATTATTATTATTACCCTTTTTTACCTTGTTTACCCATTAACCATGGTAAATTAAAATAAATTCTGAAGTTATTATTCATAATGTCCAAAAATAAAAGGTAACTATTTAAAAAAAATTACAATATGATTAAAAATATGAAATCAATTTTACCAAATTAAAATCATATAATTACTAGAAATTAATTTAAAATTAATTCACATTGTCAAAATCAAAAAGCGGATTTTTAAGAAGTAAAAACTATCAAAATAATGACTAGTTTTTATGACCAATTTAAAAATGAATTTATGTCCAATGACCAAAATTGAATTAAATTATAAAAAAATATTCCAATTAAACATTAAATGAAATTAATGAAACATAACTATATAAATAAATTAGTTGAAAAGGCTGTTTTGAATTAAAATGTAGTATGTTTCAATATTCATTAAATGGTCAACTTTTTCAGAAAATTATCAAAAATATAACCTATATAAATTTTATTGTCCAACATATATATAAGAAGTTAATTTCATAAAATAGTATATATAATAGTGAATAAAATATTTCTAAAAAGGATTCCCCTTTATAATTTCTTAAAAATACCATTTAAAAATATTGTAGTATATTTTTCTTATAATTGGATTCGTTGTTATTTTAAGCCTCCAAAATTTATTAAATAAAAGTAAAAATAGATAAAAAAAAGTATAATAATATTTTAGTTGGTTATATTCATTATATCTAATACAAATTCTAGGCATTAGATACTATTAAAATAATAATATTATTATAAAATTTTTCGGCATAACACAAAATTGTGTGTAATGTACGAAATCATAGAAACTCGTTATTGTGTCTCGGGTTCGCTATCGGGAAAAGTTCCCCCATTAAAATAAAATTAATATCTTAATCATAAATATTAATAGATATGAAAAATTATTATTCTATAAATCCCTAGGTCATTATTATACTAGTAATAACTATAGAAACAATAAATTAAGTGTCAATATCTATATTTTTTTAATATATTTTACCCTTTTTGGAGTCACAAATTTTAACATCATTTTTTGTAATATTACTTTTACCTGATCACAAAAGTTTTTTAAAGATAAATAATTATTTCATATCTTAAACATACCCCAACTATAGTGCATTTTTATTGAATTTGGAGCTCTTATAATTTCTAAATTTAAAAGTGTCACATGTTTTAGCAAAAACCATGTTATTAAATAATTGTTTCATCTTCACTAATTTTTCGCCAACATTTTCAAAAAAATTTATACATTTAGGAAATTATAGCAATTGGTCCACTAGAGAATATCACTTTTTTAATCATTTTCTATCTTCTAAAATAGATTTTTTTTGATTAGATCCCAACTTCTTTAAATCTATTTCCTTTGTAATTATAGTTTTTTGTAAATAATAAAACCCATTTTATTTAACCTTAAATATTTAAGCTGAATTGATGTAAAGATATTTTTAATCATCAATAAAATTATTCAATACAATAAAATCATCATGAAAAATGTTATATTATTTAACAAAAAAATCATTTCTATAAAGGTATTAACTATATAAAATAAAATTTATTATTCCATTCTCATGATTAGAAATAATTAAGTGATGTTATTTTTATTATATATTAAAAATAATGTCAATATATATATGTTATTCCTGTATTCTTTTATAAATGTTTTTTTAATAATTTTTTTTCCATAATTCACTTTACTAATCACCGGTTTGGAAGCATCTTGACCACCAGAGGAAAATAAATCTTTATCTTAATTCTCATCATCTATAACTTATTTAGAGAATAATTTTCTATAGTGGAATTCACATTTCTTTATACCGTTTAAATTATAAGAATCTATTGACTTATTTTTTTCTTCTTTAAAAAAATATAGGATTATCATCTTCATCTACACTATTTCAAATTGTTTCGGTTTTGTAAAATTTTCATCATAATTCCCAATAGCTCGACACATGAATATTTTTAACGGAATAATTCCATATAAAAATTCTGTTTATATTCTATGGTTTCTTATGCTATGATACATAACTTCACAATACATCTTCTAAAAATAATTAATTAAAATCTTTTTATTCTACTTTACTTACAATGTGGATTTTAAATAGATTTCTTTTTCCAAAATCACTTCCTTATTGATAAAACAATCATTATTTATTTCATAATGATTTAATATATTATTTAAATTATTAATATAAATATCACATGAATAATTGTAATCTAAATAATAGACTATATAATAATATATATATATGTTAATATATTCCAAATCCATTCAATAATATCATCATATTCCAAATTTTAACCATTTATTTTGATTTTTTATCATAATATTATCCACCCTTATGAAGAAACTATCAAGATATTAATCATCATGCATCTAGATATCATCATACTCATGTATCCATAATTTACATTTTTCAAACTTAACTTTGGAATTTCCTTCATTTATTTTATGAAGATTATCACATATATATTTAGTCATTTTTAGTCCATTGTATTTAAAAATTAATAAATTTTCAAGGTGATGAATTAATATCAATTTTCATGAACATTGAAGTGCATTGTGTTGCATTTGTTGTCAATGAGGCATGAAGTTGTCTTGGAATGAATGGATGTCAGGGAGTCAAGATGTGAATGTCAAAGGATGTGATGGTGATGGTGATGAAGGAGAATGGCCATGGTACTAAGATGCATGTCACTTAGGAGATTCACTAAGTGGTATTGGAAATTGTGGTTGAAACATTCTCCATGTAAACCTGACGATTGTTGAGCTGATCTTTAAGTTCATAGAACTTGTATCAATTGGATACAAAGTCACAACATGATTAGAAGACCATGCATTATAGTGACAATGCATGAGGAGAAAGAAGATGATCCATCCACACCTCCTAAGTGGATGAAGTGAGCTGAAGAAGTCCATGCACTATCACTTAGTGCATGAGAATTAGAAGAAGCCCCAATTGATCTCTGATTAGATCAATGAATTAGAAGAAGCCCCAATTGATCTCTGATTAGATCAATGAAGACATTGAAGAAGTTTATTTGATTCAGGAGCATCGGTTGAAGGAAGACCCTTCGGAATTCCCTCCTAAGTTGTGAAATGTTGAAAAGTTATTAAGAACATGAGGAGGAGATGGGTAATTCCTAAGAAGAAGAAGAATAATGGAGAAGAGGAAATGGAGAAGTGGAATTTGGCATACTACACTTGGTACTTTGTTTTTATACAAAGTCACTTAGTGTTTTACACTAGCAAAAAATAGCCACCAAGGAAGGCCATCCGAGGGTCATCACCCAAGGCTCATGTGGGACTCGAGGTCACCACGCCCATGGGGAACCCTCAGGCCAAGGCAGCATATCCTTGAGGCAGGGGCGCACCCAAGACAACCGCATGGGCGCCAGGGGCACGCCCGGAGTGTCACAGGGAGCATAATGGGCGCCAATGGCGCGCCCGCAGGTGGCATGAGTGGGCGCAGAGCGCGCCCGCAGAGAGAACCCGGTGCGGGGCGGCACCGGGAGGGGAGAAGTGCAACTGAGGAGTTGCGGGCAGCGGCAGGGTAATAAACCGCGGAAAATCCGCGGAAAGTTTCGATGTGGGACGCGCATTTTTCACCCGGGACAGATCTGAGCCGTCCGTCTCATCGCGCGATTGATCTGCGCCGCACGATTCATCTGCCGCACGTCGCGATCTGATCCAGCCGTCCGATGAATCTCCATAGCCTGATCTGACGGCCGTGGCTCGTCTTCCACCTCGAGCTCGAGCCGAAGCCACCCGCGAGCCCCGCTGAACCAGGCGCCTTCCCGACGACCTATTTCGTGTTCCCGGCCACCATTTTCGAAACCGAGACCTCCATTCGGCTGGTCTGGCTACACAGAACAGATTCATGTATAAAAATATACATGCATGCAACGTATGGAGAATTTCGATGAAGGCCGAGGCAAACGAAGTTGCCAGGCCATTGGGGTGTTCGAGCTTTGCATGATTTGTGCCTAAACAGAGGCCGTGCATGCGTTATAAATCGCATGCACGAGGAGGAAAGAAAAAATGAGATCCCGCGGTGAAACAGAGGAGAAAATCAAGATTCACAGAATCTTGAAAACCCGAAGATCTCGGGAGTTTGAAGTTATTTCACGCGGATAGAACCGCCTCTCCTTGCCTATAAAAAGAGAGGCCGAGGCTCGAGGCTGTTTGCTGATGCGCTGATCCTTTGAATATTTGGAGTCCCGTGAGAGCTCTGCCTCGCGAAGTTGAAGCCCCGTGCAAGTATCTTGCGCGGCTGAGTTCCTTGCGCGCAACATCTTTGCGCGACAAGAAGGAGGAGGAGGAGGAGTCCCCTGCGCGCACTCCTTGCGCGACAGGAAGGAGCCGAGCCGCATACTTGCGCGCTCGAGTCTCTTGTTCCCTCTCTGCCCGCACCCCTGTGCGGCAGGAGGAAGTGTCCGCGGGTGCAGCACTTGCGCACCCCGCGGCAAGAAGAGTTTGCGCGCTCGAAGGGTTGCGCGCCCGTGGAGCCTTGCACCTGAGGACCTACGCGACCCAAGGCAGTAGCCAGTTGCACCTTGTGTGTGAAAAGGAAGGCCGTAGCCTTTGGGTGAATGTGCAAACAAGAACATTGGGAGAATAGGCCGTGCCTCGTGTGTGTGCCAAGTGGAGAGGAGAAGCCGAGGCATAGCCTTGTGTGTGCAAAGTGAAGACTCTACGGCTTGTGTGTGCAAAAACAGAAGAGGACCTGCGGCCAGTGTGTGCACATGAAGTGAAGACCACACTATTTGTGTATGTGCAAATTGTGTGTGCATTTGAAGAAGAGGCAGTAGCCTTTGGGGTGTGCAAGAAGAGGAACCTTAGTGCTTGTGTGCAAAACAAGAAGAGGCCGTAGCCTTTGGAGGTTGTGCACACTTGAAGATTAAAGAATATTATTTGTGTGTGCTAAGTAAAGAGGAAGAGCACACCTGGCAGTGTGTGTGCTAGAAGTGGAGTGAAGGCCAAAGACACACCTACGGGTAGTGTATGTGCAAAATAAGAAGACCACACCTAAGTTGTGTGTGTGTGTCTAAGTATATGAAGAAGGCCGAGCCTTGTTTGTACACACTTTGAAGAACAAACTAAAAGAACACTAAAGTGTGTGTGTGCAACAAGAAGAGGAGGAGGCCAACTCATGTGTGTGCAAAAGTGAAACAAGTGTGTGACAAGAAACAAATTGGCCGAACCTAGGTGTGTGCACTAAGAAGTGTGTATACACTTAGAAGAAGAAAAGGGAGGACATTCACACTAAAGTATAACACACATTCAAGTGTGTAAGCAAATTGAATAAAGTGTGTGAAGTTTAGAGTTGGTGTGTGCTTAAAAGAATTACACCCTTTGAGGGTTTATTACACCGAGAAGAAGAAGGGGAGTGCATGCATGCATGCATGCACGTGCACATGTGAACAGTGCTAAATCAGTGGTGTGCATCTGAGGAGTCCAAGACTTGAAGATCTTGAAGAGTTGCCATGCACTCAGTGCATGATGTTGAAGTGAACAGAGACTGAGCCAGACTGAAGTGAATGATATTGTTTGTCTGAGTTTTCAGCAGATTGAGAAGACCCTGATCACCACAAGTTATCAGAAGAAGAGCAAGGCCAGCAGCCTTTATCCCAGGCTGCTGAAGTTACTTGAAGAACTTAAAGTGAAGAAGTGCTACTCGTGTGACTCGAGGAGCCAAGAGAAGACCCTGTGGGACTCAGGGAGAAGAAGTCTTCAGTGGGATTCTGGAGCAGGCCAGTGGGACTCTGGTAACACTGTGTGAAGCAGTATAAAGACCCTCCTGTGGGACTCAGGAGAGATACAGTGGGACTCTGTATCGACCATTGTAATACTAACAGATTATAATGGAAGAATCCATGCTTGGAGAGCATGGCAAGGATGTAGGCCTTTGGTGCCGAACCTTGTAAATCCTTGTGTCCTGTGCCTTTTCATTACTGCATTATCCGGGAAAGGTTGAGAGATACAAGAAGAGTGGATCGAGGCCTTAACAAGCCATAGAGGTTTAATTGATTAAGAATCAATTAGTAAAAAGTTTTAAAGGATCACTGATTCACCCCCTCCCCCTCTCAGTGATTCACACTGATCTGGGCACTTCAATTGGTATCAGAGGGAGGTTGCCTCTAAAAGATCCAAGAGAGTCTATATGGCGTGCAGAATTGAGGAAATGAAAGACCAGCCTCAAATGGAGATATCTGCCAAGACTCAGAAAAATAGAAAGAAGAAACAGGCAAAGAAGATGAAGAAGAAGGCTGGTGCAATCAGAGAAACTCCTTCTATGGAAAGAAATGTGAATGTCACATCAGATGACAATTCCTTTTATCATTCTTCTGATGAAGCCTGCTCTAGCTGTGATGAAGATGGAAGGAGCAATGATCTTATAAATGCAATCAAATATCTTCAGAAGAGAGTCCCCAAGGAAGTTGCAATGTGTATAGCTACAGGCCTCCTTGATCTTCAAGAAGAAAAATTACAGCTAGAAGATGAAGCCAATTCTCTAGAAGTCCAATTGGCAAAAAGGGTTGGCATAACCAACACTCTCAGAAAGCTGGTAAATTCCAAAGATGAAACAATATCTCTTTGCAATGAAAGATATGAAGACACTGCTGAAGAATTGCAGAGAAGCCTTTCTGAGAAATAATTCTTTAAGACTGTGGTCAAAGAAGTTTTCCATGCACTGGAAAAGAGGCACAAAGTGACAACGGTTGTCAAAGATGCTCAACTAGAAGACAAAGTCAAAAGGGTGAAGGAGCTGGACAATTCATTGCAAGAATTGAAGAAGGTGCATGAAGACCAGATGAAACAGCTGGAAGAGAAATGGGAAGGAAGGCTAAGAACAGTTGAGGATGAGAAGAACTCCCTCAACATGAAGTGTTTAGAATTAGAGGTGATATTGAACAATCAGCAATCACCCAAATCCAAAGCCTCCCAGTCAACTGAAAGGAGAAATGTTGCTACTCAAGTATGCTTTGAGAAGGATGATTCTAAGAGAAGGACATCCTCTAGTAAAAGTGCAACATCTTCTAAGAAGAAGGTACCATCCATACCATCTTATACTGATGCTTCTAATTGTGTTTCCACAAAAAGTGCAGGATGGAAGAATAATTCCAAACAAATATGGATGAAGACAGTAAAGAAGCAGAGCTCTCCTGAAGCAGCACAAAAAATCAAGAAGAGTACCCAGCAATCAGAAGTACACAAGAGGTCAAGATTTGTGGGTCAATGTTGGTATTGTAATAAGTATGGGCACTGTGCAAATGATTGTTGGCACAATCCACTGAATGCCAAAGCACAGAGGAAGCCCATGCCAAGGGGGAGCAAGCCAGAAGAAAAGAAGCAGCATCCACAGGTCCAGAGACATCTGTTTACTGCTAATAGATTTGGATTACTTGACAACATCTGGGATGATTGCAAAAGTGGTCAAAATGATACATGTCAATCTCCAACTGTATCCAAAGCTCAAAAGAAGAAAAGATCACAGAACCTGGCTAAGAGAGATTCCTTGGGAAGCAAGAAGAAAGTAGAAAATGCTCCCAAGAAGTGTTTTAGAAATGAAGAGAAATCCTTGGAGTCTGAGTCCAAGAAGGGTGATGCATCCAGAAGGACCACCAAGAAATGCTTCTACTGTGGAAAGAAAGGACACACCATGGATCTTTGTGAACAAGCCATGGAACTGAATAGAAGAAGACTGGACTCAAACAGACAATCAATCCAGAAGAAGCAGAAGGGATTGATTGAAAACAAGTTGCCTAAGAGAGGTAGCTTGACAGCATCAAAGGAACCATGTGAAACTTCCAGAACTGAGGCCACACTTCCAAATGACTCTTTAGTCATATGGCCAAATCAGTTGCAACTTGCCAAAGATATCCAGAGAGCTGAAGATGAAGTTCTGGCAATTGCTAAGGAAAAAAGGAAGAAGAAGATTTCACATGAAGATGTATTGAGATCCACACCAGCACAAACATCATTGAAGATCAAATGTGCAAGTGTGAAGACTGGTGAAAATGGGACATCTCGGTTGAGAGAATCTTCTCAACCTTGTTGTTCACGTTGATGAACCAAGGAGGTTCCATCTTATTCCCTTATACATTGGTATTTACATGTGCTAACAATGCAGGGAATTGAAGATGATGATCATTCTCAGCTGGAGGATGGTTTTGGAAGGAATGGAGTGCACCCCTTGAGGGGGAGAAAATCTGAAGAAGATGATGTTCTAAAATTAATATCATCTTGAGAAAGTGAAGGTATTCCAATCATACTTTCATCCCTTGTTTCTTAATTGAGTTTATCTTGTCAATTAAGGGGGAGTATGGATTGAAGACAAATGGATGAAAGGGGGAGCTTTATCATTGCACTGAACTTTCTAATGAGTTTTGTGAAGTATGTGCAGGATTTAGCAATTCATTGGTATATCTGAAAAATTTCAAACCCCTAAGCATGATCTCACATGTACAGTGAATTTTGGACAGCTTTGAATTCTTTGGTCATATCACTCTTGTTTTCTACACCGGGTTAGCCCAAGTAGACTTAGAGATGATTTACTAAAGGTTCTTTGCTAAAGAGAACATGTGGCATCATCCCTCTCTCAGTGTTTTTCAAGAAAATACTTTTCAAAGGGAGGAAGAGATTTTTGAAAATGAACCACACCACACCTTTGCATTTGATTGCCAATAAGGGGGAGAAAATATTGGCACACATATTGACCCATTCATATGTGCTGAAGGAGTGTATTGACAACAAATACAAAGGGGGAGATTGAAGTGCATTGTGTTGCATTTGTTGTCAATGAGGCATGAAGTTGTCTTGGAATGAATGGATATCAGGGAGTCAAGATGTGAATGTCAAAGGATGTGATGGTGATGGTGATGAAGGAGAATGGCCATGGTACTAAGATGCATGTCACTTAGGAGATTCACTAAGTGGTATTGGAAATTGTGGTTGAAACATTCTCCATGTAAACCTGACGATTGTTGAGCTGATCTTTAAGTTCATAGAACTTGTATCAATTGGATACAAAGTCACAACATGATTAGAAGACCATGCATTATAGTGACAATGCATGAGGAGAAAGAAGATGATCCATCCACACCTCCTAAGTGGATGAAGTGAGCTGAAGAAGTCCATGCACTATAACTTAGTGCATGAGAATTAGAAGAAGCCCCAATTGATCTCTGATTAGATCAATGAATTAGAAGAAGCCCCAATTGATCTCTGATTAGATCAATGAAGACATTGAAGAAGTTTATTTGATTCAGGAGCATCGGTTGAAGGAAGACCCTTCGGAATTCCCTCCTAAGTTGTGAAATGTTGAAAAGTTATTAAGAACATGAGGAGGAGATGGGTAATTCCTAAGAAGAAGAAGAATAATGGAGAAGAGGAAATGGAGAAGTGGCATTTGGCATACTACACTTGGTACTTTGTTTTTATACAAAGTCACTTAGTGTTTTACACTAGCAAAAAATAGCCACCAAGGAAGGCCAGCCGAGGGTCATCACCCAAGGCTCATGTGGGACTCGAGGTCACCACGCCCATGGGGAACCCTCAGGCCAAGGCAGCATATCCTTGAGGCAGGGGCGCACCCAAGACAACCGCATGGGCGCCAGGGGCACGCCCGGAGTGTCACAGGGAGCATAGTGGGCGCCAATGGCGCGCCCGCAGGTGGCATGAGTGGGCGCAGAGCGCGCCCGCAGAGAGAACCCGGTGCGGGGCGGCACCGGGAGGGGAGAAGTGCAACTGAGGAGTTGCGGGCAGCGGCAGGGTAATAAACCGCGGAAAATCCGCGGAAAGTTTCGATGTGGGACGCACATTTTTCACCCGGGACAGATCTGAGCCGTCCGTCTCATCGCGCGATTGATCTGCGCCGCACGATTCATCTGCCGCGCGTCGCGATCTGATCCAGCCGTCCGATGAATCTCCATAGCCTGATCCGACGGCCGTGGCTCGTCTTCCACCTCGAGCTCGAGCCGAAGCCACCCGCGAGCCCCGCTGAACCAGGCGCCTTCCCGACGACCTATTTCGTGTTCCTGGCCACCATTTTCGAAACCGAGACCTCCATTCGGCTCGTCTGGCTACACAGAACAGATTCATGTATAAAAATATACATGCATGCAACGTATGGAGAATTTCGATGAAGGCCGCGGCAAACGAAGTTGCCAGGCCATTGGGGTGTTCGAGATTTGCATGATTTGTGCCTAAACAGAGGCCGTGCATGCGTTATAAATCGCATGCACGAGGAGGAAAGAAAAAATGAGATCCCGCGGTGAAACAGAGGAGAAAATCAAGATTCACAGAATCTTGAAAACCCGAAGATCTCGGGAGTTTGAAGTTATTTCACGCGGATAGAACCGCCTCTCCTTGCCTATAAAAAGAGAGGCCGAGGCTCGAGGATGTTTGCTGATGCGCTGATCCTTTGAATATTTGGAGTCCCGTGAGAGCTCTGCCTCGCGAAGTTGAAGCCCCGTGCAAGTATCTTGCGCGGCTGAGTTCCTTGCGTGCAACATCTTTGCGCGACAAGAAGAAGGAGGAGGAGGAGTCCCCTGCGCGCACTCCTTGCGCGACAGGAAGGAGCCGAGCCGCATACTTGCGCGCTCGAGTCTCTTGTTCCCTCTCTGCCCGCACCCTTGTGCGGCAGGAGGAAGTGTCCGCGGGTGCAGCACTTGCGCACCCCGCGGCAAGAAGAGTTTGCGCGCTCGAAGGGTTGCGCGCCCGTGGAGCCTTGCACCTGAGGACCTACGCGACCCAAGGCAGTAGCCAGTTGCACCTTGTGTGTGAAAAGGAAGGCCGTAGCCTTTAGGTGAATGTGCAAACAAGAACAGTGGGAGAATAGGCCGTGCCTCGTGTGTGTGCCAAGTGGAGAGGAGAAGCCGAGGCATAGCCTTGTGTGTGCAAAGTGAAGACTCTACGGCTTGTGTGTGCAAAAACAGAAGAAGACCTGCGGCCAGTGTGTGCACATGAAGTGAAGACCACACTATTTGTGTATGTGTAAATTGTGTGTGCATTTGAAGAAGAGGCAGTAGCCTTTGGGGTGTGCAAGAAGAGGAACCTTAGTGCTTGTGTGCAAAACAAGAAGAGGTCGTAGCCTTTGGAGGTTGTGCACACTTGAAGATTAAAGAATATTATTTGTGTGTGCTAAGTAAAGAGGAAGAGCACACCTGGCAGTGTGTGTGCTAGAAGTGGAGTGAAGGCCAAAGACACACCTACGGGTAGTGTATGTGCAAAACAAGAAGACCACACCTAAGTTGTGTGTGTGTGTCTAAGTATATGAAGAAGGCCGAGCCTTGTTTGTACACACTTTGAAGAACAAACTAAAAGAACACTAAAGTGTGTGTGTGCAACAAGAAGAGGAGGAGGCCAACTCATGTGTGTGCAAAAGTGAAACAAGTGTGTGACAAGAAACAAATTGGCCGAACCTAGGTGTGTGCACTAAGAAGTGTGTATACACTTAGAAGAAGAAAAGGGAGGACATTCACACTAAAGTATAACACACATTCAAGTGTGTAAGCAAATTGAATAAAGTGTGTGAAGTTCAGAGTTGGTGTGTGCTTAAAAGAATTACACCCTTTGAGGGTTTATTACACCGAGAAGAAGAAGGGGAGTGCATGCATGCATGCATGCACGTGCACATGTGAACAGTGCTAAATCAGTGGTGTGCATCTGAGGAGTCCAAGACTTGAAGATCTTGAAGAGTTGCCATGCACTCAGTGCATGATGTTGAAGTGAACAGAGACTGAGCCAGACTGAAGTGAAAGATATTGTTTGTCTGAGTTTTCAGCAGATTGAGAAGACCCTGATCACCACAAGTGATCAGAAGAAGAGCAAGGCCAGCAGCCTTTATCCCAGGCTGCTGAAGTTACTTGAAGAACTTAAAGTGAAGAAGTGCTACTCGTGTGACTCGAGGAGCCAAGAGAAGACCCTGTGGGACTCAGGGAGAAGAAGTCTTCAGTGGGATTCTGGAGCAGGCCAGTGGGACTCTGGTAACACTGTGTGAAGCAGTATAAAGACCCTCCTGTGGGACTCAGGAGAGATACAGTGGGACTCTGTATCTACCATTGTAATACTAACAGATTATAATGGAAGAATCCATGCTTGGAGAGCATGGCAAGGATGTAGGCCTTTGGTGCCGAACCTTGTAAATCCTTGTGTCCTGTGCCTTTTCATTACTGCATTATCCGGGAAAGGTTGAGAGATACAAGAAGAGTGGATCGAGGCCTTAACAAGCCATAGAGGTTTAATTGATTAAGAATCAATTAGTAAAAAGTTTTAAAGGATCACTGATTCACCCCCTCCCCCTCTCAGTGATTCACACTGATCTGGGCACTTCAAACATAAATCCCCAATGTTCGTTTATCTATTTATATCATTGAAACCCCTTTACTAAAGGGAACAACCACATAAATTGTGACTTGGAATACATCATAATTGATTTATAATATGTATATAATCACTTTATCATTCCATGTGAGACATAGTTTCCAAAAAAATAAAGATTACTATTTTTTAACTGAATTTAAATTTTTTATCTCAACAATACAAATCATTTGATTTTTATTCAAGGAAAAAAACTTCTAACAGCCTATCAAAAATGTAGGGAATATGATGCTCTGATTTAATAAGTAATACAACTTCAGGGTCAACAATCAACCATTTAGTGAGGTTGAATCAATGATTGGTACATTTTAAAATTTTCTTCTGAAATATCATTTGGGAGTTATTGGGTTGAAAATATAATTTCTCCAACACACTGAAACACTCAAAAGCCATAGGTAATAACACATATTTACATGGTTCTCTTATTAAATTGAGAAGGATAGTCATTGGTGTGTTATGGATTCCTCTTATATAAAACTAACCACTAGTATCATTATGTCAGTATAATGATTTGTAAATAACCTTGAAACATGTTTTTTAATATCTACTGATTATGATTTGGGGCATCTTGAAAACAAGTTCATCATGCAGTTTACAATTATAAATTTTTGGGTTGTAATTCAAATTTCATCTACCAAACAGTCCTCCCAGTTTTTGTGTCTACGTCATTGTCCCATAATTTCACTCAAATTTTACTATAGTGATCAATAATATTTATTGCAACCATGCACTTGAATATGTTTCTTATTTACATCGTATACACTACACATGCACACAACCATATCATTCTTCTTCATATTATTTATTCATCTACATTGGATAATCAAATAATTGTTTTTATGACACATATATTCCTAACTTATTCTTTCATCTCCCCTATACTAATAGCATTATTTTAATGAATCCATAAAATTCAATTCTACACAAAAATACCATATTTAATTAAATTATGTATGAATTTAAATTTCATATTTAAATGTCACTCTTCAACCACGACCCATAGACTCTATACTATAATAATATGGACCATTAATGTTGAGTAGGTAGATAAAATAGGTTCAAATTACAACCAATATTTTTATATGAATAATTTGATACAATCATGGTTGAAAAAAACATATTTTGGAAGAAGATAGAATTTATGTAACAACCTCATCCACAATGGTGTGTGGAGTTACATCGAACCAGTTGTTTTTTTATTCTAAAATATTTTTTGACAAGAAGTTTCTCCAATGGTATAGAGGTATTGATATTTCCAAAGCCACTAAAATTGGGCCAAATCACATATGTAACATGTTCGATTAATTACATTATAGTCTATTGAAATTTACTCATACTCTAATATAGAATACCTGTTGTCATGTTGGTGCCCCAGAATATATAGAGAAATTAATTTTACTCATACTAATCTAGGGCTTTTTTCTACTTCAATTAAATAGAAAAATCTAATGGGTTCTCCTCTATTGAATGGAAACTAACAGTCTTCCATGTGGTACTGTAGACCATTTTCCATCACAATACCATTTTTACAGTCATTGTGGATTAGACAGCATTGGTACAGTGTATTCTAACTTTGTTTCAATTATGTAAATCACATACATGCATAATTTTTTTAGAAAACATCACTAATAATATTTTATGATTTGAAAAATATGATGTGGTATGAAACCCCTTATTATGGTTCTTCAATATGATAAAATCATGAACTTTTATCCTAATATTTAAACACTTTAAATCAAATTAATCAATGTCAGAATTGGTCTATTGGAATCATCACCATACACAAAAATTTGATACGATTGTGTTTTATGATTTGAAAATAAAATCCAACAAAAATTATCATATACACTATCTCCTCAAACAAATTTTATTAACATCTCATACAAACATATTAACATATAATATTCTCAAGAAAATCATACATGACTGATTTACCCAATTTTGAATATGAATCCCAAATAATTGTGATATGATATATCAATATAAAGGATATTTTTTAAAACATTTTTATTGATCTCAATACGGTGTAAAATATTTTATAACATCAGGTTCACCGGGAAATGACCAAAGGGGATCAACTCCGAAGGCCATATATCATTGACTAATATTGTGCTTGTATATTTGGTAGTGTGTTTAGAGTTAACCCATCATGAATTTGGATTCTAATAATATGAAGGGGGTTACATACAAATGGAATTTATTGATGTTCCAAGAATGGAAAACCTATAATTCACTATGTATCCTATTGTAATTGGAGTTAGGAAATATAATATTCCTGATATGTAGTGACATTAATCCAAATGTAGGTCCATTAGAGGAAATCCAATGTGAATTCATAATTCTTACAATAGGATGATGTGATGGCTTGGATGAGAACTCAATTAACTTTTTAAGACCTATATTTGAGGACTCTGGGTCAATATATATATATATATATATATTTATAACATCAATGAATCTATAGATGGGTTTTATAAAATATATTTCCATTTAAAAAAGGTCTAATAAAAAATAAAAAAATGGATAAGACAAAGCCTAGAGAGATGGATTTTTATAAAATTAAGATTTAATAATTTCTATGTATTTGAAATTTTTTGGACACTACATATCATCCTAAAAGGAGGATTTATACATGTAGAGTTTTTGGTGTTGATTAGCTTAATTGATATATCCCTAATCTGTGAGGGAAATGAGATATGTGTATGAGCACCCCAATAAGAGAATACATAATGAGATATGAATTGACCAACCTGATGTGTCATCATCGAGGCTGAATTAGGAATATAATTATTGGTGGGTACCTGGATGAGAAATCATAATAACTCAATATATATAATTAAAATAAGATTAATTTAACAGATATTCCATGAAAGGGGTATTTTTATTTTGGTACGTGGTAGGAATGTGATGTGATCCCTATATGGAAACCCATTACAGGTGTTCTATGTATTATGATATGGGGTCCCAGTGTACAGTTAGTGTGTATAAACCAATTTGAATAAGGTATTCCAACACACTTTTATCTTTAATAAATGTGAATATTTCACTGAGTCATACATAGATTATACCAAAATCGAGTTTTAATTTATGATAAGGAGAATCAATACATTCAGAGTTATAATATAAGAATTGAAACACAAACACAACTCATATAAAAGGTTATGGTATAATTATCTCATCATAGGGATAAAATAGGATGGAGTAAACCTCAAATTTGATTTTAATGAGCCATAATATATATCATAGTTCATGAGAATTGTTAAATATCACTATATTCTATGTTCATAGATAATGAAAAAGCCGACAATGAATCTACCAAGGATCTCGATACCATGGAAGAAAAGTTTCTCAAACAAGACATATAATTTTAATTAGTTTATATTCTATGTTGTGTATAATATTTGTCATGTAGTTTAACATAATATAACTAAGACTCAAATGTTTTATAGATTAATGATATATGATTAAGACCATCTAATAATAATTTATATCAAATATATCTAATGCAAAAAAAATATACTAGTTTTAACATATAATTAGGCCATTGGAGAAGATACCATCTAAATTGATGACTCCATATAAAATAAGAGAATGTGTAACTATGATTAGGGTTTGTTTTTTAATTGAATTCAACAAAATAATTTAGGATATATCAAAAAAATTTGAAATATCATGAATTAATCAACACATAGTTCATAGTTAAAATGGATCCATCCTAATTCAAGGAAATAAAAAGACCGCATGTGAATGAGATGGCCAAAACACATGTTTATAGGGGGGCTTATGTGTATGAGATTTGTGGACATACCCATGTTATGGCCTCCTATAATCACAAAATATCATGTGATAACATTAATCAAACCAAGTATAGTTGTTAAATTTTTTCTTACGTATAGAGTGGACATATATGTTGGGAAAAATTTGTAACTCCTTCATCCTAAAGGGAGATATTGAAATAATCCGAATCTAAATGTCTATGATCTTAGGGAATATGGATTAAATCAATTGTTCTTTTAAATAGGACTACAATTATGATGACAATGCATCACTTCATATTAATTAATAATTGGTGTCAAGAACCATGTAATTCGTGAAATTAGAAACCATATATATTTGCATCAGGTGCAAGAGAAAATAAATGGTTTAATAAATATTAAGGGTTATTAGACAAAACCAAAGAAAACTATGAAACCATACACTAGGAACCCATATATATATATTTGGTATGTGTGTAATGGAATTATCATATTTAGAAGACCAATATCTACTGTTTATAGAGTTTTAAAATGGGCCATCATGCCTTTATAGTAATGGTCATAGTATATAAACATTTGATAAGTAATTTAAATTCTTGAAGAGTAGAATTTATACTATTTAGTTCTATTATTTGTTTTTAGAACTAAATATTATAATACCCTCCATTTCTGTGAGTAGTTTTTTTCAAATTTATTAAAATTATTTTTTTTCTTGATTGAATAAATCATCCTCTATTTTCATAAAATATTGTGCTACAAGAACCATAGAGTTTTTCTTGAACTACAAAGAAGGCTAATTTTTTCATGTGTAACACACAACAATGAGTTCCTTCGATAAATTTTGTGACATGCAAGGAAATTTTTTATAAAACAATAATATTATATTTATAATTATATTTATTACCTAGAAAATGGAATGTATTTATTGGGTATTATTAACTCAATTATGAAAATATATTTTACACATGAATTTTTGGATTAACAGGTATTTATAAATGAAGATAAAAACCAATTAAAAATAAATGATGCATTTTTATATAAAAAAAGTTTTCTTTACCAAAAGGAATTCTATCATAATAAATAAAATTAATCACTTTTAGTTACTGATATTATGGAAATTTAGATTCAAGATATTCAATGAAATTTAATATGTTTTATAGGATTAAATATAAACAATCCCATTTTTAAGCATAAAAAGTGGTATTTTTTTAAATGGTGATTTCACATCATTCTATTGGAAGACATGTTATAAATATATATTTGGAATCTTTTATAATTATTTTTTGAAAAAATAATTTTTTTTGAAATTCAAATATCAAAATTAGAAAAGGTTGAGTTTTTGTGTTTTTCTGGAATGTTTTCTCTTTTGGTGAATACTGAAATGTCAATTTTAATTCAAAATGGACATTTTATATAAATGATTTATAATGTTAAATTTTGTTCTAAATTGGTTTTAATGTCAAAATAGTTCATTTATTCATCTATTAACTAAAATTAGGCCAGTATAGTCATTATTACATTGGATGTACGTATAAAATATTTGTAAACCTTTGAACATTTTCACATTAAAAACTACCCTTCTCACCGAGCCTATATAAGTAATTTCAAATTAATATTATCCACAACTTTTTTTGAATTTTTTCAAATGGATTTTATCTTTAGTAAGCATAAGATTAAAATTTATTGAATATTTTCTTATAATTTTTTGACAATATGAACAGTGAACATTTTATTTTTTGATTCCACAATAATAGTAAAAAAAATTATAAAGAGATAACGCATATAAAATCACCCAAAAAATTGAAAAAAAAAGTATTTAAAGAATTTAATTAGACCCTTAACCCCTAAATATCTAAATTGAATATTTTAAAGGGGAGTTTTCCATGAAAATGAATTCAATGTTATCAAAATCAAAGAGAGTGACAAAATTTCATACAATTAATTTTAATAAGTATATTTCTTAATAATGGGATAATTATAATATATTCTCAACTATTAATGTATAATTAAATATAATAGAATTATATAAATTATATACATTTATTTTTTAATTTTAAGTTACTAAATAATTTTATAAAATAATTACATAATGATGAGAAGTAATTATTCAATAAACAAAAAAATCAATTAAATGATATTAAAAATATTAAGATAAATATATTTTGAATTAAATATTGATATAAAATAATTTTATAGTTTAAAAGGACATATTTTGGGTCTATTAAATGATTTGGGTCAAATTTATCTTGCGTTATTGATTTTCGTAATGTTTATTTGTTGAATAGTGTCAAAATTGATACTAATGATATTTTATGAAATCATATTTTTTTGAAAGATTTAAAATCAAAAAAAATTATTAAATAAGGATAAAGGGATTGTATATGGTCTAAAATATACTTAATTTTACATTAAATATCTAATTTAAACTTTTTAAGTGAAAATTATATCCTCGTAATATTGAAAAAATTTGTATAATAGTTTAAATTAAAAACATGTTTACACAGGTTAATGAAAATTATAATTTATACAATAATGATAAAACATGGATATAATATATATTCTTTTCAATTACAACATGAAAATACCATATCATTTCTTAAATTTTCTTTTCAATGTATATTGAATGAGATTGAACTTATTATATATTTATATTTTTTGATATTTCAAAAATGTCCCCCACATATATAATATAAGGGCACCCAATATTCTCTTTTCTAAACAAATCATAAATAATTTGGTTTAAAAAAACATGTTATAATATCATAAAAAAATCCCTAGAATCATCCTATAATCATTCCCCTTGGAATAAATCCAACCAAAAAGTTCTTTTTGCAAACAAAAAATAGTTATTCAACGAAGAGGTAATGTTCATCAACAAATGTTTTGTTTTATTTATTCCATTAAACCCTTAATTTTTTTATTTAATGTTTAAATAATATCCTTAGTATATTAAATATACATATATCTTATTATGTTATGGGTATGACCTAAAACATCACACACTTCCATCAAACAGGATACACAGTCATCGTTCTTCTGTACGACTGATAACTTCCTCACGAACTGATGTCATTTATTCTTCCATTACAACAATTAATGATTGGTAATATTGATTAATTTATTATTTAACTATGATAATTTTTTTAATATTATTATGATCAATTAAAATTTATATCACACTTGCCTTCATGATTTAGATTTTTCTCGATTACGATACGCCATTCATGTGTACGATAGACTACCTCCTTACGATGTAATGTGATTCATTAATGATTAAAGTTTACGGAATTAATGATGGTTTTAAGAAAATTATTTGCTATATATAACATAAAAATTTTATATATACATAATATAAAATATATTTTTATTCTTTAATCTGACAAGAAAATGGAAATCGTGTTCAAGCATAAGTATAGCCTACCATCTCCCTGAACATTGTATTTTATTTTATACCTATAAATAATATGAATCACTATAAATACACATATAAGTAACATATATTATAATTATATCTTTTATATTATTATAGAATTGATGAAATCATGATCCAAGTATGAGGACTACGAATGAAAAGTCAAAAAATGTATAAAAACAAAGTGGTTATTACCCAAAACATAACATAAACAGTAAATTGTTTGTAAGAAATTAATATAAAGTCGTAAGTAATTATTATATTGTATTAAATTTATGAATATTATTTTTTAGGTATATTTATAATAAACTGATATTTATTATACATGATGTTTTAACATGTACGAAGGATGTCAAGTCAAATTTAAGGGAATTTTGCATGACATTTATTTTTATGGGACACATGCATTATAAACTACTTGCTTCCTTTATGTCATGTATATAATTCCAATTAATGTAATATATTATAATTATCCTTATGTATATGGGTATTTAAATATCCATTTGATGATCTCTCTATAAGGGTTTGCGGTTCAAAATTTACTAAATCATTAAGGCAATTTTGTCTCTATTTGCCTTCTTTTAGACAAATGTTATGTTATGAAAATATATTATTTTAAAATGTGTATATACATACCATTTAAATGTTTCATTATAGATCTCATTATTATAATTATATTATATTTTTAATGTAATTTTAATATCATTTTGATTTAAATTTTTTTAATTCAAAAACCGTTTTTTCTAAAGATGATTTTTTAAAAAAAATTAATTGATAATTTATGAATCTTCAGGGAAAATGAATTAAATTATGTTTAAAAGGTTATAAAAATCATTTATATTTTCAAAATTGATTTTGAAGGAAATTTGATTCAAAATTTTATTATTTTTTTAGTGTTTTTTAAAGAAGAAAGGATTATGTCTCAAAGTAATGTTTTAAAAAGATCATCAAAAATGATTTTTCATAAAAGATGACATCCATTGGTGTCACTCATTCCTTACTAGGGATATTATACAAGTCATACATTCAAATTCTATCACTTAATATTTTATTATTTTATGGATTGTTGTTTATTAATTCCATTACATTTCATTGAGAGACGCTATCATGAAATTCTAATGAAACCCATTTCCTTTCCTGATTTACGATACGATGAATGATTTATGATTTAATAGAAAATAAATGTAAAATTTCATTATATTATTGGTGGGAACTATATATACATCCAATTATTTATTTAAGTATGGATAAATCGTTAGGTTTATATATTATGTGTGAACCTAATTTTATGCTCACAACTCTATGTGTAGACCTTGTTATAATGTCCATAATTGTACATGTAGACTTAATTTTCATGTACATATGTTTATAAAATGAACAAATTTTATGTACTTAACATAATGAGTGAAACTATTTCAATTTATAAATGTTGAAAATGTTACATATTAATGTTTATTTAAATACATCATGTCTTATATAAATTTTATGATCTCATGGATTATGTTCTCTAATTCCTTTATGATTTATTTGTTGTTAAATTCTAATCATTATACATTGAATCATGTATCAGATCCTTCAATTTTGGTGTAAAATCACAAAAAGTGATCATTTTGATCTCAAACCCATTTTTATGTATAGTTATCTCCCATGATTACCTTTACTGGGGATCTGAGCTGACCTTTTCTTATGTTAACATTCCCCAAGTTACAAAGAAATATTGTTAGTAGGGAAACTAAAGGTGAACATCTTTATGGGATATGTTTAAGATAATCTACCAAATTATGTGAATGTGTTTTATGTTTTCAGGGGAATTGAACTATTGTAGTCCCTAGTAATTATTTTGTATAATGTAATGAAAAATCATATAAAATATTTAATAACATTTTATGAAAATTTTCTGTCCTTATAGTTAGTTTATGAGGAAAGGTTTAGTCAACCTTTGAAAACTCTAATAAAATATCAATAGTGAGATCCCTTCTAATAGGTCTATATATATATATATGAATACATGAGTTTTTGAATTGATCTTGAAACCCCTAGGATTAAACTAATCATGTCCTTGATTTTAATTTTATATGAAAATTTCTTTTGATTGAGTGGTTTTCCATTTTGATAGTGTTTTTCAAACTAAAGATTCATAGTTTTATTCAATGGAAGTAACCAAAAGTAACTATGATATAGTTTAATGTGATTGATAAATTTCTAATACGAAATAAAATGGGATAATTAAGGGGTTGAAGGACTGTGTGATTATCCCTAACCAAATATTGCGATATATGATGAAAAAAATGAACATTCATGAGATTACTAAAACATTGAAATAGAGAAAGAGGAAATTTTTTCAATGTTACCATGGATATGAACATAGAGAAAATAAGATTCAGCTTCTTAAATTCACAGAAGGTTGTAAGAAAGACCTAGGATAATACCTCAAATAGAAGGGAAGATGTTATCTATTTGTAAAATATGGTTATAGAGGGAACATTTTTTGCGAAGTTCAATGTATAAAGTCCGGGGAACATGGGAATTAACCATGTAAATGTTCCCACACAAGAATTAACTTCTATGCTAAGGACGAACCAATTTATAAACAATCATTAAAGATAAAGCATTGAAGTATTTATGTATTTGGATTCAAGAATAATATTATAGATGTGGTGTTATTGGATTATTAAATCATAAAACATTTATGGACAGGTCCACTATTGTTTTTCATGAAGTATTTGAATTTATAAGTTGAATGGTACTAGTAATCATGAAGATTTATTTCGGGGGTGTTTTAAGAGAACACATTATATAGGTATGTATAAACCATAATATGTTCATGATGTTGGGATAATGAGATAAATGAATGCGTAATATTGAAAATATATTTGGGACATTATTGATGTCCTAGGAACTATTCGATAATATAATGAGATTGTGGTTTTTGATATCATATATTGATTTTATATAATTTTTTGATTCATGGTTTGTAGAAAGAGTTTTTTTTGAAATCATTTATGTTTTCCCAATGGATTTATGTTTTTTCAAGATATTACCATGTTTCATGAGAATACATGATAACGATCTCCGCATGTTTTTTGTTTGACAATTGAGTGAAACATCATGATTCTTGGTGGATAAATGATACGATTCTTTTAGAAATTTCGTGACCTTAGATTGAATGAACCTACTTTTAATAATTTAGTAGGTCCATAGAAGTAGCCATTTATGAAATTTTTTATTGTTATTTTTGGATGTGGTTTAATATATTTACATGTTATTTAAACATTTGAATATTTGTACATATTGGATAATATTTTCTAATCATTTGGTTATGATGAATTCTTGATATAGAAGGAAAGTCATTTCAACCCATTATAGATCTTATAATCCACTAGTTTATCATTAATTAAAATTTCAACATAATTTCATAGAGTAATAGATGAAGTATAAATTTATAAAGGAAAAACTGATGAATGATATCGTATTAACAAATGTGAATCAAATTGATTATTTATAACTTTGAGTGAAAATTATTCAACATTAGGAAACATATTTTGAGAAAAAATGTTATCCTAGTACCTTCATTTATAATAAATAAAATGTTCCCTTATTTCATTATAAATTTATCAATCTAAAATGGTGAACATTATAATGACCATTTTTTCTATCACTCACCATCAGAACATGATAGTTGGAATTCTCTTCCATTCCCCAACTATAACATTCCTCGAATGTTCTCCTAATAAACATCTATTTTATGTGGTGATATTGGTAATTTAAATTTCCAATTTTTAATATGATGTCTTATTCATCCTTTATATGATGTATTTTTCATATTATTGAATTCAGAAACAACTACCTTTTATTTTAAAAGTGAAATTACAAATTGTAAGGGTGTGATATCTTTTTAAAATTATGGATCTTATCATAATGGAAGCTTTTCGATAGGTTCCTAAACGAAATATCTACGAATTTCATGATGTTTTGTTTTATCTATTTTGAGGTAGTAAATACCCAATCCTTTACATGTACTAAACATAGAGGTCGTACCACTAGATAATGTTCATTCTTACAAGGAGAAACCAATTGAAATTCTAAACTTTAGAGATAAAAATCAACAAAATAAGTCCACTCCCCTAGTTAATGTTTTGTGGAGAAATAAAAAATTTATAAAATAAATGTGTAAACAATATTATATATTTTATAAGATTTGAATTTTTTTATAGTGATGAATTTTGAGGGTGAAATTCATTTTAAGAAGGGTTGGATATAACTCCTTCAGTTTTTATGAATTATTATTTCATAAAATAAGTTAAAAATATTGTTTGGATTTAATTCTATGATACAACAATTAAATATAGATTTATCAAAAATATTGTGCTACACATAATATAGAGTTTTTCTTCTGTTACATGGAAGAATAATTTTCTCTTGTGTAATACCCAATAATGACTTCCTTCGATAGCTTGTGCTACACTGAAGACTAAGTTTTTGAAAACAAAAATATACTATTTTTTATGGTAGTTATCACCTATAAATTGGAATTGTGGGAACAAATTTGTTTAATATAATTATGAAAATACATTTTTCTCATGAATTACTTGGTGACTAAGTATTCAAAAATATAGATAAAACCAAATTAAAAATAAATGATATACTTTTATGGAAAAGTATTTATATTCTCACATATGAAATCTATAATATAAAAATAAATTAATCACTTTTAATTAATGATATTAATGAAATTTATTTCTCATATATTCAATTATATACATTATTCTCAATGTGAATAAAATAATAAAAAACCCATTTTAATGAAAAAATGTATTTTACAAAAATTATGTTCTTCCAACTTTTAATTAAACAATTATTTTAAAAATAACTTTTTTCACTTATATATTTCTTTTGGAAAAACTACACTCATTTTGTGAATTAATTGTATAGAAATTAACATAGGGTGAAGTTTTTTGTGGTTTTTATTAAAAGTTTCATATTTTGATGAACTGTGAAATACTAAATTTTAATTTCTTAAAATATTTTCATCTAAATAAATTATAATTGGAAAATTATCATTTTAATTTGTTTTAAAGTTAACATTTTTAAATTATCCATCATGTAATTCAATTTAGTTAATTAGAGTCATTTATATATTTAATATACACATAAAAAACAATCTTTTTAACATTATCAATTTCAAATGCCACTTTCATACCCCATATAATGGAATATTTTTAAATTAATTTTGTCCACATCAATTTTTTTAATTTTGAGAAATTTATTCCATATTTGGAATCATAAGGAAAAATTTTATAAAATATTTCCCTTTATTTTTTCGACAATATGAATAGTAAACATCGTTTTCTTTGTTACCTAGATAAGGGGTAAATTTGGTAATAAAGTGATAAAGAAAATAAAATAAACCTAAAACATTACCATATTATCTTGGATGAAATTAATTAGACCCTTAAAACCTATGATTCAAAATGGAATTATTTAATGTTCATTTTCCATGAAAATGACTTAGATATTGTTAAAATCAAAGAGAGGGACAAAATGTCACACTCTTACTTTTCATATGAATAATATTTTTAATATAGGATAAATAGAAGATGTTCGAGACCATCAATATTATTATGAAATGATAATGGTTTGTCTAAAAATATAAAAAAAAATTAATTTTAATGACGACATAGTTACTATAAATAATTAAATAATTAAAAGGTAGTAATTACTGAAATATTGAAAAAATAGGTAAATCATAATAAAAACATTATAAGAAATAAATTTTCAATTAATTAATGTTATAAATAAATTTTATAGGGGAATATGAAATAGTAGTCATGTGTTATATGTATTGGTTATTTGTTATCATTTGGTATTAATTTAATTAAAGTCAATTAAATGAATAGTGTCAAAATTGAATTGATGATATTTTTTGAAGATAATGTCTTATTGAAATATTAACACAAACTAATAAAAAAGGATTTGGGGATGAGATATGGTCTAAAATATAATAAACAATTCATCAAGGTTTAAATTTTTCCTTTAAAATTAAAAATTATATCCTTTTAATAATGAAATTTTTTTCACCATCTTTTAAAATAAAATGTATTAACTTAAGGTTAATCAAAATAATAAGATTTTAAATGACACTAAAACATGGATAAAATCTATTTTTTCATGAAATTAAAATATTATAAAATATTATTTTTGAATACATGTAATTTTCAATGTAATATTTTTTATATTTAATTAATCATAAATTAATCTTTTTTGAAATTCCAAAACTGCCCTCATATCAATTATAAAAGGGAACATCAACATCTCTTTTCCTCACACTACAAAAAGGATCATAAAAATCATATCCAAATATCCTCTCAAATTCCATCCCTTCATCTTAGAAGTATTCATTTGGGCACAAAACGAGCCATGGAAGTTCTTTGGTGCAAACAAAAAGGATATATCTGGAGAAGTTTTAATATCCATCAATGATTTTTTTTGTATTATTTCTTCAATAAAACCCTAAAATTATTCCTAATTAATTATTTTTAATTTTTTTAAATATCTAAAATATACTCATATTTTTTTATGTTATGGTTATATACTACAAATTGACACAATTCCATCAAATGGTATACACAACCATAGTTCATGTGTTTGGTGAACTATGACCTAATGAACCAATGTTGTTCATTCTTCCATTACCAATATTAATTATCGGCAATAATGATGTATGTTTTGATCAAATTTGATACATATATTGTTTATAATTTTATTTTGTTTCCCAGATTTTTATATCTTGTATACCATCATGATTTCTATTTTATGGGAGTATTATAATGTCATTCCTGTTTTTGGCAGAGTAACAGTTAACGACACGATGTGATTTTTTCATGATTTACATTGATTTTAATAAATGTAGATTTACTAAAAATATGAGTTATATAAGAAAAATGATTCTATAATTATAATTTTCCATATACATTTCTTTCTTTAATTCATAAAAATGAATGCATTGTTCATACGAATGTAAGATGTACTGTCTCCATGAATGATGTATTTTAATGTCTAACTATAACATTTATTAATCTCTATAAATACTAATATAGTGAATATATATTATATTAATATAATGGTTATAATTATGAAGATTTTGATATGATGATTTAATTAGGGGACAAAGAATGACATGTCAAATTATTTACAAAAAACCAACTTGTTATTATACCCAAAACATAATGTAAACATGAAATTATTAATAAGAGAGTAATATAATGTCATAAGTAAATAATATATGGTATTATATACATGAATATAGTTATGTGGTATATATATAATAATATTTTATTTCTTATACAAGATGTTTGAATGTGTATAAATAAGTCAATACCTAAGGTAGGGGATTTTTGTCTTATGATTATTTCCTTGGAACACATAAATTATACAGTAATTAATTATTTTTTGTGGTGTAAATACTTCCCATAAATTTAATATATGATACATATTTCTAATCTTATGTGTATTTACAAATCCATTTGATAATATCTCTTTCATGGGTTTTATGGTTAAAAAAACTACCAAATCGGTAAGGTAATTTTGTTTCAATTTACCTTCATTGAGACAAATTTTACTTTTTAAAACTATATTAATTTAAAGGTGTATATAATGACATTTTTTATGTTTTATTATAATTATAGTTATTTTAATTATATTATTAGTTTCATGTAATTTTATTTTCTCTTTGGTGATAAAATTTATTTAATTAATCACCATGCTTTCTAAAAATTCTTTCAAAAGAGTTTTTAAATGATATTTTAGGAATTTTATTGTTATAGAATTTTAAAGACAATTAAAATTGTTTAAATGGATTAAATTAAAAATTTTCAATATAAATTTCAGTTAGAATGGATTTATGAACGCTTTTTATTTATAAATCATTTTTTAAAGCATAACGTATTTTTCCAGCTGAAATTTCTGAAATAGATCGTTAAAAATTATTTACCCTATAAGATGATATCTGTGGGCGCTACTCATGAATTATTGGGGGTGATATATAAGGATACCATTCATATTATTTCATTAAATGGTCTATATTTTTAGTTAATTAGGTTTATTAATCAGATTTCTTTTCAATGAGAAATACTATGATGAAATGTTTATAAAATTCATTTATTTTCATGATTTTGGATGTGATGAATGATTAATGATATTGTGATACATATAAATATGACTTATTTATATGATGGGTGGGACCTATATCTCACTCCAATGAATTGGGTATATATAGATAACTCATGAGGTATATGTGTTGTCTGTGAACCGGATATCATGATCACAATTCTATATACGGACTTAGTTTTTATATCTATAATATTATGCATGAAAATCGATTTAATTTATATATTTTAATACAAGGGCTTGATTTCATTTACTTATCATAATGAGTGAATAATTTTATATATATAGATGTTTAAAAAGTAATATTTTTATGTGCATTCCATTATTTTATCTATTATATCAATGTTATGGTATCATAGACTATGTTCTTTGATTCCCTTGTATTTAATTTCTTATAAATTACTGATCATTATGTCATGCGCCATGTACAAGATCATTGAAATGTTGTGTATGATCACCAAAAGTTATTATTATTCCCTTATACCCTTTTGTTATTTTTAGGTAACTCCCATGTTTACCCATAGTGAACATTTAATATCAACGTTTTTTATTTCCCTTCCACAGGCTGTGAAGAAACATTTTATGTAAGAAAACTAAATTATAATATCATTATATTATATTTCAAAGAAATTTAACTACATTAGAATTATGTTTTCCAATTTTTTAAATTCACCAAACTATTCTGGTCCTTGGGCATGCGTTTGTGTAATTTAATGAATATTACTCTAAAAATATGTAATATCTATGTATTAAAATAAAAGTTCATTATAGATTTAGTATAGTTTAATATCACATGACAAGGAATAAGGTGTCATGTGATGTACTATGAATGTAATTTATTTAGAAACCATGAATTAGTGTTATTTGTGGAAAACATTATGTCCATTGTGACCAAAAATTATTCACCATATGACATGAATTTATACTTGACAAACTATAATTAACATTTTTGCTACACCCTTAAATGTTTCTATTTATATATCATGGGGGATAATAGATACAATTCGAACTCCCCATGGAAAATTTACCCAAACTAAACCTACATTTTTAATTCCCTTGTAACTGAATTTTAATGGATCCCCATGTTTTTTATTCAATATTGCCTTCTAACATCATGTTTCTCAAACTCATTTAGCTGAATATGCCAATATTCATCATTAACCATTTAATTTAGGATGGAAATACAATATGATGTAAAAATACTCAATAAGAAAAACCTCTTCATTCCATTATATTAGTAATTATGGGTTACAAGTGTGGTAGTATGGGTTATGGTGTAATAGTGTCTTAGAGAATATAAGAACTTTTCTATCCAGCACGTCATGTGTCTGTCTATAATTTTATAAAATTAAAAAAAAGAGTTTTGTTGATGGAATCAATATATCTATATACATCTACGTGATAGTGGGATGAATGGTTGACCTATATATTAATCTTTTTATATAGAATTTTCAATTCAGAATCATAGAAATGGGTATCATTTTTTATTAATATTTTGTGAGGAACACAAAATTTGGTAATGTTATTAAATTTTTTAAATTTGATGACAACATTCATTTCCACTTCATTGAAGTCATGTATGTTAACCCATTTAGAGTTTTAATCCACGGTATTAAGAAAAAACTTGAATTGTATGGATGTAGATAGAGGGGGTGTACACATGGTGTATATTCCGTTAATATAATACGGAAAAGAGTATTTGGGTTTATGCGATAATTTTTTGGGTTAATTGATGAAATTGATATGTATTTGAGAATGATATAATTTCATTGTAATATTGTTTTAATCTTTCATCATCATTGGATAAAAGTATCTACGTTTTCTAATTTTATTAGAGAACTATGTTCATCACTGGTGAGCAACATGGGTTCTTTCATGGAAAATCTATATAATAGATAACCTTTTTTCTTTTCTCAATGAACCTGAGGACGACACCCATCAATGACCCACATGAATTAGACCATCAATGAATCAATTCAGTCTTAAATAAAAAAATTAACTTCCTACCAAAAATATGTTCCATTTTCACTCAATCTAATAAAGGAATACCATTTTGACGGTTATCCCCAATTTGATACATCGAACGTATTTTTTATCACCAGCATAGATAAATAATTTCATTTATCATGGTTGCTATTTATTTTGTTGATTTCTTCCATGTAATTTTTTATTAATAGAGATACCACCCTAAGATACTAAATGTGGAATAATCCTTCATCCTAATTTGGATAAACCAAAACATTTTATATATTTTATAGTACATAGAATTCAGAGTTCTCTGAACAAGGGATGTGAGATAGTACTAGATATGAGGATAATTCATCCAATAATATTCATACATAATCATTATATTTAATTTAATTATACATTTTGATGATATAGTCACCATTAATATTCTTGATCAATAACCTTAAATCTACATTATTGTTTAATTGGCCCGCTATTATTTCTAGGTTTAATCAATAACCTCCATAAAGATCTTAATATTCTGCATCATTTTTATTTCATCCTTTGAACTATAAGATTATGTATGATAGAATCAATTCACTATATGGGTGAAAAAAATCCAAATGTTGTCCCTTTAATATTTATATTCAACATATTTCTTACAAATAGGATCCTAGAGACCCTATCAAAATATATTTATTTATTCTATGATGATTCAGGAAATGTGAAAACTTATTTATCTGAGATATCTATATTGAAAAATTACTTATCTAGGATAGAGTAATTTATGATAAAATATAATAACACTTTACATTTGATCACTATCAAAGATATGAATTGGATGTCAAAATGTTATGAAATAATCACCAATTAAGATAGATTCCAAATTTAATTCATATTAGTGACTATATATTAGAGTGAATCAATATGCAATATCATGTAGATATCAGGGTTCTACAAACAATGTATAAAATATTTCACTATGAATATCAATGAAATAATGCACTTTTATTTACAAAAATATTGATTCTTAGTAAACCGTATTATCTTTCTATAATATTATTGATTTTTTCTTTTTATGCTTTATGCTTTTTATCATGGAGGGAACCATGGAATGACTCTAGAGTTGAAACAAAAATTATACGGTTTTCTCCTATAATGGAAGCATAAAGATATTTTTTTATAGATATTTTTTTTAATTATTGATATTTTTTAAAATTAATTTTCCAATTATAGGAGAAATAGTTACTTATCAACATTGGAATGTGTAGTCTCTTTCTGGTGAGATTATATGTAAATAACTTAATATAGTTTGGCGTCCCATGAAATTATATCAATCCCTTGAGGTTCTATGAGGTTTAATGTTAATAGTTAACATGGTTTACATGATGTCATTATTGACTCTATAATGCTTTACCAATAATCTAAAGAATTTTTAAAATATTAAAATGAATATGAATTTCAATAGTACCATCTTCGAAATGTGTTATCAGTGTTTCTTGAAAAATATAATTATATTGGAAACATAATTATAGTTTCATTGATCGTTGATTACTAGATCATTCATATACTACTTCATGGTTTTCACCACAATGACATGAAAGCATGAATCATGGGATATTGATATACATGGTAGGCCTGGGGGGAGGGGAACAAAGGAATGAAAATCTGTAGACGTGGAGGCTCGAAACGAGGACCTCCTCAACTCACCACCATAGGTACAGTAGAGGCAGAACCACTGAACTGAGCCTTGTGGGATATTTACATATTGTATTGATGTTCATTATGTGTAAGTACAGTAGTTGATAATTGTAAAACTCTTAGCATACCCTAAATGAATTTTAAACAATATCTCTACTAATAATTTTAGTTGTTTATATCCAAGAAAACTATTGTTAATAGAAAATCCAATAAAATAGTTATTCAATTTATCAATTGATCTATATGTGTGACTGGTGAAACAACATTTTGGAAGTGCTAGTTGTGATCCATAAAATAATTTTATATACTATTTTTTTCTTTACAGCGATAATGTAGTATGTATATTTAATGTATTAAAATTTTCAATTTATGTTTTATCTGATTAACATATTCACTTCAGTGTTGACTTCATAATCACAGGTTTTATTTAAACTCTTAGCTACAAATAAATAAAAAAATCATCTATCTATACCTCATAATGAGTATATTCTTGCAGATGCAGCACATTATTTTCTATATAAGTAACTCAAATAATCCTAGATATTTTTTAATAAATATATATATATATTATAATTTGTATTATTAGTAATTCTAGCACTGATAATTAATTGATTTCTATCTTCCTCAACACACAAATTAAAATATTTATGTTTATTTACTACAGTTGAGAAAAATTCCCAATATTCTGAAGGAGCATACCTAATTTATTTATCCTCCCTTATATCACTATCATTATTATTAAACTAATTTCCAATTGAGAGCTATTAAAGGATGTGGGGATATCATTCTGTATATATATATCATTAATTCTTATAGATGGTAGGGATAATATGACCTATTTAACAACCTGGTAATAGAATAAAATGTTCTTAAACCCCAAAAGATTCTTTTAGGATTAACATATAGTAGAACTGAAATCATTGATATCATGATCAAAAAATAGTTGTACTTCTACCATTTTTTGGAAACTTAAGGGAATTATTAATATGTATGGACTATATAGAGGTCCTTTATTTTATTTTTAGAAGCTACTCAATAGAATCATATTCTTGACCATCAAGAGAGTATAATTTTTTTTTAAGGACTGTTTCATTGGGAATTATAACATATGAAACTTGATTGCTCATCAAATCATTAGTTTTTATTTCATATTTAGTTTATGGAAAACATGTAATCTTCATAAATTTCACTCTAAGTATTGACATGGTTTCCTTTTAGGCCATTACGAGTTGCATTATAAATGGATTTGTTTACCATAAACTACTCTCTAATATTTTCTTATACCTTAGGTTTATATATTGATACTAAATGGTTTGAAAATGGTTTTTCCTTGACCAATAACCTAATATGCATACTAATAGAGTACACAATAAATTAGTTAACTAATGAGGGCCCTAACACATGCATATGAAAAAACAAGTTTCCTATAAAAGCATTGATGTTTTATTCTTATTGGATCATAAAACACTTAGGGTAAAAACTCGGACTAATAAATAGTATTTTTTAAAATCATTCTATTGATATACCACTTATTATCCTTTTCATACTATTTAATTTTTAAATTATAGTCATGACCTTAGAGTGTTAGAATAATGATAATATTATTCCATGAATTTTTATAAAGTATGGATTGATAAAAATAAAGAAGATAATGATCTCTAGATATATAACAAGGCCTCATATACAAATTTATGATAACTTATTAGACTTGTTTATTTGAAAAAAATATTGTTTACAATTCATTTACACTATTCAGTGTTTGGTGTTTCTTGACTATTTAAACATCATTCTATAAATACTGAGGTCCTCAAACAGCCTCAATTTTGGCTTCCTTATGTTATATTAAAATTGAATAGAAAAAATGGAAATGATTATGGTCAATATTAAATTGAGATAAATCAATAAATTACACTTTAGGAATAGTTTACTTGGCTTCTCTCAATAAGGTTTTTACCTATCTTGGAGACTAGATGTTTAAGTTAAATACTCTAGAATTTCCTTCACTATAAAAAAAATATGAATACATCCTTGTAGTTGTTGTGTTGGTGGAGACTAACCTTATCTTATTATGTTATTTATCAGGTAACAACATTCTACATGTTTTTTTCTTGTAATAATAGTCCTAAACTAAATTTAGAGAATTTAGGGTCTTATTTATGTTCTTATTTCACTCATTTTTTATCTCTCCAATAGGTTTTTGCAATGTTTATAGAATAATAAGATGATGTTAGACATATAGGGACTAGCATGATTCCATACCCCAAACACTGTGACTACTTCCCTAAATATGGAATGGGATATTCGGTTCATATGATTCCTCATCATTAGATAAAAAATCTTTTAAATTGAATGACATTTAATTAACCTTATTCTTACTCTCCAACTAATGAATATTCTTTTTGAAATGGTGGTCCTTATCCTCTTCGTGAAAAGGGAATGAATTCTAGAAATGTCTGCAAAGATATGGGAATCAAGAAAATATAGTTTTCTTATTCCTTATTTCTCCTACAATGAAACCAAAAAAATTATTTGTCTAAAAAAGAATATATAGTTAATAAAATTATTGAGGTAATATGGGTGAATATGTTTTGGTTCAATTGTTAATTGATAATTATTTTTTTCTCGGCGAAATAAACTCTTGGTCATCCATTTTTCAAATATCCTCGTGTTCATGTACAATATTTCCATCAACAAACAATCTTATTAAATTATGGAATCTATGAGATAGGTCACCAGTGTCAAAGGTTCATTCAAATTTACTATCCCAGTTTCAATATTCTTTATTAGTATATACATGAACATGAAGTAATCTTGGATGTTATACCGCATCTTCATGTGAAATGGGATGTTTCCTGATAAATCATTATGAAAAAGTTCATTTGTATTTTTAATCCCCAAAAATATAACCATGATTTTCTCTTGGGTTATATTGGAAAATATGAAAAAAAAATTATTTTATGATGTAATAATCACTATTCATTATACCATTGATTTGTGGGTGACATTACACCCTATTCCCATATGGGAGAAAGAACATCTATTTTCATTGTTGTTCAGAAGGGTGAATCATATGATATGGAATTGAACCTGAGGATAGTGATAGTTTTAGTGATGGTTATAGAAAAATTATTTCAATCACCACCTTACCAAAATTATTCCCTTATGTTTATTTTTTCATATTAGACTTAGTTTCAGAGCATTGATTGTAATACTCTCATAATTCTAATACAAATATAAAATACCAAAATACCTAAGAATAATTCAATGGTATAATGGGTTTCCATAATGTTACATGGACTTTACAAATAAATTTCTATAAAATAATATCTTAATAAAGTTTTATATTTAGTGAGTAGTTAAAAACTTCTCCCCTTATAATGAAGTATAAAACTCTCTCTTTGGAAATTGTTTTGTGGATAGATATATTCCTGATCATTATCTTCCTCAACTTGTAGATGAACAGGTATTTTAATTTTCATCAATGATTCCCATAGTTAGTAATAGTCCCAGATTCTAGGTTAGTATACTTTGATTTATTGAAGGCCTTCAAGGATTTGTATTATATTTATCCACCTACTACTACCATGAGTTCCCCACTAAAATATTTCACTAGGATGAACAATGTGTGAGACACTGATTTAGATATACCATATTTCTCTATATAAGAATTATATAATTCTTAATGTTTAGTGGTACATTAGTCATTTAATTCCATTAAAGATATATATATTTTTCAATTTCACTAGTTTCTATCACCACTCAATAGATTTTTCACTAGAATAAAGAGACATAATGTTTTCAGGTAGTTTTAGAGGCAATATTTATTTCCCCAACACCTGGGTGGTAGCAGTTGGAGAATCCTAGTATGGGTAACCAATTTTTTATATTTCTATTAACCATCCTGATTTATATTTTCATATCCTGTTATAAATTATTATTTATTATTCCCTATAGAAGGTAATATTTTTAGGACATAGACTATGGAATTAAATATACAATTTTTTGGGCCCCATGATAGTTCGACGATTAGACTATGGTATGTTAGGTTAATAAATTTTTTCATATTGTAGTGTTTCCCTTGGAGGAGAGATGTTGGGTATGCTTTTTGGGGTAAAATAAATAAGTTTATTTACATAGATTAATTCAGTAGCCAATTTCCTTAAATTCCTCAATTTAATTTCATATTAGGTAAATATATCTTTTATATAAAGGGGATTGTGTACATTGGGTATTGGGTGGGTTTTTTATCAAGAAACATATTTATATATTTCATTTGTAAAACCACATTGATTGGGTGGTAGGTGAATATTTATAATAGATTATACCGCATGGTTGTGTCTCTAATACCAAGTGTCCAGGACATAGTTGGGAATTTATTTTGTTTCTTATTTCTAATGGCTTCCTCATTGTCACATTATTCTACGTCATTGTCATTTTACATGTAATATATAAGTCTAAGGATTATGAGATCCTGATATAGACATCCACTATTGGTAATTATATCATTGTTTTCATCAAAGTAATAAGATGATTCTTATCCATTAACTATATTCTGGGGGATGAATCATAATCTTCATTGATATTTTCCTATTTGGAAATTAATTTATTTTTTTGAAACTATAAAGGGGTAACCCTATTACCCTATGGTACTCATAAAAGTAGTCTGTGAATATTTAATATAAGGGATTATCCCATGGATTTCATTGAACAAGATCTCAATGAATGGTATGAATATTGAAGTAAAGGAAACTACGAATATGCTTCTGATGAGGTGAACTCAATTTTAGAAAATACTTACTTCATTGATGGAGGTGTGGGTAATAAGGCCCCTATACCTATGGGTTTTTGTTGGTTTTCTTATGCAAACATTATGACATGTCACCTATATGGATTTTTTTATTAATTAGAAAATAGATTTTGAAAAAAATTCCTTATGAATTTATGAACATGTTTTTTTTGAACACACGTTCAGGACTATTATGAAATCATTTTATACTTTTATGCCTTTATCCTAGGTTGAGTAAGAATTCATTATTTTCTTATATGTGAGTGTTTCTTGATGTAATATGTCACTTTTCATTTGTAGGTTTTCCACCTAAAATATTATATTTCAATGTAAATTTTTGGAATCTTGGTACAGGATCCTACAAATGTGTCTCTCCTATCATGTATGGAATTTATAGAATTTTTAATGGAATGAAGTCATTTAACAAACTATCAAGTTTATTAAGAATCACAGCCTATTACATATCCATATATAATAAAATTATAAGGCACTATTCTCAATGAATCTTATTTTCTAATAAGAAGAGTAAAATGAAACATTCCAATTTTCCCCACCCACTCATATCCACATTAGGTGGGGTGTTTTTTATTATCCAAATTAGTTCCTCTATAATGATGAATTAGAAAAATTGGTGAAACTAATAATATTTCAAATTTATAGGTTTCTTGGAAAAAAATGTATCATGGTCAATATTGTAGAAAATATCATATATATCTTTGGCATAGTTAATGTACTCCCCATAAGTCGTGTATCTTCTTTTGACATGACAGTGTTTTTCCAACAAGTTTTGATGAATGTAGGATAAAAAATATTCTTTCAGTTCCTCTAAATGTCCTAATGGAGTATCCATTAGCCATAAAATAACCAGTTTTCTTTTTTAGAAAAATCTTCCCATATTTAAATGTGGTTATCATTATCTTATACGATGAGCAGTTTAACCTTATCTAACCATAAATTTTCCTCCTCTCCCGGTTCATCATGATATTTATGATCACTAGTTTTTTAAGTTTTATTGAAGGATACATGGTCTATGGGAGTCAATAATGATGATATTTACCTCATAATTACATTTAATCATGATGATACATCACTAATTGATGATGAGGTTACCAATGTGGGTAGGATAAGTTTCTTGGGGGACTATAAATATAATATATACAATAGATTTTCTTTAATAGAAGAGGAATATTCATATTAAGTAGATAATATGATATTAGGATGAGATTTATAATTATAACCATGGGTATTACCATGATGTTTTATTTTTTATTAATAAGAATAGTTATTAAATCCATTCTAGATTAATTTTCTTATAGTACCTCCAAGAGGATCTGTGGGAGATCACTTAAATTGGTGGTGAATTGTTTATATTAATTCATTTTATTTTTCTTTTAAAAAAATTCTCATATTAATGTATAGTGATGATTATTGTATTTAAAGAAAAACACACACCAATATAATGGAATATAATAGATTTATGATAATAACCTCTTAAAGTGAAATGAATAGTCCTTTGTTTTATATGGGTTCTCTATGGTCACAAGAAGTAATATAATAATCCCATAAGTACAAGAGATAAGGGTATAACCATTATAATAAAATTTCAAGTCTATCAAATATAGTTTAGTGCATCCCATAAAAAATAGTGTCTTGTGTAATATAATATTAAATAGTATCAGCAACAACTAATATATTTTCCTCCTATATACTATAATCATTTTTTCTGATTTTCTGAGTAATTCCTCACCTCATCCAATTTTTAATCATTTTCAATACTTCTATTTAAATTTCGTACACAACATTCTTCGCATAAACTACTATATTAATCATCATTATCTGAATGGTTATTCAATATTTATGGGAGAAACACCTACATGTATATCTTTTTTTATATGAACATTATGGCCAAATTGACATACATTTTATTTTTAGATCATATGTCCACACTTAAATTCATTATCTTGTATGATTAAAATATATTCACATATATTTAAGACTATTATTTCTAGAATTTTTTACCATTTCTCAACAATATTTCTTCATTAAATTTATTTAAAATTTGAATTTTAATTCCCTAAAGATTCTTCATTTTCATCCCCTTGATAATAATTATTCTATTAGATTATCTGAATGTAAAATTTTATTTATATAATATAGAATAAAAACATATAAATTTAATATGAATATTATAAAATTCTGGATTTTCAAATTGTAACCCCAATGTATCTTGGATGATTCCCCACATATAGAGTTATGATGCATTTCCTTATACTATTGTATGGACATCCTTCCAACATAAATATTGAATATATTTATTGATGATGTTTAATACATCTAGATAATCTTTAGTGTCGATTGACATTATATAATGATCCATTCAGAATTTCTCAATATATTATAAGTTATTTAAATCACCACAGGATACATCCAATTTTTATTTTTAATTCTCTTGAGAATTGTTAATATACTACTACAAATGATATTCAAAATATAACGATGTTCCAATTTCATATGAATTATAAAATTTTATTACGACCCATAAAAATTTATATGCAATAATTTACGACATGACACAAATATCTTATGCCTCACAAAAAGAAATAAAATGTAAGATAAAATATCTTATAGAACTAAATATCTTATATAATCTTCAAACATCATACCTATAAAAATGTCATATATTTTGTGGAATGTCATATGACACCGAAATAAATTTCTGGCTATGGTGAAGAAATTTATTATTTGACTTAGTGAAAAAGTCATTACATGAATGGCTTGACTATTTATTATCACTATTCCCAAAAATATATATTTCATTCCAACGATTACATATTTTTGAAAAACCATGAAACCAAATCTAACCACCTTCTATCTTCCAAAAATACATTACACCATAAAATATGTTATGTGGAATATGATTGATGTATTGATAATAAAATTAAAAATTATAAACGTACCTACATGAACCTTCTATAAATTTCATTATCTGTAATAATATTATGTTTGAGAAAAAAAAATTCAATGAAAAATCATATAACATTGAGTTTATTTCTTCAAAAATATATACAATGCTTTTAATGTTATAAAACACTACATGGAAGTAGACAATGTCTCAATAATCACCCCTATATGAAAATTGATTTTAACTAAGGAAAAAATAACTATTAAAATAAAACCACTTAACCATGATATGGAATTCATTAAATCCAACCCTACATGAGAACTATTGATAAAGGAGCCATAAATTTGGAATAATAATATAATTTTTTCCATAAAACCATGTTATATTATTATCAACATGAAACCCAATAATCATGTTTATCCTTGATATAACGATTCAACTTTTTAATAAATCAAATCGTACCTTTATTTCATCATTACATAATCACCATGATTTGGAATAAACATATCATCAACCAATTCATCATCATTACATAAAATTTTTTGTCAACATGATAGTCCTATCTAAATACGTATATTAAATAAATAATTCCTTTGTGAAATTCATAAAAACAATTACTATGATACAAACATCAATGTAGAAAAATTCATTTCTTAAAATATTTAATTAATATCTATACCTAGATCTTCCCCCTTAAGAAAAAATATATTAATTAGTACTCCAATTATAATTTTATTTAAATGGAGATGCCACGGTCAAAATACCAAATCACTAAATTATATAAAGATAAAAAAGAATGTTACAAAACACTGATGAAATGAAATTTATTATAATAATTTACATTTAACATGATAAGATTAGATTGAAGGTTCCCCATTAACATATTTTCATTTTCAACTCCTTAATTGGAAAATCCATTCTCCACCATATTCACCACACAATAAGCATGAGTGATTATAGGATTGAGATCTGATAATTGTTTATAAAAAAAAATCCATCCAACTGTGAGATGTCGTGTTAGGTGAACCACTCCTTATCGAAGGTTCTATAAAATAGTTGTGGAGTCACTTTTGATCTTAACATTATTCCACCATTTTTTCTTGATGATCAAAACAAAAAATAGTGATGTTGCACATATCCACTTATATGGTGGAGCCAAAACCACACGTACCATAAAAACATCCTTGAATATTAATATTGGGATTTGTAGTCACGATTCCATAGCCAGTGGGGCCTGGGATTCAATTTGGGGATCCATAAACATTTATTTTCATCCAGTCATGGAGGGGGTGGCAATAAGATTTCTATAAAACCTATCGGCAGACTGTAACTTCATTGGATTCCAATATGATGAAGAATAATAATATCCCTAATAGATTTTTTAGAACCTTTTTTTCATTATAGAATCCTTGATCGCAATGTATATATTTACCCGAGCTTAATTATGATTTAATGTTTTATTGTGGTGAATTATATAATTTATTTCATACAAGGTTACATGAATTAGTTCGGCCACAGAGGTAATGAGGAGATTTTCAATTTGAGTAGATGTGTATATTGTAGTGTATCTAAGATGATATAGGCAAATGAAATCCAAAACTGGCCATATGAGATAAAAATGTAAAGTATATATTTCTATAATTATGTAACGGTAGATAATGTTAATAACATGTGATCATCATCCTCTATGTGTTGATTTCATAGACAACAATTACAACAAATATGATTACCAAATAATTGAATATTATAATCAGTGGGAGCTCTATTGTGGGAAATTATCCAAATAATGAAGAATCAAGATTACCTATCAAATTTTTTGTTAAATCTCATTATCTAAGATAAATCAATCTTGGTATTAGTTAAATTATGATTGTAGTAGTGTTTATATTTGAGAATACCATTATGATCCAGTAACCAAAATAAAAAATCATCAGTGTTGACAAAATGTTAGATATAAATAATAGTATTGATATCATCATGAAAATACAAATGTGTGGAGTGCATGTACTCAGTTTTAGAGATATTAATATCCGTACATATATTTATAGGGTTAGTCATTATGAGAAGAGGGTAACCATTCCAGTTATCTAAGAAAAATTTCAAAGAATATTCCTTGTTAACAATCCATCTAGAGTGAGACAAAATTATAGAAATAGAGTGTTTGATAGAGGGATATATAAAAGATTCCATGTATAAAAAATATCATTTTCATAGATTTTTGTAAAATCCATCTTTAAGGAAGTAAAAGGCTAGGGATTTATTTTTTATAATATTCCCTGTTATTTTTTATTGAAGGGATTTATTAAATAAGAAAATTTTCTTAATACCAATACCACAATTTTCAAGGGGTGTATGAAAATTATTCCTAGGTATTGTAACAAGTTTCCTTTTGAAATTTTGAGATATATATTTTTTTATTTATTATATGAATATTTTTAATTAAGTCAATATACCATTTATGCACCATCATGGGGAAATCCATTTTAGAACCAATGGGTTATTTGAAAATACATAGTCAACATGCCATCGATAAATTGTTTCCTTTCCCAGTGGAGAGTAAATTATTAATCTGGTCAAATATAATCGAAAAATAAGTTCTTTTTTGATTCCCCAATAAGAGAGTAACTCCAATGAACGTGAATGGTAATGATACTTATTTTATACCAAAGCTATTTATAGTATTATCTTCTCTAGATTTGGGTAAATGTTTTCCAAAGAAAATAAATTATTTATTCTAGTTTATGGATTGACCAGAAACATCTTCATAGTGGGATTGAGATGTCTTAAGATTTTGTATGTTATTTTTTTCTCCTTGAAGTAATAAAATAATATTATCTTCATACAAAAGATATGATGGAACAATCGTGTGTCTAGAGGCAGTGATGGGCTTAAATGTACCATGATTAACCATATTAGTGATAATTCTACTAAATTAGTCCTAAAAAATAACCAAAATGATGGAAGAGAGGGGGTCTCTTGGCTTGAAACCTTTGGAGAGATTGAAATAACACATTGCGGTACCATTAATCAAAACCAAAATTTTAGTGGATCTAAACAGCATTTTAATTTTTTTCAAACAGGTGTCAATATATCCACACTTATTGACAACATAGAATATAAATCTATTGTCTATGGTGTCAAAATCCTTTATGATGTCATGCTTAATATAAATTCTTCCCCCTCTCTGTGTCTTTTTAAATAAATTTTTAATTTCAATGCTATTGAAGTTTCAATTATGAAAGTTTCTTCCTTTGAGGAATTAAAATTTGTTCAAAGAGATAATTGTTTTATCAATGGGGAAAATCCTATTAGAAATTAGTTTATAAATAATTTTATAAATATAGTTAATAATAGAAATTGTTGTGAATAGATAAATTTCTGATGAATTATCCACTTTTGGTATTAATAATCGTACTTTATCATTAATAACATGATGAAGGTATCCATAAGAAAGAAATTATTTCACTTAGATAAATACATAATTTTGGAATGTATCCCAAAATTGCTAAAAAGAATTAGTGAAACCATTGGGACTACTGGAAATACCAATTTTTAAGCAGAATAAAACATCATTAATCTCATGATCTATCAGAACTCTAGTCAAGATATGGTTGTCATTGTCAACCACTACGTTTAGAATGATATCCTTCTATTTTTTCTTTATTAAGACTAGACCCATTAATGATACTGATAAATTATGCGACAACATGATTGTCTAAACCTTATTATTATTAATTCTAGATCATTTTACGGAAGGTAAGAGGTATACTATCTTCTATAGTTATTTGAAGAGAATTTTAATAGTTGGAATTTTTGTCACCACATTTAAGAAAATTAATATTTACTGTTTATTTCTAATGATTATCATTTAATGTAAGAAGAGAATTAATCTAAGAGAAAATATCAATTTCCTGAGTCATATCATTTGTATATTAAGTGATTTTTGAGTCAACCTGGATTTTGTGAGTTCATTTTATAGGGAAGAAATTTTATTATACATTTGATTAATTCTATTGTTTCTTCCTGGATTTTATCTTCTTCTTTAGATGTTTTAATTTCATTATATAAAAAGAAGCATCATTGTTATAGTTCAGTGAATTCTAGGATTCCATGAAAATATTATCAAAATCAATAACCAATGTCCATGAATTATTATACTGTAATGGAATGGTAGGTTTGGAATATATAGTGTCAAGACTCACTAAAATAGTATGATGATTCAAATTTAGTAAAGGCAATGTGGTGCTAGAAATGGTATTCAACTTATCTAGGGATTGGTTGTTTGTAAAAATATCAATTTATTTTACTATCCATTATTATATTATTATTCCTTATATACTAAGTATATTTAGCATGAATTAGATTTATCTCATAGAGGATGGGGTCTTCAATACAAATCATAAAATCCCTCAATGAAATGTTCTAGTGTGGTGGACATCTTTTCACTTGGTCCAAGAATAGTATTGATTTATCCAGAAATGATCTTGGGGCTTGAATTGTGTTTTTTTAGAGAAGATATGTTTTATCAATGAGATATTCTATCTTGGATTCAATTAATTTCATAAAAAATAGTGAAGAAGGTATTTGAGTAATGAAAATTCATATCACAGGTAAATTCTTGAGTATCAATGTTATAAATATGAATATTACTTTTAGAGGAATGATCAAATATCCAAATATAATGTACTGAGCTATTATTTGAAGTAGAAACAATAAAATTATAACTATATTTATCTAAAAAAATAAATCAATAATGAAATATAATTTTATGTTTAGAGATAAAAATAATATCTTATTTATGTGTAAATAAAAATATTTGAAATTTTATAATGGTGTTAGGGTTATAAATACCATAACGATTCCAATATAATATATTCATCTGGACTTGAATCTGGGGATGGAACCATCTTTTTTTACCTCTAGAGTTTCTATCACATGTGTATTTCTTAAGGGGCTTGAAATATTTATCCTTGATCATTGATGAGTTCTTACCGACATGTTCATGAAAGGGATAGGGGAGATAATATTATCGTGATTACATATCAATTCATTTTTCTGAGATTTTGGGTTTTCTCCACTAACTTATAGACTTTCAAAATTATTTTCTTCATTATACATGTAATGAGATTTTGAACACATTCCCACTAAAATACAAATTTTTCTAATAGAATTATTTTTTTTTTCAGATGATGGAGGCCTTATATTTTCATTATAGGTTTTTTCCTTTCATCATTCATTGTTCTTGTGGGTTATGTAGGAGATTCTCATCTAAATGTGACATTGTGTGAGGAATATTCAAAATAAACTATGAATTATCTTGGTGTGTGTTCCTATCTCAAACAGAGTTTTTTTATCTAGATGTAAGTGACTAGTGTAAATGGGAAGGGGTCTGATCATCAGACCTAAATAAATTAGTAGGTTTTGGGGAATCAGGAACTCATGGTGATGAGAGATTGACCCCCTCAGTAATATGGGGATATTCATAATAATCAGTATCCCAAGAGGCAGCGTAACTGAATTCCTGATCTATTGTGGTTATTGGATTCCTAGGTCTACCTTTATGGATTTCAGCAGTCAAAGAGGCCATATTCATAATCACTTTTTGTTTAGAAGATGTTTTCATATAAAATCGATGAACATTTGTTTAGGACCTCTGCATTAGAATATTTTCAAGGATTTTCCACTTCAATATCAACCATGTGTTTAGACTTGTAGATAGTGTCCATATCCATGGAATAAATTTACTCATATATACCTTCTTTGTTATTATCATTCTTTTCCTTTTCAACCTGGTCATCCCATTATTTTCTTTAGAGTCCATTTATGTATACGGGTCCCCAGTTTTTTGCCCACTTTTCATTTATTTTTGTGTATGGATTGTGCTACTCAAAATCAGGTCTTGTATCCCTCTTCTTCCTTTTGAAATTTTTCCAATCCTTATTACTAGATGGATTGACATGTGGTTACAAAATAATATTATTGATAATGGAGTTTTCAATAATCTTACTACTTTCAAATAATGGTTCTTGATGCACATATTCTATCTTGACCATAGTTTTGTACATACTAGCCTTCATAGTGATGACAAGAGGTAATTTTTATTCCACATTCCCTAAATCAATGACCCATTCATGTAGTCCCAAATATCTATTTTAGGTTCATTGGATAATCATTAAATAAGTCATATAAAATAGGTGATATCATTCAATATTTTTGTGTTAAAAAAAATAATGAAATCCTTGTAGTTGAATCTAAAGTTGATATATATAGTTTATATGAGTGAATATGTTAAAGGAGAAGTCCCATGGAAACAAGAAAATAAAACAATTTTTCATTTGAATGCTACCAGAATTAATGACTTGATCAATGTATTCAAGAGAGTGTAGTTTTAGGTGAATGTAACCTTTCCCAATTTTGATGATATTCTAATTGATGTTTTCCCAATAATGGGTGATTCTAGGTTAGCTCAGGCAATTTCCATAGTTTTTCCTCTTTATGATAAGAATTTAGACCATGGATGGAGATCATATACATTTACAGCCTTTATTGAAGCACTTTAGGATTAGTGTTGACTAGAAATACTCCATCATCCAGTTTTTTAAACATTCGATTCATTGATAGTGAATCTATTTAATGATTCAAGTCATTATGAGCTTCCACAAAGGATTTCACTAAGATTGTTTGATGTAAAACTTGAATGGAATATTCCAGGATATATTTTTCCTATTGAGAAATAGGTGTGTTTCTCTCGAAGGATCTCCCCTAATAAGGAAAAATGGAGTCCATAAGAATATATATCTATTAATCCAAAATACATTCATCATCGAACATCAATAATTTAGGGTTTTCAATGTGATAGTTCATGAGGTCACTCCCGAAGCAACCATCTATAAAAAATGATCAACAATAAGAAGTCCCACTGTAATAAAATACTATCTACTCCATTTATAATGATTTTCCCAAATTATTTAGAAAAAACATAGGAATATCTATATAAAAAAAGATTTATATTGTCAGTTTTTTTATCCCCCGTTTACAAAACTGTTAAAATATAGGATGTGAGGGGATAGAATATAGTATCTATTTATTGATAATGGCGAGGATGAACTCCCAATAGAATCTAAAAAATTCATAAAGGAAACTTGAAATAAAGGATAACTGACCACATCTCCAAGTTTATACTTTGTGGGAATAAATTCACACTTTAAATCAATTCCCTCTATAATATCTTTAATTACATTTTATACTACATCACTATTTTTTATTCTGTCGCAACTAACCAATGTGCCTGGAATATTTATAGATCGTTTATTATTTTAACCAAATAGTAAAGGATACTTCAATTTTGGCTTCAGATCTTCTAACTACATTTTTTCCCCATCAGTTGGGTTATAACATGAGTAACTTCGACGCATTCCCCAAATATATTTATTAAAGTAGATTAATTTTTATTCTTTATGTTATAACAAACACACCTCTATCCCAGGAAGAATTCTACAGAAGATGTGGACTTCCTATCATCAACACAACCAGCCTAATATTTATTAGTGTAATTGAAGATATTACGCATCGCTTTTCTATCAGAATTTATTCCAAACCCGATTAAAAAATTGAGTTACCTATGAATATACATCCTAGAAATGATAATATACTCTTTAGAGAAACTTTTATAGCTATCATAAATTGTAAATAAATAAACCAAATATGTCCTCAAAGATATTATGAAAATTCATGCATCCAATAAATATCCTAAACATCATTAGATCAATGTATTTTTTTGTACTTATTTTGAAAATTTTTCTCCCATTGAACATATTATGGAATCAATATTTGAATCTTCATATGTTTTTATTTTTCAAAAGATTCCAATCAAAATTATATTATGAAATAAAAATATGATATTTCTATTGAGTGATTTATAAGATGATAAATTGCATCATCTCTCCAAGCATGGACATTAGAAAAATATTCCTTTATATATAAATTTTATCAACAATTACCTCATAATTTCTATCAAATATGATATCATCTAAATAAATATTACCAATAAGTTGTAATTATTTTCCATTCTTGAGGTATATATTGTTGTCCAATCATCAATTTTTGGAAATAAAATTGTTTAAGGTAGTTTCCAGTTTAGAATACCATTGTCTTGGAGTTATTATAATTTTATATAATTCTATGTTTAATCTAGAAACATAATCCACATATTTACTAAGAAATAAAAAATGATTTTTATTAATGTATGTTACCTATTTGATCGCTTTATTGATGATCGAATAATTTAAATCCATCTAAAAAATCTCCAATTTCCTTTGTGATATAATAAAAATAAATATTCTACCATTTTTATCCCTATAAAAAAGGGAAACTCTCTCCTAAATTTATACACATTCATCGCATAAACAATTATTACACACCAGTATTTCATGATTTTTCACTACCTCAGTTTTGCTTTAAATTTTTTTGAAGCACACTCTTTTTACAGTAATATTTATTCGTTAAGAATAGAAACCAACTACAATATATCATTATTCTTAGTCTAGTCCAATAATTCCTTCATAGAATAAATAAACTCCTGATTATTTAATTCTTCTTCAACCTCTATATGTTCAACATGGGAAAAAAATGAAGTATGTGATATTTTCTTCAATGTTATATAAGTTTATAACTATTTTTTATCTTTAATGATATTTTAGATATGATAATTAATTACTACCCTTAAATGATATTGATTAGGTTGTTCCTAATAACATTAAATGGATTAATCCTCTTTAACTTGTACATTTTCGACAATAGAATTTCTCTCTAAAATTTATTTAGATGGTCTATAAATAAAACACCATCATCTCATCTAAAACATCTCTCTTTATGTGTTAGATCCATAATTTAATGTTCATGTAACATAATTTTTTTTCTGTCAATTACTGTTAAAATTTATATGTTTTACTATTAGTATCACATTCCTTTTTCAAAATATCCTTGGAATTTACATTCAACTCCTTATTTTATAACTTCGAAAAAAATTCACATTTTCTCATGATAGTTTAAAAGATTCCAAAAATTTAGGGATAACATAAACTCAGAGTCTTATTCTAATACATCACGTAATAAATATACATAAATTTGTTAAATGTCAATAATAGTCATTCATTTAAACCATTGAACTAATTTCTTTACTAAAAAAATATTTTTTTGTGTCATGATCAACTTGCATTGATTTATCAATCTCCACAATAAATAATCTCTTACATTCAAGAAATATTTTTATTTTAGTGAATATGGAATATTGTGCCAATGATTTATTCTAGTACTCTCTAGATAAGATTAAAATATTCTATTTTCAAACTCATTTTCTTTTTCATTTTAGATCCTATTAAAGAAAAACCAAACTCTTTTTCTGCACTTCATAATAAAATTAAATATTTTTCTAGACTCATACAAAAGTTTCAAAAACAAACCCTAATTAATATGAGTAAATTAATCAATAAAAGCAATAACATACATATATCTATAGTTTTATTATTTCCAAATGGTCCAACACACTTCTTAAGAAATGAGCTCTACTAGCTAAGTAGAACAAGGCTCCCACTTCTTTTGAGTATAGTTTAAAATCATCCCAATTTTGTAATTTTCCCACATCCAGTCTATTTATAATTTTTAAAATTATAATAATGAGAATTTTCTCTTTAGGTTTTCATATTACTCATCTTTTTAACATATTGGTTATTACAAAATTCATTCCCTTCTTTCATTCTTAGATAACATTAATTTTATACATAAACCACTTGAATCTAATTTCATCTAGTCGAATGTCATATTATATCAAATCATCTGTATAAATTCTTATTAATAAAGAATATATCCATCTAAGAAACATCATATGATTTATAAAAATGTCAATTTAAAATTATAATATTTTTTTCAATCCATAAATAAACTAATTTTTTCACCTTTTCATTTATAATAATAGTTAAATAGAATTTTTTTTAAAAATATTGGTCCACGAATTACATTGTTCAATGAGCATATATTATAGTTTTGGACTTATTTTGAAAACATTACGCTACTTTTAGGTGAGAGGTATATCTCATCTCCATGATCCTTGTATGTTCTCCTTTGGATGCACTGATTGGAATGTGAAAAAACTAATTATTTTTTACAATCATTTATAATATTCTCAAGAGTATTTAAAGTGTTACAAAACAATATTTACATTTATATTTTAAGGATTATGGATTAATTTTCCAGGGTATAGGGTTGGTCACACCTTCCATAGACTTTCTCAATAGTATAATGAAAATTCTGTGATATTTGTCATGTATATTTAATCATTTTTTCACTTTTCCCTCATTTAAAGTTATAGATACACCCACATTTCCATGACCTTTCCCCTGGGGTATATGTCGCGACTACCCCAAGCCTACTTTCAATAGGCTCGGGGATGGAGACTAGCACGAAAACATGTATTCCCTAAAACTGTGAAGGAATTGACTTTATAACCTATAAAGACATGCAATAAAGCACACAGCAAGACACGAACACAAGTAAAATATTATAGAAAAAAATGTGCATAAAGTAAGAGGGGCTGGAATACAATCACAACAGAAAAGATACAAGTACAACTAAAACACAATACAACTGAAGAAAGAGAAATACAGTTATTGGGTCATCCTCTGAGGTTCCTACCTAAAGGGTAGGTACGGATCACCTCCTCACCACTCCATGTCTGCCCATCTCCTCTGCATACTGACATGCCGTATGGTCCACCTCTAGGCACCATACAGTCCTAGTACCCTTAACCTCGATCAGCGATGTCCTTCGTCTGCACCAAACACTACATGGTATGGGCATAGCCCGTGTAGGGGTGTGTATAACGATACTCAGTAGGGACCCTGAGGCCTTCAAGGTCTCACAAAATTCACAAAGGGAAAATCGAAAAGTAGGAAATCAACTGACAAACCTATTTAGGCATATGACCATAAATATACCTAAGTTATCAAGCCCATATCACTAATGAGGAAATACAGGGTCCAACCCAAATTCCCAAAGCTCAACTATTCCAAAAAAGTTGGAATACCATGAAGGTAAGTACCACACACGTACACCACATAGAAGAATATGACCGAGGTATTACAACGAAGGAAAGTACCACACATGTATGGAATCATCTCACCCTAGGTATATCTTATGTACAGTAGTTGAGATGATTATATGAAACTACTAAATCATCTTACTCTGTTAAGAGGAAGACCCACGTAGGATTCTAAATCATCATCAGACCCAATAAAGATCGTAGGACAACGTCATACCCATACAGAATTCTAGTATAGTTTCAAACCCACATAGGATCGTAGTAAATCATCAAACCCACAAAGGATCCTAGTACTTCTTTAGACCTACATAGGATCCTGGTACATCGTCAGACACACACATGATCCACGTACATCGTCAGACCCACACCAGAACCTAGTACATCGTTAGACCCGCACATGATCCTAGTACATCGTCAGACCCACTAAGTATCCTAGTATATTGTTAGACCCACACAGGATCATATTACATCGTCAGACCCACATAAGATCCTAGTACATTGGAAGACCCACACAGGATCCTATTACATCATCAGACGCACACATGATCATAGTACATCTTCAGACCCACACAAGAACCTACTACATCGTCAGTCCCACGAAGGATCCCTTTCACAGGTCATAGCTAGCAATAGGGTACCCATACTAACCTTGCTCTTCTTCAAGAGTGTCTGCTTCTCATGCTATTTTTCGATACTCCAATAGCCATGATGTCTCTCGAAGAAGAATTCCAATGTAATTCCACGTCATATTGGTCTCAACGCAATAGACGGTGCGTCGAACTGACGTCTGGTCTGTAAGTTATTAGTCTTTTAGTCCCGAGGGCCTTGTTGGATTCATGCTCAATACAACTAGATTGTACCCCAAAATTTTTCAAAACACTAGTGTGGTATACCCAAGGGACTATCTTGCTCCAAGGTTTCAAGTGTCGTAGACGGTTCATCAAACGGATGCCCTTAGCTCAAGATATGGACAAAAGAGCGAAAATAGGTGGATGTGGGTCTGAGTCAGGTCTAACCAGGTCCGACCGACCCGGCCCGTGCTGGGTATCCTGCGGTATGGGGGTGTGGTGGGGATCTATGATGCGGTGGGGTAGCCATGGTGTGGCAGTCCGTTGCGGCTAGCCGGATGGCTGACCGTCCTCTCTGCATGGGGCGGTCGCACGCCGCACCTTCATCGGCGGCCGGCTTGACCAGCTATCCGCTCTTCATCACTGCAACCCTTCCTCGTCAGACAATGTGGACATGATCCATCTTCCCTGTTGTGCATCCAGCCTCCTACATCACGAATAAAACCCCATCCATGAAGAACGGAGGAGCGATATGGCAGTGTTCATTTGGCCCACTCCCTCCACATTAGTTCGGTAGCAGGAGGATCAAGAGGATTAATTCAACATAAAACATGAAGAATAAAAATATCTCTACCGTGAAGGTTTCATTGGATATCGTTAATGGTTGAATATTAATTGGCGTTTGTCATTCCAGAAGTAAGCCTCCTTCAACACTTCCTCTGGTTTGATGATCCTCCGTTCGTGTTCCTCGTTGGGGATGGCACGTTCTTCTTTGGGGATAGATTGTTCTTCATTGGAGATGAGTTTCTCTAAGTTTTCACAAGCTTCCACCTATGACAAAGGTTTCTCCCAACAAAAAAAAGTGTGGATCCAACACCAAATTAAATTAAATCTATCAATTTAATTTTTGTTGGCACTATTAATTGGAAGCATTAATTGAAGGAGGGTTTCACAATTAAGGTGGAGGATGTTCATGATAATTCTCTACATTAATGAGGGGTTTTTTAGATTGGTTAGTCCCCACCATTTGAATTCAAAATTGGGGGTTTTAGGCTTGGTTGTTCCCACCTCCATTTCATTCACATGGGAGGTTTCAAAAAAATAAAAGTTTATTTTATTTTAGTTTTTTTTTCACGAAAAAGTGAAAATCTATCTTTAACCCTTGACCTACTTCAGTCGAGGGAATGATTTCTTGAAGAGAATATTGGTGCTATGAGTTCAGCAGTGTCCTCTGTTTTCAATTCCGAGCACCGGTTCAAAAATCCAAAAACCCTCTCCCACGATTACTAAACGTACCCAAAAAAAAGTTTAAAAATTCATTCCAGGCACACCGGGCCTCGAAATCATGCACCGTTAATTTTTAAGGACTCGTAAAATTCCCATATAATAAAAAAAATACATGGAATTTCTTGGAATTCACATTCTCCCGAACTCAAGGCTTTGTGTCCCTGAAAGCCACAACACAAAACATGGAAAACAAGTGTGGGTACTGAGCATGTATCTGACCTTCCCACTCCAATGCACTCTCCTGGAGGATCCCATACTGCCAGTGAACATGCACTATAGTTATCAAATACCCACAAAGGACCCACTCTTGTCGATCCATAATATCTACTGGGACCTCCGTAAACGTTGACCCATCATCAACGTCCATCTCGCCGTGGTTAATGATGTGAGAAGGTTCATGCACGTATCTTCATAGCTGAGATACGTGGAAAACATCGTGCACCTAGTGAAAATGAGGGGGATGTGCTAGGCGGTTAGCCAACTCGCTAACTTTTTTGAGGACCTGGAAGGGTCTAATGAACCTCGCAGATAACTTACCTCCATAGCCAAATCTCCTCAAACCTCATTGAGGCGAGACCCATAAAAAGACGGGGTCGCCATCCTCGAACATCAGAGGTCTCCATATCCTATCAGCATAAGACTTATGCCTACTCCGTGTAGTCTTCATCTGCTCCTGGATCATCTACACTTTCTATGTTGTAGCTCGTACCATCTCTGGTCCCACGAGTGCTGACTCCCCAGGGTCAGTCCAGCATAAAGGCGATCTACAATGTCAGTCGTACAGAGCTTCAAAAGGTGTCGTCCCAATGGTGGAGTGATAGCTATTGCTGTAAAGAATTTCTGCCAAGGTAAAGTGATCCTCCCAGCTGCGACTGAAGTCAAGGACACCAGTATGCAACATGTCCTCGAGGGTATGAATGATCTGCTCAGTCTGGCCATCCATCTAAGGGTGGAGGGCAGCGCTCAAATGAAGTTCCGTCCTGAAATCCTCATGAAACCCCTTCCATAGCCAGGAAGTTAAATTTTTATTACGATTGGAAACAATCGTCTTGGGTACTCCATGTAGCCACACAATCTCTTGCACATATAGGCATACCAAGTTCTATACTGAACACTACTCTCTAATCAGTAGGAAGTGGGCCGACTTGGTGAGTCGTTCGACGATCACCCAGATAGAATCATGACCTCTGAATGTACATGGAATTCATGTCATGAAGTCCATGGATGTCATATCCCACTTCCACTCTGGGACCTATAAAGGCTGAACTAAGCATGCTCCTACCTGATTCTCTGCCTTCACTTGCTGACAAGTGAGGCATCGGGAGACAAACTCTACTGATGCATTCTTCATTCCTGGCCACGAGTGCCATCTTTAGAGATCCTGGTACATCTTCAACACTCATTGATGTATCGCTAGAGGGGATGTTTGGAACACCCTAAACACATATTCCTTAAGTGACACTTATACCATGGGACGTCCTCTGAAGAGAATGACGTGCTCCCCCACTTCATAAAACCCATCAGCTGCATGTCTTGTGGATATCTGAGCACGTCGAGTCTCGCAGTCATCGTCCCTACGCTGCACCTCCCTAACTCACTGAAGAAGTGAGGGAGTGACTGTAAAAGACCCAAGAATAGCTGATAAATCTTGATCCACAAAGGATATATGCAAAGTGGATGGATGATCTATCGCCTCAACTAGTTGCTATATACCAGACCTCCTGCTGAGTGCATCTTCTATAATGTTCCCCATTCCAAGAGTATATACTATCTCAAAGTCATAATCCTGGGTGAACTCAAGCCAACATCACTATCTCAAGTTCATGACCTTCTGAGAGATGATATACCTAAGAATATTATGATCTAAGTAGACTGTAAAATGCTTGCCCATCAAGTAATGTCACAATATATTCAAGTTGAAGACCGCTACTGCTAAATCCAGTTCATGGGTAGTGTAGTTATTCTCATGTCGTCTCAGTTTTCGAGAACTATATGCGATCACTTATGTCTCCTGCATTATGACACATCTGAGCCCAATCCCTGATGTTTTTCAGTATACTACATACCCTATGCCCTCCTCCAAGAGCCTAAAATTGGGGGGGCACTAGTCAGCCTCTTCCATAACTCCTGAAACACTGTTGGTATCTCTCTGACCAAACAAATGGTTTCCCCTTCTTCTTCAAAGCTGATAGAGGTGCTACAACTCTGGAGAAATCTGGCACAATCCTCTGGTAGTATCCAGCAAAACCCAGGAAACATTGTACCTCTGTCACACTCCTAGGTGGATCCCATGAATGTACTGCCTCAATCTTTACTGAATCCATTGCAACTCCAACCTCTGAGATGGCAATTCCTAGAAAGTGAACTTCTCGGATCAAGAATTGGCACATTGAGATCATACCATAAATCTGGTTCTCTTAGAGTGTGTCTAGTACAACTTGAAAATGATAGGCATGATCCTCCTCAACATCCATGCAAATCAAAATGTCATCTATGAAGACTACTACAAAGCGATCAAGGTATGGATGAAATATCATGTTCATGAGTCCCATGAAAATTATTGGAGTGTTAGTTATGCCTAATGGCATAACTAAGAACTCTAATGGTCGTAACGAAATCTGAAATCCATCTTCGGCACATCCTCGTCTCGTACTCTGAGGTGGTGATATCCTGATCTGATATCGATCTTCGAGAACTACCATGCTCCCTTCATCTGATCAAAGAGGTCGTCAATCCTCTAGAGTGGGTACTTTTTCTTCACAGTAACCTTGTTCAGGCGTTGGTAGTCAATATAAAGTCTCAAACTCCCATCTACCTTCATGGAAAACACAATCGGGGTTGCCCAAGGAGAAACACTGGGTCGAATGAATCCCTTCCCCTGTAAGTCCACTAGTTGTACCTGCAGCTCACGAAGATCTACAGGAGCCATCAGATATGATGCTGTAGATTTCAGTGCCATCCCTGGGGACAAGTCCATGTTAAATCCCACCTTTCTACAAGGCGGTAGACCCGGAACACCATCAGGGAGGACATCTGCATACTGGTCCACCACTACATGATTTCTCGGACTCTCAACGTCAATTGATCCAAGGGTAAGGCTAGCCCACTAATTTTTAATCAGCTGCACTCTTTACCTAGAATGTCCATCCTATGCTGCAAAGGCTCCCTTCTCGCCGGTGAAGGTAAACTTGGTCCCATCAGTGTGGACACACTGCACATTGCAACTAATACAGTCACTCTAAGAAAGGACTGCAGATAACCAGTCCATACACATGATGATGTCGTAAGGCCTCGACGCCGCTACTAAGAGATCCCAGCCAAAGCTCCCACCTCCTATAGTAAGCTCACACTGCTGGTACCAGTGCATAATTGACGAATGTTCTCTCGTAAGAATCTACTCCCGTAAGGATCGAGCCAATGGCTCCGTCGGAATCTCTAAGATCCAAACGAGGGAAGAGGCAATAAAATAATGATTGTCCCCTGTGTCTCTATGTAATGTAGTTATGGCAGAGTAGACACATATCATACCTCATATTATCTCTGGAGCGCCATGGTCATAGGCCTCAGCTGGCTAGAGCTGAAGTCGCCCATGTCTGCTAACTCCCTACGGTCGGGGTGGACCTCCTTGCCTCCTGGTGGGAGTGGTGGTAAAATCCCGAATCGTCACCCACCACTAGCTGCACGACCAGCTCCTCTACCACGTCCACCTTCTCCCTGTGAACCTCCTCAGTAGAACCTCTGTCTCTGCCTAGGTGGTCCCTTTACTGTCTGCGGATCATACGTATGGTGGTTCGAATAGTAATGAGCCATGTGACCCTATCCCCCAAATGTGAAACATTTTCTGTTCCTCGAATGACTGGATTTGTGTCCAGTACCCCGCAAAACTGATCCTGATTCATCCGATCATCCACCGATAGGTCTGGTCCTCTTGGACCTCTGTGACCTCCATTTGCTGCCAGTTGGAGAAGTCTCCACTACGTGAAGTCTGGTGGTGGGTCCCAATATTGGTGACTACTCAGCAAAGAAACTCTCCACTAATAGGGCTCTCTCTAACACCCCCTCCTGCATCGAGATGCTGAGAGGAATCATTGAAGCCCTGATCTACTTCTTGAGTCCCTACTCAAAGTCCAGCCCTGAAGAATGGGTCTCCCACCATATTAGTGGAGTAGCGTGTGAGGTTGGTGAACCTCGATGAGTACTAATCCACAGTGATGCTTCCCTACTACAAATGAAGAAGCTCATATATGTGAACTACGTGATGAGTCTCTAGGACAATCTCTGCCCGAAACAGGCTCTCGAATTCTGCCCAGAGAAGAATAACCTTGTTATGAACCTAGAGCATCAAGCCCCACCATCTACCTGCTACTTCCTATATAATACTAGTGGCAAGGATCCCCATAAGATCAGCTGGTGTCTCTACCAGTCGGAAGACTCTCACCATGGCCTCCAGCAAATCCACAGCTGCCTGTGGATCCATCTCTACCCTGAACCTGGGTGGCCTCTAGCGCTGGATCTCATGCAACGCCCTCAAGAGGCGTGAACCCTCTACTGCTAGGGCTGGTGGCATCTGTGGGCCAACAGGTAATGGTACCGTTGGTACCTCTGCTGGTGTCTCTACTGGAAGGGATCCCTACACCCAGGACTCGTCGCTCAGTGAGATATCAGTGCATACTGTATCCAGAATGCTAGTTGGCTATCTGCGTGGAGGAATCCTAAATACAATAGGTACGCCACGGTTAATATGTTATACCTGATGAGCTGACTCAAAGAGACCACAAATAAATCTCTTCAAAACAAGCACACAATCAGTTTTTGCATGCAATATGTCAGAAATCAAAAGTCAGGGTCTTGGTGTATGGATACATTGACCACCGCACCAACACTGGATTCCCTAAAATAATAACTACACTCACTACACTTAACACCATTACTGTTAAAATATCAGAGTCCAATGTTCTATGGTAGATCCAACTCCTCTGATACCAATTTGTCATGACCCATCCCCCAGGGCCCGTGTCGTGACTACCCCAAGCCAGCCTTCTATCCGACATGGGCTGGTGACTAGCACTGATAGGCATATTCCGTAAAACTGGGAATGCATTGCCTTTATAGCCTATAAAGACACGAAACGAAGAACAAAATGAGATTCAAACAAAATTAAAACTTTATAGAAAAATTTGTTCAAAATATGAGGGGTCGGAATACAATCCGAATAGATGGTACATGTAAAACTGAAATACAATACAACTGAAGAAAAAGAAAGAAAAATACAGGGGTCATCCTTCGAGGTTCTTACCTGAAGGGTAGGTACAGATCAACTCCTCATCACTCCACGTCCACCCGTCTCCACTGAGTATCGACACGCCGTATGGTCCACCTCTGGGCACTGTCGAGTCCTGGTACTCTTAGCCTCAACCAGCGATGTTTGTCGTCTACACCAAACACAACAAAGTGCGGGCATAGCCTGTGCAGGGGTGAGTATAATGATACTCAGTAGGGACCCCGAGACCCTCAAGGTCTCACAAAATCCACAAAGGATAACTCACAAAGCATGAAATCAAGTGACAACCCTACTTAGTTATATGCCCATACATATACCTATGTTATCAAGTATACCAGTCTCAATCATGAAGAAACACAAGGTCCTGCCCAAAATCCCAAAGCTCATCTGTTCCACAATGGATGGAGTACCACGAATGTAAGTACCACATAGGTACACCACGGAGAAGAATACCACCAAGGTATTACCATGATGGAACGTACCACACAGGTACAGACTCAACTCACACCAGGTATATCATAGGTACAATAGTAGAGTTGATTAGATGTAACAACTAAATCATATTACTCAGTTAAGAGGAAGACCCATGTAGGATCTTAAATCATCATCAGACCCAAAGAGGATCATAGTATATCATCAGATCCACACAAGATCCTAGTATAGTATCTGAAGCACACAGGATCGTAGTACATCGTCAGACCCACATATGATTATAGTACTACTTTAGACCCACACAGGATCTTAGTACATCGTCAACCCCTAATAGGATCCTAGTACATCATCAGACCCACACATGATCATAATACATCGTCAGACCAACAGAGGATCCTAGTACATCATCAGACCCACACAGGACCCTAGTACATCTTCAGACCCACACAGGATCATAGTACATCGTCAGACCCACACAAGATCCAAGTACATCGTTAGAACCACATAGGATCCTAGAACATCGTCAGACCCACAAAGGATCATAGTACATTTTTAGAACCACACATGATCCTAGTACATTGTCAAACCCATGATGGATCACTTTATCAATTCACAGCCAGCTACAGGGTACCCGAACTAAGCTTGCTTGTCACCATGAGATTCCACTCCTCAAGCTACTGGTCAATACTCAAACTGCCAAGAAGTCCCTCAAACATGTATCCCAAAGGATCTCCATGTCGTTGGTGTCTCAATGAAATTGACAGTGAGTCAAACGGACGTCTGGTCAGTATGTTATTAGCCTTTCAGTCCCGACGGCCCTGTTGGATTTTTGGTCGATCCAACCCGACTATACAACAACCTTATCCAAAACTATAGTGGCATATACCAAAAGGACTGTCTCACTCCAAGGTTTCCATCTCTGTAGACGGTTCGTCAAACAGACACCTGTATCTCACGATATGACCGAAAGAGTGAAAATAGGTTGATGTTGGTCCGCGTCTGGTCTGACCCGGTCAGACCGACCCGGCCCGGCCCAGCCCGCGGTGCGGCGGGGCACTATGGAATGTTAGGGCGGCGCGACACCATAGGGCGGTAGTTCGCCGCAGCTGGACGGATGGCCCGCCATCCTCCCCGTGTGGTGTGGTCATGCATCATGCCTTCGCTAGTGGTCGGCTTGCCCGTCCGTCCTCTATTCGTCATCATAGCCCAACCCGCGACCCTTCCTCACCATGTGGCACAGACGTTCACCTTTGTCCCCATAATGTGGCTGGCCTCCACCATCTTGATGAACACAAAAACCATGATGAAGAGCGAGGGGATCGGGCCGTGTTCGTTTGGCCCACTCCCTACACACCGGTTCAGTAGCAGGAGTATCAAAAGGATTAATTCAATGTAAAACACGATGAATAACAAAATCTCTACCTCAAAGGTTCCCTTGGAGATCACCCGTAGTTGAAGACAGATTAGAATTTTTTGATCTCAAAGAAAGACTCCTCCAATGACGCCGCTTTTTTGAAGATGTTCTGTTCTTGTTCCTCTTTGGATATGGCGTGTTCTTAGTTAGAGATATTGTGTTCTTCATTGGAGATGAGTTTCTCCAATTTCACCCAAGCTTACACCTTTCCCAACTGTTTCTCCCTACAAAAATAAGTGTGGCTCCATAACCATATTAAATTAAATCTATCAATTTAATTTTTATGGGTGTATTTGATTGGAATCATTAATCAATGGAAGGTGGAATAGTTATGTTGGAAGAATTTCTAGGGACTTCTCCGCATTAACTGGGGGTTTTTTAGTTCAGGTGGTCCCGACTTTTTGAATTCAAAATGTGGGGTTTTAGGATTGCTGGTCCTCACCTCCATAACATTCACATTGGAGGTTTCATCAAAAATAAAATTGAAGTTTATTTTATTTTATTTTAATTTCCTCGAAAATGTGAAAAACTATCATTCACCCTCGACCTATTTTGGTCGAGGTAAAGGACTTCTTAAGAGAATACAAGTGATGTGAGTTCAACGGTATCCTCAAATTTCAATTCTATGCACTAGTTCAAAAGTTACAAAAACATGCTCGGATGTTTACTGGACATAGGTGAAAAAAATTCAGAAATTCATTCTGGGCACACCGGGCCTCAGAATCACGCGCCATCAATTTTCGCAGACTCATAAAATTCTCATATAATTAAAAAAAATTCCATATATTTTCCGAGTATTTACACACATATTCTTCTTCTAAATAATAGTAGGTGTAATTTTATGTTATAATTATTCCAAATAATTTACTCTATATACCAAAATGAATATTGCACAAAACAATCTGAAGAAGCATAGTTACCTTTGTAAGAATCCCATTGTACTGAATTTTTAGGTTGCCTCCCATCTTTATTTGGGTAAAATATTAGGAATTATTTTATTAAACCAAACATATTATGATTTCTTGAAATATTATTAATCATTTTTTTCCTTATCATCCATTTATATGTACAAATATTTTCTTAGTTTTCTATCTTGAAGATGATGTTCCAAATAAATTTAGATTTTCATGTACACCAGATTTAGAAAAAAACATGGTCCTTATGAATTGATTCTATTTTTACTATTCAATAGAATATTTAGATATACTTTAATTATTTGAGTATGATATCTATTTCCATTGAAAATATACATTCTTCTAAAATGTATTCTCTATCTTCATTAATTGATTTCTGAAACCAAGATCCAGAATTGTACTAATCTTCTTAGGTTTTGGCAAACATATATTGAATATGATAAATATCACTCTCCAAATATTTCTCATTCAATTATTCATCTAAATCAATTTTAATATTCTTATCATCAAAAATAATTTTAATAAAATAATTAATATCCTTGAGTACTTTTGATCATTGTTTTGTATAAAACAGTTTTTACTACTAGAATAAATTTTATTCTTCACCAAATTTTAGAATTGTTTCACAATTTTGGATATCTATAATGTAATAACATATAAATTTATATTCATCCTAAAATATATCTCATTTTCTTAATTGTTACAACTTTTAAAACTAATTTCATCACCTGTATCATTTCCATCGTTAACATTACCTAGAAGTAGTGTTTCATGATTTTTATTACTGGAAAATCTAACTAATTCTTCATCATGTTTGAATTTTATTTGTTTATAATATAATTTTATCATTATAAATGTATAGAACATATTAACCTTCTTGTTTTATGAAAATCATCATTTTTTATTTTTTATTATTATTAGAGAATATTCCAAAATTTTCTTCCCCCTTATCAGTGTACTCTTAAACATTTAAATTTGGGATGATTATTGTAAATATCCCAGTATCTCTGCATTTAAAATATTTTAATGTAAAATTTTACTTACTTCATCCATTACTTTTTATAATTTTCATGAGATAAATAACATCAATTAATCATTATTTTTCTCTAAATTTTCATCAAAATCCAAATAATAATAATATTTGTCAACCAAAAAATTATTCATCCTCTTCTTTGATTTTATTATTTTAATAAATATATTTCATTCATACTTTCACATATTCTTTAAAACATTATCACTTATCATCCCATAATATATCTTAATACAATGTATGAAATTAATATTGATTTCATATGGATCTTTTTCTTCTACAATAAATTATATCATATCAAATATGTTAGGTAGGATATATAAGATCATCTCTAAAAAATAGGCACTTTAAACATCCCACTATATTATATGATCACTCTAAAAATATTACTAAATATTGTGATGAAAATTTAAGTAGTATAATAATCATGAATTTAGATATATTTATACATTATTTTATATTTTTTTCCCTTCTCAAATCACTTTTGTGCATCCATCCTAGATAAATATGCATTTTTACTCAATAGCTTTTTCTATTTGGGATTCCATTAATTTTAAAAAATTGACATTCAGATATCATAGTCAAAATTTCATTTCTAGCATGACCATAATTCTTAATATTCCAATTTTATTCAAATATGATTCATGAACCTTCCACATTGAGGGAAACCCATATGTTTTATCATTTAATACATCATTATTAGAAGATAGTATTAATTAATCATTTGATCCTTACATACATGATATACTTCCCCATCCAATATTGGAATCCAATTTATTTTCATTGAATTCAAAAAAGCCATGGCATAAAAATATTGGATTATTATTCATTTTGAGAGATACTCAAGATATCAATATTCAAACAACAAATTTAAAACAAAGTAAACTCATTGTTATTCAACTCCTAGAACCTCCCAGAAGATCTATGGGATATCACTATGGGTGAATCACTAATCTTAAATAATATTATGCTTCATTCAAATTGACCTTCACCAATAAATAAAGTATAGTGATGATTGTTTTCATTAAACCCAAGATCACACAAACCTATGGGAATAGAATAGTTTAAAAAATACACCCACAAATTAAGAGAATTCATCTTCTTGTGGTTGATAAGTATTTATTCTAGATAAAACATCCCACTAGAATAATCCTTATGGTATATGATATCTCAGGGACAATCCCATTTTCAAGACAACCCACTACGCTTTACTCAATCTCACTCAAAAGTACTTCCCACACATTAAAATGATCAATATTATTTGAAAAACCATATATTTATTCATCTTATATAGCAATATAATGTTATGTTATAGGTAGAGTTGTTCGTCTCCTTCTATTCTTGAAGCAAATAAATACTGCTAGTCATTATATACATAACTGAATATAAAACAACTATTGTGTGTAAGTTCATCAGGATAATGGTTCTTTGATGTATATTGAAACAACCACCACCCATCTCTCTATCACTTTATATGAATATAACAACCATCTTGAATGATATTATTTTATTGGATCATACCTGTACATAGACATTATTCATTTTCTTCACTGCATATATATTCATTGATACCAAGAATAAAATTCCCAAAAAAATTTAACCTTCCTCATAAATCCACTATCATTATAACGATTATAGATAATTTGAATTTCATTACTATGATGACTTGTTTTTTTATTCTCCATGAAAATAATTTTATCACATCCTTTAGTCAACCAATAATGAAGAAAAAATATAATATATCATCACTACATGTATATATATAAATAATATATTATAGTTATGTGTACTCAAACTACAACACAGAACTTATTATGAAATCTCTATTCATAGATCATTTGGATGCGTTTCCTCCATTTTTAGAATATAATAACATTCATATTGCTACATTAATATATTCATTCATTTTATTTAATCCCTCTATATAAATTTTAGCATCATATGAATATATTCAAGGACCCTTTAGCAATTAAAAATTCTATATAAACTATCAAGATCATTTTAAAAAGGATCTTGACAAATATTTTAATTCATCATTGAAATGGGAAAATATGAATTCAAATAATCATTAAAATTTAAAAAATTATTAATACCATTTTCCTTTTGTTAATACCTTACAACCAATAAATATTTGGATTATTCCATGTCTTATGTGATTCAAGTATCTTCTTTGGATCAGAAAGAAATATGGTGTATAAAAAATAATACAGTGTAACATATGTTACACAATACCCAAACATAATACATTAATAAATATATTATACATTTAAGAGATTCATATAGTTTGATAAAATAATTTCCTAAAATAAAAAACAATTTTCATAATTCTTACAAAAAAAATTGCATTCAATTCCTAGCCATTTTTTTTATAATAATCCCAAATAAACATTTATAATTATAAATATTCTAAATTTGTTAGAAATAACACTAGACCAATCCCAAAAGGAATCCATTTTCTTAAAATCATTCACTTGAAAAAATATAGGATATTTATAATGATTTATTTATTAAAAAAACATAACCACCTCAACCTTCTATAAAAATTATTTTCCATGAAATACCGCATTATAGATAAAATTATTCACTATTTAGTCATAATATCATTTTATATGGTATTAAAAAAATTCAATAATATTATTTATATCCGAAATAATCCATAAGAACAGAATTGGTATCAATATTTTTGACATAGTGTAGAATTATTCAATGGATTCCTTCTGGAGGAATTTCAAGTTTATTGTATTAATTTTTAGGGAGAGGAATTTCATGGTTAGTAGAAATTAACGTGTTTGAAATATGAGAAAATTATTACCTTTTTATATTTGTTCATTACCGTTGAAATCCACACTGGGTTCTCTATGGGGGATATCAAGGGAATTTTATTTTTATCTACCAACATGGAGGGCCATTATGTATAGTGATGATCTATTTGTGATCAAATAAAGGATCTTAATTTATGACATGTTCAGAATCATGGGGTGTGCCTCTATGATGAGTAATATAGATATTACATATAGGTTTTTATAATATGGTACCATAAGGTGGGATATTACGTCCATGACATCCTTCTCATTTTAATGAACTATAGGAAGATTCTTATGTAACTATAGAAATATTCAGAAGATCCACAAGGATGTTAACGCTTAAAGGGGGAGGAATCTAGTACTGTAATATTAATATAAATCATAAATTCAAACTTTTTTAACTAAAATTAAAATATTTTTAGAACCCATATTATAATATGGGTCGAGAAGTATTGAAAATGAAATTCATTAGTAAAGTATCACCTAGGATTCTCATGTGCTAATTCCAAAATATTCCTACAAGATTACATGGGGTTTATGAAAATAGAAATATCATTGTTATTATAAAATTATATTGAAATATTCTAGTGAAATATTCTGGTGATAATGAGAGAACAAATTTAATCATTATTCTAATCATCAGTTTTTTTATGCTAACAATCATGTCACGTATTTATGTGAACATAAATAGGAACATGTAAAAAATTATTTTGGACTATGTAAATTTCTATTTGAAAGAGTGAGGGCTTTATCCAATTACATATATTCCACTAGAAAACTATATTGAGTTTTTATAGTATTATAGATATCTTTGTTATTTTAACCATCAATCAAAATATGATTACGAGAGATTGCAAGAACAGAGATATGAGCATTATATTGTCATGTCACTGAAATCATCCAATGCCATTTTACAATATTTTTGTAATTTTTCTACTCCTTATATAATTTATGAATATACTAATGAAAATCATGTGTGATTATAGGGATATAATTCTTCTTCTATAATTTAGTGTCCATCTCACCAAACAATACCTATAACAACCATGAAATTTATTTCACATTAATACATGATTGATTACCTAATATTATACTTAATACAAAATGAAATATATATAATACTAGTTTCCATAGGGATTAGGTATAAAACATACCATATTTTACACTGGATAAATCAATATTATTACAAACAACCTTAATAGGATTCTAAAATTCCATTCATTTTAAATATGAATATGATAAACTGTTGACAAACATAAAAAGGGGGTGATCTATAAATCCCATTAAGGGAATAAACATTGAATATGGTGATTCATATTATAAAATTGGATATCAATGGGGCATAAGAATTGTATTCGTCATAAATTTGTATAATAAGTCATGAAATAACATGATAATCATAACATGTAAAATGTAGTAACAACTTAAAACACTACATCATACCAATATTACCTGGATATGTCACCAATAAATCATGGTGTACAAATTCCCATAAAGAAATCATGTTCAATCCTTGTCCCAAAATGATGTCTCATGCTACTGAACATTACCCAATACGTTTGAGTTATATATAATTTCGGGAGGACCCATCACATTCATTTCATTTTCAAGCATACGTATTCCACATAAATCATACCACATGGATTCAATCATCATCATAATTTATTCTATGACTATGTTGTGTGGAATAAATATATCTAAGTCACAAACCAAAATAATATGTACATAAATTTGAACACCCATGATAGAAATGGTAATGATATTCAAAATATAATTTCCTTACATGGAAAAAACTATGCAGAAATTTCGAGAGCATAATGATGTTATTAAATATTAATAAAAGTGTGTTTATGATAGAAAATGTGCTCACTTGTCAGACCTGGGTTTTTAGTTTGAGCCTTTTTCTGACTCATTTTTGGATTTCGGTTTCACAATCGAGTTTCAAGTGCGATATTTTTTTATTTCTATATCATTCCCATTATTTATTTTTTCTCTTATGATTTTCCATGAGTTTACCCAATGAATATTCATGCAAAAAAGAACATTTTTGGGTTGGAATATTGATGTGAACCATTAGCCCATGGTTTTTCAAAACCATTTTCCATTCACAATGTAACTGTGTGGAAGATTGTACTTTGGTATAGAAGAAGCCACATGGAGTTTTCATTGTATGTCTGGTTGTGTAGACTAACCCTACGGTGGGTGACTCTTAGCTATAGATGGGTGTATAGTCTCGACATGGTCAGAAAAAACATGTGGTCAAATAGTGTTTCCTATCTAGGTCATTAAATCTATGTTTTCCCCTTTTCACCCTCCCTGATTTTTAACCATAATCCCTTATTTCTTCCCACATATAGGTTCCTCTATCCTAGTTACCTCTCCAAAACCATGTTGAAAAATTGTGTGACTTATATAGGTCATTTAAATTTGGGTTTTCACATTTCTATCTCCCTAATTCTAAATCTTTGTCACTCATTTAATCCATCAGTCAGGTTTTTCCACCCTAAGCGCCTCTCCCTCCTCCATTTTCTCACTTATAAAAACATTTTTTGGTTGATTTTGGTGTGGTTTCCACTTGATTCTCTAAGTAATTCCCCATCTCCTTTTATTTCATATTCCTTCTATGGTTTGTCCCCTTATTTTATGAGGTATCTATTTTCTGGATGTTAGGGTGGTCAATTAAGGATTGGTTCTTGGGTTTTAATGTTCTATTTTGGTATTCTTGGATCAATCATTCTTTTCTAGGATCTTTTGGCTATGTGGTTGTGGTTTCACTTCATTTTTTTGGAATATTTCTACACATGATGTAGGTGGTTCCATTCCCTAATATAGTGCAATGATTTTATTTTGATTATCTGTGATCTTAATCATGTTTTTTAATTAAATATTCTGTTTTGAAATAAGTATATGAATTTTTAGGGCATGTATTGGTTATAAAAGTGGATTTTTTTCTTAAAGTATGGTTTTGTTTAAGTATGATTCCTATAGGTGTATTATATAAAAGTGTTTTGTACCTAGTTTAGAGAGTGATAAATGGAATTTCATGGATATTTAAAGACTTCAATGAGTATTCTAAACTAAATATCAATTGATTCATATGTTTTTTATTTTTATACACATTTAGTCTGAATAATATGTTATTTCAAAAATGGGAAGCATGATTTAAATATGAACTTATTTTTTGTATGTGGTTGAAAGTGGCTTTTCCAAGGAATTGGATAGAATTAATTTTTATATTTCTTATCAATTTCCAAATTAATATTTAGGAATTGTTAAAGTGATGGTGAATGTGTTTGAAAATTGATTGTGTGTTTGTAAAAAGGAAATTCAGTTGTTGTAGAAAATGGTGAATTGGTCTGATTTTAACGCTTGGAATGTGTATGTAAAAATGATGAAATGTGTAACATGTAAAATTGGGATGAGTAAAAGGGAATCTCGTGTATCCTGGTAGGATGACTATATTATGTATTATATTGATTCAGATGTGGTTTTTCATGGTTTCACTTAGAAGGATTTACACTTATAAGTCTAATTAAACTATGATGATGTATGTAGACCACTAGGCCCATGGGGTATCCCCTCCGAGTTAATTGTGCAAGATAAAGTTGTGATTGTGGTTACTATACCACCCTTCACTAAGGTATGAGTTTCTAGTGTCCCACATGAGCTCTATTATCCCTATGTATTTACCCATGGTTCTCCTTTGTGACTTGATTCTCATGTAATAAGTTACAAGCCACAGAAATATGGAGAAAATTTGTTGTTTTTTTACCAATAATGTTTATTTTAAAAATAATTTTTCAATAAAGATCCCTAATTTACAATAGTATCCCCTAAATGATTTATTATAAATATTCTAAAATATTTACAAGATATGATCATGTTAAATAGTATTCAACTATTATAGCATGGAACCTCTGTTTTGAGTGGAATTATATTGGTTATTTTCAGAGAACATATGATTTTTTGATAACCCGTAGTTGTGTGGTGGGTCTCATTGTGGATTGAGACTATTTTTTTCGAGGTGTATTGAGTTTGAAAACACTTATTTATTGAATTATGTCACCATTTTTCATTTTTTTTATTCATTGGTCTTGAGGTGATGGTCAGTGGGTTATTTTTACAGATATCTTTAGAATACATTACATAGATTTCCATTTCACGATTAGTGTTTGTTTATGTTAGGTTTTCTATGACGGTCTAGTTTGATTGGGTCCTCAGTTTCCTTGTTGACAAGTGTATGCCCCCATAAAATATCATTGCATTTTTGTGGTGTGGAAACATGTGATTCATAATTGGAAGACCCTTCTATTGGCCATCATACAAACTATTATCATGAGCGTAAACAATTGAATCCACATCTACTATTTCGATTATGAAGTTCCACTTACAACGAAAGAGTTGATGAGGAACAGATTGAAAAAGAAAACCCTATGAAATCATGAGTTACCTGAGTAATCAATAGCGAATCCTTCCACCTATATTCATAAATGTCTATTCTAGAAGAGGTGAAGGTAATTCTAGTGAGGAGAGGGAAAAATTACTAGATGCTATTTGTATTAGCATTGGTCTTAAAATGGTCATTGGATCTTTCTTTAGTTCCTTCTTGTTGGAGGGACATGTTATGCCATCATGGTGGAAATCTGGTAATAAGAGGATGTTATGGCAGCTTGTACAAATTGACTACTACTCATGACCCAGTTTAAAGTATCATTATCTATAATTCTCCCAAGTTGGTAATGGTATTGTTCTCTTTTTAGTGATATGGTGGATATTAGGAAACCTCCAAAAAACTTATTTTTTAAAAGAAGTGTGTTTTTTGGGGGATCTTCAGCTTTTTACTATGATGAATGAAATTCCATAAACATTAGGGCTCAAGAAACAGGTCCCAGAGTAAAGATCGCATGCAGTCAGAAACTCCAGGCGTATGAAGGACCTTTGTCTAAATTCTAGCTTTAGTGTGGTAAATAGATAAGATTTAAAACTCTTTTGTAGTTATTTCATTATAAATGGACCTATTTGGTAGAAAGAGACATGAGGACCTCATTTCAACATTATGAACCAGTGGGTGAATGTGTTCTTACATAGTTATGTGTGTTGATGTTGGTTCCCTATAAACTAAATTATTTGTATTTTATGATAAACTTGTATTCATTGGATAGATATTAATAATATTCTTAACACATCAGGATTTTTCTTCTTCGTGACATAGTATGTAATAATTTCCTAAGAATATTTATCATGCTAAATGGTCATATATTATCCTAGCTATGATGAGAACCCGAAGATCAATGAAACTATTCTTGAATAAAATTTCTCTCTCCAGATGATATCATTTGATGATACATAAATGATATATGCTATTGGGTGTGGGGACTCACTAAATTTTGAAACACATTCTCATGGTGTGTGCCCTTGGTAATATCCTGTGTGATATTATAAGAACAAGGCCCCCCAGACGGAAATCCACATTCATAGGTGTCATTGGATTTTTTTATCTATAAATGTCTATTTTGGTCCTTATACTTTAAGATTATTATTAATGGGTATATGACTCTAAAACATAGATTTATTGATGAAAATTATGGCAACAGATATGTGCGGTGAGGAAAGATATGTTGGGTGTTTCATGAGTAATAATGCATTATTGAATAATGTGAGAAAGGATTTTTCACTTCTATGGAAGTTGATATCTCAGCCCCTGTGATGGAAATGATATAGCCTTACTAAGTCCGTGGACATGTTGTTCTCTAGGCATGTTGAATTATGGGAAGTCAATGCACGAAAACATGAGCACATGGGTTGATGGAATTAGCATGGAACCCACATGATTGGATATATCAGGAGAAATTTATTATATTACATGGTAGGAGTTCATATGAATTGACATGTAATTGTTAACTCAACTTATTTCTCTTGGATTGCTTGACCCGTTCCTAGACAGTAATCTTGTAATTTTGGCAACCCTGTCTAATTCCCACAAGAAAAAGGCCTAGAGGAACACACACTATGTGTATCTAGTATCTTAGTTAAATAATTTATTTATTTAACAAGAAGGATAAATATTATTCATGATTATAGTTTAATAATTTTTCAAGTATTTTAGATTTCATTTATTTCATCACTAGTTATTCATTATAATTTATTACATATGGATTATTTATTTATCAGTTAATCATGTAGTAATATTTATTTAATAAATAAATAGTAATTATTAAAGTCCCATTAAATATTAAGGAGGATTGGAGGACCAATTTATGGGTCTGGTGAGAAATACTATTAAATATTTTCCGGTTAAATAATATTTAAAAATAACGTGGAAGTTCAGAACATGAAATGGTAATAATAGAATTGCTATTATTATTTTATGTGTTGCTTCACATGGTATAATAAATTATGTAACGACACATGTGCTAATTATTTATTATTACATAGTGATTTCAATTCCCAATTATGTTAATATTTTATAAATAATCCATTGGTTCATTCCACCGGCTAACCCAATCATTTTGTGCACAACATCATTAGAAAAAAGATCTCAACCCAAGAGAAATATTACATCTCTAAGAAAACTCTCAAAAAAGATAGAGATCCTTCTCCACCGGATCATGGAGATCATATTTGATGTGATTCTCAATGAGATTAAAGGTGTACATCACAAGCACAAGGTTCTTCCGAACTAGCACCCTGAGACTCCTTTGGCGATGTCCAGAGATACATGGATCATGTGTGGATCACCATTAGAGGATTCATATCTTTGGATTCGACATTGCAGCGAAGCCGCACCTTGTACAGATGGTCAGACACATCAACAAATATACAATCACCATGGATAAATTCATATAATTTAATTAGACTAATTATAAACATAATATTTTGGTCCTATATTCTATTTTATTTTTTCTCCACTCTATATTTTATCAATTATTCAATTATATGGATACTGGTGTTCATCGTCATGTAGATCCTAGATTAATCATTGATTATGAAAATTAGAAAAGTTGGGTACATGGTCATCCTACGCTTCAATTTTACCCTAAACCTACAAGTGGTATTCGATGAGTCATATTATAATTTATAATTCTCTAAATAGTTTATTTTTTATTTTTTATTTATAAATTAGTTTTTCAATTCATGTTTATTTATTCCTATAATATTAATATTGCTATTTGTCCCTACCTTATCATTTCTCGTTGATCTAACAAAAACAAATAATTTTATATTTAAAATTAAATCCATGATCTCATCAAGAGGGTCAATAATTATGTCCAGATAATACTAGAATACACACCATGTATTCAAATGTACACACCATGTATTTGCGTTCAATGCATTAGGAGTAATTCAGAAATTACTCAAGTCAGGTGCATTAATGACACACGATGTAGTTAATTCATACACTATGCATTGACCTGGAATGACTGGAACACTATTGTCCAGACTACATGCCATGTGGCGTAATGGAAATGGCATGTATTCCCTTCAAGGTAGGGTCAAGTCGTGTATCCCACACATAGCTTCATCGGGTGGTGACTCTGTAATGAAGAGTCTACACGGTGTCTGGCCCACTGCACATACTGTGTACTCTAAATATTTCTGAAGTACACCTCACATGTTGTTTTCCCAGGCGTGTACTTTGGATGGATGGGGAGGAGGGTACACACTGTGTAGTTAGATCTACATGTCGTGTAGTATTTCTCTATTGCACAGATTTAAAAATTTATTATTATGTTATGTAACCCTTGAGACATTTACATTAATGTTGGTGTAGTGCTGGGACACAACATGTGTTAGGTGTTTGATATATATATATATATACACACACACACACACACAGATATATATATATATATATGTTTAATTAACATCTTCATAATGTTCAATGATCTGTACATCATGTATGAGTTGTATTACAATTATTATTTTTTGTGCATGCAACATGTTACAAAGAATAAAATGTGTACAAGTAAAAATACATGCTAGGTAGTTTTGGACGAGTATTCACAAGGTTTCTTCCAATGTACTAGTTATGTACAAGTTTATGGATGATAATCTCATGGAAAATTAGAAAATGATTAAGATAAAAAGGATTAATTAATTAAAGATGATGATTAATCAATTCGAGTGTAATTTATCTTATTAAGAACAAATAATGAATCTAATTCAAGTTTTATTAAATACATATTTCATTTCATTTTTGTGGATGATCATGTTCTAGACTAGACCTTTGTATGTGATTGGTTCCCTTTTAATTTATTTATTAAATTTAAATTGCTAGCATGCATGCCTTCTCCTCGTTAATATATAGTTCTTCATTGTCCATGGGTTCTTATTTGTAAACACCATATTACACACCACCTATATGTGAGTTAAATTCATATGTAATGCATGGAGCTACCAATATATTGGAGGTGGTTCATGTTAAGATCTGAGTAGAAACCAATCTGAGGAGATACAAAGGTGGAAAGGTGTAATTCTATAAACACGAACCGTAAATGGTTCAAGGTGTTTCTCTCCTTTGATAGTGTTATATTATCAATTTCTGGATAAACTAACAAATAGTAATTCCCATGACCATACCCATTATTTATTTCTGTCAGTTGTATGGGAATTCATTGTGGAAGTTTTACGCGATCACATAATTAATCAACTAAAAATCATACAATATAGAACTAAAATAAATAATGGTTTGGGTTTACACATTATTTGTATATGGTTAATCGCTTAAGTATTTCCCACTTAACATTAACAAGCATGTGAAAAGATAAAAATTTTTAATTTACACATAGATGTTAAAATCGCTTAATTAAATATTATGTTGGTATTTCCTTCCATTATTTATGTTAGAATTTAACCATAGTTCATTTTTCTTGACCAAAACTACTTTGGGTGATTTAAATTTTTGGGGAATTAAAGTATAAATTTTTTGGGTTGAGTAAACATATTTTTCATCCAGGGTTGACTTCCCTAATAGATCTTATTGTAATTTAGAGGCAATGGTTGAGGAAATCCAAATAATAGGATTTAAGGATTGGGGAGTCCACTAATAATATCATGGAGTTTTAATTTAATGTAGTTTTTATTTGGAATGCCTACTTAAAACCGTTCAATTCGCATAACCAACCCTTTTAGTATAATGTTAAGGGAAATATGGATCCTTGCTACTAGAATGTCCAAGCAATATGATATTTCTCACTGGACCTATAGTGTTATTGGGGGTCTATTGGATTTGGTTCCCTAGAAACAAATTTATTTGTACTTTATGATAAACCATTATTAATTAGATGGATATTAATAAACTCCTATTCACATCATGATTGTTATTCTTCAGGACGTAGTATGTGATAATTTCTTAAATATAGTTGTCGCACTAAAAGGATACAAAGGATCCCAATTAGGATGAGAACCCATATGTTCAATTGACCTATTCTTGAATATATGTTCTATGTCCAAGTGATATCATTTTAAGTGAAAAATTATATAGGCTATCAAGGGTGGGGACTCATGATACTTTGTGGTGCCTTCTCATGGTGTGAGCCATTAGTAATATCCTAGAGGATATTATGATAAAATGTCCCACCAATAGGAAATACACATTCATAGGTTTCATTCGATGTTCCTATCCATGAATGTGTGTATTGGTCCTTAGATTTTAATATTATTTTCAATGGGTATTGTGAATCACCCAATTAGATGTACTGATGGAAACTGTGATAAATAATGTTTACAGAGAGGTATGATGTGTTGGTTGTGTCATGAGTAAGACAACATTAATTAATAATGTGAGAAATTATTTGTAACTTCAAAAGAAGTAGATATCTCAGTCCCTTTGATGGAAATTATATAGCCTTACTAAATCCATGGCCAACGTGTTCCTTATGAAATTTAAATTTTGGGAAGTCGAAGAATGTGAAATCAAGAACGTGGGTTCATGGTACATATATGAAACCTTCCTGATTAGAAATATTGGGAAAAATTGATTATAATTAATAGAAAGCATTTATATGAGGTGACATATAGCTGCAACATCAACTTATTTTTGATGGGTTCCTTGACCGTTTGCTAGACAGTAATCTTGGACACTAGGCAAGCCCACCAAATGCGCATGCGAAAGCGGCCTATAGGGTCACACACTATGTGTATCTAGTTTCTCAGTTAAATAATTTATTTTTTTAAAAAAGTTGAAAAATATTATTCCCTATTTTGGATTAATAATTAATCAAGTATTACTGATCACATTTATTTGGTGGCTAGTTATTTTAGATAATATATTGTGGTTGGAATATTTATTTATCAACATATAATGCATTTACATTTATATAATAAATAAATAGTCATTATTAAATGCCTGATAAATATTCAGGAGGATTGGCGGACCAATTTATGGGTCCAACGAGAAATAATATTAAATATTATTCGGTTAAATAATATTTAAATATTATATTCAATTTTAGCACATGTCATAGAAATAAAAGTATTTCCATTATTATTTGGCATGTGGTATCACCTTGACTAATAAATTAAGTAAAGGAACATGTGATCGTTATTTATTATTACTAGGTGAATTAAATTCCTCATTATGTTATTATTCTATAAATTCTTCAAGGGGTAATTCCACCAGCTAAACCAATCACTATCTGCACAAAATCCTTGGAGAAGACATCGTGAGCCTAGAAAACTCTTCCCTTTCCAAGAATTATCTCAAGAGATAGAGAAAGATCCACCTCCCCCAGATCAAGGAGAATGATTTGGAAGCAATTCTCAATGTGATCGAAGGAATACATCGCAAGCACCATGATCTGCCATGGTTGCACTCAGACACTCATTTAGAAATGTCTAGAGATAGGTGGAGCACATGTGGATCACCACTATGAGATTTATATCCTGGGATTCTACATCGCAGTGAAGAATCAACTTATACACATGGTCAGACAAATAAATATTGAAAAAATATCCATTGAGGTAATTCTATAATTTAATTTAATTAATTATAAACAAAATATTTTGATCTTCTGTTATTGGTTACAGGTTTTCTCTAATGTGAGTTATATTTGATTCAATTTTGTGGATACTAGCATTCATTCTTGTATTCATCCCATATTAATCATCGATTATGAAAATTTGAAATGTTGGATATATGCTCATCATGTGCTTCCGTTTTGCTTTGAAGATAGAATAAGGAGGCGTGTTTGTCTCATATTCATAAAATCCTTTTGATTGGTCCACACCTAGTGTGAGTCTCTATTTCACGGTCCTTGTATGGTCATGATTATAAATTAATATTTGTTATGGTTTTGTCATATATAAGGAGTATATAATATTATGGGAGTAGGGAACCATGAAGTGTTTTCTGTATGTTTTGGAGTTTATTTCAACAGGACAATTATAGTGGGTGATTTGTTCCTTGCAGGACGTTCCCAAGATGGCCCATGTTGGATTTCCCATGTCAGTCCTTGCTAGTTGGTTAATCTAATCAGCTCTTGTGTGGGGGAGACCCATTATGGGTCCTAATGAAATTCATCTAGAGTGGATCTATATTATCTTGTTTCTTATATAGTGGATTCCATTCAGGCCTCCTTGTGTCACTAATCTGGGTTTGTTTCAAGTGTTGGATTTGTAGTGGGCAATCTCATTTAGAGCTATCTAATTCCATGTTCATTCCTTTATTAAACAATTTTATTAGAGCATGACCAATAGTTATTTTGATGTAAGAATATTGAAATATTCATTGGGATTTGGTTTGAATTAAATTTCTCATTTCAATTATGTTATGTGAGATTTGTTTGAAATGTATAATGTCTATTTTCTAGAGAGGTTGGGTTGTGATTTGTGACAATTCTTTTTAATTTGTTGATAAAATGGTGGTGTTTCATCATTTGGGGGAAGAAAGAATATAATGGGGAGTCCACTTTGTTTTCCATAGATCAACTTTTAAACTTCCTTCATGTTCATAAAATTCTTACTTTCTCCTCATTTTAAATTCATTGGGAATCTCCTTGACCAGTGAAAAAGTATCAGGTCTTTCTTTAGATTACAGATTGTTGTGTCTTTCTGGGGGCAGAAAGCAGTATACCGGGGAGAGTTGTCACACCTAGGTTTTTAACTTCACCATTTTTCTCTCTCATTTTTGTATTTCTGTTTCCCTATCGAGTTTCGGGTGTAGAGGGTTTGAATTTTTAGGCATTTCCATTACTTATTTTTCATCTATTTCTTATCCATGAGTTTCACCATTGATTTTTCATGAAAATACAAGTTTTTGAGTTGGAAGATTGAATCACATGGTTAGTACATGGTTTTTCAAAGCATTCACCATTCTATATGTAATTATGTGGTAGGATGAAATTTAGGACATTATATATTTAAAGGTGACCACATTGAATGTTAGGAAATTTGTACAGCCATATGGTAGGTACTTATTACGTAGAAAGGGGTACACAGTTGCCTCATAGTTTGAAAAACAATGTGGTAAAACCATGTGTCATGTACATGTCATTAAAATTTGGTTTTCCCTTTTCTATTCTCCCCATTTTTAAACCATAATACACTATTGCTTCCCCATATTGGGTTCCATAATCCTATGAACCTCTCCATCCTACATTTTCTCCCCCAGAAATCTATTTTTGGGCCGATTTTGGTGTAGTTTCCCCTCAATTATTCATGTAAATCCCTCTCTCCTTCAATTTCCCCTTCTTTATAGGGCCCCTCATATTAATTCATGGGTTTTCATTATTCCAACGTGTGGGGTAGTTGATTTAGGAATGATTATTGGTTGATAAGGTTTGATATTAATGTTTTTGGATCAATCGTTTTCTTTTGGTTGTGCGGATGGGGTTTCACCTCATTTTCCGGAATTTTATACACATGTTGTAGTTTGTAACATTACTTAACATTGTTTGGTGATTTTATTAATCTTTTTTCTAACCATAATGATGTTTATAAATTCAATTTTCTAGTGAAAAAAATTATCATTAACATGTTTTCACATGTGTTGGTGATAAAAGTGGATTCTTTCTAAAAAGGAAATATTATGGTTCTGCATACTTCCTAGATGTATCTTATTAAAAATGGTTTTGTGTCTTGTTTGGAGTGTGTTAAATGGGATTTCAAGGGGATTTAGATATGTGAATGAGTTTCCTAAATGAAATGTGATTTTAAGAATATTCGTTTCCTTGTTATGAACCTTTAGTATGAAGTGTAGGTTATTTAAATAAGGGGGAGCATGTTATGAAAATGAAAATGTTTTATGAGAGGATTCAAAAGGGTCTTGTCCATAGAATTGGTTGTAATTAATTGTTTTCTTTATTGTTTATTTTAAAATGGGTGTTTATGAAATTTGTTAGTTGTGATGATTATTTTTAGATTTTATTTTTGTTTGTGTAAAATGAAATGTGGGTTATTGTAGAAAATTGTGATTTTATAGTGTCATTTTAAATCTTGGAAAGTGCATATGGAAAAGATTAATTATGTAACATGTGAAATGGGTTCATGAACAAAGGAATATTGGGTATATGGATGAGAAAATGGATATAGAATTCTAGTTATTTGGAATTGGCTTATCCCAATTTCACATAGAGAGATTTATGATTTCAACTCTAACAATACAATGTTGATGTTAGTGGACCAATAGTCCCATTGGTGGTCCCCTCATAGTGGATCATGCATGAATAATTTGTGATTGTTGTTATAATACTGACCTTCAGAGAGGTATGAGGTTCTAGAGTTCCACTAGAGCTAGATTATCCCAAGTGATTTACCCATGGTGCTTATTCATGACAAGATGCTTACGTAATAAGGTGGTAGCCATCAGCATATGGTAGACCATGTGTGGTTTTGTTTCAGAAATTTTTATTTGAAAATGAGTTTTATCTAAATTTCGTTAAATTACAATTGTTTCCCTTAAATTTATTTTTTTGAAAAATAGTAAATATTTTAAGGGAAATGAGCATGTTAAATATTCTTTCAATGTTATCGCATGGATCCTCATAGTTGGTTGGAATCCTACTAGACTTTGGGTCACACCCTATTTACACCATTGTGTTAATATATACATAGTAATGCTTGATATAGGTATATCCATGGTGTTTGGAGATAATGGTTTTTGTTTCTAAAGGTCTTATTTGTGATTGTGTTGTGGTGATGGCCTGAGGGCAATTCTCCTCTTGTAATATAGTGGTTTTGGGTTAGTTCTTATTCCATTTTTAGTTTTAGCCTATTTTGAGTTTTTTAAAATATTTTGAACATAAATCTTAAAATTGGATATGCCATGTTTGGTTGTGTACACTGTGTTTTGGATTATTTATTATATTTGGTTGTATATGTTTATTTGATCGGGTAAAATCATTCCCAAAGTGTTTCATTGATACCAGTTCACTAGTTGTCTTCCATGAAGATTTGGAATGCCCATCGCATTATGTCATGGACAAGTTTTGGGTGCTAAGACAGATGGTGTCCTATATTTTTTCGGGACATCAATCATCACATAGAAATAAAATAGGAAGTAATAAAGACATTTAGAAACATATTCCAAGTGTGTTAAATGGAAATAGAAAGAATAAAATTATAATTAAATGTGAATAAATGGGAGAAGGTGAGGATCCCTTTCTAAATTTCATCATGGTAATCGGTGTACATTAAGGATCATGGAAGGTGTAATGATAGTAAAAATATAATTTAATAATCTATAAATAAATTGGAATATATTATAGATATGTAACAACATATTCCAACATTTTTAAAAATTGAAATTTAGAGATATCACAAAAATAAGTGCTTGATAAAAAGAGGATAATAAAAGTTCCCTTACTCAATTTCGGCATAGTAACAATGTAACTAACAGAAAAATAAGATTGGATAAAAGATACCTCATTCATATAAATATAATTCTATAGTAATGGAATGATTATAAATTAATTATTATATAATAAATTGAAATTTAGAATTCTAATTTCAAATAATGTTCTTGATTTGAAATGAGGAAAGGATGGTGAGGATCCCTTAATTATGATTGTGACAGTAAATGATTATTGGGGGATTCATGAGAGCATAGGGAGCCTTTTTAGGACTCTATGAAGTGAAGGACAGAGTATGTACATTCTCCATATATTTTGAGTGAAGATAAATGGTATCTTATATGGTTTTATATATGAAATGAGGGGGGTTTTCTTTATTATCTATTTTTTGGACTTTACATAATAGAATAACCAAAACCGAAAACCATCCCATGGGTTTCCCCTTATTTTGATAAAAATGTGATTGGTTCAAAATTTTTTATAATTCCAATGTTAGAATATAATAAAATAATTTCCTTGTTTATGTAGAGGCGAGTCATACTCTTAAAGATATGACATTAAATCCTTAAAATATAGTAATGGTTTTGGTGGATTCCCTAGTGATTTTAAAATTAATAAAATTAATATTAAATAACATTATTTTAAATGGAAATCATAGTTCAAGTCTTAGATACAATTTTATTATAATTATTACTTCACTTTTTTTCTGATATAGTGTCATAAAACACACGACATATTTATACGAAATCTAATTTTTACCCAAAAGTTTGACTGTATTAGAAATCTTATAAAAAACTCACATATGGATACTTTTTAAATTATGAATCGGAAAATAATATTCAATTTAATTAAATAATTTTAAAAATATTTTAATTTTCATATTTAATATAAAATCTAAATTTATTAAAAAATCCTCTTTTTTTTACAATAACATATTCTGAACAATTATAAAAATTAAAATTTACTCCATAACAATTTTATGATCATTTTTATTGGATAAAAAAATTAATAATATTAAGATATTATTTATTTCAAAAATATATTGGTTCATAAATTCGTTAATTTAATTTAAATATTAACAAAATATCCATGTTTTTCTTTATTGTATCAAAATAAAAAACATTATCCATGTAAAAATAAAAGGATGAAATTATTGACATTGTTATATAAAAATAATTTACACATTAACATTTATAGGGTCTTAATACATATCCAATTAATATATCTAAAATTATCTTAAGAGTAAGGTGAATTATGGTGGGACATTCATATAGTGGTTCTATGAACATAGTTTAGGTCGTTATCTCAATGAGCTTGAACATGTATCATAAATAGTTTTTCTAATTCTTACGTTATTCCATATCGACATTGGAATGGTCAGTGGAGAATCACAGAAATGTTACCTCCCTCAGAATCTCTAGAAGGTGGGCCACAAGGGTACAATCCCACTAATCGAGGTCATTACATTATTTTTCTATGTCAACTAGATTTGATAAAACCCTATATTTATAATAATCATTTGATCACTATTCAATGACAGTAATATTTATGGTAATGATACTTAATGGTATTTAAAATTAAAAAGGATATAATGAAACAAAATAAGTTCATGTGTTTCTATAACAATATAATAAGGAATTTATTTTAATAAAAATTTAGAATTTTATTTATAATAGTTTAAGTCATTAAAATAATCCCTCCTTATGAAAATTATCCCTCTAAATTTTCATTTCCAATAGTAAACGTATGAGGGTAACTCCATTTCATCACGTCCTCTAATTCCATTGTCACATCTTCTAACTTTTTTGTCCTCCAAAACATAGTGATAAGGTGTATTATCTTATTACATAGAACATTTTATCTACAATGAAAGATATTCAGTGGCTACTCCTTATAGGAATGGTCAATATATAAACTTACTATCTCTCGATTTAATACATGTGAGGGGTCTGTTTTGAACTTTCTCAAGAGTGATAAATAAAACACATCATATATGTGAGATAAGTTCAATGGGAGTGCCAGTTGGTATGACACTGCTATTATTTGACCAAGCATCTCAAAGGGGATGATGAGTCTGGGACTAAGGCTTTTTTATTCCCTAATCTTTTTACATTGTTCCATGTAGATATGTGGAAGAATACCTTGTCTCCCACATCAAACTCTAGGTCTCTTAAATTATTTTTATTATAGCTTTTTTATTGACTCTAATTATTCTTGATGTGGTACAGAGTAGTCTTAACATTTTCCAAAATTTCCTATAAAATTTCATAACCTATTTGGTTTTATTCTCAATCTTCATCCAAACATGAAGTTGTTCTTCACCACTTTCCCAACAAGGCTTTATATGGAGGCAACTGGATGATTGAGTGGAAATTGTTTTTGTATGAGAACTTTATCACACACAGATGTCGGTCCCATCCTCCATTTAATTCCATAGGACATGATGTCAACATGTCTTCTAGTGTATAAATAGTTTCCTTGGAATAGCCATAAATTTGAGGATGATAGGACATATAAAACTTCATCATAGATTTTATAGCATGTTGTAGGCATTTTTAGAACACATATATGAATACTGGATCTCGATCAGATAAAATTGATTGTGGTACTCCATGAAGCCCTACCAAATCTCTGATATATATCCATGACTGTTGATCCATTGATAAATCTTATTGAATTGAGATTAAATGAGTTTTCTATATAAGAAGATCAACAACAACACATATATAATTGTTTCCATGCGTGTATTCTAAATTCTTGTGACAAAGTACATGGTGATATTCTCCTATTTAAATGCTAGTATGGGTAATGGTTTCATTATCCCATTCTCCTTCATCTTTTAAACCATCACTGATTATCTCACTAGACACATTAATGTATATTCATTAATCTCTCCCATTATATTGTCCCACTAATAGTTCTAATGGAGATATTTATTCATCTTTCCACTTCATGGGTGAATGGATAAAGTTGAAATATGTGCATCACACAATAATTCGTTCTTTAACTAATGATTTTTTTTAGAACACCTACCCTTGAATCAAATCCCTCAATTCCTTTATCATCAATATTAAACTATTTGGGAATCCCGTTTCTCATGTATTCGACTCTTACTTTCTACATCATTTCATTGATAATCCTTAATTATCTCTATGAGGAATGGTTGAAAAATCATTTGAGAAAATGTTAATGATGTTCCTTCCCCAATGATTCCCATGTCAATCCTTTGAAATTATAACAATAGAGGATCCTTCTCAATATTAATCATTGATAAAAATATAGGATATTCTCTACGTTGAGAATTCGCCACATTATTTTCTTTACTAGGATAATACTAGATTGATCTGTCATAATCCATGATGATCTATAACCATAATCTATGGTTCATATTAATCTATTTATATAAAAATATAAATTTTACGCTCTTATTATTAGTATATATCCCACACTCCTCCCTGAAGAGATAATTCTATAGGATTTTCAATGAAAAGATCACAGCTACCAACTCTAGATCATGTTCGGGATAGTTTTACTCATTACGTTTCAACTAACGTGAGGCATAGGCTGTCACATATTCAATTTTCATCACTACACATTCTATTCCATTCTTTTGAAACATCAATATATACCACATAGTGTTCCCCACTTTTCTATGGTGTGAGAATTAGTGTAGTGATAAGACTCTTTTTGAGCTCATTAAAGCACTCGTCGCATTCTTGTTTCTATACAATCATCATCCCTTACAAGTTATGTTGGTAATAGGGTTTGAAAATCCAGAGAAATTTCTCACAAATCAATGATAACACCTATCTAACCTATAGAAACTATAGATAGCTTTCATATATGTTGGCCTCCTCTATCCTTAAATTACTTCCATCATTTAAGGGTTCATAGACATCCAATTTATTATGATTATATTCCCTATGAATGATAATTCCTTATGATAAACCTAACAGTTATTGCACATAGCGTAAGCTCCTCATACACCACATTTATTTTGTAGTATACTATATTATAATCTATAAATCCTACTAAAAATATTAGGATGAAATATACAATGAATCTATTCATTGTGAACATGATGATTGATGGAGAATTAGTGATCATGAAAGGAGTCTCTATGAACTAATAGTTCCCATACCTTGTACAAAAACTAGTCTTAGTAATATCTTCCTTCTTCCCCATTAATAGATAATATCCTAACCGAATATCCTCTTTGGTGAATTATTATACTCCATGTAGTAGATATAACAAGTCATAAATCATTAGAAGATGATACTTGTTCATTATCGTGATCTTGTTGAGCTCATGATAATAAATTAAAAGATGCATTAACAAATTATTCTCTTTCATGAAGAGGACTCATGCACCTCCTGGTGAAGCACTTGGGCTTATAAACCCTTTATTCATATTCCCCAGTAGATTTTTCATCTCCTCAACTACCAAAAATATATTCAATATAGATTCTTGGATAATGGAAATTCCCTAGGTATAAGATTGATTGATAATTCAATCTCAATTCAAGCTGGATGACTGGGAAATTCCTTGAGAAACAAGTCACTGTATTCCCTCGCAATTGGAATTACATCAAGGATGAATCTTTCCATACAATATACAATTAAATCTAGATACACTTTCTTATAGAGAAATAATATTTATTCTTGAGATGTTTGTGAAAAATAATATTCATCCTCTTCATTGTATAGTCATAGAATTAGAGGGAAATTTTAGATACATAATGTGATTTCCTTATCCCGATAATTTGTGTTGGATTTATATATGGAAATCCCATCCATGACAAAATTACATAAAATTTTACCAATGGGAGTATTAAATGTTTTTTTGAAATTTCATCCCAAAACATTTGAAAGGGGGAGATTTATATACGTGGGATGCAAAAATTTCCCCATTTTTGGTTTTCAAAGATAGCTATACTTCTATGATTTATGGGTGGGTTTAGATAGTTCTACTAAACATTCATTAAATGATGATATGGATAGAACCAAAATAAAAAATTTTTATTACTATTCTCGAATGAATAACTATTGTACCTATATCCACTTTATTATAGAGGTCCACCTCAGTGGTCGTGATGGAAAAATATCTCCATAACTACCTTTGAAATTGTTCTTTGTCTCTGAAAACCCTTCTCTTAGTGAATTGGAATGAAACGTTCTCTTGTTATTTATATTTCATGCAATGAAAAATGCGCCAACATTTGACTATAAAATTCCATTCATCCATCACATTAGTGGGATTATCCTGTTAGAGATTCTTAGTTAAGTGGCCTTCCTTCCCACACTTAAAGCATTTCATCACCCCCTTAATTAATTTCTAGGTTTCTTATTTCTGTACAGTGGAGAAGTGGGATGTTCAAATTTTGTGGAGCCATTATATTTCTCCCTTAGACCACCAGAATTAGACATCATTTTCTGTTTATTATCCCCATGATATCCTTGGGAATGTTAAATCATCATTTCAAAGTTGAGGGAACAAAGTTAAGTTCTTGTGTTCTATTTAACTCATTGATCACCATGGGTTTTTGTAGATATGGATTCATCCCACCAAATAAGTGTACAACGTTTCATTAATGGGTAATGAAAAAGACAAAGGCATATCATGCTTGTATTGTAATGCTTATTTATACACAATGATAGATTCATAATATTTTTTCCTGAGGGTGTGGAAATATATTTACATTTTATGTCAGTGAGTGTGTGGAAAATATTTATGGAATTTTTCTCCATAATTCCTTCCACTCCATTACATCATATATTACTCTAGATTCATATTTTTGATCAATGCGTTCCACTGATCAGATTCTCTCTACATATAATTAATATTCATTAGAACCTTCTCTAGGTTATATCATTGACAGATGGATAATATTTTCAGAATGGATTTTATCCATTGTTATGTAATTAAGGTATTTGGGGATCTATTAAAATTTGGATGCTTTTGTTGCTTGAAGCACTCAAATATGGATTTCTCTCTCTTAGGGTGCTTTTGGATCTCTTCATGATCTAGATTTCTCCTCAAAACCTAGGTAACCTGAGAGAGTATTGTCATAAATTTCATTGATTGTGCTCCCATCTGGTTTAACATCTCATTGGGACAGTCATCACATTTCTTGTGGAAATTATTATTTCCTTTATTCCTCCTATTTCTGGCCATTCTATATAATTAAAGAAAAATTAGGGATGTTTATTTTAGTTGATTGAACAAAAATGGTAGATCCGTGGACATTAAAGGTTTTCATGTATGTCACATTTATTTTTTTAACTTATTCATTTCTAGGCCTAAATCTATGTTTTCAGGATCTATTTCCAATAATATATTCTTATGTGGACTATTTTTGTTCCCTTAATTATGGTTCATAATGAACTCATGAATTTGCAAAATAATACCCTCTCTGATTTTCACACCCGGTGCACTGTAAGGATCATTCTCAAGTACTAGGTTGACCTCAGTACAACATGAGACACCTTGTCACCATTGGTAACAGTAGGTTCATATGTTCGAGAACCACATCCACATGTAGTTGCTAGACATATATTTATTTTCTAGATAAACCACTAAATATAATGTTAGCCAAATTTAGTGATGTTTTCATATACTTATTCCTATCCCTATGGTCTTCACTATATTTTTAAAATCCTAATCCCAAAAAATAACTAATCATTTCCTTAAACCCCAACTATGTTAATCCTACTCTTTATTTCACTTTAATTCATGATTTGTTATATAATAATAAAATTAATATTACCTAATAGATCAAAATCTCTAGTTTATGTGGGAATTAAGTACATATAAAAAAATCTTCATCATGGTAAACAACAACATATTAAAAACATCATTAATATGATTCTAAATTTCTATGGATTTTATAACCACACAGGATAAACCAGGGAATACATATGAAATGGGTGAGATATAAATACCAATAATTAAATAAACATGGAATAAGGATAGAGTAGTAATCATAAACATGATCAATGATATATTATATAGATTGATAATTTTAACATGGGAAATGTAGAAAAAACATAAAACACTAAATCATAAACAATGTTCAAGGGTTAACCCCCAAGACAACATTGTGGAAAAGTCCCATAAAGGAATAACGGTCACTCCCTATGCCAACATGATGTTTTGAGATACTAAACATTAACCAATGCATTGGAGCTCTATAACATTTTGGGCGCACGCGCCACATTCATTTCATTATCATTATTAAATGTGAAAAATATATCATAAAACATGGGTACAATCTTCATCATAATTTACTCCATGATCAAGGATTATGGAATAAATATATATATGTACCCAATGAAAACTACATGTGTATAAATGTGGACACCCTTTATATAAATGGGTATGGTATGCACTACATAATTTTCTTTGCATTGAAAAATCTTTATAAAATTTTGGTAACATAATGGAATCACTTAATGAATAATAAGAATGTTTTTATTAGATATAAGGGGATATATAATCACATAAAAATAAAATAATCATTAATTGGGATAGTGTTGACACTCTGTTCTGTCATAGAGTCTGAAAAATTACAAAGGGAACTTCCTTAGAATAAAGTGGAGAAAAAAAAGAAGAAAATCAAGATTCTCAAATGCATTAGCATGGAATTACCCTAGTCTGAAAAAGGGTTCATTGAGGCACAACCTATATGTGAGCCCCCATCTAGTGTGTATCCTACATGTGGGTTTAATTTCATTTCTCCTAGTGTCCTATTTTTTTCCAATAAATAGACCCTTGGGGACTTCATCTGTACAGACGAATTTTTCCGAATCCCAATTTATGCTCTAGTCTCCTTAGTGCTTCTCCCAAGTCTTATGAAACATTCATGGTAGTTTTATAGAATCTAGATCAATGTATTTGAATGAGGTAATATGACTTAAGTCCATTTAGTGTATGAAATCCATAATACTTGCATGCCTAAAGCACCCAAACTCTCAAAATCAGAAACACTTGCACGCCTCCTATTCATTTCATATGAACTTGAGCACCCCACTTCTGGGAATACCTATGAATAATCTTGAAGGCATGAGTCAAGTCTTTCCCAAGTGTTAACATCCAGGTTGTTCATCGCATAATTGAATATCAGGTCACCCAAGCCTACTTGCAGACCCACACTTTCGTTCTAGTACCTACTTGGGAACCCCTCGTTGATTCACCTACTCTTTCATTCTACAAGCCATTAAGCCCCCTTCAAATCCACTCATGGAAAGGATTCTTATTCAATGACTCCATTTTCTAAAATGGATTCTATTGAGACCTTCATCAAAACCTCATGACTTATCAAACCATTGGGAAAGGCATATCTTCGTGTCTCCTATTTGGGTTTGTATTTCCGCAGTCAGAGGATTCCCACATTTGCCTCACAAAGGGGATATAATTCATGTAATGTTTCTGGGACTGTACATCCGTAGTCACATGGACCTTAATTTCAGGAACAGTGTTTGGAATTTCCTAATTTTTAGGATTAGGTTTTTATTCCGACCTCCCCTTCTCATCTCTAATACCTGGAACCTAATGTCTCTTATAGGGAAGGTGTGGTTCACACCTACATTTCCTTTTGAACATAGGAGAAGTCTCTCTCCCCTACCAGGATTAATTTTAGGCCACCCATCCTAGTGTAATCCCCTAACCATGCATGATGGTGGTTGCAGTCTCACTCCTCTCCACTTCCTTCACCTTCGTACCTTCCTTTCATTGGCCCCTTGTCTATTTTAAATTGAAGAGAGGGATGGTTCATTGCCTCACCCTATTCTCAGGTCACCTCACCCCCATCCACCATTGCCAACAAAGGTGTGGCCTCTTCCACTAGAAGAGGAAGAAAAGTGTGGGTGCCTTTGTTGAATCTCTGATATCCTCTTGTTTCTCACAACGAGCATGTCCCACACGGGCTTAAAATTTTTTCATGATCACAACATTTTTTAAAAATAATTTACAAAGAGAACGCTAATTCCTATCATAAATGGGATACTTATGAAGCCTTCATGGTGCCTGATCTCATTGGATATCCTCTTTAAGAATCCAGCCCTAATTACCTAAATCTGGACATCTTCCTTTGGAGTAGGGCCCAAATAAGACCCTCAAATTACCAATGAATACTTTTCATGAAGTAAGCCCCAACTCATTTCTCTCAAAGGTCCATACTATCCTATGAGACTAATCGAACTATGTGAGCTATGACTACCATCCACATGGGATACAGAGGAATCCTAATTGAGGTTTAAACCCAGCACTTCAAATCAACCTTGTTCTCCTTGCGCCATATTTCAAAAAGGGACTAATCTTACTTGAAAACCCATTTCCTTTCCACGTTCCTTGGGTTTCTTCGGCATAAGTCCCACACCAAACTTTATCAAAGAACTGTTTGCTTGTATTTCCATACCATAAGACATTAAACTATATGGCTAGGTCCTTATCATATAACCTTAAAATGTAATATCAGTCCCATTATGAAGCACCGAACTAAGAGGGTTTTGATTCCTTTCACAAGGATATGTAGGTAACCCATTTTCGGAGTACGATCCCAATATCAAAAATTTACTTCATCTCCATAGATGAAATTAAATTATAGATTTCCCCACTAATTGTTGTAAAAACTAGTAACATAAAAAAAATGATTAAAAGAATCTCAATATAGTATATGAGAGGATTCCATTGGTGGATAACCTCAAATACAAATGGATATCTCCATTAATGAAGAACCTCTAATACATAATAATTATTCAAAATTTCATACATGTTAATAATTAATTTAAAATTCAATGAAAACATATTCTATACTTGGTAAATTAAAAATGATTCTAGAAAATATCTTAAATCAATAAAGAGAGTCCCATAGTAGACAATATTTTCCCCCAAAAGGGTGAGATGAGTCCAAACCCCCATCCTCTTGACCAGTGCATGTTATTAAGTATAGTAATGCTAAAACATAACGAACGCATGTCTTTGGAATTTAAGTCCCTTTTTGGAAAAAGAACTGTTGGGTTTTTCCGGTTCCATGACTAAATCCAATGGAAACCACCTAGAAGTAGTGATTCCTAAAACTATAACACATGTTGCAAAGAAATATAAAAAATGGTGAACCCGGTGTGAATCCTTAACGATGTTAGTAATTTTACCCTCCTATCAAGCCCCTATCAATTTATATAGAAAGGCTGGAAAAAGGAATCAATCATTCATGTATCCATCAAAAAGATTTCACTTTAATGGATTTTATTTTTTTTTATGTTTTTTTCTCATAACTCGTTTCAGTCCAAGATGGATTTCTTTAAGACAACATATGTGACCATCCCGACCACTACTCTAGCTGGATCCTCATCCATAAGAAGGATGCCATCACCCACACAGTGTCTTGAACACTAGGTATCCAACATGATGTTAAGGGAGTATCATCAACATGAAATAATCCCAAACTTGGATCCTACCGACATGCTCTCCATTTCAACAACAATAATTGATTGTCTGGCTATTGATGACCGATGATTAAGAATCAGACGGTTCCAACAATCATATTATTATATTTTGGGTCCTTATCCTCAAAACGCAATAACCAGTCCCTCTCGTACTATAGGTAGGAGGATCAAGAGGTCACTCTGGAACTCAATTCTAAGATTAAGGGGTCCCTCTTGAGGATGCCCACCAACAATCTCCACCTGCAGAATGGAACGGTAGTGAATCCCCAACATGATGGGGGTGTTTACTCTGGATGATCGATCATGGTCCCTCAGACCCGGGCATGCAAGACAAACATACAGGGACAACATCTGGTTAATAGGGAGCAAGTTCTTACCTCTTCCCCCTCCAAATAATTCCATCAACCTATCTTGATGACGAACCACGAGTGGGAAAATACACCAATCCATCCTAATTTGGATGCCCAGTAGACTCATTTAGTAGAAACCCACCAATACCACTAGAAAAATCATGTGGTTTACTGTGAACAAGAACATACACATGTTTAAATATTATCAGCTAGTCATCGGGCTCGTGTGACGTCATTTTAAGAATCCTTCTAATGAAATGTAGAGGAAACTGGTAAAAAAGAACATACACATACTTATAATCACCAATTCTTCTAGCTATCTCATCTTTCAGTATTGAAGGAATTTAATCAAACATTCTTGACAGAAACAAATCCAGCAGACACATACATTGTCCATCATTCATCAAACCTACCAATAGTCTCATTTGGAAATACAAGGGGAAGCCAAATGGAAATATCTAATGACAAATCTGGGGCATACCAAACACTCTACCCCATAGATGAGAACTGTTAATAACCATTGATAATAAAAGACAAGAGAAGTACAATAAACCAACTCTTGATACAGAATGTATTTATTTTCCTATTCTGACCAATGAAGTCCCCAAAGATATCTTTTCAATGGTGAAAGGTCCAACACAAATTCCTACCCATATTCTAGAAGAATGAAATAATATTATAATAACAAATTCAGAAGTACCAGGGGAATAAATATATAAATATGTCCCCACACATGGGATAACGCATCAACATGCCATCCCGGAGTAGATACATACCTTTGTTCCTGCCCGTGTGGGTTATGGGGAACACTCCCCCATATCATATAGGCAACTGGATCAGGAACATACACCCTTTCCAATTGTAGGTAAACATACCATTATGATAACCACTTCAAGGTAGTCACATACACCTGCCCAAGATAACCACTTGTCCTAGTAATTAGACCCAACTATGTGTAAGAGAGCATCCAAGAAAAAATATCTCCAAACACAGTTTGAAAATCAAGAGTCAATATGCAATTTGGATCCTCTAAATTTTGGATTTCATGAATTTTTTATACATTTATCTATTGAACCTCAAAATACCACCCTTTTAGTACCAAATTATGGGAGTTTTGGTATTAATTATGAGGTTCCCCATTGGACACTTAATCATGAAGGCTAGCTTCATGAATCTTTGGACAATCCAGAGAGCCTATCTCTAAATGAGATCCATGAAAACCCTTCCCGTTTCCAGAAGATGAAGGAGTATGGGGACTTATACCTTACTATAATCTATCATCGTGGTCCACCCTGTGATGGAATTCGCTGTGAAATGTTTCTTCGTATTAGTATTTCTCACTGTCCAGATAATTCTATAATTGACAATGTTTTAATGAGAAATCCCCCTTATCATGAGGCACATTCCTACATAAGGCTAGTGATGTCTGATTCCATGTCAGTAATAGGTGAAAAACATTCTCAACCAAAAGTCATATTAAGGGAATAGTCAAACTCCAAGCCAGCCTTGTGTCATTTTTCTTCGAGTAGAGTAGAGAAACAAATGATGGATTCCATTGTTTTTAATGAAATAAACGATAATCATTCAATTTTGTCAGGCCATGTTGAGAAACCTCTGATGAAAGATTTTGAAGAAATGATAAACATGAGAAAACAATTGTATAAAGTAGAAAGACATTTCATATCCTAGCCTTTCAATAATTCTCAATATAACATTCCAGAATTTATGGTAGAAGATTGAATTAATGATGTCTTCCTCATATTATGGAATACTCTCCGTCATTTGAGTACACAAGTATTACAATATGATGAATATCAAAAATATTTAAAGGTAATAGAAGGATTTCAATTCCATATTGACTGGGAAACTCCCTCAGTTTCATGACATCTGAAAGTTGAAAAGCACTTTATAACCCTTCAGTGTGCATGCCTCAATGCTCTAAAGAGGTTAAGCTAGTTAATTTCAAACACCCTGTCTGGGGTTCGTATCCGAATATCGGGTGAACATAAAGAATTTCATTTCACTACACTCCAGAATCAGCAAATCCCGAAAAAAGTGGTCTCCTATAATGTTATTTCCCATGGACAACAACAATAAATATATTTTGTATGTAATCCAATGTAATCTCAAGAACATGCCTCAACTAGCTCTCACTAGAGAAAGTACCAAATAAATAAATCTATTGAGATACATTTTCATCAACAATCTGGGAATCTATATATGTCCTCCCACTAAGACGATGTCATCCATCAAATGACACAAATGTCAAAACTGACATAGTGATCTTATAAAATGTGTGATTTAAGTTGTTTTCCAATAATGCACCCATCTAATGTCCAAACAAAAATTCTCCAAATCAGAAGAGAAACTATGAAAATATCAGTTATAGCAGTTCAAGATCCGTTGCAGCCTGTAGGATAGGAGGATTGTTTAATTCTACATTTATATTCAATATACAATGTTCAATTTTTTGATGAAAAAGAACTGAAACAACCCCAATCTGTAGAGTTAAGGAATTTTTCACATCTGAAATACAATACTCAACAGAGGTTGGATTTCTACTGATTATGGAGGAAGCCAAAAATAGAGAACACAAGTGAACTATACAAGGATTTCTTTCGGGTAAGTATTCACCAAAAAAATCTCAGGAATTCAGTATATGGGAGAATAATGTCTCATGGAAGATATAGGAGGAGACAATATTACAAATATATAGACAAAATCTCATCAATGAATTTTTCATTAGTAAATTTCATTAATACCATTGTATATGATCCTTCAAAAATGAGTCTAGTTTAGGTGAATTAGAAGATGAAGTTATTTTCCATAATATGGTCCATGCTGAAGAAAATGAAGAAGGTGTGCATACCCGAAATTAGAGGCTTTCCAAGAATCTTGGTATGCCCTCAAATAACCAATTATCACCCCTACGAAAAGAATTTAAAAAGAGGAAAGGTAAAAGTATTGTCACATCACACTTTTATACTGGATAAGGTCAATCTCCTTGGCATGAAGAAAGACTTGCATAGTAAGAAGAGGAGATGGAAGTGTTGAAAAGACTCAATTCCAAGTTACTTCATAACATAATTTTTTCTAGACATACTCCCCATGGAGATCCTAAACATTCACATCCTGTAGGAGCTCCTCGATAAAGGGTATTTTGGGTAACTACATATTTAGATAATGAATTCCCTCCATTGGGAACACAACCAGGGAAGGATCAAAAACAACCTTACAGGACTATTCATGTGGGTTATCCAAGGAAAATACCAGCACTACCACAAGTGGTTTTTCGGGTTGTTGCACCAGTTCAAGATCCATCTACTGTACCTGTACAGGTCCCAACTCATCTAAATATTCCCAAAATCATTATGAACACAACTGAGGCATTAACAACTCGATTGAATGCTAAAGAAGAATGATGTTCACCAGTTCAGCCAAAAAAGAAATCTTACACTGAGTGGGTGGGTCTGATCCCTCCCCCAACGAATTTTTTGAATACCAAATTCCCAATATTTAATGGTTTGGGAGATTTGGAACAAAACATAATGAATTTCATTTCTCGTTGTGATCCCATGATGGTAACTCCTCAACAACAAGAAGCAGTAAAGCTTATGTGTTTTGTGCATTCATTATAGGGACTAGCTTTTGTATGATGTACATGTTTGTAATCTCAATCATTGACTGGATGGGAATATCTCCATTAGAAATTCCTTCTTCAATTCAACTCAACACTACCAAATAAAATTGTTTTTGATCATACAAATTCCAAACAATTTGAGAGTTAAAGAGTTTCAGATTTCATTGCTCGATGGAAAGGATTAAGAAATTCCTTAAATGTGGAAATCCCTCAGTGATAGTTTCTTCTAATTTGTGTAGAAAATATGTCTGATGTGTTACGCACAACACTGATCCCTATTAAATACAGATGAGGGTTTCTAGATGTTTTATTAATTACTCAATAGATAGAAGATTCCGTTTTGGAAACTAAAGCTAAAAATCATGTAATTCTATCTGCTCTATGAAGGAGAATAGGTAAATCATATGCTTCTACAGTTACACTTACAAAATCACCTGTACATATTTCTACTTAAAAAATTAGTCATATAGATGGTCATAACCTCCCAACGATCAGTAGTAATGACTACCTCATCATGGTGATTAAAGAGATCAAAAGTAGAAATATTTTGAGGAGTTAAATAGTAATGTTTATTATTTCCAAAATGAATAATTTCTCAGTAAATTCATCTCAGCACTGGAAAATAATTTGGTTCTATTTCCAATGCCGAAGATACCAAAAAAATAATGTGATAATAATATTCTGAATTATTTTTCCTTTCACCAGTTGTTGGGGAATCTCATTTAGGAGTGTTTTGTTTTTAAAGACCTCCTGCCAAAAATAGTAGACTCTAGAAAAGTAAAACTGAAAATTTCTCCAACTTAAGTAGCATGAGTTACTACTACTCATCCAGAGGAAGAATTCAAATATCAGGAAGTCACAAGTAAAAAATGTGATGAAATATGATGATTGGATGATCAGGAAAACGATCTACCAAACTCATTCAATTTTACAAACACAGTTATATAAACTGATTGTGTCTTCTGCTACTTCTGTGACAAAAAAACCACATTCATCAAAAGGTTAATCCTCAAAGAAGAAATTTGAACAGAACGAAAAATAGTGGTCATAAGAAGATGTGATCATGTCAAGGTCCAACTTTCCATTGACTTTTGATGATTTAATTTCATCTGTTTCAAAATAATGAGCACCACCCCGCTGAATGGAACACTCGAACTGACTTATCAAGTATAATCTTCATTATATGATGAATTAATCTTTGGTTCTATCAAAGTTATACACTTAACGTATTCATGTGACAATGGGGATTCTGATTATAATGATACTGAGTTCTCTGTAATTAACTTAGGAAAGATAGTATGAGGTTGAGCTAAAGAATACAAGGGAATATGTGGGTATTCTAGAAACCACTATTTTAACTATACCCCTGATCAAACTGTATGTGCAATAGAAACTCATGGGAGAGCCCTTCAACAGGCTCAATAGGAATGGGGAGATTATTCAACACATGACAGGTTCGATCCTGACATGATTATATTGGAGGACTGATTAGAGGTTACACCATATTTCTCTCACAATGTATATAGACCCAGTCAGTTTAATATACTAATGGCATGTGCATTTTTCGTTTCTACTCTAACATAGGGTATATCTACTTCAAAAGAATCAATATCCAAGGAACCTACAAAATTGCATCTCAATTTGGGAAAATGAAAACCTCTTGACAAAAAGTATAATGTTTTGAAAAAGATGGCCCATGTAATGAAAATGTTGTAAATTTTGGATTCCTTAAACTTATCAAAATATCTTTGAGAAAAACTTATTGAGGCTTTGTCAAGTCCTTAAGAGTTTGAGAATGAAGTTTCTACTTCTGAGGAGTACTATATAGAGAATGATCCTTTAGAATTTCATGCATTTATATATTTTATGGATAAAGATGAAGATGATTTTGTACATGGTCATATCAGGCCCTTGTATCTATCTAAAAGGGTCAATGACATAGAAAACTGGAAAGAATTTATTGATAACGTATCAGGAGTCACTATCATTACTATTTGAACTATTCATCAATTGGGCCTCATTGAATCTGACGTATATCATTATACTTTAATGTTGCAGGGATATGAAAATAATGATCAAGAACCACAGGGTGAGATTACACTCAGAACACAATTTGGGGATCTTGTTTCAAATTCATATTTCATGGTTGTTCGTGAGGTTACATCCTTTAACAGTATTCTTGGTTGGCCTTAGTTATGTAAACATGAAACCATTCCTTCTTCATACCACCATTGTAACATGTAATCTTTCAATGGTGAAATTGGAACATTTTATGGAGACATGTCTCCATTAAAAACGTGTGAATCTCAATACACTGGGGAAGAATTTTATCACACGAAGGGGAAGAGTTCTGTGACATAGGAGGTAACCATAATCAATGCTCCAAATGGTCTGGAAAAGATCCCATCAAACCCATTAAAACATTTGAGTATAGATTATGTGTTTCCAATCAATCTTATTGAAATGAAAAACCCAAATCTGAACACTAATCATGGGAATTCCATACTGTAAATTGTGGAAATCGTGCCTGACAACATGGGAGAAATTGTTGATTCACTAGGGAATGGTGAAAGGATAAATGGAGATGTCTTTATTTCATACATTGAACTTCATCAATAATATAATTCATTAATCAGATAATAAGAAGGTGTAGAAGTATTAAAGGAATACAAGGATTTTTATTCCAAATCCATCATCTCCTCATTTTTACACCCGGAAGATACTTCATCGTCAATAGGGTCAAAAATGGTGGCCTCTTCTTCAGGATGATCTAATACTGACTCCTCCCCTAACTCTTTATGTTAGGATTTTTCCTCTACTATGCATGTAGAAATAGAATAAGTAACACATAATTATAAAGAAAAGAAAAATCTTAGGGTGTCTCATCCAGTATTTGAGGAAGGCGTCTCCAACACTGTGGATGAGCTCAAATAAATAAATCTGGGTATAAAAGATCAGTTCCCCACTCTAATTAGTGAGTTCATGACTTCTAAAGATCAAAATATGTATACTTCATTTCAAAATGTACATCTAAATATATTTTCATGGATGTATAATGATATTATAGGAATTAATCCGTATGTAACTACTCTTCATTTGGGGTTTCCATAAGAACATAGATGACTCAAGTAGGAAGCAGTAATAACACACCTAACTCGTTCCTCTAAAATCGAAGTTGAAGTTGATAAGCATATAAAGGATAACTTTTTTAAGGAGGTTCAATATCCCAAATTGCTGGAAAATATTGTCCTAGTGAAAGAGATGAATGGAAACATCATAGATTTCATTGATTTCATAGATATTAACTCGAAATTTCTAAATATAACTTTCCAATTCCAATAACATAGCTTTTAATTGATGCAACAGCTAGCTATGAAGCTCTTTACTTTATGGATGGTTACTCTGGGTACAAGAAAATCCAAATGGTCTTAGAGGATAAAGAGTATACAGCCTTCAGATCCCCTCATGGTGTGTTTCACTTTTGGGTAATTCCCTTTAGTTTAAAAAATGTAGGTGCAATATATCAACTTTTCACGCACCATATCTTCAAACCCATCATAGAAAAAATTATAGAATGTTATGTGGATAACTTGGTGGTTAAATCCAAAAAATGTTCTGATCATTTTACTTATTTGGAGACCATATTAAATAATCATCAGAAACATATTTTTAAGATGAACCCCTTGAAATGTACTTTACGGGTAACCTCAGTACAATTCCTTATCTTCATTGTATAACATCATGTAATTGAAGTTGATCATGAGAGAAAAAATCATTCCTTTATTTGTCACCTCCATGAAATTTGAATGAATTATGAGGCATCCAAGGTCACATGGACTATATTTGGCACTTTGTCTCCAATTTAGAAGGAAAGTGTTTACCCTTTCCGAGATTAATGAATAATTGAGTCACCTATCAATGAACTAGAGGCTTCCATGAATCATTTGATACCCTCAAGAAATATTTCTTGACGTTACTTGTACTAATACCACTTCTTAAAGGAAAACCACTTATTCCTTTTGTGACAGCATTAGAGTGATCATTGGGTTCCTTCCTTGTCCAAAAGAACAATGTAGGGAATTAAAATAGCCTTTGATATCTCTGTCTAACCATACGTGATGCTGAAACATGGTATTAAAGTATTGAAAATTGCTTCCTGACATTAATATTTGCAATTCAGAAATTGAGGCACTGCCTATAACATCATTAGGTCAATTTGGTTTCTCGCAATAACCCGCTCAAATTTATCCTCATTCTTCCTATGCATACAGGGCTTCTGGCATGGTGGGCAGTTATTTTACAATTATTTGATATCAAATTTTTTCCTATGAAGGTAATAAAGGTCCATGCTCTGGCCCAATTCCTTGCTGAACACCCATCTATTAATGATACGTCATTTAATATTGAATGTTCTAATGAAGAGGTATTCTCTATTCAGGATAATTCCCAAACCTGTGAAATGTACTTTAATAGTGCCTTGAGAAGTCCAATATGGAAGAGAATGAAAACCCTAAACTCAATAATGTTTGGTTATATATTTTACTTATCTCCCTAGAAAATAAAGTGTTGCTATATTTATTTCTATTGTCATGTTGAACCAATAGTGAGGCAGAATATCATGCTATCATTACTAGTCTAGAATTGGAACTTCAGGCACAAGTGAACCACATTAAAGTGAATGGTGATACAGAGTTGGTAATCAAAACAAATCAATGGGGATTAATCCATTAGAATAGAAGAGTTAATCCCTTTGTGTTATTACATAATAGGGTTGATTGAATAATTTCTCTTAGAGTCGACATTGTCTTATGTCCCATGATCACAAAATTCCCAAGCTGATGCACTGGAAAATGCAACTATAACCTTGGAATATCCATATCGGGATGAGACAATCATCAGTATATCCCATAATTGTGTGGTCTCAGCTTTTGTTCAAACTAGAATGGAGGAAATTAATAAAATTAGTCCTATATCTAATCCATAGGGTCATACCGTGGGATAGATAACACCCATCATGGAATGACATTTAAATGGATTACTTCCACTATATATGGATAAAAACGTATAGATTCGATGACAAACATCCAATTTTACTTTTTATGATTGTCCAGATCAGTAGAAGAACCTCTAAAAACAAGGATTTAATGGAATCCATTTTAGGGGTATTAATGGATAAGAAACTATGACTATCATGAAAGAAGTTCATACAGGAGTTTATGGTGCTCACCAGTCTGGGCGAAGGCTTTCTAATTAAATCTGAAGGCTTGGATACATTTGACCTTCAAGGATGCAGGATTTCATAGATTTTACCAAGAAATTTCATCCCTGAAAAGTTCATTCCAACTTCATTCATCAACCCCCAGAGTTGTTACATATAGAAAAATAGTCTTGGCCATTTTCCACATGGGGAATGGATGTAGTAGGGCCTTATCACCCAGCTATAGCTAAGTAGTTCAAGTATATTCTTATTGTTACTGACTTCTTCTCCATATGGCCTGAGGCGATACCTCTCAAATGTGTTAGATCTAAAATCATTGTGTCTATTGTCATAACTAACATCATCACTAGATTTGGTTTCCCTCATACTATATTGACAAAAAATGGTACCAATTTTGGTTCTATTGTGGTAATGATGTTTTATCAATAGCATAATATCAAATACAATCAATGATCTCACTATCATGCATTGGAAAATGGTTAGATAGAGGCCTACAATAACAACCTTTCAAATATATTCTAGAATATGGTGGATAATGACATGAAATCATAGCCACATAATCATTTTCATGCTTTATTGGCTTATCGAACTACCACCCTTAAATCCACACATGCAACCCCATATTCATTTGTGTATGGAATAGATGCAGATTTTCTAATTCAAATTTAATTGACTTCACTATGAATTACAATCTATGATCAGTTGTCTACAGATGAGAAGTATCAGAAATAGTTTGATGGACTAGATAGATTAGACCGAAAGTGATTACATACATTGCATCATTTATAATTCTATCAGAAAAGAATAGTGTGAGAGTTTAACAAGAAATTTTCCTCCTTTAATTTTTTCAAGGAGAATTCGTATAGGATCTCATGATTCCAATGACACTAGTAAAGAAACCTCCAAAGCTTGAGTCAAAGTGGGATGGTCCTTATTCTATACATAAGGTCTACTCGAATGGAGCTTATTCCTCAATCTCAATGGACGGAGAGCTTATTAAAACTCCAAAAAATGTGAGATTCTCGAAAATATACTTTTTTGTAATTGCACAATGCGCTCAATGCAAGAATCTAAACTACTCGGCACAAGGTCCTGGTCGCAAGACGTTAAACTGCATAACAACCATTAGAATTTATGTAGTACGACGATAAAATTCATTGCATCTTTTTCCTTGTACACACACAATTCATTTTTTATTTTTTAAAAGCCACTTTTGGGTAAGTGGGAACCATAAAAGAAAGAGCTACCAGTCCACGCAAAAAACGACTCCATCAATCATCCAAAATTAAAAATAGAAGATTTAAATTTTAAAACCAAAATGCAGACAAATCACCAAATTCAGCTTCGAACCACGAGAAGACCTCTAATCTCACCCACTGACATCATCAAAATGATAGTCTGGCATCATTTTTGTTCTTTATCGCATTACATTAAACTGCATGACTGATTTTTTCCATGTTACATGACATTAAATTGTATGGCTAAATTATTTAAAATTGATGTTAGGAGCTTCCATATTTAAGCACCAATGACCTCATTATTGATCCGTAGTGGCACATGATTCCCTTTTATCCCTCTGTTGGAGTTAGATCTGCAAAGGGACCTCATTTCAAGAAACATGTGTGACTTCATTCTCATAAATATGAGATATGTAGAGATTCCTAGATCTATAATCATCGGCTCAGCCATAAGAAACCAAAATTTTAATTTCTCTTTTCTCCTCTTCTGTATGAATCAAATCTATAAAGAGTTCTCTATTAAGATACATGAGTTTATTTTCATACCGTCTTGAATCATAAAATTGAACTATTCTTCTAAAATGTGTTTAAATACCATGTCTCCCATATCAGACTCGATTGGTGTGGGAAATGAATATTTAAAGAACTATGTACGGCTTGATTCCCATATATATGAGATATGTAGAGATGTCCATATCTCTAATCATTGCCTTATCAATGATAAACCCCCCCCCCCCTTATTGCTTATCTAAGAATCAGGATCTGCATAGGTAATGATTAAATAACTATATATGAATTGATTCTTTCCCCCAGCATGATATGTAGTGACACATGGGTTTTCTTCCTTGGTCCACCAATACCATTTCATTATTTTCATGTTGTTTCATATTCGTCCTTACCGTATGATGTTAAACTACATAGAAATCAATGAACTATGTATTGGTTGATTCTCATCCATATGAGATACCTAGTGACACCTAGATTTAATTCCTTGGTCTAGCCACAATATACCTTTTTTACATCATAATAACTACATGTCATCATTGCATGAGTCTATACTGCATAGAATAATATTGATTCAATGGAAACAGATAAATTCTCCATTATACATCTGGGTTAGATGTATGTAAAGGAATTCAAAGTCATGGCCAATATTGATTCAAATATTTTTCATGTGCATTCTGCATTACCCTCATCTATATGTCAAACTCTTAATCTTGAATATTTTCATATCTTCATAATCTTTCATACAGTTTTTGGTGATAGAGTTTCTAATATTTGATAACTCATTTTCCTGAATATGTAGTATGTGCCCTTAGGTGGCCTTGCTTGAGATTCCTACATTACTGGAATGGCTGTCAATAGATTCCACTATTTTTCTATGCAGCATGTGCCCCATTTGGCCCTACATAATACAGCCCCCTAACTGGTTTTCCAAATGTTAATAATTTTTTCTTGGTTATAGTGTCTTTTTTCCCTTCAATATATCATGACAATATACAAGAATATTTTTTTAATGTAGGCATTCATGAAATTTTTTCCCATTATCTTTCTCTTGAACTGAAAGTCTTCAATATCATAGTTTACACATCTCTCACTCCATGTGTTAAAAGAAATATGAAATAACCTTGGGTAAATTTACCACATATCATATATTTTTTCCCCATTTCATGTCCTAGTCGTATGACCTAAAACTACAGACACCATATTTCCTATGATTGGGTCAGACTGTCGTAGACATCATATTCCACCAATTCTCTAGAAATCATGATTTGAAATACCCTCTCCATATTAATGTACCTTTCTCCATAAACCAACCTCTGTGATTTGGAAAATTTTAATCTCCATAAACATTCTTTATATTTACCAAAAATATTCCATACTTCTAAGATCTCTTTTTCTTGACTATGCAGTTCATTCCCTTAGCTGGCCTTGTGAAAGTTGCCTACATAACAGGCCTGTCAGACAAAAGATAATATAATTTTATTATGTAGTATATTCCATAATTATCCCTACATAATACAACCCCAATAATGGGTTTGTCAAGTAATGGTAACTTCATTCATGGAAAAGACTTCCTCTATGGACATTAGACATTTTCCCAAATCATCCATCAGATCCAGAAATTCCCAAATCACAATTTACAATTTTCTCCTCCATACATAAATATGTTAGTATGTTTCCAAACAAATTATCTAGAAATTGGAAGAGTATTATACCTTTGGTCAAAGATAAAGACCTTAATTTTATGCCACATAATGTCCTCACTACATGACTTGAAACTACACAGTAAAATGTCCTTACTACTATACTAAAAACTACACATTACAATGTCCTAACCATATGAAATTTCATGGCATACTATAATATCATAAATTCTCTTTTTTGAAAAATTTTAACCATTCCACAAACAACAAAATTGTATAGAAATGGTTTTCCTACTCATGACATATGTTGTCATAGATAACCCTTTATTCACAAAATTTACTTTTTTGGAAAACCCACCGACTATGGTGTTGAGTCACCCAAATCCAATTTTCCCTTTACTATAAATAGTAAAATATTAAATTCCTAATATCACTTTTTCCTTATTATGAAATGAATTCCCTTAGGTGGACTTTCATAAGTTTCTTACATAACATGCAAGTCAGTTAAAAGATGCTACAATCTTACTATGAATCATATGCAGTAGTTTTCCCAGCATAACACAATTCACATAACAGATTTTTCAATTAATTGTAACTTTCTTCTTGGAATAAAATTCCCTTATGTTTATACAATTTTTATATTTTTTCACCATAAAAATCATGGCTCAATATTACTCTTGTTAATTTTTGAAAGAATACTAGAGAAATGCTCAGCCACTGAGTTTTTTTTGGGATCTAATTTCAAAATTTATGGTCAAAGATAATCGAGCATAAACATTATCCCTTTATAATCCAACATGCATGAATATAAACATCCAACAACAAACGATATGGTACTCACCATAATTGGAACCTACAAAGGTAACTCTAAAAAAGTTGAGTCTCATCTCATTTAACGTACATTTTTTGTGATTTAGTTAATAATGAGCAATAAAATGTCAAAAGATAAAAAGTTTTTGTGGTTTTATGTATAACCCTAACAAAATTCAAACTGTGATTACTACAACCCTTGGATCAGGTAAATAAAGTAGTTAGAAATAATGAAAACATAGATGATTGAAGACAAAATTCTTTTCATTTACCAAAAACATTTCACTGAGGAGAATCTTTAAATTAGAGTCTTTATTTTTTCTGAAATCATAAAGGTTTTCTACAAAACTTCACATTTGGTAAACAACTTCTTCAGCCCCATTAGATGTATGTTAATGTTCATTAGGTCGACCAACTTTGTTCTCTTTGACATGATGGAGTGATTCTTTAGCATCTTCAATGTATTTTGAACCATCCATTTGGACATCTACGAATGAGTTAGGAATCTTGTCAAGCTACCTTGTGATGAACTCCAATACCTGTTGAAGATGCAGTTACTAAAACATATTTTCTTCAATCTTCTACTTCAGTTCCTTCAACTTTTCAGTACGATTATCCTCAAATTGTGACAAAGCTGTTTGGAATTCTTCAGTATTGATCAATAGTTTAGATTTTATCAAGTCTTGCCTAAGCTTATTCTCTAGCTCCCTCTTTTGGATAATCTCTTTCACTGTGGTATAAATTACAATGTATTCAAAATAGCTAAATCCCGGCATGATAAAAAGGGAAGAATGACATATAATTTTTTAACACAGTTCCTCAAGGGGAATTTCAGATACTATCTTCCATATATTCTTCCATGCTTTGAGACATGCATGAAGAAGGGCCTTTTGAAGTTTTGGGTCTGATTTAGAGTCATTGTCATATGGAGGGACTTATTCTGGGATTAATTCACATAAAGAAGTGCCATGTTTAGTTCCTTCCTTGAGGATGCCTGCTTCACCTTCTAATACTATTTGAGCTAAGGGGAAGGCTTCACCTCCAGACCTAGCCATCAATGTTTACATCCCTATATAGTCATTTAAGGATTATGGTTATGGTTAGTTTGTAGGGACAAAAAAGTGAGTACAATCACAATATCAGTATCACTTACCTAACAGTAGGTTAGCATCTTGAGAAGACTCCTCCAAGTTATTTTCAGTTTCAAAATATTTTTTTATGTCTCTAGGTTTGGAATTCTCACTTTAATTGGCTCAAGATTCTAGGAATGAGTCTCAGGAGGATATTTTATCTCATGATTCACTTCAGACAATTTATTTACAATAATTGGATTGACATTAATGTCAATAAATCCTTCATGAATTGTAACAACATTAGTCTCTTTAGATGGAACTGCATATTTCAACCAACAATGCTTATAAATTTAATCATAAGAAGATTAATAGGACGAATAATGAAAACTCACGTTCAGTGGATTCTATACAAGGATCTTCATAATCTTCTAATTAATTTGGTAAATTAACATGTTCTAATAATTCTTCAAAATACATTTCATGGTTCGTCATATCATCTATGATATTCTAGATCCTTGGTTGGTCTCACTGATATGAGAACATGGAGTTTCTTCTTCACAGCCATCCTTTGACAACCATTGGCCACAAATAGCTTCCTCTGCAATAGTTTTGGGTTCTGCATCAGTTTTTGTCAGATGTTGTGGTGCATGTGACTAACCAAAAGTACCACATGATGGAAGTTAGTTGTTGTTATATTTTATTTCCATTAAACAAATGTTGATTTACTTGCGGAATCCTCTCTTCTGATAGTAGGAACAAGAGTAGTCATTGGAACATATGTTGGTTCCTTTGACCTCAATGCCTCATCAAGAACCACTGGGTTAGCATGAATTTATGACTGATCAGCTACACCAAACATGTTTCCTTGAAGCTTATTAGTATTTTCATTTAAGGAAGATACAGAAGAACCCACTATATTTCCATGAAGTTTAAACACCTTTTCACCAAGAATATTAAGCACGTAATGATGAATAAGGCTTAAATTCATGATAATCAGAAAGGCTTACCACTAACAATAAAACGTTTAACCATGGAGTAAATTATTTTATGCTTTTTTTATTCCCCTTATAAGTACGACTTGCATCATCATCTCCAAAGATAGGTTCTGGATATGGAAATACCCTTTCCATCTCATCCTCCATGGAATTTTAGCCTGGTGATATTTCTCTTGATTCACATGGTCATCCAGTAACTCTAAGATCATTTCCACTCTATCTAAATCATAGTGAAGTATCTTCAGTTGATTTTACTTTAACCAACATCAATTAAAAATGATATTTTCCATGAGTGACAACTCTTTAATGAAATTCAAATTGTAAAGTATAAAAGAATGTGAGAAAAAAGAAAACTTACAACTTCCGGATCCATAAGATCATGCCATTATTCATCTAATGATAGATCAATTCCTCTAGTTGTGCCAAAATATATCATTTCTTTTACCCTCTTTGTGGTGGTAATTGATCCATCATTTCAATATATGAGAATTTCCAGCTCATAGATGTAGGTGCTTACTTCATTGGGAATGTACTTAAATAGAATATCTGAAGAGGCATGTAGATCCCCTACTCCTGGAATATGCATCACTTCACCTAGATACATCCATGTGGTTTCAACATCACAATATAAAATTTTCCATTTTTGAATAGCTTACACTCATAAATATTAAAACTACACTCTAGAGGGTCGTGATGAGGATCTTGCAGCCTTGGATTTATGTATCTTTCTAACTCATGCAGTCACAAATGGATGATCAGAAAAATTAACTCATTGCTCTTCAGAATTATGGAGACTATATCTCCTTAATACAGCCTTAGTAGGGATTTATGGGGTGGCTCTCATAACTTTTCTAGGAGTATTATATGTTGAACGAGGACACTTTAGTGAATTTGGAGCCTCATCAACTCCACCTTGAGAATCAAGTGATTTGGCCCCTGATGACAAAGAATAATCATCCAAACAAAAGGGGTTCCCTCCTGCTACTACTCTTTAATCCAACTCGAGGGACAACATGGTTTAATACCCTTTCAGGGTAAGACGCGACCCAATTTTCGGTATTCTAGATAATCATTCTTCCTACTGCATCAGCAACATGAAAATTAAATATTTCCCCAGTCTTCTCCCCAGATGTCTGCAACCATTGTTTTTGGGTAAATATAGGATGTTTCTCTAATCTGACATTCATAGGTGGGGATATAATATTTATTTTATACACATTTTAATTGATATACAAATATATATGGAGCACATGCCTCGCATATGATTTCTCTATCAATTTGGTGTCTAATACACCATCCCTGCAAGATAACATGTATGCCCTTAGCTATAAACTGGCCATCCCATCATCAACGAATCATCCCATAGGCGGATTCCCATAAGGAAAGAAATGAAATTCCTTAAACATACTAAATTTTCCCTTAATATCATAAGCATTCAGAGAAAAGAGTGAAATACTTGAGAAATATTGACCATATGGTCAGAAAGAACTTTCATAGACCTATACTCCACCTTTTATAGTGTAAGTTATAAAGTGAGTAGTGATCCATCCGTATAACACCTGGAATGGTGCCGCTATTCTAAAACGATACTTCCCTCTATAAATATGAAGTATGATCCTATGAATCTTTTACAAAATAGAAGTGTCCAACCCTACCTTCCATATCTCAGCAAGATTGGAATCAGTAAAAAAGTTATTTGCCTCACACCTACTTTGGAATCACGGACCGGTAAAAAGTACACACTGGGCCACATGGCTAGGAAACCTACCAAATGTGTCTTCACAAGATTCATTGAATCCACTTCATATCACCACATTTTAAATTCTTTTTTCTACAATATTGGACAAAAAAGTATCAGGTGTACCTCTTTTCTCTGCCTTTGGACAGTAGGTCAGATGAATGTAGGTAGGACCCTTTTCCTTCATTATTAGGAATGTTTCCATCCATTCCTCTAGATGAATATCCCTTCTTGTGTGGAACTTCATGGTAGTTATGTTCTTAATTTTTTTAAATATTTTCGTCATCTCAAGAAATCAAAGCGGGTTTCTACTTCGAGTCATTAAATGTCACCTTGGGGGAAATAAAGTAATCGGAAATATCTCCAAGGATTGGAGCTGTAGAAATATTGTATACATCCAAAAATCTAATGCATTCTTCTACATATATTATATAAATGTAATTAGTTTATCGGCTCCATAATCTTAGTAACTCAAGAAAAAAATCCTCATTTCTATACACATAGGATTTCACAACCCAGATATCTTCATAAATCCCCACACCTTTTAAGTCATTTGTAAATTCTACAAATGTCTTGCTCACCTAATATCCCCACATCCATGCAGGTTTTCACCTCCTCTAGGGTGGAAATCCTAAATTTTCTTCTTGCCTTTGGATTGATCCATCTTCAAATTTCGAATGATGGATGAATAATATAGTGGCTGCACCCCTGGTGTGTGTGGTTTCAAATATGGAGCACATGAGATGTGATGCATGATATGAGATTTTTCTTCTATCCCAGCATTAGAAAATGAACCCACAAAAGAAACGTTTAAAGATAAGAACTTGGTATAATCATGAAACTTAGAGAGTGGTACATAGTTCGTTGGGTCTGGAATATTTACTTCTTAAATATTACCATAGCTATAAAGAGGAAAATAAGTTCTTCAGGTAATGTTGTAATGATATTTCTTCAGATATTTTTCCATGTGTGGAAGTGTGGTGTCCCATACATCATAGAATTCATGAACTAAAATGGTCATCATGTCCTCAATCCCTTTAATTTCTAGTTAATAAGTGGGTTTTATTCTTTTGGGAGACATTAAATCAACAAAAATAAAAAAATCATCTTTAAAGTAAGATAATTTTTTACATTTTGACAAAATAATTGAAAAAATCGACAACGACGTTAATTTGAACAGGTCTAAGAATTGGTGAGAAAGTGTAAGACAGTGCACAAGTTTGGTGCCCCAGTTATAGTGTGAAAATAGAAATCATATGGCAGAAGCATGACTTACCAAAAGATTCTGAGCGAGAAAAACATTTTGTGCTTAGAGATAACATTACAGATGTCAGGAAAAAATTTCAGATGTGAAGCCACTATATATATGCGATGCAAGTCACCCAGCTTTCCAGGATCATTCAAGCTACCAACTTGCGTGACCAATTTCCTTTTCTCATAATCTTTCTGTGTCCCTATAGATACCCAAGCTTGACCTACATGGATATTACCTTACTTTTTGAGAATACTTAATACATATCAAAAACAGACACCCAAGGACCGAAATAGATCAGTGTCTTTGAGAAATCTGAACATTATCTTCTAATCATGGTGAAAGATCTTCAACAACTCCCATAAAGATAATACCCTTTTGTTATATTACCTAAAACCATTCTTTATATCATGGGGAAAGGAAAATATAAAACATATAAAGGGGGAGATCGAATGCTCAGTATGGGTAGAGAAGGAAAAGCTAAAACAATCCATATACATTTGATCGTAAAAATATGAACAAAAAATTTATTCATCAAAATATTGAGAAATTACATAAAACATGGAAGTACATAAGAAATGGATTATAAAGGAAAATTGACAATAAAATAATAGAATTGGAATAAAACATTTAATTGTGTAAAACTAATTAGTACATATTATTATTTCCATGGTAGCCAAGGCATTTCATCGAAGACCATAATAGTGGACGAAGTCCATTACTAAACAGGGTTTTACTTGCCATTCCAGTCCTATTTTACAGAACATGATTTACTTTCCATTCCAGCCATGTTTATCTCATGAGAAATAAATCTTTACCCAATGCATTGGAGAGAGATATAGGTTTCAGCTATCTCATAATGAAACCATGGGTTCCACAAAATCATCAATCATATATCATAGCATAACCCATGTAATAAAATGGGATTCCTAAACATCATTCCATCAAAACATAATTTATATAAGATAAAAGGACATAATAAAAATAATTACATAATAACATAATAAAATCAATGTAATAATAGGGATTTAAACAAAACCCTATATCATCTTAGATGGAAAATAATATTGATAAAACACTTAAACTTAGTTCTTGAGGAAAACATCATTTCATCTTCGAAAAATATTTCTTTTCTCAATATGTCATGAAATTTCAAAATAAAAGAAGTTAATTTAAAATTAAATTGAAAACTTATAAAGTATTATTCATGGAAATAATTATCTATGAAATCATAAAAATCTATTCATTTCATATAAGTTAAAAAACATTCTCCTAATACTTTTGTCCGAAAAGTCAAAAAGTACCTTGTATGGTAAACAAAATAAAGATTCCTTCCATGTCTTGTAGTAAAAGTAAAAAATGGGAAAAAATGACTGAAAAAATACATGGAATAATATAAAACATTTTATGAAAACATTTTTATAAAACTCTGACATGGATGATAAACATAAACCCGGTAAATACTTACGAACAAACAATCTCAGATAAGAACGAGATTGAATAATTATCACTTACCTTAGTTTAGATATGATTTGTATGCATCGAAACCTCTTGTATAATGATTTAAATAATGTAATTGAATTATTCTGGAATCATAGTCATTTTTATGATATCATATATAGTCATATTCTGGTCTGTTTTTTAGTAACATTTCATTATTACTCGTTATTTGGGTGTAAAAAACTTTATGTTCTTATTCACGTTTTGTCGAATAAATTCATATTCCTATTTTTTTTGTTTTAGTTATATAATTTATAGAATATTATTAATATAATATCTATAAAATTCATTCATTAAATTAATTTATATAATCATTATTTAATTAAGATCATGTATAATGAATCGCATCACATCGTGGAGACGGTAGGCTGTACATACGCACGAGCGATGATATCATTCACATGATTAAGGAATTATATTTAAGTGTATTGTGTATAATATTTCAGAATAAATATTACACTAAAATAATCATATATATTTCTTTATTCCATCATTATACCCATCCAATCATGTCAGTGATGAAAAACATATTACACCACGTCGTGGAGACGGTGGGTCGTACGTACACATACTTGGTGATTTAAATTTTCATTGGATGTATAGAAAATGGAATATGGTTGTTTCATTTTCATAATAACTAATAATTATACAACTGATACTGTAGTTATTACGTTAAATTGAAATAACTCATATTGATAAGTAGAATAAGAAATATGTTTAAATGAATCGATAAAGGATAATACATCTTCTTCGACGTGCCTCTTCTAAACCTCCTCTAAGGGCACTAATGTTGGTCTTTGAAGAAAAAATATACCTCTATTATGTTGGTAGGGAAGTGTAGAATGAAAATGGATAGTGTTTGGCCCATTTTGAAGGCTCAAAATGGAGTGAAGCGGAGAGGGAGCGGGTTCTCTTTTATAAGAGAGGAGAGGGACACTTTTGGAAACCTCAAAAATATTAATTTATAATAAATAAAACCCCACGTAAAAACCACCAATATGACTCAACATAGAAAATTAGATGAGATAGGGTTTTAATATCATCAACCAATAATATTTGAACATGATTTGAATTTATTTTAATCCTTATTGTTTTGTTTTATCCTAATTTAATCTATTTAATTTTATTTTTGGTAATAATATTCAAAATTTTAAACGACTATAAATTCTTACATATGTGTTATTAATTGTCCAAATTTGGATAAATTAATACATTGGAGACAGTATAATTTTCAATTTTCAATTTTTAATTTTTTTTTGATTTTTAAAAAATTTAATAATATGTTATTTTTATAAAATATCAATAGTGTAAATTTTGACACTATTCACTTATTGGAATTTAAATAAAATCCACACAAGATATATATTCAAACTAAAATTTTAATATATTCAAAACATGTCATATTCAAATAGAAAATTTTTGGAGCACATCAATTAGTTCATGTAATATTTATTTTAATTTTTTTAAGACCATTTATTTTGTATATCACTTAATAAAATAATTACGACAACATTGTTGTATAAATATTTAGTATACTTATTTGTTTCATAAAAAATAAAAATAAAATACATTGATGAAGATAAATCTAATAGATTTTATAATAATACTTTTAGTGGAATTTATCTTCAAAATAAACCAACTTTTAAAATGTTATATTTATTAAATTATGAAGGTGAAAACTTTGACATCATTTAAAATAAAATATTATAAGTATCATAATCTCTTTTATAAGGCTCAAAATGATCATAAATCTGACTATTGGATGCATATGTTTTAGATATACTCAACCAATTATTTTTGTTCATGTTTTTGAGACTTTCGATAGATATTATTATTTTAATAAAAACTATATTATTGCTTTTTAATTAAATAAATACTTTCTACATCATTACTGTATAAGCAAATAAGGAATTTATATATTTATTAAAAATTACAAGTAAATTACCATGATACAAATATATAAATATATATATATATATATTTCAAATGATTATTTATAATCTAATTTATATTTAGTATAACCTTATATTAAAAATAATTTAATTATTAAAGTTTGAGTGAGACATATTTAACTTTTCATTAAATAAAAAAATAAATGTCTTAATCACATACAAGTGGTTCCAATAGACACCATATCGACCCAATAATATTTTAGGACGAAATATAAAAATCCAATTATATTAAGACAAGTGTTAGGGTAATTTTATAATATTATTTTTACCATTAATTACCATATTTTCCTTTAATTATGATAAATAAAATTTAACGTAGTTACTATTCATAATGCCCAAAAATAAAAGTATCCAATTAACATGAATTGGATCTACTGATTACAAATATTTAATCCATTTTTTCAAATTTAATACACACCAGTTGCAGTAATTATTCTAAAATTAATCCCATTGTCAAAAAATGGGGTTTTTTGAAAACATTTCAAAAGATTGAAATGTTTTCACCCATGAATTAAATGAAAAAATTATGATAAATAAATAAATTATATTAAATCGTTAAAATATATTCTATTTATACATTAGAAAAATTAAATATTATAATTTAACCATATAAATTATATCAATGAAAAAAGGCTTTTTTAAATAAAATTTAGCGTATTTTTAAAATTCATCTAAATATGAAACTTAATAGAACAATATCAAAAAAATTTCCAATGTAAAATTTTATATCTTGATTCAATAGAAGAAGTTTATTTTTTTCAAATTGGACTTATAATTTAGTCAAAAATTAGATTTAAAATGGGTGCACCATCAAAAGGCGACAAAACTGCATTTTTTAAAAATACTTCTCTTATCTGAAAAACATTTATTTTGTTCCTATACCATGTTCAAGAAAATGAGTAAGATGATTAATAAAGTTATTGAATTCATAATGTGGTTAATACTATTCATATCATCTAGTTCATAATAATATTATAATAATATATCGTTTTTTTGTGAAACTCGATATTGCGTACCACACAAGTTTTCGAGGAAGGTCGTTCATGTGTGTAACACAAGCCATGTTAGTGTTGTGTGTAGTTAAAGCTTTATCTGGGGTTTCATATAACATAATCCAAACTTATTTCATTTATACATTGAACAAAATATATACTGATTATTGTGTGAGATGAATTCAATCAAAAGATCTTGAAATTGTGTGCAACATAAGCCAAGTATATTATTGTGTATACTGCAAGTTAAAATGGTCTTGTGTATAGAAAAATGTATTCTTGGTGTAGTGTACAATAGATAGCGTCAATGAAATTAAAAACAATATATCTTATAAAATATCATGGTATTCCAGCCTCAGTACCATCTTTTTTCTAATTCATTACTTTACCTTAGTATAATATCCTCTATTCATTCGAAATACAATTCAGAGGGGGGGGGGGGGGTGGGTTTGACACTTTGTTCCATCACAGAGTCTAAATATTGAAAAAGGAAAATTCCTAAGAAAAAAGAGGAGAAGACATATGAATAAAATCAGTATTTTCTACGACATGAGCTTTGAATCGCCCTAGTCAAACCCAGGTGTCATCGGCGCGCAACCTACATATGCGCCCCCATCTGGCATGCAACCTACTTGCACGCCCAATTTTATTTTACACAAGGTCCTATTTTTTGTTATAAATAGATCCTTGGGGCCTTCATTTATACAAAACAATATCCCTGAATCCCATATGTTACTCTGGTAGCCCTTGTTCTTCACCCAAGACATCTGAAGCATTCAAGGTAGTTCTTTAAGACCTAAAGTAGGGGATTTGAAAAAGTATCATAGGAACTAAGTCATTTTATTATTTGAAATCCATAACAGTTGGGTGCCTAATGCACCCAACCTCCCTAAATTAGAAACACATGTTCACCATCAATTCCATTCACAGGAACTTGAGTGCCCCGATTGAAAGAATAAATGGGAATACTCTTAAAGGGTTGATTCAAGTCTCACATATGTATTAACATCCATGTTGTTCATATCTTAAGTGAACATTAGGTCAAACAAGTATACATTTGTGCCCATACATACATGCCAGTACCTACTTGGGACACCTCTTTGATTCAAATACTCTTTTTAGTCTACAATCAATTTATCACTCTACAACAGCATTTAGGGCAAGGATTCTCCTTCATTGTCTCCCTTTCTTGAATGGGATTCTATTGATACCTTCACCGAAACCTTCAGACATAGCAATCCTTTGGTAAAGGCACATATGTGTGTCTCCTATTTGGGTTTTTATTTCTGTAATCATAGGATTTCCTCATTTATTTCACAATGGGGTTAGGATTCGTAGAGTGTCTGTGGGTCTGTATATCTGCAGTCACATGGACCTTTCTCCCTAGAACAGTGTTGTGAAGTTCCTAGTTTTGAGTATTTGGGTTTATGTTTTGAACTCCTCTTTTCGTCTCTAAGACCTGGAACCTCAAGTCTCTAGTAAGGATGTTACAAATCACACCTACTTTTCCATTTGATCAAATGATAAGTCTCCCTCCCCTACGAGGATCAATTTTCGGGAAACCATCCTAGTGTAAGCCCTGTAACCATTCACGTATGAGGCTTTAGTTGTGATCCTCTCTACTTCATCCAACCTCACTCTTTAGTTTCATTGGAACCTTTTCCAATGTAATTTGAAGATAGGGAAGGTTCTTCACCTCACCCTCTTCTCGGGTTTCATTTCCCCCATCCACAGTCTCCTCCAAATAAGAACCCTCTTCAACCAGAGAAGGATGAAAACTGTGGTTGCCTTTGCTGAATCTTGGAAATCATCTTGTTTCTCATACTGAGCATCACTCACATGGTCTTAGAGATTTTTCATGATCACAACATTTTCACAAATTAATGAACTATAAGAACTCTGGTTCCTATCATAATGGGGATATGTGGGGAGCCTTCTAGGTGCCCGAGCTCATTGGATATCCTCTTAAAAAATCAAACCATAATTCCCTTAATATAGGAATTTTCCATAGAATTAAACCCCAAATTAAACCACCATATCACCAATTCATCCATTTTTAAAAGTAACCCAATCATGTTTCTATCAAATGACTATACTCTCATATTGGACTTATTGAACATCGCGGGCATGGATTCACATCCACATGGTATATGTAGGAAGCCTCCTTGAGGTTCCAACCACACATTTAAAATCAACCATGTTCTCTTTGGGCCATATTCACAACAGGGTCCAATCTTAATTAGAAACCCATATACTTTCCAAGTTCCTTGGGATGCGTCGTCATTAGCCCCACACCAAACATTGACTATGCACCTTCCAATTATATGTATTTACAACATGAAAATAAATTGTATGGTTAGGTCCTTATCACATGACCTTTAAAGGTATGATGTATCCCATTATGTGGCACCAAACTAAGATGGTTTTAATTTTTTCACAAGGATACATAGGTAGACCATTTTATGGGTACAATACAAATATCAAAACAAACCTTCATCTCACTAGAAAATAATAAATTCTAGAATTCCCCCCACTGAGTTTCTCAAAAACTAGTATCATCAAAATGTTGATTAAAAGAATCTCTAAATAGTATATGAAAGGATAGCATAGATGGAGAACCTCAAATACATATGTATATCTCCGTTAATGAATAACCTAGAATACATACGTATGATTATAAATTTCACACATGTTAATAATCGATTGAAAATTCCAGGGGAAACATATGCCAAACATGGTAAATTAATAAGGATTCTGTAAAATATCTTAAATCAATAAAGAGCATCATGGAGTATACAATATTTCCCCACAAAAGGGTGTGATGAGTCTGAACTTCCATCCTATCGACCAATGCATTTTCTTATGTATCGTAAAGTTCAAATATAAAAAATTCATTCCATCGTAATGAATGTCCCTTAATGTATAAAGAATTGTTGGGTGATTCTGGATCCATTAATAAATCCAATGGAAACCACCTGGAAGTAGCGATTCTTAAAACAATTACACATATTTCAAGGAACTATAATACAAACATGTAATAACAAATCCCATTAAAAGGAATTGGAAATATAAAGAATAAGATATTAATGAAACTTGAATAAATGGGAGTAGTTTAGGATCCCTTAATAAATATCACCATGGTAATAGGTGTACATAAATGATCATAGAAGGATTATTTATATTTAAAGGAAGATCACATAAGTGAGAGTTGAAGTTCCCTTTAGAATTATGATATAGTAACAACTTCAGAAAGGTTCAAAATGAAAGATGATAAAAGATATATAATTCATATAAAATCAATTTTATATTACTCTAATTTTTATAAACTAATTAAAATATAACATATATAAATTAAGAATTCAAATTTCAATGAATGTGATTTAATTGAAAGGTAGAAATGAAGGTGAGGATCTATTACTTATGTGTGTGAAACCTAAAGACTAGGAGGAGAATATTTAGTTATTTGAGTAAAATGGGTGGATTCAAGAGAGGGTAGGTAATATTACAGATGTGATCAGTTGAGTTTTACTGTAGAGCAATTATATCTTGTGAGAGGTTGTATAGTAAATGAGTGAGATTTCTTTATTATTTTGGTTTTTTAATCTACATAAACAAATAACAAAAACCACAAACCATATCATGGTCCTCTCTCATGTTTTCATCCAATTGGGAGCATTTCTCATTAATTTATAAGTCCAAGGAAATAAATTAGTAAAATAATCCATTTCTTATGTGGAGGTGATTCAAACTCTAAAAGAAATTATTTTAGAACCTAAAAATATAATAATGTTTTTAGAGGATTCAGAAAGGCTTTATAAAACTAATTTAATAAAAAAATAATATTAATTTAATGGTAAACCAATGATTTGGTCATGGATACCCTTTTATAGTAATTATTTCTTCACTTCTGGTTCATTTTGATGTAACAAACCTAAAGTATATTTATACCATATTTAACTTTTTCTCAAAACTTACACTATATCAGAAAATTATGAAAACCTAACCATTTGATATTTTCAACATTCTAATTACAAAAATAATATTCATGTTATTAATATAATTTTATAAATATGTGAATTTTTACTTTTAAAATAAAATATACATTTATTATTAAATGATGGGTTTTCTAATAATAATAGTTTTCAAGCCCTTATAAAAATTAAATTTTACTTCATAAATATTATATAATAATTTATATTTGTAAAAAAATTATTTAATAATATTAATATATTATTTATTTTAAAAACATTAATTTATAACTTCAATAATTTAATTTTAATGTTATCAAGAAATATAATTTTGGATTTATTTTATCAAAATAATAATCATTTACAAAGTGAAAATAATATGATGAAAATATATTCATTATTGTATACAAAATAATATAAATTTATATATATATATAGGGTAATGATACATATACATTTAACACGCCCACAAATTCTGGAAGAGTATGGTGTGTGATGGTTGTACTTTTAGGGGGTGGTTATGCGAACTTGGTTTGGGTCGTGATCTCGATGAACTTGAACTTGTCAACTATATGGTTTATATCATGCATATGTTGTTAAATCTCATCTTAGGATTGGTCAAGGGTAATGACCATAAATGATATCTCCCTTGGAATCTTTAATAAATGGGCTTCATACAATATGATCCCATGGGTTGAGGCTATAACATCTTTTGATTTAGTCAATTGGATTTTTAAAAACACTATTTTTATAAGAAACATGTGATAACTATTCAAAATCGATATTATCAATGTTAACTATACTTAACATTATTTTAAATCTAATGGGTACATCAATAAATAATAAGTTCATGTGTTTTCTTTAACCATATAATAATTCATTTAAATAAATCAAACGAGGAATTTATTTAGAAAATTAAGTTTCATTACAATCCCTACTCTGTGTTTATGAGATTGGATAACCAGGGCTTAGATCTCATGAGTGATATCCTCAACATTTTCCTGAGGGGTTGGATCTGTTTTTTACCATAGAAAACAATAATATTTAGGATCACTTCTTGAAATATCCCACATGGTAGATTATAAGAATTGCATACCCTCATCCACATCTATAAAGTAACTTAGGTAAGAAGTGTTCCTTTATGATGACCGGATCCCTAAGAGTTTGGATGTGTAAATTGGAGATATATTATTCTTTGGGTACCATTTTTTATATTAATTTTTAATTTGATTCATTTCTCAGAGTCTTTCAGGAGCCGCCTCTATAGTCCATATGTCTTTATTTAGTAGATAGTCCTCTATAAAATCTTTTACCAACATGAATGTAATTTGTTGGTTTAGTGACTCTGTACACGTGGGGATAATGGTCAAAACGTTAATTTTTTCTGAGACATTTGTTTGGTGAATTATCGGATAGATTTAATCATACATTAGAATCACACTGTCACATTTATCCTATCAAATTTGTTTGATATATTATAGTTTAATTTATCATGCTACTGGGATGTGTTAGGAGATCATAAAAGATTAACTATAAATAAGAAACATGTAAGTCGACTATCTTAAGATAAATATCATGGTCACTTGATCTATCATGTATCTAATGTATTAATATTATGAAAACTAATTTATTCCTCTGTGTTTCCATGAACACGTATGACGAGTCAATACAATTTCAAATTCCAATTGTATATTCTAGTTTGAACATACTAGTTAAACTATTAATTGTGCATTGCTTGAGAATATGGGATGTCAGTTTATCATTATACATGAATTATTTCCTACTCTTTGACTCCCTTAATGATAATAAATATATTTCTAAAATTATTTCCAATAATAGTATTTTTTAACTTGTTATTGGATGTGATTTTATTATTTCCATGAATTGAGGTGAACATCTATATGTATGAATGTTCCACCATTTATATTCTACCAATTTAGTTTAATGCCACATAGTTAGGTACCTTGGGAATTCCACCATCTTTGTAGGTGATAGTTGTTATGATGTTTGTTCGGGTCCCATTATTTAGGATTATTATGTATCCCTGTAAAGTTAATTATATCCCATGTAGTTTGATTCCACTAAACGGGACATTTCTTACATTTTATTGTCATAAAAAAGACAATTTTGGTTATTTTAAGGTTATTAATACATTTACAATGATATTCATTTTGGTATCATATAATTTTAATAATATGATATTATATTAAAGGTATTATGTGTTAGACCAATGGTATTCTTTTTGACGTTATGCATCCAAGAATGTCTCTACATAGTCTGACATTATTCATGATGTACTATATTATGGTATAGTTTTAAATTCTAATGGGAATGATTTTTTATCATTCTTTCACCAAGAGGTAATCTTATGATAATCACATAATAAGGTATGGAATATGACAATCGCATAAAAATATAGGTAATACTATGTTCATCACATAGGGAATCGTATTCTCATCATAGAAGGGGATTGATTTATTATAGTGATATAAAATATCTACAAATGTTAAAGATATATAATCTTTTAAGGGGGAGATTGTGCTGTAATGGTTATGGAATTTAACATCAATGTGTATCCTAAATATCCTAATTGAATAGAAATGAAAAAACACATAATTCATGTTTTATAGTTTTAGTTCATGTAACAAGACCGATCCACGTGGTTTAATGCCATATATAAAAGACTATCTGTATGTTGTTTAGTGTCATAAAAATATGGATTAATATAAAAATGTTGACTATTAATGGTTTTTACATAACATAATCATGATTTTCCTTTTCTGGATTAGTTTCCGATTGGTAACTAAGTATTATAGGGTGTGATAGGTGTTTACCCTAAATAAAAGGCATAATCAATTTTATGGATCACTGACTAACATACATTGATATTATCATTAATAATAACATGTTCTAAACATAATCCTATTTGGAGTTTCATGATCTATTGGTCTTGTTAATATAGAGAAAATGGTGAGTTAATAAATGGTAAATTTTTAGGGCTTATACCTTTAGGTGGTGCAAGGTATGTGTTGATCATTGTTGGGTATATAATTTTTATATTCATAATATGCACATGATCGAGGCTAATACGTGTTAATATGATGAATATATATATTTTTCTCATTAGTGGCAATATTGGTATGAGATACTTAATAAGGAAATTGTTAGGTCTTATTAATAGTTCAAATAATATAGTATGCACACTTCACTCTCTATATCATTGATTATTCACCGTTAATTTAAACAAATTCCTATATGTTATATGATTCGTCTAGGATATCCCAGATGAGAATCTTGAGTTGGGGAGGTTTCTTCGATACCCTTAAGAATTAAACTATCATTATCAATGGAAGTCATGATCATTAATACCCTATCGGTCCAATCAATTTTTGTTAAAAACCCAAATAAATTTCTCCAAATTGAGATTCAATAACTATTTTTAATGGAATACATGGTAAAAGGGGGGGAAATTAGAGACCTAGGGTTTTGAGATTTTCAAATTTCAGTAGAAATTTCAAAAAAATTGGGTTTTCATGGGGGTTAAAATGATAGATTTCCACTATCATATTATCTTCTATAATTTCCTTAACCACACTACTGGTCCCTAAATAGGTTATTAATCCTAGGAAAAATGTATGGTGGAATACTAAATGGTTTAAGTTTAGGAAGAATGTTTAATATTGAATTAAATAAATAATAAATTATTTGTGAAGTTTTGGGTCGGTGTATCTTTTTAATTTAGCATCAAATAGATATTATAAATCACTAGTAGAGTCTGGAATTTCGGTTTTTCTTGATAATTATAATCATGCCTTGGGTTCTGGGACTCGGTTTGGGTATTAGTTGATAAAGTAATGAATTAATTAACTAACTAAATAATTAAATAAAATTAGTTACCCCTCCCTATTTTGGAGATATCATTCATGATAGTAGAAGTGATGTATTATCCCTCATTTAATGTCTATATAGAGAGGTTAGTATAGGGACATGCTTCCATACATTTTCATTGGAAAAGATCGAGACCATATCGATAAGCAACAACTTTTGGGAGAGGATTTGAACTCAAATCTTTGACATTTATTCCTGAAGGTAGGCCGGTGATTTTTTTACCTCATTATCAACATATATTATATTTTTTTATGTTTTTAATCCTTATTATGACTATTATGGACCCCAGGGGACAATCGGTTGTAATTTAGGGGAATATCTGGCTTTGATAAGGATTTTTGGGGTTTCCCATTTGGAAACCCAGATTGAAAATGTTTTTATAATAAAATAAGCCATGTGGTCATACCATTCAGTGAATAAGTACTTTTAATAAGTATATTTCATGTACATTATGTGTGCATCATGTAGTAGTACATGTCCATGTTCCTAGACATGTAAAAAATTACATGAGAAGTTGATGGTTCTGAATATAAACATTTTGTAATTCATGTAGTCATCGTGTAGTAGTACAAAGGAAAAACCCATGTTCATGTGGAAATGTAAATGTACTTGGATAGGAAGGGAGTTGATTGTAAAAATAATATACTATTCCATATTTATAGTTTGGGGTGTTGTTTCCTTAGAAGTCGGAATTGGGCTTCTGAGTAGCCCAATATAAGTTTTTTTCAATGTATATTCAAATAGTTCGATCATTTTAAAATATAGAGGTCATATGGATGGTGTTTATAAATAATGAAGTTCATTAGGAGGACTTCCATGAGTTTTTTTTATCATAATCCACTAGTGGGTTGGGTTTTGAGCTATGAGACCCTAGTGGGGGTTTTGTGTTTAGTGTTTTATGTGGCCTGAGCATAGAAATTAGTTTCAATTGGGTACATTTCTTCTTATATTGCATTGAAAAATATTTTGGTTCTTAAATAGGATTATATAGGATGTATCCACTTGACTTAATGTTCTTAGGATCTAAGATGGGATTCCTCTATTTATCTATGGATCCAGAGGATCAAGAGATCTCTTGATTAATAGGATGACCTTGAGAATATGTTTGTGCTTATATAGTTTGGTTTTGAGTAATCCTTGGGACATAGGTTGATGTATGATCCAATGGGTAGGAGTTTTTGATTTCCAATATGGTTATTTAATCATACATTGTTATGTTTTCATTGTCGAGGAAAAATAATTGGATTATTCCATAGTACGTTTTTGATATCATTGTGTTTCCATGCTCCAGATCCTGGTTAAACAGAATGGGAAGAGACATCTGGTAGAGATGGAAAGAATATCAAAATGTATGGTTCCGTATAACCATGATTGAGACTCTTGGAATGAGGCTTCATATTGGTCCTGATAGTTTTTTATTTTTTATGTATAATACTGAGGATTCGAGCATGCAATGTTATAATTTTCAGTATAATAACTGTGACATCACTGGTATATATTTTGGTTCTAGATTGATAGTATTGGTACATGAAATATACTACTAACATTGTTTCAAACAGAGGATCAATACAATTATATTATACTTCTTGGGAAGTGCTCCAGACTAAGGCTACTGGACATTATTTCATTATATGTGGAAATGATATTTTACTAAGGCTCCTTTCCATGGTTTTTTTTCCAGACTGATGCCCTAGACCACAATAATGTTATAAATATATATGGATTCTAGAATGTGCTTTAGAAAACATGATCTATAATACTGAGATGGTGAAAAACTGAGGCTCCATACACAGATAGTATACATCATGAATGGTTAACGAGAATGAGGCTTTTGAAAATGACGGTATACTAGCTAGGATGGAAGGTGGACTGAAGCTCAACATCCATTGTTTAAATGCCAAACAGATGCTCTACAAATTAGTACATTGATATTTGGTAATGGTTTTAGACTAAGGCATTAGGTTTTTTTAAACATGAGATAGATGTCTGATGGATGGTCTAGGATTATTAGTAACTATATGTGTTTTTTTGGGTAGTCATGTCAAGGTTATATGTGTGAGATAATGTTTGGTTCATGGGGATGTATATGTGATGGATTTTATTAGTGTCTTCATTGATATGACTATCATATAATGGGTTCCCAGGATTGGTAAAGATTGGTTTTGACATCCTTGGTTGTAGAGCCTGCCAATTTTGGGATTCATTTTCATGGTGATGTTCTCATAGGAACTTTGTCATTGATCAAATTAGGTATGGTCTTCTGAGTTTATAGACATATGTATCGACAATTTTTTATCTTTATTTTTTATATTGGATTGGTTAATAAAATTCTATGAGAATGCACTTCTAAAAAATATTTATAGGTTCACCATTATGGTTGGACTATTAAGATTTATCTATCACCCCTTTATATGCACCTTACTGTGTGTAATGGCCATGTGTCTTTATTCATATAGGGAATGGATGCACAATGGATAGGTTTGAGGTCTAGTACTGTCTTGTTATGTATGATTTTTGCGTGGAGTCTATAGGATGAGCTAGAGAAGATTTAAAAGTTTCAAGAGATGGGGTATGTGTTATAGCCCAAATTTGATAGTAAGTATGGCTATATTTCCATTTAATTAATTTATTTTTTATATTTGATCATACCAATGGGAGAACGTTGACATATGTATAACATGGCAGTTTGGGCACCTACATGATTTCATTTTGTTACGGATTATTATTATATCAATTTGTTTATTATTCCACATTACTCTAGGGTTTCATGTATGGTAAATTAATTTTATATTGGCACTATGATATATGGGTATAATCTCTTCACATATCTATCTTAGACCCCCTCAAATCGTCTTCATCCTTTTTCATACAAGGTGGTTTTTCATGAGGTCTTATGGAGAACCGGATCTTAGAAATAGTTTTTAGGATTTTGGTCTAGGATATAACAACATGGTATCAAAGGAGTTACATAGTTGTTATTCCATTATTTGAAATCTGGTAAAAATGAGGTATATTTATGTTTCAAAACATGTGATGGATACTGGTATGGTGAATTGTGAACTCATGTTTTGGTTGGAGGTATACGTTACAAGGGACAAGGATTGATATTTAGGATTTTTAATGTTATGGTTGTATATGATTTTCAATGTGATCAATGCACATGCTATTTGGATTTTCTGATTAATGATGGATTTTATTCCCTTAGAACTTTTTTCTAGGGGAATATGAGTTTTTTTTTGACTCTTGGCCTATAGATGAAAGAGGTGTCTCATGAACCATGATAATCACATTAGACCCACATTTTGTAGTCCTACTAGTGTCTGGTTTTATAGATTTTTTCTGATGGTTGGTTGGGTGGATCCCTTTGGATGTTATCATCGATTAGAAAGCATGTGTGGCTCTAATTCATGGTTGGTAAAGTGACCCTAGTGGGTTAGTGTGGTAAAATTATAGCATTGGTGGACCCCCTTGTGGGTTATTTTGTTTGAGGATTTTTATACTCCATGGTCCACTAGGAGTCAGTAGGACGTGAAAATTCTCAGAGAGGATGGGAACCCTAGTTGTGGGAGGTTCGTTGTTAGATGATTCCTTTGTGGTGAGAGAGCCTATATATGGTATTTTATTACTGATTCCATGTGATGATGGGATATTTAAGTGTGATTCCCCATGAGTTGGGGACTTATATGAAATAGAGTGGATGTACATTGTTATAACTATTGAATTTTTGTGATTCTGGATTTGTATGGTTCTGGGCGAGAGAGAAGTGGTCATTTTAGGCTTACTATAGATTAGGGATCTATGGATATTTGACTTTTTATGTTAACTCATGAGAGGAATTGACTGAGTTTTGTGTGAGTTTTGGTGTACAAGGAATAGATGGTTGTTTTTGGACTTGTGTAGGCATGCATGAAGGGTGCAGTTAGGTCTGAGTTTTGTTCTCATTGGATAAATTTGTTTTTGATGGTTCACTTGTGTACGGATGTTTCCACCTTGTAGTTGGTTTCAGAAGGTATTGGTTCATTCAGGTTCCTATCATAAGAAATAATTGTGCATGCGAGTTGAGATGGGTGGTTTTTATTTTTAATGATATCACATGATGTTTTTTATTATTCTTGGTTTAGGATTATATGTTATGTTTTCGAGAGACGTGACTTGCTGGATTGAATGATGGTTTTTGGGTTGGGTTATGCCCTGACATGTAATGTGTGTGCGATTGTGAAATCTTGGATATATGAGCTCTATTGTTCCATTGTGTCGTTTTTTATCAGATAATATGGGTATGTACATAAAATGTTCATTAGTTGGGAAGAAATCCATCGGTATGATGAGAATTGTAGATGGTGAGAGGATTGTGGAAATGGTGACTTGAGGCCCAATGTTAGAAATGTGTTGTTCTTGAATGGATGATTTTGTGGTGGTATTCATCAATTACATTGCTGTGAACTCATAGTTTAGATATGGTAATGACCAATATATTTGTATTGTCCTGAGTATTCTAAGAAATAACCATCTATATGACAATCTACATAGATGTTTCATTTTCTAGATAAGGGGCCACCTGGGTGGTTGTGATCATGGGGTGGTGTATGTGAAGCTCTATGGGAGGATTGCACCATCATCTTTTTGTGGGTGACGTCCCTATGGTGGATTAGATACCTAGGAATACCATGGATGCTAAAAATAGATTTTTGGAATAAGTATTCATACCTATATGTTTTTTCAATCTGATGGGAGAAAGATGGACATGTGGAGTTCTATGTTTTTGAGGTGACTGGAGCATGGACTGTTAAAAATATGTTTGGTTGTGAGATGATATCAAGGATATTCGTATGGTGTGGGGCACCATGAATTTGATTATGATTTTTAAATAATGTTGGGATGTATCATGATTGAAGGGTGTAGTTAGGCTCTGTAGTAGTGGTTTGTTAATGGTGGAAAGTGGGGGCCTTTCATTTAATGAGTTGGGATCCATCTCTTCAGAGTTATGAAAATAATCTCAATTGGTGTGTTTGAGTAAAACACAATGACATGTGCTTCTTTTAAAATCAATGATTGGTAGGCTGTTTGATTGGAAGACCATTGTGGATTCTTAAGGATGAGAATATTTATATTGGGGTGGTTATATAGACCTGAGTTTTTCAAGATTTTAAAATTTGTGCATAGATTTAAATTTTTATTCTATTATACACATGACAGGTAAAATTATCAATTTACATAAGAGTATTGTCTCGTATAATTTTTCTTGACCACTCATTTTTTCATGGAATATGGTTTTTGTGATAGGAAAAGAGATTTACGGTATAAAGAGAAGTTTTAGTGTTATTAGTGTAGTGAATATGTAATTAAGTAAATATTTAATTACTTTTGTGGTTTTAGGTGGATGTATATTTTGAACGGAGTGTTATATTGAGATTCCAACTATGTGGTTATGTCCAAAATGGGGGTTTACCAAGGTAATGTATAATCACCTCTTCTTCTCTGACTCAAAATAAGTATTAATTTGAAAATTAATTAACAAATTTTTTATATTAATTAAAAGAGTATCCCCCTCCCATTTTGGGTTCCCACACATGGAATGATTGGTTAGGTAATCTCTATCATTTTATAGAATGATTGGGATTTAAAGATAAAGAGATACCACAGAACATCATCCTTGGTTTAGATCTAGCCCAGATTGAGGTCCAACCGCTTTTGGGAGAATATTTGAACCTGAATCTTCATCATTTATTCCATATGGTGGGTCAATTTTGTAGTTTCACACCTGATCCCCATAGATTGATATCTTTTAGATTTAAATACTTATTATGTTTGATATGGACCATATGTGGGTTGATTTTTTCTTATTTGGGGGAACTATATGGTTTGGGATGTTTATAGGAGTTTCCCTTTTTGAAACCCTAACTACATCGCATGTGGTTATAAGAAAACATGCCATGTGTTCTTCCCATTTAAGGAATAAGTACTTTACATAATTACATTACATTGACTTTAAGCACATGTCCTATAGTCGTACATGGACACGTGTCTGGCTATGTTAAAAATTACACTAGAAGATGACTTCTGTAAAGTGCATGTCGTGAAGTTTGGGTTCACATCCTGTTGTAGAACACTTTTAGATCCCATATTACTCTAACTATGTAATAGTACATTCCTAGGTGGAGTGTTGATAGTACACATTTTTTAATATAAATTTCAATACATTAATTTTTTCCATCTTGGATGATTTGGGTGTATTGTACCCTGGAAGTTGGAATTGGGATTTGGAGTACTCAATTCTAAATGTTTTTTCACATTGATCGTAATGGTTTTTTTTGTTTCATATAAAGAGTTCATCTATATTTTTTGGAAAATTTAGATTAGATGAATTATTTCCATTAGTATTGGATTTAGAATATTCTAGTGGATTGGGTTGTGAGATGTGAGAACTGGGTGAGGGTTGTGAGCTTGGTGTTTGGTCAGGTCTAGGTGTGACAAGGTGTTTTTCTTAAGTATTCATGGATTAATCATAGTAGATGGGAATTAAAAAAATATCTCTAGGATGATCATGGTTATCCATGTTTATGGGTACTAGTGGATCTTTTTTAGATGAAATGTGGTTGAAATTCTTTTTTTGAGGATCAGGGTGGATAGAGCCATTAGGTATTGGTTGATAACATAGGATGGTGGTTATCCCTGAGTGCCATTGTGTTGTTGAGCTGAGTTCAAGGGATGCAATATGATTCCCATGGTATAATTGTATATGGTTATGAGATCATTGGATGTTTTGGTTGGTTGTTGCGATTTCTATTGTGGAATGGTTTTGTTTAGGATTTCCTTATTAGCATGTTGTTTTTAGGGATATATTAGAGGCCATTGAGGCCCCCTTGAAGATTTTATGTCTTGTGATGGGGCCAATATTGATAGTTTTGTTGTTACAATGGATTTTAGAGTATTTCTCCTCTTTAGTGATTGTTCATAGGATCCAAGGAAGGATTCCACTATTAATGAGTGGATCAAGAGGGTCATGGGCGGTCCAAATTGATAGGATGACACTGATCGGGTGTGTGTGCTTATGTAGTTCAGTTATTAGTGTCCATTGTGACCTTAGTTGATATATGAGACAATGGGGATAATATTTTTATGCATAATATAGATGGTCGATCAACACTTGTTATGTTTCGGTGCTCAGGGTTTTGACTCAGATTATGCCACGTGGTGGTTTGGATATCATCGGGTTTCCTGATTTTTTATCCCAGTTAAATGGTTAGGGATAATATAATTAGAAGAGATTGATGTAAGATCCACATGTATGGTTCTCAATATCGATGATTCAAATTATTACAATGGGATCTGTATTAGTGCTGATACATTTCTTATGGTTTGAGTTGTGGAGGGAGGTTTTTAGCACGCAATATTATACTATTTAGTATATAGAGTGTTATGTCACATGTATGTGGTTTTGTGTTGAACAGAGGTTCTGGGTACAATAAGTATACAACTAATATGGTTTCAGACTATGTTCCTAGACACTAATAGTATACATCAAGGATATTATTCTAGATAGTGGTTATTGGTAACGAAGGCATGCCATGTGGAAAAAATGATGGACTAAGGCTCCTTCTCCTTGGGTTTAGTCCCGAGAGGGGAAATGGGAACTACTAATGTGGTATATTTAGATGATATCTAGACTAGGAAACTAGTAATAAGATGTATACTACATATACTGTGTCAGTCTAAGTCTCTAAAAACAAACTGTATTCTTCATGGATAGTGCCCCAAACTGAGGCTGTGGGAAATGATGGTCTACCAACAAGGATAGATGTTGGACTGACATTGAACAACCATGGTTTGGATGCCAAATTGATGATCTAGGAAAGATCAATTTGATATTTGGAATAAATTTTGGACTAAGGATATATAAATGTTTGTTTTTCTACACATGGTAGATGACAGACAGATGGCCTAGGCTTTGTAGTAAATTTATGTGGTTTTTGCGATAATAATGTTGAGGTTAAAAGTATGATATAATGCTTGATTCATAAGTATTTAGATGGGTTTACATAGATTAGTATTTTTATTGAATGAAATATCATAGGATGGGTCTCCCAGAATGTTTAGTTTTGGTTGAAAATTCTAGGGATATGGAGCTCATAGGAACGTTTTAGGATGCACATCCATGGTGATGTTCTCAGTGAAACTCCATTATTTGATGAAGTAGATAATGTCGACTGAGCTGTCAGACCGAAGAATCGACATTTTTTTATATTTATTATTTTCTATATCAACTACACTAATCATATTTCATGATCATGCACTTATCTAAATAGTTTATAAGTTCTCTATAGTGGTTTTGCTGTTGAGATTTATTTTTCACTCCCCAACATGCACCTTTATATTTGTAAACACGTTATGTTTTCTTTCAGTTTGATCACAGATTCCCGAATGACTGGGACATTGTAAAACATTTCACAATTGAGAAGGATTATTCTATGGAATCTACATGATGGTTAGATCTTCATGACAGGGTGTCGGATAGCAGGTATTTGTTACGACCTAGATTTTGGAGTAGGGACTATTGTATTTACATTTCCATTATTTATTTTTTAAGAGTGATCATCCCAATAGGTGATCGACATTGTATGTATGGAATTATTATTTAGGACCTTACTATATTTCACTTTTTACAACATATTTCTATATAATGTTATCTATTATTTCAGATTACTATGATGTGTATTTTGTTTGGTTATTTACATATAGTTTTGCACTTTGATATGTTGGTATCCTACTCTTAGATCCACCATAGACCCCCGCTTCATGTCGGTAGCCTCTTTCATATAAGGAGTCACACTTCATGTCTTGTGGTGTACTAGCTCAGAGAATTGGTTTTGTGGTTATTATGATGGGGTTTTCTTAAAAAACTATTGCTCCAATCCCAATATTCTATCTCAGGAGGCTAGGGAGATTGTCTGGGTTGATTGGTTCATTGGTAGATTACATGGGATAATGAATCAGCCAAATTGGAATGTTTGATATAATTGTTCACTAATAGAATCTTCATGATTATAACCCTATTATAAGAGGCATGGGTGAAATATAAAACCTACTCTAGGGGCCTTGGAATTGTGGAATTACATTATAGTGTCCTGGGTATAGTGGATCCCGATTTGGAGTCCAAATAAATTAGTATCCATGTTATGGAGGCCTATGTTAGTTAGTTACCTATTATAGAGTCATGGGTGAAGTTATTACCTATATTAGATTCATAAGAAATGTGTTTCCCAAGTATGGAGTCTTGTACAATGTGCCTCCCTAGTACAAAATAATTGATGACCTATAACTCTGGTAGGGGTCCTAGAAAATTTAGTCCACTAATCTGTCATACAAATCAAAGTTATTACTTATTTGATTCTAGGAAAAGTGCTACCAAGTTTTGTGTCATGTGTGAAGTGTCTCCATATTATTATTGATAGTTAAATGTTTCAACCTGTTATGGAGTGACAGGAAAAGTGTTACCCATGTACACTGCCCTAGATAATGGGATTCCATGATATAGAGGTCTGGGAAATGTGCACCCCATGTACTGGTGAAGTGTTACCCTAGTATAGAGGCCATGTAAATGTGTCTACCAAGTCACGCCTTCAATATTTATTAGGAACATGAACCCTACTATAAGATCCCCAAATTTACATCATAGTGTGAGACCATATAACTGTTCTCTAAGGATTTTTGGGGTTTGTGGTGCCCTACTATATTTTTCATAGGGCGTTGTCCTTTTCCCTAAGTCCCAATAAGGAATAAGGAAAGCGATTTTTCATTAATTATTAATGTTTATAACACTACAAAAATAAATTACCTATAATTTATATTTTATTCCTTATGGATAAACATAGGGACTCACCTGAAGGTAAAGAACGAGACAGGGGAATTTGTAGAAGTGGTTTGCCTTCTAAAATTTTGAACATGGATCCAATGAATTTCCTCAAATAACCCTCATTCATCCTCTATAATAAGAGGAATGATGGATGGTTTTTTGTTAAAAAATGTGTCAATGCATAGAACCCAAGGGATAACCACCCATCAATCCCAATTGGATTGTGTTGTGTTCAAGGGGATTACTTATGGAGGTCTATATTGAAGAGGATTTCCTAGATAGAGACCGATTCACAATGGATGAGCATATGAGTATGGTTCAAGATATATACTATTTAATGATACTATTTCATTGAGTCTTGGAGTGTGATACTATAATGTAAGGAGAGATACATGTGGTGGATCGGACATAGTAGGAGCTCCATGGGGTTGAAATCCTCCCACTGTATTCCTATTCATCAGACTGAATCCTAAATCCTTTAAAAAAGCAAGAATCAAAATAAACTCCCTATTTATTATAGGTTTTTTAATAAATCAAAAGATTTGGGAAAATATTTTTTTTGGTAAAGTTACCCTCTTTTGTGTTATTACATTTTAATAATGATAAAAATAAAATTATAATAATGAAACCATGTATAAATGAAATAACATATAACTAAATATTATATTAAATGGTTTTTCATATGAATTTATTGATGTAAAAACTAGAATAATATATTTCATCAGAAATTATATCACTCAGTTATACTATATAACTAGAAGAATATGAAAATAAAGAACACAAAATCATATACAGAGTTCTCTCCAAAAACACTAAAATCATGCATATGGTATAGTTATCCATCATCCATTAACATGGGGACTTTTTCATTACATAAAACCTAATGAATAAATTATTTACATTCTCTTGGTGTTTCTGTGGGGGTGTATAGGTTTTAAGAAATTTAGTAGGTCAGTATCTAAAGGCTCTAAATATTTTTTGTTATTTAATATTTTTTTTCATGTGTATGATTAAAAAAAATATAATTATTTTTAGATTTAAAAGAGAATAAAAATAATTTGATACCTCTATGTGAATACTCCAACATTATATATAAATATACCTAATATAGAAATTGTATTATATCTGCTCCAATTAAATTGCCCCCAACTCATCTTATCATTGAATAAAACATGGATTTTACCATAACTTGTAACATCAAAACCAAAATCATTGATTTACACTCATATAATCACATCATAGGAAAGATATTTATTTAATCCCATAATTTCACTGTCTAGATAAAAATATCAATATAATCAATCACTTATCCCAATAGAATAACAATATCAATATCAAAACAATATATCAATTACAATAAATAAATCATCATAAGGGTATATGTCCATCAAATCAGTTAAAACATATCATAGACATCAAATTACTTCATTAAGTAATGTAACACATAAAATATTTCTTTATATAATTTCAAATTAATAATTCAAATAAGATCAATATGTAATATCTGAAGGTGATAAAACACTAACCAATACAATGATACAAATATTGATATTTTTTTGGACAATTTCAAATTCAACAGGAAATGTTCAGAAAAGTCCAAACTAAATAAAACAACCTTCACACCTATGAATGTATGAACATCAAAAACCAATATAATTTTCCTATAAATTGTTTATTAATCCCCCTTTAAAAGAGGGAACTCATGAATGACCATTTGAAGAAATAATAAGTATGATGCTTAATAGAGATTAATTTTCGAAACATTTAACAAAAATATGAGCTCATATATATGATATTCAAATTGAAAGATAAGGTATGTAAATTTTCATGACTTTTTTTAAAATTTTGATTAGCTTAATTTTTTTTATATACCACTTAGTGAATGTATAATATTTGATAATTTTTTTGGGTTTATTTTAAATAAATTATATTTATATTGGTTTTCGAATAAATATTTTCAAAATGACCCTATAAAAGATCCTCTCTATACCCCCTCTAAATTAACATCAAATTCAAAATGTTTCTCATATCTTCATGAAACTCCAAAAAATTATAATTGGACCCCCACCATAAAATTTTTTTTAATAACAATAGTCCATAATGATGAAATTATTGACTCAATCAAACATAGTTTTATAGAGTAATTATCCTTCAAAAAACCCCTTCATCTTCATAATAAACTTTCTTCTTATATGGAAATCCAATCCAACATAAATGGTCCAAGCTCACCGATGTAATGGTATTCCAGACTATGCCTTTGCGAAAAAAACTTATTTCTGGCCATTTATTGTACTAACCCCAGACACTAGGATGGTCATTTGATATTCTCACACAAATTCATTTTTATATGACCCCAAAAATATAAGGTTTAGGGCTTATCCATATAATATTAAATGACATAATTCATTATTTTTCATTCACAATTTAAAATTTTATTTTATGACCTGATTTAATATCTTAAAACAATATGGATAACTTCTTATCAGAAGATCAATACCTTCTCATGTCATGACCCATCCTCGGGGCCCGTGTCGTGACTACCCCAAGCCTGCCTTCCATAGGCCAAGGGCTAGCGACTAGCACCAAAGGCGAATCCCCGATAAAAATGGAATGCATTTCCATTAAACCTGTAACTCACACAGTTTGAACACAAGTTGTAGAAGTAACAATTACTAAAATTGAAAAGAAGGATGTGCTGAAAGTAAGTGTGCAAGCATACAAACCAAACTGAACAAAAAGTACATGTAAAAAAGGGGAAACTGATCTTGGTCGTCCATCGGGGAATCGTACCTAAAGGGTAGGTGCAGATCTCGAAGAACTCATCCCTGAGGTACGACCAATCTAGTCTAGCTCTGAGCAGCCTCCAGTTCGTCACCCTCAGCCTCCATCACTGTTGACTGGCTTCTACACAGAACACAACAAGGTGCGGGTGAAGCCCGTATAGGGGTGAGTATAACAATACTTAGTAGGGAACCCCGAGACCCCCGAAGTTATCTTAGAATCCACTAAGGATAAACCAAATGAGAAAGATATAATCAAGAAGTATCAACCAATACTATATAGGTATATGCCCATACATATACCTATGTTACCAGTCATTGTCTGACTCCAACTCTAGATCCCAATCACAACACAGTCCACTAAGTAAGTAATGTCAATCACCTTGATGATATTGATTGAAAGACATGACTCAGCTCACACAAGTATATAACACGTGAAGAAGGGTAGAGATTATTATATGTAGCTTTTGAATAATCTCCTATTTTGAAACCATGTAGGATCCTGGAACAATATCAGCATTGTCAAACCCACAGAGGATCCTGGTACAAAAGTCATCATTGTCGAACCCCCGGAGGATCCTGGTACAAAAGTCAGCGTCGTCGAACCCATGAAGGATCCCATTAAATAATTTATCGATGTCGAATGCACGGAGGATCCTGGTACAGTATCGTTACTCTTGAACCCACAAAGGATCATGTCATCTCAGTCGCAGTGAGCCATAGGGTTCCTACACACAACACGCTCGATTCTGGGAGGGTCCGCTCCTCGATCCAAGTGTTGATACATAAACTAAAACAAATTATCAATTTTATATATCCAGTAGTTTCAATTCATCGTAAAGAACCCAACGTGATAGACGATGCATCAACTGGACGCTCGGTATATGAGTTATTGTCATTTCCATTCTAGGGGCATAGTTGGTTTTGAGGTTCAAACCAACCCGACCAAACCCCAACTGAATCCTAACCTGAATCAGCGTCTTCCAAAAGATATGTCCTTCTCTAAGCCTTCCATCGCCATAGATGGTTCATCCTACAAACGCATGTAGCCCAAAATAATGATGAAATGGTGATTTCGGGTTAAATGGGTCCGGACGAGGGTCCAACCCGGTCCGCGGGTCCTACCCGGTCCGATGGAGCGGCCCGACCCGATTGTGGCCCGGCCCGGCTACCCGTGTGGCCTGGCTTTGCTGGCCGTATGTTCGGGCCCACCTGTCCACGTGGCCTGGCTCGGCTGGCTGCGTTGCATGGCCCGGCTGGCCATGTGGCGCTGCACTGCTGGCCATGTGGCTCGGCCCGGATGGCCGTGTGGCCTAGCCCAGCTGGCCACGTGGCCCGAAGGCTGGTCGTGTGTCATGGCAGGCTCGCCACACCACGTGGCCTAGCTGGCCACGTCGTGGGGGGGGGGGGGGGTGTTGCACCCCCAGCTTCCAATGGAACCGACGCCTAGTGCCAGTTCGGAGTGTTGTGAGACCCTTTGGGTCTCACCTTGTGGAGCACTGTCGGTGGCCCGCACAGTCGGCCGCCCTAGGTATGCTGCAGCCTTTGGCCCTGGGTCTTCTCTGGCGTGACACGACGGTGATGCGTTGTCTTCCTCCGTCTCGGCCCGCATGGCCGTGATCCCCTTCCTCTGGCACGGTGCGACGACACCACGCCCCTCTGGTGCCGTCGTGGCCCGCCTAGTCATGGCCTGGTTCTTTGCATAGCACGAAGGTATCGTGCACCTTCAGCGACCCAGTGTCCCTTGAACCGCCGGTTCCACTTACGGCTGACCCTTCTCCAGCCATTGATGCAACACCGCGGTCCTCTCTTCTGGTAGCACCGTTGCGCCACTGCCGTTGTCAACCAAAAAAGAACCAATGGAGGGATGTCAGGCCGTGTCTGTTCACCCCGCGCCCTCCGCATTAGGTGATAACAATTGGCCAAAATCAAAACAAAATATACTACAAGGTACACGAATTTAATTTAATCAAAACAAACTCCTACCTCGAGTTTGGTGAATTTTGACGGAGTCGCGGTAAGGCAAAAAACGTTCCGTCAACGTCGGAGGAGGAAGAGTTTGGAGTAGATGAGTCAAGATGACGTCAACGTCATTCTTCGTAGGCGGTGATGCTTCCCTTTCTTGCCCCAGTTGAAGAAGGGAGAATATGGTGTTCTTCTTTCTTCAGTGGTTCTTCATTGGAGAGAAATGGCCCCACCAAGTCACCAACCAAAAATAATAGAGGAAAAGTATATTATTTGTTGGCACAAAAACAAAAAGAGATGTGTTTAATTAAATGAGGCAACTCATTTAATTAATGGGGTGGAAAGGATTCAAAATTCAAATAGGGGAGTGGGAGAGTTAGAAATAAATGAAGAGAGGGTTGTCCCAATTATGGGGGAAGTCCAAGAGTTACAAGGGGTTAAAGGGGGGATAGAGTAGTTAAAGTACTCGGGTGATCCCCACCTAATAACATCCTCCCAAGGAAGGTTATGTGTGGGTGGGCCCACCACTAACCTCCTCTTAGAGGTTTTAATCACCACCAAAAAATAAATAAGCATATCTTATTTTATTTTATTTTTATTTTAAAACTCCAAAATTTAACTTCCGTTCTCATTATAACACAACTACGTTAAAGGTATCCTTAAGCGAATACCGGCGCTGCGAGTTCAATGGTGCCCTCAGATTTTAATTCCGAACACATGTTCAAAAGATATAAAATCCTACTCATACGTTTACTTAACGTACCCGAACTAAACTTTAAAAATTTATTCCGGGCACACCGGGCCTCGGAATCAAGCGTCGTCAAAAAATACAGTATCGTAATATTCCCATGTAGTAAAAAAATCAATGGAATTTATGGGTCTTTACATTCTCCCCACCTCAGGGCTTTATGTCCCCGTAAGAAACAACTCACACTAAGGAAACAAATGGTGGTACTGAGCACGCATCTGAGCCTCCTGCTCCCAAGTGCTCTCCTAGAGGTTCCCATGCTTCTAGTGAACGCGCACCAGAGGTATCAACCATCCATGCAGGACCCGATCATGTCGATCCTCAATCTATATTGGAACCTCTGTGAAAGTCTCCCCATTATCGATGTCCAGTTCCCCATGGTCGATGATGTGAGAAAGGTCATGCACGTATCTCCTCTGCTGAGATACATGGAAGACGTCTTTCACCCAGTGAAACTGAGGTGGAAGAGCCAAGTGCTAAGTCACCTCACCTACTCTGATGAGGACCTGAAAAGGACCGATGAATCACGAAGATAACATCCATCCTTGGCCAAATCTCTATATATCTTGTCGAGGTGATACCCGTAGAGAGACATGGTCACCATCCTTGAACTCCAGTGGTCTCTATCTCCTATCAGCATAGGACTTATGCCTGTTTGGTGCAGTCTTCATCCGCTCCTGGATGATCTTCACCTTCTCGGTCGTTGCCTGCACCATCTCCGATCCCATAAGTGTTGACTCCCCTCGGTCAGTTTAGCACTGAGGCAATCTTCAAGGTCAACCATAAAGTGACTTGAAAGGTTCCATCCTGATGGTGGAGTGGTAACTGTTGTTATACACAAAATCTACAACGGGTAAATGATCCTCCCAGTTGTAACCGAAGTCAAGGACGCATGCACGGAGCATGACCTCGATAATCTGAATGGTCTTTTCTGTCTGACCATCCGTTTGAGGATGGAAGGCGGTGGTCAAGCGAAGCTGCAACCCGAAATCCTAATGCAACACCTTCCATATCCGGGAAGTGAAACGAACATCTCAATCAGAGACGATCATCAATGGAACACCATGAAGTCGTACGATCTCCTACACATAGAGGCATCTCAGGATATATACTGAACCCTTCTCTCGGATTGGTAGGAACAGGGACGAAATGGTGATTTGGTCAATAATCACCCAGATAGAGTCATTTCATCTTTATGTACATGGAATTCCAATCACAAAATCTATGGATATCTCATTCCACTTACACTCTAGGACCTCTATGGGCTGAACCAAGCATGCTGGAACCTGGTGCTCCGCCTTCACTTACTGAAAAGTGAGGAATCGTGAGACAAACTATGCTACCTCCTTCTTAATACCCGACCATTAGTGATGTCGTCGGAGGTCCTGATAAATCTTCTCCACTCCTTGATTTACTGCTAAAGAATATGTGTGAAACTCCCGCAACAGTTCCTCCTAAAGTGGAACTGGTACCATAGTATGTCCTCTGAAAATAATGATGTGCTACCCACCTTTCAAAAAACCCATCAAGTGCCGGTACTATGGATATCTATGTACTTCACATCTCATAGTCTGTGTCCCCATGTTGTGCCTCCCTGACTTGCGGAATAAGTGAAGGGGTGACTATGAGAGACTACAGAAAGGCCGCTCCGTCCTGATCCCGAAAGGATATCTGCAACGCGTCTAGCTGCTCTGTCACCTCTCCTAGCAGATGAATCCCTAATCTCCGACTGAGAGCATCTTCTACTACATTCCCATTTCGAGGAGTATATACTATCTCTAATTCATTTTATTATAGGAACTCAAGACAACGCCACTGTCTCAAGTTCATATCCTTCTACGAGAAGATGTAACTAAGACTTTGGTGGTCAAAGTAGACTGTAAATCATTCTCTAATAAGATAGTGGCGCCACATATTAATGTGAAAGACCACTGATGCTAACTCCATTTATTTTATAGCATATTTCTGCTCGTGTTGTCTCAACTATCGTGAACCATATGCGATCACTTCTCACTCCTTCATCAAGACACACACATGTATGGTCTCTGATGAATTGCAGTAAACTACGTACCATTTTCCCTCCTATGGAAGCCTCAAGATGGGGGGCTCTAGTCAACCTCCGCCTTAGCTGCTGAAAGCTCTGTTGACATCTCTCTGACCACACAAAGGGTTTCCCCTTCTTTGTCAATGCTGAAAGCGGTGCCGCACCTCTGGAGAATTCTGGCACAAATCTCTGATAGTACCCAACCAATCCTCGAAAACTCCGTACCTCTGTCACACTCTTGGGTAGCCCCCAAGAAAGTACTTCCTCCATCTTCAGTAGATCCACTGCAACTCCATCTTTCGAGATGACTTTTCCAAAGAAGTGAACCTCTCGAATCCAAAAATGGCACATCAAGTGGTTACCATAAAGTTGGTGCTCTTGGAGTGTTTCTAGTACTACCTGAAAATAGTAGGCATGCTCCTCCTCAGTAGTTGATAAGATCAGTATGTCGTCGATGAATACTATGACACAACAATCAGGGTAAGGCTGGAAGATCATTTTCATGAGACTAATGAACACTGCAGGAGCATTGGTTATGCCGAAGGGCATAAACAAGAACTTGTAGTGGCCATACCAACACCTGAAGGCCATCATCTTCACATCCTCATCTCGAACTCTGACCTGGTGATAGCCAGACCTAAGGTCTATCTTCGAGAACCATCGTGATCCTTTTAGTTGATCAAAGAGGTCATCAATCCTGGGGAGTGGGTACTTGTTCTTCACGATCACCTAGTTCAGGCACTGATAAACAACACACAGATGCAAGCTCCCATTCGCATTCTTGGAGAACAAAATCGGGGATGCCTAGGGTAAAACACTGGGTCGGATAAATCCCTATCCTTGCACATCCTCCAGCTATACCTGTAGCTCATGAAGCTCGGTCGAAGCCATTTGATATGCTGGAGTAGATATCAGTGTTGTCCTGGGGTATAGGTCAATGTAGAAGTCCAGCTCTCTATGAGGAGGTAGTCCAAGAACATCGTCAGGGAAAACATCCATGGACTGATGCACCATAATATGAATACTCGTACTCCGAACATCAACCACTCTGAGGATGAGACTATCCAAATGATGTACGTTCGGATTCCCCCTCCTCTGGGTAAGTCCATCCGATGCTTTAAAGGCTTTCATCCCACTGGTGAAGGTAAACATCATCCCATCCACATAGACACACCGCACTCTCCATCTAATACAGTCAATCTGAGCATGAACTATGAATAACTAGCCTATACCCACGATGACGATGTATGGCCTCGACGCCACTATGAGGAGATCCCAACTGAAGCTCTCTCCTCCTAATGTAATCTCACACTACCGGAACCAGTGTGTAATCGTCAAGTCTGCTCTCATAGGAGTCTCTATTCATAAGGATCGAGCCAACAGCTCCGTCAGAATCTTTGAGCTCCGAATGAGGGAAGTGACAATAAAAGAATGACTCGCAACTGTGTTTATAAGTACTCCAGAAAGGGTGGAGTAGACACATATAGTACCTTGAATCACATCAGGTGTGCCTTGGTCGTCGGCCTCGACTTCCTGGAGCTGATTTGCCCATGTCTGCCAGCTCCCAGTGGTCGGAGTGTACCTCCTGGTGGTGGTGGTGGTGGTGGTGGGGGCTCAAATCGTCATGCACCACCTACTACTCGGCCAACTCCTCTGCCACATCTATCTGCTCCTAGCAGAACACCATGGTCAAAATTATATAACTACCTGGGAGGTCCCTCTACTGTCCACTACTCATCTTCATGGCGGGTTGGAGAGTCTCGAGCCATGTGACCCTGCCCGCTGCATGCATAGCACTGCTCGCTCCACCTATGGCTGGCTCTGTCTCGCGTGCCCCACACAAACGAAATTGTATCCTGGGGTCGCCCACCTGAGGGCCTGGTTCGCTTGGACCTTTGTGACATCTGTCTATTGTCGGAGGCATAAGACTCCAGTACGTGTCACCTCGTGGTGGGTATCACTGCTATTGACTGCTCAGCAAGAAAACTCTCCACAATAAGGGCTCGCTGTAGCACCCCCTCCTACGTCGGGATGCTGAGGGAGATCATTGAAGCCGTGATCTCATGTTTGAGTCCCTGCTCGATGGTTCGAACCATGAAGAATGGGTCTCATACCATATCCGTGGAGTAGCGCAAAAGTTCAGTGAACCTCACTGATTACGGAGCTACTGTCATGCTGCCCTACTACAGATGAAGTAACTCTTGAATCTGCACCGCACAGAGGGTGGCTGGAACAAACTCTTGCTGGAAGAGACTCTCGAAGTCTGCCTAGAGTAGTGATGCCTCTTCATGAACCTTTATCATTAGTATATACCATATTCCTACTAATTCATGAAATAGACTCATGTAAAGGATCACCATGAGGTCAACTGGTGTCCCTACCAATCCTAAAACTCACACAACAGCCTCCAGCCCATCCTCAGCTGCAAGTGGGTCCGTCTCTCCCTGGAACCTGCACGGCCTCTGGCACATGAACCCGTGTAATGCACTCAGATGGAGTGCACTCTCTACTGCTAGAGTTGGTGGTATTAGTGGCCTTACAGGTATTAGTACCGCTGGTACCTCCGCTGTGATGGGGCCCTACACTGAGGCATCGTCGCTCGGTGGGCTACCATCTCGTACGAAACTGGGAACCCTAGCTACTTTCCTACATGGGTCCATCCTGAAAAGAAAAATGTGTGCCATGGTTAAAAATATATATTTAGTGAGCTAACACAAAGTAATCATGAAAAAAACTTTTAAAAAGAAACACAAATGCAATCAGTGTTTTCATGCACTGAGTCAGAAATCAGAAGTAAGAGTCCTAGTGTATGGATACGTCGGTCACCGCACCAACACTGATTTCCCTAAACTAATGAACAGACCCAAAACACTTAACACTATTTCCATTAAATGAAATATCAGAGTCCTATGTTATACTGTAGAATCGACTTCTCTGATACCAATTTGTCACGACCCATCCTCAGGGCCCGTGCCGTGACTACCCCAAGCCCGCCTTCTATAGGCCAGGGGCTGGAGACTAGCATCAAAGGTGAATTCCTGATAAAAATGGAAGGAATTAAATTTAATCCTGTAACTCACATAGTCTAAGAACAAGTAGAAGCCAAAAGTACTAAAATAAAAATTAAGGGTTTGCTGAAAGTAAGTGGGCCAGTATACAAACCCAACCAAACAACAAGTACAAGTAAAAAAGGGGAAAACTCTCCTGGTCATCCACTGGGGAATCCCACCTGAAGGGTTGGTATAGATCTTGAAGAACTCATCCCTGAGGTATGTCTCATCTAGTCTAGCCTTGAGAAGCCTCCTGTCTGTCACCCTTATCCTCGATCACTACTGACCGTCATCTGCACAGAACACAACAAGGTGTCAGCGAAGCCCGTGCATGGGTGAGTATAACAATACTCAGTAGGGGACCTTGAGACCATCGAAGGTGTCCTAGAATAAACTATGGATAAACCAAAGAAAAAAGATACAATAACGAAGTATCAACCAACCCTACATAGGTATATTCCCACACATATACCTAAGATACCAGTCATAGTCCGACTCCAACTCTCGAGCCCAAGCACAACCCAATCCACAATGGAAGAAATGTCAATCATCTCGATGATAATGATTGAAAGACAAGACTCAGCTCAACTAAGTATAAAACACAATAATAGGGGTAGAGATAATTGGATGTAGCCTATGAATCATTGCCTCTGTATAACCCACGTAGGATCTTGGAACAACATCAGCATTGTCAAACCCACAGAGGATCCTAGTACAGAAGTCATCACTGTCGAATCCATGGAGGATCCCGATACATAAGTCATCATTGTATAACCCATGGAGGATCCCGGTACAAAATTAATCACTGTCAATCGCACGAAGGATCCTGGTATAGTATCGTCGATGTCGAACCCATAGAGGATCATGTCATCTCAGTCACATCCAGCGATAGGGTTCCCACACATAGCACGCTCGATTCCAGGAGGGTCCGCTCCTCGAGCCATGTTTAGATAAATAAACTACCACAAAGTCTTGAGTTGATGTATCACATAGTTCCTCTACATCATAAGGAACCCAACACAATAGAAGGCGCGTCAACAGGGGTGCTCGGTCTATGAGTTATTGGTGTTTCCGTTCCAAGGGCCGGGTTGGTTTTTAGGTTCAAATGAACCTGATCATACCCCAACTACATCCAAACCTCAAGAGGGGTATACCAAAATATTTTTCCTACTCTAAGCCTTTAGTTGCCATATGAGGTTCATCATACCTACACTCGTAGCCCCAAATATAGGTGAAATGGTGATTTCTGGTTAAACGGGTCTACACAGGGGGGTTCTACCTGGTTCGTTGGTCCGACCCGGTCTAATGAAGCGGCCCGACCTGGTGGTGGCCCAGCCCGCTTGCCGTGGGGACTAGCCCCGCGGGCTGTGTGGCCAGGCCCGGTGGTCTGCAAGGCCAGGCCCAGTGAGCCGCGTGGCCCGGCGGCTGGCCGTGTGTCCTGGCCGGCTGTTCGCGGCTGGCTGGCCACGGGCTCGGTTGGCCACGCCGTGGGGGGTGGGGGGGGGGGGGGGGTTTCAAGCCCCCCTAGCTTTCCTGGATCCTATTTGGAGTGCCGAATGACCCTTAGGGTCCCGCCTTGTGGAGCACTGCCACTAGACGGCTCAGCTGGCCTCCCTCCGTCCGCCGCGGCCTTTGGCCGCAGGTCTTCTCCAGCGAGGTGTGACAGAACCGCACCGTCTTCGTCTGCCATGGCTTGCATGGCTGCGACCCCTTCCTCTGGTGCGGTGTTATGGAACCACACCCCTCTGGTGCCACCGCAGCCCTCCTGGTCATGGCCCAGTTCTTTGCACGGCACGACGATGGTGTGCCCCTTCGGTAACTCGGTGGCCCTTGTGTCATCGATTCCTCTAACGGATGGCCTGTCGCCAGTCATCGATGCTCCACCGTGGTCCCCTCTTCCGGTGGCGCCGCTGCGCTGCCGCCATCGTCAACCAAACAAGAACCAACAGAGGGACTTCGAGCTGTGTTTTTTTGGCCCATGCCCTCAGCATTAGGTGATAACAACTGGCCAACATCGAACCATAATAAACGATGATGAACAAGGATTTAATTTAATAAAAAAAACCTCTACCTCTAGTTCGGTGATCATTGATGAAGGCACATTGAGGTAGACATCGTTCCATCAACGTCGAAGGAGGGAGAGTTCGGAGAAGATGAGTTTAGTTGACATTGCCAGCGTTCTTCACGGGCGTCGATGCATCCCGTTCTTTCCGCAGATGAAGAAGGAAGAAGACGGTGTTCTTTGTTCTTCAGTGGTTCTTTGTTGGAGAGAAAATGCTCCACCAAGTCACCAACCAAAAATAATAGTGGAAAATTATATTATTTTTTGGCACAACAACACCATGAGTTGTGTTTAATTAAATGAGACAACTCATTTAATTAATTTGGGTGGAAAAGGAATCAAAATTCAAATAAGGGAGAGGGAGAGTTCGAAATAAATGTATAGGGGGTTGGCACAATTATGGGGGAAGTCCAAGAGTTACAAGGTGTTAAAGGGATTTAGAGGATTTAAAGGACTCAGGTGGGCCCCACCTAATAACATCCTCCAAAGGAAGTTAATGTGCAGCGGGACCCACTACTATCCTCCTCTTGATGGTTTTAACCCCCAACAAAATGAAAATATGAACATATTATTTTTATTTTATTTTTTTAACCACAAAATTTAATTCCTTTTCTCGTTAGAACGCAACTGCATTGAATGTATCCTTATGCGAATACCGGCGCTGCGAGTTCAACGGTGCCCTAGGTTTTCAATTCTGAGCACCAGTTCAAAATATATAAAATCCCGCTCTTATGTTTGTTGAACGTACCCGAACAAAACTTCAGTAATTTATTCCCGGCACACCGGGCCTCAGAATCAAGCGCCGTCAAAAACAGCAGACTCGTAAAATTCTCATGTATTCAAAAAAAATCCACAAAATTTCTGGGTCTTTACCTCTCATATGACAGAAAAAGATCTCTAGTTTCTTATTGAAAAAATTCATGGTCACTGTATATGGATTAAATCAATATTGTAATCTAATAGTCTTCCCCACATGACGTAAAACTACATGTGTTTCCTTCATTTACAGATCGAACTAATATTTCCAATTCCTAGGGATGAACATTATTTCATTTCAACATGGGAAAACACTAAAAACACCTCACTCATTTTTTATTCCATGATGTGTAAAAATATGAGATATAGCATAATTATGTGGATAAGAACCCCGAATCAATCTTCTCAAGGATATGTGGCATATTATGCTTTCACTTATTTAAAATTCATGTTATAAATATCTTCTATGAATTAAAATAAAAAAGACTATTTTTTCAAGTATGGGTATCATAGGCATGTTGTGTAGATTAAAATAATATGTAACCCATCAAACTCTATTAATTTTGGTAATTGTTAATTGTAAATGTTCAAAATAATCACCAAATTTTAATATCACTACACTTAAAGCATCATCCCACTTAACTTCATGACTATTCTATAGAACTCCAAACATTATAACACTATATTTTCTGTTCTATATGAATTTGAAGTAAGGACCAATCATCAAAATTGGGTATTCCTTAAATGGGAATTTTTCTATCATGTTTGTTGGTAATGATATGATGGATTGTTATTAAATTTATTATCTAGTTAAAAAAAATATATTTATATGATTAATATAATCATGGATTCTAGTGAAAATAAAATGATTTAAATTTTTTATAAAATTTTATAATACTATTATCATTGTGTGTGATGCACTAGGATTTATGATTTTTTGGTTCAGTTTTTGGGTTTTGGATTATGATTTCTGGTGTAGGGTTTATGTGTTAAGGTTTTTGGTTTATAATTTTTAGATTACGGTATGGGGAAGATGTTTTTGGATTCATGGTTCAACTTTAATGTTTTGGTGTTAAGAGATTTGGGTTTAAGATGTAGTTTAATACCCTAATAAACTGCTAAAATATCTAAAAACCCTTAAAACCATATTTCTTAAAACCCTAACCCTCAAAATATAACCCTTTAAAATTTATTAACTAGCAATAAAAAATGGAAAAGAATAAAAAGACTTTAGATGTAAAAATTGTATTTTTGGGAATGATATTAAGAATGTATACTTTTGATGTGATGGTATATTGGTATTTATGCACATGAAGAGTGTGCGAATATATAAAGCACTATTTCTTATATGATACATATTTTCCTTCTTGCATATCTCTGAAACCTAAATGAATTATTTACACCTTCTTATTTTACATAAAAATATGTAATAAAATCAATGACTTTTGTCGAATATTTAAAATATTGTTTGAAAATTCATAACATGTTGACTATATTTCAAAAATGATATTAATATCATAAATTTCCATTTTTATTTAAACTATCTAATATGCCACATCCCATTATATTTTTCATTAAAAATAGTATAAACCATTCACGATTTTATACTACATTAAACCACAATATAATTTTTAATCCATCTTGAATGGATTAAATATATAGTGTAAATTGATATATTAACATCAATTATAGAAAATATACAATTTTTTTTATAATAATAATTTTTATTTTTATAAAAGTGTATGATGAATTTACATTCATCCAAACCATATTATATACTAATCACCAAGTTATTTAATTAAATTTATTCATCATACTAAGCTAGCTAAAAATATAATTAACCAATTTAAAAAGGGAAAATATAATGAAGTATTTCATAAATTTTTCATAAAACTATAAGGACTTCTTGAACTAGACAATAAGACTCTCTCTTGGATGAGTTGAACTTCTATTATTCCAATTACACTAGGATCTAACAATGTATGTTAAAAAACATTTAAAATAAAACTGATGAACCCAATAATAAATCATTCACCACAAATTTTTTTTAATAAATATTAATATATAATATTATAATGGTAGTATATTGGAATATTATAACATATAAAATTAAATTTCTAAGGTCTTATAAAAATGGGTGATTCATTCTGTAGACAATTATTTGTAATAATACAAATTTAATGGTGTCCCATGCCATAGTATTTGTAATTTAATACATATAGATTCCACAAAAATACAATGAAATTGTCGATAACAATTTTATAGTTTCTTAGAGTCCTTTTTCAAAATACCTAAAAAATAATTCACTTCCAGAGAGTGAATGTTATTGTGAATAAATATGTAAATAAATTCATCTTCATTACATGATCAGTCCCCCAAAAGAATGAGAGAGTAATCAATCCAAAAAATATATCACTATAGGGATGGATGAATAAGGGAATGTGTTCCCCAATACAATCTCAAATGTCATTTGGATTATCTCTCCCTAAAATAAGTATGCATTCCTAACATATCTGGGTGTGGAAAAAGATGTCCTGGTTTCCCAGAAGGTCGTAGGAGGTGAACCAGAATTTACATACATAAATATTACTATATATTAGGTCAGTATTCATTATATAGAATTATGATTCATTCAATACCTATAAAGGTATAGTGTTTTTTGTAACATGAATACAAAAAATGGATAATAAAATATGAACTTCATCCCCCATTATGTTCTCCAAAACAAGAACCATCCTCAAAAATGTCAAACCTAAAACATTTCATCAAATCCTTATGAATGGTATATGTAAAAAAGGGTTAGATTAGATGATCAATATGGGTAAGAAATATGGATATCAATGATCATTTAATCATAACATGAGGATAATATTATTGGAACGTGATAATAAAATCTTAAAACCATACCCATTAATATATTGTTCATTGTCATGAGTAATGTAACAAATAGTAGTGTTTCATAAAACATGAATCATAATATAATACAAGAACATGGGATATTAAAGCATTTAATTTTCATAAGGTCATTTAATAAAATATTTTAATAATGTTTTGGATATTCATAAACATAAAAATCATATATCAAGGCTTCCCACCAAGACATTCATCAAATTTTAGGCTAGGTATAATGACCTATGTACCTAATTCATTGTTTAGATAACCTCATATGTACCATATTTAGGTCTTAGGATGATGTTCTATGCATCCTTTAATATCTGAAAACATTAATCTTTAACCAACACTTTGGAGGGATATAAAATACCCACCCAATTATTAATCATAAACCATTGATTTGTATGGAAAAAGGTAATGATAATAGTTATCATAACCATATAATGTACCCTAAATAAAATAATATGGGTTTAATAAATATGATGTCACCATAACCATAAACTATCTAGAGAATATATAAGGATTATATAAGAGAATAATATCCATAGTGAAGCATTAGAAACATCAATTCATCTGATAATATATAAAAACATTATCATGAAATATCACTCAAATATTTCTTGAGAAAAATACCATTTTATATTGAAATCATATTTTTGAAATCAAAAAATCTAAAAATTTTATGGAAAAATGTTCATGGAAAACAATGATGGTAATTTGTAATTGATGATTCAAAAAATTGATTGGTCTTGATGGAGGAAATATTTTTCCATGTTGTATATTTTGAAACAATGAATATGTTCAAATTTTTTAAAAAAATTACAATGTATGGAGAATAATAAAATGATTTATTTTACTTAATGTAATAGAAACTAAAAATGGTTTGAAATGATGAAATTATATCGATGGAGAATAATAAAAACATTTTTCCAGACCGAGTAAAAAACAAAGTCAGTTTTCCTTAAAAAATTTATTCCAACCTCTATGAAAATAGGTAACTGGAAATAAAAGGTAAAATTATGATTTATAGATATCACAATTCGAGAATAAAAGGAATAAATTTTTTGAGAGATTGAGTTGTCAAATAAATTCAACCTCAATAATTTAAGAATAAATAGTCTATATATAAGGTTATATTGTAATATATAACATTTTTTGTTTTCAAAAAATTATATTCATTACAGCCATGAAATAAATAATTATAATTTTTAAATTATATAGGATTAATTAAAAAGGTTCCTGATCTATAATTTAAAAGTTGTATTATATACACCTCATAAACATAAGTAGGTCCATAACATCAAATATGTCACATTAAAATAAAATTAAGATAATAAACATAAATTTTTTGTCAAATTTTATATCTATGTTCATGAAGAACATTTATAATAAAATTATTTTTTTATAATTACATATTGTAAAAATTTTAAAAAAAATAATATCATATATGTTCTATTTATAACATTTAAACACTTGATTATTATTAACTCCTTATATAATATTTTATTTCATAGAGATAATTATACCATTTTTAGGTACGTCTCATTGAGAAAATTTTAGTTATTTTACATTTAATCATTGTACTATAATGTCTAAAATTTTAATCATTTCATATGTCTAATATTTTACGATTATATTCACTTTTATAATCATTATCATCAAGTGGGGGTAAAAAATGAATTATGTTGCATCGTGGAGGCATTAGGTCCTACATACACACAAGTAACGTTTAAACTTTTCAATAAATGTAATAAAATAAAGGTTAACAATAATTCCCCATTAGAGGATAATTTTTATATCATACATACATATATATACATTAAATTTATCCTTTTTTAATCTTTATATATCTAAAATTACAAATAAATCATATCTCTTTATGGAGGTGCTTGTCCAAATATATGTACGAGAAATGTAGTAATTTTCCAAAAGATTGGACAGTAATAAGGTGGAGAATGTATTATAATTAAATAAGATTAATTATTTCATAAAAATCATATATAAATTTTATTTCCATTATAATACCCAAACATGAATGTTTATGTTGAAAATTTATTCATATCACTATGTGGAGTTGGTTGTCCACAAGTACGTATGACCGATACATTAATTTTCATTTGATGGAGAAGATATAGTAAATGGATACTCAATAATAATAAAAACTCATTATATTTATTATAGTATAATACTTATAAATGATTTAATAATAAATAAAAATAAAGATCATTTTTAGGATTAAAACATCTTCTTTGGGAGACCCCTATGGCTTACAACATTATGCTCGAATGATTGCTATTACAAATACAGAAGGGGAAATAGGATGAAGGGAAGGAATCTTGGTTGGTTTTAGTTTATAACATTTATAATCTAAAAGGATCCAAATTATTTAATACATGGGTATAAGAGGGTCTCTTTTATTAGTGAAAGAGAGGACATAGTTTGAATTACTAAAATGCATTCAATATAATTAATTTTTTCCCAAGTATAATCCAACAAAAAGGAAAAGTATTTTATTTTTAGGTTATAAAAATTCTAAATATATTCATTTAATATTAATTATAATATCAATTTTTCAATCTCACCTTATCTATTTGTTTAAATCCCTTAGGAACATGTTTTAACCTTTACTCAAGTAACAAAATTTAACTGTTTTTAGTATTCATTATAGGAAGAATAAAAGTGTCTCTATATCCAAATTTGGTCATTCTGATTCCAAAATTATAATCCATTATAAAATATTAATTTTTTATAAGAATAAAAATTTTATTTTAAAACAAGAATGCATATCACAATGAATCCCTTTTTTTGAAAACCATTCTTTCAGAATAAAACTGAGTTTACTCTCACTCCATGCCTATAAATTTATATTTTATGAATATAAAAATATTTAATAGAAAATATAAGATAAAAAATAATTATCATAATTAGTCAATTTTTATAATAATGTTTAATATTATCAAATCATGTTTAACACATAAAAGCATTTTTATTTGAAAAATTATTTTTTGAGCCTAATAAATAAATTTATCTAAGAATCAAGTAAAATTATGATTCCAATATAATAAATTAATTTATAATTATAAGGGAGTTATTTAAATTTATTATAAAATTAAACACATAATATTATTTTTTATTTAAATTATGTAATGAAATGAAATGATTGTTTTATAAACAGTAGTATTTCTCACTATTAACCTAAAAATATATCCTTTCCAAAAAAATCACAAAAATGAACCCTAATATAATAATTATATTATGAATTAAAACTAATTAATAATTAATTAAAATAAAATATATAAAAATTCATAAATTTTTCATAATATCCACACGAAAAATTCAATCTAACCAATTTTTGAATAAAACAAATTTTTGGATTATAAAATGACTTTAATAAAAAAACAAGTAATTGTGTATTATAAATTAATCAATAAATTTTCGTTATAAAAAACCCCTTAAATATATTAAAAAATTTTATTCTTATACATACGAATGTCTTAATTTTTGCGTTATAATGATCAAATTTAAGTAATATCTTCACATAATATCACAATTCTATTAAATCCAGAAGAGGTCTATCAAAAATTCTATCAAGCAAGTTATTCTTTTAAGCGTGTCTTTAATGATGTTAAATTCTCTCCCACATCCCTAAATAATATTTTTACTCTTATTTTTTTCTCATTCATTAAGGTATAAAATTTATAAAATATCTTTGAAAAAAATTGAATATTACAATATGATAATAAAACCTTAATCGGAACTTGGGAAACATAAATGCTTTATAAAATAACACATCATTGGGTTCCAATAAAGTATAACATTAAAAAGGATGTTGAAATAAGGACATATAGGGGAAAGATATTTTCAAAATATTAATATAGGGTGACAGAAAATATATTCATGAAAAAGTTAATAACCTCAAAAGCATATATTTGTGAATGGTTAACATGACCCCTATCTCTTTAGAAATAATTTACAAACCGAAATAATTTTCTATTTAAAGATAATTTTCAACATGATGGAGGAATTCATTTACCATGTAATATAATGAAATATAATTAATTTATTTCACATGAATAATAAATATAATTTCATCTTTATAATGTGTTATTCAATTTGGTTCCACCACTTTTCATTCCATATAGCAATGCAGCCAAAAAAATATGATTTTTTATCCTGGAAGAACTGAAATAAAATTTTAATATATCATAAGATCTATAATAAGATGATAATATATTCCTCTATATTATATTCAATTATCAAAAACAAGAAATGGATAATATATTATAAGATAACTATTATGAATAACCTATCATTTAAATTATTATTATCAATTATTTTAATAATAATACCCAATGATATAATTTATTATTTCTAGAAATATCTAAAATAAAAACCTCATCATGTTATTCTAAACTAGTATCTAATCGCTGAAAAAATAAAAAATGATGAAAAATTCTTACATGAACTTATATTTAGTCCCAAAAAAACATATTTAATCACTTAATGTCATGTAACCTCTATGAGAATAACCTTATCATATATTCTCCAAAATAATTATAATAGCATTAATCTCCATAAAACCACTAAAAACATATATTCTTCCAAACATTAACTCTATCCTAATTTATAAAATAAAATCACAGGCTACCAAATATATAAAATAATACAAAAAATGAAATAAAATAAATCAATGATAAAATAAATCACTTTTTAATCAATTTATAATAAATTTCACAATCACCAATACTATCCAATTTACTATATCAACATAAATCATCTATTTGTTGAAATTATGAATTATTATCTCCACATTAGTAAAATATTAAGTGATTTATATGCCTCAATAACATGTTTAGAAAAATATATCCTTACCATGAAATCTTGTTTCTTGGTTATCAGTATAGTTCAACATAATCATGAAAATATTGAAGGAAATCTACTACAAAAAAATCCTTAGATGTTAAATGATTCTTATGACTATAATATCATTGATAAAACACTTCCACATCAGAATTATTAGATCACAATACATAAAAACATAAATAATTTGACTTTAATGATTGAAATATATTGTGCTATGATTTGTTCTAGGAGTTTTCCGTTGGATTAAAGAACTAACCTAGATAATTCCTACGATCCCCACACAAAAGAAATTGAATTAGAAATGGTACCATAAAATATAATTTATATTGATTCATTAAAAAAATCAGAAACTATTAATATCCCTATTTCCTTAATTTTCATATCCAAAACGTATTATCCTTACTTTAAGATATTGACAAGGGATATTTTTCCTACACTCTCGACATGTTGGAAGATTAATCATCCTTATCCCATATTTCCAATAAAAATACATATTTATCATATTTGGTTCACCTAGAAACCTGAATATGTTATGTTTGTTAATCATATAAAATGATATCTTATTAGTAATTATCATAATATTTCCTATTTCATCTCCTATTTTATATGATTTCTCATGAGGATAGTCATTTAACCATCACTCACATTTACTGTTATAATAATTTTGCCTAGTTCGATCTATTCACTAAAACTAAAATAAATAATGAGAGAAATAATATTCATATGGATTCATCATATTATCAGGAAAATGCATTCATAGGTTTCCTAATTCATGAAAAATTATTTCCATCCCATGAAACTTTATGTTTATCCTCGATTAACCACATGCTTTATCTACTGAAATCCGTCATATTGATTTAAAATGATTATTTGAATTTTTCAAAGGAATATATATTTGGAGTGTCTTGCAAAGTGTGATTTCTAAGGCCCACTAATTATCCACTAGTTATGATTGATTTAATACCCAATCTACCACTTTTAAATTATTACCCCTATGTGCATCTATGCCATATATGTATCCACATTCTAATATCCAAACAACAATGTATTAGATAATAAAAACATGCTTCTATCATTACCATGTGATATAATGTTTTCGTATATATAGATTTATTTATTTTATCTCTCAAAATTTTCAACATTCTATTTCTTAGTGATAACTAAATCATTCTATAATACCATATAACGACACTCAAACATTATATACATAAATATTAAGTTATATTATATGAATATTCATTACATATCATTAAAATACACATTTTAACCATAATTTTTTCATGAATTTTCAAAGATTTATACATAATAAAATGGAACATAAAATATTTATTTCATCTCCAAATAAGTTCATAACAAATATTACAATCTCTAAACATATATTATTTTAAACCATTATTAATATCAATGGGAAAAGGAAACCAAATAAAGTGTGATATATAAATATTTGTATGAACCCGGTCGTTCTTAAGGTATGAAATCTTTTAAATTTTATCAATTGTCATTTTAAATGATTATTTATAGCCTATCAGAATGTCATTTGAGTTCATAAAGGTGTCAGGGGTGTCCGAGAAAAGTTCAAAGTTCGGAACCCAACATTTGGGGTGAAATAGGCTTGGAAAAAATTAGCACAAATTTCGTGTGGTAGTCAACAAAGTTACTACTAACCATGAGAGGCTAGATAGAGGGATTGTATAGGCCACATGGTTTGATTAACCATGTGATTTGAGTCACGTGGCGTTCTATACATTTATATAGTTTTGACAGTGGGATAAGACACAATTTGTGAATGGTTGGTCAAACTGTGTGAGAAAACTATGAGGGGTGTCCCTTCCTATAATAGTGGGTGCATTATTTAGCCAAAAATGTGGCCGAACCATGTGACCAATTAATTTGGGTGAAATTATTAATGTATACTCTTTAATCTATTTACACAATCCTAATTTTCCTATTTCTCCAACCGACAATAGCATCACCATTTTCTGAGTCCACCTAGATTATTATTCTAGGAATTGAATTATCATGTTAGTTATATATCTAAATTGATATTCATTCATATCATTGAATCCTTCTCGGTATGATCTCCTTTTCATTTATTTCATTGATCGTTTTTATTGGTATTTTCATCTTTATTGGGGGGAAAAAAAGTTACATGTTATTTGGATATTCATTCATTATTATAATTTCTCCTGATCTGAGTCAAATGAGGAGCTGATATATGATAATATATCCACTACAGACCTATGATAGGTGGTATCATACTTTTTGATCAATGTCAAAGTGTTTTTATAAATTCTATTTTGTAAACCACCCAATTATTAAAATAACTTCGCTGAAATGGTTATGAATCATTTAGTTAAATCGAATGGTATGACCTATGTAGTTAATCAGACTTATTTATAATTGATTAATGGTCATGAAAAATGATTCTAAATCACCCCTTGGGTGCATTGTTAATTAATTGGACCACCATGAGCGGCTTGAATGTGAATTATCATCAAGCAGTTCCTTTTACCCCTTACAATGAGATGTATAATATTTAACTGTCAATTGATGAATTGAATTATAATTAAATTAAATGTTAATTTGAATTAGAACTTGAATTGATTAACGGAAAGGGATGGATGACCATTCCCCTAGGATTAACCCATGTTATGTATTTCGTAATAATTATTTACTGTTTTATAATGAAATAACCATGTCTGGTAAATAGATGATTAGCCTTCTATGATTATCCCATTAATTGAGTCATGTTTTGAGGTGAGTTTGAATTAAATTTAATAGGGTGATAAATCGTGAAATAATTAAAATATATAGTATTAATTTGTGTTAAAATTCATTGTGAGTAACATGGGTACATATAAAATGTCATTGATTTCCACGGATAGACATAAATGATAGTTGAACATATATTCCATGGGTGACACATGGTCTCCCTTAAAGGACCACCAAGGATAGACTAAAACTGAATTTATGTGATACAACCCCTGGAGTGATACCAGATTCCAATGGTGACTACCTAATATAGGATTTTATGGTTCATGGTTCATCATACATTTGGAAAGATATCTAGATTCCAAATTCGGAATTCCGTGGATTTTCTAGGATTTTAAATTATTAATGAATTTAATGATTTATATGATGTTTCTACCAAACCAGATCACAAGTTTGTATTTTATTTTCCTTATAACTTCTCAATGGTTAGTCTAGAAATCATATATTCACATATCTCTACCAGGGGACACTGGGATATGTATGAGGTCTCGTGAATTATTTTTTAAATTAGATTGATTAATTAAATTAACAGGACTATAAAATGAGAAAGGATTGACTATTATTTAAGAGACATTTAATATGGGAAAATGTATGTATTAGAGGGAAGACTTTGTTGGGAACCCAGAACTAAATGGGTTATTTACATTCATTAATTCTTTAACTTTTCCATTATTTCCTACACACTGTGGTTATTATATACTCACTTACTAGATAGAACTAGTTGTTTCGGTGGATTTCTACTGGGAGTATATCGAAAACCCTATCTAGTCCATCAATGGTACCCATAAGGATTTTTTTATTTCATGTGTTGATTTGGTAAAGATAACAATTACAGGTTCTTGATTATCGTTTATGAGAAGTGGAGAATGGTACCAAGTTGAGTCTCATTATGCAATATGGTTTTTTTGGGTTTTTTTATTTTTTCAAATGTATTGTACTATTGTATGGATACCTATTTTGGATTTTTTTAGAAATATGACATGTATCATTATCTGTATATGATATTACTACTTTAATTGTTGTATTATTAGTTCTTGGGTGATTACATTACATTCTATTATCTATTGTCTGATTTATTTACATCTTCTCATAATTGTCTTCTATTGTATGCATGATGTGCTACACCCTAGTGATGATGGATTATATTCCCAATAAACAAAACCAAGGACCTCATTATAATAGGAAGGCTCTTGTGTTTGGGGAGATGTTCTTCAGGCCATGTGGATAAGTGGGATTGGGGTACCTTTAGGTGAATCTTGGTTTAGGATGGTACAAAGTGGAATCTGTGGGTATTTTTTTTCTTGCCTTAATATTTAGCAACAAATAAAAGTGGGTTAGAATGAAATAGTATTTTTTAATGATTTGTGCATTAGTGTAGCTATCATACGCACATGAAAAATCTATTTTTCCTAAAATTACATTTTTTCCCTAAATTTTTTTATTATAGTTGATTTATTTCAACCATTGGTTGATGCACTTGAATTGTTATGTTATCGATGATATGATTGCATTTGTTTTTTTAACCCGATGAAAGATGGTATTCCATCTCATGCATTATTTTGGGCACCTTTTATATTCCACATTCCATGAATTTTGACATGCCTATTTAATTCATTTATTAGATTCATGTTATTTGGATATGGGCAATGATAGTAATAGATACTGTTGGGAACTATTTTTCAGAATTTTCAATGTTGCGAATTTGATGGACACAATGTTTTGGTACATATTTACTTTAGGCCCTTATGGTTTAGAATGTGGTGAACTATTTTGTTCAATAATTTTTAAAAATAATTGTCATAAAATGAAATTTAATATATGAATAAAATAGAAAATAAAATTTCATATAGTAGATAACATGACCTAGAATCAACCTTAGTAATATGTTGAATGTATTATCTCTTACATTTAAATATTATCAATACAATTTTCAAACCAAACACATGGAGTATGAGGAGGGGTTTGTTCTTATATTATAGGGAATATACCGACCCAATTTCTGTGTATGCTATTTGAGTTGCTAACAATGATAATTTCCATTATAAGGTTTGTGTTTGGCAATATAGAGACACGCGACCATGATGAAATTCAGTCGTATTCGAAGAGGGTGGTGGTATCCACACTACATAGGTGGTGTTCCATGGGATACCTATATATAATCTAGTTGTTATAGATTTAGAAACAATAGTAGTACTGGATAGAGGTGTTGTGGAAGAGTTTTGTGAAGGTTCTATGTGAATCTTGTAGACCATTCAGGGAGCACCACAACCTCCCTGACTATGGAAGAGTTGACCTATGTGTTCCAATTGTATCATACATTATGTTTTTTCGGATAGTAGACCACAAGTTAAGGATTCATGGCTAGTGGCCATGTTATCTATCTTCAAGAATCTATAGATGAATTTTTATAGGAGGGTAATTCTCTGTATATATAGGTTACATGATTCTTCCAAGAGATATTGGGATTTCATTACGTAGACGGATCATTATAGAGATATCAATTTGATGTACTTTCATATAGACTTCTAAAATTACTTTTTCCTTGATAAATTGAGGTTTGATAATGCCGGAGTGTTTATGCACTTCGGGCAGGGTGTGATATTAGTTATGGATTATTCATCTCTTTTTATAGAGCTTAATCATGTCCCACGTATTTTGATAGGTGATGAGATAAATAAAACTAGGTGATTCAAGGATGGTATAAGGTAAAAAAACAAATTTTATTTGAATTTCTTCTAATTTACTACTGATATTAGATTAGTGAATAAATTTATTATTATAGAGCGTAACCTGAGGGAGTCTGGGTGCGAACTAGGGTAGTTTGACAAATTGAAACGGCAAAACATCGACCGGTATTTGGAACAATCATCTAGAGCTTGCACAATATGATATTAGGATCAAGATAACATACTCAGATATCCATATATGGTTCCAAAAGTGTGGTAGAGAAGGGCGTATGAGTCCTCATTACTCGAGAGACCAATTCTAGTACTGATCCTAAGACAAGATGGGTCTTCTATATTGATTTTGAAAATAATATCCTCATACATCTAGTGAGAGAGGGTATGCACTGACTCCATGTATTGGAGTAAGGTTTTCAGGCTCTCATCAGGTAGGTAGCTTGAGTACCATTGGACGATCAAGCCAAGATTTTGGTTGTCTTCATTGTAGTCAGACCCTAGTTTTACTGCATCAGCATTGTGGGTCTATATTGGGTAGATAAACAGTATCACATGACTGAAGATCAGGATAGATATATTTAGTTCAATAGACACCTAATGAGATTGATCCTCGAACTTCTATATTCAGTGGTATTAATCAAGTACTGTCTATTTAGAATAATTTCTCATCGATATAGGTTCTTCTCATAACATTATATCTATGCATGTTGTGTAATTCCTTAGGCTTAGTGTTCAAAATTTTTATAGCAATATGAGGATTTATTTTCGATTGGGGATTATAACATAAAATTAAAATCATTATAGGGAGTCCCTCCTTGTGATAGGTTATTTTCACATTTTATGGGACCTCATTTCCTATGAGATTATTTGTTTTGACATCATTTTCATAATGGGATAGTTGTTTCAATTTCAATCTTTCATTGATTTATTTCACTAAAGGGTTACCATCGCATCAATATAAGGCAGAATTTTTATTTACATTGGAGAATGGGATGTCCAAGACGGACGAGCTGTACCCAAGAATTATTTGATAGGAAAGATGAAAACCTTGAATTTGAGTTTATATCTGGATGATCTGGGAACATGTAAAGCTAATTTACCTCAATCCATTGTTCATTCCATGGTCATTTTACTGGAAATATTTTATGGATTACCTCTAGAAATAGTGGTAGAGTTCTTTATCGAGCTAGTTCTAGGAGCTTCCCAAGTTTCCATTCCTCCTTAAAGGATAGTTATGACTGTGATGCATGAGCTCGAGAGGAATCTTGTGGATTTAGAGGAAATGGGGTTTATCCATCCTAGTATGTCTCTTTTCGGTAAAGTGTTACTTTTTGTGAAAAAGTCAGATGAAAATAATATTATTTATAGGGATTACCAGAAATTGTACTAGCTGACGGTTTATAATAGGTATCCTCTACAGTAGATAGAGGATCTCTTCAACCGCCTCTAAGGAGCTCGGGTGTTTTAAATAAATATTTTGTGATCTAGTTGTCATCAGGTGCATGTTAGACCATCAAAAAAACATCTTATAACATTACATAGTAGTTATGTTCTATAATATATTGGGTTATGTTATCTGGTCCAACGAACACTCTAGAAGTCTTCAATGAACTAATGAAATGATTCTTCCATCCTTTTATGGATTTTTTTGTGCCAGTTTTTTTGTATGATATCTTGATGTGTTTTCATAATCAACAAAACCATGGAAAACATCTTGAGATCATATTAAATACACCAAGATGAAATTAGTTATATTATAAGATCACAAATTTTCATTTCTTTTTGGATTCGATTCACTTACTCGGTCACTTTGTATCCACGATAGAAGTACGAGTTGACCTATAACAATTAAGAGTAGTAGTTCTACATGAATTTCATTATTGGAGACATTAATTACATAAGGAGTGCTTTGTGGTATAAAAATACCACAAAATCCATAAATTCATATTTCCACGGCTTTATCTGAATCTGAGGAAGATTTATGATTCTTAGGGTTTATTCTTATGAGGGAGTATAGTAGGTGAGGACCCATATTCTAGATGGACTATAGGTGGGGATGAAATTCTATGTGTTTATGGAAGTGTTTTATTTTCAGCTGATATTCATTGGGATAGAATGTAATACATTCATTCTTTATCTTTGGTAGTGAACACTGGAATCTCCAAGAAGTATCTATATTTATATCTTCAATACAGGTGTTCGAAATTAAAAGACATGTAGCTATTTTTCTAATGAGATGTTCCTCCTTCCAATATGTGAAGTTGGAACACCATTGAATAGTCATAATTTTACATAAGATACCCATTACTGAGTGGATATTGATTCATATTATGATAGAAATCATGATAGGTTTACAAAGGTCACCTTGTGGTATTGATTCCCCATGAGTTATTGTTGACAGGATCACAATGTTTTATCATTTAATACTGATAAAGGATATATTTTCTATTGATGAGAATTGAAGGTTATATATATGTGATATAGTATGAATTCATGAGGTACCCCATAATATCGCTTCAGATAGGGATGCCCGGTTTAATTCATGAATCTAGAAAGGTTTAAAAAGGGAACTGGGAACATATGTTCTTCTAAGCATAACATACCAACCACATACTAATGGATAGTAAAACAAACAATTCATGTGATTGAGGACATGATGTGATCATGCATCCTAATTTGGAGGCTCTTGGGAGAGGCATATACACCTGGTTAAATTCACAAAAAATGATAGCTTTCCAGAAACTATTCGAATAGTTCATTAGGAGGATTTTTAATGTAGGTCATGATGGTCACCCCAATGTTGTTTAGAGGCATGATAGGTATCTATTCTTGGAATTCATCTTGATAAAGGGAACATATAGCAGGTTTAGTTGATTGTGAGTTGATCAATACTTCATATTCTTGAAATAAATCATATCTTTATCTCCACATATTTCCTCCAGATTCAGATACCAGGGATTCATACATTATATGTGTTTCTCCAAGGATGAGATGCAAGAGGATCAGGATATAGGGTATGGTTTCACCATGATATTTTGTGTCATTCGAGAATCTATATTGAGTCATGTCGGTATCCTATCAGTTGTAGTTACATTAGTGGTACTGAGTTATGCACGACATCTATCTTGTATCTCAGTTACTCCATTATCCTTTAAACCAATGACAGGACTTTCATTGAGTGGAGGATTAATTATAGGTAGGTTTTCCATTTTAGGGTAATCCTATAGATAATGATGACCATAATACAAGGCTTCTCTGAGGCTAGTCAGTTTATATGGTATGGGTGTTATGGAAACATGTGAAAATACATGATAAAATCAAAGTGTGGGAGGACAATTCATGAGCATAGTGGATAGAGTTGTGTACATATTATTATTCACCACCCATGGAAGGGAGATTTGAGGGTGAATATCTTCAAGGGAGGAAGTTTATAAGAACTTGGGTCTATCTTGATTTATGTAATATTTTATATTTTCCAAATTCTTAGTAAAAATGTTAATTTATAGCCTTCATGAATGAACATTGTGGTCATGGAGGTATCAGAGGTCTCTGGTGCATGTTCTAAACACAATACACAACCTTTGGTGTGAAAGAGGCTTGGAGAAGAGTTAGTACATACCATGTGGGTCAGGCCTCATGGTTACTATTAACCGTGCTGTTGGGACCAAGTTGGATGGAGAAGGAAGTTTGAAGAGTTAGCCTTTACAGAGTGTTGTATTTTGTTATCAAAGAAGATAAATCAATTTACATTGTAAAAGGACCAGAAAATATGATGATGATTTTCTGATTTGTATTTCATAAATATCATAAGTTTTGAGAACTTGTAATGAAAGCCTTATGAAGATTAGAGAGAGTAAAGAAGTGATTTTGGAAAAGGAATGAATGTGGAGCGCAAGTCATGAGTGGTGCACAAGTATTGGCGCGCAAGTATTGGCACGCAAGTTTAAGTGGCGCGCAAGTCATATTACAAGATCATCAAATCATAATTTGACAAAGGAAATAAATTATCCCACAAGTTAATTATTAGCTCACAAGTGTGACGAGCAAGTATATGTGGCGCGCAAGTGTGGCACACAAGTATAAGTGGTGCACATGTGTATGGTGCACACAATTCATATTCCAACATCATCGTATCAAAATATTTCAAATGAAAGAATGTTTTGTGCTAGTGATGGAAGGGTGTGCAAGTGATGGAGTGGAACACAAGTGATGGAGCGGCATGCAATTAGGAATGGAGAACAAGTGTATGTGGCGCGCAAGTCACTAAAATTCTAATAAATAGATGACTATCCTCCTCATTTTTGAGTTCTCAACACTTATGGAAAAATTCAAGATCTGATCGTGAAAGTAGTTGAGGGTGGCATGCAAGCTGAAGTGGATCACAAGCTGATGGTTATTTATTAGGCGCACAAGTAGGGTGCCACATAAGATTTGATGTGCAAGTTTTTCCATGCAAGATTTTTCGTGCATGTTTCGTCGCAAAAGTTTTCCACGCATGTTTTTCCACGCATGTTTTTTGACACATGCTTCCAGAGGCGCGCAAGCAGGGAGGAGTTCAAGTAGGGAGTGGTGCGCAAGCTGTCTGCACTAGCGGGTTCTTACCAGCTTCAGGGTAGGAAACTGATGAATTGTTTTGAAAGATTTGATTTTTGAATGTTCATTAAGAAGCACAAAATCATTACATTACCCTATTTGTGCTAATAGGGAGCACACACACTATTGGATTATTTTCAAAGTGCTACACGAGTGTAAGGGTATATCCTACTCATTGTATTCCACATCAAAGGATTATTTTCTAGTGGATTGTGTTTTACTAGATTGTTTCTGTACCATACGAAGGAAGTAGCTACTCTTGTTGAGTATTGAACCTTGTAAATCTTGCGTTCTTGTGTTTGTGTGTGTTCAGCAGGGAAGAAAATCTTTAACAGGAGACAAAGGTTGTTTTAAAAGGGGGAGACTTAAAAAGAAAAAGATATCACTGATTCACCCCCTCCCCCTCTCAGTGAAATTTGGATCCTGACTGGGAACTTCACTTCATATCAGAGGCGAGGTTCCCTTCATTTATTCATTGCTGAAGTGGTTGAAGAGAAGTTGTGATGGAGAATCTAAATTGCGTGAACAGTAAGGGAATTCCATTTTTTTAGGGAAAGAACAATCACATCTAGAAGGAAAGAATGATGCCTTATCTTATGCCTCTTGGATATGAAGTTCTTGAAACTACAACTGATGGATTTTATACTATTAATGACAATGTTCCTCTTACTCATGTCGATAAGAAGAACCTTGAGAATGATGGAAGAGATAAAAATGTGATACTCTCATCTCTTTCTACGAGTGAATTTTTAAGAGTGAAAGGTGTATCAAATTCTAAAGGAATCTAGGACAAACTGAAGAACATCTATGAAGGAAATACAAAAGTGAAAAAGGATAAACTAAAAATCTGGAGACTAATTTTTGAAGATTTGAAAATGGAAGAATCTAAATCTTTTGGGGATTTCGCTACTATGATAAATGATATTTTCAGTACAATAAAATCTCTTGGTGAAACGTTGGAGGATTCTATAGTTGTTAAAAAGATCATGAGAATTCTTCCAGACCAGTTTGATGCAAATTTTTCTTCATAATAAAATAGAGACCTTGAACATTATCATTGGATGATTTTTATAGAACATTCATTACTTATGAGATGAGAAGAGAGAAGACTGTGAAGGGAAAAGAAAATGCTGATTGAGAAATGTCATTAAAGTCTCTAAAGAGAGAGAAGTCAAAGAAGTCTCTTATTGATGATGATGCTGGTGAATCCAATTCTGAAGACGAGGCATGTAAAAATATTAATGAAATTTTATCCTGGTTTTCTAAGAATGTGAAAAGAGGTATAGGGAAATACAAGGGTAAACTTCCCTTGAAATGTTTTGATTGTGGAGTCGTTGGTCACTTTTTGGATATATGTCCTTAAAAGAATAAAGAAGAAAACAGTGATGATGATAGTAGAAGGCCAAGATGGTTGTGGAAGAAACAAGCTAACAAAGATAAATATTTTTCAAAGGGGAAGGATAAAAAGTTCTTCAAATCAAAAAGGTGGAGAATTTTATCTAAAGATGAAGATGAAGATGATATCGAAGATGAATCTGAGAAATTATTTACAGAAAAAACTAGAGAGAGTACCTTTATTGCTGTAGTGAATAATGAAGAGTACTAGAGAAACAGTTCAGAAGAAGAAGAAACTCAACTTGAATATCATCTAAAGGAAGAGTTGAAAGAATTCTTGAGGATGATCAGAAGGCTTGAGAAGCAAAAAAAATCTAGTAAATGAAAAATTCCACATTAAACAATCAGGAAGGTTTTACTGATGAGAAAATCAAGATGGAAAAGTAGATTGATTATCTGAAAAATTATATTTAGAATACAAAGAATCGTAATGAACATCTTGAAGTAAAGTTAAAGGTAGAAGAGAAAGAGTTGGAACTTTTCCAATAGATACTTTATAAAGGTAAATAAATGAATATCAGTTTCCAAAATTTTATCTTAGAAGATGGTAAATGTTCCAGTAAGAATAAACCAAACAAGGATCCACAAAAGTTACCTTCAAAGGACGAAATTAAAGACAGAACTGGTTCTAATAAGAACAAGGCCGAAAAGACCACGTATGTGGTCAAAGTTAGTAATGATGAAAAATCAGAAGTGCATAAAAATCATGTGTCAAGAAAGACTTCTAATACTTCTGATTCTGTTAAATATGAAATGATAAAGGGAGTTACAAATGGAAACATGATGGTTGATGGTCAACATAGTTCTATTAAGAAGGATTTTGAGGAGCGTGTTCACATATCTGGTTAGTATAGAGGTTCCATAGGAAAATATTCTTTTTATGGTTATTGTTGGTATTGTGGTGGATTCAGACACATGGAAAATATGTGTTGGTTCAACCAACAACATTACTACTATTCCACAAGTTTGAAAGGTGGGGATTGAGGGGTAGTCAATCCTTTAAAATTATGAAGTCTCCAAATAAATTTTAGATGATATATGAGAATACTGATGTGAATTTTGAGAATATGTTCCAACCATTGGAAACTATTTATGAGAGATGTGGTTGACATGGACATCTTTCCAAGGGCTGACTTAGTGTGTTATTAGAGCAACAAAATAGTCTTAATAATTCTCAAAATCCAGTGTTTTTAAAAGCTAAAACAGACATGTCTGATAAGTCTGAAAAGAACAAGTGTCTGGTTGTCTGGCCAGAACACATTGAAATGGTAGGGAAATTGGAGGAACCACAACAGAATGTGAAGGAAAAGGAAGAGAAAAAACCTCATGTTGTCGAAACTGCTTTGAATGCTACAAAAGTATAACGTACATGGATTCTTGATAGTGGGTGTTCTTCTCATATGATAGGAGACTAAAATTTGATGAAGAATGTGAAATACATTAAATAAGGAACAATTACAGTTTGAAATGATGAATTTTTGAGAATCAAAGGTATTGTATCAGCCACCATTGGAAAATAAAAATGAAATCTATGAAAACATTATATATTGATGGGTTGAAACATAATCTTCTAAGTGTTTCACAACTCTGTAATGAGGGAAAAAAAGTTATATTCAGGAAGGATGGATTTATTTTGAAAAGTGAAAATGATGGAAATATAGTTACAAGGGGCCAATGTACAAGAGGGAATTTGTTCCAAGTTGGTGAAGTGCAGAACTCTTATTAAATGGGTGTATTGGATGAAAATTAGTTATGTCATAAAAGGCTGGGAAATATGTTTCAGAGAAATATGTGCAAGTTCTCAACGCGAGACAGTGTCTGAGATATGGCTGATTTATCATGAAGAAGATACTGGTGTTGTACTATTTGTGAAAAAGGGAAGATTGCAAACTCTTTTCATAAGAGAGTTGAAATTCATTCGAAACATCCCTTTGAACTTATACATTCTGATATATGTGGAACAATTTGAAAGAAATAAAAAATGGAGATAAGTAATTCATTACTTTCATTGATTACTTTACTCACATTACTTGTGTTATGTACAAGATACATAAGTCATATGCTCTGAAAATGTTTAAGAGTTTCTGGAGGAAAACAGAAAAGGAATGTGAGTATTCAGTGAAGATGTTGATAACTGATAATGGTGGTGAGTATAATAATGAAGAGTTTGAATGTTACCTTGAGAAACATGGAATTCGGAATGAGTTCAGTTCACCATACACACCTCAAAAAAATGGGGTTGCTGAAAGAAAGAATGGAAGTCTGGTGGAAATAGGGGGAAATATGTTACTTGAACATAGTCTTTCTCATTATTATTAGAGGCAAGCCATGAGAAATACTGTTTATATTCAGAATAGATACTTCTATAGGCCAAACTTAGATATGACTCCATATGAAATGTCCTATGGAAAAACACCAAGTCTAAAACATTGTTTAGTATTTGGGAGTCCAAGCATTGTAATGAAGAATGGTGGAAACTTTGGAAAGTTTGTGCAAAGAGGAGATGATGGAATTTTCCTTGGCTATGCTCCAGAATGAAGAAGATATAGATGTACCAACAAAGAAACAGGAAGAATTATTGATTCTTCAGATGTAAAAGTTGTTGAAGATGCTGATAAAGAAAAGAATTCTTGTGTTGATGTGGAAGTTGAGCATGATAGAGAAGCTTTTGTTAATGATTCTGATAATGCTATAGACCGTGTTAATCCTACCATTGAAGAGGAATCTGACTCATAAATCTCGAGTGATGAGGATGATGTTTGAACAACTCATCCTAGGTTAAGGAAACAAGTGGACACTCAAAATATTATTGGAGATAAACATCAGAGGGTTCAAACAAGAAGAACAACAGATGTTATATCACATGCTTCTCTTTATTTGAACGTTGAACCGAATGATGTAAATGAAGCATTTCATTATCCAAAATGGGTTCATGCAATGAATGAAGAGCTTGATCAGATAGAGAATAATGATACTTGGGAACTTTTACCCAAGCCGAACAACAAGAACATTATTGTTAGATAGTGGGTTTTCCATAACAAGCTGAATGAATAAGGTAATGTAATAAGAAACAAAGTAAGATTGGTTTGAAAAAGGTATTAAAAAATTGATCGCATTGATTTTTATGAAACATTTTCTCTAGTGGAAATATTAGAAACAATCAGAATATTTCTTTCTATTGCTGCACACCGAGGTTACAAAATCTTTCAATGGATGTAAAATCCGCATTCTTGAATGGTGACCTTGACGAGGAAGTTTACATTGATCAACCTTCTGGATTTGTTATTGGAAAGGATGAAATTTATGTATGCAGGTTAAAGAAGGCTTTGTATGGGCTAAAATAGGCTCTGAGATCATGTTATTCTAAATTAGATACTTGCTTAAATAAGATGAACTTTAAGAAAGGGAGATTTGATAGCAATCTGTACATCAAGAAATGTTATAAGTTTTCACTGATCATTATTATTTATTTCGATGATATTATATTTTCTAGAAATGATGAAAGTTCATGTGAAAAATTTTCTGAGGAGATGAAGAAGTTATCTGAGATGTCCATGCTGGGAGAAATGAAGTACTTTCTTGGGCTACAAATTTCACAGAAGAAGAATCACATTTTTCTGTCTCAATAAAATTATTCTAAGGAACTTCAAAAGATGTTTGGCATGGAAAATTCGAAACCAGTTTCCACACCGATTTCAGTGGGAACCAAGTTTTCTAATCATGGATAAGGCATGGAAGTTGATCCGATGGAGTTTTAAAAGCTGATTAGAATCCTTAGTATTTGACTTCCTCCAGACCCGACATTTTCTATGCTGTCACATTATGTGAAAGATTTTAGTGTGCTCCAAAGGAATCACATTTGATTACTAGAAAAAGAATTCTTAGATATATCAATGGAACAACAAATTTTGTAATCAGGTATGATGGATCATGAAATATTTATTTAATTTGGTATTCTGATGCTGATTGGGTAGGAAATGTTGATGATCAAAGATCCACATCTGGTGGAGTGTTCTTTCTGGGGTAAAGTTGTTTTAGTTGGCATACCATGAAATAGAATTTAGTAACTCTTTGCATTTCTGAATCTGAGTATGTTGCTGTTACTCAAGCTACAACTCAACTAATGTGGATGAAGACTCAACTGGAAGATCTACTTGTTGAAGTAATGCTACCATTTCTCTTGGTTTGTGATAATCATAGTGCAATCAATATTACAAGAAATCTAATACAAAATTCTCATTCAAAACACATTGATATATAGTACCACTTCATCAAAGAGCAGTTGGATTAGAATGAATTGAGGCTGGAGTATGTTCCTACATCTAAACAAGTTGCTGATATATTCACAAAACCGTTACCAAAGGAACCATTTTCAAAATTGAGGTTGAACATGGGTGTCCAACCTCCTTCTCATCAAGGTTATGGTACGTGTTTCGGTCCCCATTGTCATCATACATTTGGGTAGTGTTGTCGAGGGGGAGAATTGTTTCATAAATCTATCCTTATCGGTGCATTCACAAAGGGGGTGTTGTGGGTGACCTGTGAATCTAGCATGTATGTGTGTGAACCACTCTAACTGTTTGTTGGAGTGGTTGTAGGAAAAAAGAATTTGTATTCCTGGAATGTTGAAGAAGTGAAGAATGCTGAAGTAGAAGCTTGAAAGCTATTCTGAATGATGTTCTAAAGAAGGTTGAGGAGATATGATCATGAGATTTTATAGTCACTAACTATGGACATCATGGTTTTGGTTGTCAATAATTCTTGTTTCCTACAATTAGTTAAATCGCGTAGGCTAATATTGTTGATAAGTAATCCACTGCATAAGGTTACACTGTTCAGGGATTTATGAATCTTGGTTGACAAAAAAAATCCAAAGGGAGAGATTGTTGGGACCAAGTTGGATAGAGAAGGAAGTTTGAATAGTTAGACTTTGCAAAGTGTTGTATTTTGTTGTCAAAGAAGTTAAATCAATTCACTTTTTAAAAGGACCAGAAACTATGACAATGCATTGCTGATTTCTATTTCACAAATATCATAAGTTTGGAGAACCTGTGATTCCAGCCTTATAAAGAGTAGAGATAGTAAAGAAGTGATATTAGAAAAGGAATGAAAGTAGCGTGCCAGTCATGAGTGGCGTGCAAGTATTGGCGCGCAAGTATTGGAATGCAAGTGTAAGTGGTGCACAAGTCATATTTCAAGATCATTACATCAAAATTTGACAAAGGAAATAAAATGGCGCATAAGTTAAATATTGGCCCTCAAGTATGGAGTGCATGTATAAGTGGTGTGCAAGTATAAGTGGTGCGCAAGTGTATGTTGCGCGCAATTCATATTCCAACATAATCATATCAAAATATGACAAAGGAAAGAAAGTATCACTCTAGTTATGGAAGGGAATGAAAGTTATGGAGCGACGTTCAAGTGATGGAGTAGTGCGCAAGTAGGAACGACGCACAATTGTATGTGGCGCGCAAGTCACCAAAATTCCTATAAATAGATTCCTAGACTCCTCATTTTTTAGTGCTAAACACTTAAGAGAAAATTCAAGCTCTGATCGCGTAAGTAGTAGAGGGTGGCATGCAAGTTGAATTGGCATGCAAGCTGAGGTTTATTGATTAGGTGCACAAGTAGGGTGTCTCATAAGTTTCCCACACATGTTTTTCCTTGCATGTTTTTCCCCACAAGTTTTGTCGCGTATGTTTTTCTGCGCAAGTTGCCAGAGGAGTGCAAGAAGGGAGGCATGCAAGTAGGTGGCACGCATGCAGGGAGGTGCACAAGCAAGGAGTGGCACATAAGTTGTCTGCACTAGGAGGTTTTTACCAACTTCTTGGTAGGAAAGTGAAGAATTGTTTTGAAAGATTTGATTTGTGAATGTTCATTAAGAAGCACAGACTCATTATATTACCATATTTGTGCTAAGAGGGAGACATGACCTATTGGATTGTTTTCAAAGTGATACACGAGTGTAAGGGTATATCCTACTCATTGTATTCCACAGCAAAGAATTTTTTTCTAGTGGATTGTGTGTTACTAGATTGTTTATGTACCATACCAAGGATGTAGCTACTTTTGTTGAGTAGTGAACCTTGTAAATATTGTGTTCATGTGGTTGTGTGTGTTCAGCAGGGAAGAAACTCTTTAACAGGAGGTGAAGGTTCATTCAAAAAGGGAAAACTTAAAAAGAAAAATATATCACAGATTCACCCCCTCCCCCTCTCAGTGATACATGGATCCTGACTGGGAACATAACATGAATGGTCAGAAAGTGGGAATACAAAGGCCATACAGTTTGATAAACTAGAAAATTTGAGGTGGAAGGCCATAGATACATGTCTACAATTCTGAATTTGGGTTGAGATATGGTTTTAACATGGTTAGTCATACCATGCAATCAAACCATGTGGGGTTCCCCTTCCAACATTAATGGGTCCAAAATTAGTGCATGTTTTTTTCAATTGTGCATCCAAACAGTGTGGCCTAGTAATTTGGATAAAATTATAAAACTAACCTCATTTATTTTATTAAAATAAATATAATTTTCCAATTTATCCTATAGAAATCCTTATATAAATTTGTAAGACCTACTTGATGAATATTTTTGGAATTTAATAATATATTTATTCAATTTCAGAATTGAAAGTTTTTCATCACATTGGATCCAACTCAGTGAGATCTATATTTCTCTTATGAAATTCCACAATTGTTTTATCAGATGTGATATTCAGGTGAAAGATAATTTTCTTTATTATTTTGTTCTTCTTTTGTTCTTAAATTTTCTCTTAATCCTAGTCAAACTACGATCCAATACTAGATGAACCTTCCACTACGAACCTACAGTAGGTAGTCTCATGATTTTCCTTCAATGTAAAAGTCATTATATATATTCGGTTGTGTAATGAATCTAATTATAAGGTCTTCCTTGAAATAGATTTTAATCCTTGAAATAAATCATTAGGTATAGAATATGAAACATTCTAGACTTATTTAAAATTTATTATTATTTATGAACCATGAATTGGAACCACACCATGGGTGAGTTGATAATTAATTGTACCACCGTGGGTGGAATTGACATGAATTACATTTGAGGTGTTCCTTTTACCCCTTTCCATGGGATTTTTAGTATTTATTTGTCAATTTATTAATTGAATTATTTTTTTAATTGAATTGTAATGTGAACTAAAACATGAATTGATTAACTGAAAAAGATGGCTGACTATAACCCTATGATTGAGACATGTGATGGATTGTATAAGCAAGAGTTACCCAATTTAAAATGAAAATCACATGTTAGTTAAATAGAGGCTAATCCTTCTATACATAGCCCATTATTTTATTATTATTCTATGGTATGTTTGAATTTAATTTATATAGTGATGACCATTGAAATAATTAAATGATATTGTATTCATGTTGGATGAATTCCTTGGCTAAAACATGGGTACATATTAGAATGCCTTGGATGGAGCCATTTGGCTCCAACCATTCTTATTTCTATGTAAAAATTGGAATATATATAAATATTTACAAGGATTGAATCATATGGGACAACTATTTAATGATGGAGTTATACTAGGACTCCTTATTGATATCCTAGGATGAACTCAAAGGGAAGTTGATCATATTGTCCATGTGTGAAAGTCGGGATCCCTTAGTGGACCTCCATAGATAGACTCAATGGTAATGATGATATACCACCCCAAGAGTGATTCCATGATTCCAATGAAGAATTACTACGATGGGCCTGTAAGGTGCTTCATTCATGAAACACCTAGAGTGTAATGCCTCGGACCCTCCTGGATCATTAATTTTTCAATTATAGTGTTTGGGGTGTCCGGGACACCATCAGTATGTCAAGAGGGCATTAGTGTTGGTAGAAGGATGTCATTGTGGTATCACCTATCAGTGCCACATAGCGGTGATGCAGATCAGTTCCAAAAATCGGCCGAATTAGTGTCTCACCGATCAGTGTCTCCCAGATCGATGCCACCGAGGGGTGTTGAGTTTTTCCTCTATTTTCCCATTACATATCCTTTGAGTTTTATTTCCACTTTTAATGTGGTTTAAGACCATTTTATAGTCGATAAAGATTACCATAAATCCCCTAAGAGTGGGATGACCCTTTACTTACCCTAATGTGTGGCCATTTAATCTACTTCACACCCTTTGTCGTGTTTCCAGTTTTTCCCATGTTATTGAATTTTCTTGGTTTATATATATCCTACCAACTCTCTTCAATGGGATATTCTATCTGACTGTCCCCGAGGGAATTATTAAATATCAATTAATTAAAATGTGTGTAACCATCTGGGCATGGGTTAAACCACGATCCACGTTTCAAGGACAATGAGATTGACATCATGTACCTCTATGATCAGGCATTTTACCATAATAAGATCATCTTCTTCCTAGGTCTCTATTATTCCTTCTTGGTTTTCTTGGTGTCCCTCTTCTGTAAAGGAGTCATTCCTGTGTGAGAGCCCCCATGTTAGATTCTTCTTGGAGTTTCCTATCATGTGACCCCAGTTCTTGGTGCAATGAGGAATCTTTGATCCTTGACCATCCATGTAGAGGTTATTTCTTCATCTCAGTTTACAAAAAATCATGTGGGGTGGGTATGATAATATCTCATCAGGATGTAGATGAAACCAACTTTAACAAATATAATAAATGACTATTTAAATGACGAAGGGGTGGTAAATATAATGATGTTTTTTCATTTTGACTTTGTTTTTATGTTGTGAATTGTATGGGATCATGTCCACTAAAAATTGTGGCCTTTGGTGGTCCTTCTGACGCACTAATAAATCTATGTTTGGAAGGATGTTCGTGTCATTGAAGGATTGTATCATTGAAACTGATTAATCATAGAATATTGGTTGATTAAATGGATTCCTGGGGGATAATAATCCTTATGTGGTCACCCTGGTTAACCAATTAGAATGAAAGAACCTAATAAATAGTGTTAGAAAAATTTGAAAACTCCATTTCTCTATTTTTATTATATGCATGGTTATTCTGTTTTATGTCTGTTTGGTGTCATGGTGGGGAATGGAAGATCTGGTTCAGGGTTTGTTGGTTTTTGAATCTAAGGTCATGTGGTGCTAGTAGTATATGTTCCATACCTGGTAAGTTGGGTCATTTTTGGTTTTAGATCCTCAAGGGATCTCACGGGAACCCATTTTGATGTTGTTATTTACAAGAGAAACATGATTGAATGCTTAAATTCATGATTTTATATTTTATTTTAGTTATTGTTTTGGCTTGTATTTATGCCCCTTAGTGGAAAATTAGTGAAGGAATATTTAATCAGAAACACTTGAACATGATAACGAGAATGGGTGTAATGGGGAACTATATTACAGAAATTAGTTGTTCTTGGGTTGTGGTTGTTGTGTACTTGTGCATGTAGGGGTATCTTCGAGAGTGATTGTGTGTAGGTAGGTTGTTGGTTTCGAGACCCATAGGTTGGGATTAGTTCTTTATTACCTATATGTATAAAATTTAGTTCTTCTATTTCTTATACGCACCACACCTATGTTGAGAACTTCGTGACTAACACCCCTATTCCATGGGGGAGGGTGTGTTTCCAAACATTCCTATGAGTGGATAGTATTTATCTCTTTTCTTATCCCACTCCCAAGTATCCCAATACTCTTTGAATGGGATATAGTATCCTGAGGTTCATTATGGCCCTTAACTCTTCTAGCAGGGTGTGATGTGGTGGGTTGGCCCAGCTGTGTGCGGGCAAGGTTTTTTCCCAAGTTCCTTTTGGATGAGGCCCAGGTGACTATGGGTAAGAAGTGTGGTTGTTGTGGTCCAGGTGTCTGTGGGTGGGATGTGTAGTTGTTGTGGCCCAGTTGTTTGTGGCAGGATATGTGGTTGTGTTGGCCCAGGTGTTTTTGCGCAGGATAAACAAGTGATTGAGATGGCTTATATGGTAGTTGTTGGGGACGATGTGGGACTATAGTGGAATTTTGGGGGGAATTATGATGCATATGATGTTACAATAAACATTAGTAAAGTGGTGGGAGGAACCCAAATGTCAATGTTCTATTACTAATATATTACATGACTTGGGTTATTTGGGGAGTGTGCCTTAGTGATGTTGGGTAGAATTTTTTTCATTTATAGGTGTTTTGGTTACCTCCATTTTCTCACGGTGTATTAGATTGTCTCCTCAATTATGCACAAGACTTTTTGGTTTCCCTATTGAGTACACATGTATACACACCATATGTATATAAAACTACTTTAATATTTCTAGGAGGACTTTGACGACCATGTAAGACCTTACTAGCTCGGGCATTGGGCCATATGTTATTTTTTTCTTTTCATTTTGTACTTTTCTTTAGATTTTTTCTTGTACTTTGTACCGGTTTATTTTGAACATGAATATGGGGGAAAAGGTTTTGGATTTATTATTATTTTTGTGTTTGTATTTTTTGGGATTTACCATCTTATCTCCCGATCATGTTTTTTTAATGAACTGTAATTCCAACTATATTAAATGAGATTCTATAACATTGGATTCAGTCTCCACTCTTGGGCCTATTGATGGTGGGACTAAGGGGTCATTATCTATCATTCTCCAGGAAGAAGTAAGGAAATGGATTATTTTTGCCTTTTCCCTCATCTTAGAGAAGGCGGTTGGTGACAGAATGGTATCAAAAGTGGTGGTTGAGATATAGGATATAGTTCATGGTTAGGAATAATGGGGATTTTAGGGGATGTTGAGGCAAAAATTTTAGGAAATCATGGTGCATGAAATAGGCCAGTGAAGACTTGTTGGGAGACAAGATGTTAGGGCCCCCAATGATCTGATGCAAGGACTCTGGACCTACTGAACGACCATGTGAGGATACACTGATTGCATGGTACAGACTCTAATAAAGGTACATGTATCATAATGACTTGTGTTCCGGTGGGTCTTGTGTATTTTGGGAATTTTAAATAAAAAAAATTTAACAAAAATTTAAAATGGATCTCCACCACTACTCGGCCATAGGAATTAAAAGTTTATCGTTTCAGGTATGGAACCTAGACATCGTCCATGAGTTTTACAAGATGTCAAGGCCCAGCAGGTATATCTGGTTGATCATCATAGGGTTGAACGAAAGGAATATGATGAAAAGTGATAGAAGACATTACGTTCTGTCTAGCAGAAGGCCCCCAGGAATTATGAGGGCAATATTTCTAACATGGAGACAGAGAGCTATCTCGAGGAGTTGGTGATCGCTCTCATCATAATTCATGCTCAAACAGAGTATCGGGTTCTTTTGGTAGTGTAGCAGATGTGGGAAGCGGTGCATGAGTGGTGGACACATGATCTTGGGAAGAAGAAGGAAGCTGAGATTTCATGGATTAACGTTGATAAGGAGTTCCAAGAGGAATCTTGTTCTTCCACAATGATGGTCGTGAATAGAGAGGAGTTGTTCTCGTTTCAACAAGGGTGTGTGTTTTGTGTTAGAGTCGGGGATCAATTTCAAGGATCTATTTCATTTTTCTCCAAACCTCTTTCCAGGCGAGGAGTCATTGTCAAGATGCTTTGGGGAGGCACTCCAACATTCTTTTCAGTATGTTTTTAATCCCTTCACACTAACGACATACTTAGAAGCCTAGTAGAAGGCTGATGTAGTTGAGAGGAAGCACACGCTGGGAGATGTGCCACAAGAGGTGAGATAGTTTGGTTCATCAAAGTTGAAGGTCATCAGTAGGAGGCCTCCAGCATCAGGGCCATCTAGGTTTCAGCATGCTTGGAGCATGCCTCAGCATTTCTAGTTCCTATCTTTTAGTCCTCTCCCTTTCACCATGGGCCCGAGATCGAGGTGCTTTTTTATGGCAGTTTTGGGGACATCCAGAGTCGGTTCCCAGTTCGAGATCAGCATAGTGGGGGTGGGATGGTTTATTTCACACCTTAGCAGCACCAGTTGTAGGAAAGACCATTTCCGTAGTAGTAAACCCCATCCCCTCAGAGAGTAGACATTGTATGGGGAGGCCTACATTAGTGTTCTCCTTAAGTACCACTACTACGGTGTGGTTGGGGAGGTGGTTGATAGCCTAGGGGAAGAGGATTTGGGCATGGGTAGTTTCACGCCATAGTGGAAGTAGTTCCCATAGGGATAGAGGTCATTCAAGGTACAATCTGTCGAGGTAGCACTCTTTCATGTGCCTTGTTTGATTCTAGATATTCACACTCCAGTGTTTCACCCAATCTATCCCATGCGTTGGGTATAATTTAGAGAGACAATCCATGCCCCTAGTGTTGATTAAGACCTGTGGATGTCATAATTTCATGTTTGATGTTTTTTGAGGATTCAGACTTGTGTTGGGGCCACATTTGTCTTGTGGGGATCTTCCTCTACTAAACATGCAGTCATACGATGTCATATTAGGCATGGAATACTTGTTTTCCATTTATGTTGTTATCATCTTATTCTTTGGAAGGGATGTGTTCTTAGATATAAGAGGACAACGTGTAGCTTTGGTTGGCGAACGGAGTTCCCTGGTGGGATGTTGGTGCGTGAGGCCCCCTGTTTCTTTGTTAGCTGAGCTGTTAGTTGAATCAGAAGACTCAGAGATGGTGGATGTTCTGGGGATTTTTAGTGAGTTCCTGGATGTATCACTGGAAGAGATTGTGTCTATACCCACTCGACGTGATGTTTGTTTTGGGATATAATTATATGTCAGTTCTCGTCCGATTTCGATGGCTCCCTATTGGATGACACATTATAATTTGCGGTAATTGGAGATTCAGGTAGATGGCCTGATGAAGAAGGGTTTTATCTAGCCATGTTTTTTGACATGGGGTTCTCTAGTATTGTTCGCGAAGAAGGTCAGCGATTGTATTGGGATACATGTAGACTGCCCGAGACTGTATCAGGTGATGGTAAAGAACTTTTCCCCCTCCCATGGATCGACGACCTTTTTAACTAGTTTAAGTGAGAGGATTGGTTCACTATGTTAGACCTCTGGTCTGGATATCACCAATTGAGGGTGAAGGAGGGTGACATCCTGAAGACATATTTTAGATGCAAATATGGGCACTTTGAGTTTGTGTTCATGCTCTTTGGCCTCATGAATTCACTAGCTATGTTCCAGCGGATCATGAATTCTATTTTTTGCAAGAATCTGGAATGGTTTGGGGTTGTGTTCATCAAAAAAATCATGATCTACTCATGATATGATGAGGACCATACTAAATATATAAAGATATATGTGTAGGTCCTTTGACTACACCATCTGTACGATAAGTTGTCCAAGTTCAAGTTATTGATAAAATAAGTGCATTTCCTAGGCCTTGTGGTGTCCCTGTAGGGAATAGCAGTTGACCTTTCAAATGTCAAAGCAGTTGTTTCTGAGGAAGAACCTAAGAACTTGGTAGAGTTTCATAGATTCCTAGGTCTGGAAGATTATTACCGGAGGTTCATACCCAACTTATCTGGAGTTGCAGCTCCTTAGGAGGCATTTAACAAGAAATAAAAGCTTTCATATGGATATAGTAGTGCCGTGCAGCTTTCACTTATCTAATAGAGAAGTTTCTCAATGCCCCAATGTTGTGGTTTCCATAGGAAGGGGTAACGTTTAAAGTATTTGGGGATGCTTCTAGTCTATGCATGGGGTGTGTGCTGATGAAGCATTGGGGAGGGATATCTTATGGTTCTAGGTATTTATTCCATCAGGAGCATAACTACTCCACCATTAGACATGAATCTTTCATCGTTTATGTTCTCACTATTGTTTTGGCGGCATTACCTCAGTAGGGAACACTTTGTGGTCATCATACATCACAAGATATTGAGGTATTTCTTCTCCTAGAGAGACTTTAACATGATACATAAAAGGTGGATCTAGTTTCTTTTGGACCACAACTTCGAGCTCTCCTACACCTTAGGAAAGCAGAACGTAGTGGATGATGCCTTGAGTAGGAACCCACATATGGATTTGGTTTGAGAGTCACCAGATTCTTAGAAAGAAATGGAGGAGTTGGATGCATTATATATTGGAATGAGAGTGGATGATGTTAGAGGCTGTCTATTTTAGATTAATGTGAAATAATCCTTTGTACATTTTGTGGAGGAGTCTTAGTGGGGAGACGCAGAGGTTTAAGTGATGTGTGATCATGTTATCTAGTGTGATACTCCGCAAGGATGGTCGAAGGATTGTCAGAATGAGATGTTGTTTTGTGGGAAGCTATTTATCCTTGTTGTGATTCATGAGAGGGTTGTCAAAGGGAACCATAACTCACCCCAATTGGTATATCCAGGAGTCTCCATGATGTACCAGGTAATGAGAGGTCGGTTTTGGTGGACAAGAGTGAAGAGGATGGTGGAAAAGTTTGTGGAAAAGTGCCTAGTATGTCAACAAATAAAGGCTGAACACCATGTTACTAGTGGTATATTATAGCCCATAGTCATTACTGAGATGAAGTGGTATAACATCTTGATGGATATCATCAAAGGACAACCCAGTTCTGAGGGAGGTTGTGAGGCCATCTGGGTTGTGGTGGACAGATTGATGAAATTGGATCACTTCTTTGTGGTTAAAGAGTCGAGCATAGTTGATGCCTTAGCACATATGTATGCGGTTGATGTTATGGGAATACACAGAGTACCCATATCCATCATTTAGAATCAGGATACACTCTTTACATAATGATTTTGGAAGGTATTACAATATGCTTTCGGCACCCTTCTATGACATAGAACTTCTTTCCACTCTTAGATGGATGGGCTGACATTGAGGACCATCTAGATGGTGGGGGATATGATACGAGCTTGTGTTTTGGACAGGAGTGGATCATGGGTACGAAAATTTCCCATACTATATTTTTTCTATAACAATAGCTATCACTCTACCATAGGCATGGAACCATTTGAAGCCTCATACAAAAGACCATTTCATTCACCCGTGTGTTGGACTGGGGTTGGGGAGGCAGGTGATCTTGGCCCAGAGTTAGTGAAGTGAATGAAATAAAAGGTTCATCTTGTTAATGATAGGATTAAGGTGGCATGAGACTAGTATAATTCATATGCCAATCATTTGAGGAGACCCTTGGAGTTCGAGGTTGGGTTCCATATGTTTTTGAAGGGCTCCCCTAAGTGTGGGAAGAGGAGGTTGGGAAAGGAAATTAAGCTTTCTCCCATCATCATCAGACCCTTCGAGGTGTTGGGACAAGTTGGTGCGGTGGAATATATGCGAGCATTACCACTGAATTCGAATATGATCCATAACATCATTTATTTCTCTCAACTCCGTAGGTATCTACACGATGACTTCCATTTCCTCCACTAGGAAGAGTTGGATATCGAGGTTGATGCAACGTTTGTGGAGAGACTAGTGAGAATCGAGGATCGCGAGAAGAAGGTTATTTGTGGAAAAACCATTCCCCTGGCTTGTGTCTTATGGAGGCATGGTGGCATTAGGGAGAGTACCTATGAACGAAAGGCACATATGTGTGACTCGTAACCAGATCTATTTTGGGTATTTCTATTTTGTTTGCATTTTTTGTTTTTTTTGTAGTCGATTCGTGACCTTATTTTCTATGAGATGATTTTTTTTCTAATTTTCATTGAATTTTTGTGAAAATTCCAGACTATGGGGCAGGAGATCCTAATCCCTAACCAAGATGCATTAATGTGGATTCGATTAAACATATGTGGGTGAGTCAATTCCACCCAAAGAAGATAGTATCCTGACATGGAAAAAATAACACACTTATCTATATGTTTATAAAGTGTGTATTTTTTAAATTTGTGTGGTTACATAGTGTTTCTAAGTTGTTGAGGAGATATATTAGAGAGGTGTTCCTAGATTCTGAGGTTCTATTATATCATTTGAACAACTCTATGGTGATTTTTCATAGAGATGTATCATACGAGGTGGTTGTTTGGAACCATCCTTATTTGGTTGTAGTCTTAATTCTCTTGGAAAAGAATTGATTGAGAGGTATCTAATGTAATGAATTATACCTTCCAGGTCCATTACCTTATCAATTCTGGTGTTTGGGGTGTCCTCAACACCATTGGTGAGTCAAGAGGGTTCCAGTTCCAGTGGAAGGATGTCACTCTAGTGTCACCTATCAGTGCCATCGATCGGTGCCATATATCGTTACCAACAATCATCCCAATTTGTGTCTTAGTGATCGGCACTGAACGGTGCTATCGAGGGGTGTCAGGTTTCTTTCCTCAGTTTTCCTATATCGTCTCATTTGAGTTTTATTACATCTTTTAAAGTTGTTGAAGACCATTTTAAGGAAAGTAAAGGATATCTTAAATCCCCTAAGAGTGGGTAGACCATGGGATTACCAAAATTTGTGGCCTTTTAACCAGTTTCACAACCATTTTTTGTTTTCTATTTACACACTTATTATGCATTTTTCTCAGTTTAAATGTAACCTATAAACTTTTTTTTTGTGCGATGGTCTATATCACTATCTCTGAGGGAATTATTAAATATAAATTAATTCCAATTTGTGGAACTTACCAGCCACGTTGTCAAACCACAATCTCCTTTTTAGGCAATTTGATATTTCACATCTCATAACTATAGGATCGCGCATTTTATCAAACTAATAACTTATTCTTCCTTGGTCAGTTTTGTTCCCTCTTAGGGCTCTTGGATTCCCTCTTCTCGAGATGATTTGTGCCTTTGTGAGAGCTCTCCTATTCGGTTATTCTTGTAGTTTTTGGTCACACGACCCTAGATCTTGGTTAAAGGAGAAAAATTAAATCCATGATCATCCATGTTAGGGGTCTTCCTTCATATCTCATTATTGTGCATTATGCGGGGTGGCTATGATGATGTTCCCTTTGGATGTAGATGAAACCAACTCTAATGAAGATAATAAATGAAATTTTAAATAATGAATGTGTAGGAAAGATGATTTTGTTGTTTCATTTTACATTATTTTTATATTGTTAATTGTTTGAGCTTGTCTCCACTAAAAATTGTGGTCCTTGGTGGTCTTTATAGAACTCTAATGAAGCTTTATTTTTTGGATGATCTTGTGGTTGAATTACTATAACATGTAAACTAATTGATCATCTAAACATTGTTTATTAAATTTATTCTTGAGGTATAAGAACCCTTGTGTGATCCCCTCATTTAACCACAACGAAAGAAGGATCATTATGAATGGTGTTTGCTAAATCTGTAAACTCCCTTTCTCTATTCTAACGATGTGAAAGGTTTTTCTTTTTGATGTTTGAGGGGTGTCGTAGATTGGAATTGAATCTCTGGTTGAGAGGTTGTTGGTTTTTGATTCCAAGGTCACATGGAGATGGTAAAAATTGATCTTGACCCAGTAAGTTTGGAATGTTTTGGTTCTAGTCCTTCGAGGGATCTCATGAGATTCCATTTTGATAATTCTATTTACAAGAGAATTGGGAGTGAATGCTTAAACGTCTTCTTGTATATTTTTCTTTCAGTTGATGTTTTGGTTTGTGGTTAGGTGAGTTAGTTCCCGGTACTTAATGAATATTTAAATAGAAAAACTTGAGAAATATAATGAGAACGATTAAAATGGGGAATTGTTTTATAGAAATGGGTTGTGCTCTAGTTGTGGTTGTTGTGTACTTGTGCATGTAGGGGTAGTAGCGAGAGTGATTGTGTGTTAGAGGGTTGTTAGTATCTAGGCCACTATGTTGGGATACATTTTTTATTTCATATATGTATAAAGGTTCGTTCCTGTATTTATTATACTCACCCCGCCAATGTTGAGAAATTTATGCCAAACACCCCCATTCCATGGGGGGTATTTTTTCAAACATTCATACGAGTGGCTGGTTAATACCTCTTTTCTTCTCCCTCTCCTAGGAAGCCCAAGACTCTTTGTGTAGGCTGTGATGGGATGAGGTTCATTATGCTCCATGATTCATTGGGTAGGGTGTGTTGTGGTGGGTTGGACCATGTGTGAGCGGGTAGGTTGGTTTCCCAATTGTCTTTAAGATGATTCCCTTGTGTATGCAGGCAGGATGTGTGGTTTTGGTGACTCAGGTGTCTGTTGCTAGGATTTGTGGATGTGGTTTCCTTGGTGTATGTAAGTAGGATTTGTGGATTTGGTGGACCAAGTGTTTATGGACAGGATAAATGTGCGGTTGAGATGTCCCATATGGTTGTTGTTGGGGGTGGTTGTGGGAATATAGTGGAATTTTTGGGGGAGTTCTAATGCATAGGATATTCTAATAACCAGCCGTAAAGGAGTGCGGGGTACCCAAATATCAATGTTCTATTACTAATATTTTCCCTGACTTGCATTATTTGGTGAGTGTGCCTTGGTGAGGCTGGTTGGATAGTATTTTTTGATAGGTGTTTTGGTTACCTCTATTTTCTCATGGGGTATTAGAATGTCTTCCCACATGGGTACAAGGTCTTTTTGATTCCCTACCAAGTATACCTTTTATTGTCACCCTATGTATATAAAACTGAATTCATTTTTCCATGAGGAATTTGAGGACTGTGTCAGACCATACTAGTTTGGGCTTTAGGACAATTGTTTTGTAGTTTTTCTTTTATTTTGGTACTTTCCTTCATATTTTTTCTTTTACTTTGTATCAGTTTATTTTGAACATGCATATGGGAAAAAGAGTTTTGGGTTTTTTTTACTTTTGGTATTTGGTATTGTTTAGGATTTACACTCTTATCATCCAATCTCATTCTTTATAAATTGTAATTCCTTCCATATTATGTGAGATTATATAACCATTGTTCTTGTTTCCACTCTGGTTCATGTTGAAGGTAGGACTCAAGGGACATTATCTATAATTATCCTTGAAAAAGGAAGGGTAGGGAATCTTTTAGTCCTATCCCCCATCTAGGAGAAGGTGGGTTGGAAAATGGAGTGATACCTAGATTCAAAATTTAGAAATACAGGGATGCGATTAGGTTCAAAAATGATTAATGGATGTAATGATTCATTTGATGAAACTTCATAGAAAAAGAATGTGATAAGATTCAGTCATTATATTAATCCTTTTTGATGGATACTTTAGAAATATTCTAAGATGTTGGGCCACATGCGAATTCTACTAAATTATTTTTTAAATCATATTGATTAATTTAATAAACATGGTTATAAATTGAGACATTTCTTGCTATTATTTCAATGAAATTTCTTCCGGGCTAATGTAGGGTGTAGAGGACTATTTTCCATAGAAAACAGGACCTTTATGGGTTATTTACATTCAATGCTTCCTTTACTTTTACATTAATATATAGAAATTCTTTTTCTGATATACCCACTGGCTAGATGGAACTAGACCTTTTGGTCAATGCCAATTAGGATTATATCTCACACTCTATTAAAGTTGTCAATGGTATCTGAAAAGAATGTATGATTACATGTATGGATAAGGGGAAGTGCTCTGCTATAGGTTCTGGATTGCTTCTTAGGAGTAGGGGATCATGAAACTGAGTTGAGGCTCTTGATTCTAGTTAGATGGTTTTTTTGGTTTTTTTGTAATGTTCTCCCATGTACTATACTTTTGTATGGATACCTATTATAATTGTTTGTTAATGAATGACATGCTTATGTGTTTGTATATGATATTACTAAAAAAATTATTGTATTTATCTATATTGGATGTTTATCATCTATTACATTATCTATTTTCTAATTTATTTTCTTCTTATTCTAGTTATATGTTATTGTATATCCAATATTCTTCATTCAGGTGTTGAGGGTATAGTCTTCCCACAGGCACACCCTATTCCCTTTATAATGACGCTCAACTTTCATAGATTAAAATTACATTACATTAGAGGAATAATTTAAATATTATAAAAATGTTTTCCAAAAGTCCATATTAGAATAGTGACATCAGAACTATGAAAAAGTAAGAACTGGTAAATGAAAAAGCTATAATATCCCCCACTATGATTTCCAAGACTAGAACCCCTATTTGACATAGTATAAAATAAATATATCTTCATAAACTATTAATTGAAACAAAAAATGTGGTGATCTTAGATTCTCAGTACGGGTAGAAAATAGAGACATGTAATCACAAATAAGAGTATTGGGATATGCTAACATGATCGTGAAAATGGATGATCATACCATACATATAAAATATCATATAAATGAATCATGGCATAAGGATTTTCAGTTCATAATATATTAATAATAAAGACATAAATAACATAATCCATGAAATAATAATATATAAATAATACATGGAATTGTGGAAGACACAGAATAATATATAAATATTTCCATAATGGTCATGGAATCATTTCTAAGGCCATATTTGTGGACATTTTCTATTACTGAATCATGTTTACTCCCCGTTCTTGCCTTGTATTACTTAACCAAGATCACTACTCATTCCATCCCGATAATACTAAACCAATCCGATTTCTAATTCTATATAGGTCTATCTCATGAGATATAAATCATTAACCAATTAATTGGATGGAGATATATGTGCCACCCACCTTATAAGGAAATCATACATACAAGTCCCAAAATTCATAATAAATCATATAATAACCCATTACATCAAATGGGTTTCATAAAAATGTAATCATATCATAACAATTGGTATAAGATACAGGTTTCATAATCATATTATCAAAATAATAACACATAAAAATAAGTAGTATTCAAATAATATAACCCCTATAATAGAAATAGGTGTCACATGAATCATTCCATCAAAAAATAAACCATTAATGAAATAATATTAAATGAATATTTGGATAATTTATTTGATGGGAATGAATAACATCAATATATTTCATATTAGATAGATAATAAATTGGAAATATATTTTGAAAACATTTGATAAGTAAAATATCCGTTATTCTTTGAAAAATGATCATTAAAACATGAAAAACTTTTGAAAACAATTTATTTTGAAAAAATATTGAAATAAAATATTAAAGTATTTGAAAAAAATTTTGTAATAATTTTAATTTGAAGACATATAAAGAGAGCTTCAAAAACATTTTTAAAGTCATTTTCCATGATAATTTATCAAAATAGCATGAAAACGTTTTGAAATCCATTTCATTTAAAATAATTTGAAAACCATTGAGTATGTCATGAAAATAAATTGACAATAAATTTCCTTGGAAAATGATAAAAGAAGATTAAAAAAGTTTTGATAAAAATCATTTAAATTTATAAAAGATTTTTGAAAATATTTTTGAAAACAATTTTCCTTTAAAACATATAATAAAATCATGAAATCCTTTTGAAAATGATTTCCTTATGAAATATTTATAAAACTTATGAGGAAATCATGAAAATGTTTTGGAAAAAAATTATGTGAAAATTATTTTTTAAAATTTGATTTCATACATGTTATCCTATTAAAGACGCAAAGGAATCCTCACAGAAATGATGGTGGGTAAATCCCCAGAAGTTGTATGAGGTTAGAAGAACATTAATTTTCTACAGTAAAAGCCTTGAAAAATTCCATTTTCATAATCTACGTGAAGATAAAATTAATAAAATTATTAAAATAAAAAATAAAAATATCATTTTAATGATTGTAGGATAATAGTATAATATTCATGAATAATCATTTTAGAAAACTCGGTTTTTATGGAACCCATATTTCTAACTCATGAGATATTATAGTAAATACTTCCCTAAAAAACAACTTAACTATCATATATATCAAATAGTGGAAAATGGTACTAGTATATGAATAAATCGTTAATAACTAGTGTAGAAGAAAATACAATAATTTTCATGAGATATGGGTTATAATATTTCATCAAAGGAATTGTAAAAATAAATAATCATGAAAACCAATTACATTTTTTCCACAAACCCTTACAACTTGGTAAATTAGAGCCATACTACCCATATAAGAAAATGAAATCACATTAACATTAAAATATAATAAAATTAAAGAGACTCATTATATATCATGTCAATGTAAGTATATAAACTTTAGCATAAAATATAGGGGCATAACATGGTATGTGTCTTAATAAAGGAATATTGAGATAAAATTACATTACAAATTTGTTAAATTTTGAAACATGAATACCATGAGATAAAGATCATAGAATGTATAAGTAAATTCCAAAAAATTTAAGTATAATAATTATATAATACATCCATGTTTAGTATACACACCACACAAAAAGAATGGGTGGTGAATAAAGCATATATCTTAGAGGAAAAAGTGAGATCAAATTCCATTACCTTATGTATTGACTCTCATCATAGCGATTCAAATATCTTGTATAATAAATATAAATTTAATATAAATAAATACAAGATCCATATTCATATCTCTAATACCATATATGGTTTTATTATGACATTATATTAACCTCTTTTTAACAATTTCATGTTAAGATTATACTGTATGTAATATTCACATTTTTTCACATGTGTCTTAATTTGTTATATATTTTGTCCTTATACATATATAATGATGTATAGAATGTAAAACAAGATATAAAAATTAGTTATATTAATAATATTTTTATTATAATAATTTATATAATATTGAATTAGAAAATTGAAGACATCATTCATGGAGACGGTAGGTCATTCCTACGCATGAATGTTGCTTCCATTTATTTGATGTATTGAAAGAAAGAACTTAAATTAAATATATGAATATATATATTTAATTATTAAATTATAATTATTATATCATATATATAATATAATTTCACTAAACCCATCCTTAATACATTTCACGAAGCATGTTAACTAATCACGTCGTTTTGAGGGGGTGATAATCCAGACTTCTTCAAACTAAATTAGCATATTTACTCCAAATTTAAATTATAAATATATGCCTTTTAAAACGAATAAATAAGTTTAAAGACATAATAAATATAATATATAACATATATATAGTTTCTCCATCACAATTTCCACCATGATAGGTGGTAATGGAAAAATTGAACGATCATCATTTAGTAAGGCAGCAGTTCATTATAAACCTAAAAATGTATGATTGTTACCCATTAGATGGATGTGTGTATAAGTGTAGGTCAAAAAAATAACATAAAAACATATCATTATATTTAAATTACAGTGTTATTTTATAATCATTTAATAAGTTTAATTCATGTTGTGTATAAAGAAAATAAAAGAATGTAATTTGAGTGAGGGTGTTACCTCTTAATCGACTGACACCTTTTAGTTTTCATCAAAGGGATTCTTTGGAAAGAATTCAGAATTAATGGAGAATTCATGAAGAAATTGAGGGTTGTTGGGAATATATTTTCTCAAATATTTTATAAACATATGTTGTCTGAGTAGTGAGAAGAAATGGGAGGAGGTGTGGCATTTTTATAGTGGAGGAGTGGAATTCAAATAAATTTTGGGAAACAGAATTCCACCCACTTTTTTAACATGTAATGTTTATGAAATTGTTGTAAAAAGATGATAAATGTTATTGTATGGTCTACATTTTTCAATTCAATATATTTTGGACAAGTTTATAGGAATTTGTTTGTCTTAACTTTAAGGTTTAGTCTATAGTTATGATAAATTTTACCTTAATCAATGTACTTAATTTTAATACCCTTCAATATGATTTATGGACAATATTTAATTTGAAATTATTAGGAGTCATAAATTATGATGATTTTTAATATTTAATATATTTTTCAAAATTCTAATCACCTAATTTGATGAAAATAACTGTTAATGTAATCTCACTAAAAGTATGATAGTGCGAGTTTTTAAAGTAAAAATGATCAAAATAATATTAAGTTTTTATGTCAAAATTCAAAGTGAAATTCGTTACAATGAAATAAATTGGATTTTCTAATAAAAATATAATGTAATTTAATATAAAAATCATTTTAAAATTTAATTTATCCTTTTAAATAAATTATATGAAAAAACATTTTTTAATTAAGACTCAGTATTTTTAATAAGTCATTAAAAATTGAAACATAACAGAAAAAACCAAATATTTTCTCTATACCAATTAATAGGATTCTCATATAACGTCAAAGTTTATTATGAAATAATTAATCTATAAATTTTAATAAAAATTGTATTTTAAAATGGTTTCTCCGTTAAAAGGAAATAAAACCACCATTATAAAAATATTGGGGATTAATCATAAAATTGGATTGGTTATTATCTTTTTTCTATAAATTAGATTAATATAAAAAATATTTGATTGAATATATAACATATATATTAGACTAATATCACTCACTAATTATATTTATTTTAATTTATGAGGGTAAAAGAGCTTTGTGATATTAAAAATAAAAATATTTCACTTAAAATTCAATTAGTTTCCATATTTATTTCTAAATAATTTGTATCCTATGAATTCACGTTATATTTGGGAAAACTAAATATTTTTATAATTTATTTAACACTATTTCTAAACACTAAATTAACATATATGTTATATCATATTATAATAAATAATAATATTTTAATAATATATTAGTGTTCTATAAAACTTATTATTGCATGTTATGCAAGTAATCAAGAAAATTCATTATATCATGCAATGAAAGATAACCTCAGTGTTTTGTGTAGAGAAATATAAAATCTATTTTGTGTGTAGTTCATCACTAAATAGATGTTGAGTATAACACAAGAAAAACATTGTATTTAATATAAAACGAACTATTTTAAGTGGTGCTTAAAATTAAAAAAACAAAAAAATAATTAAATTAATTTGAAAGAAATAATTCTCAAAATCTAGAGTTGTTACATTATACCTTGTTAAAATGAATTTCATTCTCAATTTTTTTTTTTGTGTTTTTAAAGTTTTAATACTTTAAATATTATTTCATAGAAACCCACATTTAAAAAATGAATTTTAAAAATTCCCTTAAAAGGGAATATTAAAACCATAATAGTTACACAAAGTTACATATAACTAGGTTTTCACCTAGGAGAACATATTATGGGAGTGAATATTATACCTGGATAAAAAAAGAAATATTTATAGGTAGTGATTGAGGTCATCCATAAAAAAAGTTAATGATCAAGAAAACATGAGGTTCTCAAATTCATAAATCATTAATGATTTAAAAGGCCACAAATTCAAAAAATATAATTGTACTTGGAAAACACATTTTTTATCATTATCCTCACATTGAGTAATTTTGTATCGACCATGAATATAAATAAATTTATTTACTTGATATATTTATATAAACAAAATTCTATTTTTTCATTATACTTTAATCTATTTCTAATTCATCTATTACATCAAGAAATAGATGTCCAAAAATTACATTTTATTCTGAATGTGCTAAAATCAACATTTTGAAGATCTTAAGACCCATAAAAGAATAAACACTATAACTAATTCCCCTAATTATTCGTAAAATTCAATATGGATAATATATTAATTTCAAAACAAAAAAATTAACAGTACTGGTTAATTATTAGTATTTATTCATAAAAAACAATTATACATTAAGTATGGAATCACGTAGTATTTTGGTAGGCGTGAAACCATTATCATTCTTCTATCATACGTTCATGTCTTGCATCCTTTCTGGATTTGATTGGTTTCCACTTGATACATTTGTTTTTAATTTCTAAAAAAACTGAAATAATTTATAAAAAAAATATGATGGACATCCTTGAAATAAGGTTAATCAATAAAAACCCTTTAAATGAATTTTTTTAATACATTCTTAATACATAAATACTTCCTCCGAATTTTTACTTAAACCTTTATCAAATGGTTAACAGTATAACCCTTATGGAAGTGGAAAATCCAAAAATTTAGGAAGAATTTCATTAAATCATATTATAATTATTTCAAAAAATATCAAAAAGTACAAATTGGTTGTCACATTCCATACATTTTAATACCATAATCATATTTTATCTAGAAACATGATAATTTCCTAAATTACCATAAATACTTATTAAAAACTTGCATGTTTCCTTATTTCAAAATATGTTTGTTGTATTCATTAAATCTAAAAATGTTATAAAATTACTCAGTGATAGTATAATACACCTATCATCATATCCTTAATTAGTTCCAAGGTAATCCATTCCATCCGATTTTCATATTAATATCCCACATATCATTGTCCAAACAAAATACATAACATAAGGAACATATTAATGGTTATCTATCCCTAAAACATGTGTTTTTCGTAGATATCAAATTTCTATTAGATCACTTCTCTATTTAATCACAACCATTCATAATTTACTTCTAAATCCATATAAAAAATATAAACTAAACAATAAATATATATTATTCAACTCATATAATGTATGTATTGAATCTAAATAGATATAAAAATTCCATTATTCCACTTCAGCCTTAATCCATTAATAAGGAATACTCATCCTATTAAATAATACCTCTTACTTTTCATATTTCAACTATAGGTTCTTCATCATTATAAATATAATCATTAATTATGCCACTATACTGATTCTCTTCGGGATATTTTATTTTGGGATAGTGAGTTCCATAATAACCGTTGTTTCTACACTGAAAATACTAACCCTCGGATGATGTCTTAGGGAGGCCAATATTCTCATCCATTTTTTAACTAAACTATTAATTTTCCCTTGTAGTCACTTTCTTTGTGTCATTCTTTTCCATATACAGAAAATTTTATTGTAACTCCATGACATTCAATTAAGTGATTATTTATATATTCTTGACACAAAGGAAACCAAATAGTCTTTCCTCTATGGTATCCATTACCCAAAATCATAGCAAACTCATTTATCTTCTTTCAAGAAATCCAGAGTTTTGGAAGGATTGAATTGTTAATCTTGTTCAGCTATAAGTAATTTGGTATGCTCACAACATATTTCACTCAAGTGATCATCCCAATTTATTTCTCATCAAAATATAATCTATAAAATTCAATGTTAATCTAGTTCCTTCATGTTCTCTTTATTAACTAAAACTAAAATCATAGTGTGAGAATTACTTATCATAGAAGAAAACCCCAAATTCATGAAATGAATTACATATAGTATATCTAAATCATGATACCTTCCATATTATAAGACACCCTTGGTTCATCCTAGTTTAATCATTACTAACATATATTTAAATCCTTCATGATGGTTGAAGAATAGTTTGGTGAATTCCCTAAGCATACCCCTAGGGTGTACCAAACCATGTGTGTAGAAAGGGTCATTATTGTTTACTAGATTACCCCAAGTCATGCAAAAAACATCATGCCAGAGTTGTTACCCCTAGGGATATTTATACTATTTTATCATCAATGTTTCTAAGGGTTGACTAAAACTTGTCTCAGATACCAACTGTAGAGACCCTCTCTTTTCATATATTTACATTACATAACTTTTCCAGAATACATAAAATATTATACAAATGGTCACCCAAAGACATCTTTGTTCAGTTCCTTGGGAAATATGGCAATATAAACACTAGTACATGATCGAGTTACATTATCTCCAACAAGGATCTCCAAGGCTAGTAACCATATCAGACATATCATATTGGAAATACATGTTCATAACATGAGGAAGGAAACATAAAAAGGAATGAGCACATATGATCATTAAGGGTAAAAATGGAGAACGTTAACCATAAACAAGATCATTGGGGTATGAGGTCGTGATCTTGATAATATAATTTCATACGATGTGTATCAATGATAATATACAAGAATCGTGGAATAAATATTGGGAGTTTATAAGACATGAATATCAAGGAAATAAATATCATAATCCATGAAATCATAACATAAGAATAATAATTGTAATTGTTGTAGACACATAAGAATATATAATGATTTCCATAATAGTTAAGGCATCATTGCAAAGGCCATATTAGTAGAAAAAGTCCTTTACTGAACTGGGATCACAACCCCTTCCATCCGTGTATTGCTGAACAGAGTTCACTCCTCGTTCAAGACCTATAACACTGAATAAAATTCATTTCTACTTCCATAAATGTCAATATCATGAGATATAAATCAGTACCCCATGAATCGGAAGGAGATATAGTTTCCACCCATCTCATAATGAAATCATCAAGATAAATGACACAAAATCATATAAAAATTTCAAACAAAACCCTAGAAATTAAATGAGTACCATAAACATGTAATCAGGTCATAACCTATTAAAAATATATATATATTGTAATCATTTAATAAAATTTATAACTTGTTAAAGGATTAAGGTTTCAAAATCACATAACCCATTGATGAGAAAAAAAGGTTTATATTAATCATTCCATCGAAACATAGACCATTCACGAAAGAACGTGAATGGGACATTTGGATAATTTATTACAAGGGAATGATTAACATCAATAAATGAAATATTATATGGAAAATAACTTAGTATGATATTTTGAGAACATTTATTGATGAAAATATACTTTATTCATTGAAAAAAAATTAAAGAGTAATAACATTATGGTAATAATTTTCTTGAAAATAAAATTTATTTCTTATAAAGAATATTTTGAAACCATTTGGAATAATTTTTTTGAAAAAATATAAATAGATCTCTAAAATGTTTTGAAAAACAATTTTTTTAAAATATATAACATAATATTGAAAATGTTTAAAAACCCATTTATTTGAAAATACTTTCATTCCATATAAATAAGGCATAAAATTAATTTCAAAAACAAATTTGTTGTAATCATATAAAAGAAAATTAAATGCATTTTGAAATAAATTTTCCTTGAAAACTTATAAATGAAGCTTCAAAATATTTTTGAGAACAATTTCCCATAAACAAATATAAAATAATCTTAAAACCATTTTAAAAAAAACTCTCATTAAAAAATAATTTGAAAACATTTGAAAAAATCATGATTTTTTTTAAAAAAAATTTGAAAATTATTTTTTAGAAAATAAATTCTTAAAAATTAACCTTATAAACATGTAAAATTGTATTTAAAGAAATTAATTTTGGGTATATATATATATTATGTACAATGAAAGAAAAATTTTCCTTTTGTGCAGTAAAAGGTTAGAAAAATGGCGTGTTCAAAAAGAGACAAAAAGAAAAATTTCAAAACGTTGGTAAAAGAAAAAAGAGAAATATTTATTTTAATTATTATCGGAAAATATTTGAATATTCATGGAATTACTTTTTTTTAAACATGTTTTTAATAGAACACATATTTTTGACTAAAGTAATGGTCAATTTCGGGTTTCTTAAAAACACATTCTTAACTATCTAATGTACTAAGGTGTAAAAAAATAGTACCAATTCATTAATAAATCAGGAATAAAAATATGAAAATAAATTTATGTAATTTTTATGATATATAGAACATAATATTTGACAAAATGAATCATAATCATAAACAATCCTGAAAAGTGATTAGACTATTTTAATAAACACTTACCAAATATTAATATAGAACCATAATCCCAATGTATGAAAATAAAGATACATTAATCCTAAATTTTCATGAGAATAATTAGATCCATTATATAAAATTTAAAAGTACTCATATAGACATCATGAAAAAAAATATGTACATAACATGAAATGTATCTCAAAGAATTATATTGAGAAAATATTTCTTTTCCGATTTGGTAAATTTTAAAACATAAATTCCCTGACATAAATATAATAAAATGGATATATAAAAAACCATAACTTTATACATTATAATTATATAATTAATCCATATAAATTATACACACCACACAAAATGAATCGGTGGTCAATAAATCATGTATCTCATGGAAATAAAAAGTGAGATAAAATTATCTTACCTTGTATCTTGAATCTCATCGTACTAATTCAATCCTCCAACATAATTAATATAAATTTATTATAAATTTATCATAGAACAAATCCCATATATCTAATACCATATATGGATCAATTATGAATTTTTATTACCCTCTTGTTAACAATTACATGTTAATGTTATACTTCGGGTATTTTCTCTTTGTTTATCGCATGTGTCAGAATTTGTTATATATTTTTCCCTATACTTATATCATGATTTACAGCATGTAAAACTTGACATAAATATCATTTAGATACATTATATTATTATTAGAATAATATATTGATTAAATATGTACAAAATGGAATAAAACATTCATTGAGATGGTAGGCCGTATGTATGCATGAATGATGTTTCCATTTAATTGTCATATTTAAAGAAATAAAATAAATGAAACATAAATTTATGTATATTTATATCATTTTTAAAGTATAATTACTATATAATATATATCATATAATTTCACTAAACGCATCCTTAATATATTCCATGTAGTTTGTGAATTAATCACTTCACTTTTAGTGGGTAGAAGTCCACATGTCCACAAAAGAAATAATGGTATTGACACCAAATGGAACGTAAAATGATATGTGAGGTAAAAGAATTAAATAAGAATAAATAAATATAAAATATAAAATATAACTAATATAAATTGTTTTCAATAATAATGTTCACTATGGTAGGTGGTAATGTAAAAAATTAACATTCATCTTTTAATGATTCAGCAGTTCCCTGTACACATAAACCTTATTTTTATTACCCATTAGGTGGATGTGTTTTTAATTAAATGTAGAATCCTTCGATGAAAAATATCTCAGTATATTTGGGATTATTTTTATAAAATCATAGAATAAAATTAAATGAGTTTGTGGAGAAATTAAATAAAACAAAGGATCTTGATTGAGGTTGTTAGCACTAAATTAGGTAACTCTATTTGGTTTCCACCGAAGGGAATCCTCAGAATTCTTTCTGAATGATGTGTGGATAAAAGGGTCCTAGGATGGTTAATAGGAGGTCATTTGAGCATGACATTGATGATCCAATTTGGTTTTAGTGTCTTGAATATGTTAAAGGTGATGAGGCCTTTTTATAGTACATGAGGTGTGAAACTCTTATAAATTTTCGGAAAGGGGAGTCCACCAACATTTTTCCCATGAAAAGTGGATAAAAAAATGTAAAAAAGTAAATAAAAGTGATTTAGGGTCTGAATATTTCCATCCAATTTCTTTTTCAATTTATATATTTCATTTTTGGTCTAAAATTTAAGGTTCAGTCCTTTGTTAAAGTAAATTTTACATCTATCTATGTAATTAATTATAATTACAATCACTAATATATTTGGTCAAAAACAAAGTTGAACTTATTTAATATTATAAATTGAGATTAGTATAATTATGGAATAATATTTCAAAATTCCAATCACAAAATATTAAAAAACTAATTTAAATTTAATCTTACGGACGAGATGATAGTGTATGCTTTTAATGTAAAAATGATCAAAATATTTATATGATTTAATATCCAATTTCAACATTATATTGGTTCCAATGGGATAAATTGGATTAATCGATAATAATAATATCTAATTAAACTTTTAAAAAAACTTAAAATGTAATTTATCCTTATAAATAAATAATACTATGAAGTAATTGTGAATTAAAATTTATTATTTTTAACTATTAATTAAGAAAATAAAAATCAATGAAAAATACCACATATTTTTTCTATCCTTATTATTATAATTCAATTTAAATGATGATGTTTATATTGACATATTATATCTATAGAAGTTCCAAAATTTGGATTGTAAATTTGATTCTCATTTAAAAGTCAGTCAAGCAACATTTATAAATATATAGGCTATAAGCATAAAATTGTCTTGGTTCTTATTTATGTCTATGAAATATATTGGATGAATATAAAAAATATTATATTAAATACATTATATATATATATTAAATATATATCACTCCCTAATTATAATTAATTTTATTATTTAGTGTGAAATACCCTTATGACCATAAAATTAATAAGAATTTCTATTATATTCAATCAATTTTCATATTCCTTTCTAATTAATTGGTAACCTATGAATTAATATTATATTTAGGTAATTATATATATTAATAAATTATCAAATAATCGTCATTGCCTCTAAATAGCCATATATGATTTTCTAATTATATTAATTAATAATATAATACTGTTTCGTAAGTATCGGCCTTGCATGTAATGCAATTCGTCAAGGGAAGACATTATTATGTATAATGATAGATAACCTTGGATATGAGTGTATAAAAAGATAAACTGAATTTTCTTTGTAGTGTGTGATTAACCTGTTGTTTTATATAACACATGAATAACATATAATTTTAATATAAAATAATCAATTTTTAGTGATGTGTGAACAGAAAAATATAAAATATATAAAATTAAATAAATAAACAATTTTTAAATAATTGGGGTGTTATGACCTCTCTGTTAATCATCTGCCTTTGTTGTCTAGGATTGTTGCATTAGGTCATGTGTCCAACTGGTCTTAATGAACATTTAGTGGATTCCAATTTCGGGATGTTTCATTATCATTCAGTGAAAACAACAGAGATGAAGATGATCATTCAATCACAATATTAGAATAAGTGTATCATAACAGTACCTTAATAGTTTAGAACCATACCCAATGATTCATAGTTCATAATAAAGAGTCCATGAATAAGTATTCATAGTTCTTAAGATATAAATAATAAAATAATCAATGAACATGGGTAGTGAGATCATAACATTTTCATAACATTCTAACAATCATTATATTTAGTAAAATATATTATTATTATTTATCTCTTTCTTAACAAGAAATAACGAGCCTTAAGAAAATTTTTATTTTGAATAAAATATTATTATTGAAATGTAACTATTAGAATATAGACATTAACTTGGTAAGTATAGATAATAATAAATAAAATATGAAATATACATATATTAATTTTAAATAACCCAAATATATTGATTAATTAAAAATTAATAACAACTAAATTTTCAGAAAATTAAATTTCTTGTTCAAAAATATGTATTTCAAAAAATGGTTTCTATAGAATTTTACGCATTAAAATTACAATAAATTCAGAAAAATTATAGATATATTATTTTATGGAATTATTAGAATTTTATAATTTGAATGAAAATATTATCTTAAGTTGAATTTTTAGGATTGTTCTAAAAATATTTATTCTCCAACAAATATTCAAAAACAACAATTTTTGGAAAACTGCCATTTCATTTCATTAAATAAATTAATTCAAAAGTTCCATTATATTTGTGATTATATCAAAAAGTAAAAAACCTACCCATTAATTTAAAATATTTTGATTAATCAATAAATAATATCTATTATACTTCATTTTGGTATAGTTTCTTTTTCGGGCTTCAAAATATATTTTTCTGAAATATATTTTCATTTGTGGAATATGTTTTTATCTTAATAAATCAAATCCATAGATAGTGAATATATTTTTCAATTAATTTATTATATTTTATTTTCAATAAAATATTTTATCATTCATTTAAAGGTTTTTAAAAGGAATGTAATGGAATTAAATCCACCATTATGGTTAAAAACATATTTTGTCAAAAAATTCTTTTCGTTGTCTTTTGAGTATCTTTTAAATTATGTTTCTACCAATTATATTAATTTAACTTAGTAAATCATATTTGATATTGTAAATTAGTATATTTATTATAATTATTATATTCTACCAGTGTATATTAATTTATTTAATAATAAATTGTAAAAATCATAATATTTTCTTAAAATGGTTAATATTAAAATCGGATTACAAGGTGGTTTAACCAAGCGATTAGGTTAGGAATAGCACCAATATTTTTTTAATTATTATTAAATGAATTTCTTTCATCCATATCTTACCATAAATTCTAATTCATGTTGTTTTGATTACACCTTAAAATGAATGTGACCTTATATTATTGTAATGTTTTTACATAATTCTATGTGTGTCCTTCCCCTCACTTATAAAAAGGAACATCTTTTCCACCATTACTAAAACAATTTAAGCCTTATAAATCTAAAAATTCCTTATCCAAAACCATTCACAATCACTTCCATTCATCCAGTATATTCTTATATTATAATAATAACTAACATTCAAGGATTAATGTGTAAGCTAAAGGAGGTCCTTATAAAATGAAGTATAAATCTTAATCAATATCATTAAATTTTATTTTCGAATAAACCTTATATAAAATGTTATTATATTAAAAACTATTAATATTATCTGTGAAATATACTGAGAAATTATTATGATGATGGAAAATCTAGAAACTCCTCTTATTGGTCAAATGGGAAATTAAATTATCGCTCATGAGTATATGTGAGCTACTGACTCTACATATCAATCTGATTAATGTTATACGACCTACATTCATCATTGATTATTTTAATGAATTTAATATTAAAAAATTATATTTTGGTTTCAATAATTAGTAATTAAATGTGAATTATTATTCATGTTTCTTCTTTTCTATTCACCAAAATGTGAAATACATCACATATGTGTATTTACAGGCACCCGTCTTTATGAAGTGGTGAAAATAATTTTTTGTCACAAAAGTTATGTGAATGGTTATAAAATTTTATATAATGAATAAATATAAAAATTATCAAATTATTACGATTCTTATGATGATTGGACAATGAACAATTTATAAAGAACGAAACAGCTAAAAAACATAAATGAAAGTTTTTATAGTTGACACTACAAATGGAGCCTTTAATAATGAAGCTTTAAAAATAGTTTTAAATTTTATAATTGGGTCATATATAATATTATAATTATTAATATTATTCTTAAATATAATTATAATAAATTTATTTTTTTATAAATGAGTTTAAAGAACTTATGAGTAATGTCTGATATAAGGTCTGGGTTCAATATCTCAATATTGTTTCATAGAGACATGTTTCATGATTCTAACCTATTTAAATTTATGATTTGCATATACTTTCCATGTGATATGTTATATCATAGATCCCTCACAATCCATTGTAATTATATTTACAATTCAAATTATTAAATCTAAGTGGATCTCATTTGAATGTTACCAAATTGGAAATGGATTACTATTTCAAATTGGATTCTTTGGGACTTATGTTATATTATAAAACTACATTAATTTATGAAATATATTTCATTAATGGGGGTTTTATTGAAATTTTAATAAATTGGTATGGTTTTATTGTCTAATATATTCTTTATTATTCCCCTTCGATATATTCTCTCACTAATATACTTATGTTTATAGTATTTATTTTTTTTGATATTATTTATTTCAAGGGAATTATGAATCAAATGATACCACAATGGTAGGGGTTTTACATTAAAATGTCAATTTTACTATGATTTTTTATTCTTAGATTTTTTATGATGATCTTATATGATGAATCTCTCATAAATTTTATTTATTTCTAATAAACTTGTTATTTTTGGAAAATTAGGTTTTCATTTCTGTTTCCTCTCTCTATGTGCTCTAGAGTTGAAAAAATATTTTTAAGGTAAAATTAACCTTGTCTTTATATTGGGTTAGTAATGTTTTCATCCATCTCTATATTTTGTTTTAATCATTTTTCTAGAAATATTTCATATTCTCCATAAATTATATAATATCATTTTTAATAGAATATTACTTTCTATATAATGGTTTAAAAAGAATAGTCTTATAATTTTCTAAATATAGTATATATGGATAATTGATGAATATGTTTATGGAATAATAATTTTAACATACAGTGTGTGGATATATTTTCTTACTGTCTTGATTACTCTTTGATTTGAATATTAATCTAGAAATTCTAATCTATAAAGAAATTTTTTTTCAATTAATGATTTTGTAATTTTTAGATTAATAATTTGTGATTTAAAAATGAAAAGTACATTTCCATCATGAAATGTTGGAGTGATATTTTAAGGATATTATCATCAATAAAAAAATCAATTAATATTTATTATTCTTTATAAGGGATATGATATAAAATTTTCATATTTGTTCATTCTTATGACATTCTATTATTTCGATGATAAAATATTGATGAAGCCCATTTTATTTTCCATGGGTAAATGTATGTTAAAAAGATGAATTATTTCATGATATTATGGAATACATATTAATTCATTATAAATATGCACTATTGGGTACCTTATATAACTCCAATGAATTTTGTAAATATTTATTTTTTGAGATCAAAGGGTACACTAGAAACTGTACCAATACAAAAATAAAGGAAATGATAGGTTTTCCCAATCATAAAAGAGGCTATACGGGAGGTTATCTGAAGCCCATTGAAGGTATATAGGTGGTTATCTCAATAAAAATGTGGATAAATTTCATATTGGACAACCTTGACGTAAGAATACTATTATAAAGATTATATCATAGTATGTGCCTCTATATTAGGACTTGTTGTAGTTCAATAGTAATAATCCCATGGATCATTAACTTTGATTCTCATAAGATTCATCTATTATGAACATAAATATTATTATTTTATATTATAAATTTATGACATATACATTATTGGGTACTATTTTCAGTTATTAATCCCATGTTCTTATTAACTTATGCTCAGTTATTTTCTTATATGATTATTGAATGATATCTCTCTTGTAAATCCTTAATAGGAATCTTGATCACCTTTTTTTATGTCTCATTTTCCTCTATATATTAAAAAACATTTTATGTGTAATATGTATATGAAGAGTTCATGTAATGAAGAAATTATGGTGAATTTATCTAGATACTTTATTTAGTAGTTGTTTATTTATCAATGTTTCCAAAGAACCTAAAACATTATAGTTCATGAATGTATCTAAATTAAATTTAATGAATATTCATCTAAAATGATGTAATATATATGTATGTATATTTTTATCCTCTATTAATATCATTTCTTAGAAGTGTTCCATATACTGTGGAATAATAAAATCATATAAATCATGTGTTAATGATATCAACCAAGATATTATTAAAATGTTAGGCTTCAGTGGACCACCCATTCACCTCTTTTAGGATTGGGATAACATTATTTTTCCTTATTTCATGATGGGGGTATCCTCTAATATAACCTATTATCTCATGAAACATTAATATTTTCCAAAATAATTTGAGGTCTATAAAAAAACCCACATGTATGATAATCAAATGTGTTTCATATATCTACTACAAGATCATGAAAACATTAATCATTCCATCAAAACATAACCCCTAGAAAATAAAAATGGGTTTCACAAATATCTCAATTTCATAACCATAAAACAAGAATATGTATAATAATTAAATTATCATACAACAATAACCGTATTGATGTTTAATTATCATCAATACATGTTATCAATGTAGAGATATTTTATTAAAATTTCAATAGAATGTTTCTTCAGAAAAATCACATTTCAAATTTGAAGTAAAATATTTCAAATCTAAAAAACTATATAACATAATTGATTTTTGATTCATAATAACCTTGTAATCATATAATGTAATCTTCAAAACATTTAGTTTCCATTAAAATGGTGAAAACACTTCGTGTGGTATATTCTAAAATAAATATTTCTTTCTCACTTTTGGTAAAATGGACATCATATGGAAAATGAATGACGATTGTTTTAAGTACATTTTATAGAAAGTAAAAAATTGTTAAAATTGAAATTCTTATATCATATTTTAATTGAAAATAAATTATTAGAATATTTTAAAAATAAATATAGGCATTTGATAAATGGTTATCAAGAATATTAAAAATAGTCATTTTTGTAAAAATATTCTTCAATAACATTAAGAAATTTGGGAGATAGAAATAAAAGTAAAATTAATAATTTAAAAATATATCAAAAGGATATGAAAATAAAAAAAATATGTTATATATAGATTTTATAAATTCATATTATGTATTTTAACAACAAACAATACCAAAAAATTAGATTCTAACATAAAACACTTACCACTTTGATAACTTTTGAATCATAACCCCAATGAAAGAAGTAATTTGAATTTTATTTTTAGATTCCATTGACTAAGATTTATACATGATATAAAAATTAAATAGAGAATTATATGCACCTCAAAAATTTAAATAGGTTCATAACATCAAAAATTTCTCATCAAAATAACATTAACATGAATAATTATTACTATATGTCCAACTTGATTAGATAGTGCCCTAACCACATGTATAAAAAAATTAAGATTTATTATAATTATATAAAATAAACAATTACTCACTTATAATATCAAATGTGATCAACATATGACATTTCAACACTATTTAATTAATATTTTTTATGATCCTCATTTCTAAAAGATAAATGTTTCGTTTTTTCATATCTTTGTTTTTTTATGGTTAAACTTTTTATATATTTATCAAGGTTAAATCATCGACATAATTTTAATCATGATTTAATTATAATGTTTAATCATTATAAAAAACTTTTAATCATTTTTATAAACCATTCATAAAAATTCAATTACATCACATTTTTGAAATGGAATCCCATTCACATGCATCAGTGATGTTCCCACTTTTCAGTGGATGGAAGAAAATTAAGAAAATAGTAATTCATATTTCTAGAATAATTACTATTGAATAATTATTATATATTTTTACTATATTTATCCTTATTTTAATCAATGTAAACTGAAATGAAAATTTAATTAAATTGTTTCAAGAAGGTGGTAGCCAAAACGTACCCCCAAACAATGTTATTTCCTTTCAATGGATTAGAATGTAAGAAGGAAGATATAATCCTATAATTAATGAATAAATATTATGTGGTATGTATAATAAAGAAAAATTAAATCTATTATAATTACAAATAATTAATCATGGTGATGGAAAATAAATCATTCCTTAATGTGGTGGTGGTAGTCGCACATATGAACAACAAATAATTTCATTTACCATTTGATAGAGAATCGGTGGTAAATTATTATGTAATAATTACAAAAGAAAATAATTATAATTATATTATTATTTATTTCTTGTTATTTTGTATTAAATTTCATTAAATCATGTTTAGTAAGAAATAAAATTGAATGATATCAGATATGATTTATAATACTTCTTTGGGAGACCTCCTTTATATTAGAACTTATGCCATGAAATTTTAATTTTAGGATAATAATAGGGGATATAGGATGAAGCGTTGGAATCTAGGAAATAAGTGTGTTTTTTATTTTTCAATATATAAATCTTTAAATTCTTCAAAAATGGTGAGGATTGTGTTCTATTTTGCAGTAGTGTTAAAGGGCACACTCGGTACAACTTTAATGATTTTAATATAGTTAATGCCATTCTCAAGTATAATGTGTTGAAATATCTGAGGAATCAAAATAAATATAATATAGGATATAAATATATTCAATTAATGTGAATTTGGAATGTTTATGTTGAAATATCATCCTTATATCTTAGTAAAACCCTCTCCCTGTAAACCTATTTTATCCTTAAATCTTGTAGAAAAAATTATTTTTTATATTATTCATTTTGAATAAATGAATCGTGGGATCATTAAAAAAATTTCAAATTATGATTAATAATATGTAATTCATATAATAAAATTCAGTTTCTATAGGTGGTAAATTTTTATTCTTAAAATAATCAGTCAAAATAAAACAAAAAAATTTTTTTGGTAAATAATGATTTTTAAGCATACAAAGTAGTTTACTTTTACTCATTGACTGGAAGATACTATTAGGTGACTATAAAAATATTTGTTATATTAAAAAAATTAATAATTTCAGATATTTAAATATAATATGATAAATATTTATCCCACACATAAGAACAATTTTATGAAATATATGCTTTTAAGAATAAAAATAAACATCTACCACAATCAAGTATAATTTTGATTAATATGTAACTAATTTCATAATTATTTATGAAAGAAAAAAAATTCTTTTTAAAAAATTAAAAACATTATAATACATTAATATTACATTATTTAATATAATTATATGAGAGTTTTAAAAAAGCCTCTATTGTTCACTATTCAACTAAAAAAGAAATCATTATAGAGAAATTCCAAAAAAAATTATAAGATAATTTATAGTTTCTAATTTCTAAAATATTATTCATTAAAAAAATAAAATTTCTAAAAAAATGTCATGAATTTGTTATAGTAACCAAACACAAAATGAAAAAAAACTATTTTTGAGGAAAACATAATTTTGAAGCATAAATAAACATTACTAAAAATTTATTACTTAATTATAATTCAATAATATTTAAATTTTTATTATAATAAATTTGTTTTTAATGTATTTGATAATTTTTTAATTCCTATTCATATAACCAATTTAGTGGACAGGTTATAGTGCTAGGATTTAGATAATATATTTATAGTTTATTACATCTCACATAAATGTTGGTCTTGTGTGTTATAAAACCTATAGAGAATAATATTATTTTATACTAAATTATTCTACTGTTACACTATTTTAGTTTAAAATAAAAGGTATATAATATACCGTGTTTCTCAAGATTCCACAAGGATATAACTAGATTTTATATTCATTGAAACCATGTCATAGACCCCAAAAGGAAGGTACAATAGGGGAAATCCGCTAATAACATTTTGAAGGAGGATAAGCCCATGGACACATACAATACCCCAGAAAATCACCGTATATATATAATTTATTTGGTATATTTTACGACTATTATTTTGTAGATATATCATCAACAATTACGGAATACATTGATAGATTATATAATTAACTCCTCCAACATAAATAACTTCACTACCATAATGGCCCAATTAATGATGAAGCAACAATCCATAATGGTTTCCCTCATGGGAATATAGAAATTGCCTCCATAGTGTCATTCCCATAATGATAGGCCAATCATCCATTTAAAAGGACCTAGTTTCACATATAAAGGGATTTAACTGGTGTTACATTCCAATTTTTAATTAGTTCCCCATTAATGAGTGTAATATTACATTGGGATTCAAAATAAAAACATTTTTGCCTTATTAATTTATTAATAGTTAATGAGCCAAGGGAAAGATAAAAAATAACATTCACCATATCATTCTTATAATGATCTGGAAACAATTTTTTGATGATATAACTGATAAGGATATGTATGTTCTTTAAGACCCATTATAAATATATATACAAGGATATAGTTTTCATCTTTGACACTATGTTAGTTCAAGCTTGAAGAGTAAGGTTCGAAAACAATTTCGCAATTAACCCAAATACCTGAGAGTTTACTATAACGGTCCCCCACCATGAACCAGTGAAGTGTATCCACCACATAACAATATAATTTTGCAACTATTGTATAGTAGCCACCTATCGAGAGTCATAAAAAAATGACTGATAACATTATCAATAACCTTATTAACCAAAATGGTTTGCATTTATGAGAATATAATCTACTATACAATTTGTTATTTTTTATATAGATATATATAACTCAAATCATATTCCTACTCTAAAAATGGCTATGCTGGTAGTGCTACATTTCCTCAAACATGCATCTCCTATTGCGAGAGGCTGTTGAGTAGTGGTCAATGTTTTTAATCAATATTGGGATGAATATAATCTCAATATAACTACCATAAAAACCAAATTAAATAGATTAGAAATCAATCAAAATAGTTTATAAAGTACACATATATAGTATATTAGTGTGAATAAAACTATACGGAAAACAAAAAATCCGATCTATTAAAAATGAAAAATGTTGGTTATACATGAATTTTATAAAAAGTAACACCCCGTTAGGATGATCCTATACTACATAAACAAAAAACATTATACATATATGATACTATTTTATTTTTAAAAATCAGTAAAACAAATCTAAAAAACTATATAAATAAATATTAGGTCATTTCATTGTCGAACATATGCTCAAAACACTAAATTTGACATAAGATAAGCACATCCACCTACATAAAAATGCATAGTGTTAGAAATTAATCTCAGTTAGGAACCGCTATTGAGGTTACTAATACATTCCAAAACATATAAATTTATGGATATGGAAGGTATATCCACTAATAACAATCCATATATAATTATTTATGTCATGTAATCATGTACCGAGATGACTTCAAAGTCACCTAGTCTTACCTAGTCAATCATATCTATTTAACCAAAAACAATAATTCTTAAAAACATATGATATTAAAATAACACTTTAAGCTACCTACATTTATGATCCTAAATGATAAATAATTCATGAAATCATCCTAGGAACTTTTTTCTTCTAACCATGTTAATATAGTGAACTGGAATATATAATATTGTGCTCTTAGTTGTTATATTTAGGGAAACTAAAAAGAACTATCAAACAGTGTCTATGATTTAGATCATTAAACAAATAGGTCATAGAAAAAGATTCTGAATGTAATAAATTCCCAATGTTACTTTGATTATGGTTTCTAGAAGAACTTCCTGATTGAATCACATGATCTAAGATGGTCTAAACAAATCCACTAAAAGAATATCCTAAGGGAATATTTGGAACATAGTTGATCTAGCCATTGAAAAGCACATGTCCAATTAGATGGGGACTTATAAAATTACCATGTTTGGAAATTATTGATTTAAATAACCATCTCATGGAATCCCAGTATCTCAATAAATTTGACTATATTAAATAAAAATAACATCTACATAATGTATTAGTATTTTATTTACTCAAACCACTATCCCTAAAAAGAAAGTATAATAAAAAATAACATCAACAACTACTTATATATCTCACAATTTCTACTATCATTCAAACCACTGTTAGAGGTATGTATCCCTCCTTGATAAATAAAATACACATGAAATTTATGATAGTAATATATATATAAATTGTATAAAAAACCCATTCCCAAAATCATATTTATCCTCGAACACCTCCAGTATATCTTATATCCTCCCTCACTACTTTTTATCTAGTCACTATCACATAGTCTCAATACCATATCATAAAATTTATCTTATTTAACCAAATAATATCAATCTTACCTACTAATTTAAAACTCACAATACATTAAAATATGAAAGTATTTCCAAACTTATTTTCCACAAAAGATACTATAAAACATCAGATATTTGACTTAGCACAATAATTTCATAATAGAAATAACACATATATGTCGTCCTCTACTAGTTCTCTCGGTGCATGTCAACCTATGGTATTCAAATTTCTAAGAAGAATAATTAATTTCCTCTTACAATAGACATATAATATCATGATGAAGATACCAAAATATCATCCAAGTTCAAACGTGTACAAGACCCTTAGAAACCCCCTTTCCATATAAAATTGAAATACCCGTGAAAACATATAGTTGTGCCCCCATAATATCTATTTAAAAATAAAAATATCACAAATCCAACAAAAAATATCTTATCATTAATAACTGATATCATTCCTGGAAATAACTATCTTTCACAAATTAAGATCTAGTATAGCTAATTCACATCAAAGGGATGTTCCTGATATCCCTGTGATAATGTATTTCCATGACATCCCACTATAAGTCGAAATATCACAAGACCATTAAAGTAACTAATAGATATTTAACAGATATATTTAATAAATACTTAAGTTTCCAATAAAAATATATTTTCTTTTTCATGAATTATAACCATTGTTACTTAACGACCAATCTTCGTCATTCTTCAATTATCAATATTTTAATTGAACACTTCATCCATGTTTTTGGATAATCTTCCATCCTCTACCTATAAAATAAGTTTAATTTGTCCCTTCTCAATTTAGAATATAAAAACATGATCATAGAAACATACATGAGATTATATATACATAAATAGATGAATATAATTGTTTATATATACAAGAATATAGATCATTTTTAAATTATCATGGCTTATCCACCCGCATTAAACCCTGCTCCAAATCCCATTCAATCTATGATCTCTTATATTATACAACAACAAAACCATTATTATTAAAAACATATATATTTAAATTATTTATTTTAACAATGTAAAATAACACATACAATCATATAGAGTGATTTAGGGACACCAAAACCAAATACAATGACTTTTGTATAGTCTTTGGTGTACCCTATAAACTTTTACAATAATAATATCCATCATTAAAAATACGATTGACCCCCAAATAAATAAAATTCAATAAACTCCAATTAAAAATTTAAAATGTAATAGCGTATGATAAATAGATAATATTAATGCACAATAATAATTTTGTGAAATCCTAAATCCATTGAAATTGGTAGTCCTTTATTTCAAATGATGGAGAATTGATTTATTGGAATCATCATCAAATTCCAAACTACACTATCATCAAAATTTATTTCAAACAAGAGTAAGAATAATAAATATTATTGTGGGATATACTATCATATTTTTTATGATAATAAAAACTCAACACACATAGATAGATGATGAATTATAGGAGGGCATGTGGAGATAAAATGAGACCATCCAAGAAAAAAATACTTTCTTAGAGTCCCTTTACAAATAGAAATCCAACTAAAAGAAAATGGGGGATATCTTATAAAAATGTGTTTCCACTTTTTTAAAAAATCCACAACCACCCACAACTATTATGTAAACTAACCATCTAAAATTGGCCTCCAACCAGCTACCAAATGAAATCCTACTGAATAGTTCGTGGGGATTAATATATTAATACCCTATTAGATCTATCACTAGTAACCTAGTTCAATAGAATGAGTACCTGGTGTCTTCTTTAAACATAAATAAAGTAGTTAATCCAACAAAAACATTTATTAATCTCCCAATACTCCTCTTAAACAATGAAACACACACAATTACATACTATTATCTATGTATAACAACAAATTATTCATTTCAATTAATAAAATTCAAATTCACATGGCCATTAACACTACGTGTGGGGTGATCCATGGAAGGATTTTCATTAATGGGGCTAGGAAATGTTTTATGTGTGAAATATAAGGTCATCGAGCGGGTGAATAACGAAGTGATGGAAAAACTTTAGTGAATTATATGTATAATGATAAATCCCTAACAATGGCACCTCCCATAATTAAGTTTCTCAATTGAAAGATGTTTGAGAATGATGCTAAAAAGTTCATGAATCCAAGTATTAATGTGGATGATAAGCCCTAAATACATCTGAAGACTAAGAATAAAGGGAAAGGTTATGCCATCATAATAGATGAAGTGAAATATGAAAATTAGGGAACACTTATCCTCCCCAACATAGATGGAAATTTCATGATTCACTATTTGTGAATGAGCCCCATATGTTAATATTATTTTTAATCCTCTAGGGAAATTTTATGTGATTATCAACAAGGATTATGAAACAATGAAATCACATATTCTATCGGTATAAGGATAATTCATTGATTTAAATGAAATTCATTTAAATAATATATGATCTTATATGAGGAGTAACAGATTAATTAATATCATAATGTGTATATTAATACATGTAAGATTAACATAAGAGTTATGGATTACATCATGGGTTTATAATCACAATGTTGATAATAATTTCAATGTCATGGACACCCCCTCGAAGGATTTTATCAAGATTAAGGATATTTTAAGAGACATTATGGAAATTTTTTTATTATGATGCTTAAAAATTATATAAGAACATGGTATTAACATATTTGGCATGTGAATATTAATATTTTATTAATTATATTTGTTGGATTAATGTTATGTTGACTTTGGAAAATTAACTGACCTAATTTCTTATTATGAATGTTGCAAGGGGTTATAAGGATAAACCATCTGTAAAATTGTTTATATTGATCATTGAATGAAATTTTAGAGGTTAAATTTTTATTTTTTCAGATGAATATTTATGAATGTGGGATGGCATGAGCTAAAAATTTTTATATAAGCATAGAATTTTCATTATATTTAGTGATTATATGATCTGTTAGTGCATCAAATAAATAAATTCATCTTCATTTCAAAATGTAAAAGATAAAGTGTTAATTGATCATAGTAAATCGAAATGGTTAGATTGTGTATATTAAAAGGAATTAAATTATGTAATTATATATCCCTGTTAAAACTTTTTAACATTAGGAAACATTTCATGAAACCAAAATTTTATCATAGTACCTTTATTATGTATGGATCAAATAGTCCCTTATATCATCCCAATGATATTGTTTTGAGATCATTAACATTATATGGTTAAAAATTTTCTTTTGATCAGTTATCTTATTCACAATATTTTTTTATTTAAATTTTTATTCAATGTTTACATCTTTACTTGACACCTATGTTATCCCATATAGAAACCTAGGTATGAGTAACTTTGTGTAACCATTATTTTTCCTTTATTCTCTTTTCAAAAAAATGTTTTAGTATTCATTTTTAAGATGTGGGATTCTATTAAATTAACATTTAATTATTAAATGATTATTGAATCAGATGAACATTTACTGTGATGTTTATTTTAAGGGGGGTAGAAAGTAACACACATAGTTTTTATGACTTTCTTTCATACAAATTAAAATAATTTTATTGCTTCTGTTACAAGACACACAAAGTTAATAATGCTTCATATGTTACAAAATTTAAGATTACACTACACACAATAATATTTTTAACATTAGTTACCCAAAAAATTATTTTTCTCTTTTTTACACTCAATAATGTGCTCCCTTGACAACTTACATTACATATAAGATTAATTTTTGATTAACTACAGTATAATATTAACATTATTATTTAATATAATAGTTATTTCCTAGTCATTAGAATAAATAGAATTAAAAAGATTGTATAACATATGAAAATATATAGTTTTAACATTTATATTAGTTATTTATTGACTAGAATTAAGATATGAGTAATTTTAAAAAAAATATTTTTTTCTGAAAAAAAAATATTTTTTAAAATAATGCTTTATTCATGTTTTGAACACATAATTTAAAATTAGTTTTCATCCAATTTATAATATTTATTAGAAAAAATAAATTTCATTTTTTTAATGACTTATAAAAACTATCTTATGGTGAATGTTCGGTATTTTTCTATGAGTTTTCAGTTTTTGATGAATAGTGAAAAATATTGAAATGTAATTAAAAATATTAATTTCATTTAAATAATTTTAAATGGTAAATTATATTTTTAATTATTTTTAATGTAAAAATATTTAAATAATTCATTTATTAATCCAAATTTGGTCATTGTACACATTTAAGTTCTGAATATTTATCTAAAAATGATGAAAACATTCAAAAAAAATTCTTTAAAACCAAGATTTGTCATTGCGTCTGTGGAATTATTTTTAGTTTAATTTTCCCCAATTATTTGATTTTCATTTTGAAAAATAGATTAAATATATATAATTAGTATATTTTCTAATGTCTCGTAGGGGAACATAATCTTTATCTAAAATTATTAGTGAATGAAAATAAAATTAATCACAAAATATTAATTAAAAAAATAATAATTAGTAATAAAACATCGAATATATCGTTTCATAATGAAATAAAAGATTTCCAAAACCCATTTTATCTAAATATTTATACCAATTTTACCATATACATTAACATTATGTGTTTGAGGGATGATTTTCCTTTAAATTAACCCATATAATAAGTTATGTAATGAAATAAGAAAAAATATACCTTTCATCCTTTCAATTTACAAAAATCATTACACTAGGATAATAGTACATATTTAAGGTTATAAATATTATTTTTTTAATAAAAATGTGTTTTTTATCTTGAAAAATTATATTAATTTTTAGTATATTATATAATAACATTAAACATTTAGGAAACTCCATCACAAAAATTATTTACCTAACAATTTAAAAAAATCAATTGATAATAAAAATATTAAAAGTGATGAATTTTGAATGAATTTTTTTGATAATATATTATTTAAGATGAATATACGATGTTGAAAATGTGTTCAAATAATATATTTTAATTCCATTATTGTATTGATATTTTTCAAATTCTGTTCAGTTAATAATGCCAAAATTGACATTAAGGCTATTTTATAATAAATAATATTTTATCATTTTATTTAAAATTAATAAAAATCATTTCATATCTAAAGTGATTTTTAAATTATAATAAATATAAAATATAGATTATTAAAGGACCAATTTTTCTAATATAGGTAATGTATTTACAGATAAATAATAAAAACATTATTGTTAGAGTGGTTAGGGTAAAGGTAATGTCTTTGCGTGTTACATGTTCAAGTGTTAAAATTAATTTCCAACAGAAATATTAGTTTTATTTTATAAATTAAAAAAATATTAAAATTCATTTGGTACAAATTTTCTAATATTTATCACTTTAATATAGTCTTAAAAACTAAAATATTTAGGTTTTAAATATATTTACCATAATGAAAACTGAAAATGGTAAAATAAGGAAATGTAAAAGTTAAGGAACCAAATATTCAAAAAAGTTTGTATTAATGTGTGGTGGAATTTTGCATGGACCATATGATACGTCAATAAAAATTAATTTGTTTTTTTAAAATTGATATATTCTTGACCCCCCCCCAATATTGAACCCATTTGATTAATTAAAAAAATATCACTCCTCCATGACTATAAAAATGAACTCACCCTCCCTACTAAATTGCACCTATAAATCAGTTTTTATAGAAAAGGATATAAGAAAATCACTTAAAACCCTCACTCATCCAATCATATAGGCCTTAATAGGGTATAAATTCATCCAAGATAATACTTTGGTGAAAATCAAAAGGAGAATCCTGAAGAAGATATAACGTTCATCAACGAACATTTTTTTAATTTCTTCCGCAACCTACTCTAATTAATTTTATACCATGAATATATAATAAAAAAATTATATTAATTATACATATATTCTTTTATATAAATTATGTACCCAAAACGCACACACACTTTAATCAAATGGCTATGAAATCATTATTGTTGTGTACGGTGAGTTGTAGTCTCGCGAATCAATGTCATTCATTATTCCATTACCAACTCCAATGGTTTGGAATAATGATTCAAATTAAGTTTATATATAATATTTATAATATTTATAATATATTTATGTATATTTAATTATAATATAACCCATAAATTGAGGCTTTCCATTTTGTGATAATATGATAACATCATTCATGTGAACGGAGGACTACCATCTTGCAAAGCGAAGTGATTCATTATTAATTTAGATAGAACATATTAAGTTTCTTCATAATAGAAATATGTCATATATATTTCCTAATAATTCTACTTTATTGATAGTAAATATATATATATCGTATATAATTTATATTCTGTCAATATGGTATGAAAATTCAAACAATGTTCACGTGTATGCATTACTGACCCTCTCTATAAGAGGTGTATTTCATTTCCCATTTATATCATTTATATATTACTAAAAATAAATTTTTACATAATACATATTATATTTATATAATGTACTAAATTGTATAAATGAAGAAATAATGATCAAAGTAATTGGGAAAAAAATAACAATTCAAAACATATACAGAAATCAAAGTGGTTGTAACCAGAAATGTATGTTTAATAATGGGATCTCTAATATATGTATAATATAAGGTCATAATAACATAATATATTTAATTATATATATCAATATATTTATTTTTTATAATTATAATAGACTTATATGTGTTATATATGATGTGTTAATATGTACGATTGAAGTTATGACTTAAGGTAAAGGGTTTTTGTCCCACTTTTTTCTTTAATGAGACGCATGATATATTCACCACCTCTTTATTCTATGTACTGTATACACATCACGATGAATTAATTTTATGATTATTATATTATAATTTATTGTTATTTAATTATCTTTTTATTATATCTATTTCATTTGGTTTATAGTTCAAAAGATACCAATTTGGTAAATGATTTTGGTATCATTTTTCCAGATTTGAGACATAGAATTTGAAATGCACCTATATTCATTCACAAGGTGTTTATATTGACCATTTGACCTTTAATATCATGAATTTACCTAGAATCATGATATTTTATGTTCTATTACATGTTATTACTTCTTGGGGTTATGATTCATGGTTACCAAAGTGGTAATAATTTTATATTGCAATCTCATTATTTACCACGAATTTTTATAATTATGATTCAAATAAAAACACATATGATTCATATGTCAGTATTTCTAGTGAATTTTATTCTACTATAGTAATTAATTATATAATCATGTAATGGTACCATTTATCCACTCTTTAGTATATAATATAATTTATAAAATAATTTATTAAAAATACAAAATAATTTATCTCCTTGGTGAGAAATTTATTTATTAAAAAAATAATGTTTTCTAAAAATGTTTTCAAAGATGATCTACTATTATCCTTTGAATTTTAAAAGTCATTTTTACACATGTTTTATCCTTTTTTTAAACCAAAATAATGAATCTTCTTTTTATTTTTCGATATATTCTCTTTTTACTAGTACTGACAATATGAAAAGAATATTTTTTTTCACGCATATGTCATGTACTCTATTCTAGACAAACATGATCACTATATTCATTGAATCGTCCTTTATACATTATAAATAATTTTATATAAAAAAAGAGTTTCCTCAATATTTTGGAAACAATTTATAACAGAAAATTTCATAATTTTTTTTGGTTTAAAAAATATTTTAAATGATTCTTAAAAGGGTCATTCATATATTTTCAATGTTATTCTCCAATAAAATGATTTTCATAATTTTTTCATCATTAAACAATTATTTTCAAAGAAAAAATATTTTCCTAAATAATTTTCCAAAGTAGTCTCTAAAAATTAGTTTTGATCTATAATGATATCTTTTGAGGTTACATATTATTTATTAGGGATAATATTCAAGAATAATATTATTATATTTACTATAAATGGTTTTTGTTTTTGATGACATGTTATTTTGGAAACATAATTTTCTCCCATGGGTTATACCAAGATAAAATGCCGATGAATCCATATTTTCTCATGGGTTATACTATAATTAAATTATTTTGATTCCTAAATATTTTTCCATAAGATATGATATGATGAAATTTTTATGACACACATTGAGTTTCATTGGTGACGATATAATGAATATATATGATCTCCTAGAACATACAAGTATTTTGTTATTATGGGATGGGTGGAGAAATATCTCCCTCTCATGAAACATACAAGTATACATGTGATTATCCCAAGACCAAATATAACGGTACATAGGTGATTAGCCCAACCCTAATGATGACAGTACCCAAGTGGTTAGCATATGCTCAATGATGAGGGCATACGAGTGGTCATCCCCTACCCCTATAAGAGGGTACACATGTGGTCATCCTAAGCCCAAATCATGTACACAGATTTTCAGCCCCACCCTAACATGTTTTTAATATCTTGTGGGGTATCCTTGACATAGATTTTTCTATTCTTGTGTGTATTCCATAAATACATGTTTTTTTCCAATGTTACACTCTCGTGGATTATGTTGTTCCATTACATTATAATTCATGTCTTAGGAAATAAAAATATTTATGGAATGACTCATTTTTATGCTGTTTGAAATATAGGGTATGGTTTTCATAAGTCATTCTCATAATATCACAATCCAATGTTCATTTATACTTATTTATCTCCCTTGTTTACCCTCATTAAGCATCGGATTTCAACCTTTATTATGTTTTTTAAACCAGTTTATGAAGAATGTTTTTATTAAGGGTATGTATATTGATGTTAATGAATGATATTATTTTTGTTTAAAAAATGATTATCTTTAACAAGATTAGAATAACTGCTTCCATGTTTCTAAAGGATCTAAAATGTTATTGTCCTTAATCATGTGTTTTTTTAATATAATTAACATTCATGTATTAGGTTATATTATCCTTGTATGTTAATATTAGGTATATATTCTTATAGTATCTAGAGTTGGATTTAATTTTATGGAAGACAACCTCTATATATTTTATACAAATCAATGGAAATTTTAGTATACTTTGACTAATTCGTAGAATTATCCTTATCAAAATCCCTAGACATGTACTAATAAATTTCACTATGGATATCTATAATTTTATCTAATACTAGTTTCAAACTAGAAAATAAATATATCATTTGATACCATCTATAGTGTCCCATGCTTCTAAAGAAAGATATTATTTCTTTTTATACATATATTTAATAAACTACATGAACATATTCCAAAGGACAACAATTGTTATGTTTATTTTACAACTATACAAAAAAGAAAGTAAATTAGTGAAATATCTTCAACATCACCCGTAAATAGCATCATCATTATTACTCTTTAGAAACAAATCCTATATAAAAGAATTTTTCATAACATGGTGAAAGGAAAGATAACAAATGATGAGCTCAAATCCTTAGTAAATATAATCAAGGAGGATATATAATTATAACATGAACATAATTGATTCAAAACATGATCATAAAATTTTAAAACAATACAATGAATATAAAATAATATAAAAATGATTCATGGAAAAAATATTGGATGTTTATAAAGAATGAATCATAATGTTATTAGAGAACATGATCCGAGAGAGCATAACATTATCATAATATACATATTTTGGCATACACATCAGGTTATAAAATTTTGAACAATTAAAAATAGAGTAAATCCGACTATTTAATATAAAGAAATGAAATAAATCCCACCCATAAGGACCAGAATTTGGGTACATTCATAACATTAAAGACTTTAACGATTGGTCTGTATATAACATTATAGACATGTAATAAGGTCCTCATATAACATTTTGAACATGTAATGTGTTTTCCACATAAAATTTGGGACAAATGATCAGGTTCATTCATAAAATAGTGAACGTGTAATTAGATACAAACATTAGATATTTACTCAAGATTTATCCATATTTTCTTACTAAATTAGAGGTTGATAAAGGACCTACTCCTTATATAATTAAAATCATACGTATGCGTGCCACACGATCATAATAAATCATTCATACCATTACCCATAAAATGAAATGGTATTCATAAAAATTTCTATGTATACTAAATTATATAAAAGAGATGGGTTTCATTGTCATTTCATAATGTCATAATATGATAACCCATTGAAGAAAAGGTGGGTTTCATTATAATTTTATTATGGTATATCCTGTGGAAGAGAAAATAGATTCATAAAAATATTTTAATGATAAAAAAATTATAAAAATGTCAATAATGTTATACTTTGTTCATATCCACAAAAAAATTATATGTTATATCAAATAATATCATCTTATATTGAAAATTATTTTGAAGGAACACTTGAATCATTTGTAGAAGAAATAAAATTCTTAGAAAATATATTTTTGAAAAAGGAATTTCATAAATAAAAATTGAAAATGATTTTATTTGAAAATAAACATGAAAACAACTAAATGTTTTTTCAAATAAAATAGTAGTCATGATGGGGGAAATTCAATTTATTTCGTGGATGTTAATAAAAATATTCCCGTCAAATTTTCATTGAAACCCAATCAGACTTTCATTATAAAATGACATGAAGATTCATCTTAAAAAAATTAAATCATAAATCCTATATAGAAATTCCATTATTAAATTAATTTATGAATGTTATAAAACTTTTTTAGAACATTATTAGAAAATATGTTCTTAGATGAAAAAGTGTTTTCATCCAAAGAGATAAATATTGATGTTTTTTATTAAATTTGTTATTGTGACGTTTTAAGTACATAAATCGATAAAATTAAAGGAAAACATGTAATATCATGATTTAAATAAAGGATAATAAAATTAATTAAATTCATGAGGGATATATCTAATGCCTTCATCATTATAACAACAAGGATAAATAATCATAATAAACGATGATATTGTAACAAAAAACCATTACGACTTTAGAAACATTGAATCATAAGAAACATGAAATAATAACACTAATTGAAACCTATTTTATCATGATACTAAATTAATTTATTATATTATATGTCATGTTACTATATATACACCTCGTAAAATAAGGCAGGAATGTGACATAACATATGTCTCAAAAAAGAAAAATAGTGAAACAAAATCCATTGCCACATTAGTAACATTTGAACCATAAACTACATAAAATAGATGTCCAAATGGATATTTAGACTGCAATAAGATTCATTATAATATTCATTATATAAAATCATGGTATGTATACACACCATATATAGTATATAGGTGGGGAATTTTTTATGTGTCTCACAGATGTAAAAAGTTAGATAAAAATACCATAACTTATGTCTTCATATCCTTCATATATGTTTGAACCTCCTATATAATAAATATATGTATTTAAAAAAGTTATATAAAATTAGATATTTATTACCAATCCAGAAATATGATTTTTTGAAATAAAGAACATTACGATATTGGAGATGGTAGGTCATACGTAAGCATGATTAATGCTACCATTTTCTCAAATATCATTATGGAAAGTTGTTGAGTAATATTTTATATATTTTTAATGATAATAATATCAAAAATAAAATATTATTTCTTTAAATATTCTTATACATATCACCGATGTGGTTTTGTGATGAGAAACTTAGAGTTATATCGCTTTGTGATCATGTTAGTCCACACATACATAAATAACATCATCATCTATTAGTAAGTAAGAACATTAGAATAAAAAATTATAAATTATTATATATGAATTATAAAAATATAGAAAATATAATAATTATTTCATGGATATAATATATATTAAATAAAAGTTCCCTTATTATCATCCATGTAACATTCTAGTAAAAACAAATCACATCACCTCGTCGGGCAGTAGTCGGCCAAACAAACGAGGGATATTATAATTTACCCTATGGAATTATATTTTAAAATAGTATATATGATATAATGAATATGTAGTTATATTTATTTTATATAATATATATATATATATATACACTTTATCCCCATCATCATACCGAAACATATGAGGTTGTAATAGAAATATGAATGACATCGATTCGTGAGGTGATTGTACAATGTACACAAAAAATGATGATTTCAGAACCCATTTGATGGAAGGGGAGGTGGATTTTGGTCATTCCATTAACATAAAAACAAATAATTTTATTCAATATACTTATTTTATTATGTAATAATGTGTTTAATTATAATTGATGTATCTATACAATAAATTCAAATAAAAAAGCACATTGAAAAATGTACCCAATTCTTCGGGTAACCTCTATGTGTTTTATCCAAAAGCCATCATAGGTTAGATTTATTAATAAAATAAGTATTACAGTATAATAATATTGATTATGGGAATATCTTTGGGAAGGTATTGGTAGAAAAATTGTGTTTGATGGTGTAAAGGAGAGAAGACGTGGGGTGGTCATTAATAATTGATGTGAGTGGTTTACTTTTACTATTTCAGAAGAAAAATCTGGGTTCTCATTTATAAAATGTAAAATGGATTTGAAAAGGAGTATTATCAATAATTTGAAATATTAACTTCAAAATATGTTATGAAAATAGATTTTAGGAAACTATTTAGTAATTTAAACAATTATCATTTCTATTTATCCTCAGAAAATTCTTTTTTATCATAACCATGGTATATTATTTTGGTAGTTTTTACTATTCATTGGGGTTGTTTTTTTAAAAAAAAATTAATTGATAAAATGAATTTTTATGATTTAAAATATTTAAAACTTTTTTAAAAACTCCATTCACTGATTTTAAAAAAAAATTAAAATATAATCTAATCCTTTAGAGGAAATGAGGAGGTGGGTTTTCAAAGATAAAATTTTCAAAAATATTATGTTGTTTTTATAGAAATATTAGATATAAAAATGATTGAAATGACATTAATTTGATTAATATATATTTAGTTAAAAATTTTAATTTATATAAAATTTATTTTATAATTTTTTTTATATATAATTTAAAAGAATTGTCAGTTTTCAATTTAAATTCAATAATTTTCACTATTCATAAAATAATAATCACATTAAAAAATAATCGAAAATTTAACTGAAGATAATTTTGAAATTATGAATCAAATTATTAATAATAGTTTTGGAAATAAATTTGCTAATTTGTTTTAAAATTCATTCTAAATTATTTGCACAAAATGTCAACAAAATTATATTTTGAAAAAATGTAGTTTTTAAGAAAAAAAATTCAAGTATTCTTATATCCTTTTATTCAAACACTTACGATGAATGATAAAAATTATATTAATTATATTCTATCAAAATTTTGTTAAAAATCTCCAAAAGGTTTTTATTAATTTATTGAGGTAAAACGTGTCAGATTTCATAAAAATAGATTTTTAGAATGATATTTCCATTATTTTAAAATGATTTTTTATTTTCATTTATATTTAAAAAGACTCTAAATAATTTATTATATATATGTTTAAACCATAAGATATATTAATTTAGATAAACATATCTATAACTTCCATTCCAATGACTATGTGATTACTATATTATTAAATAATAATAATTTAATTGTATGTTACCTATCGTTTAAACTCGATGTAGCATGTATCAAAAGATACAGTCAATGTTATGAGTAATGTAATATAAAATAAGTTTATAGTGTAACAAAATATAATCTATGTGATTTGTGAAAAAAAATTATAGAAAATATTTAATTAATTTCAATATTAATAGTTCAATAAATCTCAAGGGGTTACATCCCAACGATCAACTTTAACATTTTCCAATACTTGCGGGTCCAATGATTATAAATTTTCATTTTTATGGACTAGTTTTAGTCCTTAAAAAAATTATTCATGTTTTTTTTGCGCTAAAAATTCCTCATAATCCATGAAATTGAATGTATGGGAATTTTTACACATATAATTTCATTATTACATCCATTTATAGTTTTGAACTTTGAAATAAATTTTTTGTATTTCATTTTAAGTTCTTGGTCATGAAATTTATACCATTGATGGATGAAAATTACGGTCATATAAATTTGACCAACATTGGATGAAGTTTATGGTTATATAGTTTTAACCGAAATAAAGATAACTAATCTTATGATAGGGTAGGAATTAACATATAAAAAAACTTCAGGATCAATGATGGATCCCTAAAATGATGTGAATTTGATATGAATATATTGTTTTTAAATCTCATTCAAAATATCCATAAGCACATATTAAGATGAATTTATAATTACAAAAAAACACCCAAACACACACCAACACAAGGTAATACCCCAAAATTACAAGGTTTACCTCTCAATTATGGAAGTCTATTCCTTGATGTGACATAGATTCCTCTAAGATCAGACTAGCCACTAGAATCATTATATAAAAAATTGAGGTATAACAATCAAACTCAGATTTTGTTGTCTCTTAAATATGGTCCGGAGAACCTCACACACAATTTCTCATATAATTTAAAATGATAACTGTTTTGGTAGAAACAAAATATTTTTAAATTAAGTATAATTACTCGATATTTTTTAGTGTGTTCATATCATCTATTTCCAATATAAGATTATTTATATAAAAATGGAGAGATTCTTCTTCCATATTATATAGGAAAAATATTCTACTTTTTTTACTCATCACATGAAAATATCCACTTTAATATTATTATCATTTTTTCATTCTTTATTTTAATTTTATTAATAAAATATCATCACTATTTGGTACATATTAATAAATTCTCCTTCCTACTACTTTATATTTCCTTATTTCTCCTAATTTATCCGTAAAATTCAGTTCATCACAATAGTATCTTCCCCAAAAAAATAATGATTCGAATTTTTATTTCAAATTCAATTACACTTATTCAATTAGAACTCATGGATCATATCCCATAATAATCATGATCATTAAATTTAAATTCATATTTAAAATAGGTTTGAATAACAAAAATATTTCATATACGAAGGAATGTCATGACTCGAGGTTGACCTACCGGTATATTTTCTTAAAATCACTTTTTTGGGACACCATCATCCGTTATGGCCTAAGGATATAGTTCAAGTCAATTATTTCATAACTAAAACATTATTCTATCATGTAATATTCTCATACTATTTTGATGTCCTTATATTTCTATATACACTTAAAACTGGCCAAATATCCTCTAAAGTATTGTCAACTAATTAAAACATAATCCTCTATAATTTTTCCCAACTCTGATTTGGATTACATTATATGGTTTGGAGGTACCAAAATTCCAAAATTCATTGAATTTGACAAGTGATTATTAATACCTTATCCCTTATTTTATGGAATATAGAACTCTAATTTGGCCCCCTCTATAGCATGGACACCTACAAAACAACATGAGGTTTTATAGATCATTTTACATCTTAGTTCCCTTTTTAGTATCTCAACAACATTGAAACCATCACTATGGTGTATTCTAAACATGGGATAGATAGCTATTTAATATTCCTTCATAGTGGCATAGAAAACCATCCACAATAAACTTCTATGAAACAAAACAACTTTTGTTATATCGAACTCCTTATTCTACTTATTTAATCTATTTGAATCATGAACTCTTCTCATCATATGTAAATACATAGAAACAACTAATTAATTATTTAAACTATTATCCATGATTATTCACTAAAAAATATGATTTTGAGTATGATTTATTCATTCAAAAAAATATTCAGCATGATATATGATATCCAATATACACTCCAACAATACTCACTATCTTCTCACCAAAACAACTCAATGTCTTATGGGGTCAATATCGTCCCCCTTACGAATATTGTCACCCATGGGATATAAATCCATGAAAACTCTGAACACTTTTCAATGGATCTCTATTAAATAATTCTATACCGACATTAATAAACATTCTATAGGAAAAAATAAAATTGAATAAATAAAACCATGTTATCTATAATATACTAGTGATCATGAATTGACTTGCTCTAAATCTGAATAAAAAATTAACGATGAAATTATACCAGTTATGTGTAAATCATCATCTCAACCTACATTCACATTAATAAAATTTTAGATTAGTACATACATATGACCTTATACGGAAATAAAAACAATACAATTTTAATATCACTCTCAAAATATATTCATCCCCTTTAAAAGAAACCCATATAAATGGATACTCACCCAAAAAAAAATTATCCCCGTAATAAATTTTTTTAATGAGATTTTTATTATGATATTTTTCTACTATAATTAATATACCCATTTCAAAAAAATATCCAATGTCAATATGATATTAGGTACTCATCAACAACACCACAACCATGAGAAGGATGTTGAATTCCAAAAAAAATATCTTAGATACTGAAATGAAACCTCTACAAATGTCTTGGTGCAACGATCAATAATTTATTCCATTTTATGAAAAAAAATTCACTTGTAACTCATTTCTATTAATAGGTTTCTGGATGAAATGATATTTAATATCATATTTTTTTCTTTTGGAATGACCAACTAGATTAATTTAAAAATTTATATCACATCAATTATAATATCTTTAGAGAGGTGGAAACATAATTTTAAATTCCAAATCATACAAATGTGTCATAACTGACATCAAATGATTCATGGATTGAGTTTTAGACAAATATTATTCTTTATTACTTCTTAAAATCATATAACCTTTTTTCTTAGTGTTACAGCAAACACACTTATGTCCATGATAGGAAACTCCACTACATATTGACATCATATCATCAATACAGATAACCAAATCTAAATCATTATAACTATCAACATCAATAATCCATATATATTTGTGTTAAACAATAATAATTTTACATTGGATATATCTAATAATCCTCTTTCCAAAACCAAAATAATTTGTGACCAAACTAATGATGAAGTTGTTGAAGGTTTCTAGAGTTTCCTTTTTTTCATAGTTGGTTTTAAAGAAAAGGAATCACATCACTTTTTTTTGGAAAAAAATTGTTTTGGGTTTGTTTTGAAAAGAATATTATTCCAATTTCTTTTTCAAACAATACAAAAAGAATAATTTCAGATTATTTTTCAATAAAATTAAAAAAGAATTCAATTTAGATTTATCGAATTTTGATGGTTGAGATAAATACGCGGTACAAATTGATTTTCAAAACAATAATAAAAAAATAATATCCAAATAGAAGAGGTTGTCCTAATTGTGTTTTAAAACAATGATAGTTGAATTTATGGAATGTTTGTGCTGAGGAAAGTTGTTTCAATTGAAAGGTGTTGTTGATGAAGGTGGGGATGAAGGAAAATTAGGTGTCGATGTAAAGGTTGATGCCAATGGGAAAGGTGATGTCGATGTAATGTTGTTCCAATCAAAGTGGTTTCAATGGAATTAATAATTCTGATGGAAGAATATAGACCATTATTTTTTTCAAAAAGATCTAATTCGAGTAGAATTAAATGAAATAAATGGTTTTGATTGACAATGAATCACATTAATATTGTTTTGTATTATATCCGAGAAGATCATTGTTTTCAAATTTTATCATATCCTGGAAAATCATTTAGTCTCGAATGATTGTACCCAAAATGATCATAACTATAATGATCGTAATAAGAATGATTGTAACCCGAAACGATCATATTCTGAAATTATAATACTCTAGTTTTTTTTTCAAAAGGCTTCATCAAGTGGATTAAGAGTTGAATTGTTTTTTTTATCCTCTTATAAAATTTCAATGTGTCCAAGCTCCATCAATAGAAGAGAAGAAGAATATGTTTGTATTTTAATTGAATAATGTGTTGTGTGAAGAAAAGAGTTTTAAAAAATGAATGGAAAGTTACAATACTTTCCAATCCAATTTAGATTATGCTAAATCATATCCTCAATAGATTCGAATTCATAAAGAAAGTCATCATTCAACCATAGGTTTTGAATGTGATGATGGGTTTTCTAATGTGGGTCAAGACAAAAGAAATGAAAGTCGAGATTGTTGAATGAATTGTCAAAGGGGAGTCTTTCATTTAAAATAGATATTGTATATCAAGTGGTGAAGTGAATTTCTTCAAAAACATTCAATTGGTATGGAATCATGCATTTTTTTAAAAAAATAATGAGATAATATGATTCATATGATCATACCCATGTAATTCTCATCAATTGTAATAATAATGATATTTAAAATGGGAGTCGGGAAAAGAAGATATGATGATTGTGTAAGTTTCAAGATGAATTAAGTTGTTTTTAAAAAGGTATAATTGCTCCAATATTTTAGGAGAAATTTAGATTTGGGTAAATTTAAGTTAGAAGGATAGTGCTTTGGGTTTCCCACCTAATCTTTTTTCGGTCACCTAAAAATAGAAAACAAGTACATTGAAATTTGTGAAGGATTATACTGTTCAATATAGAAGAGAGAGATGCTCTGAGTTTCTAGAGTGAAGAAGATATCAAATCTGTTCGGATTGGAAATTTTCTTGGGTGGTGCCGATTCATTCATATTTTTTTCAGCATGATAATCGCATTCGGGAATTGAAGTGGTTATGATTCTGCTCTACTATTTTATATTAGAAAAATCAGACTGGGGGTGTTTTTTGTAAGAGTCACACTTAGAATAATCAAACTTGGAGGATTCAGAGTCGGAAAAGGTCAGACTCAGTGTTTCATAACAAATTCTATGTGGTTATTTCCATTATTTAGGGTAAGGAATTGAAGAATTTTATTAAAATTTGATTACTTTTATGAATTTAAAAGGAAGAATAGGTAACACGAGTTGTTACAATACAATTTCATTTCCATATTGTTCCAATAGGATGTAGATACACTAGTTTTATTATTTCATAGTGCAAATTGAGAGTAAGGGTAATTCCTACTCATTCTAATACAAGAATTGTTTTCATAGTAGATTGTAGGGGATTTTATCATTTCCAAACCTAACTCATGATGTATATATTCCTGTTGAAAATTGATCCTTGTAAAATTTTGTGTTCATATGGATGTGTGTAGAATTTGTTTTCAATATCGAATTGAATTCTCTAACTAGAGGATAAGGTTGCTTCAATTGAAAAAAAAACATAAAAGAAAAGAGTATCATTGATTCAACCCTACCCCCTCTCAGTGAAACATTACTCTAACTAGAAACTTTCCAAATGGGACTCTATTTGTTCACCTTTATACCAAAAAGACTTTGTAACGGAATTTATAATATTTGATCTTGAATATTTTATGTATAGATTAAAACCATTTATCTTATATAAATACCCTATTTCTACATCCCTACATTGGTCATATTTCTATAATTTAGTTCCCATGGATACTGGGGTAAAACATTGCTTCTAATCCTCTATAGTGAATATTATTAGATGTTCCTTTTATTATTATTATAAATAAAAATAACATTCATCATTTTCATTAAAAATTATTGAAAGAAAATAACTTGTATTCCATGTCTAAAAATCATGAGTAAGTCATTGATTTCCTAAGAAATCTTCTCACATTCCTCCCCATCAATTAATATAAATATTACATCATCTATATTAAAAATAACAATAAGATATACTTTTTTGTCATCATTTATGTAGATATAACTTTTAACACTTAATTTTTTTAATTAAAACCCTTAAATCATATATGTTACTTAAAATATCATGATATTCATGATTTTTTAGACCATATAAACCATTTTTCATCATGAAAACATTATCCTTAACTTATATTTAAAAAATGTCACATGTTATTTAAATTAACAAGTCTTTTCTAATGCACCATTTATGAATTCTGACTTGAAATATGTTTGAAAAATATTGAATTAATATACTTCTAAATTATGAAAAAGAATATTCTTTAGGGTTTCAATCCATAAAATAGGTGAAAATATATCATGAAAATCCCATTATTCCACTAATGAATAACAATTACATTCCATTCTTTCATTATTTTTCTAACAACATCACATTTATTCATTAATTGTTTTTAGAATACCAAATTTGTTCTATTAATAATATTTTCTTTAGGATTGGGCGCCAAATACATTGTCTTATTATTCTCTATTGAATAATTTTCATCATTAATTTCATTAACCCATTATTGATAATTCTTAACTACTTCAATATCACTAGGTTCAACATGATAATTCAAATAATTATGAGTTCTTTTCCTCGCATTCCTCCTTTTTTGTACATGTTGTCTATAATACCCAATGATGTCATGAAATTGAAAATTATTCTTAGTATTGGATAAGTTAACTGAATTAGTTATTCATAAATTAAATTTGATGAATCTTTAACCAATATATATATATTACACATTTTTCATTTCTTGGAATTTCATTAAATTATTCAAAATAATCCTAATCAACATCACTTCTATGACTTGTTTTATCATGAATAATTTCATTCGTTTTTTTAGCTCACAATATAATTAGTATTATTATTGATCATTTTTACATTATTTGTTGAAATATTTATAACCTATTAAATTTGAAGGATATCCACAAAAATTCCCTCACTTACATGATTCTAAAATTCTCTAAGATTCTAACCATTAACTTGATGAGACACGGGATAAAAATACCTTATAGGTACATATAATATGTTGATTTTTATAATACATATAATACTAGTAAATATAAATGTTGGTCAAAGAAAAGACATGTTTTGGATATTAACCTCTATAATAATATCTTGTCTCCATAAAAAACTATATGTATTATGTACGGTTAGAATTTCTTGAGACATATACAGTAATGAAGTATTCTTCCACTAAGCCACACCATTTTTTGAGGTGTGTATGGTTCGTTTAGTACCAAATAAATTCCATTCTTCCACAATAAGATTCAAAAAACCCATTGTGTACATAATTCTATTTTCTTTATAAATCTTTTTTATAGGAAAACAATACTATTTCTTTACAATTCTTCATATACATTTAATCATTTCTATGGCCTCTGAATTTTTTTATAAACATTAATTAAGTAATATTATATAATTAATTGATAAAAATAATAATGTGAATATCTTCATTGGTTTATTATTTCCACATGGGTCCATACACATATAAATTAATGATATCTAATGTTTGAGTAGATTGAATTGCGTCCATATTTTATTAAGAGTTAATGATTTTCCCCTTTTGATATATTGGCATCATCCAATATATTAATCTTTTCAACAATGTAAAACTAAAAAAAATTCAATTAATGTGATAAAATTCATATACTTTTATCCCATATGAATTAGCCTTTAGTTCAACAATTTATCTTACTCTTTCATGCTTATATAGCAATAGAACATATCATCACCCACATAATTAAGTTCTCATCATCCAATGAACGTTTCACATAGTTATTCCACATTAGAATTATTATCAAAAAAATAAATCCATTTATAAGACCACATTGCTTTATTATAGAGTTGAGAAACAATTTAGGGATTGTTTTTCAATCCATTAACAAAAATTAATGTTTTGGATTTCATCTTTTCTTCCAATATATACTGAGAGAACTACATTAATATTGTGGGATAAACCATTAAAAAGTAATTGATACAAATTTAAAACTATTTACATCATTCTAGAATATTTAATCTTCATTCATGTGAAATTGTAATCTATTGTCAAATATCCAGGGACATTCACTTTTATATAATTTAGGTGCAACTTCCTCAATACAATCCTTTTAGTTTTATTTTTCATATTCTTATGATTTTTTTGGTATAAATATATATCTTTTAAGGATGGTAAAATGATAATGTAATCATTAGGATAATAAACAGGCTGATCACACCTTCAGTATACTTCTTTAATACTATCTAACATGTTCTGTGATTTTTGTCTTGTTTTCTTAACCTTCTTTAGATCATCCTTCTATTAAGTGGACATCCCCCACTCAATAATATTTTTCCATTACATAAATTAATATTATGATGTTTTTATTAAACAAACATATATTTTTTATATACCCAAATACCCTATAATACTATTAATATCCAAATAAAAAATCTTATAATGTAAAATTCGATGTATATTTTTTTACTGTTATTTCATCGTTTTTAGAGTCTCAAATTTAGAAATTATTTTGTGAAATATAATTTTAATAAACTTATAACTTTTTCAACATGATCTCAATAATTATTTATGATATTTCAATAAATCTAATTATATTATATTTTTTACTCGAGTTTGTCGTCTCTTAATTTCAAAATTTTATTACATCACATGATTTAGTCAAAACCGAGTTTTTTCTGAACTATTTCATCTTCACTGAATTTTTACCAAACATTTCAACATTATTTTAATAAATATGAAATTATTCACACATAATTATTTATTTTCCAACATTTGAAATAGATTTTGGTAGATTGGATGAATACTTCTTTAAATACTCTTCCTTTATGACCATGTTTTTTTTGTAAATAATTAAACCCCTTTTATTTATCCTTGACTATTTTGTAAAACATTATGTAAAGATATTTTTAATCATAAATAATACTCTTTAATACTATAAGATCATCAATAAATATATGATTTCATATAATAAAATTGATTCATTTCTAATATATTATTTTCTATATATCATTATATTTATTATTTATTTCTCCAGTTTTGAAATCATTGAGATGCATTCATTTAATTACTTCCTAAACATAAATTCCATATCACTCCTTTATTTTCATATACTTGCAGAAATAATTTCATTAATTAATTTTCAATCATCATTCACATTAGTAATTACTAGTTAGGCAGCATCATTACCACCCGAGGAATGTTGGAAGGGGTTATAAGGATAAACCATCTGTAAAATTGTTTATATTGATCATTGAATGAAATTTTAGAGATTAAAATTTTATTTTTTCAGATGAATATTTATGAATGTGGGATGGAATGAGCTAAAAAGTTTGATATAAGCATAGAATTTTCATTATATTTAGTGATTATATGATCTGTTAGTGCATCAAATAAATAAATTCATCTTCATTTCAAAATGTAAAAGATAAAGTGTTAATTGATCATAGTAAATCGAAATGGTTAGATTGTGTATATTAAAAGGAATTAAATTATGTAATTATATATCCCTGTTAAAACTTTTTAACATTAGGAAACATTTCATGAAACCAAAATTTTATCATAGTACCTTTATTATGTATAGATCGAATAGTCCCTTATATCATCCCAATGATATTGTTTTGAGATCATTAACATTATATGGTTAAAAATTTTCTTTTGATCAGTTAACTTATTCACAATATTTTTTTATTTAAATTTTTATTCAATGTTTACATCTTTACTTGACAACTATGTTATCCCATATTGAAACCTAGGTATGAGTAACTTTGTGTAACCATTATTTTTCCTTTATTATCTTTTCAAAAAAATATTTTAGTATTCATTTTTAAGATGTGGGATTCTATTAAATTAACATTTAATTATTAAATGATTATTGAATCAGATGAACATTTACTGTGATGTTTATTTTAAGGGGGGTAGAAAGTAACACACATAGTTTTTATGACTTTCTTTCATACAAATTAAAATAATTTTATTGCTTCTGTTACAAGACACACAAAGTTAATAATGCTTCATATGTTACAAAATTTAAGATTACACTACACACAATAATATTTTTAACATTAGGTACCCAAAAAATTATTTTTCTCTTTTTTACACTCAATAATGTGCTCCCTTGACAACTTGCATTACATATAAGATTAATTTTTGATTAACTACAGTATAATATTAACACTATTATTTAATATAATAGTTATTTCCTAGTCATTAGAATAAATAGAATTAAAAAGATTGTATAACATATGAAAATATATAGTTTTAACATTTATATTAGTTATTTATTGACTAGAATTAAGATATGAGTAATTTTAAAAAAAATAATTTTTTCTGAAAAAAAAATATTTTTTAAAATGATGCTTTATTCATGTTTTGAACACATAATTTAAAATTAGTTTTCATCCAATTTATAATATTTATTTGAAAAAATAAATTTCATTTTTTTAATGACTTATAAAAACTATCTTATGGTGAATGTTCGGTATTTTTCTATGAGTTTTCAGTTTTTGATGAATAGTGAAAAATATTGAAATGTAATTAAAAATATTATTTTCATTTAAATAATTTTAAATGATAAATTATATTTTCAATTATTTTTAATGTAAAAATATTTAAATAATTCATTTATTAATCCAAATTTGGTCATTGTACACATTTAAGTTCTGAATATTTATCTAAAAATGATGAAAACATTCAAAAAAAATTCTTTAAAACCAAGATTTGTCATTGCGTCTGTGGAATTATTTTTAGTTTAATTTTCCCCAATTATTTGATTTTCATTTTGAAAAATAGATTAAATATATATAATTAGTATATTTTCTAATGTCTCGTAGGGGAACATAATCTTTATCTAAAATTATTAGTGAATGAAAATAAAATTAATCACAAAATATTAATTAAAAAAATAATAATTAGTAATAAAACATCGAATATATCGTTTCATAATGAAATAAAAGATTTCCAAAACCCATTTTATCTAAATATTTATACCAATTTTACCATATACATTAACATTATGTGTTTGAGGGATGATTTTCCTTTAAATTAACCCATATAATAAGTTATGTAATGAAATAAGAAAAAATATACCTTTCATCCTTTCAATTTACAAAAATCATTACACTAGGATAATAGTACATATTTAAGGTTATAAATGTTATTTTTTTAATAAAAATGTGTTTTTTATCTTGAAAAATTATATTAATTTTTAGTATATTATATAATAACATTAAACATTTAGGAAACTCCATCACAAAAATTATTTACCTAACAATTTAAAAAAATCAATTGATAATAAAAATATTAAAAGTGATGAATTTTGAATGAATTTTTTTGATAATATATTATTTAAGATGAATATACGATGTTGAAAATGTTTTCAACTAATATATTTTAATTCCATTATTGTATTGATATTTTTCAAATTCTGTTCAGTTAATAATGCCAAAATTGACATTAAGGCTATTTTATAATAAATAATATTTTATCATTTTATTTAAAATTAATAAAAATCATTTCATATCTAAAGTGATTTTTAAATTATAATAAATATAAAATATAGATTATTAAAGGACCAATTTTTCTAATATAGGTAATGTATTTACAGATAAATAATAAAAACATTATTGTTAGAGTGGTTAGGGTAAAGGTAATGTCTTTGCGTGTTACATGTTCAAGTGTTAAAATTAATTTCCAACAGAAATATTAGTTTTATTTTATAAATTAAAAAAATATTAAAATTCATTTGGTACAAATTTTCTAATATTTATCACTTTAATATAGTCTTAAAAACTAAAATATTTAGGTTTTAAATATATTTACCATAATGACAACTGAAAATGGTAAAATAAGGAAATGTAAAAGTTAAGGAACCAAATATTCAAAAAAGTTTGTATTAATGTGTGGTGGAATTTTGCATGGACCATATGATACGTCAATAAAAATTAATTTGTTTTTTTAAAATTGATATATTCTTGACCCCCCCCCCAAATTGAACCCATTTGATTAATTAAAAAATCTCACTCCTCCATGACTATAAAAATGAACTCACCCTCCCTACTAAATTGCACCTATAAATCAGTTTTTATAGAAAAGGATATAATAAAATCACTTAAAACCCTCACTCATCCAATCATATAGGCCTTAATAGGGTATAAATTCATCCAAGATAATCCTTTGGTGAAAATCAAAAGGAGAATCTTGAAGAAGATATAACGTTCATCAACGAACATTTTTTTAATTTCTTCCGCAACCTACTCTAATTAATTTTATACCATGAATATATAATAAAAAAATTATATTAATTATACATATATTCTTTTATATAAATTATGTACCCAAAACGCACACACACTTTAATCAAATGGCTATGAAATCATTATTGTTGTGTACGGTGAGTTGTAGTCTCGCGAATCAATGTCATTCATTATTCCATTACCAACTCCAATGGTTTGGAATAATGATTCAAATTAAGTTTATATATAATATTTATAATATTTATAATATATTTATGTATATTTAATTATAATATAACCCATAAATTGAGGCTTTCCATTTTGTGATAATATGATAACATCATTCATGTGTACGGAGGACTACCATCTTGCAAAGCGAAGTGATTCATTATTAATTTAGATAGAACATATTAAGTTTCTTCATAATAGAAATATGTCATATATATTTCCTAATAATTCTACTTTATTGATAGTAAATATATATATATCGTATATAATTTATATTCTTTCAATATGGTATGAAAATTCAAACAATGTTCATGTGTATGCATTACTGACCCTCTCTATAAGAGGTGTATTTCATTTCCCATTTATATCATTTATATATTACTAAAAATAAATTTTTACATAATACATATTATATTTATATAATGTACTAAATTGTATAAATGAAGAAATAATGATCAAAGTAATTGGGAAAAAAATAACAATTCAAAACGTATACAGAAATCAAAGTGGTTGTAACCAGAAATGTATGTTTAATAATGGGATTTCTAATATATGTATAATATAAGGTCATAATAACATCATATATTTAATTATATATATCAATATATTTATTTGTTATAATTATAATAGACTTATATGTGTTATATATGATGTGTTAATATGTACGATTGAAGTTATGACTTAAGGTAAAGGGTTTTTGTCCCACTTTTTTCTTTAATGAGACGCATGATATATTCACCACCTCTTTATTCTATGTACTGTATACACATCACGATGAATTAATTTTATGATTATTATATTATAATTTATTGTTATTTAATTATCTTTTTATTATATCTATTTCATTTGGTTTATAGTTCAAAAGATACCAATTTAGTAAATGATTTTGGTATCATTTTTCCAGATTTGAGACATAGAATTTGAAATGCACCTATATTCATTCACAAGGTGTTTATATTGACCATTTGACCTTTAACATCATGAATTTACCTAGAATAATGATATTTTAAGTTCTATTTCATGTTATTACTTCTTGGGGTTATGATTCAAGGTTACCAAAGTGGTAATAATTTTATATTGCAATCTCATTATTTATCACGAATTTTTAAAATTATGATTCAAATAAAAACACATATGATTCATATGTCAGTATTTCTGATGAATTTTATTCTACTATAGTAATTAATTATATAATCATGTAATGGTACCATTTATCCACTCTTTAGTATATAATATAATTTATAAAATAATTTATTAAAAATACAAAATAATTTATCTCCTTGGTGAGAAATTTATTTCTTAAAAAAATAATGTTCTCTAAAAATGTTTTCAAAGATGATCTATTATTATCATTTGAATTTTAAAAGTCATTTTTACACATGTTTTATCCTTTTTTTAAACCAAAATAATGAATCTTCTTTTTATTTTTCGATATATTCTCTTTTTACTAGTACTGACAATATGAAAAGAATATTTTTTTTCACGCATATGTCATGTACTCTATTCTAGACAAACATGATCACTATATTCATTGAATCGTCCTTTATACATTATAAATAATTTTATATAAAAAAGAGTTTCCTCAATATTTTGGAAACAATTTATAACAGAAAATTTCATAATTTTTTTTGGTTTAAAAAATATTTTAAATGATTCTTAAAAGGTTCATTCATATATTTTCAATGTTATTCTCCAATAAAATGATTTTCATAATTTTTTCATCATTAAACAATTATTTTCAAAGAAAAAATATTTTCCTAAAGAATTTTCCAATGTAGTCTCTAAAAATTAGTTTCGATCTATAATGATATCTTTTGAGGTTACATATTATTTATTAGGGATAATATTCAAGAATAATATTATTATATTTACTATAAATGGTTTCTGTTTTTGATGACATGTTATTTTGGAAACATAATTTTCTCCCATGGGTTATACCAAGATAAAATGCCGATGAATCCATATTTTCTCATGGGTTATACTATCATTAAATTATTTTGATTCCTAAATATTTTTCCATAAGATATGATATGATGAAATTTTTATGACACACATTGAGTTTCATTGGTGATGATATAATGAATATATATGATCTCCTAGAACATACAAGTATTTTGTTATTATGGGATGGGTGGAGAAATATCTCCCTCTCATGAAACATACAAGTATACATGTGATTATCCCAAGACCAAATATAATGGTACATAGGTGATTAGCCCAACCCTAATGATGACAGTACCCAAGTGGTTAGCATATGCTCAATGATGAGGGCATACGAGTGGTCATCCCCTACCCCTATAAGAGGGTACACATGTGGTCATCCTAAGCCCAAATCATGTACACATATTTTCAGCCCCACCCTAACATGTTTTTAATATCTTGGGGGGTATCCTTGACATAGATTTTTCTATTCTTGTGTGTATTCCATAAATACATGTTTTTTTCCAATGTTACACCCTCGTGGATTATGTTGTTCCATTAGATTATAATTCATGTCTTAGGAAATAAAAATATTTATAGAATGACTCGTTTTTATGCTGTTTGAAATATAGGGTATGGTTTTCATAAGTCATTCTCATAATATCACAATCCAATGTTCATTTATACTTATTTATCTCCCTTGTTTACCCTCATTAAGCATCGGATTTCAACCTTTATTATGTTTTTTAAACCAGTTTATGAAGAATGTTTTTATTAAGGGTATGTATATTGATGTTAATGAATGATATTATTTTTGTTTGAAAAATGATTATCTTTAACAAGATTAGAATAACTGCTTCCATGTTTCTAAAGGATCTAAATTGTTATTTTCATTAATCATGTGTTTTTTTAATATAATGAACATTGATATATTAGGTTATATTATCCTTGTATGTTAATATTAGGTATATATTCTTATAGTATCTAGAGTTGGATTTAATTTTATGGAAGACAACCTCTATATATTTTATACAAATCAATGGAAATTTTAGTATACTTTGACTAATTCGTAGAATTATCCTTATCAAAATCCCTAGACATGTACTAATAAATTTCACTATGGATATCTATAATTTTATCTAATACTAGTTTCAAACTAGAAAATAAATATATCATTGGATACCATCTATAGTGTCCCATGCTTCTAAAGAATGATATTATTTCTTTTTATACATATATTTAATAAACTACATGAACATATTCCAAAGGACAACAATTGTTATGTTTATTTTACAACTATACAAAAAAGAAAGTAAATTAGTGAAATATCTTCAACATCACCCGTAAATAGCATCATCATTATTACTCTTTAGAAACAAATCCTATATAAAAGAATTTTTCATAACATGTTGAAAGGAAAGATAACAAATGATGAGCTCAAATACTTAGTAAATATAATCAAGGAGGATATATAATTATAACATGAACATAATTGATTCAAAACATGATCATAAAATTTTAAAACTATACAATGAATATAAAATAATATAAAAATGATTCATGGAAAAAATATTGGATGTTTATAAAGAATGAATCATAATTTTATTAGAGAACATGATCCGAGAGAGCATAACATTATCATAATATACATATTTTGGCATACACATCAGGTTATAAAATTTTGAACAATTAAAAATAGAGTAAATCCGACTATTTAATAAAAAGAAATGAAATAAATCCCACCCATAAGGACCAGAATTTGGGTACATTCATAACATTAAAGACTTTAACGATTAGTCTGTATATAACATTATAGACATGTAATAAGGTCCTCATATAACATTTTGAACATGTAATGTGTTTTCCACATAAAATTTGGGACAAATGATCAGGTTCATTCATAAAATAGTGAACGTGTAATTAGATACAAACATTAGATATTTACTCAAGATTTATCCATATTTTCTTACTAAATTAGAGGTTGATAAAGGACCTACTCCTTATATAATTAAAATCTTACGTATGCGTGCCACACGATCATAATAAATCATTCATACCATTACCCATAAAATGAAATGGTATTCATAAAAATTTCTATGTATACTAAATTATATAAAAGAGATGGGTTTCATAGTCATTTCATAATGTCATAATATGATAACCCATTGAAGAAAAGGTGGGTTTCATTATAATTTTATTATGGTATATCCTGTGGAAGAGAAAATAGATTCATAAAAATATTTTAATGATAAAAAAATTATAAAAATGTCAATAATGTTATACTTTGTTCATATCCACAAACAAATTATATGTTATATCAAATAATATCATCTTATATTGAAAATTATTTTGAAGGAACACTTGAATCATTTGTAGAAGAAATAAAATTCTTAGAAAATATATTTTTGAAAAAGGAATTTCATAAATAAAAATTGAAAATGATTTTCATTGAAAATAAACATGAAAACAACTAAATGTTTTTTCAAATAAAATAGTATTCATGATGGGGGAAATTCAATTTATTTCATGGATGTTAATAAAAATATTCCCGTCAAATTTTCATTGAAACACAATCAGACTTTCATTATAAAATGACATGAAGATTCATCTTAAAAAATTTAAATCATAAATCCTATATAGAAATTCCATTATTAAATTAATTTATGAATGTTATAAAACTTTTTTAGAACATTATTAGAAAATATGTTTTTAGATGAAAAAGTGTTTTCATCCAAAGAGATAAATATTGATGTTTTTTATTAAATTTGTTATTGTGACGTTTTAAGTACATAAATCGATAAAATTAAAGGAAAACATGTAATATCATGATTTAAATAAAGGATAATAAAATTAATTAAATTCATGAGGGATATATCTAATGCCTTCATCATTATAACAACAAGGATAAATAATCATAATAAACGATGATATTGTAACAAAAAACCATTACGACTTTAAAAACATTGAATCATAAGAAACATGAAATAATAACACTAATTGAAACCTATTTTATCATGATAATAAATTAATTTATTATATTATATGTCATGTTACTATATATACACCTCGTAAAATAAGGCAGGAATGTGACATAACATATGTCTCAAAAAAGAAAAATAGTGAAACAAAATCCATTGCCACATTAGTAACATTTGAACCATAAACTACATAAAATAGATGTCCAAATGGATATTTAGACTTCAATAAGATTCATTATAATATTCATTATATAAAATCATGGTATGTATACACACCATATATAGTATATAGGTGGGGAATTTTTTATGTGTCTCACAGATGTAAAAAGTTAGATAAAAATACCATAACTTATGTCTTCATATCCTTCATATATGTTTGAACCTCCTATATAATAAATATATGTATTTAAAAAAGTTATATAAAATTAGATATTTATTACCAATCCAGAAATATGATTTTTTGAAATAAGGAACATTACGATATTGGAGATGGTAGGTCATACGTAAGCATGATTAATGCTACCATTTTCTCAAATATCATTATGGAAAGTTGTTGAGTAATATTTTATATATTTTTAATGATAATAATATCAAAAATAAAATATTATTTCTTTAAATATTCTTATACATATCATTGATGTGGTTTTGTGATGAGAAAGTTAGAGTTATATCGCTTTGTGATCATGTTAGTCCACACATACATAAATAACATCATCATCTATTAGTAAGTAAGAACATTAGAATAAAAAATTATAAATTATTATATAAGAATTATAAAAATATAGAAAATATAATAATTATTTCATGGATATAATATATATTCAATAAAAGTTCCCTTATTATCATCCATGTAACATTCTAGTAAAAAACAAATCACATCACCTCGTCGGGCGGTAGTCGGCCAAACAAACGAGGGATATTATAATTTACCCTATGGAATTATATTTTAAAATGGTATATATGATATAATGAATATGTAGTTATATTTATTTTATATAATATATATATATATATACACTTTATCCCCATCATCATACCGAAACATATGAGGTTGTAATAGAAATATGAATGACATCGATTCGTGAGGTGATTGTAGAATGTACACAAAAAATGATGATTTCAGAACCCATTTGATGGAAGGGGAGGTGGATTTTGGTCATTCCATTAACATAAAAACAAATAATTTTATTCAATATACTTATTTTATTATGTAATAATGTGTTTAATTATAATTGATGTATCTATACAATGAATTCAAATAAAAAAACACATTGAAAAATGTACCCAATTCTTCGGGTAACCTCTATGTGTTTTATCCAAAAGCCATCATAGGTTAGATTTATTAATAAAATAAGTATTCCAGTATAATAATATTGATTATGGGAATATCTTTGGGAAGGTATTGGTAGAAAAATTGTGTTTGATGGTGTAAAGGAGAGAAGACGTGGGGTGGTCATTAATAATTGATGTGAGTGGTTTACTTTTACTATTTCAGAAGAAAAATCTGGGTTCTCATTTATAAAATGTAAAATGGATTTGAAAAGGAGTATTATCAATAATTTGAAATATTAACTTCAAAATATGTTATGAAAATAGATTTTAGGAAACTATTTAGTAATTTAAACAATTATCCTTTCTATTTATCCTCAGAAAATTCTTTTTTATCATAACCATGGTATATTATTTTGGTAGTTTTTACTATTCATTGGGGTTGTTTTTTTTAAAAAAAATTAATTGATAATATGAATTTTTATGATTTAAAATATTTAAAACTTTTTTAAAAACTCCATTCACTAATTTTAAAAAAAAATTAAAATATAATCTAATCCTTTAGAGGAAATGAGGAGGTGGGTTTTCAAAGATAAAATTTTCAAAAATATTATGTTGTTTTTATAGAAATATTAGATATAAAAATGATTGAAATGACATTAATTTGATTAATATATATTTAGTTAAAATTTTTAATTTATATAAAATTTTTTTTATAATTTTTTTTATATATAATTTAAAAGAATTGTTAGTTTTCAATTTAAATTCAATAATTTTCACTATTCATAAAATAATAATCACATTAAAAAATAATCGCAAATTTAACTGAAGATAATTTTGAAATTATGAATCAAATTATTAATAATAGTTTTGGAAATAAATTTGCTAATTTTTTTTAAAATTCATTCTAAATTATTTGCACAAAATGTCAACAAAATTATATTTTGAAAAAATGTAGTTTTTAAGAAAAAAAATTCAAGTATTCTTATATCCTTTTATTCAAACACTTACGATGAATGATAAAAATTATATTAATTATATTCTATCAAAATTTTGTTAAAAATCTCCAAAAGGTTTTTATTAATTTATTGAGGTAAAACGTGTCAGATTTCATATAAATAGATTTTTAGAAAGATATTTCCATTATTTTAAAATGATTTTTTATTTTCATTTATATTTAAAAAGACTCTAAATAATTTATTATATATATGTTTAAACCATAAGATATATAAATTTAGATAAACATATTTATAACTTCCATTCCAATGACTATGTGATTACTATATTATTAAATAATAATAATTTAATTGTATGTTACCTATCGTTTAAACTCGATGTAGCATGTATCAAAAGATACAGTCAATGTTATGAGTAATGTAATATAAAATAAGTTTATAGTGTAACAAAATATAATCTATGTGATTTGTGAAAAAAAAATATAAAAAATATTTAATTAATTTAAATATTAATAGTTCAATAAATCTCAAGGGGTTACATCCCAAAGATCAACTTTAACATTTTCCAATACTTGCGGGTCCAATGATTATAAATTTTCATTTTTATGGACTAGTTTTAGTCCTTAAAAAAAATTATTCATGTTTGTTTTGTGCTAAAAATTCCTCATAATCCATGAAATTGAATGTATTGGAATTTTTACACATATAATTTCATTATTACATCCATTTATAGTTTTGAACTTTGAAATAAATTTTTTGTATTTCATTTTAAGTTCTTGGTCATGAAATTTATACCATTGATGGATGAAAATTACGGTCATATAAATTTGACCAACATTGGATGAAGTTTATGGTTATATAGTTTTAACCTAAAGAAAGATAACTAATCTTATGATAGGGTAGGAATTAACATATAAAAAAACTTCAGGATCAATGATGGATCCCTAAAATGATGTGAATTTGATATGAATATATTGTTTTTAAATATCATTCAAAATATCCATAAGCACATATTAAGATGAATTTATAATTACAAAAAAACACCCAAACACACACCAACACAAGGTAATACCCCAAAATTACAAGGTTTACCTCTCAATTATGGAAGTCTATTCCTTGATGTGACATAGATTCCTCTAAGATCAGACTAGCCACTAGAATCATTATATAAAAAATTGAGGTATAACATTCAAACTCAGATTTTGTTGTCTCTTAAATATGGTCCGGAGAACCTCACACACAATTTCTCATATAATTTAAAATGATAACTGTTTTGGTAGAAACAAAATATTTTTAAATTAAGTATAATTACTCGATATTTTTTAGTGTGTTCATATCATCTATTTCCAATATAAGATTATTTATATAAAAATTGAGAGATTCTTCTTCCATATTATATAGGAAAAATATTCTACTTTTTTTACTCATCACATGAAAATATCCACTTTAATATTATTATCATTTTTTCATTCTTTATTTTAATTTTATTAATAAAATATCATCACTATTTGGTACATATTAATAAATTCTCCTTCCTACTACTTTATATTTCCTTATTTCTCCTAATTTATCCGTAAAATTCAGTTCATCACAATAGTATCTTCCCCAAAAAATAATGATTCGAATTTTTATTTCAAATTCAATTACACTTATTCAATTAGAACTCATGGATCATATCCCATAATAATCATGATCATTAAATTTAAATTCATATTTAAAATAGGTTTGAATAACAAAAATATTTCATATACGAAGGAATGTCATGACTCGAGGTTGACCTACCAGTATATTTTCTTAAAATCACTTTTTTGGCACACCATCATCCGTTATGGCCTAAGGATATAGTTCAAGTCAATTATTTCATAACTAAAACATTATTCTATCATGTAATATTCTCATACTATTTTGATGTCCTTATATTTCTATATACACTTAAAACTGGCCAAATATCCTCTAAAGTATTGTCAACTAATTAAAACATAATCCTCTATAATTTTTCCCAACTGTGATTTGGATTACATTATATGGTTTGGAGGTACCAAAATTCCAAAATTCATTGAATTTGACAAGTGATTATTAATACCTTATCCCTTATTTTATGGAATATAGAACTCTAATTTGGTCCCCTCTATAGCATGGACACCTACAAAACAACATGAGGTTTTATAGATCATTTTACATCTTAGTTCCCTTTTTAGTATCTCAACAACATTGAAACCATCACTATGGTGTATTCTAAACATGGGATAGATAGCTATTTAATATTCCTTCATAGTGGCATAGAAAACCATCCACAATAAACTTCTATGAAACAAAACAACTTTTGTTATATCAAACTCCTTATTCTACTTATTTAATCTATTTGAATCATGAACTCTTCTCATCATATGTAAATACATAGAAACAACTAATTAATTATTTAAACTATTATCCATGATTATTCACCAAAAAATATGATTTTGATTATGATTTATTCATTCAAAAAAATATTCAGCATGATATATGATATCCAATATACACTCCAACAATACTCAGTAACTTCTCACCAAAACAACTCAATGTCTTATGGGGTCAATATCGTCCCCCTTACGAATATTGTCACCCATGGGATATAAATCCCTGAAAACTCTGAACACTTTTCAATGGATCTCTATTAAATAATTCTATACCGACATTAATAAACATTCAATAGGAAAAAATAAAATTGAATAAATAAAACCATGTTATCTATAATATACTAGTGATCATGAATTGACTTGCTCTAAATCTGAATAAAAAATTAACGATGAAATTATACCAGTTATGTGTAAATCATCATCTCAACCTACATTCACATTAATAAAATTTTAGATTAGTACATACATATGACCTTATACGGAAATAAAAACAATACAATTTTAATATCACTCTCAAAATATATTCATCCCCTTTAAAAGAAACCCATATAAATGGATACTCACCCAAAAAAAATTATTACCGTAATAAATTTTTTTAATGAGATTTTTATTATGATATTTTTATACTATAATTAATATACCCCTTTCAAAAAAATATCCAATGTCAATATGATATTAGGTACTCATCAACAACACCACAACCATGAGAAGGATGTTGAATTCCAAAAAAAATATCTTAGATACTGAAATGAAACCTCTACAAATGTCTTGGTGCAACGATCAATAATTTATTCCATTTTATGAAAAAAATTCACTTGTAACTCATTTTTATTAATAGGTTTCTGGATGAAATGATATTTAATATCATATTTTTTTCTTTTGGAATGACCAACTAGATTAATTTACAAATTTATATCACATCAATTATAATATCTTTAGAGAGGTGGAAACATAATTTTAAATTCCAAATCATACAAATGTGTCATAACTGACATCAAATGATTCATGGATTGAGTTTTAGCCAAATATTATTCTTTATTACTTCTTAAAATCATATAACCTTTTTTCTTAGTGTTACAGCAAACACACTTATGTCCATGATAGGAAACTCCACTACATATTGAAATCATATCATCAATACAGATAACCAAATCTAAATCATTATAACTATCAACATCAATAATCCATATATATTTGTGTTAAACAATAATAATTTTACATTGGATATATCTAATAATCCTCTTTCCAAAACCAAAATAATTTGTGACCAAACTAATGATGAAGTTGTTGAAGGTTTCTAGAGTTTCCTTTTTTTCATAGTTGGTTTTAAAGAAAAGGAATCACATCACTTTTTTTTGGAAAAAAATTGTTTTGGGTTTGTTTTGAAAAGAATCTTATTCCAATTTCTTTTTCAAACAATACAAAAAGAATAATTTTAGATTATTTTTCAATAAAATTAAAAAAGAATTCAATTTAGATTTATCGAATTTTGATGGTTGAGATAAATATGCGGTACAAATTGATTTTCAAAACAATAATAAAAAAATAATATCCAAATAGAAGAGGTTGTCCTAATTGTGTTTTAAAACAATGATAGTTGAATTTATGGAATGTTTGTGCTGAGGAAAGATGTTTCAATTGAAAGGTGGTGTCGATGAAGGTGGGGATGAAGGAAAATTAGGTGTCGATGTAAAGGGTGATGTCGATGGGAAAGGTGATGTCGATGTAATGTTGTTCCAATCAAAGTGGTTTCAATGGAATTAATAATTCTGATGGAAGAATATAGACCATTATTTTTTTCAAAAAGATCTAATTCGAGTAGAATTAAATGAAATAAATGGTTTTGATTGACAATGAATCACATTAATATTGTTTTGTATTATATCCGAGAAGATCACTGTTTTCAAATTTTATCATATCCTGGAAGATCATTTAGCCTCGAATGATTGTACCCAAAATGATCATAACTATAATGATCGTAATAAGAATGATTGTAACCCGAAACGATCATATTCTGAAATTATAATACTCTAGGTTTTTTTCAAAAGGCTTCATCAAGTGGATTAAGAGTTGAATTGTTTTTTTTATCCTCTTATAAAATTTCAATGTGTCCAAGATCCATCAATAGAAGAGAAGAAGAATATGTTTGTATTTTAATTGAATAATGTGTTGTGTGAAGAAAAGAGTTTTCAAAAATGAATGGAAAGTTACAATACTTTCCAATCCAATTTAGATTATGCTAAATCATATCCTCAATAGATTTGAATTCATAAAGAAAGTCATCATTCAACCATAGGTTTTGAATGTGATGATGGGTTTTCTAATGTGGGTCAAGACAAAAGAAATGAAAGTCGAGATTGTTGAATGAATTGTCAAAGGGGAGTCTTTCATTTAAAATAGATATTGTATATCAAGTGGTGAAGTGAATTTCTTCAAAAACATTCAATTGGTATGGAATCATGCATTTTTTTTAAAAAATAATGAGATAATATGATTCATATGATCATACCCATGTAATTCTCATCAATTGTAATAATAATGATATTTAAAATGGGAGTCGGGAAAAGAAGATATGATGATTGTGTAAGTTTCAAGATGAATTAAGTTGTTTTTAAAAAGGTATAATTTCTCCAATATTTTAGGAGAAATTTAGCTTTGGGTAAATTTAAGTTAGAAGGATAGTGCTTTGGGTTTCCCACCTAATCTTTTTTCGGTCACCTAAAAATAGAAAACAAGTACATTGAAATTTGTGAAGGATTATACTGTTCAATATAGAAGAGAGAGATGCTCTGAGTTTCTAGAGTGAAGAAGATATCAAATCTGTTCGGATTGGAAATTTTCTTGGGTGGTGCCGATTCATTCATATTTTTTTCAACATGATAATCGCATTCGGGAATTGAAGTGGTTATGATTCTGCTCTACTATTTTATATTAGAAAAATCAGACTGGGGGTGTTTTTTGTAAGAGTCACACTTAGAATAATCAAACTTGGAGGATTCAGAGTCGGAAAAGGTCAGACTCAGTGTTTCATAACAAAGTCTATGTGGTTATTTCCATTATTTAGGGTAAGGAATTGAAGAATTTTATTAAAATTTGATTACTTTTATGAATTTAAAAGGAATAATAGGTAACACGAGTTGTTACAATACAATTTCATTTCCATATTGTGCCAATAGGATGTAGATACACTAGTTTTATTATTTCATAGTGAAAATTGAGAGTAAGGGTAATTCCTACTCATTCTAATACAAGAATTGTTTTCATAGTAGATTGTAGGGGATTTTATCATTTCCAAACCTAACTCATGATGTAGATATTCCTGTTGAAAATTGATCCTTGTAAAATTTTGTGTTCATATGGATGTGTGTAGAATTTGTTTTCAATATCGAATTGAATTCTCTAACTAGAGGATAAGGTTGCTTCAATTGAAAAAAAAACATAAAAGAAAAGAGTATCATTGATTCAACCCTACCCCCTCTCAGTGAAACATTACTCTAACTAGAAACTTTCCAAATGGGACTCTATTTGTTCACCTTTATACCAAAAAGACTTTGTAACGGAATTTATAATATTTGATCTTGAATATTTTATGTATAGATTAAAACCATTTATCTTATATAAATACCCTATTTCTACATCCCTACATTGGTCATATTTCTATAATTTAGTTCTCATGGATACTGGGGTAAAACATTGCTTCTAATCCTCTATAGTGAATATTATTAGATGTTCCTTTTATTATTATTATAAATAAAAAAAAACATTCATCATTTTCATTAAAAATTATTGAAAGAAAATAACTTTTATTCCATGTCTAAAAATCATGAGTAAGTCATTGATTTCCTAAGAAATCTTCTCACATTCCTCCCCATCAATTAATATAAATATTACATCATCTATATTAAAAATAACAATAAGAGATACTTTTTTGTCATCATTTATGTAGATATAACTTTTAACACTTAATTTTTTTAATTAAAACCCTTAAATCATATATGTTACTTAAAATATCATGATATTCATGATTTTTTAGACCATATAAACCATTTTTCATCATGAAAACATTATCCTAAACTTATATTTAAAAAATGACACATGTTATTTAAATTAACAAGTCTTTTCTAATGCACCATTTATGAATTCTGACTTGAAATATGTTTGAAAAATATTGAATTAATATACTTCTAAATTATGAAAAAGAATATTCTTTAGGGTTTTAATCCATAAAATAGGTGAAAATATATCATGAAAATCCCATTATTCCACTAATGAATAACAATTACATTCCATTCTTTCATTATTTTTCTAACAACATCACATTTATTCATTAATTGTTTTTAGAATACCAAATTTGTTCTATTAATAATATTTTCTTTAGGATTGGGTGCCAAATACATTGTCTTATTATTCTCTATTGAATAATTTTCATAATTAATTTCATTAACCCATTATTGATAATTCTTAACTACTTCAATATCACTAGGTTCAACATGATAATACAAATAATTATGAGTTCTTTTCCTCGCATTCCTCCTTTTTTGTACATGTTGTCTATAATACCCAATGATGTCATGAAATTGAAAATTATTCTTAGTATTGGATAAGTTAACTGAATTAGATATTCATAAATTAAATTTGATGAATCTTTAACCAATATATATATATTACACATTTTTCATTTCTTGGAATTTCATTAAATTATTCAAAATAATCCTAATCAACATCACTTCTATGACTTGTTTTATCATGAATAATTTCATTCGTTTTTTTAGCTCACAATATAATTAGTATTATTATTGATCTTTTTTACATTATTTGTTGAAATATTGATAACCTATTAAATTTGAAGGATATCCACAAAAATTCCCTCACTTACATGATTCTAAAATTCTCTAAGATTCTAACCATTAACTTGATGAGACACGGGATAAAAATACCTTATAGGTACATATAATATGTTGATTTTTATAATACATATAATACTAGTAAATATAAATGTTGGTCAAAGAAAAGACATGTTTTGGGTATTAACCGCTATAATAATATCTTGTCTCCATAAACAACTATATGTATTATGTACGGTTAGAATTTCTTGAGACATATACAGTAATGAAGTATTCTTCCACTAAGCCACACCATTTTTTGAGGTGTGTATGGTTCGTTTAGTAACAAATAAATTCCATTCTTCCACAATAAGATTCAAAAAACCCATTGTGTACATAATTCTATTTTCTTTATAAATCTTTTTTATAGGAAAACCATACTATTTCTTTACAATTCTTCATATACATTTAATCATTTCTATGGCCTCTGAATTTTTTTATAAACATTAATTAAGTAATATTATATAATAAATTGTTAAAAATAATAATGTGAATATATTCATTGGTTTATTATTTCCACATGGGTCCATACACATATAAATTAATGATATCTAATGTTTGAGTAGATTGAATTGCGTCCATATTTTATTAAGAGTTAATGATTTTCCCCTTTTGATATATTGGCATCATCCAATATATTAATCTTTTCAACAATGTAAAACTAAAAAAAATTCTATTAATGTGATAAAATTCATATACTTTTATCCCATATGCATTAGCCTTTAGTTCAACAATTTATCTTACTCTTTCATGCTTATATAGCAAAAGAACATATCATCACCCACATAATATAAGTTCTCATCATCCAATGAACGTTTCACATAGTTATTCCACATTAGAATTATTATCAAAAAAATAAATCCATTTATAAGACCACATTGCTTTATTATAGAGTTGAGAAACAATTTAGGGATTGTTTTTCAATCCATTAACAAAAATTAATGTTTTGGATTTCATCTTTTCTTCCAATATATACTGAGAGAACTACATTAATATTGTGGGATAAACCATTAAAAAGTAATTGATACAAATTTAAAACTATTTACATCATTCTAGAATATTTAATCTTCATTCATGTGAAATTGGAATCTATTGTCAAATATCCAGGGACATTCACATTTATATAATTTAGGTGCAACTTCCTCAATACAATCCTTTTAGTTTTATTTTTCATATTCTTATGATTTTTTTGGTATAAATATATATCTTTTAAGGATGGTAAAATGATAATGTAATCATTAGGATAATAAACAGGCTGATCACACCTTCAGTATACTTCTTTAATACTATCTAACATGTTCTGTGATTTTTGTCCTGTTTTCTTAACCTTCTTTAGATCATCCTTCTATTAAGTGGACATACCCCACTCAATAATATTTTTCCATTACATAAATTAATATTATGATGTTTTTATTAAACAAACAGATATTTTTTATATACCCAAATACCCTATAATACTATTAATATCCAAATAAAAAATCTTATAATGTAAAATTCGATGTATATTTTTTTACTGTTATTTCATCGTTTTTAGAGTCTCTAATTTAGAAATTATTTTGTGAAATATAATTTGAATAAACTTATAACTTTTTCAACATGATATCAATAATTATTTATGATCTTTCAATAAATCTAATTATATTATATTTTTTACTCGAGTTTGTCGTCTCTTAATTTCAAAATTTTATTACATCACATGATTTAGTCAAAACCGAGTTTTTTCTGAACTATTTCATCTTCACTGAATTTTTACCAAACATTTCAACATTATTTTAATAAATATGAAATTATTCACACATTATTATTTATTTTCCAACATTTGAAATAGAATTTGGTAGATTGTATGCATACTTCTTTAAATACTCTTCCTTTATGACCATGTTTTTTTTGTAAATAATTAAACCCCTTTTATTTATCCTTAAATATTTTGTAAAACATTATGTAAAGATATTTTTAATCATAAATAATACTCTTTAATACTATAAGATCATCAAGAAATATATGATTTCATATAATAAAATTGATTCATTTCTAATATATTATTTTCTATATATCATTATATTTATTATTTATTTCCCCAGTTTTGAAATCATTGAGATGCATTCATTTAATTACTTCCTAAACATAAATTCCATATCACTCCTTTATTTTCATATACTTGCAGAAATAATTTCATTAATTAATTTTCAATCATCATTCACATTAGTAATTACTAGTTAGGCAGCATCATTACCACCCGAGGAAACTAAATCATTATTAAAATTCTAATCATCTCTACCGACATTAGATAATAAGTTTCTGTAGTTTTATTTTGAGACCTTATGACCCATATATGTATAAAAAAACATTGAATTTTTTTCAATATAAAACATCTAGGCATATCATCATCATCTTAACAATTCTCATTGGTTTTGGATTTTAGAATTTTTTTATCATAATCCCACATAGCTCAATAGATGAAACTTTTGAAGTGAATATTTTCCTTGAACGCTGAATTATATATTCTCTTGATTTTATGATAAGATCCATAACATCATCAAACTTCTTCTAAAAATCATCATCAAAATTTTAATAAAATGATTCTTTATAAATTTAAAATATCTTCCACCACATCTCTAACATTATGGAATTAAAATATCTCTCTTTTTCAAACATCACCTTTTATTGATAAAACTATCCTTCCATATTTTATAATAAATTAAGATACATTATAAATAATTATTATAAAAAAATTGAATCAATCTTTCAAAATAATAAACTATAGATTAAAAATTATCTTCTAATGTATGATAGATCCATTCAAAAATATCATGTAAAGTCCTGTGTTTTTTAATGAGGTTTAAATTATGAAGGTTTTCGGAAAAAAAATGTGTGTATCGACTTCTCAGTTTTTTAACCATGCCTCAAAACATTTTTCCACGGGATGTGCACAGTTTCGGTACAACCCATGCAGCTTACCCAGTTTAATATTTTATTTATCTTCATTAATTAATATTAAATGGTATATTTATATTTAAATAGATTAATTTGTTAATAATAATAATGAAATTATTATTATTATGGTGTCATAAATTATTTGGATGTTAATATATTATAGTTGCATGATTAATTGGGTGTAATAATTTTGTTATCAGATTTTAGTTGCATGATTATTTGGGTGTAACATTTGAGTGAAATTAATGTGGCTTTTGGGTATCACAAAGAAATTTTTAATTAAATTAGGAGTTATAGTTATGTAAAATTAAATGAATAGTTTAAGATATAAGAAAGTTGGGTATAATTAAATAGGGTGTTTTTGAATTCATAAAAAAGAATGTTTATTTAATATAGGTGTTGTGTTTTATCTAAGGTTGAATAATAATAATAATTTGATTATTATTATTATGGTTTTATGAGTATAATAATAAATATTAATTATGGTTGTTAAGAAGAGATGGCACTACAGGCTGCGGGAGATGGAACTCTCTCTTACTTCAATAGATTTTAGGTTATTAGTTCTTCCATGGATATCTTGTTCTTCCTTGGTTTCAATCAGCTTTCTCCTCCCAGAAGAGTGGCGTCGGCAGCTCCATCTGTGACGTCTTCTTGCGATCCTCGAAGATTGGATGAGGCTTGCAACCCTACGGTTTTGGCGAAGTCCATTTCTTGTGTCAGTGTTCATGCAGCTTTGACGCCTTGCGCTGGATCTGCAAAGGCTTCAAAGCAATCCCATCCGATCTTGAAGACTGATGTGAGCTGAGGCGACTTGCAGACTTCATCAAGTTGGGAGTCGGTTGATGTGGCTATATCTTTTGTTGAGGCTTTGATACATGATCCGTTTCCTCCCTGTGAGGCGTTGCTAAGAGATTCAGTTCCGCCTAGCAGTGATGTTATTCCTGGATCTAATTCCTCTTATGATGTGATGAAAAAATCAAATGCATGGATGAAATTGGATGGATCATGTTCATTTGTGCGGTTGAAGGACTCAGGTCCTAGTAAAATTCTTCGCAAGGGTTCATCATCTCACATTGAAGAAAATCCTAAAGCGCTTGATGAGATAATTTCAATTGGAAAAAAATCATTGATTGCATGAATTTTCCTTCCTAAAGGTGTGAAACCATGGAAGTTTGATGATTTTATCCGTAGAACCGCGATTTTTTGGGGTTTCACTAATTGGAAATGTGTTTCCCATGGTCGCGGATTTTTCCACTACCTCTTTCCATCTGATGATCTGATGCTTTGAGCATAGAGCATGGGAACTTTGATTCTAAAACCTAGATGGATTCATTTACATGAATGGTCATTGGATTTTAATGTCTCACGTGCAAGAAATTATTTTTCTTAGTTATGGATTCGTCTTCATGGACTCAATTGGGTTCTCTGGCACCCGAAAATTCCTCATGATATTGGCATGGCAATTGGGAATATGATTCGTCTTGACGAAGAGACTGAGGATGTTCGGTTTGGTCATTTTGCTAGGATGATGGTGGAAGTTGATATCAGAACCACTCTGATTAACAAGGTAACACTTTCCACTCCTTCTGACAACATTCACATTGATGTTTTTGTATGAAAAAAACCTCTTTTCTGCAATGAATGTATGGTTTTTGGACACTCATTGGAGTTATGTCTAAGGAATGTTTCTTGTGGGGATTGTGGGGTGAGAGGACATTCAGTAGATCTCTGTCATAGGATGTCAAAGGGGAAGGATTTGATGTTAACAAAATCTTCTACTCATGATGGTGATTCACTTAGACAGCTCGTTCCCACTGCACCTGATGAGATCGATACTAGAAAAGGGTTGTTAATTGATGTTTCTTAGATGAAGGCCCATAGTGGGCCCTCTACGACAATGTATGCATTGGTCAAAGAGGTTACTCCAGTTGTGGACCCAGATACCCTCCAGGTTGATGTCTCCAAGACGAATGATGTGCACCAACATTTTGATTGCCAGCAAGAAATCCAGAAGCTTTTCCAGGTTTCTGAATTACCTAACAAATGGGGGAACGTTTCTGAGGGTGAACAAGAAAATGTGGGTACACTGAATAGGGTCTCAGGCAGTGGCGGTCACACCTCTTACAAGGATGCTATTTTAAGTGGCAATATAAATGGTGCTGCTAGTGGGGGTTTCACCTCTGTTCAAGTAAAGCGGAGACCATGCAAGGATTATTCTAATGTTCCTAGAAACGTGTCTACCAGATTGTCATCTAAGGTGTCAAGGAAGGTGGATACAAATATTTTGCAAATCTTAAATCAGGATAAGTCTCAATCAGAGTGGGATATTAATGGTGAATCTGATTATGGAAATGATATATCGTATTATGATCTCTAGACCTATTTTTGGTGGATGAGGGCATTTCTATTTTTCTGACCCCGTCTGCCGCTCTTATGTACCTTTTTCTTTCTTTTTAATAAATGGCCAGAAGCTTTGCTTCTGGCTAGACTTGTCTGGTATGGTTATTATTATTAAGAAAAATAATAATAATGGATTGTTTGAGTTTTGTTTAATTAAATCCATGGAAAATGGGGATTTAATTAATTGATGTGAAATAGTGGGTTCATTTAATAAAATTATGTTAAAAATAATGTAATTAAATGATGTATAGTGGGAACCATTGGGTGTTATCAAGGAAGTGTTTTATTAGACGAGAATAAAAATTATTGTTATTATTCTCATGCTTTAATTTATTTAATTTGAGTTTGAAATGATTTTAATTAAATGAATTATTGGGGTTTTAATTTATGTAAATTTATTGTCAATAAGAATTTATTTAATTACTGATAAGTGGAGGTTTTATTTAATTAATTCATGTTGAGATATTTAATTAACTAAAAAGGATTTGGAGTTTTTAAATTTATTAAATTTTGTTTAATGAATTTAATTAAACAACATGAAGTGAGTAATTTATTTTACCAATTTTTTTAAGGAATTTAATTAAATAATGTGTTAATGAAGATTTAGTGGTTATCAATGAAGGGTAATATTAAAAGACATGTAAATGAGTAGTTGGGTGTAAACGGGCTATGCATGGTTAGTCGAACCTTACGAGTCAGCTGCACAGTTACCCAATATTGAAAATGTGTTTTTATTTAATTTAAATAAAATAAAGATTTAATAATATTAATAATAAGGATGTTATTGTTATTATTTTGTTTATTTAATTAAATAAATGTTACACGAATTGAATTGGATGATTAATCGGGTATTTTTTAATTAATTATGATACATTTATTTAAAGGTTAAATAATGCATAAATGTTATATTAAATTAGAATAATAATTTTTTAATTGTTATATTTTATTTATTAGTTTATTAGGGTATTAACTAGTTGATTAAGATAGAATTAATGAGGATGCACACTGTAGGAGCCCCGACACGAACCAGGCCCCCTACCCCTTTGAGGCACAATATACACCCCTTGTCGGCTCTTCATTGCATGCTTGAATCCTTCTGGTGTCATCTTGATTCATATCAGTCTCATTAAGGATGTGTTACGGGGTTCTAGACACCTATTGGTTCACGTTCCGGCAACCACCGCCGATGGCGGGGCGGTTCGGGGTGATTCGATTCATCGACGTATTTTCGAAGGCAATGTGCATATATATATATATATGATGGTGTGCATATGTGTGAGTGTAGACCAGTTGTGGATTGTTTTCCACCATATGTCAAGATACTAAGTATTAAATTGTTTCCACCCTAAGGTAGGGTCCTCATTCAAGTCCCCAACTATAAAAAATGTTATAATAAACTGCTTGTTTCACTTTTTTTGGTATTTAAATTATCAGTGAAGTATTTATATTGAATTCCTTTAAAAATTTTATTTAGTAAGTTTTATTAAATTTTTAAATTTGATATGTAATGTGTTGATTCACAACATTGTATGTTATTAAATGATATAGCGCACAAGGGATAAATGAAGCCATGACTAGGTGTTGGTTTTAAGCTTGTATTTTGGAATTTGTTAGAGTAACATGAATAAATAATTAAATGATATTTTTTCTATTAATAGAGATAATTAATGATGAATTAATTAATACCTATGACTGGAATGAAAGGTTATTCAATTTTTTAATGGACTAAAGGATATGATTAAATTAATTAATTATTGAATTAATTAATTTTCATGAATTAATTTAAATGATGAATTTTTATTTCACTTTGTTATGTATAATGATGTTGAATTGTGACTTTTAATGGTGGGTCCGATTAAGAAATGTGGGAATATGAATGAGATAATTGATCCGGAAATTAGTTTTGATAGTTTTTTTGGCTAAATAGATACATTTTAATGATGGATTAAATGACGTGATTTTGAGTGATATTTTGGAGAATTAATTTTCGGATATCATTATGGGATGTGATTGTCTTGTAGATTAATTAAATTGGTGGTTAAATTAATGATAATGTGTACTTAGTTAATTTTTCTACTAACTAACTGATTTGGTATATTTATTTAATTGATTGGTTTAGTAAGGGAATAAGGATAATTGAGTTGTGAAATAATTATCCTGTTTTCGATTATAAAATATGGATAATTTAATGTTGATTTAATAATCTAGTTTACTTTCTTGTTGTTAAGAATAATTAATTTTAAATTAGTTATTAACTATTGAGATGTTTAATGGTTAATTAATTGTAGAATAATTTGATGGGATATTTATGGGTTTAATTAGTTGTTGAATAAATTAACGGATTAAATAATTAATTTTTGAATTAATTAATGGATGGTTTTGGGGTGTTAGACAAGTAATTATACACCAATGATAAATACATATGTATGATTGGTAAATGTGATGCGATATAGGGATTGATGATCCAAATACTCACTAGGTTCCGGACATAGTGTTCTACACCCAACTTTCATGTAAATATTCTTTTATGGGATAGGTACTGATGCTCCAAATATCTATGGGCTGTGAGACAAGGAATAGTGCTACAAATACTCACTAGGGTGCTATAAATGATATTATACACCCATTAATTGACATTGGACTGTGGGTCCAATCGACCATACATGAAATGAATTAAATGATTAATGAAAGATGTTGTGACATTATGATTTGTGAATTAAATATGGGAAATGGTTCTGACCCCATCACAACTAAGGTAGGTTTTGAGATAACAGTGTTCATGTGAACCCAAGAATTAGTACCGTTAAACAAGAATATCAATTAATTTGTTAAACTGTTTATTTAAAAAATTTATAGTACATGTTAAGAACTCTTATTTTCTAGTTACGAGCCAAAGCATGTATCTCCATCAAGAGTCCCATGGGAACATGGACAAATGGTAATTTATTTATTCAATTAGATTGTTTCCTCATTATACATTTATCCTATTATATATATTTCACTATCAGGATTGGGATAGACACTTGTGGTTGCGGATTTCTGATATGTATATCCCACACCCTACTCGGGCCGACATTACAATGTGGCGTCTGAGTAGACCTTTCTTGTTTGTAGGACTACAAACCATGGACCTTGCTTATTGTTATATGCTAGTACATGGAGTTTGAAGAAAATGACGTAACTGGATCTCAGGATGATCGTGGAGTTTTTCATAGGGATTTGAGTATTTTCTTTATTTCAGTATTGGAATGTAAAGCATGATGATCTATTTAATACTTTCCATTTTTATCATTAGGATGTCATTCATTCATCTGTTATATGAAAACAATTTTCTGCTACTTTGTCATTTAATTATTACTACATCAACTATTGATTGTTATTTACTCTGATATAACATTGTGTAACTTTGATAAGAGGGTATAATCTCCCAACTATCACCTCATAATACCCTCTCTTCTATTTCTCATCCTCTGTTCTACGAGGAGACGTACTTGATGTCATGTGGTGACTGGTTCGGCCACCAATTCAGGGGTGAGATGAGTCGGGATGCAACAAAGGGGTATTATAGTATTTGTTTTCCTTTTTCTACTTTTTTGGGGTTGGTAGATAAGAGACAAAGAATGTGTCAGTTCTTGGGTTAATAGTTGTGCTGGTGACTGATCACCCCACATATGGGAAATGACCAAGTTGCTAGGGTTTGGATTATTGTTCATGTTTTTGTTGTTACATTTGAAATGATTTAACATTGAGTGACTGGTGTATTTTCCACTTCTTATTGATTATGAAAATTTAGAGAAATTTTCATTGGTCTAATATGGTAAGAAAGTTCCATTACATGAATCATATTTGGAATTTAGAGATTAACATGCCATGCATTTATGCCATGTCATATAGTTACATTAGTAGGATTTCTACTAATATGGATTGTGTGCCTTGAATTTATGAAATTTCATGTAGTTATTTAGAATGCATTTTCATCTATCATGTTTTATTTATATAATTAAATTTATTGAGTGATAATATGACATTCATATATTCCATGCTTATTTTTTATTTCATGTTTTAGTAATTTTCAGCATGCTGATATGTGATAGCTACATGTAGTGATATGTTATCTTGTTAATAAATGACTGGTTTCTTTGGATAAATTTATCTTTTTTCAATTAAGACGGATCTAGTTGTATGTTGTACGGTGTATCAGTGCCTTATAAATGCGAATAATGGTAACCTGGGTTTTCAAAAAATTAAAATGGGATTCTAATGTTAAAATGTTAAATTAAATTTGATATTCTAAATGGGATCCAAATTCCAGTGGTAAGGTGTATGGGAACCTTGTGGACTACTAGATGGATGTCCTTGTGACTGAATTATATAACAATAGTATGTTTGAAAATTGTTATGAATGTGAAACTGATGAGTTTTGACTATAGTTAACTATTGTGCAGTTATTCTTTTTTAGGAATCAGAATTGAATAAATGGGACCATTAGATATTTCTTTTTTGGTAAAATGAATTTATTTGATAAATTTTCTGATAAAAATGAAATGACACTAAATGCTAAATGTTTAAAGAGGATTTTTTTTACACCATGCCTGTTTTTTCGTAAGGAATTATTTTGGAAACTAAGTGACAAGTTATGAAAAAGTACTTGTGGGTTTTTTTAAATTCATTCAAATTTTTAGAGCTTGAAATTAATTAATTAAAATGGATAAAATGAAAAAAGAAATTTTAAACCTTTTGATTTTGGTTTTGTGTTACAAAGAAAAAGGGTCGATGTTTATGTTTTAAAATGGTTTAAATCCTGGTAGGTAGTACCCATAGAATGTTTTGGGCATTAATTTATGTTCGTCCCACTACATGGGATTAATTTTTGGTACTCGATTTTTTTGAAATGCTGATAGGTTTATGTTACGGGTTTTGTGATCAATGTTTGATGTGATGATAATGGTTCAAGGGACATCACACACATGCATTAAGGTGTTCTGAAATATCATTCTAGTGAGCGGATGATCTTTACTAAGTATGACATGGAAAATCCTAAGGTGGGTAGTGACGCACTGGTATGCCTTTAAAGAACACAAATACTGCTGATGATATTGGCATTGAGGTTTGGATGATGATGTGATGATTGGAGAAGCTGAGATTTTGTGTAAAAAGAAAACCAGTGAGAGTAAGACTAATATTTTAGAGACCTGGGTCTGATCTTTGTATTCTCTTTCAAATTAGATGAGAATATCCCCTATCTTGACTTTATCCTGGACACACTAAGACAGTGTTGGTCTTACGTCGTGCTAAATTTTTATATGTTTTGGGCATGATGAGTGGTTGTTGTCTATGATATACACAGGATGTGTGGTTTCCTTGGGATACACCTTCATTCATGTTGGGAAATATTAGCATTTTTAAATATCATAGTGATGGATTGACTTGGAAGTTCCACCAAAAGTTAGGTAATGACATCGGTGTACATTCGGTTGGTGATGTAATATTTTTAAAAGGAACATCACCGGTTTAAGAGTGAATGAGGGTTTTGGGACTGTAATGTCTTTCTAAAAAATCATGTGAAACTAGTTTTTGTTGGTTGGTCAAGATTCAACCTTTTTTCATCAGTTAGGTCCCTGTAATAATCTCAGATGTAAGCTCCATTTCGTGAGCTTTGGCTTGGGTTTTATAGAATTAAGCAGTTGGACTTATGTTTTGGTTAGTAGAATGTTTAGTGTTTGGAAACATAATATCTTTTTCCAAATGAAACTTTTTGACCATTGTAGGTCAGTTGATGTTGTTGTAGTTTCCAATGACTTCATGAGGACAAGATGTTTTTATGGTGGGTATATTGTAAATTCCCATATTTTTTTTACCTGTATTAAATTATAATGGTTTTGAAAAACTTTCCATGTATTGATAGGTCCGTTTATTAACCGTGCTTCAGAATATTATTCATAGTGTTAGAACACATAAAGGTGTTGTTTTTTGGACTTGGATGAATACCTGATAAATTTTACAAGTGTCCTAATAAGTCTTGAGATCTTCGGATATAGAAAATCCCACATGAATGGATCTACATGGGTTGCGTACGGTTGCAGTCTAACCCATGCAGCTTACCCAGTTTAATATTTTATTTAGTTCAATTAGATAATATTAAATGGGAGATTTGTGTCTAAATAAAAGAATTTTTTTATAACAATAATAATAATAATATTATTATTATTATTATTATTATTATTATGTATTATGAAATTATTTGGATGTTAAATGTTTTTAGTTGTAGGATTATAGGTGTGTTACATTTATGTTAAAAGATTTTAATTGTGTGATTAATGGTGTGTAACATTTGGGTGAAATTAATGTGTCTTTTTGGTATTTCATAGAAATGTTTATTTAAATGACGAGTTATAGTTATGAAAAATTAAATGATGAGTTTTAGATTTAATGAATATGAATTTAATTAAATAAGGAGTTTTGTAATTAATAATGAAGTGTCTGTATTTGATAGAGGCATTGGGTTTTATCTAATGTTGAATAATAATAATAATAATGTAATTATTATTATTATGGTTTTCTGAGTATAAGAATAACTTTTAGTTTTGGTTGTTAGTATTGTTTTGAATAATAACAATATTGGATTTAATAGTTTTTTTATTAAATCCTTGGAAAATGGGGATTTAATTAATTTTTGGGAAACAGTGGTTTCATTTTATTAAATTTAGAAAAAAATAATTTAAATAAATTATATGTTGTGGGGATTTTTTGGTTTTATCAAAGAAGTGTTTTATTATGCGATAATAATAATAATAATATTTATTTTTATGGCTCTTTAATTTATTTTATTTGAGGTTTAAATTAATTTAATTAAATGAATTTTTGAGGGTTTAATTTAATTAAATTCATGGTCAACAAGAATTTAATTAATCACTGTGAAGAAGAGATTTTATTTAATTAATTCATGTTACTAAAATTAATGAAATAATGATGATTTTTAGTTTTTAATTTAATTAATTTCTGTTGAGAAAATTTAATTAAATAACACAATGTGAGGAATTTATTTTATTAAATTTTCTGAATGAATTTAATTAAAAAAATGTATTAATGAGTAGATAGTTGTTATCAATGAATGGTTATTTTAAAAGACATGTAAATGAGGAGTTCGGTTTAAATGGGTTGTGCACTGTTAGTCAAAACATGTGGGTCAACTATGCAGTTACCAGGTTTTTAAAAAGTGTTATTATTTAAATTAAATAAACAAAAGAAAAATAATAATACTTATAAGGATGTTATTATTAATGTTTTATTTATTTAATTAAATAAATTTTAAAATAATTTTATTGGATGATTAATTGGTGACATTAGAATTAATTATGAAACATTTATTTAAACGTTAATTAATGCAGAAATATTATATTAAATTAGAATAATAAAATTTATTTTTATTATATTATATCTATTAGTTTATCTTTGTGTTAACTTGTTAATTGAGATAGAATGAAGGGGGGGCACACTACCGGAGCAGTGACACATACTAGGCCCCCACCCCACTATGTGGTGCACAACACCCCTATTTTCATCTCCTCTTCGCGTGCTCGGATCCTTCTGGTGTCTTCATGAGTCTTGTCTACCTCGTCAAGGTTTTGCAACAGGGTTCTCGAGACACGTTGGTCCACATTCTGGAAACCACAGCCGAAGGAGAGGCGTTCCGGGCTGATTCGATTCATCGATGTTGTTTCGGAGACAACATTCACACCCACACCCACACACACACACACACACATATATATATACACATATGAAGGTGTGCAGTTTTGCGACTATAGAATAGTTTTGTATTTCATTCTACCGTATGTCAAGATTTTCTGTATTAAATTGGTTCCACCCCTATGTAGGATCCCCTTTCAAGTCCTCAACATTTATAAATGCAATAATAAAATGCTTTCTTCAATTTTGTTAGTAATTAAATTATATAGTGAAGTATTTATATTGAATTTCATTCTGATTCGAATTTAGTGTGTTTGAAAAAATTTCTAAAATTGATATGTGATGTGTTGACACATGAAATTGGATGTTATTAAGTGATGTAGCCCATGGGAGATAAATGAGGAAATGGCTATGTGTTGGTTCTAAGAATGTGTTGTTGAATTTTTTATAGTGAAATGATTAAATAATTACTTAATGTATTTTTTTCGCTAAATTGAGATAATTAATGAGGGATTAATTACTACCTCTTAATGGTGTGAATGTTTATTTAATATGTGAATTGATTGAAGGGAATGATTAAATTAATTAATTTTTGAATTAATTAATTGGAATGTATTAATATAAAAATTGAATTTTTAATATTCAAAGTTATGTACCATGATGTTGATTTATGATTTTTAATGGTGGGTTTAATAAATTAATGTTGGAATCGTAATAAGATAATTTATTTGGTGATTAATTGTAATACATTGTTTTGGCTAAAAGAGATATTTTAATGAAGGATTAAATGACATTTTTAGTGAAATTTTGGAGAATTGTTTTTGGGTTTTAATTATGGGATGTGATTTGGTAATAGATTAATTGAATTTGTAACGCCCCGACCCCAGTTACCCATAGTCGGTGCATTATTACATAACATTGGCATGATCACAAGAAAGATCAAATCTCGAAAGACCGATTGGTTTAGTATCCTTGGAAGCACTAGATATATTCATAATGTTTTACATTACATCATAAAGTGAAAAACTACTACAACAACATAGTCTCCATATTCCACACTCATGTCCCCACATACTATCCCTACAGGTCATTCATAACATACTTCTTCACATCCTGGAAAAATAAAACATAGAAAAGGGGTGAGCTCAAATGCCCAGTAAGGATAACAATATAGCAGAAACTTTAATAAATAAGAATAAACATTTAAGGCAATGTATATCTAAAACAAAAGCCTTTTAAACTTGAACATCAACATAGTATAGAAAAAGTAAAATGAAATAATGCCATTTACTTATTCACATGGATATTCTACTAATTGAATAATCACATGGAATATCAATAACCACTTTCATAATTATGGAATGCATAATGCCAGACTATCATAACCACATAGTCAATGCCTCGTGCCAAGACTACAAATAAGATTTCGCCAAGGCCCTGTGCCAAGACACTAGTTTGTTTCATGAGACCTACCGATGCATCGAGGAGCTATAGCGGGCTCCACCCATCACATATTAAGTCCAATGCATTCCCATATGAATAGGTTTAAACATAACATAAACATTCGTATTAAAACTAGCATACGAAATGTCAATAATTTTACCACAAACCATGAATGGTATAAAAATAGCACATCCACAGTCAAACATAACTCATTCGATACAATATGGAAGATTGTATTGTATCACATTAACCTCAATCAAGAATAATGAAGGATGTTGACATAGATGAAAATAATCATCAGAACTATTTGATAGAAATATCCCCCTTTTCATGAAAACATTTAAAAGTCACACTATTTGTCAAGAATCCATTTAAAAATAGATTTTTGAATCAAAGTGTCCCATACCACTTTGAAACTTTTAAAAGGAGTTTTAATTTTAAAACTTTACTGTCCAAATAAATAAATCCTTAAAACCATTTTTTAAAACATGGACATTAATGAGAAAGATTTAGAAGAATAAGTCTTTAAAATATTTAAAAATGTTATTTTAGTAAGAGATTCTAACCAAAAGATTGACACTTGAATACAAATAATTGAGGTATTCAAAACTTTGTAATATCATGAGAATAAAGGGATTCATGATATACTATGTCAAAGTACATTATATACACCACATAAAAGTGATTTGGTGTATAACAACAAAGAAGTATCAATGGAATTTAAATTGAGATAAAATCTCTCATAAAGGCTGTATCCTTAGGTTAAGGATAAATCAACGACATAATTATGTGTGAAAAATATAAATACACTCAATGTGATTGGATATTTAGTGTAAATCAATCAGATGACATTCACATATATTCTTGTAAAAACAACACCAATGAATTGGATATTTAACTCAACAAATGGAGATTGAGTTAAAATTACTCTTATCAAGTTCATACCGATCACTTGAGAATTTATCAATGGAGTGATTATGTGTATCAAAAGTATATCCACATAAAGGGGAGTGGAAAATATGACATAATAAAATGAATAGTAATTCCACAAATAATCTCGGAGTAAAATAATCATTGAAGTTTGCGTAAAGCCGAATAATTGGAAATTGAAATTTCAAATTCCCTTATCCATTTGGTAACTTATGAAACATGCACCCATGAAATAAGGATCATACAATGATGATGTAAATACCCATAAATTAAATTATATTACACAATGATTACAATCATGGGCAGTACACATACACCACATGCAATAAATAAGTGGTGAACAATGGAATTCTCATGAAATTAAGAGTGAGATAAGAAACTCCTTACCACGTTAACCAACTAAGTCGTATGAAAAAATGTAAATAACCACCAAATGATTTACAGAATAATATTAATATAAAGAGAATCCTGATAATATATATCAAATGGCAGTACATAATACACCACTTTCAATAATTTAGTGGCGAACAATGGAAATCTCACGGAATTGAAAGTGAGATAAGAAAATCCCTTACTTTTTACTTTATCCTTGGTCGACGGTAGGTTCACCTCCTGTATAATGGTGAAATAATTGTTATTGAATTATAAAAGAATCATTTACTTTAATATGATATCATATATGATCTTTTAACATTAATTTGTTAATAATATCTTAGAATTATCGTCATTTCGGGTGTTAACGGGTTCATTTTACTTTATATTATTTGTTATGTGAGCCATATTCATTATTAATGGGATGTATATTATTCATATATAGAATTATATCAAGTACATACATACTATTTTTAAATCATCAAATTATAATTATACTTGAATGGATATGATGGAGAATGAATATCATCGCGTTCGTGGAGACGGTAGTCCGTACGTACGCACGAGCGACAATATCATTCTTTTGATATTAAAATAATATATAATTGGATGGTATATCATATATACAGAATCATTATAATTTTATATTTATTATTTACATGAGTTACACATCATTATTATACCCATCCAAATAATAATAAATTAAATAACAATTACACCACGACGTGGAGACGGTAAGCCGTACGTACACACGTATTGTGACATGTTATTCAAAGGATGGATAGAATAATGAATATGGTTGTACCATATTTATAATAACATCACATTATATATATGATACTGTAGATATTATTTTATAATGGTAATAACAAAGAAAGAAGAAGTGGAAGAAGAAAGGAACTTGAAAAGGGGTGGTGAAAACATTACCTCTTCTTCGGGTTCTTTCTTTTTGATTTGATCAAAAGGGATCCTTAGGTTGGATTTCTAATCAAACTAAGGCCTCTGGGTTGTAGTGATGGAATTTGGGAGAGTATTTGGGCAGGTTTTGGCCGAACCAAAAGGCTTTGAAGGTGTGAATAAATGAGAAGTAGGAGTGGCCTTTTATAAGAGGGGTGAGGGGCACCTTTGGAAACGCTAGAAATATTAATTTATAATAAATTCATATTCGGTTTCTAATGGCTCCAAAGATTATTATTCAAAGGTTAAGGTGGGTATAGGTAGAAAAACATTCATCCAAAAGAATTTATATAGGTTTGGGCCACAATATTAACCTTATCTTTTAGTTTTAACTCTTAGTTAATTAGTTTGACCTTTACCATGTCACTTTGTATTTTTATATTATATAGTTAATAAACTAACTATATACATCCAAGAGACCCCCAAGTGATCCATTAATGATATAAATATCATGATATAAGTCTCTTGGCCGAACATTAGATTTTTAGGAATTTAATATCAATTAATAATATAATATTTTCTTAAAAAACTCTTTTATGTCAATTTTGACACTATTCAATAGTTGATTTTTGTGAAACCCATAACAGAATTATTACCTCGAAAAACGTTAATTACATAAATCCTAATATGTCATAGTAACCTATAAAATTATTTTAATTCAACAAAAGTCTCAAATTATATTTATTTGGGTATTTATAATATCAATTATTCTAATTTTTTACTATTATGGTAATTACTGCATCACCATTGTGTCATAAATAAATTAACTACTTTAATGTCTAAAAATTATAAATAAAATAACATTATGTAGGAAATCTTTTTATCTTTATAATTAATATTTATAGTCTAAAATCCAATATATATAACCCTATGTATCAATTGTTTTTCTATACGATATATGCTTGTGTCATTTTTGTATTTATTTTAACTTAATTAAAATAAAGTGTCATTATCACTTACAAGTGGATCCATGGGGTCCCAAAATCTTCCCAAAGATACCCATGGTCGACCATGTATTAACCAATAGGGTTAAGACACGTTTTAGGGTAATTTAGTATTATTATAATATTATTTTTTAACCCTTGTTTACCGGATTTGACCTTTAACCACGGTAAATAAAATATTTACCGAAGTAATTATCCAAAATGTCTAAAAATAAAAGTTACCTATTTACACAATTTTAACATCCTGATTCAAAATATGGAATCCATTTTTCTAAATTCAAAACACATAATTGGAAAAAATTAATTTAAAATTAATTCCCGTTGTTAAATTAAAAAGCGTGTTTTTAAGAGAAAATAACTATCAAAAGATTGGCACTTGTTTATGATTGGTTTAAATGTGAAATTATGTTCAATGGCCCAAATTGTATTACATGGTAAAAATATATTCTAAATATACTTTAAAACCACTAAAATTCATAATTTATCACTATTAATTATTTTGATAAAAAATGTTGTTTTTAATTAAAATTTAGTAATTTTCACTATTCATCAAAATGTGAAATTTATCCGAAAAGTACCAAAATTTCACCCTAGGATAATTTCGATATTACGAATCCAAAAATGAAGTCCATTTTGAGAGGTAGAATTTATAAAATTTCAAAAAGTATGTATTACTATTCATAACGGCTATTTTGATTGGTTATGGTGTGTTAAAATTTCGAAGTTGCGTACAATGCACGCCATTGCATTATTCGAAGGGAAAGTACCGTGGAAGATTGGGGTGTTACATTCTCCCCTCATTCAATAAATTGCGTCCTCGAAATTTTTAAAATTGTTCTTGGGAATATAATGGAAGGTCCCACATAGGAAAAAGTGTCAATAAAACTATCACATTAAAAGAAAGAAAGAGAGGTATAAAGGTCATCCAAGATAACCCATACTCAGATTCCATGTAGGAAAACATGTATATGGATGATAAACTAAGTGTCAAGTTCTGATGGAGAGGGATAGAAATCATGATCAGGATAATGTTAACAATAAGAAAACCACAAACTTGTGTTGGGACAAACGGCCATTAGTCTCCTAGTAGGAAAGCAAACAGACAACATTTTTTTTGTTTTAAGTTACATTACATAAGGAAGAGGAATTCATTTATGATATTGACTAAGAACATTAAGAGATATACTTACATTTTAAGTAGAGTTTCATTCTTTAATAAATTTCCACCACTAACTCAATTTTTTTTAAACGATGAGTATTCAAGAAGACTTGGTCACACTGGAAGAGCTAGAATAAACTTCTATAGAATCACATGATCCATGCAGGATAAACTATATATTTACATTGTCTTTGAAGATTAATCAAAACCAAAATGGTTAGTTAAACATCTAATGATCCCCTAAAAGTATATTCCTTGAGATAAATATGCACTAATCTTAATTTCTAAAATTAAACCAACAATACCCCAAATTTAAATAAATACCATTCAATAATCAACTATCCTTAAAATCCTTCAATATAATCCAAACTAATATTGAAACCAAAAACATAGAAGAATTTTATTATGTAGTTTCCCATGTTAAATTGTATCTCCAAATGACATCAAATAATCTTAAATTCATATACTTAAAAGTAATTAACATCATCACATATTCTCTGTTATAGGTTAATCATTTCCATAAATAACCCAAATAACTATAAATCCACAATAAAAAACGTAGATAAAAATCTACCATTACTCTACAAATGAAACCCCATTGTATTCTATTTTCCTTGGGCATATAGTGTTCCCAACAAAGCGAACGTCTTCGAAAATAAAATTTATCACTTAATCACCAAATCATTTTCCTATACCAAGGGTATTCATTTGATAATACATAAGAACCCAAATAAACATATTATTGATCAATAAAATCATTTAACTAACTAAAAAAATAGTCACACTAACCAGGGACTTCACGTATTCCAGTGGTAGGTGATAATTTCCAATTGCACTTTGGTTTTGGGTTCGATTCCTACAGCTTTGTCCGACGCGACGGGTTGTCACACGGTCTACGTGTTGTCCTTTTTCAAAAACTATATTTTATAATATTACCAAAATGAGATAAATTCTTCAAAATAACATAATTTAACCACAAATGTTATATCATAACTTGCTATTTCATCCCAAATTATAATAACTTATAATTCTCTCAAACCCCAATGATCATATAAAACCAAATGGTTATTTATACCTATATCCATAAGAGAGGATACAATTCTTCCTCAAATATCATTCTCACATGTCAAACGGTGGGGTTAGAAATACAAGATAAAATTATTCCAAAGTAAACCCATCAACAAGGAGCACTAATACTTTTTAAACATTTCTCCAACCATTTATTTCAACATAGCTTCTTCTTTGACTAAGAAAATATCCTATAGAATAGGAAATTCACTCGGGTAATGTCTAGGTCCCCTACATTTATGGAAAATGACTGTAAATGGACTCTTTGGACCATTTTTATCTTCTTCCATAGTACTCTTAATTTTTCTTTGGAAATTCTTCACTTTATGTCCTTCCTTCCCGCATGTAAAGCATTTCGTTGTCCCATTGAGACACTTTCTTGGGTGTATCCTTCTACATTTCCTGCATGATTAAAATTGAGGGTTCTTTTCTCCATGGTCTCCATTGCTGGAGCTCTTATCATTCATCACCTTTCTCTTCCTTGCTGAGTCTGGGATTTGGTTAATATATATGTTGTTGATCATATTTTGGGAAAAATGATTTGGCATAAAGATGATATCTTTTACGCCTATCAACATTCCATTTTGTTGCTCATTGCCACCACCATTCCCACCTTGTACATCATTCTCAAAGTCACTATTAATTCCTTGGAATCCAGCCATTGACTAAAACCAGAAAGCATTGTGTGAGTAACAATAGTCGTAAAATCATTCAGAGATTAACATGTCACCATATTCTCAATTTGAAACATATTAGGATTAACCAAAGTCATTTACTCTCATCATATATATATATAATACTTAAATCGGTTTGTAAAGAAAATGTAAATTATCCTAAGTATATCCCCCGAGAGTGTCGTAACCAAGAGTGCAGCATGGCCCGTTGTCGTGCACCAGTTCCCGTTTGAGTCTAGCTCAAAGCGGTGTTTTCGGGTTTTACCCCTAGGTACATCTGTGCCAGAGCCGCCTCTACCTGCTCGTATCCAGACAGGGATGTATTGTTCGGAAAACTCACAAAATCTCTACAATACCAAAATTCTAGGAAGTTCTTCTATACTAATCCTCAAATTTCATCTTAGGTCTACGTGATCTAATAAGAGTTTATCAAAATCTAGCTTCCAATGTTTGTACTAAACTTCCTCTGATACCAACTGTAACGCCCCAACCCCAGTTACCTAGAGTCGGTGCATCATTACATAACATTGGCATGATCACAAGAAAGATCAAATCTCGAAAGACCGATTGGTTTAGTATCCTTAGAAGCACTAGATATATTCTTGAAGTTTTACATTACATAATAAAGTGAAAAACTACTACAACAACATAGTCTCCATATTCCACACTCATGTCCCCACATACTATCTCTACAGGTCATTCATAACTTACTTCTTCACATCCTGGAAAAATAAAACATAGAAAAGGGGTGAGCTCAAATGCCCAGTAAGGATAACAATATAGCGGAAACTTTCATAAATAAGAAGAATCATTTAAGGCAATGTATATCTAAAACAAAAGCCTTTTAAACTTGAATTTCAACATAGTATGGAAAAAGTAAAATAAAATAATTCCATTTACTTATTCACATTGATATTCTACTAATCGAATAATCACATGCAATATCAATAACCACTTTCATAATGATGGAATGCATAATGACAGACTATCATAACCATATAGCCAAGGCCTCGTGCCAAGACTACAAATAAGATTTTTCCAAGACCTTGTGCCAAGACACTAGTTTGTCTCATGAGACCTACCGATGCATCGAGGAGCTATAGCGGGCTCCACCCGTCACATATTAAGTCCAATGAATTCCCATATGAATAGGTTTAAACATAACATAAACATTCGTATTAAAACTAGCATACGAAATGTCAATACTTTTACCACAAACCATGAATGGTATAAAAATAGCACATCCATAGTCAAACATAACTCATTAGATACAATATGGAAGATTGTATTGTATCACATTAACCTCAATCAAGAATAATGACGGATGTTGACATAGATTAAAATAATCATCAAAACTATTTGAGAGAAATATCCCCCTTTTCTTGAAAACATTTAAAAGTCACACTATTTGTCAAGAAGCCATTTAAAAGTAGATTTTTGAATCAAAGTGTCCCATACCACTTTGAAACATTTAAAAGGAGTTTTAATTTTAAAACTTTAATGTCCATATAAATAAATCCTTAAAACCATTTTTTAAAACATGGACATTAATGAGAAATATTTAGAAGAATAAGTCTTTAAAATATTTAAAAATGGTATTTTAGTTAGAGATTCTAACCAAAAGATTGACACTTGAATACAAATAATTGAGGTAATCAAAACTTTGTAAAATCATGAGAATAAAGGGATTCATGATATACTATGTCAAAGTACATTATTTACACCACATAAATGTGATTTGGTGTATAACAACAAAGAAGTATCAATGGAATTTAAATTGAGATGAAATCTCTCATAAAGGCCGTATCCTTAGGTTAAGGATAAGTCAACGACATAATTATGTGTGAAAAATATAAATACACTCAATATGATTGGATATTTAGTGTAAATCAATCAGATGATATTCACACATATTCTTGTAAAAACAACACCAATGAATTGGATATTTAACTCAACAAATGGAGATTGAGTTAAAATTACTCTTATCAAGTTCATACCGATCACTTGAGAATTTATCAATGGAGTGATTATGTGTATCAAAAGTATATCCACAGAAAGGGGAGTGGAAAATATGACATAATAAAATTAATAGTAATTCCACACATAATCTTGGAGTAAAATAATCATTGAGGTTTGCGTAAAGCCGAATAATTGGAAATTGAAATTTCAAATTCCCTTATCCATTTGGTAACTTATGAAACGTGCACCCATGAAATAAGGATCATACAATGATGATGTAAATACCAAAGAATTAATGTATATTACACAATGAATACAATCATGGGCAGTACACATACACCACATGCAATAAATAAGTGGTGAACAATGGAATTCTCACGAAATTAAGAGTGAGATAAGAAACTCCTTACCACGTTAATAAACTGAGTCATATGGAAAAAAGATAATAACCACCAAATGATTTACATAACAACATGAATATAAATAGAATCATGATAATATATATCAAATTGCTGTACACAATACACCACTTTCAATAATTTAGTGGCGAACAATGGAAATCTCACGGAATTGAAAGTGAGATAAGAAAATCCATTACTTTGTACTTTTTCCTTGGTCGACGGTAAGTTAACCTCCTGTATAATGGTGAAATAATTGTTATTGATTTATACAAGAATCATTTACTTTAATATGATATAATATATGATCTTTTAACATTGATTTATTAATAATATCTTGGAATTATCGTCATTTCGGGTGTTAACGGGTTCATTTTACTTTATATTATTTGTTATGTGAGCCATATTCATTATTAATGGGATTTATATTATTCATATCAATAATGATATAAAGTCCTTAGATACTATTTTTAAATCATCAAATTATAATTATACTTGAATGGATATGATGGAGAATGAATCTCATCGCGTTCGTGGAGACGGTAGTCCGTATGTACGCACGAGCGACAATATCATTCATTTGATATTAAAATAATATATAATTGGATGGTATATCATATATAAAGAATCATTATCATTTTATATTTATTATTTACATGAGTGACACATCATTATTATACCCATCCAAATAATAATAAATTGAATAACAATTACACCACGACGTGGAGATGGTAAGCCGTACGTACGCACGTATGGTGACAGGTTATTCAATGGATGGATAGAATACTGAATATGGTTGTACCATATTTATAATAACATCATAGTATATATATGATACTGGAGTTATTATTTTATATTGGTAATAACAAATAATGAAGAAGTGGAAGAAGAAAGGAACTTGAAAAGGGGTGGTGAAAACATTACCTCTTCTTCGGGTTCTTCCTTTTTGATTTGATCAAAAGGGATCCTTAGGTTGGCTTTCTAATCAAACTTAGGCCTATAGGTTTTAGTGAGGGAATTTTGGATAGTATTTGGGTAGGGGTTGGCCGAACCAAAAGGCTTTGATGGTGTGAATAAATGAGAAGTAGGAGTGCCCTGTTATAAGAGGGGTGAAGGCACCTTTGGAAAAGCTAGAAATATTAATTTATAATAAATTCATATTCGGTTTCTAATGGCTCAAAAGTTGATTATTCAAAGGATAAGGTGGGGATAGGTCGAAAACCATTCATCCAATATAAGTTAGATAGTTTTGGGTCACTATATTAACCTTATCTTTTACTTTTAACTCTTAGTTAATTAGTTTGACATTTACCATGTCACTTTTTATTTTTATATTATATAGTTAATAAACATAGTATATACATACAAGCGACCCCCAAGTGGTCCAGTAATGATATAAATATCATGATATAAGTCTCTTGGCCGAACCTTAGATTTTTAGGAATTTAATATCAATTAATAATATAATATTTTTTTAAAAAACTCTTTTATGTCAATTTTGAAACTATTCAATAGTTGATTTTTTTGAAACACATAACAGAATGATTAATTCAAAAAACGTTAATTAAATAAATCCTAATATGTCATAGTAACCTAGAAAATTAGTGTAATTCAACAAAAGTCTCAAATTATATTTATTTGGGTATTTATAATATCAATTATTCTAATTTTTCACTATTATGGTAATTACTGCATCACCATTGTGTCATATATAAATTAACTTATTTAATGTCTAAAAAGTATAAATAAAATACCATTATGTATGAAATATTTTTATCTTTCTAATGAATATTTATAGTCTAAAATAAAATATATATAACCTTATGTAACAATTGTTTTGCTAAATGATATATGCTGGTGTCATATTTGTATTTATTTTATCTTAATTAAAATAAAGTGTCATTATCACTTACAAGTGGATCCATGGGGTCCCAAAATTGACCCAAAGATACCCATGGTCGACCATGTATTAACAAATAGGGTTAGGACACGTTTTATGTCTGGTTTAAATGTGAAATTATGTTCAATGACCCACATTGTATTACATGGTAAAAATATATTCTAAATATACTTTAAAACCACTCAAATTCATAATTTATCACTATTAATTATTTTGATTAAAAAAGTTGTTTTTAATTAAAATTTAGTAATTTTCACTATTCATCAACATATGAAAGTTATCCAAAAAGTACCAAAATTTCATCCTAGAATAATTTTGATATTCCGAATCCAAAAATGAAGTCCATTTTGAGAGGTAGAATTTATAAAATTTCAAAAAGTAGGTATTACTATTCATAACGGCAAGTTTGATTGGTTGTGGTGTGTTAAAATCTCGAAGTTGCGTACAATGCACGCCATTGCATTATTCAAAGGGAAACGTACTGTGGAAGCTTGGGGTGTTACAAAATTTATGGTTTTATAAATGGTAATGTGCACTTATTTAATTGCTTCTTTAACTAATAGATTTGGTATATTTTATTAATGGATTGGTTTAGTAAGAGAATAAGCATTATTGAAGGGTGAATTAAAAATCATGTTTTTGATTACGATAATGGGATAATTAACTGTTGAGTAAATTATCCAATTTAATTTTTTGTGTTTTAGAATAATTAATTGTTAATTAATTATTAACTTTTAATATGTTTAATTGTTAATTAATTGGAGATTTATTTGATGGGGGATTTATGTCGTTAATTATTTGTCAAATTATTTTACAGATTTGATTATTTAATTTATGAATTAATTAATGGATGGTTTTGGGTGGTTAGATGTTGATTTATACACCAATGATAAATATATATGTATGATTGATAGATGGGTTGTGATACAGGGACAGATTATCCAAATACTCACGGGGTGCTAGACATGGCTTTCTACACCGAGCAATCCTGTAAATATTATTTCATGGGACATGGAATGATGCTCCAAATATCCATGGGTAGTGAGAAAAGGTTTGATGCTCCAAATACTCACTAGGGTGTTAGACATGATGTTCTACACCCATTAATTGACATTGTACTGTTGGTCCAATCGGTCGTACATGAAATGGATTAAATGGTTAATAAAGATTTTTGTGACATAATGATTTGTGAATGGAATATGGGAAATGGTTCTGACCCCAACATGGATAATGTAGGTTTTGAGATATGGGTGTCTTCGGGAACCGAAGAATTTATGTGGTTAAATATGAAAATAAATTAATGTGTTAAATAATATATTTGATAAATTTATTGTTCATCTCATGAACTCTTATATTCTGGCTATGAGCCAAATAATGTATCTATATTAGGTGTCCCATATGATCCTAGACAGGCTGCAATTTATTTATTCATTTCGTTTGTTATTTCGTTATAGTTGCATCCTATTATTTACATTTCATTGTCTCTATAGAGCTAGTCACTGGTCATGCCATCCTACTACAATGTATATCTCACACCCTAGTTAGGATGCTATTGCACTGGGGTACCTAAGTAGACCTTTCTTGTTTATTGGACTATGGACCATGGACATTACTTGTTGTTGTATGCTAGTACTTGGATTTAGGAGCAAAGGACAGAGTTGGAGCTTAGGATACTCATGGAGATTTCTATTGGGAATTGAGTCTATTATTTGTTTCTGTATTAGAATGTAAAGAGTGTTGTTTTGTTTGTTGCTTTCCCTTTTGTATCATTAGCATGTCATGCATTCATCTATTATATGAAATATGTTTTCCACTGCATTGTCCATTATGTATTACTGCTTCCACTATTTATTGGTATTTACTCTGATATACCATTGTACAACTATAACAAGATGGTATAGTATCCCCCACTATAACCTCCTAATACCCTCGATGCTAGTCATATACCTCTAGCATACAGAAAGATGCACTTGTATTCATGTGGAAACTGATTCGGCCACTGTTTTTAGGGTGATCCGGGTCGGGACTTTACATATCGACATCTTCCAACTTCTCACCATGGCCTTTGATTTTCTCACAATAGTAATCACCCTTGTGAAGTAACTATCAATATATTAATCTTTATTCATTTTGGGTACTTCATACTCAAGTCTTTGAAATATAAATTTTTCTCACTTCACTTTGGTGTTTCCTTTACTGATATTTTAAATATTATCCTATATATAATTTTTTTATTTTAGTCCTTTGAAATTAAAATTTAAATCCTTTTTATAGTGATGAATTAATAATATTTTTCATGACTATCAATCCTAGAATTTATTTTATATTATTTATATAATTGAAACCCTTTCATCCCATGGAACAAACCCATCAATTGTGACTTCTAATATATTAAAACTTATAGAAAACATACATTTAATCATCCTATTATTCCATATGTTAATTATTTTACCATACAATTTAAATATACCATTGTCTCTCATAAAAATTAAATTATGAATTCTTGAAAATAAAAATAATTGAATTTTTGGGAAAGGATGAAAACATCAAATAGCCAGTCATAGATGAAGGGAACCTGATGCTCTAATACATCTAGTAAAACCACTTCAGGGTGAAAGAGAGATAACAGAGAGTGGAGTGAATCATCATTCAATCATTATTTTAAAAATTATTTTCAAATATCTATAGGGACTAGTTAGTAAGAAAAGATACTTTCAACAACACACCTAAACCCACACCAACCAAAGAGAATACCATAGATTTACAAGGTTCTCATATTAATGTGAGAATGATAGTACATTTTGATATATGGATTCCTTTTAGATAAAACTACCCAAAAGTATCATCATGTTGGTATAATGAGTTTGTTCTAACCTTCAAACTCGTTTTTTTATATCTACTGAGTATATTTCAATGCATCCTGAAAACAATTACATCCAACACTTTACAATGATAAATGTTTGGGTGTAAAATGAAAATTCATCAACTAAATAGACTTAGAAAAATTTTTCAATTGTGCTTAAATATCCCACCAATACTATAATTGTACTGTAATGAACATGAATTCTTTTATCAGAACTTCAAATGAATAAGATGCTTCATTTCATTGAATTCACAACACATGCACACAAATAGATCATTATTCATCTAATTATTATTCTTTATACTTTGGATAATCACATAATCATTATTGAGTGACATATATCCATAATATATTCTTCCTCCTCCTCGATAATCACTTCAGTTTTCTAAATAATCCAAATAATTAAATTCTTCACAGAATTACCTTCCTTAATAAAATGATATTTTAATTTAAATTTAAAATTCAATTTTCATTATTTAGTCATATCCCATGGATGGCTTCTCAAATAAATATTGACAATTAATGATCAATTGTAAGATTAAATAGGTTTAAATAAAAACCAATGTTATTTTTTGATGAAATGAAAACAATTCTTGTTTATCTTCCAATATTTTTCTAGAATATCACATTTATGGAATAACCTCATCCACTCGGATGTGTAAAGGAACTTCAATGAAGTTGTTTTTTTCTTGTAGGATATTTTTTTGACATGAAGATTCACCAACGATATAGATTTACTCATATTTCTAGAACCATTAAATATATTTCAAAAAAACATATTCATTTTAGTCCATCAAATATGGTATAGTCCACTAAATTTCATCTGACTCTAACGTGGAATATTTGTTTTAGTATTGTTTTCCTATAATTTTTATATAGACTACGTTAGACCCATTATAACTTTTGTCTTCATCCTACATCAATAAAATAGAAATCGATGATTTGGCCTCCTCTATGGAATGGAAACTTTTACTATGAAATGTAGTCTTCATGACAATTTTCCATCATACAACCATTTTTACAATCTCCATGGAATGGACACCATCTCAAGATTGTATTCTAACATGGTGTTAATTTTATACATCACAGACATCCATAATAGTGTATGACACCTTTAAAAATATAATTATATGATGAAAAAAATACATTACGGCATTAAACCTATAATGAATTGGATTTTCCTGATCTTTGTTTTAGAAATTTTGTACTAAAATTCCAAGACTTGGTGCTGAGACATGGTCAGATTCCAAGGCCTAGTGTTCCCGAAATGGACCATGGAAAAATGTTAAATTTTTAAATAGCGAGTGGGAGTAGTTTTCCTGAAAAAGATGAATAACTATTAAATGGTTTCCTAGATCCAAAATATGAGGACATCATTGCATTATCGATTGTAGGTTTTCCTTGTGAACGAATTAACTTTAGTGACTGCAAGTCTCTGGTGAGAAAACCAAAAAATAGAATAACCATAAATAAAATAATTATGTAAAATTATTTTATTTCTCAAATCCTTGAAACTCTTGAATGGTGACTCAGATTGAAAATATGAGACCACCATTTTACTCGTGATGGTGTCTATTCCGTAGGAGGATCCATACATTGGTCGGCGCTGGTCAACAGTGGAATGTATTATTTGGGGATGTGATAGTAAATAAAATAAATAAATAATGATTATTTTATTTTCCAATCCTATAAATCATAAACGGTAACTCAGATCGAAAATTTGAGAGTACCATTGATCTCAAGAGCGTCTGCTTTCCTTAGGTGGGGAATAATGTCGACCAACATAGGTTGAGGGAAAAAGTTATCTTTTATGTGTTTTAAAGAGAAAAAGTAAATAATCTTAATAAAGTTTATTTAATTGAAAAATATTTTTCCGCAACTCAATGAAGAGCCAACTGTTTCATTTCATAAATAACACAGCGTAATGATCCAGTGACTCTGGGTAATAGAAATGTTGAATGTTATTTCCTCTATTAAGTTAATTAATAGAGATATGGGATCATGGGAGAATCCTTGATTTTTCCCTCAATCTAAGGAGGAAATTCATTGGAAAACAATTAGCGGCGATGAATGATGAACGATGACAGATCAACTAACAGATTCATATCAGACATCGATAGATTAATGAATGAGAATGTAGGATTCATATTCTTTAGAGATCTATCCAAATCCATGTAGGGTATTATTTATATGTGACTACCTTCCCCCATTATTTTTTTCTAAATGATGAAAATGAGTCAATTCACTAAAAAATTGACATTTGTATTGATCATCATTGCAGGAATAGGATTTTTACATTTGGGGATTTAGGTGGTGGTTATATCATGGAAATTATTTGAGAATATCCCCTTTCTTTTTTAATGAAATTAATGAAGGCAAAACTAACAATGCCGATATTCATTTCCATGTGTGTTCATTGTGTTTTTTCCCTCTACGTATTCTTTGCTGATAGACACCTGTGGTCACGTCAGATTCTTGCTGGTAGGATCAAAATGTGGTTAGACCCTTGGATCGAGGGAATGATGGCTTGAACCACAAGGGTGTGGAGGAGGAAACTATAGGATCAGAACATGACTTTTAGATCAGAAAATATACTACCAGAGCATGTTTGGTGGCCCGTAGAAGCACCCATTGGTGTGCGGGCAGTGGAACGTGGCGGAGGCTGCATGCGGGAGGAGGAGAACTCTGGTGTCACACTATGGAATTGAATGAGGAATGATGAATTTGTCGTTGTTCATGATTACCAGATGTCGGTAGGTGTTCGGCGGTGGTATGGTCGGACGTGTCACGCAGTTGGAGGGTCGTTGTCCAGCAGGACCACAGTGTCGGACCCTGCAATGACTTACAGGGTGGTTCAATGATGGGGCGTCTACTGTATATCAGGTGGAATAGACCAAAATACTCCATTAGGATGGGTGGGGTAGGTGGTCCAGCCTTGGGTTAGGTCCCCCCCCCCCCCACCAGATCGGGTTGGTCCACCAAGGTCGGACCGGACCCGGACCCAACCGACCCTTTTTTTACAAAAAATCCAAGGTCGTACGTCTAATTAATGAGTTGTTTATAATTTTTGGATCCTCAAAATTTGGAGGTCCATTTTATATACTATAAGTAGATTTTTTGGAAGGTGAGACATTACCAGTGGCTTGAGTATTAGATTCTCGTGTGGTCAAGTGCACTACGAGCAGACATCATGTGACTGGCTGTGACATGAAGAGTGTGACCAACAGGTCAAGGTTCCCCAGCTGGCCTAAGTGACATGTGGGTCTAGGTTCCCTAGCAGGACTATGTGACGACTGGGTTTAGGTGACCCATGAGGCCTAAATTACTAAAGGGTCTAGGTGCCTAAGAAGGCCTATGTGATTATCAATCCTAGGTTCCCCATCGTGTCTAACTGACTCATCAGGGGTGAGGGTCTCAATAGTACAAGGTGTTCATCAATTATGACTACAAATTATTCTTTTCACACATTAGATTTATATCCTGGGTGAGCTTACTATATTAACTCTCTTGACTGTACATCATAGATTCTACACATTCTATACTTCTTTGGTAGTCTATTTTTCTATTGCTTAGTGGTATATCTTCTTTGTGTGGGGTCCCTACTGAGTATTGTTTTACTCACACATGCATGGGCCTCACTCGTACATGTCATGTCTTGTGCTGAAGATTGACGCTTTGACCGAGTACTTTTTGGACTAGGGCTAAGTGGTTCTTAGTGTGGCCCCAGAGACGAGATGTGATTCTGTGGCTTTAGACGACTATTTTTGAACCTACCCTTTAGGTAGGGTTTTCTGTAGAGGTATTCCCGAAACTTGAACTTTCACTTTTCTGTTTCAGTTGGGATTATATTCTGGCCTCGTTTAAATTCATTTCTATACTATCATACCTAGTGTATGTTTACATAGTGTATTCACCTTATAGAATCTATGTCTTGGAGTTGGGTTCCTGTATACAGGTACATAGAAAAATGCCACCAATTTCATTGGTATATTACTACTCAGCGCTAGCCGCCATCCCTTAGCCTATGGGAGTCAGTCTTTGGGTAGTGACTGCACAATCCCTGTGGGACAGGTCATGATAGAGTTGTATCAAAGGAGGTTGGTTCTACCTTAAAAAACCATATTCTATGAGTTTGGTTTGGGGAAATAGTGTTATCTGTTTTGAGCTCGTCTTTTAGGCTAGGGAATCTAGTGTTGGAGCGGCAGCTAATGTATCCATACACCAGGATTCTGAATTCTGATTTTTGACTCATTTCATGAAAATAATAGTTGTAGGTAAAATTATTGTACATGCATTGTAAAGGAATTGGATGAGTTTTCCATGTCTTTCTTATGTCATCTCACTAGGTATACTCAATTGATCTTGGTACATATTGATTTTTCATGATGCTTCTACGTAGACAGCTGACAAGGATTCTACCACATGATCATGAGAATGAACTATGGGGTTATGAGATTGGTACATGGGTTCATACCAAAGATAGAAACACTGGGTGGTGTACCAGCTATACCACCACTAGTGGAGTAGCACATAGTAATTGTAGTACCAGCGGATGAGATGTGTGGGTTGAGTACACTTCAGAAGTTTCAGTGAAAGAGACCCGTTATGTTCCTAGGTATGCCTGACTGACAGGACGATAAAGATTTTCATGACGTGGTGACTGAGTTTTCCATATAGTCGGGACACCATTAGATCAGATAGTGCTCTTGAAACTGAGACTTCTATGTGGGTCAACCGGGTGATGGTGGGTTTTAGATTTCCCGATCTTATGATGATGTTACTCTTTTATGGAAAGTTATTGAGAACCATTTACTGAGAAGGGTATCTCAACATAAAATCTATGGTCTATGCATTAAAAAAAGCTTCTAAGCCTTTGGTATGATGACATGTTAATAACTTAGTATTCCTTGAGGTGTACCTACCTTTTCCCTACACTTGATGAATACGATTCAACCACTACTTCATGGCTCAAACATCTGAGACAGGTGAGTTTATGGTCATTTTAGCTAGCACTATTACTATAGGAATTCTTACATATTCTAAGGTTCTATAGAGAACGTTTTTGTTTGAAAGTCTCTTTGATGAGCAGATATAGACAATGGATTTCACCAGTGGGAATACAAGAGAAGAGACCTCAAAAGTTGCAAGCTGAAACACAACCTAGATACTTTGACATGTGAGAAATTTAACGAGGAGTTCCCATGATAGAGGATCTAAAGATCCTAGATCAAATGGTGAGTCCAGTCATCCTTGAATGAGGGAATTCTTTTCATGATATAGACGAGGGAATCTCACTATAGATTATCAAGACCATTGGGGTACTTATAGGGAAATGGTGGATTGGTCATCATGGAAGAGACAGTGGTATGGATATATTGATCAGGAATGTAGCATACATAACAGAGGAGCTAGAAGATTTTAAGGAGTTGGTATACATCTTTCTATGTTACAACAGCCACCCAAATGTGGTCCACACTAGGCTCAGGGAGCTGGGGGACTGGGGAATGGGAGTACCTTCATGTGGTAATGGTATATAACCCAAGATCTCTGTTATTGATTCATGGTGCGGCATGTGTATACTCTTAGAAGGCATATTAATATACATGGGTGATAATCATTCCTTCAAGTCATGAATCTTGTTCAAGGCCGAGAGTTTCTGGTTACACCATTGACATCACCATTTTGTATGGAGATACCTATGGAACAAGACTCAATAATCAAACTTATGATGATGGTTTGATTTGATCCTTGAGAAAAGAGTTTATGTTGAAACCACTTGGTGGAAGCATTTAGGCCATAAGACTTTAGTTTGGGTGTGGACATGTCATCCACAGTAAATGATCAGATTGACTATTTGATGAAAAATGATGTGATGTATCTGTAGCATTGGAATGGGGGTTTTCCTTGGTCAGAAAAAAAAGGAAACCAATAAATCATGGGATAAACTCATGTATAGGAGTGTGTAGTTGATCTCTCATGATTCGATTAGCCTTACCCTCATGATATTATATATTTTGAGTTTATAGTAACCTACAGTAGTGGTGGAGTTCAAGGATGTAATTCCAGAAGATGTTCCTAGCTTTACCTCCCCACAGGGAGATGGACCTCTACATAATTCTACATTCTGTGATGGTACCAATATCAACATCAGTATATCTGATGGATTTCTCAATGCCTCACCAGATGAGGGTGTAGGTGGAGGACATGAAAATAATGGATTAGTAAGATCCAATGATCAAGGTTATGTGTGGATTACATAGACTTTAACCATTTGTCTGTGTAGAATAAGTATCCATTACCAAAGGGTCGATGAACACATCAATCAGTTGAAAGGGGAAGCCTTTCACGTGGATGGAAGGGTGCCTGCATAATATTTAGCTGTTAAGGAAGAGTTTGACCAGCACCATGATCTGGAGTTTTTTAGTGGATGGAGTCAAGTACATAGTGTCTGCGATGCATCAGGGACTAGACATGGTTGTTTCATGATGTCAAGGAAAGAGGTAGTTGCTTAAAATTCACATTTTTTGATACCACATGAGAAAAGCTACACAACCCATGATCATGAGTTGGTAGTGGCAGTCCTCGCATTGATGACATAGAGACACTTCCTTATGGTTGATTGGTTTACCATCGACTCTAACCACTAGAGTCTCATATATATCTTCTCTTGGAAGGATTGGAACTTCAGAGAGAGAGACTATGGATGGAGTACCTCCATAAATATAGCTTCAAACTAGTCTATACTCCTTGTAAGGGAAATAAGGTAGTGGATGATCTCAGTAGGAGATCTAGTTTGTTGTTTCTGAATGAGAAAATGGAGTAGCGAGCTTCGTTACAGTTATAATTCATGGGTAGAGATGATGTAGATTACCTCTAATTGATGGTTTTTACCCCTCCACTCTTAAAGTGTGTGAGGGATTCACAACTCAATCATACCTACTTTGAGTATTTAAGTACTCAGTTATCTATAGGGAATACCCCTAATGGATATTTTAAATGTGTGAGAACATTCATCCTTTTAGAGGATGCACATTAATAGTAGTGGACATATAAAGTGACATGATGCATCGAGATATGCATTGGGTGTCATGGTAGATATTGTGGATGACCGAACAGGTTAATGTTGGGATTACCTATTTCTATAAAAGAATAGAACTTTTTAATCAGTTACTTGGTTTTTCAACACACCATTTCAAGCTCATATTCTTCGAATGGGTTTCTATTTTCATCTGTGGTGTGCCAAGAAGAGAGTGAGAAAGCATATCAATGAAGATCATGAAAGGTTTATCACATGGGTCTGGGGGACACGGTACCATCTGGGTGATCGTTGATGAACTCCCCATGTCATCCAATTCTTAGCTTTCTGAGAACAGAGTCCCGTTGAGAGCTTGGTATGCCTCTACATGTTAGAGAAAATTTGACTCCACTAAGTCCCATTAATGATAGTCTCAGATCGAGGTGCACATATTTCATCCCTTCTGTGGAATGAATTGTAGGAGGAATTTGTGACTCAACTTCACATGAGCACAGCTTTCCACCCACATAGGGATGGCCAGATGGAGCAGACCATTCAGGTCCTCGATGACATGCTATGTGCTTAAATCCTTGATTTTTTCCATAGTTGGGAGGATCACCTACATTTGGTTGAGTTTGTGTACAACAAATTCCAAAAATCCACCATCAGTATGGAACCTTTTGTGGCCTTGTATAGGAAACCCTATAGGTCACCACTTTGCTGGACTGACCCCAGAGAGTTAGTGATCATGTTCATCGAGTTGGTGCAGTCTATAACAGAGAAGGTGCAGGACATCCAAGAGTAGATGAAGATTTCACAATGTCATTAGATGTTCTATACTGATAGATGATGGAGTCCCTTGGAGTTCATGGAGTGAGAGCATGTGTTTCATAGAATCTCTCCTTGATGTGGGATATAGAGATTTTTTCGGGGAGAAAAGTTATCTCTGAGGTTCATCATACCATTTCTGATACTGTGTAGAGTGGTGATGTGTCATACCTCTTAGCTCTACCTATGTAGTTCGAGCGGCTACATGATGCATTCCATGTATCACAGCTGAGGAGATTCACACACAACCCATCACAAGTAATTTATTGGGGGCGAGTTGGACATTGATGACATGGAGATGTTTGCAGAGTTTCCAATAGAGATTGATGATCGATAGGAGAGGACCCTCTATGGGAGATCGATTCCTCTAGTGCTCATTTAGTGGTAGCACATTAATATCTAGGAGAGCACGTGGGAGATGGAGGCTCATGATTTTTCTTGTACCCCATTCTATTTTGGAATCCCTTGGTTTTTCTTTCAGGGATGTAAATACTTAAGGTGGGGAGAATGTACTAACTCATATTTTCTTACTTTTATTTCTAGAATAATTCTACGAAACTTATGAGACCATGCACTGAGAGGAAACACGATTCGGAGGCCCAATGATCCCATAATGCTCTGTCCAAAAATTTTATATTTTTAAATAGTGTGTGTGAGAATATTTCTAGAAAAAGTGGAATAACCATTAAAAGGGTTCCCAAATCAGAAATATGAGCACACCGTTGCACTTAGGAATGAGAATATACCATAGGCATTACATAACATTATTCGTTGTGGGCCAACAGTGAGAAAACAAGAAAATGGAATAATTTTAAATAAAATTATTAAATAAAATTATTAAATAAAATTAGTTTACTTTCAAATTATTATAACACATGAATGGGGAAACTGATTGAAAATATGAGACCATCATTGAACACAAGAGGGAATTCATTCCTTAGGTGGATCCTAACATTAGTCAGCACAAGTCAACTATGGAAAATAGTATTTTTGATGTGGCTGTAAATAAAATAATCAAATAAATATTATTTTATTTTCAAATATTACAACACATAAATGATAACTCATATAGAAAATAGTTAATTATCATTGAGCTCATGAGACTTTAATTTCCTTAGGTGAGGCCTAACCTTGACTAGCGTGGGATGAGGGTAAAAGTAAATTATTTTTAATTTAATGAATAAAATAAAATAAAAATGATAAAAATTTATTTTATTCAAAAATGATTCTCTACAATGCATGTTGAGCCTACTATTTCATTTCATAAATGAAATAGCGTAACGACATGGTGACTCAGAAAAACAGAAATGTTGAAACCTGTTTACTTCATTATGATGATTAACGAAGATAGAATATCAGGGGAGGATCATATAGTTTTCTTTGAATCCTTATATGAAATTCATTGGTGAATGAAAATTAGTGATGAATGATGAACGATGATAGATCAACAAACATATTTGGATCAGACATTGGTGGATTGATAAATAATGAATTCATGATTCACCCTTCTTCAGTGATTGATCCAAAGCCATAAAAGGGTTTATTTCTAAGTGATTACTTTCCCTTGTTCATCCTTTCAAAATGATGAAAGCGGGACAATTCACTAACAAATTGACCCATGAATCGATCATCCTTATGGGAATGGGGTGTAAACATGTGGGGATTTCATAGCTGATTATATGATTGAAATTATTTGAACGTATTCCCTATATTTTCTAATGTAATAAATGAAGGCCAAATGAATAAGGCTGAAATTTATTACATTGGATGTTCATTGTGATTTATCTTCCTCCTCATGTTATTCAAATACGGACCCCCATGGCCACATCAGATTATTTTTATAAGGTTTCAAATGTGGTCCAAATCTCAGATCGTTGAAAATATGTTATGGAGCACACATAAGTGGAGGTGGAAACCCATGAATCGTAGTGGGACTTCCAAATTAGAAAATGGTCCACTAGAGCGAGTTTGGTTGCCTACGGAAGCACCTGTCTGCGCACTGGCGATGACCAGTGGTGGTACACTAAAATGAAGGTGACCCATAGAATCTGCCCTGGGTGATGATCATAGGCCACCGGTATGAAACCCATGACAGTTTGGGTGGATGTAGAAGATGTGTCGTGTCACATTGCTAGAGGGTCATGGTATAGGAGGACCGGGTGACAGACCCCGCGGTGACCCGTAGGGAGGTTCACAGATGTGACAACCACTGCGACTCGGGTGAAACAGACTAACCTGCTCCAGTGGGCTGACCTTGGGCTGGGCCCAACACCTCGTGATGGGTTGGCACTGTGGACCATGCAGGGTGGACCTGCCGAATCTTGTCAGACCTGGCGGGCTAGGTCGAACATGGGTCAGAACCAGGTCAGGTCTGGTCAGTAGACCAGAACCGAGTTGGGTCGGGTCAGTCAGACCTAGTCGGACCAGAACCAGACCCAACTGACCCCTTTTTACTAAAACACATATATCTTCTAAACCATAAGTCTGATTGATGATCCATTTTCATCATTGGGACCATCATGAATACGAGGTCCATTTAATGTACTCCATGTTGGTTTTGTGGATGTTGAGATATGACTGATTTCATAAGGTGTATATTCTCTCAAAATAATGTGTGTCATGAGCAAGAATCCTACGGCTGGATGTGATGATAAAACTGTCATGAGTAGGTCTTGGTGCTCCAACAATCCTCAGTGATGAGAGGGTCCATGTTCCCCAGCAGTCCTAAGTGACAAGCACGTCTAGGTTCCCATGTAGGCCTAAGTGGTGAGTGTATAAAGGTGTCCTTTGAGGCCTAATTGATGAGTTGTTCTAGGATCCTCAATAGGACTATGTGATGAGGAGGTGTATGTTCCCTAATAGTCCTAAGTGATGAGTGGGTCTAGGTTCCACAGGAGGCCTAAGTGAGCCATCAGTGATGAGAGTATCAATAATACAATGTTTTCAACATTTACGATTAATAGTCTTGATTTTTAGACATTAGATTTATATCATGTATGAGCTAACTCTAGTGACTCACTTGACTATAATTCTTAGAGGCTATACTTCATTTACATCTTTGGTAGTCTACTTTGTGTATTGGTTTGTAGTATACATTTGTGGTTTGGGGTAAAAATTGAGTATTGTTTTATCCACCCCAGTATGAGCTTCACCAGTATTTGTCTTGTCTTTTGTAGATGAACGATGCTTTGATAGAGTCCATGGTGGAACGGTGATAGGTGGTTCTTGAAGTGACCCGACAGATGAGATGTTCTTCTACGGCTCTAGAAAACTGTTTCTGTACCTACCCATTTAGAAAAGTTTTCAAAGGATGAGTTATAGAAACATGTACTTTTACTTTTTTATTTATATTGGTCTTATATTCTATAAATTTTTACCTTTATATTTATACTATCATACCTTGTGTCTGTTTGCTTAGTGTATTCACGTTCCATCATCTATGGATTGGTGTTGTGTGTATGTGTACATTCACTTAGGAAAATTCCTCCCATTTGATTGGGATATTCCTACTCAGTGCTAGTCGCCAGCCCATAGCCTATGGGAGGTGGGCTTTGGGTAGTCACAGAACAAGCCTTGAGGTAAAGGTCGTGAAAAAACCCATTCTTCTGATTCCATAATATGATTACATAATAAACTCTTTACATGATATGATAAAACATTAAAACAAATTAGTCATTATTTTTATTAGCCTAACATCATATTTTCCTCACAAAAAAATTGTTTTTATTATGAGTTGGGCATTGTATACAATATCCTACTGATTGTATCATATCCACTATCATTTCTAACAACTTCTATTAACTTCTCATAAAAACAAATCAACACCACTTTTTCTCAAGAAAAACATTCTTGACAGAGTAACCCAATGAAAAACATGAATTCCAGATAAAGGGGATGGGATTTTTATTATAAATGTTATAATTTACATCAGTTCTAGTTATCTTAAGATTTTATGAAAATGTTCCTTTAAATTCGGTTCAAAAAAATATTCCCAAAGTTTCCCAATTACTTAGGCCGTATATCATCAATTGATGAATGAGGATGCAAATAACATCCAGGGGGTTTGATACTGATGAAATTTATAGATGGGTCAATAATGGGAAACCAGTGAGTCGCTACTTATCCTATGATAATAGGGATCAATAAAAATATTATTCCTGGTATGTGGTGATTTTAATCCAAGTCAAGGATATTAGGGGAAACCCCAATGTGAATTTTAAATTCATACATTATAATGATGTGAATGATTGGATGTGAATTAAATTCCCTAGTTAAGACCATTATAAGATGACTATGTGTTATTAGATACATTTTGATAATAATAATCAATACATATTTATCATTTATGAAATATATTCCCCCCTAGACAAAGGGTCTAATAAAAAACCAAAAAACAATAGAGAAGATGAAACCCTGGGAGAAGGATTTGAAACATATGGAGTTATAATCATTTCAATGACTACTAATCTTCATGTCACTACAAATAATTTAATAATAGGAATTAATAATTTTATATTTTTGGGTGTTTAGTGTCTTGATTTACTTCCCACTTATATAGGATGGAAACTGGAGATATGCATGGGAACCCTATTGAGAGAATACATGATGAGATATGAAATGACCTACCTATTGTTTCATCATCCTGGAAGAATTAGGATTAGAATTTATTGTTGGTACCAGGATGAGAAAGAATGAAATCCATATATTTCATATGAATAAAAATAAATACACACATATACGTTGAAAGGGTGTATTGTTAATTTGGAAAATAGTAGGAATGTGAACTGATCCCAATAACAATAGATGTTATATGTTTCCCATGTATCATTATATTATGTGTTAGTGTACGATTAGTGTGTACATGCTAATTTGAATAAGGGATATACAAACATTTAAAACCATAATAAAGGTGAAATTTTTGGATTGGCCCTAGATTGGGGATATTTAAATCACTATGTAATGTAAGATAATTAGAATCATTTCATGTATAGTTCTCTTGTAAGGATGTCAACACCAACATAACTCAATGAAATATTATGGTATAATTATCTCATCCTAGGTATAATCAAGGGTGGGGTAATTCCCATAGTGTATTTTAAATATCCACAATATATATCAAACATTATGAGAGTGGGAGAATGTCACCTTATCATATGTTCAGTAAGAAAGAACAATACATCAGGGACTCTAAAAGGGGTCTGGATATCATGTTAGAAATTCTGGTTTTACAAGACATATAATTTGAATTATATTAAGGTCCATGTGGGTAGAATATATGTCACGTAGTTTAACATAATTTTAATAAGACTGATATGTTTGATAGATTGATGATATATGGTAAGGACGACTGTATATAAAATTATATCTAATATATCTCATGAAAAAAGGGAATGGTTTAATCGTACAGTTATTCCATTAGAGGATGTCCCATTTGAATTGACCAAGCCATAGAAAATAATTTAAATTAAGTGTTTGATTATGAAGAATTTTTAAATTGAATCCATCAATAAGATTCAGTATAGTACTAGATGTTTTGTAATAATAAGAATCTAACACCATATATTTCATAGTGAAAATAGATCCATCCAAATGAAATTCTATGGAAGTACCAAATTTAAAATAGATAGACCAAACAGTATGATATAGGGGCACTAAAGTGGATCGTATTTGATGCTAGACCTACGTTATGGTCCCTACAAATCACAACATATCCTATGATAACATGAATCAAACCACACATCATTTTTGAATTTCATACTATGTATAGATTTGACTCGTATGCTGGGAAAACATTGATAACTCCTCCATCCAAATTAAGGTCCATTTTAATAATCCCAATGTCCATGAGTATAATTAATGGGAACTAGGATTAAATCCAATGTGATTTGAAACTTGACCCAAAGTAAGAATCACATGCAATACTAAATAATCTATAAAAATAAGAATATTTAAAAAGGTAAATATCGAAATTATCCGCCACATATATTTGGCTCAAGTGTAAAAGTAATAAAATGGTTTCATTCAAGTGTAAGGTTATTATAGAAAAACCAAATAATTATGCTAAACCCATACACATGGTAATCCTATAAATATTTGGTTTGTATATAAGAGAATTTTCATATAGAGAATGACACTCTCTAATGTTTTTGATGTTTTAAAACTGACCAATATGTCTTTCTATTTATGGTCAAATTACAAGGACCATTAATAAGAAATTTAAATTCATGCATACCTTAATTAATATTATATAGATTAATTTTATTTTTTTTATGAATTGACATAGTAATACCCCAAGTTTCTATGAAATTTTTTACCAAATAATTTTAAATTATTTGGTTGATTTTGTTTCATGATGAAATATTTAAACCTTAATTTATATAAATGCATGAGGTACCTGCCACACAGACATTGGATTATATTTTATGAAAGATTAATTTTGGCTAGTGTAACACACAACAATGAGTTCCTGCAATGGCTTTTGTTGCATGCAAAACTGTGTTTTACTAAAAAAAAATATAATTTATTAGGATAATTATCACCTAGCTTCTAGAATGGTGTGAATGAATATGATTAGTTAGACTATTAAATTATGGATTAAATATGAATTTTTATGTGAATAGATAATTATTAATGATGGTAAAACCAAAAAAGAAATAAAGGATATGTTTTTCTGAAAAAACCATTTTTCCCATAATGAATTTTATCCTAGAAAATTAAATTAATAACATTTATTGAATGATATTAATTTAATTTACATTTTCTATATTGAATTGAATCCAATATATTTTATACGAAATAAATAAGAAAAAATCCATTTTAATCCTAAAAAGATGTATTTTCTTAAAAGGAAATTTATTCTCCTTTTAGTGGAAGGATTTCATTAAATTTAATATTTTAAACTATTATAATATTTATATGAAAAAATATACTTATTTCCTGAAATAATAAAATGAAAATTTTCTTGGGTGAATTTTTTGGGTTTTATTGAATAGTTTCATCTTTTGAGGAATAGTGAAATACTGAATTTTAATTCAAAATGGCCCTTTCATATTAAATATTTATAATGATAAAATATTTTTAAAATTTATTAAAGTAAAAATACTCAATTTTATATCCATTAATCCAATTTGGTCAAAAGAGTGATTTTTACATTAAATTTACATGTAAAGACATAGTAAACTTTTGGACATTTTTACATTAAAAATCATCTTTCTCGCCCCATCAACGCAATTAATTTTAAATTACTATTAGAAAATTATTATTTTGATGAAATTTTGAAAACATGATTCCATATTAAGAATCAGAATGTCCAAATTTAGAAAATAGGGACCTTTTATTTTTGGGCAATATAAATAGTAAACAACAAATTTGTTTTACCAAGGTAAAGGGTAAATTTGTTAATAACATTATAAGGACACTAAAATAACCATAAAACTCACAAAACCTTTATTAGAACAAGTTAAATATAACCTAAACACCTAATTATACAAATTTAATTATTTAATGTAAAATAATTCATGAAAATGACATAGATATTATTACAATCATAGAGAGTGAAAAATTATCACACTATTAATTTTAATAGGTTAAATAATTTATATGTTTGGTTAAGAAAGAGATATATGAAAATGTAAATATTATTATGAAATATACACATTTTATATACGTTATGGGAATTTATTTTCATTTTTTAATGATTAAATATTTATCATAAATAAGTACACAATAATGATGTATTAATTATTCAATTAACGAAATCAACTAAATGATATTATAAATTTGAAAATAAATAAAATTTGAATTAACATTGTTGATACAATAATTTTTTAGGTTAATTTTGCATAATAAAAAATGTATTAAATTATTTGTATCTAATTTATCTAGTTTTATTGACTTTCTTAATGTCAATTCACTAAATAATGTAAAAATTGAAACTAATGATATTTTATGAAAATCATGTTCTATTAAAATAGGTAAAAATAATAAAAACATTAAAATTTAAAAGTGTTGTTTAAATATAATATATTTTCCATGTATTTTTCTATTTAAATTTTTTAAGTAAAAATTGTATCCCTTTAATTTTTAATATTATATTATATAGATTAAATTTAAATGCTTTATCTAAGGGTTAATCCTAATGATAGGACTTAAAATAACACCAAAACATTGATAAAATATATTGGTTAATAATATTTCTACATTATAAAATAATATATTATAATAAATGAACTAGTTTCAGTATTCGTTTTGATATTGAATTTATTATATATTAAATTTGGTAAATTTCATATGGTTCCCTTCACCTCAATTATAAAAGGAAACCTCTTATTCCATTTTCATCACACTTCATAACATATTTTTATTAGACAGAATCTACCTAAGTATCTTTTATACATACTTCCCATTATCTTATAATCCTTTATTTTTGTCACAAAGCCTACCAATGAAGTCCTTTGGTGCAAACTAAAAGGATATATACAATAAAGAGGCACCATTCATCAACGAATGCTTTTGTTTCATTTCATCCATAAAACCATTATATTATTTTCATTTCCTACTTATAAAAAACCATAGTTTCTTAAATGCACTTATATTTTGTTGTGTTAATTTTATTACCTACATCTTCATTCACTTGTATAAAATGTGATACACAATCATCATTTGGGTGTTTGGCAGACTACCGCCTAGTGAACTGACATTGTCTATTCTTCCATTAACCGCATTAATGGTTATTAATAATGATGTTATTATATTTTATACATTATATATATTATTTTTATAATTTTATTATGAATTTTAAATTTTTTTATCTCATATACCATCATGCTTTCTATTTTGATGGTAGAATATAACGCCGTTCATGTGTACGGAAAACTACCGCATCATGAAGCAATGTGATTCATTCTCACTATTCATTTAATGTACTAAGGATGGTTGTAATAAACATATGATATATATATATATGATATTAAATTAATTTTTCAATTATAATGTATCATATATTTATATTTTTTTTAATTTGAAATGAAAATGAAGTTATAATTTATGTGTTTGTGTCGCCTACCGTCTCCCAAAACGTTGTATTGTATTTTCTACCTATAAATTTTATGAAAAACTATAAATAAATATATACTGAATATATATGATACTAATATATTATTTATAATTCTTTATAAGATTAAATTATGATCTATGTTTGAGGACCAATAATAACAATCCTAAACATGAATCAAATACAAAGAGGTTATTACCCATAACCATAAATAAACATGTAATCATTAATAAGTGAGTTATATAAAGTCATAAGTAAATAATATATGGTATTACATATACAAATGTGGTTTTTGGTATATTTATATAAAATTATATTTATTATACTTGAGGTTTGAACGTGTATGAAGAAATTCAAGACTAAAGGTCGGAGATTTTTATCTCACTTTTATTTCTATGGGACACAAGCCTTATACACTAACTATTTCATTTTTTTGTTTTTTATAACTCCAATGATTGTAATATATGATCCTTATCCTTAAATTCATGGGTTTTTACATATAAATATGATGTTCTTTTTTTGAAGGTTTTATGGTTCAAATGTTGCCTAATTGATAAGGTAATTTTTTTTCTCATTTTACATTCATTGAGACAAATGTTTTGTTATGAACCTATATTATTTTAATAGTTGTGTATATTTACCATTGAGGTGTTTTGTTATGAATCTCCTTATTCAATGGGTGTTATAGGTTTCATGTAATGTTATTGTCTCTTTGATGAGAAATTTGTCTCATTAAAATACCTTGTTTTATGAAAATGTTTTCAAATATGTGTAAATTATATTTTAAGAATTTTCAAGGAATGAAAATTAATAAAAAGATCTAAATGGTTTTCAAATCGTATTTTAAATTTTTTTTTTCAAGGTTACTTGTTTATAAAACTTGTTTAATTAATATTTTTTGATTTATTATTTTTATTCAAAGTGGAAATAATATTTTCCTCAATGAATGAATTCAAAATATATTTTGAAATTATTTTCCATATAATATGAAATCCATTGATGTCACTTGTGACTTACTACAGATATAATCCATGGATATCATTCATATTATTTCATTGAATGGTTTATTTTTTATGGAATAATGTTTCAGAATATCATTACTTTTCAATGAGATATTATATGATAAAATATTTATGAAAACCATTTCATTTCATGATTTATGAAGTGGTGAATGATTTAATATATTTTGGAAAATCTATGTATGATTTCATTATCAAATGGATGATAGATATATCTCCCTCCAATGCTTTGGGTAATGATGGATAAGTCATGTGGTATATATCTTAAACGTGAACATAATTTCATGTTCCAAATTTTATACTTGTACCTAGTTATTGTGTCTATAATTTTCTGTTTGGACAATGTTTTCATGTACATATGTTTATGAAAGGAGATAATTTCATGTCTTAAACAAAATGATTGAACTTATTTAAATATATACTTGTTGAAAAATTAACATCTTTATGTTTATTACACAATTACATTTCATATGGAAATGTTATAATCTGATGGATTATGTTCTTTCATTCCCTTATGTTTAGTATCTTATGAAATACCAATCTTGATTCCATTAATCTTGTATGATATTTTTTACATATAGGGTATGATCTCCAAAATTTGTTCTTCTGCTCCCATACCCCAATGTTATGCATATATATCTCAAATTTTTACCATTACTAGGCATCTATGATAACTGTTTCTTATGTTTCCTTTCCACTGGTTATGATGAAAAGTATTAGGTAGGAAACCTAAATAGGAATACATTTATGGGATATGTTTAAGGGAATTTAACAAGTTAGAAGAATGTGTTTTTGGATTATAGAGGAACTTCAATATTACAGTCATCAAGAATGTGTTTTTATGATGTAGTGATAATTCATCAAAAAAGAATTATTATCATTGTATGAAAATCCAGAGTCATTATAGTTAGTATTAGAAGAATGGATTAGTTAGCCTTTATAAACTATAATGATAAAACCTTTGTGAGTTCCATATGTATAACTCTAATTATAGAAAACCATACTAGTGTTTTGTTATCAATAATTAATAAAAAATGATTAAACTTAAGGTGAAATAGATAAATATTTTATATGTATAATTTTTTTTATTGTGTTGTTTTACACTATGATAAGTGTTTCTTTGACTATGAATCTTGGTTTTGGTAAATCCTGGGAACTAGAAGGCATTGGTTTAACTTTGAATGTGATAGATAATTTTTTGATGAAAAATAAAATGGGATAGGTAATGGAGTGAAGGTTATTTTAATTTTTCCTAATCAACTATAATGATATATGATTATTAAAATAAATTTCATTATAATTACTAAATAATATAACAAAAGGAAGATGAAATTTTATGAATGTTCATGTGGTTATGAAAATAGAGAAAATAATATATGGACACATAAATGTCATTATGGGGGGTAGAAGAACCTAGAGGAATATCTCAAATGGAGGATTAGATGTTATTTGTGCGGAAACATATGTCATAGAATAGAAAACATTCAAGTATTTGAGTGTCCTATGTGTGGGGAACATAGGAATTATCATACTCAATATACAAAACCAAATTTTTAACTACAATACAAATTAATTGACTATTCCATGCCAATTGTTATAGTGGAAGGATTTAAGAATTTTTGTATTTGGATTCAATAGTATGGTTTTAGAAGTTATTTTTTCGTTATTATGGAATAATGAAACATCTATGGATTGGTCCACTATAGTTTTTCCAAAAAAAAATTGAAAGCTTATGTTTAATGGTAGTAGTAATCATTAAATGTTATTTATGTGCTGTTTTTTGGAGAACACATGAGTATGGGAAGGATAACTCTTAATATGTGCATTATTTTGGGATAATGATATGAAGAAATGACTTATTTTTATAAAATAATTTGGAAAAAAAATTATGACCGTTGAACAGATAAATAATACGACAATAATTTGGTTTATGAAAACATGGATTGATTTTATATATTTTTTTTCATTGTATGAGGAAAGAGTTAATTTTTGGAAGAGTATATGTTTTCACTAAGGATTTATGGTAATTCATGTTATGTCCATGTTTTATTAGAATACATGGTAATGGTATTCACATGATTGTTGGGTGACAATTGGAAGCTACGTTAAGATGTTCGGGGGAGAAAGGATGTGTTTATTTTTAATATATAGTGACCTAATTTCAAAAGGATCAGATTTTAAAATTTTGAAAGGAATATATGGGAATCCAATTATGAAATTTTTTACGTTTAATTTTGGGTGTGTTTTATATCTCAATTTATTACATAACTATATGAATATTTATGTTTATTGGATTATATGTGATAACCATTTGGTTATGGTGATAACTATATTCATAAAGAATGATTTGAAATCCCATTATATCTATTATGATTTTAATAAATTCAATTTCAACATAATTTCTTAGAGTCAAATATGAAGTAGAAATAGATGAAGGAATAATGGATGGATGAGAGATTTCTTACAAAATGGAATGAAATCATGTTAGTATATCTTATTGTGAAAAAAACATCTTGAAAAAAATTATTTTGAAAAAAAATGTTTTCATAGTACATTAATTTATTATTAATCAAATGATCGCTTATATCATCACAGGTTTATAATTTAAGGATTGGTAACTTTAAAATGACCATGTGTTCTATCTCTCTCTATCATAACATGATATTTGAATTCCCTTTTATGTATATATTTTCACACCCACTAATTCTATCCAAATCGAAATCCTATTTATGTGGTGATATTAATTCATTAAATTACCATTTTAGGAGGATGTTTTATTTACCATGTATGTGATAGGGGTTTACCATAATGAAATTCATAAATATTGACCTTTGATTTTCAATGTAAAATTTCAAATTTCGAGGACATGATTTCCTTTCAAATTTTTGGATCGCATCTTAATGGTGGCTTATATATTGGAGATACAACTAAATATCATGTAAGTTCATTATTTGTTTCGTATATATGTTCTAAGAAAGCGAATAACTAATACTTAACATGTACTAAATTCAGAGTTCATACCAATGGTGAAAAATCATTCTTATGGTGATAACCCAATTGAAATTCTTGATCATAGGTATACAGTTCTATAAAACAACACCACTCACATGGTTAATGGTGTATGGGGAAATATATAGTTTGGAAAAAAAAATTATGGGTACTCTATTATTTTACAAGGTAGATTAATCCTATTTTTTTTGTGTTAGAGTGATGAATTTTTAGGGAGAAATTCTTTTCTAGGGGATAGAAACTAACAACCAATGTTTTTTGGATTATTATTTTTAAAAATAACTTTAAAATATTTAATGGATTGTGTTGCATGATACATGAAATAATGGTTTATTTAAATGAAATATTATTCTACACACAACATAGAGTTTATCTATTAATACAGGAATGAATAATTTTGGCTTCTATAATACACAACAATGAGTACCTTCAATTGATTGTCTTACGTGCGATACATAGATTTGGAAAAAAAATAATATAATTTATATCATGATATTTATCACCTAGAAATTGTAATGTTCAGTTAGAATAGGATTAAAAAAATTACAAAAATATGTTTTACACTTTAATTATTTGGTGACCAAGTATTTATAAATTAGGATAAAACCTAATTGAAATGAAAGGTTGTGTTTTTATGAAAAAGCTATTTTTATTCGTATAAAATAATTACGTCTTAGATAATTAATTTAATCAGTTTTAGATAATAATATTTTTTAAATTTATATTTAATATGTTCAATGAAATCCAATAAGTTTTAATGGTATAAAATAAGTACAAATCCATTTTTTAAGCTAAAAGCATAATTTTTTATAAGTATTTTTTCAACCTTCTATTGGAATAATTATTTCAAAAATAAATTTCTTATATTTCGTAAATTTTAATTAAAAATATAGTGTTTTTTTAAATAATAATATCAAATTTATCTTAGGGTGATTTTTTGGGTTTTAAATGAAATGTTTCATCTTATGATGAATTGTGAAATACTAAATATTCATTCAAAATAATATTTTTTTAAATAATTTATATTGAAAATTATGTTTTAAATTAATTTAAAAGTAAAATATTATAATTATAAAAAAATTATCCAATTTATTTCATTGGAGGAATTTTTCTATTAATAAAATTTTAAAAATTAATAATCTTTTTATTATTTTCACTTTATAAGCCTTCATTCTCACCCCATGTAATAGATTGATTTTAAATTAGTTTTAGAAACTTCTATGTTTTCAATTTTGAAAAATAGATTCCATGTTTTTTAGCAGAAGATAAATATTTATTAAATATTTCTTTTTAATTTTTTGGTAATATGAGAAGTAAACTTAGTTATTTTTTTACCATCGTAAAGATAAATTGGTTAATAAATTTATATAGACTATAAAATGACTCTAAAAATTTTGAAAATATTATTGGAAGAATTTAATTATATCATTATAACCTAATGTACAAAATTGAAAAATTTAATGGATATTTGTCTATGAAAATGACTTAGATATTATTAAAATAAAAGAGGGTGACAAAATGTGGCACTTTTAGTTTTTATTAGAATAATATTTTTAATACAAGGATAAATAAAAGATATATAATTATTTAATTATTATTATCCAATATAAATGTTTTATCTACATAATATTTTTGTAATTATTATTTATTCAATAGTTATCATAAATAATTACACAAAAATGGGGTTGTAATTATTAAATTAATGAAACAACTAAGTAAGTGATATTAGAAATATTAAAAGAAATATAATTTTAATTGATTAAGGTTATAAATGAATTTAATAGATTAATATTAAATATTTGGATTTTTTTAATAGATTTGGATTGAATTTATCTTGTTGTACTAATTTTTTTAAAGTCAACAAAATGAATAATGTCAAAATTGAAAGTAATTATATTTTATGAAAGTAATATTATATTAAAATATTTAAAAATATTATAAATATTAAAAAACAATGGGATGAAATATGGTCTAAAATATCATAAATTTTCTATTTATGGACCAATTGAAACTTTTTTAGTAAAAAATTACATCCGCTTAATATTGAAATTTTTTCACCATAGTTAAAATTAAAGTGGTTTAACTAAGTGTTAATCAAAATGATAAGGTTTAAAATAATAGTAAAACATGGATAAAATATATTTAATGATTACACTATAACAAAATAATATCTTATATTTTAATCAATGGACTTTTTGAGGTAGTTTTATTATTATTTAATTTGTTATAAATAATTCATTTGAGAAATTTTACAACTTTATTTCACCTAAATTATATAAAGGCACCCCTTAATCACGTTTTTGCGTACTTGAGAGCCTATTTTTTGAGCCCAAAACTATATTAATATTCTCTCAAAAACCAACCCTTAATATTAGAATGTTTTTTTGGGCATAAATACAACCAATTAATTCCTTAGGAAAAAATAAAAGGTCATATCCGGAGTAGAGGTAACGTTCATCAATGATTTTATTTATTTTATTTTTCCTAAAACCGATCCAATTATATATATTTAATTTAATATAATATCCTATTTATATTAAATGTACTTATATGTTTTTATGTTAATGTTATGACCTAGAAATTTAAACCATTACATCAAATTGGATTCCCAATCATCATTCGTGTGTATGGGGGGACTACCGCATTGGGCATCGATGTAATTCCTTATTCCATTACCAACATTAATGGCCAAAAATAAGGATGGTTTTATAGTTTATATATGATATATATTATTTTTATGTTGTTATTAGGATTCTATAACTGTTATACCACATACACCATCATGCTTTCCAGTTTGTGGGAATGTGGTAATGTCATTTGTGTGTATGGAAGACTATCACCTCATAGTGTGATGTGATTTTTTCACATGATACATGGGATGTATTATGGTTGTTTTAAAAAATATTAAATGATATGTATGAAATAAATATGATTCAATAATTATAATTTATTATATACTTTTCATTCTATAATATGGAAAAAACATAAAACAATGTGCTTGAGTACATACGACTTACCGTCTCCTGGATCGTTGTATTTTATTATCTTCATATGACATTAATTAGTCTCCATAAGTAATTATATATTGAATATATATTCTATTTATATCATTTTTATAATTACATAACTTATTAAACCATTATCTAAGAATGAGTACTAAGAATAACAACTCAAATCATGAAAGATAATCAAAGTAGTTATTATACAAAAAACATAACATAAACACGGTGTTTTTAAAAATTTAGTAATATAAAATCATAATTAAATCATATATGGTTTTATATATATTAATATGGTTATTTTTTATATGTATAATAATTTTTTTTAATACATGAGGTTTTAACATCTAAGAGGGAAGTCTAGACTTAAGGTAACAAATTTTTGTCTCAATTTTTAATTTGTGGGACGATTGTGTTATATAGTAATTATTTATAATGTGTGGCCTATATACTACACATGAATGAAATATTTTTTTCATATTTTTATATTTTTTGTTATTTACATATCCATTGCATAATCTCTATTTTATGGGGTTTACGCTTTAAAAATTTCCATATTTGTAATGTAATTTGGTCTCAATTTCCCTTCATTAAGACCTGTGTTATATTATGAAAAAATAATATTTTAGGATGTGTGTATAGTTCCCTTATACATGCTATATTATGAATATACATATTTTCATGATATTATAATTTTCATGTAATTTTATTCTTACCCAAGTCAGAAATGTTTTTTTAAAACCTCATTTTTTATAAAAGTACTTTGAAAATGTTTTTAAATGATTTTTTACACATTTTCACGGAATATTATTTAAAATATATTTAAAATATATTTAAAAGATTTATTAATTATTTTTAAAAAAATATTATAAATTAAAAAGTTTTGATATATTTTTTATGATTTAAAAGGAATGTTGAAAATAAAAATTATATTTTCCCCAAGAAATATTTTACAAGGACCATTTAAAATTATTTTCCCTCTAAGATGAAATCTATTACAATTACTAATACCTTAGTGGGGATGTGGTCCAAGGATCCAATTCCTATAATTTCATTAAATGGTTTATTTTTTAATATAATTATGTTTCTCAATAACGTTACATTCAAATGAGATGTTATGTGGTGAATTGTTTATGAAAACCATTTATTTTCATGATATCTAACATGATGAATGGTTTATGATCTTGTGTCACAGAAATAAATGATTTTTTTATGTGAAAGGTGGGACCTATATCTCTATCTAATTAATTAATTAAGGATGGATAAATCATGAGGTGTATATTTTGTGTGAGAACATTATATCATGATCAAATTTCTATGAATGAAACCAGTTTTTATGGAAATAATTTTCTATGTGGACCATGTTATCTTATACATCTATTTATGATAGGTCTTGATATCATGTTTTTGACTTAATTAATGAACTTTTTTCAATTTATACTTTTTAAAAAATTTACAATATTATGTGTATACCACAATTTCATGTCATATATCAATGTTATGATCTCAAGGATTATGTTCTTTCATTCTCTTATAATTTAGGTCTTATGATCTTCCAATATTTTTTCCATCATTCATTAATAAGATCTTTGACATGCAGGTATGATCTTGAAAATCTTTTCTTATGATCTCTTACCCTTATTTTTTGCTTATATATCTTCCATGTTTTACCATACAAAGAATCTGATCCCACTCTTTTGATGTATCTTTTCTCTAGGTTAAGAAGAGTGTTTTCATGTAGGAATACTAAAGGGTATGATCATTACAAGATATGTTGACAATATTTAACTGAATTACAATAACGTATTCCCATATTTCTTAGGAACTAAACTATTATGATCCTTAGGCATGTGTTTGTATAATAAAATTTATATTTATCTAAAAATATTTAAATCATTGTATAAATGACCTTGGATGTTATAGGTTTAGTATATTTTAAGGTTATATGACTAATAATAAATAATAGTGTGTTATAATATAAAAATTAGTTTCTAAGAAACTATGAATTAGTGGAATGTGTGTTAAGATTTATGTTCATTTTGACCGTGTATTATGACCCTTATGAGTTGACTATATATATGTCAAAAGGAAAAACGCATTTATTTCTCCACCATGACATGTTTATTATTATGTATCATGATGGTTAATAAATCCAAAAAAAAACTCCCCTTAGAAAAATTACATGAGCTCAAACTTCTTATTTATGTTCATATATATAATTTTACAGAATCTAGAATTTTTTATTTTTTATAACCTTCATTAATAATGTTTCTTCAACTCATTTGGATTAATATGAGATTATTCATCATTATTCATTTCATTGAAGATTGAATAGAGAGGTTCCATAAACAAAATATAAATGATAAAACCACCTAGGTCCAATATATTAATGATTATGGGATACATGTGTGGTAGAATGGGTTGTGGTGTGTTAATACCAAATATAATACACTAGTCTTTTATCCATGACATTATATTTTTATCCATAATCCCTTGACTAAAAATTACTTTATTTATTATAAAACACTTTTTAATGGAAAAGTGAGAAACCAAGGAGTCCTAGAGAACCAAAACACCTCACGCAGAGAAAACCCAGAACAAACAACATGATCTACCCCTCCCTAGATGATACTCCATGACTACAAGACTTCACCAAGATGAACCCTTTAGTGTACAGACCCATGAAAAATTGCACGGGCACGAAACTGATGGAAAGCCATACCCTCTCAAGTGTCCAAATCCAAAAGTCCTGCGCTGGTGAAGCCTTTATGCCCTGACCCCTTTTGAAGCAGATCCAAGTAGATTACTGGAAAGAAAGCACCAAACATTGTTATAGCACCGTGAAAAAGGAATCCAGAAACATGCACAACAAGTACACAAAACCTCACATGCATGGGTTCTAATACAAAAACTTAACAAAAATCCTTAAAGATTAACTTTAATTTACCCGAGACCATCTCCCTAAACAATTTCCAAGAAATTAATGAGATATGAGTGGAAGGTGCATCCTTAAAAAGATCCTCTACTCAGATGGTCAGCTTGTCCCAAGTCTGAATATACTCTTCATGATAGATCTTCCCAATATTGAAGCCCCCCACTAATATCGAGTCTTGATTGTCTATCCAAGCATATTGTTCCTCATTAAGGGAAATATTTAGCGGTCTCCACATCAATTTAGCGGCTTCCTCTTCAGTTTCATTAATATACAAAACCTGTTCCACCGGATCTTTTTTAGAGCTCATTAGAAAATCCAAGGAATTTCCATCCACAACACATGACTTGTCGTGTTTGTCGAGCTGTTTGTCTTACAATTTTTTGCTGACTGTATCTCCATAGGAAGAGGTAAGTATGAATAATCCTTCTTCCCCTTCGGACTTCCCTTCCGCCCTTCAAAGGATGTCCTGGCCCGAACACCATTCGTCTCCTGACCCGTATAATCTTCCAATATTTTCTCTCCATCAATCAGTTCATCATGATCCTCCTTCAACTTCAAATCCTGAGGCTGTAAGTCCGAGATCTCATTATCAGCACATTCCCAAGTCCCACCCCCTCAAAATCAAGACCTGTGTCATCAATTTCCAGGCACTGAAAACTGTTGAAAACATGGACATTCAATTTGGGACCTTCCAAACTCACTCTACTGGAAGCCTTCACCCAGCCCTTACTGCCTTCAGAAATGGTAGACACCCTTGTATTTTGGCCCTCAGCAACCTGGTGCAACTCCACTTCCCCCTATGGATTGGGAACTTCTACCGCATCCTTAGAAGGACCTGCCTTTCCATTTCCTAGGCTCTTGGGTGCAGAAGAAGTTGGACCTCCTCTTGAATTATCAGTTGACCTAGATCCTGCAAACCCCCCGCACTCCTGAGAACCCAGAGGAACGGACCCCAACTGTTGGCCGTGAATATAGAAGCCACCTCCCTTTGCAGGTTCCTTAAGCCATGCATCCAGACCCTGCATAGGACCTCTGTCAGGACCCTTACCTCTGCCAAACGAGGTTGAATCCAGCTTCTATGTTGTGTTCCACCTAGCTCAAGGTTCAACATGCGCTACTTCATCAAACAGCAGGCCTCCATTCCCCTGACTCATGGACCCATCCTCACCACTAGTTCCAGCCCCATGCTGCCTCAACCCACGTCTGAAATCCTCTGCCGAGTGGCCTAACCGCTTTCAAACAGAGAAAAAATCTACCCAAGACTCATACACAACTTGCTGTCTAAAATGGTATTCCTCCCTGATGGTGATCCAAATGAAATCCGGGGGCTGTCGAGAAACATCGACCTTGACGCACACCCTTGGATTGACTAGATGGCACACACCTTTTGTGTGACTATCTGGACACAGGAACCTACCGACGAGATTACCCACCATCCTAATAATTGACGGATTCTGAAATGGAAGAGGGAGATTGGGAAAACTCACCCAGATTGATGCCGAAGGGAGGACCTATTTCATGTGAAATTCATAAGACCATATGTGTAGATAAAACCTGGACCCATTGCAGTAGTGAGGCATGCACGACCACGCCTTGATCAAGTCTTCCTCCGACGCGAAGTGCACCATTAGGTTTCTGTTGTCGAGCAACCCCACGGTATCCCTTTCTTGTAGATTCCACGAACTGAAGACACATCTATCGAAGGAGTCCACTGATGGCCCTCTCTGTGAAAAACAAGCAATAAATGTCCGGTTGAGCAATGCCAAAGATTCGTAGAACTCTTCACGGGAGAGCGGTAGGTTAGGGTTTCCCATGTACAAATTGGGGACCTTTGGGTGTAGAGAGCATTCCAAAAATGCAAGGAGAAATGGTTAAACTATATATTATTATATTGATACAGAATTTAAAATTTATAATAATTGAAATTAGTGAAATTTTACATCGATATTTTGTGAGTTACACCAAAATTTTAAATGAAATTAAAATATATAAAAATTATGATATCATTAATTTACACTTCATTGTGGAACACAGTTTTTTCCCATTTAGAGACTAAATCATTGGTACTATGGATGAACATGAATTGTATTATTATAGCTAGAGGGCAGGGACGTATGGTTGATATCCCCTATAAATAATATGGTTGAGTTATTTGGTTTTACAAAACGTTTTTAGAGGATAATCGATGAAATATATATTTATTTGACTATCATATAATTTCACTGTGAACTCACTTTATTTATTCATAATCAATGGAAAGAATTATCTAATCTATCTAATTCAATAAGAGAAATTCATTTATTCCTAGTGATCACTATGGGTGATTATGTAGAAATTATATATAATAGTTAGATAGTTTTCCCTCCCTAATGAACATGAGGATGTTCTACATCAATGCCTTAGTTGAAGAAGATCTACATGGAATCCATTCTATCTAAATGAATGAAATTTTATTCCCACCAAAAAATATGATCCATCATGTGTATTTCCAATATGGTAATACTTTTTTGATGGTACTCTCTAGTAGGATACAAACAAAAAAAAATCGGTGATAACTAGTGAGAATAAATATTATCATTGATCTAGAATGTTGTTGATTTCATTGATTTCTTACATATAATTATTTATTAAAAGAGATACCACCCTATGATGTGAAATGTGAAAGACTCTTCATCATAATATATATCACCCCAAACAGTCTCTATACAATCAAATACATAGACATGAGTAATCTAAGAACATGGAATGTGAGATACTATTGTATATGATGAGAATTCTTCCATTAATTTACCTACATAATCATGAATGTTAATTAACTATTCATTTTTTATGATATTATAATGATTAATATGTTTTATCAGGAATCCTAAATCTATATTAATGTTTAATTTCTCCACCAACATTCGTAGTCTAAATTCAAATCCTCCATTGTGGCCCTGATATTCTGCCTCATTGCTATTGTACCCTTTGGACTGTAGGATGAAGTATGGTAGATCTAGGTTCACTAGATAGATAAAAAACTCTCATAGTTGTCCCTATAAAGTTTTTATTATACATTTTCATTAAAAATTGGTTCTGAGAAGAACTATAAAGAACATTAATTTTGTTTGAGAAGTTTTTTGGAATGAGAAATCTTTTTTTTCATAGAGATCTCCATTGAAAAATGACGTACATGTGATAGAGTGATTTGTTAAAAAATATACTAACACTATCCATTTTATCACCTCATAATAATTGTATTTGATTAGAAATTATTATTGAATTAACCAATCATTGTGATAGATTCCCAGTTTACAATGTATAAATGAAAATATATTGGGGTGAATTAACAAAAAAGATCATGTTTATATCAAGGTTCTATAAATAATGTCTCAGCTTTTTCACAATGAATATCGAGGAAATAAATATTTTTCTTTACCAAAATATTTAGTCATAACATCTAATATCATCTTGATGTAATTTTAATGATCTTTTATTTTTCTACTTTATTATTCTGATCAGAAGGGAAACCAGGAAATCACTCAAGAGTTGAAACAAAATGGATGAGGGTTTCTCCTCTAAAGTCAACATAAATAAGGGTTTCTTCAGAAGTCCTTAATTGAAATTAATAATAGTTTTATAAATAAAATTTCCAATTATAGGTAAAATATTTTTTTATATTCTTGGAAAAGTTTAATCACATTATAGTGATATAAGATGTGAATCACATGATATAGATTAGATTCCCCTAAATTTATCCCAATTCCATGATGTAACGACCCAAAATTTCATTAATGGAAAATCCCTCTTGATCCAGTTAAATGTTTCTTTATGTTTTTATAAGATGTCAACTTTTTTAGTTTTACTTTAAGATTTGTGACCGTTACTTTTATAGCTGTTGAACAGTGATCATCTGGGTAGTTTAAATATAAGGCTTTAACGAACCAATTTTCTACTCAGACAAAGGAAGCGATGGCCTCATCCAGTAGAATTGCCCCTTACGAAGCCCATTTGTCGGAGCTCGGAAAGGAGGTGGCGTCTTTGGGCTTTTCCCTTGACCAAGCCCAAGCTGAGCTTCATTAATTCAAGCTCGAACGTGATCGTCTACGGGAAAAATGGAAGTTGATAGAGATTACCACTCGAGCAATGTTATCCGAGCAACCCCAAGAGTCTGTCACCATCGCACACCTTACCCTTAGGTCTTATGCGGCTATTTTAAGGGGTTATGTAACAAATAAGTAGCACCATGTTCATGTACATTATTTTTTTATATAATAATGAATATAATTTCTAGTCATTTTTGATGCATTGTAATTAGTTTTTAAAGTACAAATGATGTTTTTAGTTATTATTTAATTAAGAATTATATTTTATTAAATTAAAGGATTTTTGAATTAAATAATATTTTAATAAAATATTATTATTAATATTAAATTAATTTTTATTAAATATAAATGATCTTATAATTTTATGAATGCAAATAAATTTTTTTATTAAGGTTTGAAAGCCATTTCTGTCAAAACCCGTGAATTTTTTATAAATGTCGGTTTTTATATTAAAAGTAAAAATTCACATATTTAGAAAATTATTTAGATAAAATAAATATTATTTTTGGAATCAGGACTTCGAAATTATCCAACGGTGAATTTTTCATAATTTTCTGAGACAGTCAAATTTTTGGGTAAAAATTAAATACCATTTTAATATATAATGTGTTTTATGACATCATAATGACCCAATGGTGATGTAATAAAATACCATAATCCTTATGTTCGGCCAATATGTGTTTTATCATTAAAATAATGAGGTTTTGGGTTTTTTTGACTCACTTTTCAAAGCATTAATGGAGCCCTCAAGACTTTTTCAACACTTTGCCTTTTTAAATTAATTTCCATGGGAGTGTGACTCACCTCCACATAAGAAACCCTAATTTTTTAATAATTTCGGACCTTGGACTTGTAAAATATTGTTATCCTCTTTTCTTTTCCAGAAACCATGGGCAAATACCATGGGATGGTTTGTGGTTTGGATTATTTTAATATAAGGGGTCCCAAACCTAAATAATAAAGAATTCTCTCACCTTTCCTATATAAACCCACCCAAGCTCCCACTTCCTCCTCACCCAAAGCCATTTAAGTTCGTCCAACCTCTGCCCTACTCTCTCTAGAATCCTCTCAAGGTGCCCCGAGCTCCCAAGAATCCTCTCACAAGCCTCTCTCTAGCCTTTGGAAGCACACTTCCATGTAAGGGTTTTTCTTCCTTTCTCATTTTTTTGTCAATTTTCTTTAAGTTGTATTGCCCTTTTAATTTCATTTATGAATGTTGGGGTATGGCTTCCCACCTCTCCCATACTTCCCTTTTATTGTTTTAATGATGGGAGACCCCTTTCTCTCTCATTAAATGCCTCCCATGTACACCCGTTACTATGCCGAAATTCCGAAAGGAACCTTTTTCTCCTCTTTTATATTCAAGCAATACTTTTGTATCATGAATCTAAATTCCATTTCTATTGTTGGGACATGTATATATATGATCTCCTTACTGTCCATTACATGTAAATATGATGAGGAACCCCTTTCTCTCTCATCAACCTTTTTTTATGAATTCTTATGTCACGCCGTTACGCTGCCGAAATCGCACCAATTTTCTAAGCCAATGTCTTTGTGTAGTGAATACCATGGACATTTCTCCATCAAGGGTATTCACCTTTATGCACATATACGTATTGATCGTAAAGTTTCATGTATGAATTCCACATTCCTTTATCGTGGAATAAATGATTATGTTTTATGAATCCATGTTTTATGATCCATGTGGCACACTTATGCATGAAATGAAATGTTTAAGAAGGGCGCGCCCTGATAGCGCTCCAATGCATTGGGTAAAGTATAGTATCATGATACGTCATGTGCAATGAGTGTTGACTCATGCTAATTCAAGTGCAACGAGGGTTTACTCGTGCTTCAAGTGCAATGAGGGTTTACTCATGCTCCATGTGCAATGAGCCTTGGCTCATGCTAATTCAATGTTAAGTGTTGTTGCCACATTTCCGTGTTATGATTATCATGCTTTATCATGCCTTTATGTTCATGTCTCTCTTATGCTCTATTGATATGCCTATTGCCTAACATGTATTGTACTCTTGATGTTATTCATTATGTACTCCCTTACTGGGCTTTATAGCTCACCCTTTTCTTATGCATGTCCTCAGGTTATCCCATGCAATGCTAAGTACGAAGGAATGTAGTGGTCATGTAAAGAAAGTTTTCAATAAGGATGTTGTATTTCAAGTTTAAAGTTTTTATGTAATGATCCTAAGCCCCAAAGACACTAAACCTCTCGATCTTCTTTGTTGTATCAAGTGAAGTTTTATGTAATAAAGCATGTTTAAGTTGTAATAAAAAGCAGGGTTGTCATAGTTGGTATCAGAGGATAGGTTTAGTTATTTTTGGGATTAAGAAACCCTAGTAAAGCCTTAGATACAAGACTAAGCATAATAAAAACATCCCTAAGTTTTGGTAAATACTAAGTAAGTGTTTTATCAAACAAATACATCCCTGTCTGGATACGAGCAGGTAGAGGCGGCTCTGGGACAGATGTATCCTAGGGGTAAAACCCGAAAACACCGCTTTGAGCTAGACTCGAACGGGAACTGGTGCACGACAACGGGCCTTGCTGCACTCTTGGTTACAACACTCCCGGGGGATATGTTTTGATAAATTCACAATCTTAGTATGAACCCTTATTAAGGGAAAAATTCCCCTAAGAATATATGATAGAAGGAAGATCATGAAAAGCCTGGATTGAATCCTATAGACTCATGAGTTGAAGAGATTAAAGTTTATTTATAAGTCATCAACTTTTGTCTTTGGATTAACCTTTATTTGTTACCCCTAACTTTCTTTTATTCCAGCCAATGGCCGGTAATAGGAGAACACGGGCTAACAACCGTTGTGAAGATCAGTGTGATGATTGTACTAATGAGATGCCCAATCCGATGGGAGCGGGAATTGCGAACTTTGTCACGCTTCTCTCTCAGCTAACTCAAGTTTTGAATAGAAACACTGGTCAAGAGGAACGTTCAACCCCCTCCTAAGAAAGAACAAGTCCCTATTGAAAGCTTCATGAGACAAAGGCCTCCTACTTTTAGTGGATCATCTGATCCCACGATTGCTGAACAATGGATCAACTCCATTGAAAAGATATTCTCCATCCTCCAATGCTCTGAAAAAGAGAAGGTTCTCCTGGCGGCTTATCGTATGGAGGGTGAAGCTGATCAATGGTGGACATTGATCAAAAATACGAAGCCTGAGGAGGAGATCGAGGCTTTGGAATGGAAGGTATTCCGGAAGATGTTTTTCGATAAATATTTTCCACGCACCCTCCGTCTTAAGATGGAAAGGGACTTCCTTTCCCTCAAGAAGAAAGATGAGGAATCTGTGGGAGCGTACGAGGCAAACTTCACAAGGCTTGCACGATACGCTTCCGGCTTTGTCGTTACCCCCGAATGCAAGGTTGACCGCTTCTTTGGTGGGCTGAAGCCTAGCTTGCGGAAAGCATTAGCGATCCGTGACTTCAACAGCTATGAGGAAATTGTCCGATGTGCCCTCAAGGTTGAAATGGAGATCGGAGAATCACATGGGTATCATGGGGACAAGAAGCGGAGGGTGGACTTCATTGCTGGTGGTCCGATGGATAAATCCAACAGCGCTAAGAAATTCCAGCACCCCACTTGCCAAAAGTGTGGAAAGAAGCACCCTGGAAATTGCCTTAGGGGGACAAGAAAATGCTTCAAGTGTGGAAGAGAAGGGCACCTAGCTGTTAACTGTCAGCAAGAAGGACCCGCGGCTGCGAAGGAGGGGAGGAACGCTCCGTTCGAACCTCAACGCGTTGTTCAATGCTTCAAATGCAATGAACCGGGTCATTTTGCGAATCAGTTCCCTAATCCAAGGGTTATCGGAGCCAATCAACAACCTCCAAGACAGCAAGGAAGAGATTTTGCCATCACTTCTGCCGAAGTGAACCCCGACAACGAAGTGGTGATAGGTACGCTAGTTATTCATTCAAGAATAGCGAACGTACTTTTTGATTCAGGTTCTATGCATTCTTTTATATCTCAAAAGTTTAGTAGAACAATCCCTGCACCACCACAAATCATGGAAGTAAAGATGTCGGTGAGTACGGCAAATGGGGCAATCATTGCATCCCATGAGTATAAATCCTCCCCTGTTATAATCTGTCGATTGAATTTCCCGGCGAACCTCGTCATACTCCCTTTGGTGGAATTTGATGCAATTCTTGGCATGGATTGGCTTTCCTTATATAGATCCAACATAAATTGTCGGGAGAGGGAAATCACACTCCATATGGAGAATCGACCCCCGATTCTTTACAAGTGTCAGGAGGAAGATGAATCTCCTTTAGCTCCATCATCTCAAGCATGGATATTACTGCCTTATGAGCACGCATATCTGGCTCAGATGATTGAGTCCAAGGAAGAAACCACCCTTGAAGAAATGCCTATTGTGAGGGAATTCGCTGAAGTATTTCCCGAGGAACTTCCTGGTCTTCCTCCAAGAAGATATGTTGAGTTCTCAATTGAACTTATACCTGGGGAGCTACCAATATCCAAGACTCCATATAGAATGGCTGTTGTTGAGCTTGAAGAGCTGAAGAAACAACTACAGGAGAATCTGGATAAAGGGTTTATACGCCCAAGTGCATCACCATGGGGTGCACCAGTCCTCTTCGTCAAGAAGAAGGACGGGTCAATGCGGCTTTGCATCGATTATCGTGAACTTAACAAAATCACAATAAAGAACAAGTATCCTCTCCCAAGAATCGATGACTTGTTTGATCAGCCGCGTGGAGCACAATACTTCTCCAAGGTCGACTTGCGGTCGGGATATTATCAAGTAAGGGTGAAGAAGGAAGATATCCCCAAGACTGCTTTTCGTACGAGGTACGGGCACTATGAATTCATAGTAATGCCTTTTGGACTCACCAATGCTCCATCAATATTCATGGACTTGATGAATAGAGTCTTTAGAGATTACCTAGATAAATTTGTGGTAGTCTTTATAGATGATATTCTAATGTACTCCAAAACCAAGGAGGACCATGAGGAGCATTTAAGAACTGTACTGGAGACTTTGCGCAAGGAGAAGCTCTATGCCAAGTACAGCAAGTGTGAGTTCTGGTTGAAGGAGGTCTCATTCATGGGCCATATCATCACAAGCAATGGGATATCTGTGGACCCCTCCAAAACAGATGCAATTGAGGGATGGCCGAGGCCAACATCGGTAACTGATATCCGTAGCTTCTTGGGGTTAGCTGGATATTATCGACGATTTGTGAGAAACTTCTCACGATTTTCCAACCCTCTTACCAAGCTAACTCGAAAGGGAGTAAAGTTTTCTTGGAGCGATGAATGCGAAGAAAGCTTCAAGGAGTTGAAAAGGAGGCTTATCACTGCACCTATGCTCACTTTACCCACAAGTGGGGAGCTTTTTGTGGTATTCAGTGATGCTTCGAAGAAGGGCTTAGGATGTGTGCTGATTCAGAATGATAAAGTGATATCCTATGCCTCAAGGCAGTTGAAAATCCATGAGCGAAACTATCCAACGCATGATCTGGAGTTGGCGGCGGTGATCTTTGCCTTGAAAATCTGGCGGCATTATCTCTATGGAGAGAAATGTGAGATATATACTGACCACAAGAGTCTTAAATATATATTCACACAGAAAGAGCTTAATATGCGCCAGAGAAGATGGATAGAGCTCATAAAGGATTATGACTGTTCAATACATTACCACCCTGGGAAGGCGAACAAGGTGGCGGATTCCCTAAGTAGAAAGGATCCAGCAATTCTATCAATGATGAGAATTGAGAAGGATCCAATCTTCTTAGACTTGATGAAGATGGACGTGGGAATCATAAAGAAGGGAACATCATCAATCCTTTCACAAATGATTTCTCAACCATCTCTTTTGGAAAGGTTAAAGGATGCTCAAAAGGATGATGTGAGAATCCAAGAAAAAGTGGAAGCTATCAAAAAGGGAAAATCCTCAGATTTTAATGTTAATGAAGAAGTAATTGTGCGGTTTGGGAAAAGATTATGTGTCCCATCAAGTTCGGAGCTGAAGAAGGAACTTTTGGATGATGCACATAGTTCAAATTTCTCTATTCACCCAGGGAGCACAAAGATGTATCGAGATCTCCAAGAAAACTTTTGGTGGGATAATATGAAGAAGGAGATCGCCAAATATACATCAAAGTGCCTGGTGTGTCAGCAAGTGAAGGCAGAGAGGGAGAAGTCTAAGGGGATGATGCAACCATTGCCCATACCAGAATGGAAATGGGAGAACATAACCATGGACTTCGTCACTGGACTTCCAAGGACATCCAAAAGCAACAATTCAATCTGGGTTATTGTGGATCGTCTTACAAAGACTGCACACTTCATTTCTATTAGAGAGGATTTCTCTTTGGATCAGCTGGCACGGATATATATCAGGGAAGTGGTACGGTTGCATGGAGTACCACTATCTATTGTGTCTGACCGAGATCCAAGATTTACCTCTATGTTTTGGAAGAGTCTTCAACATGCTCTGAATACTGAACTGAACTTCAGTACGACCTATCATCCTCAAACTGATGGCCAATCCGAGCGGACTATCCAAACACTTGAGGATATGTTGAGAGCGTGCTCAATGGACTTTAAAGGAGGATGGGATCAACATCTTCCTCTAGTTGAGTTCTCTTATAATAATAGTTTCCACTCGAGCATCCAAATGGCACCATATGAAGCCCTGTATGGGAGAAGGTGTAGAACACCGGCATGTTGGGATGAGGTCGGTGAACGTAAGCTGCTTGGACCAGAAATGGTCGAAGAAATGGTGGAGAAGGTGAAAACCATTCAGCAGCATATCAAGGCAGCCCAAAGTCGACAGAAGAGTTATGCAGATAATCGTCGATGAGACCTTGAGTTTAAAGTTGGAGACATGGTGTTTTTACGCATATCTCCGTGGAAGAAGGTCATGAGGTTTGGAAAGAAAGGGAAGTTATGTCCAAGGTACATCGGCCCATTCGAGATTCTTGATCGTGTTGGGGCTGTGGCCTATCGACTAGCACTTCCACCTACTATGGCCAAGGTGCATGATGTCTTTCATGTATCTCTCTTAAGGAAGTACATACCGGACCCTTCACATGTACTCTCTTCCGAGGTGGTACAATTGGAAGATGATCTTTCTTATGAGGAGCAACCAGTGAAGATCTTGGATCTTAGAGAAAAAGTTCTACGAAATAAGACAATGCCCCTCGTCAAGGTGTTGTGGAGAAACCACAAGTTTGAAGAAGTAACTTGGGAGTCGGAGGATATGATGAAGCTAAGTTACCCACATTTGTTTTAGTGTGGGAAAAGGAAAATTTCGAGGGCGAAATTTCATAAGGGGGGAATGTTGTAACGACCCAAAATTTCATTAATGGAAAATCCCTCTTGATCCAGTTAAATGTTTCTTTATGTTTTTATAAGATTTCAACTTTTTTAGTTTTACTTTAAGATCTGTGACCGTTACTTTTATAGCCGTTGAACAGTGATCATCTGGGTAGTTTAAATATAAGGCTTTAACGAACCAATTTTCTACTCAGACAAAGGAAGTGATGGCCTCATCCAGTAGAATTTCCCCTTACGAAGCCCATTTGTCGGAGCTCGGAAAGGAGGTGGCGTCTTTGGGCTTTGCCCTTGACCAAGCCCAAGCTGAGATTCATCAAGTCAAGCTCGAACGTGATCGTCTACGGGAAAAATGGAAGTTGATAGAGATTACCACTCGAGCAATGTTATCCGAGCAACCCCAAGAGTCTGTCACCATCGCACACCTTAACCTTAGGTCTTATGTGGCTATTTTAAGGGGTTATGTAACAAATAAGTAGCACCATGTTCATGTACATTATTTTTGTATATAATAATGAATATAATTTCTAGTCATTTTTGATGCATTGTAATTAGTTTTTAAAGTACAAATGATGTTTTTAGTTATTATTTAATTAAGAATTATATTTTTTTAAATTAAAGGATTTTTGAATTAAATAATATTTTAATAAAATATTATAATTAATATTAAATTAATTTTTATTAAATATAAATGATCTTATAATTTTATGAATGCAATTAAATTTTTTTATTAAGGTTTGAAAGCCATTTCTGTCAAAACCCGTGAATTTTTTATAAATGTCGGTTTTTATATTAAAAGTAAAAATTCACATATTTAGAAAATTATTTAGATAAAATAAATATTATTTTTGGAATCAGGACGTCGAAATTATCCAACGGTGAATTTTTCATAATTTTCTGAGACAGTCAAATTTTTGGGTAAAAATTAAATACCATTTAAATATATAATGTGTTTTTTGACATCATAATGACCCAGTGGTGATGTAATAACATACCATAATCCTTATATTCGGCCAATATGTGTTTTATCATTAAAATAATGAGGTTTTGGGTTTGTTTGACTCACTTTTCAAAGCATTAATGGAGCCCTCAAGACTTATTCAACACTTTGCCTTTTTAAATTAATTTCCATGGGAGTGTGACTCACCTCCACATAAGCAACCCTAATTTTTTAATAAGTTAGGACCTTGGACTTGTAAAATCTTGTTTTCCTCTTTCCTTTTCCAGAAAACATGGGCAAATACCATGGTATGGTTTGTGGTTTGGATTATTTTAATATAAGGGGTCCCAAACCTAAATAATAAAGAATTCTCTCACCTTTCCTATATAAACCCACACAAGCTCCCACTTCCTCCTCACCCAAAGCCCTTGAAGTTCGTCCAACCTCTGCCCTACTCTCTCTAGAATCCTCTCAAGGTGCCCCAAGCTCCCAAGAAGCCTCTCACAAGCCTCTCTCTAGCCTTTGGAAGCACACTTCCAAGTAAGGGTTTTTCTTCCTTTCTCATTTTTTTGTCAATTTTCTTTAAGTTGTATTGCCCTTTTAATTTCATTTATGAATGTTGGGGTATGGTTTCGCACCTCTCCCATACTGCCCTTTTATAGTTTGAATGATGGGAGACCCCTTTCTCTCTCATTAAATGCCTCCCATGTACACCCATTACTATGCCGAAATTCCGAAAGGAACCTTTTTCTCCTCTTTTATATTCAAGCAATACTTTTGTATCATGAATCTAAATTCTATTTCTATTGTTGGGACATGTATATATATGATCTCCTTACTGTCCATTACATGTAAATATGATGATGAACCCCTTTCTCTCTCATCAACCTTTTTTATGAATTCTTATGTCACGCCGTTACGCTGCCGAAATCGCACCAATTTTCTAAGCCAATGTCTTTGTGTGGTGAATACCATTCCCATTTCTCCATCAAGGGTATTCACCTTTATGCACATATACGTATTGATTGTAACGTTTCATGTATGAATTCCACATTCCTTTATCGTGGAAGAAATGATTATGTTTTATGAATCCATGTTTTATGATCCATGTGGCACACTTATGCATGAAATGAAATGTTTAAGAAGGGTGCGCCATGATAGCGCTCCAATGCATTGGGTAAAGTATAGTATCATGATACGTCATGTGCAATGAGTGTTGAATCATGCTAATTCAAGTGCAACGAGGGTTTACTCGTGCTTCAAGTGCAATGAGGGTTTACTCATGCTCCATGTGCAATGAGCCTTGGCTCATGCTAATTCAATGTTAAGTGTTGTTGCCACATTTCCATGTTATGATTATCATGCTTTATCATGCCTTTATGTTCATGTCTCTCTTATGATCTATTGATATGCCTATTGCCTAACATGTATTGTACTCCTCATGTTATTCATTATGTACTCCCTTACTGGGCTTTATAGCTCACCCTTTTCTTATGCATGTCCTCAGGTTATCCCATGCAATGATAAGTACGAAGGAATATAGTGGTCATGTAAAGGAAGTTTTCAATAAGGATGTTGTATTTCAAGTTTAAAGTTTTTATGTAATGATCCTAAGCCCCAAAGACACTAAACCTCTCGATATTATTTGTTGTATCAAGTGATGTTTTATGTAATAAAGCATGTTTAAGTTGTAATAAAAAGCAGGGTTGTCATACATGAGGTTTTAAGTGGTTTCCTATTAATAGTCACTATGTTTTTTTGAGGTATTATTTGATTCCATAATGGTCTACCATGAATCTAATTCATTTTTATTATATTAATTAGAATGTACATTTCAATAGTATCATCTTCAATCTGTGTTATCATATTTATTAAAAAATATATTTTTATATTGCAAACATAATCATATTGTCATTGATCCTTTATTGCTCGAGCATCTATATATTACTCTATGGTCTTCCCCATAAGTATATAAAAAATAATCATGGGATGTTGATATATTTTATCAATTATCAATAATTCGAAAGACTTTATTTCATAACATTAAACCACTTAGCACACTATTAGGAACTTTTATACCACATCATCACTAACCATTATAATTTTTTTTTCAAAAACCTATTGGTTTTGGAAAAACCTATAAAGATTTCTTTTTTGATCAATAGTTTAATATTTGGAATAGGTAAACTGTCATTTGGGAAATTATAGTTGAGAACCATAAAATAATTATAGACAATAATTTTGTTTTCTTATTCTGTTCAAGGATAATGTTGTGTTTATTTATATGGTATATAACATATCCAATGATTTTTTGTAAGTTCATCTTGTTCACTTCAGAATGTATTTCCTAATCACGGGTAGATTCAACCTAATAGCTTAAAATTAATAACAAAACTTTTATCTTACTAAACCTAATGATTTGTAGGTTACTATATATGCAACAAAAGAATTTCTATATAATTGATTCAAAATATATCCTTGGGATTCTCCAATATATTTATATAAATTTGTTTCCCATGATTATTAGATTTCATAGTAGTACTACTAATTATATTTTTTGGATGTTCCACTTCACCAAAATTTACATATATGAGTTCAATGACTATGTTTGAAAAATATTTATAAAATTTTGGAGGATCATCCCTAATTTATTTCTCTTCCCTTTTACCAATACAATTGTTAGACAAATAATTTCAATCTTAAGATCTATTGAATGATGTGGGGAAGTCATTAATTACATATAGATCAGTTTTTTAATTCTACATGTTATGTCTCATCTGATGTATTTACCATAAATATAATGGAATGCAATGTGCCTAATACCGAAAAAACTTCTTCTATGATTCACCTATATTACAATCAAGATATGGGACATTTTGATAGAAATTGTTTTAGACTTTTACGTGTGTAATGATTCTAGAGGATATGATATATATATATAGGAAATATATTGGTCCCTTATTTTTTTGGTGGAAGATGGTCAATGTAAGAATTTTTTTGACCATAATTTGAGAGGAATTTTATTTGATGGTTTGATTCGTGGGGAATTATTACCCTTGTGACCTAATCACTCTCCATAATTTTTGGTTTTTCCTATATTCGAATGATGGGAAACATGTAAAATTCATATATTTTTCTCCAAATTGTTATATGGGTTATTTCTAATCTCTTGATAGTTTCATTGAATATGGAATTATTTACCATCTACTACTTATATGACATTTTATAGTATCATTTGTCTATATGTTGATATTCAAAAGCCTGTAGAGGGATTTTTTCACTAAATAGCACCCTATAATGCCTACTAACTGAGTACATAAATAATTGGTGAAATTATGAGGGCCCTAATAAATTAATATGAAGCCAAAACATTGAAAAACAATAACTAATGGTTTCTTATTTTTCGATCACCATAAATTGAGTGTGTAAAAAATGAGATCATTGAATATGTTTTTTGAACATGATTCTATTTAGACGCCATTTATCACTCCTTTCATACCTATGAATTGTTATATTAGATTCAATGCTTAAAATGGTTTAAACCATGAAAAATTTAATTATTGAATTTTCATCAACTATTTATAGATAAAAAACAATATTATAGTTCTTTACAAATATATACCAATCCCTAATATACCTATATAGTAGTATATTAGTCTTATTCATTGGAAAAAATTATTTTTTTCACATCCCTTTAAATTATTAATTGTGTGATGTTTTTATAAAATATAATATTCATTAAATAAATTTTACGGGGCTAAAAAATCTTCAATTTGGGCTTACATAAGTTATATTAAAATCAAACATCATAACAAATCAGGATCTTTGTCAATATGAAATTAAGATGTATCAAAATGTTAAACTTGGGGATTATGCCCCAAGGATTATTTCAATAAGGATTTTGTAGAGACCCGTATCTTGACGTACATGGACATTACATTACATTTGCGGAATACTTAGTATATAACAAAAACACACACTAAAGGATTGTAATAGTTTAGTGTCTTTGGAAACTCGGAACGTAATCTTCTAATCGTGGTGAAAGTTCTTCAATATCTCCCATAAAGGTCATACCTTTTTTCTACCTAAAACCTTTCTTTATATCCTGGGGAAAAGAAAACATAAAAGGGTGAGCTCAAATGCTCAGTAAGGGTAAACAAAGGAAATATCAATCACATAATTTTCATAAGGACATAACATTTTTGGAAATCTTAACCTGCAAAAGAGAGCATAATTTCATAACATGGGATAAATCATAGTAGTGAAATGAAATCATAACTTAAAACATTACTCATTGTGGCATACACACATAATCATAGAGAATCATTTCTTGTTAGTCAAGACTCATTGCCAAGACTATCTTAGTGGACAAAGTCCCTTTCTGAATCGAGTAATCCTCGTTTCAGTCCTGTTTCACTGAACCGGTATAACCTACCATTCCAGCCATGTCTATCTCATGAGATATAAAATCTTTACCCAATGCATTGGAGGGAGATATAGGTCCCACCCATCTCTTAATTAATCCTTTCTTATGTGTGCCACAAAATCATAAATCATATATCATTTCATAACCCATGTAATAAAAATGGGATTCTTAAACAACATGACATCATAAAACCATTCATATAAGATAAAGGAATTCATAAACATAATTCCATCACAACATAGTCAAATCAATGTAAAAATATGGATAGAAACAGAACTCTTTATTATCTTAGATGGAAAATAATTTTGATAAAACACTTGAATTGAATTCTTGAGGAAAATATCCTTTCTTCTTCAAAATCAATTTCTTTTCACAAAACATCATGCAACTTTAAAAGAAAGAGATTTTATTGAAAATAGTCAAGAAATCTTTTAGAGGAAGCTTCATGAAAATAAGGCTTTATAAAACAGTAGAAATCCGTTCGTGCCGTATAAGTTAAAAAAAACATTCTTCGTACTTTTGTCGGAAAAGTCAAAAAGTACCTCGTATGAAAAAGCGACAAAAGATTCCTTTCATATTCTTTACTAAAAACTCACCGAAGAGTAAAATTGGATTTAAACTATTGTAAGTGGATGGAAACAATATTTCATATTGAGGGAACATGGATGTGGATGATAAAATACACCCCAGTAAATACTTACGAATAAACAATCTCGGATAAAAATGAGATTGTGATATTTCCCTTACCTTAGGTCCAATTTGCTTCGTATGTGTCCGAACCTCCTGTATAATGATTTAAATAATGTCATTGACTTATTACAGAATCATATTCATTGTTATTATATCATATATGGTTCACTTATGACATTATATTACCCGTTCTTTTGTAAATTCCATGTTAAAGAAGCGTTTTGGGTAAAATCGTTTCATTTATCGTAGGTGTTTTGACTTGTTGTTCTTGACATCATTATTACTTATATCATGATTTACTTACTTCCAGAATATAAAATATGATTTATATATCATATATATTCAGTATATATATATATATAATAGATAGATAAATAAAATGAAAAACACCGTTCATGGAGACGGTAGTCCGTACGTACGCATGAACGCTGTTTTTCTTTCCTTATTGTCTTGAAATGGAAGTAAGTAGATGACATACATATGTATATATATATACATAAATCCAGTAGCTTTATAATGTCATGTATTTCATTATTATTTCTTATATATACATTATAATCATTCTTAAATGGTTAACATGGAGAATGAATCTCATCGCGTCGTGGAGACGGTATTCCGTACGTACGCACGAGCGATGATATCATTTCTATAAATATTGAATTGAATTGGAGTGGATTATAAAATATATCAGAATCATTATGATGTTGTAATAACTATGTATAGTTATTATTTACACCATTATACCCATCCATGTAAGGTGGTGGTGGAAAATAGATTACACCACGGCGTGGAGACGGTATTCCGTACGTACGCACGCGCGGTGATTTCTTTTTCCGTAGGATGGATAGATGGTGAAATAGGGTTGTTTCATACTTATAATAACATATCAGTATATGAGTGATACTGATGTTATTACTTCATAATGAAACAACCTAAGAAGAAGAAGTGGAAGAAGAAATAAAGATGAAAGAATTGGTAACGGTAATTACCTCTTCTTTGAAGTGCCTCTTTGAGACCTCCTCTTAGGGCACTAGAATTGGTCTTTGAGGAAGACCAGAACCTCTAGGATGTTTCAAGGGAAGTGGAGAAGGGATTTTGGCAGGGGTTGGCCGAGCTTGAGTGCTCAAATTGGTGTGAGGAGGAGGGGGAGGAGGTGTCCTTTTATAAGGGAGGAGAGGGGCACCTTAGGAATTCTTAAAAATATTAATTTATAATAAATATAACCCCACTTAAATACCTCCAAAAATGACTCATATTCGAAGCTTAGATGAGATAGGGTTGTAATCTCATCAACCAATCAAATTTATACATGTTTGGATCTTATTTTAAACCTTATCAATTAGATTTAACTCTAAGTTAAATAATTTAACTTTTACCGTGTCTTTTTGTTTTCTTTCACTATATGGTTAATAAACTTACTATAACATGCCAAACGAACCCCAAATTGTATATTATTAATACATATATCCTTATCTAAGTCATTTGGCCGAACCTTAGATTTTTAGGAATAAAATAACAATTAATAATATAATATTTGATTTAAAAACTATTTTGTGTCAATTTTGACACTATTTGATATATGATTTTTTTGAAAGTCATAACAGAATTATATATTCTAACCAAGTTGATTAAATCAGCACTAATATATCATAGTAACCTAGAAAATTAGTGGAATTCATAAAAAGTCTTAAATTACATTTATTTTGGTATTTATATTATCAATTATGTCAATATTTCATTAATAAGATAATTACTGCATCATCTTTGTGTCATAAATAAATTATATTATATGCTGTCTAAAAATTACAAATAAAATACCATCATGTAGGAAATCTTTTTAGCTTTCTAATGAATATTTATAGTCGAATTTAGCTTATGTATAACCCCATATTAAAAATGATTTACTTATTAAACTTTGATTTTAACTATTTTAATCCTTCTTTAAATAAATTAATAATAAATGTCCTAATCTAATCCAAGTGGGCCTAAATGGTCATATTTTATTCTTAAGTTTGTTTTTGGTCGAATTACACTTGTCCAATAGAATTAGGACATGTGTTAGGGTAATATTAATATCATATTTACCCTTAGTTACCCTATTTACTATTAACCGTGGTAAAAAAAAGTAAAAAGTTACTATTCACCAAAAAATTATTTTCATCTCATTGAACCACATTTTAGTCCTTGATATTAACCGTGTCTCTCGGATTTTCGAAATTCCATTCACAGAAGCGGTAAAATTATGTTTTATGCAAAATTCCGTTTTTAACCTACCACTTAGTGGTTTCACTATTCATCAAAAATTGAAAGTTTTCAGAAAAATGCCAAAATTTCATCCTAAGCTATATTTCATATTCCGAATTCAAAAATGAAGTCTATTTTACCAAATTCATAACATAGAAGTTGCATTAATTAATTTTATAATTAAATCCCGCTGTTAAAACAAATAGCGTGTTTTTTAAGAAACAAAATCTATCAAAAGATTGACACTTGATTATGTCTGGTTTAAATGTGAAATTACAAACAATGACGAACATTGTATTAAATTGTAAAAATATATTCTAAATATACTTTAAAACCACTCAAATTAATAATTTATCACTATTAATTATTTCGATTAAAAAAGTTGTTTTTAATTATAATTTAGTAATTTTCACTATTCATTAGAATATGAAAGTTATCCGAAAAGTACCAAAATTTCACCTTAGGCTAAATTCGATACTCCGAATCCAAAAATGAATTCCATTTTGAAAAAAATAAAATTTACAAAATTTCCAAAAAGTGGTTATTACTATTCATAACGGCTAGTTTTAATAATATTTTAATAGCATATCATTGTTTCGTGAAACTCAGTATTGCGTACTACACACGCTATCGAGGAAGGTCGCGATTGCGTGTAACGGAAGGAATGTCAAGGATGCGTATTGTGAAAGCTTCTTTTGTTGTAGCGTACAACACAAGACATTAATGAAATTAAAAAGAATATTTTTCATAAAATCTTGGGGCGTTACATTCTACCCCCCTTAAAATGAATTTCTCCCTCGAAATTCGTCGGGGTTATAAATGGTTTACTATTCAAAATTTTCTTTGATAGAAACCCACATCGTAAAAAGGAATACCAAAACATGGATTTAAAAACTAAAGTATGAAATGTAACGATTACCCAAATATACTAATCACTGGGTTTCCACATAGGTGAAAATATGGATATGGAAGAAAAATCTAACCATCATGTTCTGATGGAGAGTGGTAGAGAACATGGCTATGGAAAAGCCAGTAATCACAAATCCATAGATTTGTGATGATATAAGGTACCATCTGATTCATCAGGTATAAGATCACTAGGACAACATTTTTGGTTTTCAAGATCATTTCCCTAAAGTTGAAAATTTGCTTAGAATAAATACTTACTTTATTTTGGTAAAATCTCAATTTTGTTCGTGCCTTGAACAATTTCTACTTCATCTCTTAAATAAATGAAGTTGAATTTGTTATTCATGATGTGTTAGCAGATCATGTGATAGAATGACAGGTCATTCCATCTGTCTCAAACAAAAGGTTAGCAAAACTTATATACATAAGTCGATCTATAGTGAGATTAATCATATATGGTTCCTAAAATGGACTTATACTTCATATATCATACTGCTTAATATAATAAAACTAGTTTCTACTAAACAGGGACTTCCTGTAGGTCAGTGGTAGGCGATAAAGGCCAGTCGCACTTCGGTTGTGGGTTCGATTCCCACAGCCTTGTCCGAAGCGATGGGCTGTCGCCCGTCCTGCAGGTTGTCCTTTTTCCAAAACAACTATAACATCCCATCAATAATATCGTCCAACACAATCCGTTCCAATCTTTAGGCTTATCCATAATACTGCCGTCCACTCTCATAACATAGTGAAAACAATTACCAGAGATTTAATATCATCATTGATCCCCATATATCATAAGATATGTTTTTTTTGGTCACATTCCAAACATTCAAAGTCCTTAATCATGTATACTCTTGAATACCCATTGAACCTTAGTGAAAACTTGAATGAAGTTAAAAGTTAACACTTTACACATACCAAAATCCTCAAAATTATTTATACTCAAACCATGATATCACTTAGTCCTTATATCAATCATGAGCTCATGAATACTATTAAACATTTCATTTTCTCATCTTCATTATGCGCATATCATCTTATTTCCAAAAAAATATCTCAATCACTTTGAATACCACATCAATAAATATTGCAATACTCAATGATACAACATTATTTTGGAATCCCATTACATAAACACTTAATCATTCCACCACATCGTTGTCATATTCAACATTGCCAATAGTGATTGCATGTGATTTCCCTTTGTCCATTGCCTTCAGTGGTTGCTCATGTTGATCATCACTAACCCTTGGATTAGGGCAATTATTAGCATAATGCCCCATTTCCTTGCACTTGAAGCATTGAAGTGTTGGCGGTGCGTTCTCTGCAGTGTTTGCTTTATCATTAGAAACCCTTTTTCCATTACTTCGACACTCAGCTGCTCGATGACCTTCTTTTCCACACTTAAAACATTTTCTAGTCCCTTTTAGACAATCTCCACCATGCTTCTTTCCACACTTTGTGCATAAGGAAACATTCATCTTCTTTTCACCATTATTCTGAGATTTCTCCTTGAACTCCATCTTTCGTTTCTTGTCAAAACCATGAGATGGATATGTAACACCAACTTCCATTTCTACCTTGATAGCACAATGCACAATTTCTTCATAGCTACTGAAGTCTCTTATAGCTAATGCCCTTCGAAGACTTGGTTTCAAGCCACTGAAAAATCGATCAACTTTACTTTCAGGTTGGATGATAATTCCAGAAGCATACCTTGCAAGTCTTGTAAAATTTGCTTCATAGGTACCAACAGATTCATCGTCCCTTTGCTTCAGTTCAAGAAACTCTTTCTCCATCTTTGTTCGAAGAATACGAGGGAAGTACTTATTGAAAAATAAGTTCTTGAACTCGTCCCATTCCATAGACTCAATTTCATCCCTTTGCCTTGTATTCTTAATAAGATTCCACCATTGATCAGCATCTCCTTCCAAACGATACACTGCTAGGATGACTTTATCATGTTCAGAACATTGAAGAACTGAAAATATCTTTTCAGTAGTACTAATCCATTGTTCAGCAACTAATGGATCAGTAGACCCACTGAAAGAAGGTGGACGCTGCCTCATGAAGGATTCAACAGAATTTTGCTCCTTCCTTTGCTCGTTTGGAATTCCTGCATGATTCATAGCTTGAGAAATTTGTGTGAGCATGGCTACAAGATTTTGCATTCCAGCTCCTATATCGTTTGGTTGCTCAGGGGTACAATCATTGCATTGCCCATCACATTCCGCATTAACACGGTTCCTTCGGGTTCCAGCCATCGTCTAAAACCCCAAAAGAATTGTGTGAGAGGCAAAAATCATGCTAGGGAAAACAACATAATAAAGGGTTAGTACCCTCAATATCTAACATCTTAGGTTAAATTCGAAGATCGTTAGCGTAATTCTAGGACTATAACCTATACGTATACTTAACCTTAGAGACATCCCTAGACACACCTTAGAAATATCTCTAGGGATCTCACTAAAGTTCTCACATCCTAGTTTCCAAAGGTTGACTAAACCTTTCCTTTGATACCAACTGTAGAGACCCGTATCTTGACGTACATGGACATTACATTACATTTGCGGAATACTTAGTATATAACAAAAACACACACTAAAGGATCGTAATAGTTTAGTGTATTTGGAAACTCGGAACGTAATCTTCTAATCGTGGTGAAAGTTCTTCAATATCTCCCATAAAGGTCATCCCTTTTTTCTACCTAAAACCTTTCTTTATATCCTGGGGAAAAGAAAACATAAAACGGTGAGCTCAAATGCTCAGTAAGGGTAAACAAAGGAAATATCAATCACATAATTTTCATAAGGACATAACATTTTTGGAAATCTTAACCTGCAAAAGAGAGCATAATTTCATAACATGGGATAAATCATAGTAGTGAAATGAAATCATAACTTAAAACATTACTCATTGTGGCATACACACATAATCATAGAGAATCATTTCTTGTTAGTCAAGACTCATTGCCAAGACTATCTTAGTGGACAAAGTCCCTTTCTGAATCGAGTAATCCTCGTTTCAGTCCTGTTTCACTGAACCGGTATAACCTACCATTCCAGCCATGTCTATCTCATGAGATATAAAATCTTTACCCAATGCATTGGAGGGAGATATAGGTCCCACCCATCTCTTAATGAATCCTTTCTTATGTGTGCCACAAAATCATAAATCATATATCATTTCATAACCCATGTAATAAAAATGGGATTCTTAAACAACATGACATCATAAAACCATTCATATAAGATAAAGGAATTCATAAACATAATTCCATCACAACATAGTCAAATCAATGTAAAAATATGGATAGAAACAGAACTCTTTATTATCTTAGATGGAAAATAATTTTGATAAAACACTTGAATTGAATTCTTGAGGAAAATATCCTTTCTTCTTCAAAATCAATTTCTTTTCACAAAACATCATGCAACTTTAAAAGAAAGAGATTTTATTGAAAATAGTCATGAAATCTTTTAGAGGAAGCTTCATTAAAATAAGGCTTTATAAAACAGTAGAAATCCGTTCGTGCCGTATAAGTTAAAAAAAACATTCTTCGTACTTTTGTCGGAAAAGTCAAAAAGTACCTCGTATGAAAAAGCGACAAAAGATTCCTTTCATATTCTTTACTAAAAACTCACCGAAGATTAAAATTGGATTTAAACTATTGTAAGTGGATGGAAACAATATTTCATATTGAGGGAACATGGATGTGGATGATAAAATACACCCCAGTAAATACTTACGAATAAACAATCTCGGATAAAAATGAGATTGTGATATTTCCCTTACCATAGGTCCAATTTGCTTCGTATGTGTCCGAACCTCCTGTATAATGATTTAAATAATGTCATTGACATATTACAGAATCATATTCATTGTTATTATATCATATATGGTTCACTTATGACATTATATTACCCGTTCTTTTGTAAATTCCATGTTAAAGAAGCGTTTTGGGTAAAATCGTTTCATTTATCGTAGGTGTTTTGACTTGTTGTTCTAGACATCATTATTACTTATATCATGATTTACTTACTTCCAGAATATAAAATATGATTTATATATCATATATATTCAGTATATATATATATATAATAGATAGATAAATAAAATGAAAAACACCGTTCATGGAGACGGTAGTCCGTACGTACGCATGAACGCTGTTTTTCTTTCCTTATTGTCTTGAAATGGAAGTAAGTAGATGACATACATATGTATATATATATACATAAATCCAGTAGCTTTATAATGTCATGTATTTCATTATTATTTCTTATATATACATTATAATCATTCTTAAATGGTTAACACGGAGAATGAATCTCATCGCGTCGTGGAGACGGTATTCCGTACGTACGCACGAGTGATGATATCATTTCTATAAATATTGAATTGAATTGGAGTGGATTATAAAATATATCAGAATCATTATGATGTTTTAATAACTATGTATAGTTATTATTTACACCATTATACCCATCCATGTAAGGTGGTGGTGGAAAATAGATTACACCACGGCGTGGAGACGGTATTCCGTACGTACGCACGCGCGGTGATTTCTTTTTCCGTAGGATGGATAGATGGTGAAATAGGGTTGTTTCATACTTATAATAACATATCAGTATATGAGTGATACTGATGTTATTACTTCATAATGAAACAACCTAAGAAGAAGAAGTGGAAGAAGAAATAAAGATGAAAGAATTGGTAACGGTAATTACCTCTTCTTTGAAGTGCCTCTTTGAGACCTCCTCTTAGGGCACTAGAATTGGTCTTTGAGGAAGACCAGAACCTCTAGGATGTTGCTAGGGAAGTGGAGAAGGGATTTTGGTAGGGGTTGGCCGAGCTTGAGTGCTCAAATTGGTGTGAGGAGGAGGGGGAGGAGGTGTCCTTTTATAAGGGAGGAGAGGGGCACCTTAGGAATTCTTAAAAATATTAATTTATAATAAATATAACCCCACTTAAAAACCTCCAAAAATGACTCATATTCGAAGCTTAGATGAGATAGGGTTGTAATCTCATCAACCAATCAAATTTATACATGTTTGGATCTTATTTTAAACCTTATCAATTAGATTTAACTCTAAGTTAAATAATTTAACTTTTACCGTGTCTTTTTGTTTTCTTTCACTATATGGTTAATACACTTACTATAACATGCCAAACGAACCCCAAATTGTATATTATTAATACATATATCCTTATCTAAGTCATTTGGCCGAACCTTAGATTTTTAGGAATAAAATAACAATTAATAATATAATATTTGATTTAAAAACTATTTTGTGTCAATTTTGACACTATTTGATATATGATTTTTTTGAAAGTCATAACAGAATTATATATTCGAACCAAGTTGATTAAATCAACACTAATATATCATAGTAACCTAGAAAATTAGTGCAATTCATAAAAAGTCTTAAATTACATTTATTTTGGTATTTATATTATCAATTATGTCAATATTTCATTAATAAGATAATTACTGCATCATCTGTGTGTCATAAATAAATTATATTATATGCTGTCTAAAAATTACAAATAAAATACCATCATGTAGGAAATCTTTTTAGCTTTCTAATGAATATTTATAGTCGAATTTAGCTTATGTATAACCCCATATTAAAAATGATTTACTTATTAAACTTTGATTTTAACTATTTTAACCCTTCTTTAAATAAATTAATAATAAATGTCCTAATCTAATCCAAGTGGGCCTAAATGGTCATATTTTATTCCTAAGTTTGTTTTTGGTCGAATTACACTTGTCCAATAGAATTAGTACATGTGTTAGGGTAATATTAATATCATATTTACCCTTAGGTACCCTATTTACTATTAACCGTGGTAAAAAAAGTAAAAAGTTACTATTCACCAAAAAATTATTTTCATCTCATTGAACCACATTTTAGTCCTTGATATTAACCGTGTCTCTTGGATTTTCGAAATTCCATTCACAGAAGCGGTAAAATTAAGTTTTATGCAAAATTCCGTTTTTAACCTACCACTTAGTGGTTTCACTATTCATCAAAAATTGAAAGTTTTCAGAAAAATGCCAAAATTTCATCCTAAGCTATATTTCATATTCCGAATTCAAAAATGAAGTCTATTTTACCAAATTCATAACATAGAAGTTGCATTAATTAATTTTATAATTAAATCCCGCTGTTAAAACAAATAGCGTGTTTTTTAAGAAACAAAATCTATCAAAAGATTGACACTTGATTATGTCTGGTTTAAATGTGAAATTACAAACAATGACGAAAATTGTATTAAATTGTAAAAATATATTCTAAATATACTTTAAAACCACTCAAATTAATAATTTATCACTATTAATTATTTCGATTAAAAAAGTTGTTTTTAATTATAATTTAGTAATTTTCACTATTCATTAGAATATGAAAGTTATCCGAAAAGTACCAAAATTTCACCTTAGGCTAAATTCGATACTCCGAATCCAAAAATGAATTCCATTTTGAAAAAAATAAAATTTACAAAATTTCCAAAAAGTGGTTATTACTATTCATAACGGCTAGTTTTAATAATATTTTAATAGCATATCGTTGTTTCGTGAAACTCAGTATTGCGTACTACACACGCTATCGAGGAAGGTCGCGATTGCGTGTAACAGAAGGAAAGTCAAGGATGCGTATTGTGAAAGCTTCTTTTGTTGTAGCGTACAACACAAGACATTAATGAAATTAAAAAGAATATTTTTCATAAAATCTTGGGGCGTTACAGATTTTACCTAGATTGAGTATTTTAATTTTAATTAAACTACTCTAAAATTTCATTCACATGTCTAGAACTGGGATACATCTTAGTCATTAGTGTGTTGGGATAGACCAACATTCTTATATTATGTTATTGGCCAGGTAACTACATTCCCCTTGATGTTTCTCTAGAATATCATAGTCTAAACATGACTTGGAGGATTTAGTGCCCCATTGTAGTTTCTATTTTAATCATTTATAATCCATAATATGATATTAAGATTTTTATATGTCTTTAAAAATGATTCTTGAATACTAGGGTCTAGAATGACTTCATCCCCATGAACTCTATGGTTTATTACTTGATTATTGTTGGGGATATTGAGAATATATTATTCCACCTCATTGGATAGGGGATCTAAAAATTGAATAACATTAAATTAACCTTATTTTTACTCCACATTAGTTGAATATTATTTTTTGAAGTAGTGGTAACCATACTCAATGTGATAATGGTATGAATTATAGAAATGGATGGATAGATGTGGGAATTGGGAAAAGATGTTTTCCTTATGCCTTATTTCTCTAATGATGAAAACATAGACATTTGTAAGAGGTTGAAAATTAAAATATAAACATTAAAAGCATATTGGTATTTGTGGTGAATAATTGCTGGTTCAATTATTTATTGAGAATTTCTTGTTCCTGGCTAAATAATTTTGTTATAATCCATTTATGAAATATTCCATTATAGATGTTTAAAATTTCAATGCACTCCACTAATTTTTCAATAAAGGTACTGGGGATATAGGTAACCAGTTCCAATGGTTTTCCTAATGTCATTTACCTTGATTCAATCATCTTTAGTATTATATACATTAATTTGAAGCAATCTTGGATGTTATATGACATCAACTTGTGAAATGGGAGTTTTTTCTAGAAATCTTTTAGGGAAAATTAATTTTTTTGATACCCAACAATTTTATAATGTTTTTATATGGTGTTACAATAAAATATATGAGAATATATTATTTTATAAATAATTAAACATTATTATTTGTACCATTGATTTATGGGTGACATTTTACCTCCTTCCCATATGGGTGAAAGCACTAATATTTTCATAGTTTTTCAAAAGTGGGAATAAAATTATATATAGATATACTAGATGTATATTCTAGTATCAATGATTGTTTTAAGAAAATAGTGGCAATGAATGACTTACAAAATGTATTCCCTTTTGTTGATGGTGTCATTTGAGACTTAGATTTGGAGCATTGAATATAGTCCCCTGAGCATTGTGCTACTACTATGAAATCGCAAAATCCATCATAATATATCATGGGTATAAGGGGATTCAATAATTTATATTATATTTTGTATATAAATATCTCTAATATATACTCATTTAGTAGTTTCATATTTAATAATTAGGTAAAAACATTCCACTTAACAAGGAAGTCTAAAACTCTATTTGTTGTCATTTTTTGTAGATATATATAGTGAGCATCATTGTCTTTCTCAATTTTTAGATGATTAGGTGTCATAATTTTCATCAATTATTTTTTTGAATAGATCTAGATGGTAGAATGCTATACTAGATGATTTCATGTTCTTATAGGGTTTATAAAATATTTATCCACCTACTACTGCTCTAGGGCGTTCACTATAGGTTTTAAATAGGTTGAACTATGTATGAGGTAATACTTTGTATCTCCAAAACTTTCAAATATAATGAACATCCAATTATTAATGTTAGGTTATAGGGGATCCAATTCCACCCAATAAAGATATAGTTTCATCTTCTGCTTCACTACTATCAATCGTCGATCTATGGATTCTACAAAAAAAGGGAAAAATGTAGTCCTATTGTTTCAGAGGCACTCTTTATTTGTACAACACCTAAATGGATGTAGTGGGTGAATCCCATTATAGGTGACTTGTTTTTTATCTCTATAACCATCTTGATATTTATTTTCATAGAATTCTGGAAATTGTAGTTGCTTCATATATAGGGATGGTAATTATTAGTAGTCCATAGCCTCTCGGATTAAGGAAACTAGTTATTTGGGGGCCATATTAGTTTTCTGATTATACGAAGGTCGTGTATGATAATAAATGTTTTCTTATTGAAGTAAATCTGTTGGGGGAGATGTTGTCTATGGTGTTTGAGATATAATAAATGAGTATATTTTAATAGATTAATTTACCAATCAGTCCCCTTATATTCCTTAAATTAATTTCAAAGTAGGTAAATATATCATTCGTATAAAAGGGATTTTCTACATTGCATAGTGGGTGAGTTTTGGATGTAGCTACACCCTTCCATTTATCATTGGGAAAACAAAATTGGTAGGGTGGCAGGTGAATATTTATAGGGGACTATATTTCATGGTTTTGACTATAATTCTTAGTGTACACGCCTTAGTTATTTATTTTTTTATTGTTTCATATTTTTAATGGGTTCCTCGTCATCAGATTATTATACATGATTTTAATGTTTTATATAATATATAAGGCTAGTGATTATGACATCCAATTATGGAAAATAGGTATTGGGAATTCCATCTTCATTATCATCAGAGTAATAATTGGACTTGTTATCTATTAAATATATTTTTTTGGATTAATAATAATCTTCATTGAAATTTTACCCTATCTAAATTCATATCAATTTATGATCCTATCAAGGCTTAACCCTAATCCTTCGATTTTTTCATAGAAGTAGATTTTGAAAGGTGTCTGTAAGGGAGCCTTGAAAGGATTTCATTGAAAATGACCTCAATGAATGATATGAATCCTTAAGTGAAGTCAACCAATAATGTGATTATTATATGGTGAACCCTATTCTGTAATGGACCAACTTCCTTGTTGGAGGTGGAGGTAATAAAGCCAAATCCATATGGGTTGGGGATGATTTTGTTGCGGAACTATAATTTCATAACACCAGTACAGATTTTAATTATTTATTGGGAAATGGAGGTGGTAAAAATTACCTTAGATATTTTTGGAATAGGTTTCTCTTAAACTATCATTCAGAATTATTATGCATATTTTCTCCATTTTACGGCCCTAATCTAGGATGAGTAAGATGTCATTATTTTTTCTAGGTGATTGTTTCTCATTGTAGAGGATCGACATGCAATTGCACATCTCCCCCCTAAATAGGATATTTCAATGACAATTTTGGATGTCTGATGTAGGATTATTTCCATAACTCATTCATTCAAGTAGGTTATTTGTAATGTTTTTTAATTGGATGAATTCATTGATTAAATCATCTAGTTCGTGTAAACCCATGGCCTAATACATATAAAAATGTAATGAAAATACAAGGTTCATTTCATAGTAAATTGTATTTTCTATTAATGGCAATAAATAAAATATGACTTATTTTCCCTACCCTCTCATATGCACATCACATGTGTGTTAATGATTATCTCGAGTATTTCCTTTAAAATAATAAGGTAGAAACATTGGAGAAACTCAAAATATTTCTTATATATATGGTTTTGGGAATTTAAAAATATATCATGATCAAGATTATAGAAAAATAATCATTAAAATAATCATGGTTAATGTACTCCCCATAAGGCACATACCTTCTATTGATTTGATATAGAGTTCAATACCAGATTTGATGAATATAGGATGAAAATTCATCTTTTAGTGCCACAAAAATTCATATAATAGAGTTTTCATGGGCCATAAAATAACTATTATTTTTTCATTAGAAATATATTTCCATAATATAATAGGGTTATAATAATCTTATTAAAAGAGTTATTCAACCTTATTTCACCATACTTTTTTCTCTCACATGGTTCATCAATATATGTAAGATCACTCTTTTTTTCAATTTCAACAAATGATATCTGGTCTATGGGAGTCAACTATGATGATATTCTCCTCAAAATACATGTTTATCCTGATGTTAAATTTTTGATTGATAAGGCGTTTTCAAATGTATATATGCTATGATTCTTGAGATCCCTTAAATATAAAGGATACGGTAGAGATTATTTTCTAGGAGGACATTCATGATGAGTATATAAGAAGACATGAAATTGAGATTTATAATGAGAATTATGGGGATTACCAAAATGTTTAATTTCTGATACATAATCATGGAGAGGACATCTATTCTGGATTAGTTTTTTTATGTAACCTTCTATAGGATATATGGTAGACCACTTAATGGGGTTTTGAATTAGTGATAAAAATTATTCATTGTGATTATTTAGAAAAACAATTCCAAAAATAAATATATATTGATTATTATTAAATTTAAACATAAAAAGAGAAAAATACAATGGAATACAACATATTTATGATATTCAACTCTCAGTGTTAAAAGGACAATCATTGGTGTTCTGTGGATTCTCTGATGATACTTAATGTAATAGAATAATCATATGAGTACAATAGATATTGGTATTTCCTTGAAAATAAAATTTTCATGTCTCCTGAATATGGTTCAGTTCATCCCACAAACAATAGTATCTTACAACCTTTAACGGTCACCAATTTTGGTAACAACTAATATGTTTTCATTATATATACATTTATCATGTTGTTTAGAATGAAGAGATATTATACATCACCTCCTGTTTTAAATAAATTTTTCGAAGTCTCTTTAAATTTCATACAAAACATTTCATTCATTGACTACTTTCTAAATCATAAGTGTGAGAATGTTTTATCAATATATATTGAAGAATAACCTACACATATCACTCTTTCTATATAACCATTATGGCCCACCAAAAAATATCGTTTATTTTTGGAATGTATATTCACATACATATTTAATATCTTTTATGAATAATATATATTCAATGATATACATGATTATTATTTAGAAAAAAAATACAAATTTTCAACCCAATTTATTCATACATTTCATTGATAATATGAATTTTAATTCCATGAAGACTCTACATTTTCATCTCCATGATAATAATGTTAACATTGCTTTCTCTCTCCACCTGTAATAATTTCATGCTATAATAGATAAAAAATCATACAAATATAATGTTTTCATAATATAATTAAGGATATTCAAATTCTGACACCAATGTCTCCAGAAGTTTTCTATTCATATTGAGTTATGATGGATTTCATTTTATTACAACACAGTATCATTCTAACCAATATAATGAATTTATTTATTCTGAATAATTAATCCATCCAGTTCATCTTTAGCATCGAATGACATTATATAATGATCTTTTGTGAATTTTTTTATATAGTATAAATCACTGAAATCATTCCATTACAGAAACCAGTCAATATTTCAATTTTCCTTAGAATATGTAAAATAAGATTTCAAATGATATTCCTAATTTTAAATAGATTCGATTTCATACACCATAAAAAATATCATACGTGCCATCAAAATTAATATGGAATAATGTTTGACATGACCCAAATATCTTATGTATCTAAGAAAGGCATACATTTTAGTGTTAAATATATTATGGAACAAAATATCTTATATGGTCTTTAGAGATCATACATGTAAAAAATTATATACTTGTCTTAGAAAGTCGTACAACAACAAGAAAAATGTCTCACTATAAACAACAAAAACTACCTTATGACTTAGTGAAAAAGTCTTACAAGAATGAATTTACCATTTTTCTATCACTAGGGCTAGTATTATAGTTTTCATTAAAATGATTTCATATTTTCTCTAAACACCATCAAACATATTCTAACTACCTTAATGTTTTGAAAATTTAATTTCCCTATTAAATATGTGAGTTTTAATATGATTTTTGTATTCATGATAAAATTAATAAGTATAATCATATTTATTTGATCCTCCAATAATAGTTCTTCTCTGGATAAATACCACATTCACAAAAAAAATATGAATCCCAAATTAAAGGAAATTCATTTCAAGCCTTCAATAATCTCCACAAATATTAACTTGTTCCCATACATTACATTACACTAAGACATGGAATGAATAATCACCCCTTTTGATTTTGATTTGAAGCAAATAAATTAGTAAGTAGAAAAATATAACCTCCTAATCATTAGTCTTTATTCTATAATTGTAAGCCTACTTGAGAAATATCAATAAAGGAACCTTGAAAATTGAATAATAATACCATGTTGTCCATAAAAATATATATATGTGATTATCGACTCGAAATGTAATTTTGATGTATCGCAATGATGGAATTATAATAATTTATAATAAATCATAGCATACAATTATTTAATCACTACTTCATTAACATGTTTGAGAATAAAAATCTCTTTAATAAAGGCATAATCATAACATAAAATGTTTCCTCAAATTTACAGATATATCTAATGAATTAGTTTAAAAAATTGCTTTGTGTAATTCATTTAAACTGTTACAAGGATTCACAGATGAAACTGGATAAATTGATATTTTTACCATTTTAATTAATATCCATAAATATATCTCCCATGTTAAAAAATATATCAATAGATACTACACTTATAAACATTATACCTATTTTTTACAAATACATTGGAAGATCAATACTAAGGATGATTTATATTGTCAAATTTTTTTCTCACCCATAGCCAATACAAAAACAGAGTACATGTTGTGAAGAACAATTACATATCCTGTGAACACATTACAAGAAGTGAGTTTCTTTCGATTTTTTGTTTGGAATAGATACACTAAAATTAATGTTTCCTAGAAACTCCAAGATTTAATGTCATGTAACCACATTACATGTCATGTAAATTCATGCGATAGGATTCCAATGTACATATTCTACGTATCTATAATTTTTCACCAAATAAATGATAAGGGACCTACGCGGACCACCTATGGACCAAATCATTATGTTATTAATTAACATTAGAGCCCGTGTGGATCCTATAAAATAAGGCCATTGATAATTTAATTAAAAAATGGAACTTTAAAATTGTGCAAATTAAATCCCTAAAGACAACAAGACCACTTTCGACTTTAGGGTAAATTTGGTTTAAATAATGTAGTGTGAAAAAAATGATTCAGTGAAACCTTAAATTGTAAAAAACATGATTCGCTGATACACTAAATTACCATACTAAAGGAAATAGTGGATTACAACATCAAGGAGGGAATTCCATGACCATTGTAACTTTCTCGCCTCAACTCTAACACTAATAATGAATTAATCCACATATTTTATTAAATCCAATTGCACCCAAAACCCTAAAATTACCAAACCATAAAGATCATTCAAAATATTTTTCCAAACCAATATATCAGTCTACATCATTTTTATTTTTCATTTCCCAAATTAATCAAATCAATCGTCTATCTCCCATTTTTCTAATCTATTTAAATTAAATATTTTGAAAATATAAATAAACCAATTCATGTCCTAGGTGGGTTTTACATTAAACTTTTCAAAATACTAAATTTTAGTAATACTAAGTATCATTGTTGAGTTTTTATAATTTTTGTTTTTGTATAGAACCATAGGGAATTAATGAAATATTACCAAGATATCATAACCCAAGAGTACTGGAAACATCAATTTAGAGTTCAAATATTCTTACTAAATTTTCAACCCTATATGTTGGGTTATAACATGAGTAACTTCTACATATTATTCCTCTACAATTCTCAAGGTAACCAATCATTTATTAATTATGATCTGAGAAACACACCTCTATATAATGTATAAACCTCCACCAGATAATGACCCACTTTCCTAAATACAATATTTCCAATAAATATATTTGTAACTGAATATATTAAGAATATATTTTCTGTCAAATTTGTTTTCCAAAGACGATTAAAAATTTGAGGTACATACGAATTTGATTTCTATTACAGAGAATATTATCAATAGAGACACAATTACCTCTATCAGAAATTGTTACAAAATATATAATATATTTCATAAAAGATATTATTAAAACCATACATCCAATAATCATCCTAAATTCCATCAGATAAAAATATTTTTTACATGATTTGAAAAATGTTCTCCCATTAAACGTATTATGGAAAATATATTTTAATCAAAATAAACATAATAAATAAAAATGTAATCTTTCTGTAGAGTGATTTATCGGCTGAAAATTTCCTCTTCTCTCCTAACAAAGTAATTTTAAAATAAATATTAATTTTCAAAGAAATATTATAAAACTATTCCTCATACATTCCAAAAAATATGATATCATCTAAATAAAATTAAAAAAAATGTCTACTTAATTTTCATCCATGACGTTGAGATTATTATCCACAATTAAATTTCTAATTTCCCTATTATAAAATATAGTTTCTAGAAATGAATTCCATTAAATTAGTGATATGATAATTCTATATAAATAATTCTTTTTACCTACCAAATTAATCTAAAGTTTCAATAATAAAGAAAATATGAGTTTTAGTAATGTATACAAACTATTCTATCTCACCATTGATGATGGAAGACTCAAATTCCATATAAAAGATTTCACATTTCCTTTAGGATACAACAAAAATAAATAATCTAATATTTAAAATAATATAAACAAGGAAGGTATTCTCATAAAGTTAAACTCCTTAGTCTTACGAACAACCATTATACACAAATATAGGTTAATTTCACACTACCTCATCTTTTCATTATTAATTTTTGAAACTCCCATTATTTCAATGATATTTTTTATGGTTTGTTAATATGTTCTACTAATTAAGTCATATAATAAGAAGACTTTTGATTGATCAATTCATCCTCAATATCTCTATATTCAACATTTGAAAACAATGTAGTATCAATAGTTGATTTCAATGTTCTTTGAGTTTGTAACTATTGTATTGGATATTTAATGGAATTTTGGCATATATATTCATTATTATACTTGAGTGATATTGATTATGTTGATCCTAATAAAATAAAATATAATAATATTCAGTAAGATATATATTTTCAACCCATTAATTTTTCTCTAAAATCAATTTGGTTTATTTTATAGAGAAAATAACATCATCATAATTTCTGAAACATCTATTGTTATATGTGATCTCCGTCATTAAATGTTCTAGGTTCATAAAATATTTAGTATAAAAAACTATTCCAATTCACATGTCATACTATATGAATCTCGGTCCTTTAAAGGATATACTAGGAATATCCCATGAACTCCTTATTTTTAAAACATCTCAAAAACTTAATATTTTACCATTATAATATAAGGGATTCCAGACATTTGGTGATACCCTATACTCAAAGACTTATTTAAATAAATCCCATTATAGTTATATCTGATTATTATAAATTTAAATAGTATTTATTCCCAAAAACCACTACAATGAATTAATTCCTCAATAAATATAGTGATGTATCAGTCCCATATAGTATTTTTCAATAAATCTCTAAAAAAATAGGATATTTCATTCAGACACATATTTATAATTTTAATTATATGGAATATTGAACCCATGATTTTTTCTAGGATTCTATAGATAAGATTCAAATATTCCATTTCCAAAAGCAGTTCTATTTTCTATACAGATCTTCTTAAAAGAAAGACCAAACTCTATTTCTACACTTCCTCAAAATTAATTAAATATTTTTAAATCCTCGTAAATTTGTTTAATAGAAACCAAAAATTTATATGATTAAAGTCTTCATTAAAATAAATAAATTACGTATCTCTATAATTATTTTACTTCTTCATGGGTCCAAACTATTAATAATTAACGAGCTCTAGTGATTGAGTAGAATAAATCACTGTCTTCTTATGAGTAGAGTGAACAATCTTCCCAATTTTTAAAGGTGACCACAAATACTTTATTTCACTTTTATTAAGGTACTATAATGATAATTTTATCCTTGTGTAACCATATTCATCATATTTTTACAATGACTCCCCATTAATTTATTCCAAAATTCATTCCCTTTTTTAATTTTTAAATATCATTATTTTTTATCATCGCTAAATGAGACTAATTCACTTTGTTATAAGGTCCTCGTATAACCAATAATATTTATTGGAGGTTATTATTGGATATTAAATCCTTCCAAAATACTAGTTATTTTAATTGATCACATTGTAAACCGAAAATTAAAATATTGTGATTTAATCTATGAATATTTTTTTTTCAAGTTTTATTTCTAAATAAAATTTGAACTGAGTCATTTAAAAAATAGTGATCGATTAATTACATTGGTAAATGATCCTCCATTAATATTTTAAATATTTTTTTAAAAAATATAGTCTTATTTCTAGTGAGAGTTATAACTAATTTCCATGATCCATGTACTTTCCACTTTGGAAGCTTTGAATGGAATATCGGAAAAAACTAATACTTTCTTGTTATATTTTATTTCTTCTCAAAAGGAATTTGAATATTAAAAAAATATATACATTAGTAGTAGATGGATTTCGTATTAATTTTTATGATGATATGGTTGGTCACACCTTCCATAGACTTCATTAAGAATATCAAACCTATTCTGTGATATTTATCTAGAATTTGTAATCATTTTAAAACTTTTCCTCCTTTAATGTGGAATACAACCAATCATATTTTTCTATTAAGTAATTGTATTTAATTTTGATGTTATACGGAAAATAAAAACAACTATTTCAAATTCCAAAAAACTTTAATGCATCAACAGAAAGTAATATAATCATTATTACTTTTGTAAGAATCAAGTTGTGCTAAATTTGTAAGTTGTATTCCATCCTCCTTTGGGTAAAAAATAAGGGATTTTTTGTGGAAAATATATTTATAGATCCTAATATCATATTATTTTTATTTTATTTCTTATCATGCATTTCAACGTCTATAATTGATGTTTGTTTTCTAATAAGAAGATGATGTAGCCAAAATTTCTAGATATCAAAGTGTCACCAGATTTTTCCAAAAAAATGGTCCTTATGATATTATTATAACCTTATATATATTAACTGGAATATTTAATCTTATTTTCACTATTATATTATCATATTTATTTACATTCACAGTCATCATTCTTCACAGTGTATTATCTACCTTTATTGATTGATTTTATAAAACAAGATCAAGAATTGTTCCGTTCTTCTCCAGTTTTATGAAACATCTATTGAATAGGGTCCATATCAACCTCTATCTCATTAAATCATTAATATATATCAATCATAATATTATTCTCAAAATTAATAATATTATTAAAATCATTAATATCCTTGAAGAATATTAATCACTATTTTTTTAAAATATGTTGTATACTGGTGTAAGAATTTTTATCCTTCCCCAAAATTTATAATTGTTCATCTAGTTTGGAGATCTATAATTTAATCACATTCCATTATCTCTTGATCATAATATATAGCTTAGTTTCTTATCCTTCATCACATTCATAACTAATATCATCAACCGTATCAATTTAATAATTAAAAATATCAACAAGTAGTGTTTCACAATATTCATAACTGGGAGATCCAACACCAACTTCATCATCATTGACTTAACATTATTTATATAAGAAGTGTATAATTATAAATTAATATTATTTAATACCATTTTGATTATAATAAAAACACATTGTTTTTTTCTTTATTGGCAGATAATATTCTTGACTTTTTTTCTCCATTATCAATGTACTCTTTAATTTATCAATTTGTGAATCTTGTAGTAAATTATCAAAAAACTCTACATATGAAAAATTTTAAGGTAAAATTTATCTTTACATTAAAATAAATATTATCATTTATCATGATAAAAATAATCCCAATTCATCATACTTATCCTCCAAAATTTCATCAAAATCCCAATAATAATATTCTTCTTCATCAAAAACAATATTCATTATCATCTCACTTTTTATGTTGTTAATGGATATATTCATTTCACACATTCCATTATTATTGAAAAAATTATCATTTTCCATCCCATAATATATAATAACATAGTGTTTGGATTGAAGATTTATTTCATATTAAAGTTTACCTACCATAGAAATTTATTTCACGTCATTCATGTTTTACAGGATACGTAATATCTTCTCAAAATATAGTGACTTCTAATATCGCACTATAATATATGATCTCTTTGAAAACATTACTAAATATTATGAATAAAATTTTAACAGTCTAGTCACCATGAATTCAGATATGACATTACAATGATTTAAAAAAAAACTCCCACATAACTTTAAAATCTCCTACCAAGATAATCTATTGTTTTTTATCAATAAAATGTTAATTTTTTTAGTCCATTAAATTTAAAACATTTACACTTGCAAAAAGAATTAAATTTTGAACTTCAAGAATGTCTATAATCACTTACATTCCTCTTTTCCATAATGTATATTCATGAACCTTCCACTTATAAGGAAACTCAATTAGATTTAAATTTTAATACAGTAATTTTTTTTAGATTAAATGAATGAATTATTCAAAGCTTGCATACATGATAGAATTACCCATAAAATTTAGGTACCCCATTTAAGTTCACTGAATACAATTAATTAATAGTGTCAAAAATTAATTACTGACTAGTTATTCTTCTTGATAGATACTCGATACATCAATAGTCAACAAAAATGAATGGAATTTTACTCTGATACAACTTATAGAACCTATAGAGGGATCTATAGGACATCAGTATGGGTGAATCACTGATCTTAAAAAATATTATGTTTCATTCAAAATGATCTTCACGAAAAAAAATTAATATTATTTTGTATCATTAAACCCAAAATCAGACCTACATATGGGAGTAAAATTTATTTCAAAATATCACCACAAAATGTGAGAAGTCTAGTTTTGGTGGTGATATGGATTTATCCTAGACTCAAAATACCACTTTAATAATCCTTTCCATACAAATGTGAATGGTATATCCTTGAAAATGACATTTTTAGGTCTCCCAAGTTGGATTCATTCCATCTCAGTCACAAATTCATCACAGATATTACAATGATCAATTGTTTTGGAAATAGTTTATATGTATACCTCTTATATACTAATACAAAGTTATCTTATAGGCTTAATTATTCTTCATCTATTTTTCATTAACAAAATAAATACATATATATAATTATCATACATAACTCTATCTAAAATAACCATTTATATGAATTCATACTGAGAACGGTTATTTAAATATTATAGAAATAACCACTAAATCTCTCTCTCTATATATATATAATTGAACATAACATCAATCTAAAAAGATCTTATTTTTTGGATGGTATGTATAAACTAACATTATTCATCTTATTCAATAAATATATATTCATAGATACATAGGAAAAATATTCCAAACAATTTTATAGGCCTTTATCTATCCTCTATCAATATAAGTATCATAGATAATTTTAATTTCATTACATTGAGGACTCCAATTTTTTTTCTCCGTGATAATAATTTTATTTCATCTTTCATGAAACCATTAATTACCACATAAAATTATAGATTGTATCATCATTTAAATATATAATATATATAATATAATTTTGTATATTCAAATTACAACAAAAAAAATTATAAAATTTCTCTTCATACAACATTGTGATGTATTTCCACCTTTTATAGAATAGAACTACGTTAATCAAACTAAATGGATATACTTATTCATTATATTTATTACATCCATAACAAATTTATAATTATAGAAATTTATTCAATGGCCCTTCAAAATAGTATAAATGAAAAATAAACCATCAATATAATCTGAAGAATGCTCTTTTATAGTATTTTAATTCTACACAGAAATCAAAAAATATGAAGTAAACTAATCATTATAATTTTAAAAATTACTAATATAGTTTTCCTTGTAATAATATCTTAAATCCCAAAAATATATGGATGGTGAAATGTCTTATGTGATTCATATATCTTATGTGGATTATAATGACATATAGTGTCTAAAAGATATCATACATTGTAAAATATATTACTCAATACTCAAAAAAAAACATTAAAAAAATTCTTATATGGGTATGAAAGTCATATGATTTTAGAAAATAATTTTTTATAATAAAAAATAAATATCATACAACTTACAAAAAAATGAGTTATATGAATGAAATAACCATTTTTCTATTATAATCCCAAAAAAAATATTTTTAATTGAAATGATTCAAGATTTTTTAAAAATATATTATGGAAAATCCCAACTAGATTTAAATTTCATAAAATCTGTCACATAAAAAAATTATGATATTGAGTCCTATTTATGTTTTGAAAAAAGGGCCAAAAGATTTCCATAACCACTTCAACCTTTTAAAAACAATCATTTCCAAAAAAAGACATTCTATAACAACTTATACAATCGTTAATCACAACTCCATTATTTTCAGTCTTCAAAATTATCTGATAATATTATTTTCATTGCAAACAATCTATAAGACGAGAATTGGTATCAATATTTCTATCACATAGAAGAATTATTTAATGGATTCGTTAGGGAGGAAATATCTGGTTGTTATATTCATTTTCATGTGGAGTCCCTTAATGGTTAGTAGACATTAATTTGTTTTTAATAGGTGGAATTCCAAACCATTTTATCTTCAAGAAATATAGTATAACTCCATGATGGGTATATTAAGAGGTATCCAGAGAATTCTATTTTCATCTTCCCTTGTGGTGGACCACTATTGATAGTAATGAAATGTTGGTTATCATTTTTAGGAACTAATTGATGATGTGTTTAGAAATATTGGGAGTACCTACATGATGATTAATATATAAAGGGACAAGATATTTTTATGATATGGTACCACAAGGTGGGACGTTATGTCCTTAACTTCCATCCTCTATTAATAAACTTCTAGAAGATTCTAATATCACAATAGTAAGATGAATAAAATTCTCAAGGATATTAATTTCCAAAGGGGAAGGAACCTACTCAATGATTTTTTATTTCCCATATAAATTTATCCTCATTTTTTATACCCGAAGGGAACATATATTCAAAACCAATACAATAATATTGGTCACATAGTGTGGAAATTGATAGTCCTGAGTAAAATCCCCCTTACAGATCTCCATTGCTTGTTTCATAATATTCCACATGGTTTTTATGGAAATAAAAAATGATACTTCTACTAAAATATTATTATAATATGATGATGAACAACTTTTGAGAACAAATATATAGTCATTCTTCAAATATTCAGTTGGAATATGCTGACAAACATATCATGTGTTGATGGGAACATAAATATGAGTCTATATCTATGTTTCTCTTTCCATATGTTGATGATAGTTGTAATTATTAGAGATGTTATCCTATTCTATATATTCCGTTAAAATACTAAATTCAGTTCTTATAGGAATCGGGATATTTTCATGCTTCTGAGAATCTACCAAAATATGCTAAATAGTGTTGGTGAGAATAAAGATATGAGAATTCTATTGTTGTTTCATCAGAATCTACTAATAAGGATTGACTATAAGAGGTATATTTTATAATCCTTAACTAATTTCATAGTAAAATAAGTAAAATCGTTGGTGATTTTAGGTATATAATCCTTCTCCTATAATTTCGTTGTCATCTACTGAAATAATTATTACACTATGTTTTTGAGTTTGGAAAACTAATGCACGTATTTTAGGAGTGATATTATCAACATTTTCCTGAGGCGTTCGGGTAGTTCAGTACTATAGAAAACATCCATTTATAGAATCACTTCTTGAAATATCTCATATGGTATATTACATGAATTTTATATCCTTGTCCTCCTCAATACTGTAACATAGGTAAGCTTTAATACACTCTGAGTACCAGCTTTTTAAGATTTGGGTTGTGGAAATTGGTCTCTCTTTATTCTTTATGTCAACTTTTTCTAGTAATACATATGAATTCATTCCGTTGAGTTTTTCAAAATTTTCCTCCTTATTTGGGATGTCTTTATTTACATGATATTCATCAAAACTATATTTCACAATCATTAATTAAACATTATGGGTTAATGACTGGGTCCACATGGTGATAAGTGTGAGAACATTCATTTTTTCTAAGTAATACATATGGCACATCAAATTATAGATTTCATTAACCATCAGTGCAACACTATCACTTTTATCCAATCAAGGAATTTTGATATATTAGAGTGAATTCGACCATTCTATTTGGAAGTGTTAGAAGAACATAAAATATTAACCAAAAACATGAATCGTGTTAGGTGAGTATATAAAAATAAAGTTCATGGTCAGTTGCACTATTATTTAGATAATTTATTCACATTTTTCATACTAATTTATTCCTCTATGTGGTCTATGACCACGTATGCAGAGTTAGTTTAAACCTCAATTTAAATGTAAGATTCATGTTGGTATATACTAGTTACACATTTAACTGTGCATTGGTTGAGAAGATAAAAGGTCATTTCAACACATAATAGGAATTATTTCCTAGTCTATTACTCCCTTATTGATTTAAATTGTACTCATGAAATTCATTCTATTAATTTTATTGGCTACCTTGTTTTTAAAGTGATTTATCATTAACATGTATTGGTGTGCACATCTGTTTTTATAAATGTTTCATCATCTATCATATACCAATTTAGTTTAAATTCAAATTCTTAAGAACATTTAATATTTTAGCATCTAGATAGAGTTTTCACCCGAAAATGGTTTTGTATGGGTGTAATAGATGGTTAGTAATTTAGAATAGAATGGTTCGATGGGTCTAGGTGGTGTGTAATTTTTGTTCCCTGGAGGAGGGGTCATAGTAAAAAAAAATCATAGGGTTACCATTTTATTTCAACCAAAATAAAAAATTTGGCCTAAAAAGTTGATTGTATTGGGTTTACTGGTGTGAAATCACTGATTTTGGTTATAATATTTACATACGGTCTTCAATGGTAGTTTTTTGTAGAGCCATAAACAACCAACATCTTTTATATTTATGATTCATAGACCTACATTCCATAGGTAGGAACTCATTGGGCTACATGGCCAATGAAACTTATGAACTCATGTTGGTTAAATAGATGCGAACTTGGGATAATCACATCATTTAGGGAGGAAACTATTTCATATTATATGATTGTCATATAGACTTAAGAAATATTTATATTTTTCAAAATACTTGGTTAATTTTCATGTTTGTTTCCATGGATTACAACTAGCTAAGATCATTAATAAATAAACATGGGTATGGACTCAAAATTATATATCCAAGGATCTCCATAAATTTCAATTGTTTACGAATAGATTAGATATTCCTCAGTCATTTACTAAGATAACATTTTTTAATACATTCGATGAGGCTCTATAGACTTTATCATCATCCAGGGGGACATGAATTGTTTTTATGTTGGGATTGAACTCGTATGATGGGTTTCCTATGTATCGTCATGAGAGGAATTATAACACACATATTAAATTGAAACTTTTCTAAACATATCGCCTTTTAAGGTCATGTGATGAGTACCCAACCATGTAGTTAAACATTATGCAGCAAGGACGTCTTTGCAAAAGCTTCCAAGTCATTATTGGATGCACGGATTATGTTGACGTGGCTGAAGAGACCAATAAAAATATGGTCTCATGAATGGGGACATGATCTTACTATGGGTATGAGCCAATATGGGTGGTTATGGGAGGGTACCATAAGTCATCTTCTCCCCAGTTTGGATGTGACGTTACAGGTAATGTGGCTTAGGGAGTATTAGGGTAAAATAGGTCTCATGTCAGGACCTCAAAGAGGATTCCTACATATATTGGTTTGTTGGGAATTATAGCCCTCGTTTTTCATTTTTACTGGGACTTAGAAGCACAAGGTAGGCCCATTAAGGGGGGGAATGTTTCTAATGTAGGGGGTTACGCATGGGACATACCCATTTCTAATTTATATTATTTGGGCGTATACTATATATAAGGTACCTTTTATTTGTGGTTGAGGATTACATCTGTCTGGAAGGCCTATTTAGGAAGAACGGTTTTGGTATTATACTATATGGGATGCCCGTGATATGATTTGAGATCACATGTATATCTTGATCAAAACCACCCACTAATCACTTGGGAGTAATGCTCAATATGAAAAAAAATCATAGGTAGTGGATCTGAGGATCACGTATCTCACTTTATTCATTGGTGGATGGTAATGGTGCCCAAAGGGGGGTAAATAGACATTGAGTTTGCATGTTTCCCCTCTTATATTCATATCCATGATAGTCCTGTTTTGAATCTTATCATGATATATCCTAGGTTGAGGCAATGGGGAGAAAGGGTGTTGCCTCCCACTAGAAATTATAGGGATTATATTTTAAGGGGTTCCCTATTTCATGTCATACAAGGTGTACAATAGTTTAAAGACATATTGAATGGATGGGGGTATCACAAATTAATTTCTTATTTTAGTGACTATGATAGTAGAATTTAACATCGTGTTTCTAGGAAAAATACCATATGGTTTAACATAATGTGGTTAGGGAAAGTTCCATATAGTTTAACATCATGTGCTCAGGATGATAACTCCTAGTTTAAGGTCCTAGTGTTTGGACCACTTGTTATATAAACCATCATTCATTAAAGTATACCGAGGCTGCGATGTTCTTAAATGACTCAATCCTAAGAGGGACGGAAAGTGTAAACCTTACTAATAGGGATTCTTGGATCCAGAGAAATGATATAGGTTATGAAATACATTGAGGTGTATAGAGGTGGGAAAGTCATCTCCGGATGTGGAATTTGACTCTGATTGACATGAATTAGAGTAGGAAACTTATGCAGAGACACTGGGGTATATTGTGTTAGTCATATAGAGATGTCTGCAGGACATTGTCCCTATATTTTCAATGGTCTAGGATGTTTATAAGGATCAGAAATCAACCAAGATGTAGAGTTCGATGAATAGAAAGTATGTGTCTAAGCATGTAATAAACATTCATTCAATGATTATCCATGGAGTTATTGATCATCCTAGTATATTGGGAAGGTGGTGGGGTTTTAGGAATGTCATGAAGATTAAGATGACTCGTTTTATTGAAGGTATGTATTTTTGGGTAATATAATGGTACTATAGAAAATTTCATTGACCCAGCCTAAAAAGTTAATGTTGTGACTCTCTCTTTTTCATGGGGATCAGTGACAGTACCAAATGTATGGGAACTAATCCCATATAGGGGTTAGGGGGGCATCCCCCATTGTATGGATTAGTTGGAATGGATGGTTTTCCAACATTAGATTTGGATGTATAGGACCGTACACTAAGGCATGTCCAGAGAGAATTTTTTGCAAAGTGTTTCCCACATAGTACATATCTACAAAAGATTTCCCATGGTGAAATTGGATGAAAAGGATATAGCCGTAGAGGGTCATCTACAAAGGAGTTCCCATAGAGGATTTCTAATGATGTTTCCTCCAAAGAGGGGGTCTTCTGTGAATAAATTTGGTCCTTCTGTTGGTTCCTAAATTAACACCCCAATTAGACAACGAAACTACCTCTACATATTATATTAGTTGGAGGATCATCTACATAATTATTTCGTAATGGATTCTATGATGGTTGACCCAAAATGGTTTTCGGGATGGAATCCTTGATGTGGTTTAGGTGTAGTATGGATTTCTCATGCACCTCCTCCCGATATTTTTTTGTGCTTTATCCCTTTTTTTGATCTCTTTATATGTTACCTTTTTCATTACCCCTTAGGGTATATTTATATATGAATGTAAGGACAAGATACTAAAAAATTAGGTTATCCATGGGGTGATGTAATCCTTCATTTTCGGAAGCCCATGGAGCACATATTCAACATGGTAAAATCTTTGTGGGTTTTGGTGATTCCACATCATCCCAAGAACTACTTACATTACTGGGGATTTTTTTGTGGCTGAATAACTCATTACCTCACTGCAGAAAAATTTATATGGTATCATTTTCAAGTGCTAGTTCCACTGTCTTTATCCTATGATCTTATTCAGATTGTTAATGCTTCTTGATGTTACAAAACACCATTTGGGGAAACATTCTTCAAATGGATTTTTTTTTGTGACTTCTCTATCCTCCATAATTTAATCACTTTTAATTATTTTATTCAATATTCATCATCATTTTATTTCCATCCTTTATCAAGTTTGATGGAATCTTCTTCATCATGAATGTATAATTTTCCAGACACAACAATAAGTGATGTGTGTTGTGTTGTTATGTGGGATCTAGGAGTTAGGCTGCTTATATATCTCTATAAATGGAATCATAACCCATGTAGTTCGATTCCTCTTAAAGGTAAATGTACTACCTTTTAAGGTCCTATGAAAAATACTATTTTGGTGTTTTTGATGTGATTTATCCCTTACTAATGATATTCCATTTGATATCATATATTTTTAAATTAAATATATTACATTTAAGGTATTATGTCTAGGACAAGTGATGTTCCAATAACTTTTATGCATTCAAGACTATCTCCAAGTAGTTTAACATCTAGCAAAATTGAAAATTTAGGTATATTGTTTTAATTTATGGTCGGAATTATTTTTTGTCTTTCTTACCCCATGAGGTTGTCTTATGTTAATCACATCATAAAATATGCCTAATGATATTCACATAAAAATATATGTAATCCAACGTTCATCGCCCATGGAATCTTATTCTCATCATAGAGGGTGATTGGTTTCTTATGTTCATCAATAAAATAGTTTTGTGAAGTTTAAGAGATATCAATTCTTAAGGGGATAATTGTATGGTAATTTCATTGGGATTTAACCTCAAATAGGTATCAAATATATCATTATGTAATATGAATGAGGACCCATATAGTTCATGTTTTGTAGTTCAAGTTCATGTAACAAGAATGATCCATGTCATTTAATGTCATATATTAATGACTATATATTTGTTTTTTAAGTCATATAATATGGACTACTATGATATTGGTGACTTATAGTGCTTTTACAGCACTAAAGCATGAGTTTTATTTTGTAGATCAGATTATCTATTTGTAAATAAATATTTGAGTGTCTGATTATTTCTTCAACTTAACAATAATCCCAATATATGTTTATATATTTGGTTAATGTAGATGGAAGATATCATTAATTGAAACTATTATAAGTTTCATGATATGTTTGGATCATTAATATTGGCACAAGGATGAGTTCATCAATGGGAAATTGTCAAGGATTATACCTGTATGGGGCTATGTCATGTGTGGGTCATTAATGGGGATATAAGGTTGATATTATTAATGAGTACTTGATCAATTATTTTACCTACTAGGAAAAATAATATATATATATATATGGCTCATTAATGGGTACATAGGGATGGAATATTTAATAAAGACATGGTCAGGTATTATACACAATAGAAATCCAATAGAATGTACTCTTATCTATCTAGATCATTGATTATGATTCATAAATATTAAAAAATACATACAATTTATAATATCTATCTAGAATATCCCAAATGAGCATCTTGAGTAATGGGAGGTATCTTGGAAACCCTTATGTTATAAGCGATCATTATTAAATGAATTCATGATTGTTAATAGGATATGGGTTTAATTATTTTTTGATAAAAAAATCCTAATAAAAGACTCCAAAGGGGCTCTCATTCTCTATTATTGAAGGAATGCATGGTAAAAGGGGAGAACTATAGAGACTCATGTTTTTGGGGTTTTGATGTTTGGGATGAAATTTAAATTTTTATTCTCATGTACTCATGAGGGTTAAAATAGGCAATTTCACTAATTAGATGATCTCATATAATTTCTTTGTCTAGTATATTGGTCCAAAAATAGGTTTTTAACCCAAGTATAGATGTTTGGTGGAATACGACGGAGTTCGAGTGTTTGCAGAATATTAAATATTTAATTAATTAAATATTAAAATATTCTTATGGTTTCATGTGGTTGTATCTTTTAAAAGGAGTATCAGATCGATATTATTACTCTATGATATAATTTAGAACTTTTGTTTTTCATTAGGAAATAAGTAAAACCACCATAGGTTTCAAGACTCTGAATAGGTATTAATTGGGATATTAATTAGTTAATTAATTAACAAATTAAATAAGCTAATTAATCCCCACAACCATTTGGGTTTCAAAGACACAAAAGTATAGAGGAGGTAGTCTCCCTCATGCAGTGGTCAGATCAAGAGGGGAGGATAGGCAGATTCCTATAGTCTTCTTCCTTTTCATATATCGGGATTGGATCGAGCAGCTACAGCTTCCGAGAGATGATTTGAACCTAAATTCATTGTGTTTATGTCCTGAGCTAGATTGAGTTTTTAGTTTTATTCCATAGTCACCATTTACTTTTTTATTAAAGCCTTATTATGATAGACATGGAAAATAGGGGGACAATATGTGCATATTTAGGTGAAAACGGGGGGTTTTGGAGGATTGGAGGGGTTTCCCATTTCAGAACCCTAAATACATGGAATGCAGTTAGAAGATTATGAACCCTTTGTTCTTAACATTTAGCGAAGAGTTACTTTTCAAAGTACATGTTTTTTACATTACGTACATGTCATATAGTAGTAAATTTCTTTGTGTGTGGCCATATGAAAAATTAAAGAAGAATGTGGTGTTTGAAAGTAAATGTTCTATAAATTGGGTGCTCACTGCGTATTAGTACACAGGTATAACCCATATAGATTTGGACATGTAAACATACCTGGATAGGTGGAGGTTTGGAAGTACACGCCATGTAATCAGAATAACACACTATTTACTTTTTCTATATTGCAATTTTTTATGGTGTTTTCATTCTTATATGTCATAATTGGTATTATGAGTAGTCCATTATAAGTTATTTTCTTTATATATTTCAATGTTTTGATAATTTATACATATAGTGGTCATTTTTATGGTGATTTGGAAAATTGTAGTTGAAAATGTAGATTTCCTTAATGTTGGTATTAGAGATTCTCCATTGGGTTGGTTTGTGAGATGGGACACTCAGGTGATGGTTGTGGGACTAGTGTTTGTTCATTACTAAGTATTCAATAGTGTTTTTCTTGTGGGTTCTTCAATGAATACTTGAAGGTGGGAATTGAGAAGTACCTCAGGGGAGACCTTGGTTGTCCCTGCATATCAAGACTATTGGCCCATGTTTAGAGTAGTTGAGTTTAAATCCTATGTTTGAGGATCAGGGTGGATGCAGCCTTTGGCATTTGGTTGACACTATAAGATGTGCATTATGCTCGAGTTCCCTTATAATATTATGTTATATATGAGGGACTCTTACAGGTGCTAATGGTGAAATGGTTTTTTGTTAGGAGATCATTGGATGATGTGGATGGCTATTGAGATTTCACATGGGGTATGATTTATTTATGGTGCCTTGTTTATTGTATTTTCTCCATGTATGGATTGGAGTCCACTAAGTGTTTCTTGAGGAGGATTCTGATGATAGGCTTTGGACCAAGTGTTTGGTTGTTACTAGGTTTTGGACTGTATTTCTCCACTTGTTTCCTAGTTCTTAGTAATGAAAGATGGATTCCTCTCTTTATGTGTGGATCCAGATGATCAAGTATGGGATTAATTGATAGGATGATCCCAGGAGGGAGTGTGTTCTTATGTAGTTCAATTATGGGTGTTCCATGGGACTTAGAGTGATGTTTGCGCTAATGTGGTTAAGATGTTGATGGTTGAGATGGATATTTATTGATACTTTGTAATGTATTCATGGTCAAGGTTATAACTTCCTTAATTTCATGGGGATGTAATGATATAGATGGGTTTCCACACTTCGGTTAAATGAAAAGTTATGAGATTTCTAGGTGTGTTTGATAGGCAATCCACATGTATGGTTCGAAATTTAAAATATTTAGAGTGATTGATTGAGTCTATATTTTAGTACTGATCGGTTTTTTGTGATTTGATTACTAAAATGAGGTTCCTAGAATGCTATGTTATAATGTTGATTATAGTAAATGTTGCATCACATTTTTGTTGTTTAGTGCTAGACTGAGGTTATATGCACATGATGTATACAACTAATATGGTGTCAAACAGAGGCTCTAGAATATGATCGTATACTTCATGGATTATCTTCCAGACTTAGGATTTGGGTAATGACGGTATGCCATGTCGAAATGATGATTGACTGAGGATATTGCTCCTTAGTATTATGCCACACTGAAGCTCTGGGCCCCACCAATTATATATATATATATATATATTGTTTCTAGACTGAGTTTCTAAGAACATGAATTATACTTTTGATACAGTGTCAGATATAGGATCTATACACTGATAGTGTACTTCATTGATAGGTCTCTAGACTAAGGATCTGGCCAATGATGGTATACCAGGTGGGATGGATGGTGGATAGATGCTCTCAATTCATGGTTTAGATGTCAGAATAATGATCCATGCATTGTTAATTTGATATTTGGTAATGGTTTTGGACTGAGAAAATAGAATTTCATGTTTAGAAACATGAGTAACATGACATACATATGGCCTAGTCTTGGAAGTACCTTTGTGTGTTTTTGGGATAGTCATGTAGAGGTTCCACGTATGAGATAATTTTTGGTTCATGAGGATATATATGGGATGTATTAGATTATTATCCTAGTTAACATGATAATCATAGGATGGGTCCTTTAGATTGGTCTGGTTGGGTTGCATCTTCCATGGATATGGAGCCTGCTTTTTTGGATGCACAGTCATGGTGACATACTCAGAGACACTCTAACAATGGATGAAGTAGGAATAGTCGACCAAGGTCTCATAACTATGGATATATTTTTATTTTATCCTCATTCTTTTATATCGTTTAGGATGAGAATATTTCATTAGCATTCACTTATGGAGTCAGTATATAGATTCTCCATTGGGGTTTTCATATTACGATTTATTTCTCACCCCCATTATATGCACCTTGTTGGGAATACAGTCCTTATTACTTATTTCATGTTTTAAATGGATGAACAGTGGATAGGGTTGAGGTCCAGGATTTCATGGTTGAGTAGGATACTCTTGTGGAGTCTACAGGTTGAGCTAGATAATGTTGATAGGGTGATGGAGACCAGGAATGTGTTACATCTCGATGTTGGCAGTAGGGCCTTTTGTATTTACTTTTCATTTATTTTTTTCATGTCTTATCATCCTAGTGGATGGTCTTTGTTGCATGTATAAATTTTTTTGGGACATACTATATTTCATTTTATTGCATCATATTTTATTATAAGTTTATTTATTCTAATGTATTACTCTAATGTGTATAATTCATGGAAATTTACACCTAGATTTTCAGTATAATTAGTTTTATTGATTCCTCCAAGATCCACCCTAGAATCCATTTTATAATATTTAGCCTTTGTCATATGATGATGCTTGATTGAGGTCTTGGGGTGACCGACTTATAACCCTAGTTTAGTGGATACCAGTGATGGACGATACCAAGTGGTATCAGAGAAGTTAATTTCCTATTAATTAATTATTTTTTGTTTGGTAGAAATGAGATATAGGAATGTTTTAGAACTTGTGATCAATACATGGTTGGTATGTCACGAACAACAATTCTAGTATTAAATCTATGTTTCTAGATATTTCAGTTTATGTAATGGATTTTTGATCTTATGGTTTCATATGACTTTCACATCGAACAACACACATGTTATTTACATGGGATTTTTTATGATTGATTTTTGGAACTTGAAGCATTGGGTAAAGGCTAGTGAGTTGGTTTTTAATATTTTCCTATAGAGGAAAGAGGTGTTTCATGCATCATGATAGGCATGTTGTATAAACATTTTATAGGATTACTATATTTTGATTTTAGTTATTTATTTCTAATGGTAGATCAGTTGGATCCATGGTGAGGTGATCATTGATGAGGACGGAGGATTGGGTCTCTTTCATGGTTGGTACAATGTTCCTAGTGGGTAATATGGTGAAATTATACGATCACTAGACCCCCGTGTGGATTGTTTTGTCTCTGGTTGGATGTATGTATGAGTCCTACAGGAAGTGGTTTGATGTGCATAAGCTTGGAGAGGATGGTCACCCTTGTGTGGGAAGTGGGATAGTATATGAAGCCTTTATGGTATGAGACCCTATAGATGGGTGTATGTCTTGATGGCATTTTTTTCTTATGGTATTTGTTGTGTGACACTTCATTATTTGTGGCCTTCTATGAGTAGGCATAGACCGAGTTGGATAGACTAAATTAATTAATGTGGTACTAGATTTGTATGTATAGGAGGGAGGGCGTAGTGTCCTTTCTTACTTGAATATATTGTAGGGAGTTATGGTCGGATGACTTTTTAGGGAGACATGTGAGAGGGGTTGACCGAGTTTTTTTTTCCTTTGGCTATGAGAGGAACATATAACTATTTTTGAACTTGTGACAATGGTGCATGAATGGTGTAGTTGGGATTGAGTTTTGGGCTCTTTGGATTCCTTTTGTTTTCTTTAGGGAAGGTGAACAGTTGTGTCAATGTTTCCTCATTGATATTTGTTTCTAGAGGGGTAGGATCATTTAGACACCCATCCCAGAAAATACTTTTTTATGAATGTTGAGACTGGTGTATTTATGTTGGATATATATCACTTCAAGTGCTTTATTGTTTATGGTTTAGGCTTCTGAAATGAGATTTTAAGAGATTTCACTCAATTCTGTAAAAGATGGTTTTTTGTTTGTGTAACACCAGGGTGTGAAATTGCTATGAAATAGTAGAATATTGGATATATGAGAACTTGTGATGTGATGTGTCATTTAGTTAGTGTATCATACATTATGGGTGTACATATTAGGTTCTTGTTTTAGGAATGAATATTTGAGTGGGATGGGAATCACTGTGTTAGTGGTGAGAGGCTTGTGGTAATGGTGAACTGTGGACAATGGATAGAATTTTGATGTTCTATAATGGATGAGGTTGTGGTGGTATTCATCAATGGAATATTTGTATACTCACAATCTAGATATTATCATTCCCAATATCTTGACATCATCCAGAGTTTTCTAAGAGATCTCCATATTTATGCCATGATATATAGATTCTTCCTTGGGTTGATAAGGGGCCTCCTTGGAGGTGGTGATCATTTATCAATGTATGTGAAGTCGTATGGTAGGGAGTGAGTGGTCATATTTCTATAGTTGAGGTCCCTATGGAATATAGGATATCTAAGAATACCATGGTTGATGCTCTTAAATTCCAATAATGGACAAATAGATATATTTTTGCACTCTGGTGGGAGTGAGATTTCCTTGTCCAGTTACAATGCTTTGATTTTATTTTGTAATGGGATTTTGTAAACATGTTGGGTTGTGAGACGATTGTAAGGATATTACTATGGTGGAGAGAATCATTTTTTATGAAGATTATCTAAATTATTTTTCAATGTATCAGTATGGAAGAGTTCTACAAGGCATTACCCATGTGTTTTTTCGACGGTGGAAATATGTGGCTGGACCTTTGATGGGTGGTACTCCCTCTCTATGGTGTTATGCAGAGAAACATGGTTGGTGTTTCTATGTAGAATTCAATGAGTTGATCTTGTGTTTAAGACCAATGTGGGTCAGGATATATGATTATAAGAACACCTTGGATTATAAAGGATGATAAGGTTTTTTCTGGGGAGGATGTAGAGACCCAAGTTTTTATGATTTTAAAATTTATGCATAAATTTTATTTTATTTTATCGAGTAATCGTGAGGGGTAAAATTATTATTTTAAAATATTATATTATATTATATTGTTTTTTTAACCACTATGTTTGTCCTGGGATAGGGTTTTTACCCTTGTATGGAATTTGGTGGAAACCTAAGTAGTTTGAGTGGTGGTAGAATATTTCATATTTAATTAGTTAAATATTAAATTTTTTGTGCGGTTTTGGGTGGATGATTATTTTGAACAAAGTGTTAAATTAAGATCCTAATGATACGGTTGAGTCATAAATTGGGTTTTTTTCTTAGGCGATGTATAAACCCACCTTGGGATCCGTGAATTTAAACATGTATTAACTAGTAAATTAATTAACTAATTAATTAAATTAATTAAATGACCCCCCCCCCCTATTTGGGGTTTTGAAGTATGGTTGGAGAGGTCATGGATTCTTCCTCATGTGTTGGAATTATCAAGAGGGGAGAATAGGGAGATGCAACCATACTTCTTTGTTGGTGTATATCAGGGATAAACCGAGTTAGAACAACTTCTCAGAGAAGATTTGATCCCAAAGCTTCTGTCTTTACGCCACAAGGTATATCACTTTTTGAGTTTTATGCTATAATCCTTATATATTAGTTTTTTTAAGTTTTCAAGACTTATTATGTTTATTAAAAACCCCATGGGGGCCTATGTTTTCTTATTTGGGAGAAATGGTGGTTCTGAGAGGTTTAAAGGGGTTTCTTTCTAAGAATTTGTAACTACGCAACATGAGGTTCTAAGGTCACACACCCTATGTTAATCTCATTCAGGGAATAAGTTATTTTACAAACTACATGAAGTTTACTTTAATTACATGTCATGTATTAGTACATGGCCATGTGAAAACGTTCACAGGAAGGTGATGTTTTGAAATTACATGTAGTTTACTTTTTCTAAAAATCATGTAGTTTTACATAGTAAATACCCATGTTTCTAGGGACCTATAAAATTACCTGTCTAGGAGGAGGGTTGATAGTACCCATAGTGTACTCAAACATATTTTCCATATACTTTTTTCTTCATTGTGGTTTGTGGTGTTTTGTACCATAGAAGTTAGAATTAGGATTGTGAGTAGACAATTTTAATTTTTTTTATGTAGATTACAATGGTTGGGTCTTTTAAAAATATATACATCATATAGATGGTGTTTTGGAAAAAATTTGACCACTGTGAGGATTTCGTTTAGGTTTGGATTCAAAATACTCCAGTGGGTTGGGTTATGATCTAGCACACCCTTGTGAGGGGTTCGACCATAGGTTTTGGTCTAGCTTAATCATTCCGTAGTGTTTTACTTGAGATTTCAAGGATGAATCCATTAAGATGAGAATTGAAAACTATATCTTGTAAGATCTTGGTTTTCCACATATATTGTGACTATTGGCTCGAGGATTGATTATTTGAGGTTGAAATACTATATTTGAGGATAGTGGTGGATGGAGCCTTTTTGGAATTAGTTGATAGCATAGGATGGTATTTATGGTCGAGTGTCATTATATTGTTTATTGTAGTCTATGTTACTCTTGTGGATACCCATGGTGAGCTTATTTCTTGTAAATTTATTGCTGGATATTGTGGTTGTCTATTATATCCTCGTGAGGCATGAGTTGTCTTTTGGATTGCCATGTGGGCATGATGTCGTTCAAAAATATATTTGTAGCCATTGAGGGACACTTTATAATGGACTTATCCTTTGAGCCACATTATTACATGATTTCATGCATTATTAACCATTAAATAAAACCAATGATCCTAAATTATAGTGTCTTTGAAATATCATGTACCTAACAGGAATACATAAAAGAAAATAATGAATTATTTTATCTAATATCCATAATGAGCTAATAAATTTCGTTGGGCTCTTACATTTGATTAGGATATCATGTGGAATACATGAAAAAAATTGATTAACTAAAAATCCTGGTAATATTATACAAATAGAAATAAAGATTACCATAAGGGTTATAAACCATAACAAGAATACATAAAAAGTCATGTAACATGAATTAACATAATAAATTATAACATTTTTAACATGAGATCCTAGTATCATAGAAATGTGGAAACAACACACATCCTGAATGTTTCATGAGTCATGGAACTACCATGACCATTTTAGATAGAGGAGAATGATTCATGGAAAACGTACAAGACAATTCCACATGGAAGACCAAGCCACATAATGGATTCAGGTTCACTCTTTATTCCAACATGAAATATCATGACAATAAATGTTACCCAATGCATGGGATAAAAATATATTCACACCCATCATATCATTTTTATGCATATGTGGACAACATGAACAATCATACATGAGTAAAAAAACACAATTGTTACCTATGTAATGTATTTGGTATCATAATCATTTCATAAGTCATAACAAATTGGAATATTATAGTGGTGTCCCTGAAATAATGGATATATATCATACATGGAAATTAATAAGGAAAAATATGCATAAATCATGATAAGTGATATAAAACTTATGTGAAAACTTATAAAAAATGGTTTTATGAAACATTAGAAATGAAACAATTTACTATGGTTTACGGAAAATATTAAAGATAATTTAAACCCTAAAAGTAATAATTTTTTATATAAACATCAAAGTGAAAAAATATAGTTTTTCATGAAAAAATAATATATTTCATTAAAATAATGGTGGATTAAAATATATTAATGAGTGAACATGAATATGGTTAATTATTTGGGAAGTTCCCTTTAATCAAGCATGCTTATAGAGAGGGATTAAAAAGGGAACATTATAATACTTGTTTTGCCCATTAAATAAAGAATAACATTGAATCGGTACTGATTTATGGAACATGAAAATATAAAATTGGTGGATTAAATAATAATAATTAAAAATTACATTGGGTTAAAGAAAAAAATTGTCACCTGAAGAAAATGTGACATTTCATAGAGAATCCCTTACCATGAAATATTGGAAATTGGGGCGGAACTCTACCCTAGGATGCTCTCCTTCTTCTGGTGACAACGGCGGTCCCCGTGCTGGCCCCTCCTCCCTCGGCGGGGGAGGGAGCTTTCTTGCCCTTTGGGAGAGCAGGGACCGCATTTTGTCCATTTTCCATACTTGATTTTCTTCCCCCATTTCCGAAAGCTGCTTTAAGCCCTAAAGTTCCGAATCTCGTTGATGGCATCCCTAATCTTCAACTTTCGACCTTTGAATTCTCCAAAACTTATGCCCTCCTAAACCTCACTGAGGTTGAGTACTTCAAGTTGAGAAGACCTTCGGTTGATGTGTTTGATATGTTTATCTTCAGATCATGGGATCTCTAGGAAAGGGCTATTTTCGGCTTTCTTGATAGCTGCCACATCATGACTTGATTTGAATAAGAAGTAGACCTCATCAAGGCATGGTCGAGCGCTCCGCATAATGTCAATGGGTCTAGGTTCTTCCTATTCTGATGGTCATTGGATTTCCATATCACTTGGGATTCCCCATTTATTTTGGTTTCAGTTAGTTTTCCCAATCTCCCGTTGTCATTTCAGAATCTTTCTTTTATTCAAATGATAGGTACTCTCATAGGTATATTTCTATGTTCGGTTAGCTACACCGAAGCTGTTTGTCACCCTGGAAGTCCAAGGGTATTAGAGGAATTAGATGCATCTTGAAAGCATTTTGATTATGTCTAGATTAATATTGGCAGGGAGTATAGGTGCAAACAACGGGTCATATACAAGAGTTGGACAAACTTATGCTCTTCATGCAGTCATTTGTGCCATGATTTGGAGATATTTTGTAAATGTATAACACTACAGGAAGTACGTCTCCGGGGAATCCAGTCAACAGCTAATAAGGATGCTACTGTGAAAGTTAAGGCTCATGTAGCTAGTGTTGAAACAGGCCCGTCATAGATGAAAATCGGTGGGGGCAGTGGTATGGAATTACACTCTCAGCGGTTGGTAGAGATGGAACACTTGAAAGGAGATTGCAACAGGTCAGTCGATGTTACATGTGGTTTGGAATGGAGGAGGAATGCTAGGGAGATCCTGGATGAATTAGGAGGACCATCTGAACCAGTGGGATGTTCAATACAGTAGACTGAGGTGCAAGTTTTGACCCAGGTGGTGGGGACAAAGGACACAATGGATCATAATGCAGGCGGTGTAGTGAACTATCTTGCTGAGACTTCTGGAGCAGATAGTGGTGACTCTCGGAGGGGATTGGGAGGTGAAATGGAGGTCATGCGTGTTATGGTGAATTCTCCCAGTATAAGGCTGCTCAGAATGATGGTAGGAAAATAGAGGGTAAGACCCAAGTGGTAGATAATGAAGACGACACAAGCACAATATTTAGTGGGGAGATGGTCAGATATAGTGAGGACCTACACAAGGAGAATCAGGGGCCTTCACTGGATGAGGAGGTCTACAATCTAGCTAGTAAGGAAGGGAGCTATTTTTCAGGGAACCAATATGCTATTCTAGTGAAGAATATCTTTGATGGACATGGTACATTTGGGGAGTGAATGGAGGGGACCATTGAAGGAAATAGGAGTAATTCCGCAGGGGAAACCAGCCCAAGGAGTAATAGAGGTAACAGGGGGGATGGCAAGAGGGACTACTCCTCCCTGCCGCCCCCCATGAAGACTCAGTCAACAAAAAAATGGAAGAGAATGTAGAAAGAGAGGCCATGTTCCAGGACCCACCTGGACAACCTTATCTTTCCTTGGATCTTCTTCTGTGTTCAGAGGATGAGGTGATAGAGCAGGTGTTGTTTCTTAATGCCTCGAAAGAGGAAGCGGCCAAGATGATGGGTCGTGACATTGGAATGAATATAAGTGAGGACCAATATTTCTGGGTTGAAAAAAATGACATGATACTTGTAGGGGTTTTCAATAAGGGGTTGATCGGTCTTGAAGAGTATATAGAGGTCTGGGAGAAAATGACATCTGCATTGGAGGTTCTTTTAAGTGATGAGCTGCACACTCAGGTAATAGTAATTTCCTATAATTTTTTCACGGATATGGATTCTGGAAGAATTATACTTTTATTCAATGATGCTTCTTTATGTTTATCTATTTAATGCTTGGTTTTTCACTCTCACCTTCATTTTTCCTGTGATGAGGCTTACTCTTAGATTGTGCTACTGGGGATGTTTTGGTGTTTTGTTTTCGGTTTGTTACATGGATCTACTTCAGATGAGGTTTAGAGCGTATTGCCGCCACTTCTGCATGTCACTTGGAGTGGAAGACTGAGAGGGTATGGCCTGTCCATTGGTTCTGTGCCCGTGCATCCTTGCACAGCACTAGTTGCTGAGTACTCATGCTTGGTGGGGGCCTAATCCCGAGGTAGATGCTAGGGTGAGGTAGGACATGTGTTGTTTGGGTTCTTTTATGTTGTTCTTCTGGTTATTTTGTTGGACTCGTTGGTTCTCACTCTTCTGTTAAAAGGGATTCAATAATCTAATAAAAAATAATTTTCAGTCATCCCATACCATGAATTTGAAACATTTCTGCACTTGATCTTATTTTCATGAATAATAAAATTAATTCCACTAATTTATTAATTCATAATATTTTATATATTTATTTTCTTTATTATAATTTTATTAGGTTCATTCATGGATGTTTTTATACATGATAAGATACAATTTCATCTTTCATTAGTGTTCGTTCCATTGGTTTTCATGATTGGTGCATTGGTATATCTGTATGGAAAATCATGTACAATGAGAGTAGTTGTCAAGAATTGAAATTATATTTTATAATGAACCTATAGAATATTATACATACTTAAATATAATTTATTATTATAAGAGGATGATTCTTTAGATAAAATTTCAAGGATAACTATTTAGATTATTTTTTTATTTTTTCCACCATCACAAACTAGTTCTGTTTTTTTAATTAATATCATTTATATATACTGGTTATAAAAATTTAAATATGTTTTAATACATATACTCTAAATATTTTGAAACGTAATTTTTTTTATTAGCAGACATCATTGAAGTAATTTAAATTTAAAAGTCTTCATCCTTGAATCTGATGAGTCAACCAATCACGAACGATGTTTTCATTTTAAAAAAAAATTTGTGTGAGGAAAATTGAGGATGGGTTTTTCCATTAATATAATAAAATTAAATTATATAAAATATAATAGATTTATAATGTCTCTTGGATAATTGGAGTTGTGGGAAATAATAATAAATAAAATAAATGAAAATAAATGAAAATAAAAAAACATGTTTTACCTCTTAAATTCTCATCCTTTAGAACCCCATTTAGGCACTTCATTTTCATCATTTACATAGAAAACAAAATCCTAGACATGGTGGAAATATATAGAACGTAGATTGGAATGAATTTGTAAAAGCTTCATGTCTTTTGAGGTGTGAGGATAGGACGTGGTTAGGGGATATTTATAGTGGATGTTAGGGGTGTTTTATTATTATTTTATTCATTTGTTTATATTTTGGGTCAATATTATCGATAGAGTTGATTATTGTGACTAAATATAGTAACCAGTGCATGTCAGTTTGAACCATGGGTGTATAAATCATCCATACATCAACCATGAATCAATAATTATTATAGTTATCTTATATTGTACATTATGGTATTTCGCTATTCTCCAAAATTTCTTCTATTTTATAAAAATCCATAAAATTTACCATAACTGTTTTTTAAAATGTAAATTTATTAAATGGACACCATTTTATGAAAATAATTTTCTAAATATGATAAAAAAAAATTAAATCACCATTTACTCAAAAAAATATAGATTTTAAAATTATAACTGATTTTATAACACTTTGAAAAGTTAATTAAAATCGGATAAAAATGTCTTAAAATAGTAAGATAAAGAGTACTATTTATGAATCTATTTTTTGAAATTAAATTTTCTGTTATGCCATTAAATTAATTAGAAAAAGGTAAAAAAACATTTATGTTTCATAAAAATACCAATATATAGTTTATCATTCCTAAAAAAATTATTTACTTACACCATGACATAAATATATCATATTTTCATTCAAAACATACCAATATTTCATTTAAACATTAATAGGAGAGGATAATATTCTATTTCCCAAATTACTATTCCTAATTGTTATATTACTATTCCAATAGTCTTGTTATTATTCCGTCAGTTTAGGTTGCATAATTTCTATACATTATTTCATGCATTCTTTATTTATAATGTTAGTATTGTGTACTATAAGTTATTTTTATTTTATTTATACTATAGGATATAATTATAAGAAAGAAAAAGTCATTGATAGAATTCTGGGATGATACATTCTTCCATCTTATGGAATTTCACCCGCAAATGTTCATTTTAGAAACTATAGAGAAAACATGTGGGGGTAATTCTCCTTCATCACTAACTCTGATTCTCAGGTTTCCTATCAATACATATTATTCCACCATGTTACATTGACCATGTGAATATTCTTGTTGTGTAGAATTTTATCTTTAATGTTCAAGATCTTCCCCAGATGCTCTCGTGAGAGATGTCATTTTCAAACTACACCACCTATTAATTCAGTACTTGTATGAGATCATGTATGTAATTCATCAAGAAGGATATGTGCAATACATTTTGTACTTGAGACATGTTTGGTGGAAGTTCCTGTTTATAGTTCAAAACACTGACATAATTAAGAATCTCAAAAGGAACGATGTACATGGGACTTATCATTACTTTTCTCCAAAATAGGATGATCCTCTTTAGTTGAGATATGTGGTGGAATACCATGTCTCTAACCATTAAATCTATGTTAAATTGATTATTATTTCCATATCTCTTCTATCAACTTTGTATTTCCTTGATTTGATAAAAAATGGTTTCCACCTTTCATACCAATTCATTGACTATTTAGGGTCCTAGCAACTTCTATTCAACAACTCTATCCCAACAGGCCATCATTGTGTATCTTCTCCTGTAAAGGGATTCTTATGGAACCATTTTTATTCTCGGGTGAAAACTGTTTTTGTAAGAGATCACAACCAGAGGTAGATGTTTGTCACACCCTCCCTTGAAGTCTATAAAATATTATTTCAACACGTCTTCTAGGGTATTAACTGGCCGATGGGATTGGAAACTAGTTTTTGGATGATAGATCATACTGAAGTTTATTATAGTGTTTAGATAATATTAGAGACTTTTCAATAACATGGATGTTAATATTTGGTATCGATCTGGTACAATCTATACTATCACTCTAGTAATCCTTATAAATTATGTGGTTTATATTTCTGAAAGTTGTTCGAGTGATAATTCCTCTAAAATTGTGATAATGTGAGTTGTTTTCGTATGTCAATCCATAATAAGCCATATATCATTATTCCCAATATATGTCTTTGTATGTATGGTTATAGATTCTATGGTTATGTTTTCCCATTTCATTGTTGTTATGGGTAATGGTTGGATCATCCCCTTAGCACTTTTCATTTCAACCTTTACTTGTTTACATAGAAGTCACATTGATATAAACACACTGATATCATTCTTCCTAGTGTCCCACCAACAGTGCTCTAGGTAATCTAAAAGCATCCCTGTGCACCCTAAGTGAATATATAAGGTTGATCTATGTGTTTCATTCAGATGAACATTATTTATCTCTAGATAAATTGTTATAGATAGTAAGGTATTAAATATCATCAATATTTAATTATCCATTTTTATCAATGTGGATTTCATATTTCTAATAGCTTCCACCTTAATCTGAATTTCCTCACAATTTCTTTGAGAATCCATTATTTTCTCCATAAAAAATGGTTGAAAAATAATTTGAGAAAGAGATTTTTATGTTCCATCGTTAATTATTTCCATGTCCATCCTTTGCAAGTATAATAATATTGGATCCTTATCAATTCTATTCATTGATAAATTTGTTGGATCCTTTCTACACAAGGAATCCATCAAGTTATTTTTTTATTAGGATAGTAGTTGATTGAGCAGTCATATTCATTTATGAGATATAACCACCTTCCCTGGTGCATATTAATATAATTCTGTGTGAATATATATTTGAGGATCTTATGATTTGTATGTATCTCAAACTTCTCCCCATATAGTCAATGAAACCATATTTTCAATGCAAATATAAAATCCACCAACTCCATATCATGCATGGGATAGTTTCAATCATAATTTTTTAAATTCATTGAGGCATAGGCTATAACTTCATCATTTTTCATCTTTACACATCCTAATCCCTTATTTGATGCTTCTTTGTAGACCCCAATTAATTACAACTTGTCAATACTATGATCACTGGTGTCATGATAAGCCTATTTTTCAACTCTTTGATGAATTATTCACAATCACAAGTCCATACAAACATCACTCCTTTCTGAGCTAACTAGGTAATTAGATTTTACAATCATGATAAGTTCTTCACAAGTCATCTCTAGTATCCATATAGAACATGGAATCTATGGGTCGCAATTACAGATGTTTTCATGGGCCACTCCCTAATTGCCTTTTCCTTGGAAGGGTCCACATATGTTCCTTTTTTGGTTACAACATGCCACAATAATGACACTTCCTCCATCCAAAACTCAAATTTACTATACTTTTCATATAGTTTATCCCTTCATAATTCTATTAAAATAGTTTTTTAAGACACCTCATTTTCATCCTTGCACATGGAGTATATCAGAATATCATCAATAAAGAGTGCCACAAATATTTCCTGGAAAACACTAAACACGAAATTCACTACTTCCATGAATATTTATAGATCCTAAGTTTGTCTAAAAGGAATATCTATATATCCACAGTCTCCATGAATCATATTTTAGGAAGGATTTTACATATCATCCTTCGTCACCTTTAATTGGAAATATCCCAACTGAAGGTCCATCATAGAGAAGTACATAGCCCCATGTAGGTTATGGAACATGTAATATATCTAAAGAAGGGGATACTTGATCTTTATCATTATTTTATTGATATATTGATAATAAATGTCGAGGCGTTTTGATCCATCCTTCTTTATGACATATTAGACTAGATCACCCCATGATTAAGGAAAAGGGAATAGAAAAACCTTGTCCAAATTCCTTTTTCACCGCTTCTCTAGTTCTTCCAACTCAATGGTGGGCATTCTATAAGGTGTCGTTGATATAGGCAGAGATCTATGAATTCATTCAACTATGAATAGAACTTCCTAGTCAATAGTAAGACTGTGAAATTATTTAGGGAATAAATATGTCTAATACCAAATAATGGTAATGTCTTCGAGTATGATTCTATCCTTGTCTCAATCATTTGATCTATATATTTTTTCTTACAAGGAAAAAATCTACAATTGATATGATTATTCAAGAGAAGATTAATAATCCTTCTTATAGTTGTATAGAATTGTAGGATTCTTGGGTATGTGGAGAGTGATCCCCCTTTCCTAATAGTTGATGTTTGAATTATATAATGATTCCCAATCCATGCCCAATGTAGTATCAAACCCTAGAAAAATAATTATGAAAATATTTTTTGTTAGTTTTAGTGGTGAAAAATTGTCTATGGAAGAGTAATATACTTTGGATGCAATAATTTCCCCAATTTTCTCATACAGAACTCAACCTCAATATTTTGAGGTGATTTTTTAATAGTTCTACTAAACATTCAATATATATAAAAATTCATAGAACCATATATTATAATCAAACATTTAACTAGTTTATTCCGGTTCTAATCAGTTACTTCATAAAATATAGACTTTAGGATAAGAAATTTTATACTTGTTAACCCATAACATGGAAACCAATAACATTATATGGATACCTTATTAGTGAAAATTGTATACTAACATGTAATTCATTGAGTTTTAATCTAGTGTTTCCATGGTGATATAATTATCCCTAATGTTCTTATTAAATTTTTCTAGTCCAAATATTCAAAAATAATTGGACTTTCCTTTGATACAAACTATAATGTATATAACCTGTTACATCAATTAGAACAAGATTTTTATCATAATTAACCATCACATTTCACCATGTATCATATATTCTAGTGTCTTTGGGATATTAGGTACTTAACTTTAAAACATAAAACCAAAATAAATACATCTTTTATTTATTCTCCAAAATGAAATCCTAACTTCCGTTAACATTATATATATATATAGGATAATCTGAGATATAAATGAACAAATGGATGATATAAAAAACCCGATTAGGGTATACACAAAGAATTATAGCAAAACAAAAGGTTTATAAATCATAACATGATGAAAATAAATTATATGAAAAATGAATAAACATAAGGAAGAAGAACATGTATAACATGTGATCCTGACATCATAAGAGTGTGGAAACAATGCAGGATTTTTAAAAAAAATGATTAAAGCTATATTATTATTCTATTTCACATTTGGGAGCATGATTTATGTCTAACCACCAAGACCATTGCACATGGACTAAAATGTCACATAAAGGATTCTATTTCACTCCCTATTCCAACGTGATGTCTTGTGAAACTTAAAATTACCCAATGCATCGAAGAGATAACTAAGAGATCCCATCGTAACATGTTCATGAATATTTTTTACACATCACAAATCATATCCGAGTAATAATCATATAGAAACCCAATGAAATAATTGGGTATCATGATCATTTCATAAGTCATAAAAATTAGGAATACCATAATTATGTCCATGAAAGAATGGATTTAAAACATAGATGGACATTAATGAGGGAATGTTGTCCTAGGACATTATATGTTATGTCAAACTAAAGTAAAAACATGTAGAAATATGTTTTATGAAACATTAGAATTAAAACATTGTATTGTGGTTTATATAAAATATTAATGACCATTTAAAGAGGAAAATGAATAATCATTTGTATAAAACCTAAATTGAACCATGAAAGTTTTTCATGATAAAATGTGTGATTTTAAAAAAATAATGGCGGGTTAAAATATATTATGGAATGACTTTGAAAATGGGTAATAAATTGGGATGTTCCCTTTATTCAGGCTTGCTTATCTGGAGGGATTGAGATGTGAACTTTATAAAACATGTATTTACCAGTTAAATATAGAATAAAATGCAATAGGTAATTATGTTGGAAATATAAAAAGTGAACACAGTAATATTACATTATAAGGCTTAATAATTACATTGAGATAAATATAGATAAATCATAACCTGATAGGAAAAATGATAGTTCAGAGAGAGTCCCTTACCCTATGTCTAAAATTATTCTTCACATGAGCTTAATGTCTCGAATAATAAAATTAAATCCAATAAGTATTTAATTTAGAACATTTTATAAATTTAATTTATTTATTATAATTATATTATGTTTATTCATGGTCTTTTTGATGAGAAATATGATACAATTTCATTAGTTTATAATGTACATTTCATTGGTTTTCATCATTTTTTTCACTTGTATATACGTGGAATACCATTTAAAATGATAATAGTTGTCCAAAATAGAAATTATATGTTATTAATAGGAATTGGGAATATTAAATGATCTTCTCTTTATATATATATATATTCCCCATATATGTGGATGATTAATTATATAAATCAATAATGATAACAGTTTATATGATTTTGGCATTTTTTCGATCATCATAAAGTAGTTTTGTTTTATTAATTAATATTATTTACATGTACTAGATCCAAAATATTAAATTAGATTTAATAAATATATTATAATATTTTTTAATAGTAAATTTTATTTTGACAGTACATGAAGGTGGTAATATAAATTAGAAACTCTTCATCTTTGAATGCAATAAATAGACACACCGGAGATAATATTTTTATTTTTAGAAACAAATTAGATGGGAAGTGAATTGAAGATGGGTTTTTATAATAAAAAAATAAAATTATAATATGTAACATTTAGTAGATTTTTATTGTCTCTTGGATAAGGGTAGGTGAGAAGAAGAAAATAAAATAAATTCAATTCAATTAAATTAAATTTAAAGTAAAGATATTTTTGCCTCTTGAATTCCTCTCCCTGAGAACCTCCTTGAGGGACTTATGTTTAGTATATTATTAAGACCAAATTCTTGTGTACATGGGGGTGAGACTTGGAAAGATTATTGTGTGTAATATGGTAAATAATAAAGGGTTTTGAGGTTCGATGAGAAGAGGTGGTGAGGGGTGGTATTTATAGTAGAGAAGAGGGGTGTTTTTTTGATTATTTTGTTCATTTTTTATTATTTTGGCTAAAGCTGATGAATATTGTGGATTTCAATTCCTAAATAAATTAACCAGTTAATGTGCATTTTAATCAATTTTAATTACATCATCCATAAATCTACCAATACTCAATAATTCATGTATTTATCTTATACCATAAATTATCGTATTTCACTATTCAAAATAATAAACTATTTTAGAAAAATCCAAAAAAATCACCCAAACCATTTTTTGAGTTGTATAATTTAAAAATGAAACCCATTTTATGAAAATAATTTTATAAATATGAGATATATAATTTTTAAATAAAATTAAAATTAACATAAAAAATACAGATTTCAAAATTATCACAAATTTTATAATAATTTTATAAATTAATTAAGGCCTCATAAAATTATCATATAATCATAAAATATAATTTATGAATCTATTTTATGACAATAAATTTTATTGTAAGTTGTTATATTGATTATAAAATTTTAAATAAAAATTTATGTTTCATAAAAATACCAAAAAAAATTAATCATTTTTAAACATTTATTTACATATACCATGATATAAATATACCATATTTTAATTTATAAGATTACTAAATTTTATTTATAATTTCACATTTGGTGTCACTATTCTATTGACCATATTATTATTCCTAATGGTTACATTACTATTCTAAAGGCCATGTTACTATTCAACTAGATGTAGGTTCCTTAATTTCTATAAATACTTTTTATTTCCTTCATTATTCATTTATAATGTTTGTATTGGGATATATTTGTGGTATTTATGTGATTTATACTATATGAAATAATAATGAGAAGTGAAATTTCATTGATATAATTCTTGGTTGTTACATGATTGAGGATATTTCTTTTGATAGGGATTCACTCAATGGATTGGTTGTTACTAGGTTTTGGAGAGGATGCAACTACTTGAGTGCGAGTTCATAGGATAAAAGGAGAGATGTTTGTGCTTATGTGAGGATCCAGAGGATCATGTGTGGGCCTAATTGATAGCAGGAGCTTTAGTGGGTGTGTGTGCTTATCTATTTTGGTTATGGGTGTTCCTTGGGACCCAAGTTGATGTTTTACCCAATGGGGTTGAGAATTTGATGGGTGAGATGGAATTTTAGCCATACATAGTTATATTTTCATTGTTGAGGTAAAGACTGGGAGTATTCTATGGGGAACTCATGATATCATTAGGATTCCATGATTTGTAACCCTGTTAAATTGTAAGGGCTGAGATAGTTGGGAGAGTTTTATAAAAGATCCATAGGTATGGTTCCGGATATCCATTATTGATACTTCTGGACATATTCTCCATATTGAATCCTACTAATTATTAATGGTTTCATCATTGGACTAAGGTTATAGGAATTCTATACTTTAATATTGAGTATAGTTGATGAGACGTCACATGAATGGGTTTTGGTGCTGGACTAAGTTGTTGGGAACCAAAAGTATACTACTAATCTGGTTTCAGACTGAGGCTATATTCCCTAATAGTATACTTCATGGATAGTGCTCCAAACTGAGGATTTGGGTGATGATGGCATGCGATGTTGAAAAGATGTTGGAATATGGATCATTCTTCTTGATTTTGGATAGATTTATGCTATGTCCCCTAATGATGTTATTTATATAGATGGTTTTCAGACTGAGGTTCTAGGCATATGAAGTGTACTACTAAGCTGGTGTCAGACTGGCGCTCTAGACACTAATATTATAATTCATTAATTGTACGCCAGAATAAGGCTCTAATAAATGATGGTATTCTAGCATGTATGGATGGTGGAATGATCATCCACATCTATGGTTTATATGAAAGAATGAAGCACCATGATGGTTTAATTAAATATTTAGTAGAGGATTTGGACTGAGCCTTTAAGAATTTTTTAATGCACGATGGATATGTTATACATATGATATAGGGATGGTAGTACCATTGTGTGGTTTTGGAAAAGACGTGTCAAGTTTCCTAGTATGCGATAATCATTGTTCCAAGATGATGTATATGGTAAGTCTTTGATTAGTATCTTGATTGATAGGAGAATCATATGATGGTTCCCATGGATTTTTTATGTTTTGTTGTGGCTATTATGAACATGGGGCCCACATGTTTTTGGTTGCACTTTCATAGTGACATACTCAAAGACATTCTAGCATTGACAAAAGTAGTTATGATTGACTGGGGCCTTGGACTGTAAAGACTTTAAATTTTGTATAATGTTTTTAAATTATATAGGATTACTACAAGACTATGAAATTAAATGGAATGTGATTTTGAGGCTCAGAAATCATGGAATGGAATTTGGAACTTTTTTTAAGGTACGTATATTAAACAAGCAAGCGGGATTTTCTATCGTTTGAACCGATGCTCAGATTAAAAATATGAGGGCACCGTTGAACATTCAGTGCCAATATTCTATTAGGTGAACATTACCTTTGACTGAAAATGTTCATAAGGAAAATTATATTTTCAAACATTTGGAAATATAACAATAAAATAACTATATGTTATTTTATTCATTTCTTCTACATGTTAAGCATCGGTTGGCGAAGCCGCAACATAACAAAAGTCATTAAATGAAGACCATTAAATGAATTGTTACATTATTTGTGTAACCAAAATGCTATTGTGATTAATTAGTTCATTAATTAAGGTTCGTTAAGGAACCCCATTAATGAACCCTTCATTATGCTCTTTAACTATTTTTTTAATCAATCAGTTGGCGGAACGTTTTGGAAACTACGGGGAAAGCTCTGAAAAAATTCTCGTGACTTCACCCTCCAATGAAGAAAGTTGATTGAACAACGTCCGTTCGATGATGTGTTCCAGAGGGCGACGAACATCAAAAAAACATAAAATTATTTCCTTTGTCCGCACAAGATTCCACCGAATCTAGGTAGGGGATTTATTTTTATTCTAGATGAATTATGATTTTTATCTTATCTCCTTCATGGAAAATTTTTTAGGATGCATAACAACTAACTAATGGGTTGATCCATGATTTTTACTTTACAACAGGTTTTTTTAGGGATTAATTTTTGGGATAATATTAAACATTTTTTTGATTGATTCTTTCGCCATGTTAAAGAACAAACACGGAAGGTGTTGGACAATCCGAACAAGACCTGTACCCCCCAACATTCTTGGTTTTTGTGTGTTCATTGTGTGAAAACAACCAACATAGAAGCAAGATGAATCCATGGTCATTGTAGTGAAGGCAACTACCTGGGAGGACCGTAGGTACATATGAGAAGGAAAATGGACCACGAGAACATCTCGGGTTTCCCACAGAAAGAGCTGTCGGGGCAGGTGACCAGCGGCGGCAGCCAGCCTATGCCGGTCATGTGGGGAAGCGACACCCATAGGCGTCATAGTGGTGAGATTCCACAGTAGGAAGGCTACAAAGAGTGGAGAATGTGATGCTGAGGCATTGTATGATAAAAGGAGAGGACTACATAGTCCGCTCAGCTGGTGCAACAGTCGTCTCATGCCTCTCGTTTTTGGAGACGGGGTGACGCCCCACGTCCGATCGATCTAAACTGGCTCACACTACATGGGTTGGACCTGCTGGCCTAGGTGGACCTACCAACCATTCTGGACTTGCTGGCCCAATGGGCCGGCGAGAAAGGACATAGACCCGACCGGTCCCGTTTCACTACACCTGACGTAACATGCAAACCAGGTGTCTAATTGACATGTTGCCTTCAGCATGAGGACCCTTGTGATGGGGTGGTCCTTTTTAAATACTCCACATGTGTTTTAGCAGAATTTGGAGTATTTCTAGGATGGATTCTACTTGAATCCAACCTGGCCCTATTTACATTTTGGCCTCTATCTTACAGATCGGGTGTCCAATTGACGCACTGTCTGTTGCGTTGGAACAATTACGACAAGACAGTCCTTTAGGTTACATCAAGTGGGTCTTAATGGTGTTTTAGTTAAGACCATTGGAATACGGAAAAAAATCTACAAAACTCAAGCACACCAAGTGCGGGATTCATGTGAATGACTATCAAGTGAAGGGCGACCCTCTGTGGATCGGCATAGGAGCGACCATCCATGGATAAGAATGAGAGAAACCCTTCATGGATCGGTTTCAGTGCATCCCTCTATGGATCGGCATAATTGTGACCATATTTGGATTAGCATTAGTGAGATTCAACATGGGCCAACCGTACAGAGACCGGACAAGGATCAGTAGCAGAGTGACCCTTTGTGGATCGGCAGCAATGCAATCCCTCTCGGATCAGTAGTCGATCCACCCAACAAAATAAAATGATCTACCTTAGAATAATCATCTTCATTCATGTTCTCTATGTTTTATACCTAGTGTGAGTTGTCTATTACTTTATGAGTAGTTATTGAGATCATGGTTTGTGTGTTTTTCTTTGTGGAATTCTTGGATACCTTCGGGGGTCTCGGGGAACCTACTCGTTATTTTTATACTCGCACCTACATGGGCTTCACCCCCACCTTATTGTGTCTTGTCCAGAAGACAGAAATCTTGATTGAGACTTGGGGAACTAGGGCTAGACACTTCTTAGAAGTGATTGACAGATGTGGTGAGTGACAATGATGACAGACAATGAGTTGTACCAACCCTTCAGGTAAGATCCTTGGTAGATGACCTTCAGAGTAAGTTCCTTTTTTCTGTAATTTCCATTAATTTGATCTTGTATACAATCCCCTTATAAATGTAGTACTTAATATTATTATCAGTGGTGGTTTTTAGTAGTGGTTGTACTTTTCCTTCTCCAATGTTTTTTACTTGTGCGAAGTGTTCCATATCTTTGTTTTTATAGGTTTAAAAGAAATTCCTTCCTATTTTTTGGTTTTCGCCTCTCTGGTTCTATACAACCACCCCTAGCATATGGATTATGGGATTGGGGTAGTCACGACATAGGCCCAAGGGGATGCATCATGACAAATTGTTATCAGAGGGTGGTCAGTTCTACTAGAAGAACTAAGTGTCTATGTTTTAGTGGGTAAATAGTGTTATGTGTCTTCATTTTGAATTATAGTTTGGGGAGTCCAGTGTTAGTGTGGAAACCAAAGTATCCATACACCAGGACCCTGAATTCGCATTTTTGACTTGGTACACAAAAAATCCATTTGTGTGTATATTGGAAATATTTTTATTTTGATCTATTTTGAGTCAACTCACCGTTTATAACTTATTGATTGTTGCACATTTGTTTCTTTACAAGATTCCTCCACATAGATGTTCAGTCGATATTCTAGTGAGAGATCATGATGAAAATCCATTGAGCAATGAGGCATCGTTCTAGGATCCTCTTATAGTGATAACACCTTCATGTGGTGTACCTGCAACACCACGACCCGTAGTGAAGTCGTTTAAACTAGCACCACCAGCTGACATTGAACGACGATTGGGAATGTTTCACAAGTCCCAGAGATAGTTTCCTGTGAGGTTTCAAGGTGAGAAATATCTAAAGGAATCTAAGGATTGGATGGAGGTTGAGGAACTAGTTTTCTGCTTGGTTGAGACACCAGCAGACCAGATGGTGATCTTAGATGCCTGTCTATTTTAGGGCATATTTAGAAGGTAGTGAATCATGATGCTCATAGAACATGATCAGGAGACTCTCTCTAAGTTGGACTTTGAGATCCTATTCAGGGTGGATTTCATACCAGTGACTTTACAATTAGTGTATTTTCAGGAGAAGATGCACTTACAGTGGGGAAAACTAACAGTGGCCCAATATTCGACTAGATTTACTAACCTCTCATGCTACTCCACCAACATGGTACGAGATGCTTTCTTCAGGGCCCGGATCATTATGAATGGACTCTTATGGGATATCAGAGCATCGATGGTATCCCTCAACATCATGACATAGGTTGGAGTGCTAGAGAAAGCACTATTGTTGGAGAACATCCAAGATGAACAGGCACAGACAGTGAGAGGTGCCACCATACAACTGGAAGCTGAGTCATCTATAGCTGATAGTATGAAGATGACGCAGAGGACCAAGTGGGCCAAACCTTCCAGATGATGACCTAGGATTTATGGTTAGAGGTTTGAAGCTCACGATGCAGTGGAGGTCAGCAGAGGGAATGATTGTGCTACAAATGCGGTGGGTAGGGTCACACAGATCGCGAATACCTAAAATATCATACAGATGATCATCAAATAGTCGAGGGACCACCGAGGTAGTGGCAGAGGTTTGATTAAGGAGGTATCTAGGGTGGTGGATGTGTCATAGGGGTAGGATGTGCAGCAGGTGGTGGGAAATGGTTTGTGGTACAACTGCCACAACCTCTAGGTGGTCCACCCCGACCTCTGGGAGAAGGTGGAAAGGGATGTGATCATCTTCATGTGACATATCCGTATGACCATTTGGCTTCAGTGATGATTTGATGTGCAATCTGTGTCTACTCTTCCCTAGTTGTAGTTCTTATTGACAAAGGTTCATGTCAATCTTTCATTGAAACGACTCTCATTTGGAGATCAAAGATTCTGATGGAGTCGTTGTCTTGATCCATATAACTAAGGACTCCTAAGGGAGAGGATTCAATGATTACAAACAGGTGCAGGTAGTGTGAGCTTACTCGAGGAGGCATGAGCTTCTGTTGGGATCTTCTAGTAGCAGCGTCGAGGCCTTACAACATCATCTTGGGTATGGTCTGGTTATCTACGGTCAATGCCCATATCGATTGTTTTAGGCGCAAAGTGTTGTATGATTGAGAGGATGGGACCAAGTTTTGGGTCATTAGTGAGTAGGGAACTTTTTCATCATAGAATTTAAATTCTCGATGGAGGGTGAAGCCAACCACTCATCAGTTGGAAATCCTTACACTCGGTGTAGTGGACAAGAGGATTCTGAGATATCATGTAGCGGTGGACCAGTATGTTGATGTCTTTTTTGAGGATGTTCCGAGACTACCACCTCTTTTAGAGGTACACTTGTACATCAACATATATCCTGGGTTGATATAAGTATCAATGAAAAAATATTGGATGGATCATCTTGAGCTTCGTGTGTTGAGGGTACAGTTAGAATACTTGAAGAGGAAGGGGGTTCATAAGGCCTAGTGTTTCTCCATGGGCACCCTCGATTTTGTTCGCCGTGAAGGAATATGGGAGAATAATGATTTTCATGGACTATCAGATCCTAAACCAGATGAATGTGAAGAAAACTTATCCTCTTCCAAGGATTAATTATCTATTCGATTATCTGAAGAGAGCACCATGGATTTCGAAGATAGACCACAGATCATGATATCATCAGCTCATGGAAGGGGATGAGGATGTACTGAAAATAGCCTTCAGATACTGGTATGACCACTATGAGTTTTTGGGGATGCCTTTTGGCATGACCAATGCATCATTAGTGGTTATGGGACTCATGAACAAGGTCATCATATCTTACCTAGATTGCTTTGTGGTGGTCTTCATTATTGACATCTTGTTGTACTTAGTGTCAGAGGAGGATTACGCCACACATCTACAGATAGTCCTTGATACACTCTATGAGCACCAGCTTTATGAGAAGATCTCGTAGTTCCAGTTCTGGATATGAGATGTTCACTTTTTGGGATAAGTTTTCTCAGAGGCTAGAGTTGTAGTGGATCTTGAAATGATAGATGCAGTGCTTTAATGGGAGCCACCTAGGAGTGTGACCACATGCAAAGTTTCCTGGGGTTGGATGGGTACTACCAGTGATTTTTACCTGACTTTTCAAGAGTATCATCACCCTAGTTTTCTTTTACAAAGATGGGGAAACCCTTCGTATGGACGAATAGATGCCAGCCGAGTTTCTAGGAGCTGAGTTGAAGACTAACGAGTGCCCCCATCTTGAGGATACTAGAATAGGGTGTTGGGTATGTAGTCTACTACGATGCATTAGGCACCATATTGTGGTATGTCCAGATGAAATAGCAAGTGGTGAACACCTACGGTTCACGACAGCTAGAGAAACATTAGCATAACTACGCAACCAATGATCTAGAGTTAGTAGCAATGGTCTTCATGTATATTATGTGGTGGCATTATTTGGTGGGTTAATGATTTACAGTCTACTCAAATCACAAGAGTCTCACATATATCTTCTCATAAAAGGACCTGAACCTCAGATAGTGATGATGGTCAGAGATCCTCCAGGACAATGAAATTGAGATATTTTACACTCCTAGGAAGGGAAACATTGTAGAAGATTCACTATGTAAGAGATCAAGTATACAACTGCTGATTGAAGAGATATAACACCTAGTCACGTTGTAGATATCCTTCATGGATAGTGATGGAGAAACATAACTCCAGTCTATGACTGTCACTCCCCCACTCCTTTATCTTGTTTGGGAGGCACAACTTGGGTACGTTGACTGCAAAGCCTGACGTGCTCAGATATCTTCAAGACATGTTCTTGATGTATTTTAAATTGGGGGGAGCACGTCATCTTTTTTAAAGGGTGAAAGATACTACCAGCGATAATTCTTGAAGAGGTGATGTGGGAGTTCCATAAATCCCCTTTTGGGGTACATCCTGGTGTGAAAAAGAAGTATCTAGACCTCTGACATCAGTACTGGTGGCGAAGGATGATGAAAGAAATGTCGAAGTTTGTTTCACAATGCCTCACCTGTCAGCAAGTGAAGGCTGAGCATCAGGTTCCATTAGGCATAGCACAACAACTAGCAGTACCAAAATGGAAGTGGGATATTATCTCCATAGACATCGTTACTTGGTTACCATGCACGTCTAGGGGCCATGACTCAATCTGTGTGATCATTGAGAAACTCACTAAGTTGGTTCATTTTCTACCCATCTGATAGCAGGGATCAATAGAGGGATTGGGAAACCACTATTATTGGGATATATTATGGCTTCATGGGGTTCCATCGAAGATCATTCCAGATCATGACACTCATTTTACATCCCAGTTGTGGAATGGATTACAGGAGGAGTTTGGGACTCATCTTTGCATGATCACTACCTTTCACCCTCAAACAAATGATCTGACAGAGAAAACCATATAGACACTTGAGGAAATTCTTCATGTTTGTGCCCTTGATTTTTCCTATAGTTGGGAGGACCACCTACTACTGGTTGAGATCCTGTACAACAACAATTATCACTCCACCATCAGCATGGTATCGTTTGAGGCCTTGTACAGGTAATGATAAAGATTCCATTTATGCTGGATAGACCTAACAGAGTCATCACTTATAGGTCCATAGTTGGTACAGGCTACCACGGAGAAGGTGCTAATAAACTAGGAGAAAATGAATTCTACACGGAGTAGGAAGAAGACATATGCCGATAGGAGACATATACCCTTGGAGTATTAGAAGGGCGGTCATGTTTTATTTTGGGTCTCACCCTGATGAGGATTGCAAATATATGAAAGTTGTGGTACCCTATCTTCAAGGTTCATCAGACCTTTCCAGATTCTGATTAGAGTTGGCGAGGTGTCGTACCACCTAGATCATCCCCCATAGATACACTGGTTACATAATGTTTTCCATGTGTCACAACTAAGAAGATACATGCATGATCTAACACATGTCATCGACTGGGGTGAGTTGGAAATTGATAATGGGGCAACGTTCGCAGAGTTCCCAGTGGAGATAGAGGATTGACTAGAGTAGGTCCTACGAGGATAGTCGATTCCTCTTCTATGTGTTCAGTGGAAGTAAAGGAAACTCTATGAGAGAACATGGTAGCGGGAGGCTGATATTCTTTCTTATTAACCCGATTTTTTTCCTTATATTTTATTATGGCTATGGGAGACGGAAATCTCTAAGGTGTGGAGAATGTAAAGTCCTAGAAATTCCATATAATGTTTTTAATTATATGGTATTATTACAAGACTATGAAATTTGAAAGAAGATGATTCCAATTCTCAGTGAGCCGTAAATGGATTTTTGAAATTTTTTTAATGTACGTTTAGAAAACATGTGAGTGGGATTTTCTATCTTATGAACCATTGCTTGGATTGAAAATTTGTAGGTGCCATTGAACTCATAGTGCCATTATCGGATTAGGAAAAGAAAAACTTTTACCAGAAAATGTCAGATAGAAATGATAGTTTTTAGAAATTTGGAAAAAAATAATAAAATTACTGTAAGTAATTTTATTCTTTTCTTCAAATGGTTAAGCATCGGTTGGCACAACCACAATATAACAGAAGGCATTAAATGAAGATCATTAAATGATCTGTTACTTTGTTTGTGTAACTGAAATTCACATCGGATTAATTGGTTCCTTAATTAAGGTTTGTTAATGAACCACATTAATGAACCTATCATTAATCTCTTTGATAAATTATTTAATTAATCCATTGGAAGAAATTTTTGTCAACCGCAGGGAAAGATCTGATGAAACACCGACGACATAACCATCCAGTGAAGAATAGTGATCGAACAACATCCATTGGAGGATTTGAACTGGAGGGTGATGAATGGTGATTAACATCAATGAATGTGGAATTATTTCATTTTTTCACAAAATATTCCACCAAATCTAGGTACGTATTTAATTTAATTCTAAATGAAAAGTGATTGTTATCTTATATTATTCATGGAAAATTATGTAGAACAATGATCAACCGTCTAATGGGTTCATCAGAAATCCATAATTTATTATTGGTGGTTGTTTTCAGCATTCAATTTGGAGAAAATCTTAAACCTTCTTATGATTGATTCTTTCCCTATGTTAAAATGATAAGGTAGAGGGTGCAGGCCAAACAAAACAAGGCCCAAACCCCCATCGTTCTTGGTTTTTTTGAGTTCTTTGTAAATGTCTGAGAAATGTTGATTTAAGATGAATCCAAGGTCTTAATAGAGAGGGATGTGACCTTGGAGGCCCGTAGGTGGAGATGGGAAAGAAAACAGGCCACTGAAGCATCTCTAGTGGCCTATGGAAGGAGTTGTCGGTGTGGTTGTGCCAAAAACCAGCGGCACCAGCGACTAGCAGCGTCGGCTATCTCATTCCGGTTGCGTGGAGAATTGGTACTCATAGGAACCAAGGTGGTGAGAATCCACAGCTGGATGGCTGTAGTAGGTGGAGAACAAGGTGCTGACGAGCTGTGTGAGGAACGGAGGGGCCCACTTGGGCAGCTCAGCTAGCGCAATAGCTAGCTAATGCTGGCCATTTCATGAGATAGGGCGGAGCCCTGTAGGGGCCACCGGCTGGGTGAACCTGACATCCCACATTCGATCTAGCTAAACTGGCATGCACCGCATAGGTCATGTCTTCTAGGCAGGCCGGACTCGGACGAGACAGGTCACGTTTCACTAAAACTGACGTAACTCACATAGCGGGCATCCAATTGATACGCCATCTATGGCGTGAGGACCCATGAAATGAGTAATTCTATTTTAGATAATCAAAAATTGTTTTGGAAGATGTTGGAGTATGGCCGGGTTGGATTGGACTCAAATCCAACTAGGCCCTACTTACCAATTTTCCTATATCTTACAGACCAAGCATCTAATTGATGTGTTGTTTGTCGTGTTGGAACCCATTAGATAAGACAGTACATTTTCTTACTTCATGTGGGACTTCATGGAGGTTGAGTAACGAGTGATTCCATGAAGAGATGAATCTCTAGAACTGAAGTTCACCAAGTGCGGGAATCCAGTGGCTAACTGTCATGTGAAGTGCGGCCCTCTTTGGATCATCATGAGAGCGACCCTCCATGGATCAGCAGTATTGAAACCATCCATATATCACCAATAGCACAAGCATACGTGGATCGAAAAAAGTGAAACCCTCTATCGATTAGCAGTAGTGCAACCCTTTATTGATTAATAACAGCGTGACCCAACATGGGCTGGCCATAGAGAGACCCATTGAGGATCAGTGGCAGAGATACCCTTTGCGGATCGGTAGCAGAACAACCCATCTCAGATTAGTATCAGATACCCCAAATAGAATAAAATGATCTATCTTTTGTTTAATCATATTTATTCTTATCACTAAGTTATATACCTAGAGTGAGATGTATTTTACTTTATGATTTTTGATTGATATCATGCTTTTTGGTTTTTCATTTGTGGAATTCTGGGAGACCGTCAGGGGTCTTGGGATCCCTCCTTAGGGAGATAGGGCTAGACGATGGTCAGAAGTGACTGATAGACATGGTGAGCGGCAGTGACGACATATGATGAGTTGTACCTACCCATTAGGTAGGATCCTTTATAGTATACTTTTAGAGAAAATTTTCCATTTTTAGTGTACTTTATTTTTATTTGGTCTTGTATACATGCACCTTTTACCTTTACTACTTACATTTACTCACAATGGTGGTTTTTAGTAGTGGTTTTACTTTTCCTTTTCCATTTTGTTTTACTTCTGTGCAGTGTGCCCAGTCAGTGTGTGTGTATATTTAAAGGCAATGCATTCCTTTTTTGGGGGTTCTCCTTTCTAGTGCTAGTCACAAGTCCATGGCCTATGGAAGGCGGGTAAGGGGTAGTCACAACATGGGCCTCAGGGGATGGGTCGTGACATGGACCTAAGGATATAAAGGTGTTTTATTTTTATTTTTCTTATATATTGACTATGTTGAGAATATTTTAGGAGAATAAAATTATGACAGCTATTTATAGGTTCACCATTGGGGGTGATCTATTGTTTTTTATTTATCACCCTCTGTACAAGCACCTCAGTGTGCATACAGATCCTATATCTTATTTCATGTTGATCATGATTTCATGGTGTGATGGGATAAGGTCTAGGATTTCATGGATGGTGGGATTCTTGTCTGGAGTCTATTTGTCTAGTTAGAGAAGTAGGAAAGGTTACTAGAGATTGGGTATGTGTTACACATTGAAGTTCGAATTTTTTTCTTTTATGTATTAACTTTTTAGTTTATTATTTTTCATGTGTGATTGGACAAGTGGTTCACCGTCATTCTATGTATGACATGAATTTTTAGGCCCTAACTATTTTTCATTTTATTAAAGCATATTTCAGAATGAGTTTATATATTCCTCTATATTACTCTGATTTGTATGATTTTTGGTTATTTACGTAATGTTGTGCACTATGATATGGGGTTATTATCTCATCAAAGATCTACCTTAGACCCATATTTTTTTTTCTACAGTATCTGGCCTATTAGGAGGTTCACTTGAGATCTTGTGGTGAACAAGATCAGAGCATTGGTTTATTGGCTAATGGGTCGGGATGCTATAATCACACTGTTATTCAAAAAATAATCTTGTTTCTCAGGAGGTTGGGGAGATTGTCTAAGTGGATTGGTTCCTAGGTAGAAGATATATGTTAATTAATCATTGTATTTCGTATATTGTATGTACTATTTCTCATATAGAATCATCATGAATGGAACCCTAATATAGGTCTCCTCGATGAAATATCAGACTTGTACAGATGCCTTTTAAAATATCATTGAACTAATGTATCTTGGGAAAATTTTCACCCCAATTTGGAGTACTAGTAAAATTTAATACATTGTATAGAGGATTATGTGGGGTTTTTTTATTTGGGATGCATGAGTGATGTTTTTCACTAGTATGGAGTACTGAGAAATGTGTTTCCCCTAAAAAGGGTCATATGAAATGTGTATCCCTCAAACACAAGCATGAGTGAAGTGTCACTATGGTAGGGGGCCTAGGATACGTAGTTCCTAATATGATAGACCAATAATTATTATTCCCTCTTTAAATTTAGGGAAAAATTCTACCATAGTTTGTTGTCATGGGTGATGTGTCTCCCTAGTATGATGGTCAGGGAAATGTATCATTGCAGTCTAATGGACTGTGAAAACTGTTTCCCTTGTACTATTCTCCTAGTATTGAGGTTCCCAAATATGCAGGCATGGTCAATGTGCACCCATGGTATTTGTAAAATATTACCCTTATGGGGAGGCCTTGTAAAATTTTTAACCAGGTGATGTCTTTTTAATTTTTACGGAAAATTCACCATAGTATTGGATCCCCAAGGTAACATGGTAGTGTAAAATCATACTATGGTTCTCCTAAGATATTTTTGGCATGTAGTTACCTACTGTAGTTTAGTTAGGATGGTTTCCTATATACTTATTCCTATTGGATATTAGTTAATGTTATTTTTCTATAATTATTATTGTTTAAAAATCTATAAAAATCAAATACCTTTAATTTCTATTATTTTCCTTATGGTTCTACATAGGGAGTCACTTGAAGTTGAACAGTGGGACTAGGTCATGCTTTATATGGCTTGTCTTCTAAAATTATGATCATTAATCCAATTCATATCGTTATTTAACCCTATTTATTTCTCCCTAGTAGGAGGTATTAAGGGACATTTTAGGAAAAAATTTGTTAAGGAATAGATCAAAATAGATAAAACTCTTAATTACTTAGTAAATTGTCCTTCATGTATGGTGGATATGGTTGTGGAGGTCAGGCACGATGCAATTTTGTGAAATGGACACCAATGGAAAAATTTTGTGAATATGATCTTGGTTCACCATGTGTATTGTTTAAATAGATTCGATCATTGAGGATAGGTACCTAATACTTGGCATGGAATGAGGGTTGGGTACAGTAGCTCAGACATAGTAGGATCTATATAGGGATGAAAATCTTCTAAATTGACATTATAATCAGAATAAATCATAAAACCATTGAATAAGTGATCATTGAACTACACTCCCGATCATTTAAGGATTAGGAAGAAAATAATTGATTCAGTAAATAAATTTGTTGGTAAATTTACTCACTGTATTATTATAAAATTTTAATATTGATAAAAAAATTTAATAACAAAACATAGTATAAATTAAATCAAACATAACTAAATAATATCATAAATGGTTGATTCTTATTTATGTTATGATGTAAACAGTCCAAAAATAAATTTCATCAGAAATTATATTTCTCCATTATATGGTAAAACATGAATAACTCCAAAATAAATAAATAATAGCAGCTTATTTATTTTCTCCCAAAATACTAGATGAGTTATCTATGGTCTAGATTTCCAGTATCCATCCACAAGGGGTCTTTATTCATACAAACAACCTTATGAATAGAATATATACATTCTTATGGTGTGTGTTGGTGTATATGGTGTAATAACAAACATAATATGTCAGCATCTAAATGCCTTAAATGTTTTTTATTATTTAATATGTCTCCTTGTGTATGGTGAAATAGAATATAAATAATTGAATAATTAAAATATAAAATAATCATGTGATACAATGATGTGAATAAGAAACCATTATATTTAAATATACTTTATATAAATATTATAATATATCCAAACCCATTAAATTGCGTAAAACACATCATGTTTTATCTAAAAACATGGATTTAACCATGTCTCATCACATCACAACCAAACACATGGATTTACACTAATCTAATCACTTCATCGGAAAACACATGAATTTAATCACATATTTTCATAGTATAAAAATAAACATGGATTTAATAAAAATTTAATCACAATATAATTTCAATATCAATATCATGTCAATATTTAAATTGTAAAAAACGGAAAAAAATAAGGTTACATGCTCATTAAATTAATTAAAACAAATCAAAGAGTTAAAATTCCTTTATTGAATCAAGTAATATTTTAAATATTTAAGAAAATAATTTCAAATATTTAATTTAATGTAGTTAAAAATATAATCTCTATAGGTTATAAAACACTGATAAATACCTCGGTACACATCTTGATATTGTTTTACAGAATTTTCAATTAAGGGAAAATTTACATGGAATTACAAGATAATTAAACCATCCTTTACATATTTTCATGATGACACACTTAATGATCATCTCTACATCCCCCTCCAATTTGAAATAAATTCCCATAAGATTCTCATATCTTTTTGAAACCCCCCAAAATATTCATGGTCACTAACCTTCGTAACATTATTTTTTAAAATGTGTTTTCTATACCTATAGTACATAATGAAGAAATTTTATACTCTATGATCATATTTATATGGGGTTATTCTCTGTCTCAAACCCCTTATCCATTATAATACATTTCCATTATCTCTCAAAAGAGAACGTAACATTAATGGTCCATGATCACTAAAGTGATGGAATTCCATAGTCACCTTCATGGATTGAAATATTTTATACCCAGTTATTTACTAACCCCAAACACTTCGTTTCTCTTTCAATACTCCCACATAGAGTTATTTTTATATAAACACAAAAATATATTGATTAGGTCCTCACAATATAATATTATACTATATAATTCATTATGTCTCAATCATGAATCAAATATTTATTTCATTACCAGATTTAATATCATACAACTACATGGATCACCTCCTAAGGGAATATCAAAACGTTCTCATTCAACATAAAAATATAAGGTGAATTTATTCAGGAAAATAGTCTTAACATTTATATAGGGATTCAAAAAGTTTTATACTATAATATTCCTCCCCACATGACCTAAAACAACTTTTATTTCATTCATGTATATATTTAAATTACTATTTTTAATTCATAGGGATCAAAATTATTCCATTTCAACATTGGAGAACAATATATAATACCTCACACATTCTCTATTTCAAAAAAATAATACAATGATATATTCCTTTATTATGTGGCTAAAAACCATGAAGAAGAATGATGGATCAATGAAACTATACAAAGATTATCAGGAGTTGAACAATATCTCAATCATGAAAAAGGATCATCTTCTCCATATCAATGAGTTATTTTTTTATATATGTGGAGCTCAATAGTTTTCCAACAATGACCTCCATTTTGGGTATCATTAATTGAGGGTCAAGAAGGAGCATATACTTATGATGACATTCTGTATAGGGTATGGTCACTCATAATATGTAGTGATACCTTTTGGTCTCACTAATTCCCTTACTATCTTAATTCATTTAATGAATAGAGTCTTTAGTGATCAACATAAAATTTTTATAGTAGTCTTTATAGATGATATTATTATCTATTCAAAGAGTAAATAAGACCATGAAGTTCACTTTTGAAATTTATTGAAGATCCTAGTAAAGGATATGTTATATGAAAAAAAAATTAAAATGTGAATTTTTTCACAAAAACAGTTTTCTTTTCTGGGTCACATAATCCCAAGAGATGTTATAACAGTAGATCCATCAATGATAAAGGATAATGGAAGAAATCATAGACTATGCACGGTGAATGAGATCTGCAGATTTCTTGTTTTAGCTGGATATAATCTACTATTTTTGGATAATTTATCATGACCATATCATCTGTGAACCATGTTATCTCAAAAGGGTGTGATGTTATTCTAGAGAGACGAATTTGATGAAAATTTCATGGAACTGAAGAGAAGGTTGTTCAGTGCACCTATGTGTACATAACCCTATCGTGGAGAATGGTTTGTAATATATATTGATTCGTCCAAGAATGTATTGGGATGTGTTCTTATGAAAAATAACATTGTAATATTCTATGCCTTGTGGGGATGATGATTCATGAATAAAATTACCCAACTCATGGTTTCGAGTAAGCGGCATTAATCATTGCATTAAAGATATGGAGGAATTATCTTTATGGTGAAAAGTGTCATATATATACAAATCATAAAAGTCTAAAATATATATTCACAAAGAATGAGTTAAATATAAACCATAGAATATGGTTAGATTTGAAAATTGATTATAATTTCTCAATACATTACCACCCTGGGAAAGCGGACATGGTGGCCGATGCTTTGAGCCAGAAGGATCATGCTAGGTTATCCATGATGGGGATCACAAAAGAACCAATATTATTGGATTTTCAAAGGATAGATCTATAAATTCTAAAGGAAGGGGAAAATCTTATCTTTATAAAATGAATGTTCAACCCTCTATCCAAGTAAATATTATGGTGTAGCAAAAGGAAGATTAAGAGATGAAAAATATTGTTAGCAATGTTACTGAGTTTAATCTTGACCAGAATAGAATGATAAGGTTCTAGAACCATGTATGTGTTCCTTCCATGCCAGATTTGTAGAAGCATATGTTAGAGGAAGCCAATATTTCATCATTCTCTATTCAACCTGGATGTACAAATATGTATAGGGACTTAAAAGGATACTTCTAGTGGGGTGGAATTAAGTGAGATATTGTGGAGTTTGTATCTCCTTGTTTGTTATGCATGAAAATTAAGGTTGAAAGACAAAAGTCTAAAGGGATGATGCATCCATTACCAATACCACAATGAAAATGGGAAACATCACTATGGATTTTATTATTGGACTAGGAAAACCCTATAAAGGGTTTAATTCTATATGGATGGTAGTCTATTGACTTACTAAGTCAGCAAACATAATTTATATACTATAATATTTCTATCTTTGTCAGATTTCCAGAATATACATTACGAAAGTGGTGTGGTTTCATGTAGTACCACACTCTATAGTATCAGATTGTGATCTAAGGATTGCCTCAATGTTTTGGTGAAGTATTCATAAATCACATGATTCAGAAATGAGTTTCAACACTGCTTTTCATCCTCAAATAGACGGTTTGTCAGAAAGAAAAGTTTAGACCCTAGAGGATAAGTTGAGATCTAGTTATCTGGATTTCAAGGTGGATGGGATCATCAAATTAATACAGTTATGTTTTCTTACAACAATATATTTGACTCAAGAATTCAAATGGAACCTTATCAAGCCCAATATGGGAAGGAATATAGATATCCAACGTGATAGGATGAGGTTGGGGAAATAAAGTTATTAGGGATTTAGATCATTGAAGAAATGGTCGATAAGGTTAGAACCATTCTGCAACATATCGAGATAGCTCAAAGTCGGAAGAAACATTATGCAGATAACCTTCATCGTGATCTATAATTTTAAGTTGGTGAAAATGTTTTTCTACGAATCTCACCCTAGAAAAATGTTATGATATTTGGGAAGAAAGGGAAACTAAGACCTTTCTATATCGCCCCCCTTGAAATTATTGATCGAATCGGGATAGTATCCTATTATATAAAATGTCCTTCAAATATCTCTCACATCCATTATTTGTTCCATGTATTTCTTTTGAGAAAGAACATACCTGACCTTTAGCAGGTACTGAACTCAAAGGTCATACCATGGGAGTAGGATCTTTCTTATGAGGATAAACCTGTTGAAATTATGGACAGACTATAGAATGTTCTATGAAACAAGACCACCCTATTGGTCAAAGTGTTATGGATAAATCACTAGTTAGAGGAAGCCATGTGGGAACTTGAGGATGTAATTAAGTAGAAGTATTTTAACTTGTTCTAACTCGCGAACTAAATATAGATAGTGAAATTATATTAATGGGGGTATAATGATACACCTTGAGTTTTTTCGGACTTTTTTTCAATGAATTTAAATTTTCATTTATATCCATTAATTCACTAAGTCAAAGATTCTTTTAACACAAAAATGACTCAGCGTAAGAATCAGTGTACATTCCACACTATGCTGAGTTGCTGTATGATACACAAAACAATGTGTTTCAATGAAATATCTCTTTTTATAGTTTTAATTGTTTAAATAAAATAATTATAACCTAGAATTTAAACATTTTAATATGAATAGTAAAAAAATATTATTTGAAGATTGCTTATAATTTTATCATAAAAATAAAATAAATTGTTTTTTGTAAAGTTCTTATTATATTAAAAAACATCATTTTATCGAATAAAATTCTTCTAAAAAATGAAATTATTTTTATACACATTTAGATATTGAGTTGGATAAAATAAATATCATTTTTTAATTTAGACCGCCTCAACTAACTTAGGTTCAATGTTTGGGATTTTTCTGATAAACTTTATTTTTTGATGATTAGTGAAAAATACTACTTTGTAGTTAAAAACTGATTTTGAATCTAGTATTTATTAAAGATAAATGACATTATAAATTAGCTTAAATTTTATATTATATAAATATTATATCTATTAATAAAATGAAATTTATTAGAATCAATTTCACTTTGATACTAAATATAAAATCTTAAAAATGTTCAAAAAATTTCCGACATTAAATCCATGTTATTTCGTCCAATCTACGAGAATAGAAGAAATCTTAATTTTTCCCCTTCTATGATTGGAATTTCAAAAATATGACATACACCACTGTATTCAGTATAATATTATATTCTAATAGGATCATGTTAATTTTTTACCAAATTAATTTTTAAAAGTGATTAAAATTAATCACAGCAATTAAGGGCAAATTATGATTCATTAGGGACTAATCATTAAAATTAAGAGCCGAAATGACATAGAAACATTTCCAACACCCATTTTATATCCATATTGAGGCGATAAACCTAAAACTATTTATTTTGGTTGGTTTTGTAAGAGTTTTTTTAGATTAAAACATGTGCACTACTAATTTGTTTCTAAAGATTCTATGTGAGTCCTTTTCCTTCCCTGTAAAAGGCCATCAACTCTACCCATTCCTCACACATCTCAAACCATATATGTTCATCCAATATCTACCCAATTAGCCTCCCCCAATCCATAAAATTTACATTAAATCCTCCATTTTGGAATAAACCCTCTAAAGGAAACTTGTTGGGCATAATCCAAAATGCTTTACTCGATTAAGAGGTAACATCTTCATTCAAGCTCATTTCCTTTATTTTCCTCCTCCACCCCTCCACTTTCTCTATTAACTTCTCGTGCGACAAAAAAAGTATCATAAATATACAAGAAATATTTTATGAAAGGGTTCTGGCCTACACACACACACACCTACATCTAATGAATATGGAACATATTGTTTCTATGTATGGTGAACTACTTCCTCATGAAACGGTGATTGTTAATTTCTCCTTTACCACCAATCATAATGTCTATTATGATGGAATATATGTTTATAAATTTCATATGTAATCATTAATATGTATTTAACTTTATTTATTCCTTTTAGAACACACATATTTTTACATTCCATTTTGGTCTTAATATAATAATCTTGTTTAACGAAGTCTAGACTACTGCCCCTCAAAGCATTGTGATTCATTCACAAACCACATGCAATTTATTAAGGATGAGTTTAATGAAAATATATGATATATATTATATTTTAATGATTCTAATATATATATACATATATATACATACATACATAATTATTCATATGTAATTTACATACTTTCTTTCTATACGGTAATAAAACGGAAAACAATGTTCATATGTATGTACGGCTTACCGTCTCCATGAATGATGTATTCAATTTCATAATTAATTATGAGATAAACTATTATAATGTAAAAAATATTAGTAGATTTATGATATTTCTATCATTTTACACATTCTAGAATCCTGATAAAAGTATAATGATCAATGATATAAAAAATTAAGACACATTCGAAGAACATAGAGAATATTACCAGAAGTGAAACCTTAACATAGGATCGTTAACAAGAGGGAAATATGTTTTCATAATAAAATCATGTATTGTAATATATATAATAATATTATTATGTAAAATATGTATTACAAACTTATATTTATTATATATTAAGTTGGTATGAGTACGGTGAGATTCAATACACAAGGTGAGGGAATTTTCATCTCACTTTTTAAATCTGTGAGATACGTGCTATGTTCGCATGCCATTCCTTTTGTGTGGTGTATGTATTAACCATTATTTTATTATATGTATCGTGAACTTAATTTGTATGGGTATACACTTATCCATTCTATGATCCTTCTTTCATGATGTTTATCTTTAAAAAGATACCATATTTGTAAAACAGTTATGTCTCAATTTTCCTTCTTGAGACTCATGTTTTGTTACACACATAAACTATTTTTTGAGGTGTATATACTTCATTTGACATGCTATATCATGAATATAATTAATTAATGATATCTTAAGAATATGTTTATTTTCATTTATAAGATGAATATTATTATCCCATGTTATTAAGTAATAAGAGTTTATTGATACAGTCTCATCGCTTTCAAAGATATTTTATGTTTATGATTACATTACTGAAATATTATTATACATAGATCAAGAATATTAATGAGTTTATATATCCTATTTTTATTAAATATGTGCTCATTTTTAATACCATTTTATCACTCTTTGATACTATATATAATGTTATTAATAAAATCGGATTATCTCTCTCTTTGTTCGGACATCTATTGCATTCAAATAATATTTATTAAAAAATGACTTCGAAATATCCTTGAAGATAATTTTCATAGAAAAAGAATTGTAATTTTTTTTTTCAAAACGTCCTTTATATGTTTCCAAATCTATTTTCCAATAAAATGGTTTTTAATAGGATTTAGGTTATTAATATCATTTTACAAATGAGAAAGAATATTTTCCTCAAGAAATGTTTTTAAAAGTCCTTTAAAAATTATTTCCCATGTAAGATAACATCAATTGGTGTTGATCATGACTTTATGGGGAAATTATTCATTGTTTCCATTCATATTCTTTCTCTGAATGGGTTATATTTTTATTTCATGGTGTTTATAAAGCCTATTTCTCTTTCACATCTTATATTCTTTTGAAACCATATTCTTTTCACGAGTTAGATTTATGATGAAATGATTATAAAACCTATCTATTTATACATATTATGATATTTTTACATGTTTATGATACCAATTTCATTTCATCGGTTCTGATATGTATATTTATAATCCTATGAAACATGTATGTATGATTTAATTATGTGACAGGTGGGACCTATATCTCCCTCCAATTAATTGGGTAAAGATTAATATCTCTTGAAATAAAACAGGGATGATATGAGGATTACATGGTTCCTTAATACATATCTATAATGGGGGGTTACTCTGTTTAATAGTATTGGGTTTCAATAAGGGTCACTCGGTTCATTAAGAGGGGGTAGAATGGGGTTACCCAGTTTAGTAATGGCTTTTGTCCACTAATATGGTCTTGGAATTAAAGTCTTGGATACTATGGAAATAGGTATATGATTATGTGTTTCCATAATTCCAATTCTTGGAAATATGTTATTCTTTCATGGATTATGTCCTTTAATTATGCTTGACTCATGACTTATGTGATACCAAGCTTTATACCATGATTCGTGTATATTGTCTTTGATATGAAGGGTATGATCTTCAATTTTTATGATCATGTTCGCATACCCTTATTCTCATGTTTAGGCTTACATGTCTCCCTTATATACCTTTATAGAGAATTTGAGCACACCCCTTTTTATGTCTCCTTCTCCAGTTAATGAAGATATGTATTATGTTTGATGTGTCTAAGAAAGGTTCTGGTCATGACGAACCCTGTGGGAGTTAATGTAGCTCAATTATGTACCTGTGTTTATGTTTCCATGTTTTTAATGGAACTATTCCAACTACAATATTTCAGTGTCTCTTTTTATAATGTTTAATTATTCCAAATAGGTGATGAAATGTTAATGTTTTATAAAGAGAGTGTCGCTACATGGTCTCCCTAGGTAGACCAACAAGGATAGTCTTGAATGAAAGTGTTCTTATACAACACATATAGAGATAAAAGGATTCCAATGGGGAATTCTTAGGATTGCCTTAAAAGGTTCTTAATTCATGATAAACCTAGAGAGATACATTGATTCAAAATTATGAATTTCAAGGAGGATCTTGAGTTCTTACATGATTATTAATGTAATGATTCATATGACATGCCTTCCCATCCAATGAACAAGCATGGATTCTGTATTTTCCTTATAACTTATTGATGGAAACTTAAGAATCATTTAATCCTATATCATTATGGGGGGAAACTGAGTTACATTCCAAGTCTTTAGACTTATTTATTAGTTGATATTGATTAATTAAATGAAAATGTTTCTAAAATGCGACTACACTGACTATTAATTCATAGACATTCTTGCAAGGCCAATGGAGGTAGCAGAGGATGTTTGTCCTTGGGAAACTGAACCTCAATGGGTTGTTCACTTTCAATACATCTTTTACATTTCCATTACATACTGTGCACTTTTTTTATTATATACTCACTGACTGGATGGAACTATATATTGGGGTGGATGCCTACTTGGATTATATATCACACTAGGTTTGGGCTGCTGATGGTACCTGAACTGACTATATGATTATAGGTATGGATAAGGGAAAGTTCTCTACTATAGGTTCTTGATTTCTAAAATGATGTAGGGGGCATGGGACCGAGCTAGTGATCATGATGTTAGATGTATTATTTTGGTCTTTTTTGGTATTTTTTTACATGTATTTCCCTATTTTATGGATATATGTTTTTTTGGTTCTATAAAAACATTACATGTGTCATCAACTCTATATGATATTACTATTGACTTTATTATATTTATCAGTTTAAGATATTTATATCCTATTCAATTATCTAATTTATAATTTATTAACTTATTATTATACTTAATATTTTTTGTATATTTTCTATGATATACTCTGGTGATGAGGTAATAGTCACCCCCACAGACACACCCTTGGCCCTCAATTCATGTCAGAATCCTTTGGCATTTGGGGATATACACTTGGGGCCATGTGACCAATCGGGGTCATGGAACCCTCAGTGGCATTTAGGATCAGGATTCCACAGAGTGGTATTAGAGGATATTTTCATTTCATTTCTTACTATTTAGTATCAACAGAGGATAGAATAGAAATAATTAGAATTTGGCATTGAGTTTTTACTGGGTGTATAAATCCCACGTATAGAAAAAACCCAAATTTCATTGAATGACATTACTATTTTATGAATTTAACTATGACACAAGATTTGATTACTCCATTGGGTGATGAACTTCAATTCAGATGTTGTCAACAATATAATTTTTTGTTATATTTTTTTCAACCAGATCATATAATTCTATTACATCTTATGTATCATTTTCGGAACATGTTAGATTTCACATGAAATGAATTAGGTCATAGAATATAGAATGCATTTTCAGATTGGATGATATTGTGAAATGTTTCTAGATAGTTTTACATACAATTGTGAACTACAATTGGGAATGTTCTATGATGTTAATTATATGGGGGACATATTTTGGGTCAAAAATAATATGGTCCTTCGTATATCATAATTTTGTAAACTATTTTGGACAACCTTTTTTATAATGTAATGTGATAAATTGGAATTGAATATATGAATAAAATGGAAAATGATTTTTATAGCAGTGAACATGACCTATATTTCATCTTAGTAGTGGTTAGTAGGAAGTATCTATTACTTGTAAATAGGATCAGTAGGATTCCCATTCATAACCCTTGGAGAAGGTAGTGGTGAGTGTTCTTATATAGGAATTCTTTCATGAATCTAAATTTTTTATTTCCTCTTTGATTTGAGAACATTGACAATGTTCTTTGTGAGGCATGTGTTTGGAATTTTAAATACATTCCACCATGAATACCTCTTTTAGTATTCCATGTGGGTCGATAAGACCACAATATGGATGTGGTGGTCTATAGGATAAATTTAGATCCTCCTGTTCTTCCAGTTATGGATCTAGTAGTAGTATCAAACCCAAGTGATGTGGCACAGCTCAGTGATGGATTTATGTGATTCTAATAGATGGTTCAGTAAGTAGCTCGACCTACCCCAACTATGTCTGACTTGTGGGGTAAGTTCAAATAACAGAATCCCCCCGCATTTTTATGGGATAGTATAACAAAGGCTATAGAGTCAGGTATAGAGTATATTCTCTCTATCTTCGAGCTTCTAGAGATGACTTTTAGGAGGATGGTAAATCTCTCTACATATTTATTGGGTGATTCTTCCAAGATATGGTTGGATTTTATTACCCAAAGATATCATCATCGGGAGATGGAGTGGAGAATATTTCATATGGCCTACATTGATTAATTCTTTCCCAGGATGTTGGGGGAGGATAGAGCATGAGTGTTCATTCACATGGAGGAGGGTTCATTATCAGTTATAGACTATTCATTTAATTTTTCATATGTCTAGTGTATCAAACATATTCTGAAGGTTGACGAGTTATCAAAAGATAGAAAATTTGAGGATGGTCTCCGGTAAAACATCTGATCGAATGAGAATGTATTTCAGTTGACTACCCCTTATTGACTAGTGAATCGGGATATTATTAAAGAGCGTAACGTGAGAGAGGATAGGGAAGGGATCCAGGGAGATTCAAAATCTAAATTTGATGCTATATTGACTGCTAGTATAAAGTGTCATATGGAGCATCCATGTAGTGATATTAGTAGCCAGAGAACATACTAAGGTATATATGGAAGGTTCCACTAGTGTGGTAGACTGTGATATACAATGACTCATTGAATGAGATACCTAGCTGAGTGATGACCCTATGGAAATATGGGCTATCTAAAATGATTTTTTATAAATTACCCTCAGGCATAATGTGATATAGGTTCTACACTAACTCCACCCATAAGAGTAGGTTTAGCAGCTTTTGATCAGGCAGGGAGCAAGAGTACTGCCAATTGATATGGCTGATGATGCGATTGTGGTAATAGTAGTCATACCTCCATTTCGAAGCATTAGTAGAGTATATCTGCTTAGAGTATCCAAATAGTTTCATAGGGCTTCATATTAGGCTAGATATATGTAGTGAAAATGAACACTAATGTGTATTAAATCAGGCCTTATATTGATATAAGTACTATTCTAGTAGTCTCCACTAAAAAATATTTTATATTCAATACTAGTGCATCTCATATATTTATATATGTGATCATTATGTAGATACATGAGAATTTTTTGGAATGGTATGATGTTGATTTGATGCTTCATACTCTACTATAGATTATAACAACGTATGTTCGATAGTATAGGAAGTTCCCCTTGATATTGGAAAGTTTCACTTTATATGGGACCTCTTTATCCTTGATATTATAGGCATTCACATAATCCTAGGGATGAACTATTTTATTCTCTTTAATTATTTAATTGATTCGTATCATTGAAGTATAACCATCACTTCACTAGATCGTGGTGAGTTAATTCATAAGGGTGAATGGGATGTTTATCTGTGCCGAGATAGACCCCAATATCATGGGATGAGAGTGATGATATCCCAGACTATGAGGTTATATCTAGATGATCAATGAACACATTAGGAATATTTTTCTCCAATGGTTGATATTTTTAGGGACACTTTCTCTGAATACTCTTCCAGATTAACTCCATTGTGAGAGGTAGAGTTATCTATCAACAATGTTCCAAGAGATGCATCAGTATCCATTCCTCCTTAGAGTATAAAAACTACTAATATATATATTTTCAAAGGATTGATAATGGAATTATAAGAAAATGGTTTTAAACAACTATGTACTTATCTGTGAGGTCTACCAGTCCTTTTTGAGAAAATGAGGATGAAAACATATACTATGTCTTAATTACCTGAAATTGGACCATCTAATGGTTATGAACCAGTATCCACTAACAAAAATAGTTGATATTTTTTATTAGCTCAGTGGATCTCAGGTGTTCTCAAATATTGATTTCAGATCCAATTATCATCAGGTGCATGTTATACCATTATAAAAATATCACATAGAATTTCATTTAAGGTATGGTCTATAATAGTACATGGTTATGCTATTTAGTTTCCAGAGAAATCCATCATTCATCATGAAACTAATGATCTCAATCTTACATCCGTATCATGATTTTTTTTGGTGGTTTTAATTCATGATATCTATGTTTGTTCTCAAAATAAACACAACCAGTCCAAACAACTTGACATCATATTTAATACTCTGAGTGGGTATCAATTATATGCTACATTCAAAAAGTTGAACTTCTTGATGGATTACATTCAATTACTAGGTCACATTATCTAAGATATTTGAGTATCAATTTACCCATAGAAGGTGAGAGCTATACTACTTAATTAGTTTAGCTATTGGACAAATTACTCACTTGGAGCGAATTTTGTGGTGTACACAAACAACAAAATCCCCAAGTGCATATTTAAACAACATGATCTTAATATGATGAAACTATCAGATTCTAATGGCCTAGTCCTATAGGAGAGTGTTTCATGTGATGATCATCCTCCTGGATGGACTATAGGAAAGGATATAATTCTTCATGTTCATGGTAGTGTTTGTGTTTTAGAAGACATGTGTGAGGAGATGATGTGAGACTTTAATAATTCATCATGGGTAGCTCAACCTATGATCACCAAGATGTATCAGAATTTACATATCCAATACCGGTGGCGAGGTAAGAAATGATATGTAGATGGTATTATCATGAGATTTCCAGTTGATGTTGGATCACCAAAAACTAGTTGGGCTTTTATAGTAGATATCCATTCCTGAGTGGAAATAGAATGATGTTTCGATGGACTTTATGAAAGAATTTTCATTCTCACATTGACGAAATGATGTAGTATGGGTTTCTGTTGATATTATCACAATGGTTTCTCATTTACTTCTTTTCAAGGATTATTTTTCTTTTGATGATCATTGGAGGTTGAATATCCAAGAGATAATATGATTTCTTAATGTCCCCAATACTACCATTTTAGATTGGGATACATTGTTTACTTCTTGATTTTGGATATTCATGGGGAAGGAATAAGTTATATATCTTCTTTTTTGAATCCCATACACCCTGAATATCAATGTATAGTTAGAACACATGATGCAGGTGCTTGTGGATATGTTCCAATCATGCATCACATATTTTGGGGGCTCTTGGGAAAGATATATACCCCTGATTGAATTCAATTACAACAATATCTTTAATGATACTGTTAAAATGGATCCTTGTAAGGATTTTTTTGTTAGTCGATGTGGATCTCTCCTATGTTGGTTAGAGGTGGGATAGGAATCTATTCTTGGACCTCATCTTATAAAGGAGATTATAGAGTGGGTTCAGTTGATTCTGAAGCAGATGGCTACTGTAAATCCTCAAAAAAATAATATGTGATTCATCGTAGATGACCTCTAGATTTAGAGGCCATGGATTGGGCCATTTAACTTGTTTTAACATGGCTAGAACACAGGAGGATTAAGAGACATGATAATCATTCACCTTAATATGTCATTTCATTTGATATTTTCGAGAGATTCATGTTAGAAGCCTATTGGTTATAGTTACCTTAGAGATATTAATCCTTGCATGAATTATTCCATGTATAATTGATACACCACTATCATTTAGACCTATCTCATTACAATGATCATGAGGATGTTCGGTAATAGTAGATGCATACTTTAGGGAGCATCTTATACATATTGTGGAAAGTAGAAAAAATGTTCTCTGAGGCCGGTCAGTTCCCCTATTATGGGTACAATGGCAGCATGGCCGAGTATGGTATGAGTCCTTGGAGATGTAGTCCAATGTACAAGATAAGTGACTAGGGTTTTTCCCATATTATTTTTCACCGACCAGGGAAGGAAAATTTGTTGTTGAATTTCGTTAAGATGGATTTTTTAATAACCTGGTTCTTTCTTGAGGTTAAATTTTTTTTACATTCATTCAATTCTCAAACAAAATGCCTATTTATGGCCTCAATGAATTTCCTTTGAGGTTTTGGATTTATCAGGAGTGTTTGGGGATAGGTAGATGCATGAAACCCAACATTTTTAGTGAAATGGGCTTGGAAAATAGTTAGTAATAACCTTGTGTGGAAGGCCACAGAATAACTGCTAAACTTTTGATGCTGGAAAGAGGGAAGCCATAGGTCGTACGGTTTGATAAATCATTTTATATAAGATGCACATCCATGAAAAAATTCCTACAAGTTTGATAGTGGGATTATACATGGTTTTCACTTTGTTAGTCAAATCATGCATAAAAACCATGCTGGGGTGCCCATTCATACTACAGTGACTGCATGGTTGGCACATGGTTTGGCCAATTATGCACCCAATCAATGTATCCTAGTAATTTAAGTGAAATTATGAATCCATCCTCATTTTATATATTAAATCAAAATAAGATTTCCAATTTCTCTTATAGACAACCACCACATCATTGGTTATTCTCCTTGATGACTATACTAGGAATTGAAGAATAATTTCCATCCATGCTCAGAATCGAGAGATGCTCATATCGTTGGACCCATTATATGTGATATCCATTACTTTAGTGTCCTTCCTTATTTATTTGGGTATCAACTATTCTATCGAGGTGAAAGATAATTTTCCCTATTATTACGTTCTTCTTCCATTCTTCTATTTTATTTCTATTAGAGTCGAATCAAGAGATGATACTATCAGAGATATCCACTATAGACTTATGTTAGGTGGTTTAATGATTTCCCATCAATGTTGACGTGTTTATATATATATTATTGTTCAGTTCACCTAATTATTAGAGAAACTCCCAGGAAATGGTTTGGAATCTTTGAATTAAATCAATATTTATGACCTATGTAATTGATGAGACCCATTTATAATTGAATAAATGTCAGGAAACGTTAATTAGAACAACCCCTTAGGGGAATTGTGAATTAATTGGACCACCATGGGTGGCTTGAAAATGAATTTCCTTGGGGTGTTCCATTTACCCTTTTACATGGGAGGTTTAAAATAGAAATTTTAATTGATGTTTTGAATTGGAATTTAATTATATGGTAATTTTAATTTGAACATGAATTGATTTAGGGAAATGGATGAATGAACATGCCCCTAGGATATATCCAGGTGATGTCTTGATTAATCGTGTGTCCCCTTTTATAAATAAGTACCAATGTGAGTTAAATAGAGGCTATGAATTTGATGATTATCCCATAACTTCAGTCACTTTTTGATGACTGTTTGAATTGAATTGAATATGGTGATGAACCTTGATATAATTAAATGATATTGTATAAATGATTTATAAATGAATTTTTTAACACATGGTTTCATATATGAATAGAATGGGTAGAATCATTTGGATCCTACCTTATGTAAGCTTGAGTTATAATTTGAATCCTTATAATGATTTTCATGGATGGACTCATAGAGGATGATTATTATTCACCCGAGGGATACATAGACTCTTTATGGATTTCCAAAGATGGAATAATAGGGAAATTGATCATATATACAGTGGGTGAAACTTGATATTCCTTGTGGGACCACCATGAATAGACTAAATGACTGTGATGTTATACAATAATCAGAGCAGTACCATAATTTCAATGAGAAATTCCTAGGATGGGATTATAAGTTTTTTGGTTCCTGATACACCTGGAGCAATACATGGATTCCAAATTAGGAATACCAATGTTAATATCATGTTCTCAAATGATTATTGAATGTAATAAATCATATAATTCATCATTGAAGACAAATCATGAGCTTGGATTCAATATTTTCCTTATAAAATGTTAATATCCTATTTAGGCATCATCTGATCACATATATTTATGAGGGGATGTTGGGTTATGTTATGGGTCTTAAGACAGATTTAATATATAATATTGATCAATTAATTGACAATGGTTATAAAATGATATTGTACTGCCTATTAATTTGAATAAATTTCTAAGAGGATGATATAAGTAGTAGTGGGTGGTTGACTTTGGAAACACTATCCTTTTGGGATTTATTACATTCAGTGCAACCAAAAAAAATTTATTACTCCCTTCACACTATTTTTAGTATATACTCCCTGATTGTATAGCACAAGAACTTTTGCTGGGTTTCTACAGGCATAATAACTAACAGATTGTTCAGTTTGTCAATGGTACCGAAAATATATGTATGATTGGAGGTATGGATAATGTCATGCACCCTACTATATGTTCTTAATTATTGCTTGGGATATTTGGAGCATGGAACTAAGTTGAGGCTTATGATTATAGCTCAATTGTATTTTTGGTCTTTATGTTATTTTCTCACATGTCATTTACAATTGTATAGATACATGTATCACCTATTTTGTGAAAACATGACATGTGTCATCATTTTTATAGGATACTATTTCTAAATATTTTTATTTATCTTTCATGGATGGTTATCTCCATTTTTTGTTTTTTATTGTCTAATATATTTAAAATTTATCATATTTAAATGTTATTGTATATCTGTTGTACTTTACTCTATTAATTATGGTATATAATCCCCACATACACCTTAGATGCCCTCACTGCTATTCAATAGCCTCTGGCATTTGGAGATATACGCTTGAGGCCATGTGGCCAACCATACTTCGGGTACCTTTAGTGGCATCAAAGTTTGTGATTTTACATTCTTAGTATGGTAAACATGGTAGATCAACATTTTAAATTTCTCATAACATGAGCATAATAGTATGATAACATTATCATAATTATTGATTTCCATACACGGAAAGTCATAGTTCATAATTTGGTGTCTTTATGTAAGGCTTTATAGTTCATAAGATATAAATCATAATGGAATCAATGAACATGGGTAATGAGAGTGTAATATCTACATATCATTATAACACCCCTGATATTTAGTTAAAAATAATATGTATCTTGATCACTATATTAACAAGAAATGAAGACCCGTAAGATTAATACTATGTACCATAAAAATATTATTATTTAAATGTTATTATTATGACATAGAGAATAAATTTGTAGGGAAAATATTAATAATTACAATATAAAAAATAAGATGTTTGAAATAATCAAAATATATTTATTAATATATATTTAATAAGAAATCAATTTTCAGAAAAGTAAATTTAATTTTTTTTTAACATGTAATCATAAAAAATGGTTTTAGTGTGTCTTCCACACATAAATTATAAAAAATTTAAAATTTTTTATAAAAATTATATTTTAGGGAACAATTTTAATTTTTATAATAATTATGAAAATATTACCTTATGGGGATTTTCTTGTTTTATTGTAAAACTATTTTTTTCAGTAAATAGGAAAACATATCGATTTTTTTTGTAAAACTCACATTTCATTTAACTAAATAAAGAAATTTAAAATTTCAATTATGTTTTTAATTATATAATAATTTAACATAATTCACCATTAAATAAAATTTCTCAGATTTATTAAAAATAAAATTCCCAAAATTGTTATTTTGGTATTTTTTTCGGAATAAAAACCACGTTTTCTAAAAATTGATTTTATTGGTGAAATATGTTTTTATCTTAATAAATCAACACAATATGTATTGATTAATTTTTATAAATAAATTAATATATTATATAATCAATAAGATATTTTAATATTAATTTTATGGTTTTTACAAGGCAGGTATTGGAATTTAACCTAGTTTTATGGTTAAAAAATACTTTTTTCAAAAATGGGTTTTCACTTGTTTTGAGACTTTATTAAAAATTAATTTATTTCAAAAATATAATTTTAATCTATTAAAATGGATTGACTATTTGGAATTATTATAATTATTCTAATTTAATAGTGCATATTTTTTTAAATAATGAATAGTAAAAAACATAATATTTTGTGAACACTATTAATATTAAATTGGGTTTACAAGGGAATTATACTATGAGATAAGGGAAATAATGAAACCTATATTTCTATAATTATTATTTTATTTATATATTTAAACCTTATATTATCCTACCTTCTATTTATTGTCCTTTTTATAACATATTAACAAAAATGTGACTTTATATTATTGAGATATTTTAAGAAATAACATGTGTGTCCCTCCCCTCGCATATAAAAATGATAATATTCTCCTCGATTACTAAAAAAATTAAATCCTTATAATTCTACCAATACCTAATACAAAACCATTTTATGTCCCATTCCTTTAACCTATACATTATTATCTTCCCATAATTCTTTTCTTTCAAGGCTTAATGTTTAATCTAATTGAGGTATCTCCAAACAGAAGTATAAATATTAACCAATCTCTTTAGATTTTATTTGTTCATCAACATTATATATAGATTTTATATATATAAAACATTATTAATACAATATCATAAATATACAAAGAAATGATTATGATGATGGAAAAAACATTTACCACCTCTTATCGATCAAATGTGAAATGAAATTATCGATCATGCATACATCTCGGCTTCCGCTTCCACGTATCGATATTATTATTTTTCCATAAAAATTATTCATGGTTTATTATTATTATGATCTTAATAAATAAATATAATATATATTATATAATAATTGTTCTTCAAAGATGAATTAATATTCACATTTCTTTTTTTATCCTCCATAATGTATAATATATCACATGTGTGTACTTACATACTATCATCTCTATAAAGTGATGTAATTAATGTTTTTCACCACATTATATTAATGGTTATAATATTTTATATAATTATTAAATATAATAGTTATGAAATTATTAGGATTCTATTGATGATTTAACCATGATCCATGTATAATGACAAGAACAATTGACACAGAAAATAAATGAAAAATTATGTTGTTAACACCTAGAATGGTGACTTTAATAAAGAAATACCGACAATATGTGTGTGAAATTTATAAGTGTGTAATATATGATGTTTTAATTATGAATATTATTCATATATATAATTATAATAAAATAAAATTTAAAATTAAGTTAAAGAACTTATGAATCAAGTTTGATATAAGGTGAGGGTTCATCATCTAAATATTGTTCTGTAGAGACATGTTTGATATTTTTCACCCACATAAATTTATGTGGGGTATATACATTATATGTGATATTTTATGTCATATATCTTTCTCAATCCATGGTAATTGTAGTTATCATTCAAATAATTTCATCCATTGGGATTTTATTTGAATGTTACCAAATTGGAAAGGGGTTTCCTCCTATGATTGTCTCCTTTGGGACATATATTATATTATAAAACTATATCATTCATTGAGGTATGTTCCATACATGATTATTTGATGGAAATATTAAGAAATTAATTACGTTTTACAATTTAAATTTTTATTTTATTCGCATCTGATATAATTTATCATTAATATCCATATGTTGATATTATTTAATTTTTTATTTAGTATTATTTATTTCATGGGAGTTATGATTCAAAAGATTCCCTAGTGGTATTGGTTTTAAATTACAATATGAATAATATAGGATTTTATTTCTTAAATTCCTAATGATAATTTTATATGATCAATCTCTCATAAGTATTTTTTTCATTCTTCGAATCTGTTCATTTTATGAAAATTATATTTTCCTTCAATTTTCCTCAATCTATGTACTAAAAAGATGAAAATAATGTTTAAAAAATTGACCAAGACATTCTATTTGGTTAGTAATATTTTCATCCATGACTTTCTTTTTATTAAAAAAAATCTATATTTCATTCTGAATCTCCAATGATTATATAAAAACTTTTTTAACTATATTTAACTTTCAGTAAGATGGTTAAAAAGGAATATTTTATCATTAATTAAACATGGTGCTTATAACTTATTACCAAATTTTTTAAAGGAATTAAATTTTTAAAATACACCACATGAATAAATTTTCCCACTTTCATGATTACTCTTTTATTTGAATATTCATTTACAACTTTCAATGCTTGTCTACAAAGCTAATTTTTTCCATTTTTGGGTTTTTAATTTTTCAAATTACCGATTTCAAAATGAATTTTGTGTTTTCCTCATAAATTTTTTATAGATATAGTTATGTTATTTTCATATATAACAACAAAATTAAATATTTCCAATTATTTATTGGGTATGTGATATTATATTACCATATTTATTCTTTGTCTTGATATTTTATGATGGTGATGATGAAATATTAATGAAGACCATTTTCTCCATAGGTTAAGATATATTGAAATGATGAATGTATTCATGATATTTTGGAATACATATGAATGGATTATGGTGATGTAATTGTGATTCTATTATATCCCTCAAATTAATTGGGTAAATATTAATGCTTTATGAGATCAATAGGTACATCAAAAATTATCTCAATCCAACAATATTAAACCTGAGAGGTTATCTAATGCCTAAAAGATGGTATATGGGAGGTTATCCCAACCCAAAGTAGTTACATTGGTGGTTATACCAATCCTAACAATTGAAAAATTCTTAGATGATATCCCTTACATAAGATTACAATTATTTTGATTTCGTTACAGTTTATTCCACTCTATTTAAAATATTCTTATCTAAAAGTTGTCTTCTCATGCCTCGTGATATTAGATTCTCATGTGATAAATCTATTATATACTTCAATGTCATTATGTAATTATATACATTAATGACCAATCAATTTCTGGGTATGATATTCAAGTACTCGTTTTGTGTTTTCATTCCCTTATGCTCATGATATTCTCTCATATTTCTGTTGAATGATATATCCCTTGTTTACCCATACTAAGCATATGTATTTCATTTTATTTTTTTACTTTCCCTTATAAAATGAAAATAAAATTATTTATTATATGTATTTTAAGGGTTTCATTAATAAAACTTTTACGGGGATATGATCTAGATCCTTTATGTACTAGTTTTTTTATTTATCCAAGTGTGCAAAGACACTAAAGCATTAGAGTTAAGGAATTTATCATAATGATATTTAATGAATATTCATCTAAAATGATTTATTATTTTGGTATGTAAATATTGAGTCTCTATAAATATCATTTAATAAAAGTGTTTCAAAATGTGCGGAATATTCATAAACATATAAATCTTATATTAAAGTTACCAACCAAGACATTCATCAAATTTTAGGCTTGAAAGGACCACCCACGTACCTATTTTTGGTTTGGGAATACATATTTTGTTCCCTAATTTTGGATGGGGGTCACCACTTATGTTCCCTATATTCCCAAAAAACATTAATATTATCCATATTAATTGATGATCTAGAACAGGACCACATGTCAAATAGTCATAATATTTTCCTTTTTTCCTTACGACATCATGAAAACATTTTTCATTCCATCATGATATAACACATGGAAAAAAATGAGTTTCATAAATATCTAATTATCATAACCATAAGACATGAATATATAGGATAAGGATAGTTTTATACAATCATATCCTCAATTAATTAAATGTAACATCAAAGGATTTTATCATTGAGGAAAAAATATTTTAAAATATCACTTCAATATTATCTTAGGAAAAAAACCATTCCATTTTGAACTCAATTATTTAAAATCCAAAAAACTAAATAATATTAATGTATTATTTTTGAAATAATAATGGATTTTTTTAATTTAAAATTCAAAACATTTAGTGTCCATGAAATTGGGTAAAACCCTTCAAATGGTATATTCGAAAATAAATATTCCCCTCATAGTTTTCATAAAAACTACCTCAAAGGGAATATAGTAGAAGATTATTTTTTAAAACATTTTATAGAATGTGGTATATTTTTTATTTTTACATTAATAAATATATTTTAAATTGTAAAAAAATTATTATAAAATCTAAAAAAAATATGTACCTGAGAAAAATTGATTTTGAACGAATAGAAAAAAAATCAAATTTCCTTCAAAAATTTCATCATATCCATTAGACAATTAGGGAAGTTAAAGTGAAGAGAAACATAATCATTTCATGGAAAAAAATAAAATTATAAGAAAATAAAATAATTATCAATATATCATATAAATTCATCTTCAGTATTTTAAAAAAACAATCTTGGAAAAGTGAGATTCTTTCATTAAACACATAGTGATCTGATAGCTTTGGAATCATAACATCAATGAAAGTAATAATTTTAATTATTTTATTAAATTCAATTAATTAATAAATACACATGGAATAAAAATTAAATAGTGAATTATATACACATCAAAATTTTAAATGTGTTCATAAAATCAAACTTGTTTCAACCAAATAATATTGATATAAAAACCAATACTATATGTCCAACATTATTATTAAGTGCTCTAAAACCCTATATAATAAATTTATACTTATCATAATTATAAAACATTACCATTTAACCACTTATAAAGTAAAATTTGATCCAGTTATGAAATCTAAATACCTTCTAATTAATAATTCTTTTTTAAAATCGTTGTTTCTAGGTTATTACTTCATTTTTTTATATATACTTCAATTTTGATGTTATGGATTTTGTATATTGATAAATGTTACATAATATAAATAATTTAAATCATGTAACAATAATAATATATAATAATTATAAATGCTTTATTAACAATTCATATAAATAGGTGACAAAATTTTAATTGCATCACTTCATTAAAATGGATTTTCATATACATGCACGTGTAATGTTTCTACATTTCAAGGGATGAAAGAAAATAATAAATCAAGTCTATGGAATAATTTTCAAATATTAAATATTATATATATTCATGAAATATATTTTATCACCCCATGATTTCATAGTATGTTATTTTCTTTAATGTAATTCAATAGTTTTTGATACACGAAACACCGAGTTTGAGCTCACCATGACTTAACAAACTACCCATTTAAAAGGTATTAATGAATACTATTAACATAATTTTAAATTTTATATACTCCATATAATTTTTGAATCAATACTATGTGTTTCGTAGAGATAATTTAAGAACAAATTCAATTTTTTAGATAAAAGAATTATTTTTCCAAAAATGTAGTTTTACTCTCTTTTAATGGAGAACTATTTTTTAATCCAATATTTGAAACTTTTATATATTCAACTTGATTAAATAAACTACATATTTATAATATGAAGATTAAAATTTAGTTCGGATAAATTTTCTTTGCTTTTCAGATAACTTTTATATTTTGATGAAAACTGAAAATACTAAATTTTAATTAAAAACAACTTTTTGAATACAAATAATTGATATCATTAAATTATATATTTGAATGGTTTTTAGGTATAATTATATTATATTTTTATAATTTAGTCAAATATTGGTCATTGGAAGTAATCTTACTTTGAAATTGGACATAAATATCTACCAATCTTTTGATAGTTTTTACTTTTCAAAACCTGCTTTCTGGTTTTGAAAACGGAAATATATCATTAAATTAATGAGTAAAACATCTTTGTTTTTAATTTTGTTAAATAGAAATCATTTTTGAATTTGAAATATAAAAATTATCTTTGAGTGAATTTTTTATATTTTTCTGAAAACATTCAATTTTTGATGAAGACTAAAAAAAACTTTTTTGTTGTTTAAAACTGTCTTTTTACATAAATAGTAATTTATTTCAATTAAACTTAGTTTAAGTCAAAATAGATGCATAATACCTATATAAATTTAATTTAATTCATTAGAGTCATTTTATAATATGATTAGATGTATAAAATTTTATTGATCTTTTTACTGTCTTTTACCCACCTTCTAGACACATTTGAAAGTTTAAATAAAATGTAATTTTACCACTTCTATGGGTTGAATTTCAAAAATATTAGAAACTTGGTTTACATCAGTAATTAAAATGTGGTTCAATAAGCTGAAAATAAATTTCGGTGAATAGTAACTTTTGAATTTTATTTTCCACGGTTAAAAGTAAAAAAGTGTAATTAATGGTAAAAATGATCATATAATTACCCTAAAAAATGTACTAATTCTATTGGATAAGATTATTTAGATCAAAATAATCCTTAGGAATAATATATGATCATTTTGATCCACATGGATTATATTATGAAATTTAATATTATTTTATTTAAAGAAGAGTTAAAAGTCTAAAATTCAATGCTTAAAAACTAAATAATTTATAATAAAGGGTTATACATATGATAAATTTGACTATAAATATTTATTCTAAAGTTAAAAATATTTCCTACATCTTGATATTTTATTTATAATCATTATAAATTAAATAATTAAATTTATGCATGACAAAATGATGATACAGTTATTACTTTATTAATGAATGATTAACATAATTGATATTATAAATGATAAAATAAATGTAAATTGAGACTTTTGAAGCATTCAAAAAGAAATTTATGTTAATATGACATGTTTGGGTTGATTTAATGAATTATTTTCGAATTAATAAAGTAGATGGGTCTTTAAAAAAACCAAATACTAAACAGTGTCAAAATTGACATAATTGATTTTTTTAGACAAATAATATTTTATTAAATTATATAATAGTCATCAAAATAACATTTCTAGACAAATAATTTGTATGATGATAAATATTTTATTAATGAACAACTTGGGGTTCTCTTGGCTGTTTATAGTATGTTAATTAACCATATAATATAAAAATACAAGAAGACAAGGTAAAGGTCAAACTATTTAACTAAGAATTAAATCTAAAATATCGGTTTAATATAGTGAACTAAACCTATATAAAACCTATTTGTTGAGAGATTTTATACCCATCCCCACCTTAAATTCAAAATAAATCCATTCGTAACCATTAGAAACCGAAAATGTATTTAAAATAAAATAATATTTCATGATTTTCCTAAAGTGATCCTCACCTCTCTTATAAAAGGTCACTTCCCCTTCTCGTAATTTCACATCCCAAGGCCATTTGGATCAAGAAAAACCCTGCCCAAATAACCTATCAACTACTTTCACTTAATCCTAGAGGCCTTTCATTGAGCAGAAAGCCAATAGAAGTATCACTTTTGATCAAATCCAAAGGAAGCACATGAAGAAGAGGTAATAATTTTATCACCTCTTTCAAAATTATCGTCTTCTTCTAATTCCTATTTCATTGTTTTTTCATACCAAAATAATACCTCCAGTACCTTCAACATACTATGATGTTATTATTAATATGGTAAAACCATATTCATTATTCTATCCATCATATTAAGGTCAAAGTCACCAAACGTTCGTACATACGACTTACCTTATCCACGTCGTGGGGTAGTTGTTATTCAACACTTAATTATTTGGATGGGTATAATAATGATTTATAATTTATGTAAATAATAAATATAACATTATAATTATTCTATATATATGATATAACATCCAATTATATATTATTTCACCTTCAATTTAATGATATTGTCGCTCGTGCGTATGTACGCATTACTGTCTCTACGAACGTGATATTATTAATTCCCCATTTTAACCATTCAAGAAAAAAATTTATTCTATAATTAAAAATAATGATTACAAACATAATATAATTATGTATATTAATCAAAAAAAATATTATCCATAACAAACATGACTTATGTAACAAAACATATAAATGGAAACGAATCAGTAAACACATGAAACAATGATAGTACTAAAATATTATTAACAAAGAAATATTAGAAGATCATATATGATAAAATATTTATGTATGTGGTTCGTGTTTAATTTAGTAAAAATTATTTAACTATTATATCGGAGGTTAACGTACCCTTGACTAAGGAAAAGTAAAAGTTAATTGGTTTTCATCTCACTTTCATTCCCGTGAGATTCATGCTATATTTGCCACTATTTCCTTTTTGGTGGTGTATATACTTCCTATGGTTGTATATTTGTGTAATGTATCTTAATATATGGGTATTTAAATCTTAATTTTATGATTTTTCTTCCATGTAGTTTATGTTTTGTATGTTACCAAATCAGTAATGGAACTTATAGTTTCAATTTCAACTCATTGGTGTTTACACAACATCATTTATTATTTTACTCCAATATTATGTGTGAAATCAATATTTATTTAATTATGTAGTAATTTCCACTCCCCTTTGTTTGGATAAACTTTTGATACTCATAATCACTCCATTGATAAATTCTCAAGCCATCGATATGAACTTCATATGAATAATCCTAACTCAATTTCTATTCATTGAGTTAAACATCCAAGTCATCAGTGTTGTTTTTACAAGAATATGTGTGATGGTACACTGATTGAATTAAACTAAATATACAATCATATTGAGTGTATTTATATTTTTCACACATAATTATGTCATTCATTTATCCTTAACCAATTGATACTATCTTTATAAGGGATTTAATACCAATTTACATTCCATTGATACTTCTTTGTTGTTATGCACCAATTCACTTTTATATGGTGTGTATACTGTACTTTGACATAGTATATCATGATTCATTTTATAATAATGATATTATATGGTTTTGATTACTTAAATTATTTGTATTAAAGGATCTCTTATTTGGTTAGTAACTCTAACTATAATATCATTTTAAATGTTTTAAATATTTATTATTCTAAATAATTCTAATTAATGTCCTTGTTTTAAAAATAGTTTTATGGATTTATTTATATGGACATAAATATATTAAAATTAAAATTAATTTTAAAATATTCAAATTGGAATAGGAATCTTTTATTCAAAAAATTATTTTAAATGACTTCTTGATCAATAGTGGTACTTTTAAATGTTTTCAAGAAAAAGGGGATATTTCACTCAAATAGTTTTAATGATTATTTTCATCTATGTCAATATAATTAATTATTCTTAATTGAGGTTGATTTATTATAATACAATCTTCTATATTGTATTGAATGAGTTATTTTTAACTGTGGATGTTCTATTTTTATACCATTCATGGTTTCTGGTTAACGTATTAACATTTCGTATACTAGTTTTAATATAAATGTTTATGTTATGTGTCGCCTTTTTCATATAAGAAATGCATTAGAATTAGTAAGCGATGGGTGGAGCCCGCTATAGCTCCTCGATGCATCAGTAGGTCCCATGAAACAATTTAGTGTCTTAGCACAAGGCCTTGAAAAAAATTTATTTGTAGTCTTGGCATGAGGCCTTGACTATGTGGTTATAATGTCCGGCATTATGCATTCCATGATTATGAAATTGGATATAGATATTACATTTGATTATTCGACTAATAGAATATCCATGTGAATAAGTAAATGGAATTATTTGATTTATATTTTCCATATTATGCTGATGTTTATGTTTAAAGGGAATGTGTTTTAGTCTTATACATTGCCTTAAATGTTTATGCTTATTTATTATAGTTTCCACTATATTTTTATCCTTCCTGAGCATCTGAGCTCATCCCTTTTTATGTTTTATTTTTCCCAAGATGAAAAGAACTATATTAAGATTAACCTGTAGGAATATGCTAAGTGATATTATAGTGTTCAAAGGGGACACAATTTTGTTGTTCATTTATTTCATGATGTAATGTAAAACTTATATATATATCTAGTACATCTATGGATACTAAACATATTAGTCTTTCGGGACAAAATTCCTTGTATCATGCTAATGTTATGTAATAATTCCCCGACTCTGGGTAACTAGGGTTGGGTCATTATAGTTGATATCATGGGAAGTTTAGTACAATACTCGGATTCTATATTTAGAAAAGCACTGATTAGAAAACACTACCCTAAGATAGACTTTGAGGATTAGTATAGAAGAAAATCCAAAAATATTGTTATTTTAAATATTATGTGGGTTCTCCAAAAAATAAATCCATGTCTAGATATGAGAAGGTAGAGGTGGATATAGCACAAATATACCTAGGAGTGAAATCTCCGACAAGGAGTTTCGGGCTTGACCAGGGGTATCCTGGTACATGACAACAAGCCTTGATGCACTCTTAGTTACGATACTCCTAGGGTATACGCTTAAGATAATTCACATTTTCATTACAATATAATTTAAAGGATTTTAATATAAGAATATAATAAATTACATTGGTTAATCCTAAGTTATTTTATATTGAAAATAAGGTGTCATGATATTTTAAAAATTAATTTATGACACACATTATTCTTTCTTCTATTAGTCAATGGTTGGATTCCAAGGAAGTCATAGTAACATTGAACATGATGACCAAGGTGGGAACGATGATGGAAATGAGAAACTAAATTGAATTTTTATTGGCATAAAATATATCATGTTCATGTCAAAGCATGTTTCCAAAAATATGATCAACAATATATACATTAACCAACTCCCAAACTCAACAAAGATAAGAAAGGCAGAGAATGATAAGAGCTCCAGCAGTGGAAACTGGTGAGAAAAGAAACCTCAATTTCTATCATGACAGAAATGTGGAAGTAGAAACACAAGAAAGTGTCTCAATAGAACAAGGAAATCCTTTATGTGTGGTATAGAATGAAATAAAGTGATGAATTGAAGAGGAAATATGAAGAGTACAATGGATGAAAATAAAAAATGATCCTAAGAGTCCAATTACAGTAATTTTCCATAAATGTATGGGACCTTGGAATTACACGAGTCAATCCCATATTCTATAGGATTACACCTAGGTCAAGGAATAACCTATGTAGAAATAAATTGATGGAGAAATGTTTAAATGTATTAATGATCTTTTTTTATGGGATTACTATGGGAGACTATTCTCTTGTATCGGTAGCCATGCAGTTTGTTATGTAAAAATGATATTTGGGAAAGAATTATGTTTTATTTTGTGGATATAGTTGTAGAGTACCATTTGGGTTTATATGATCCTTGAATTTGAGGAAATTACAAGTTATTAATTTTTGGGATGAAAGTGTGAGGTATGAGATAACATTTTTGGTTAAATTGTTTAATGGTTATTTGAGGAATTTATCTCATTTTGAGAATGTTATAAAATATTGTTTTTAAAAAAGGAAAACATGCAGATTGTGTGACAACCCATCGCGTGGGACAAAGCTACGAGAATCGAACCCACAACCAGTGTGCGATTGGGATTTATCGCCTACCATTGGACTACGTGAAGTCCCTAGTTAGTGAGACTAATTCTTTACGTTAAATGATTTTGTTGATAGATAATAAGTAGATTTGGGTTCTTATGTTTTATCAAATGGATTTCCTTATTATAGGAAAATGATTTGGTGATTAAGTGATAAATGTTATCTTGGAAGACATACACTCTGTTGGGAACACTATATAACTAAGAAAAATATAATAATATGGTATTTCATTTTAGGACTAATGATGGATTTTTTTATTTTGGAAGAATATATGTTTTTAGAGAGAATCAGGTTATTAATGGAAATGATGAATATATCATAGAGAATATGTGATTTGGTAAATTACACTTCTTTTTGAGAATTTTAGAGTAGTTGATGTTATTCGGAGATAAATGATAAGATTGATTATGAAATACTATGTGATTAAATTTTTCTGAGAATTTGATTTCAATATTAGTTCGGATTATATTGAATGATTTTAAGGATAATTGTTTATTGAATGGTCTTTATTGATCTTTGGGTATTGTTTGATAAATTTTAGAAATTAACATTAGTATTTCTTTCTACAAAGGATTATATATTTTGGGTATCACCTGATATTTTTCTAACCATTTGTTTTTGGTTAATCTCTAAAGATAGGTGAAATATATAGATCATCCTTTGTGGATTATGTGATTTTCTAGAAGTTGATTCTCGCTCTTCAGGTGTGACCAAGTCATCTTGAATACTCATCGTTTAGTGAAAATATGATTTAGTGGTACAAATTTATTAAAGGATGAAACTCTACTTCAAAAGTAAGTATATCTATTTATGTTCATATTAAATGTCATAAATAAATTTCTCATCCTTATGAAATTGAACTTAAAACAAAAAACAATGTCTTCTTACTTTTACTACTAGGAAACTAAGGACCATTTAACCGGTCACACGTTTGTGGTTTCCATGTGGTTAACTTTATCTTGATCATGTTTTCAATCACTCTCTATTGGAACATGACACTTACTTTATCTTCAATATCTGTGTTTCCTTACATAGAATCGTAGTATGGGTTATCCCGGGTGACCATTGTACTTCTCTTTCTTTTTTTTTGAAGGCATAGTTTTATTGACTCTTTTTATAATGGGACACTTTCAATGAAGCTCCCAAGCCTAATTTTATAATTTTGATGATGAAATTTAAAAAAGGGGAATAACCTAAGACCCCATTATTTCATTATAAGGTATTTTCATTAAAGTAATTCAATAGCTTGCGCTACACGAAACATCTAGTTTTGACAATGGGAATATTTTTTAAAATTAATTAATACAAATTATATGTTTTTAATTTTGTAAAATTGACAACATTTTTGAATTGGAAATATGAAAATTATCTCTGAGTTAATATTTTGGTATTTTTTAGAAAACATTCGATTTTTAATGAATAGTGAAAAATACTATGTTATTTTTTAAAAACGACTTTTTACATTAATAATTATTTATATTATTTAAATTTTTTTAATTAAGAATAGATACATAATACCTATATAAATTCAATTAAATTCATTGGAGTCATTTTATAATAATATTAGATTTATAAAATTTTATTGAACGTTTTAATGTCTTTTACCCACCTTCTATGCACATATGAAAGTTCACATAAAATGTAATTTTACTGCTTCATTGGATTAAATTTTAAAATTCCTAGAGAAACGCTTGATATTAGTATGTAAAATTTTGTTCAATAATATGATTTTTTTTGTGAATATAAACTTTAGAATTTTATTTACTACGTTTAAAAGTAAAAAATGTAATTAGTTGTTAAAATGATATTATAATTACTCTAAAACATGTGGTAATTCTATTTGATAATTTTATTTTGACCGAAAAAATATTTAGGAATAAAATATGATCATTTTGATCCACTTGGATTAGATTATGGATTTTATTATTATTTTATTTAAGGAAGAGTTAAATGTGTAAAAATCAAAGTTTAATAACTAAACTATGTTTAATATAGGTTTATACATAAGATAAATTCGACTATAAATATTCATTAGAAAGATAAAAAGATTTCATACATCATGATATTTTTTTATAATTATTATACTTTAAATAATTAAATTTATTTATGACACAATGATGATAGAAAAATTTTCTAATTAATGAAAGATTAAAATAATTGATATTATAAATTTTAAGATATATGTAAATTGAGTCTTTTATGCATTACAATAATTTTATAGGTAAATATTACATGTTAGAGTTGATTAAATGAATTTTTTTCAAAGTAATCAGGTTGAAATGACTTTAACAAAAAAAATACTTAGAATTGTAGAAATTGAGATAATTGAGTTTTCAAAACAAATATTTTTTTGTTAAATTATATAATAGTCCTAAAGATATATGGTTTGGAAAAAGAATTATATAATGATAGATAGTTTATTAATTATCCTCATGAGGTTATCTTGGCAGTTTATAGCATGTTGTTTAACCATATAATATAAATATACAATGAGACATGTAAATGTCAAACTATTTAACAAGGAGTTAAATCTATAAGGTAAGGTTAATATGGTAACCTAAACATGTCTAAAACCTATTAGTTGAGATGTTTGAGACCAATCCCCACCTTATCCTCGAAATAAATACATTTAGAGCCATTTTAATCCGAAAATTAATTTATAATAAAATAATATTTCATGTTTTTTCTAAAGTGAATCTCACCTCTCTTATAAAAGGGCACTTCCCCTTTTCTTAATCTCACACCTCCAAAGACATTTAGCTCGGAAAAACACTTCTCAAATATCCTCCCAACTACATTAAATTTATCCTAGTGGTCTTCAATTTATCATAAATCCTACCTATGAAGCGCTTTTGATCAAATCAAAAGGAATCACCTGAAGAAGATGTAATAATTTCATCACCTCATTCAAAATTATCATTTTCTTCCACATCCTCTTTATTTGTTTTTTTTTCATAAGAAAATAATAACTAAAGTACCTTCTAAATACATTGATGTTATTAATAATATGGTATAACCATATTAATATTTCTATCCATCCTATGAATGACAAAGTCACCATACGTGTGTTTCTAAGGCTTACCGTCTCCACGTCGTGGTGTAGTTGTTATTCAACACTTCATTATTTGGATGGGTATAATAATGATGTATAATTGATTTAAATTATAAATATAACATGTTAAATATTCTGTATATATGATATAACACCCAATTATATACTATTTCATCTTCAATTGAATGATATCGTTTCTCGTGCCTACGTACGGATTACCTTCTCCACGAATGTGACAAGATTCATTCCCCATCGCAACCATTGAAGAATAATTTTCATTTTAGGATTAAAAATAACGTTTTAGAAAATAATATAATTATTAATATGGATCAAATACATCATATCCATAATAGACCTGACTTACATAACAAAACATATAAAGGTAAACAAATTAGTAAACACCCGAAATAATAATACTACTAAATATTATTAACAATAAAATATTAGAATATATGATATAATATTTAGGTATGTGTTTCTTGTAAAATTTAATAACATTTAATTAACTATTATAATGGAGTATAACATGCCATCGACTAAGTATATGTACAAAGTAAGGGTTTTCCATCTCACTTTTATTCATGTGAGATTCATGCTATATTTTCCACTATTTCATTTTTTGTGGTGTATGTACTGCCCATGGTTGTATTCATTGTGTAATATTCCATAATTTATGGTTATTTATATCATCATTTTATTATACCTCTTTCTTGGAGTGTATTTATTTATGTTACCAAATTGGTAAGGTAACTTCTAATTTCAATTTCAACTCATTAGGTTTAACACAACTTCATTGATTATTTTACCCCAAGATAATGTGTCAAATCACTATTTTTTTATTCATGTATTAATTTCAACTCCCATTTGTGTGTAAATAATTTTGATACAAATAATAACTCCATTTATAAATTCTCAATTCATTGATATGAACTTCATAAGAATAATTTTAACTTAATTTTTGTTCATTGAGTTAAACATCCAAGTCATCGGTGTTGTTTTTACAAGAATATATGTGAATGTACTCTGATTGATTTACACTGAATCTAAAATCTTATTGGGTATATTTATATATTTCACACATAATTATTTCATTGATTTTTCCTTAACCTAAGGATGCGGTCTTTAATAGGGATTTAATCTCAATTTACGTTCCATTGAGACTTCTTTGTTGTTATGTGCCAATTCACTTTTATATGGAGTATATATTGCACTTTGAAATAGTATAACATGAATCCATTTATTCTTGTGATATTATACGGTTTTTATTACCTCAATTATTTTTATTGAAGATACTCTCATTTAGTTAGTAACTATAACTAAAATATCATTTTAAATGTTTTAAATAATTATTTTTCTAAATCATTCTCATTAATGACCATGTTTTAAAAATGGTGTTTTGGATTTATTTATATGGAAAAAATGTATTAGAATTAAAATTAGTTTTAAAATATTCAAATTGTTATGGGAAATGTTGATTTAAAAATCACTTTTAAATGACTTCTTGATAAAAAGTGAGACTTTTAAATGTTTTCAATAAAAAGGGGATATTTCACTCAAATAGTTTTACTAATTATTTTTATCTAATTCAATATACTTCATTATTCTTGATTAAGGTTGATTTATTTTAATGCAATCTTCAATATTGTATTGAATGGGTTATGTTTTACTGTAGATTTTCTATTTTATACTATTAATGATTTATGGTTAATGTATTTACATTTCTTATAATATTGTTAATATGAATGTTCATGTTATGTTCCACCCTTTTCATATATGTAATGCATTGGACATCGTATGTGATGGGTGGAGCCTGCTATAGCTCCTCGATGCATCGGTACATCTCATTAGTCAAACTTGTTTCTTCAAACAATTCCTTGACAAAAATTTATTTGTAGTCTTGGCACGAGGCCTTGACTATGTGTTTATGATGTCCGATGATATGCATTCCATCATTGTAAAATTGTCTATTAATATTACGTGTGATTATTTTACTAGTAGAATATCCATGTTAATAAGTAAATATAATTATTTGATTTATCATTGCAATATTATGATGAAGATTAAGTTTAAAAGGCTTGTGTTTTGTTCTTATATGGTTCCTTAAATGTTTATGCTTATTTATGATAGTTTCAGAAATATTGTTATCCTTACCGAGCATCTGAGCTCACCCATTTCTTATAATTTATTTTTTCTAGGATTCAAAGTAGTGTATTACAATTATCCTGTAGGAATAGGCTAAGGTATTTAATAGTGTTCAGAGGGGACACAGTATTGTTTTTTATTTCATGATGTAATGTTAAACATATGTATTTATCTAGAACTTCCAAGGCTATTAAATTGATCGGTCATTCGGGACATGATTCCTTGTATCATTCCAATGTTATGTAATAATGCACCGACTCTAGGTAACTATGGTCTGGTAGTTATATTTATCCTTATCTCTATAAATTTTACGTAGAAAAAAAAAATCACATCACTTTGTGAAGGTGGTAGTATACACACACACATGAGCGATGTTATTTTCTTCTAGTGCATTGGAAGGTAAGAAGTTAGATAAGATATTTTCATTAAAGAAGAATTAAAATTTAAAAATACAATATATATATAAACATTAAATTCCACATAGTAACCAATAATAATGTATTTTTATGGAAAATAAAGCATATCTCTATGTGAAGGTGATATTCATGCATATGAACAAGTGATACTTTCATTTACCATATGATATAGAATATGTAAGAAATTTTTTTGAAATAATCATAAAAACATAAAATTATATTTATTTTATTTTATATTTCATTTTATTATGAAAAAAATAAATATAGAAAAGGTTTTCAATTAATAAAATTGAATGATCTCAATTATAATTTTTACAACTTCTTTGGATGAACTCCTTTGGCTTATACCATTAGCCCTAAAATATTGGTCTTAGAAGAAGAATAGTGGCTCCATAAAAAAGGGAAGGAATCCAAGAAACAATTTGGTTTTATATTTTCTAAGATGTGAATATATTAATTATTTCATAATGCTGAGTATTGAGTACCCATTTATAGGCATGGAGTGGACACATTAGGATTAATATTAAAGATTTAAATATAATTATTTTCATTCTCAAGTATAATGTACCAAAATATCCCAGAAATAAACATAAATACATTATAAGGTATAAATATATTCAATAAATATGATTTAGAAATTTTTAGGTGGAAATATTAACCTTACTTTTCAATTAAACCCTACCCCATTTAAAAATGTTTTAACCATAACTAAGGTAAAAAAATCATATTTTTTATTTATTGTGGAAAATAAATTATGAGTGGGAGGATTAAAGAATTTGGAATTATGATTAAAAATATGAAATTTATCTTATTAAATTCAGTTTTTATAGATGGTAAATTTTAGTTTTAAAAAAACTTGCGAAAAACAAAACAAAAAACCATTTGTTGAAAAAAATGATTTTTTAACCCAAAAAAAGTTAACTATTACTCATTCCCAAAAATTACTATTAGATGAATTTAAAAGTATTTGATATAATATATAATATAAAAATTAAATTACTATTTTTATCAATTTTTTAATTGAATTTATTATGAAAAATAATCATTACACAAATAAAATAACTTTTTAGAAACATAAATTTTTAAGAATAAAAAATTAAATTCTTCCATAATCAAGTATAATGCTATTTAATATAGAAAAAAAATATATAATTTCAAATTAATGTAGTCCTATTTTTCTTTAAGAAATATTTAAACCATTATGATACTTTAAAATTAAAATATTTAATGAAAAGAAATGATAGTTTTACAAAATTCGGCACGGTTAACTATTCACCTAGAAATAAATCATTTTAGAGAAATCCAAAAAATACATTATAAGATAAATTAGAGATTCTATTTTCTAAAATGATATTAATTTTCATAAAATAAATTTCTAATAAAAATTATAATATCTACACAAAAAATGGAAAAAATCATTTTTGAAGAAATGATTATTTTGAAGTATAAAATTACATTATTAAAAATTGTATACTTATTTATTATTAATTAATATATATATATATATATATATATATTATAAAAAACCATTATTATTATATTCCATAATTTTTTTATTTCTATTCATATCGTCAATTTAACATTGTGTTATAATGGCCATATTCAAATAAATTTTTCATAGTATATTGTAGCATGCTTAGAAGTTGGTATTGTGTGTTATGCAGCCTATCAACACTAGTATTATTCTAAAGTAAATTTATAGTGTATTATAATGTTTTATGGTCATATAAATTGGATCCAATATACTATTTTTGGAAATACTCCCTAAGGTTATTCAAAGAGTTTCTATTCTCAGTCACCATTTCATAGATCCTAAGGGGGTGTCACAATGGGTGAAACCCACCCGTAACATTTTCAAGGAGGATAATACCCTCTCCACTTATAATACCCCTTAAAATCCCCATATATAAATAGTTTATTTGAAATATTTCACTATAAAACTTGTATAGATACCTCATTCACCCTTTTGGAAAACATCAATAGATCCTCTTATTAAATCCCACACTTAAAGAATCCCACTATAATAACGGTGCAATAAATTATGAAGAAAAAATCCATAGTGGAGGCCTTTCTGTGAAGATGGAAATTGCTTCTATGGAGTCTTCCCCAGGATTATGGGTAAATTATACATTTTAACGGACCTCTTTTCACTAATAAATATACTTATCTATTGTTACAATCAAATTTATAATTTGTTTCCCATTAAGTAGTGTTATCCTACTTTTGGCATCCAAGAAAAAATTTCAAAACTATAAAAATTTATTAATCAATAATGAGCCCTGGTTATGTAAAACATCACATTTACCCTATCTTCTTAAGATCTCTCTGTAAATATGTTTTTTATGATATTAATAATAGTGATATTAACGTTCCTCAAGACCCGTTATAAATATATCAGTATTGGGATAGTTTTCAACTTTCACACTATATTCTTTCAAGTATGAATAGTTGTATAAGAAAATAATTTCTCAAAGAACCCAACAAACTAAGAGCTTATTATAAAGGTCCCCCATATTTAACCACTAAAGGTTCTCCACCTCACAACTTTGTGATTTTTAAACTAAAGTAATGGTATCATTCTTTCAAGAGTCTACCAAAAACCCCATTGATAGCTTTATCTATCACATTTTTAAGAAAAAATAGATTATATTTGTTAGAATATACTCCAAAATAAAAAATTTCATTTCACCATATATATTTATTTGACACCATATTAGGCATGCTCTAACAATTGATGAGTCGAGGTTGCTACATGTCCACAAATATGACTCTCCTAATGCTAGAGGATATTGCGTAGTGGTTAATGATTTCATTCAGTAATGGGAAGAATATACACTCAATATAAGTACCATAAAAACGAATGAAATTTCTAAAAATCCATAAAATGGATAAATATAGTACACATATATTGTATTATAGTGAAAAGAAAACTATAATAGAAAAATAAACAACCAATCTATAAAAAGTGAACAATTCAGGTGATACATGAATTAAATAAAAAAGAAAACCATCTTAAGTTGATCATATACCACATAAAAAACATAAAAATAAGAATAAGGGACCTATTTAATTTAAAAGCATCAATAAATACAATGAAAAAAAAATATTAATAAACATTAGGCCAGACCATTTTCTATCCAATACATAGAACATTATATTTGACATAATATATACACATCTACCTATGTGAAAATGCTTGGTGTGAGAAATAAATCGCAATTCGGAACCACTAACGAGGCCCCTAAAATATTCCAAAATATATCAATGTCTGTATATAGAAGGAACCTAAAACCTTGCTTTATTAAATCCATATTACATTAATATAATATTGTAATCCTATGGCACATATGAAATAAAATTCCAAAAAAAATATAGATGTTATGCTATTCACATTTATGTTCTAATTCTGGACATATAGTGAATTTACAAATAAAATCATGAACTCTTAATTGGTTTGATTATATGAACTAAAGAAACAATCAAATAGTCTCAATGATTATGTAAATGGGTCCTTAAAATAAATTCTAAATACAATCCCTTCATCAATGTGAGTCTGGGTAGTGGTGATAAATTAACGCTCTGATACAATCGCGATCTCTAGGATGGTAATAAAGTTCTCTAAAGGAATTTTAAAATGGGTTCTAATGCTCTTAGTTGATCTAACCATGGGTACTAAAGTGATCTATTGGATGAGGTCTCGGGCTACTAACATGTCTCTCCATGTTTATTTAAATAACCATATAATACAATCCTAGTATTTTAATAGATCTAAACATGTTAATTAAAAATAAAATATCGATTGTTTCTTAGTATTCTATTCAGTCTGACCACTAACACTAAAAATAATGGATTCTATAAAACAAAACCATGAACATATTATATATCTCTCAGTTTCCACCAACATTCAACCCTCTATTACAGGAATGTATACAAATATGAAAACTATACAATTAATGAAATTTACGATATTAATAAATATGTAAATTTTATATAAAACGCATTCCCAAGATCTCAGATAGCCACTAACAACTCCAACAAATCTTATATCCCCCCTCATTTCCTTGAATCTAATCACCATGACAGAGAATCATACATATATAACAACAATTTATTTATTTTTTTAAATAATATCATTCTTCATGACATATGAAAAACTCACAATACATGAAAATAATAAATGATTCCCAGAAACATTTCCCCTAAAGGGAGCTATAATACATAGACTATTTGACTTCACCCAGTCATTCCTAAAAAAATAACACATATATAGTCCCATAGTGGTGCTCCCAATGCCTTCCAGCATTGGATTTTTATTTTCCTAAGTGGAATGTCAAGTTTTTTCCTCAAATAACCATATAATATCATGACATAACTAACAAAGGATCATCCATCGTCAAGTGTGTTCAATACCCTTACCAACCCCTTTCCATATCGAATTGACATATTCCAAAAAACCAAAAATAAGGTCCCCATAATATCTATTTAAACAGAAGAACCCTCAAAAACACATCTTACATTACCCAATACTTAATACTAGATATCATTCCTTGAGGGAACTATCTTGATCAGAATAAGATACAGGACTACTACTCCACCTCAAATGGATTTTCCCAAAACCCTAGTAATAATGTTTTTCCTTGTCATCCCACTATAAATCTTAATTTCTGTTTTCCATTAATTTATCCAATAGATTTTTAATAGAGGGATTTAATAAGTACATAGGGGTCCAAGAATCATTTAGAGTTTTATATATGATTTACATCCTTTGTTCCTTAATGATTACACTTCATCATTCCCCAATTATCAAACATTGAATTGAACACTTGGTCCATGTTTTGGATACTCATCCAATGTATCCTAATAAATTAGGATGATCTTGGTTCCTATCCCAGTAGACAAGACCAAAATACTCATAAAAACATACCATAGTTTACATATAAATCTAATGTTGAATGTAATAGTAAACACCTAACTAAATATGGATTTATTTTATATTACTTATTCTTATACATCCACATATAACCTTGTTCTAAATCCATTTCAAGATATTATCTCCTATATTATTCCACAAATACATAGTAATTAATAAAAAAATTAATTAATTTGGTAATTTTAACCAATGTGGAATAACAGTAAAAAAATATTAAAGTTATTTTGGGACACTAAAACCATATCAAAATCTTTATTTACCGTCTATGGTGTACTGTCAAAACCAACAAAAGAAAAATTCTTATAGTTCATCATAAAATCATACCCCTAAAATCTAATTAAAAAATCCAAGTAAATTTTTTATATTTAATACATCAAAAATATTAGTGAATTGAAATGTTAAATAATAATTCCATGACATCCGAAATCCACTAAAATTGTAGCCAATTTATTTCACATGATTGAATAGTGATTTATTGAAATCACCATAAAATACCTTACTCTACTATCAAAAACTTATAGTTGAAAGAAGAGGAAGAATAATAATGAATATGGGAGGATATAATACCATATTTTTTGTGATAAAAAACTCCAAATCACCTAGATTGAAGTGGAAATATATGAGGTCATATAGTGATCAAATGGGACATTCTATGAAAATAAATACCTACTGAGATTCCCATTAAAAATTGGAATCCACCTAAAATAGAATAGGGGATGAATAGGAAAATTTTGTTTCCCCATTAAAAATCCATCCACTACCACCAATAGTAATTAGTTTACCCAATACATAAACTCGATCGCCTACGTACTACCAAATGAAATGCCACTGGAATGTTAGTTGGGATCCAAATATTATTACCCACTTAGTTGGGCCACCTGGACCCCTTCAGTAGTCAGGCCATCTAGACCCTTTAGTGTTCTATTAATACACATCATAAACATTAAATCTCACACAAAGAAATACCCTTTTATATGTCTAATAAAAAAATATTTGTCCAAATTCAAAAAAATAAAATTCACGTATCCTTTAACTAATAAAGAATTTATTTAAATATTTTTTTGAATAATACTAACAACATGAGAGGTTAAAAATTCAAATTGAATGAAATACATATCAAAACATAATTTAGAAATATTTAAAAACATTCACATTATTCATCATACACCAATAATAGTAAAAAATTATAAATTAGGACTAGGTTTGGTTTCTCAATCTACGAAGAAAATCCAATCAAATGAGTCGGTTCCTTAAAAATATTTCCTCTAACCATGAATTGTTTTAAAAATTCCCATTCCTCACTTCCACATTCAAGAAACATGGAATGTTCCAAAAGATGATACACCAACCAAATTCCTTTTAAGAACCTAAGTCCCCAACATTAGAGCTCCAACATATCAGCACCTCACAATTCTGAAACCCCAGAAACTCAGGATAATATCTAATAAAAACACCAAATTATATCCATATATTCCAACCATTACTATAAGAACACATTATAGTTTCCTAATATTTAATGAATACTCATCCCTTGATTATTAACCTAATTCAAATATATGTCCCTCTTAGAATATTTCTAAAATTCTACTCTAATACTGTCATCGGATGCATTGAATCTGTCCTATAATCACAGATAATCCCTAAATATAGTGTTTAATAGTTATAAATAATAAATTGATTTATTTAAATATAAATATAATGGGAGATATCTCAACCACCAACACACCAACTTTACTACATAACATCACAAACAATGACGATCATACATTAATAATGTATATAATACTCCCCACCAATGGAGTATCCTCATCATTGTCCAAATAAACCAAGATAATCTATTAAAAAACCCAAATTCTAGGGAGAAATAAAAAAACATTGACCAAAATTATTCAACCTACTCACACACAAGATTTGAACCCCATCTTTAAAGGGAGCATATTTACTGAGTCAATGGTGTGATCCCCACCATATGATTTCTCTTACCACTTAATCTTGAGCACCGAGATTTTTAGATCACAAAATAACTTATAAATACCTCCCATATAATAGGTTCAAACAATCCTAAACAGTATCTATCAACCCTCTCTACAATGTTTATAACACCCCCATTTCTCTATCCCATCGTTATTCAAACATGTTGATGGTATCATACCCATCTCTAATATCCCATTGGATATACCTTGAGACCAATTAATTCAATATCTATTAACAAATTTTTATGGTACCATCAATAAAATAATCTATATTTCCACCTAAAATTTTGAATAATAATTGATGTCTCATTTTATAATTGTTAGAACACCCTTATTTTCATTAAATTTCACATGAAAACCTCATTCAACCATTACTAAATTCTTTTTCCTAGTATCATAACTCATTTCACCATATTCCTAATCTCAACCCAATTACAATCAATCATTAAAAATTACTAAAACATCATGATGAAAATAATAATAATTAAACAATATTCATCAAAACCATGATATAGAAACTCCCCAAGTGATTCTTATCCATTTTTTGGTCGTAATCAATTCCCAATTATGAAGATGAAAACTACCTTATACAAAATGATCATGTTTCCTCTATCATTATCTTATAAGTAATACATCACCGATGCTAATATTTCATGAATAATTACTAACAATTAGTCCATTTAATATCAACAAAATCTAATTGAATCACTCTTAGTGTCTCCTTATTCTTAAAACACGATGCTTAGAAATTATTCTAAAAAGCCCACATTGTTGGTGTGTCATTAAAAAATTGTTTACATAGGATCTAATAACCATAGATAAGAAAACAAGGGTCTTATTTCATTATCCTATAGAAATTTGGTCCCATAGATAACAAGGATGATCATGCATAAGATCATATTATTTGAACATAGCCAAGATACTGAAATTACTATAAATTATTCACGTCATAATATCCCATGTCATGTTAAATTATATCTTATACCATACCAAGATTATGAAACCTCGGAAAGAAACATTTAATCATTAAAAACCATATCTTAACCATAGATTTCGAATGAAATTCCATCACTAAGTCATTAAATTTTGGAACCTCCTCTCTATGACTATAAAACCCCAAAATAACATAGAGACTAAATAATTATAATTAGATAATATCCCATAATATGAACCATGTATCCAGTCTTCAAAAAATATCGTCAGATCAAGAAAAAGAACCAGAAACCATGTTCGAGTTTAGTATAACACCACAACCAATTGATATAGAAAAAAACTACATAATTATTCATTAACATATTAATCAATTGAACCATATTACATAACTAGATTTTTAATCACAAAAGAGAATACAAATTTCATTTTAATAAGGTGGGTTGAATATGATGCGTATAATAACTCTTACTTTACCCCGTACTAGGAGAAAAAATAATAATATCAAGCCAGTACATTATAAATTAATAAAAAACAAAACAATAATAATAAAAACAAAAAACCATATTCTACCACCCATGTAAAGTGTACATCCACATAATTGGTTTTCATAAATAATAGTCTTGGATTCCATTATAAGTTCCAATAATTCATAAATCCATAAAATAAGTCCCACAAATATTAACATAAATGAAAACTGGATTTTCATTCATTTAATAACACATCATCCAAGACTGGCCTAAATAACTACTAAGACAATGGAACTAAATAGCTTCATGAGTTCCTCCCCATATGATAGAGGTTTCTGTCTAGCAATGAAAGTCATTACTCAATATTGAAGAGAATAAATATTCAATATCATTACCATAAAAAAATAACTAATTTTCCCCACAAATGATAATAGTGTACGAATATATGTGATTATATCATGAAATCCATAATGAAAAATCATAAATCCATAATCTAAAAAAATTAAATAGAGGGCCATAAAACATATAAATCAAAAGGAATCAATAATTTTAATTATATATTAAATAAAAATTGATAAAAATGGACTAAGAGGAACTATTTTAAGTATGAGCCCCTCATTTTTCTAATATGAATACCCTATCATGGCTCTTTTTCTTACAACACTATCTAATTTGTTCTTACACCTTCATATCATACATATTATCTGACTGTCCACTATGGTGAATCTATATGGGGTGATAAATGCATCTTATTAGGGAACCACTATGAGGGGTACTTATTTTTTTGATGATGTATATGTGTTCGTATGGTAAAGGTATATAAAACAGGAAAAAATGACTTAAATGAAATCATTTTGGTTCATCATGTGCTAACCCAGCTTTTATGACACCAACCCTACCAGATTAATCGTATCTATTGAACCATATACCATATAAAAATAACTCCACAATAATATGAAATTTAATAACGAACAAAATTTTAGTATGAAAATTGATAATAAATCTTGTATGATGGTATCCTGAGATTTATTCCATTCAAATAATTAGAATTAAAATTACTATAATATAGTGTCATAGAATATTGATTTCTTAGACCTTGGGTTCTAAAAATAACCAATAGATGTTATCTTGAGATGTCATCTAGTTCAACCATGGGTTCCTTACATAATATATATATATATATATCATATTTTAATATATTTTTGTCTGATCATAGGTTAAAAAATAACTATAATGTAGTCTCACTAGATCTCAACAGGTGTTATTAGAGGTGTTGAAAGCATATCAAGAGGGAATATTGAGATATTGATTGGTCAAACCATCATTCCTAAAGAGGACATCAAAATATTATTTGAATCTCTTATTTATCTTAATAATGGGTTCTAAAAATATAAATAATATATTATCACGTGATCTCTATTGTTCTGGCTATGGGTTCTAAAAATATTGAGTATATAGAATCCTAGGATATTGGTAATTCTAAACATGATATACAAAATAATGGTTTCAAGAAAATAAAATTTATGATACCATGTTCATATGGTATTTGGTTTCTTTATGTAAGGATACCATCATAATTAAGATGTTGTTAATTTTTTTGGGAAACATGTTAATAGATGTTTGAGTTTCAGCCAGCATAAATGGAAAATGATGTTGAGGTATCATCATGGAGATCTCACTAGTACATATTCAATATAACAACACATAAATGATATTTATGATTTGTCTTTCACAATATAATTATATGTACAAATGAATTAGAAGTGATATTTTCTAAAATAGTGTTACAGGAAGATTTAAAGTGATTGAGAATGTCTTTGGTTCAATTGATTTGGATTTAATGAAATTTTACTGATGTCAATAATATATAGAGAAGTTCATGAAAAATAAAAATTTGGACAATTTAAGAATCATTATAGATATGTGTTGGATATATTTTGACGATGGGCACTGATTTTTATATAATATAAGAGGGAATCGTGGATTTTTTACATTCAATGTTCGAGTGATTTTTATTCTATATATGAGTCATTCTATCAATTAATGTGTGATTCAAGGTTTACACACATGTTAATTTATGAATATTTATAAGTCATTAGACTTTTTATTTGAGTCATAATAAATATATATAAGAAATTTTGAGGTCATCACATATAGAATAATTGGATAAATATTTAGAAGAGTTCTTTAACTTGATAGATAGTGCCTCATCATAATGCATTCATTCATGAATATGGAGATGATTAATTTAAATAATTTGAAAGGATCATATTTTTAGGATTTTTTCAAAGAGGAAAATATCCTGAGACATTATTAAATCACAATTCACAATTGATTAGTATTTGGAATTTTTTTGGATAATAAAATGTGATAATAAACTGTGAATTTTTTCATAAATTTTAAATGATAAAATTAAATTTCTATAAAATATTAAATTTTAATACAATAATAACATATAAATAAAAATAAACATGATATTATTCAAATTTAAAAATAATAATAATGAAATTGGAAATTTATTTTAACACATCTATTAAAAAAATAAATTAGTCTAGTCAAAGAGTTCTAGAGACCTTGGAATTATTGTTGTTAAAATACAATACAAGTATCTAACGATAGAGACATGATAATATTAAGGGAATCCCTATTAATCAATAAATGATAATAATTCCAATCATATTTCAATATAAAATAATGTATTAAACTAAGAACTACATGATATTTTTGAGAGTATAGAGAAAGGATGATGTTATCCACACCTAGAAGAAGTACCATTAAATGTCTTACTCAAAAGTTTGTGAATGGAGACACCCATAAACTATGAATGATATCCATAATATAGTTTCAAGGACCATACTTTATGCGATATAAATATCCAATGGGATGATGGGAAATATTTAATGTAGAATAAAGACCATCTGGTGGGCTATAAGAGAACATGATGGGATATTTTTTATCAATTCTTGTAGAAAATTCCATGTAACATCTTGTGTTAGAAGTTGAGTTTCATATAATTGGCCATTTCACTAATCATGAAAATGAGAAGTAATTCACAGACAAACATTATGAAATTCATTATGTTATGAGCCTATTATTTTCTATATGATTTATGTAATGTAGGGAGACACAATAATATTGGATCGATAGTTTATCCACTCTAATTGATTCATTTAAATGGAATAATTCAAAAAAAGGTTCTTAAATTCACCCATTCCCCTCTAAGTGATCCATCGAACCTAGATAGTTCTTATGCAATTATAATTTAAAAGGATTAAACTAAAATAATAATCCTAAGGATTTTAAGATGCCTCATTCAAAAAACAAGGATGTATGACATGTTATTAGGAACTTGTAACTTGCAACAAGAAATATCAAAACTAATAAAAAGAATAGGAAAATTATGTATGGAAAATTTTGAAAAATAATGAAGGGATTCCAGTACCTAAAGATCAATATAATAGTAAGTACAACATTAAATTCTGTTATTATAATTCTTTTTATCTATTAAGATCATACTATGATTACTTTTTACGAATGAAACACTTAAATAATTATATATTATGATTAAATGTTATTTTAAGATAATTATTGAAGAAGTTATTATATAAAAATTAGGGTTTATGAAATTATTACGTGATGATAAATTATATTTGGATCATGTGGTTCAAATCATAGATAAATCCATTTTAAGAAAATTACAAAGTGAAAAAAAATCAAAGATGTAGGAACTGAGGAATGGATAATTTTGTTTCATAGATCATAGTTATCCATTAAAAAAGAATATACAATAAGGATTTTATTATAATATAGAAAATATTATTTTTTCTTGGAAAATAATATATTCTCTCAAATAAAATCACAAAGGAAGTTTTCTTATTATGAATGAAAAGTTGGAAGATAATGAAAAAATGATTTTGGATTTTGAAAATTCTATTTATTAATGTATAAAGTTGTATGATGATTGAATTTTTAAATATGGAGATAAATTTGGAAGATTTATTTAAATCCATTCGGTAATTCAAGGACTCATTCAACATGGTTTTCCTAGAATTATTATTGAAATTATAATATTTTTAGGTGTAAAAATGTAGAACATCCCAACCGATGGAGAAGAATATAATTATAATAAAAACATCTTATGAGATCCTTATATCCAAGAAGACTCAATAAGTTGAAAGAATACATTAAAAACAACATTTAATCATCATATATAATGAACTATAATGAATTTGACACATAAACTAGTTATTTTGGTTTGTGTTAATGTGGTTTCATATGATAGAATACATTTAAAAAAATCGTGAAAATTTTGGGATGAGAAAATTGGTAAAAATATCAACACCATATCAACCTTTAATTTTAGAATATTCATCAAACTAGTTCCCTTAAAAAGCATGTAAAAATTATTGGTTTTAATGGAAAACAAAAATAAAAAATTTTAATATTAGTTTTATTAGAAAAAGAAGTTGGTCCATTGGAAACTGTAAAGGTGTTTGGATGTATTATGTAACAGTCTAATCTTTTACTCTATGTTTCTTTTTAAATAATTCAATAGTATGTGTTGCATGCAACACCAAGTTCGAGCACACCAGGATCTATCAAACTAGCTATTTGAAAAGATTTTATGAATAGAATAATCCACATTATAAAATTTATAAATTTTATTTTACAAAATAGTCTTCATTTTTTAAATTATAATATCAAAATTATATTAGGGTAATTTTTTTAGAAAATTTTTAGTGTTTGATGAATAGTGGAAAAATATTGTCTTATTGTTTAAAAACTGACTTTTTCAATTAAAAAATTATTTTAAATTAAATTGATCTTAAACTCAAAATAGATAAACAATATATATATATATATTAATCCAATTTTGGTCATTACAATCATTTTTATAATTGAATCAGATATAAAATTTTATTATAATTTTTGAATGTCTATTTACCCTACCATATGATGAAATCATATTGGATTACTTAATTCTACCCTTTTTACATAAGGATCTAAATGAAATTATTTAATGGAATATTTTCCATGAATATGACATGAATATTATAAAAATAAAAGAATGTGACAAAACTCCACACTCTCATTTTATATAAGTATATTATTTTTACTATAGATATAATTCAAAGATAAAATCAATTATATCTAGTATCCATAAATATAATAGAATTACCTACATTATAGTAATCTATTTATAATTTTTATAGATGAAATAATCACAATTAATGATGAAACAATAGTGATGTAAAAATGGTTTGTTAAAAGAAAATATAAAATAAATGGTTATAAAATATTAAATATAATATAATTTTAATTAATTAAGGTGCTCCAAGAACTTTTGATGTTACTATGACATGTTAGGAGTATATTAATTTTTTTTTCTATGTTATATTTCTATTTGTGTTGTACTTTTTTCCAAACTATTTAATAGTTTCAAAATTGAACCTATTGATATTTTATAAAACAAATTATTAAATTATTCAACAATCCAAAAATCATTAAAAACTACAATGTAATAATTATAAGCTCTGAAATATAAAATTTTGACCATTTATGGATAATTTAAACCATATAAGTAAATATTTATAACCTTTTAATATTTATTATACTATTACCTAAACTAAAATTTAATAGATTAATTACAAATAAATAAAAATGATAGGGTTCAAAATATAATACAAGCATGTATAAATATTATTGGTTGAGATGATTTCTACATATCCTAATATTATCCTCAAAATAACACACTTTTGAGATATTTTAAATAAAAAATCAATTTATATTAAATTAATAGTTTTGGAGTTTCCAAAAGGTCCCTTCCCCTCTCTTATAAAAGGGAACCTCTCATTATGTACTATTTACACCTATAAATCAATTTATATCATCCCAACCCTACATATTTTTACTTAAAACTTCAATCAAATCATCATAGAATCCATAATTTGGGTATAAATCTAACCTATGGAGTTTTTTGGGAAAATCAAAAGGAGACACTCGAATAAGAGGTTATTGTTTAACAAACATTTTCAATGTTATCTTATTCTTATACTTTATTTTCTAATGTGGTTTCCATAATAATTTATTAAATACAAAATATAATATATTCTAATATAATTTTATGATTATGTGACATTCATATTACTCCTTTTCCCATCCTTGGAAAAACAATATCATCAAGTGTGTGATTGTACGGTTTATCATCCCCACGTCGTGGTGTAATTTTTTTTTCATATGTACATTATTTTCATGGGTATAATGATTAATATAAATATTTTAAATAATAAATATGACGTGATATTATTACTTTATAAATAATCTTTCATCCATATACTTACCCTTTACCATTACGGAATGATACCATCGGTCGGGAAAACGTATAGCCTACCATCTCCACGATGCAATTAGATTCATCCTCCACTAAAACCATTTAAGATTGACTATGAAAATGTATATAATGAATTAATATAATATTTATAAATATAATATCATTTTTTATTTTAATAATATATATTTTATCCATAGGAAACAAAATTTACTTGATAAAATAAATATAAGAACATGAAGCAGTTCACACCCGAAATAATGATAATAATGTAATATTATTCATAAAATAGTATAAGTGGATCAAATATGATATTATATGTAATTTATATTGTTATGTTATAACTTAATAACATTATTTAACCATTATAAAAGAGGTTAATGCACCCACGACTAAACGATAGTGTGAGGTAAGGGTTAATTTTTCAATAACTTTATTATTTAGGATTGATTTTATGTAGGAATTTACAATGACAAATATATCATTCATGTCCATGTTTCTTAATAATATATTTCAAAACATTAGTACAATTATTTAATAATTTTTTAAATTTATTTTTAAACATTTTTGATTTTATAAAAGGATTATTTTTTCATTTTCCTTACGAGGTACTTTTTTAGACTTTTTCGACAAAGAACGAGAAACATGATTTAAACTTATATTTAGTGAGTGACTTTTTACACCATCATGACACCTTAACATTTTTTATGTTTCATTTACTATATTATAAGATTATTTTAAATTAAAATATTTTTTTAAAAATTGAATGAAATTTTAAATAAATATTTTCAATAAAAAGTGCATTTCTATAATGAAGTTTCTAATGATTTTATTAAAACATTTTCATCTATGTTTACATATTTTTTTAGATTTTATGTTTAACTGAGGTTGATTTCATATGATAAATAATATTATATTGCATTTAAGGGTCTATGAATAGTTATACTATGTTTGCAAGACTTTTTTAAAATTAATTTTTTAAAGATAATATATTATGATTTCTGTTGATTATTTTAATATGAAGGTTTGTGTTGGTTATATAGTATCACTTACATAAGTCGAATGAATTTGACATAGTAAGTGATGGGTGAGGCCTGTTATAGCCCCTCGATGCATCAGTAGTTATCATTATGCAATTTATTTTGGGTTTTTACCAATTTATGTATGGTGTCATAATGAGGCACTAATTGTATGGTTATGATGTTTGGAATTATGCAATCCATATTTATGAGATTAGTAGTTTATATTAAAGTTGATTATTTCGTTAATAGAATATCATTGTGAATTTTTGAATGGCATTGTTTGATTATTCATTTCTTTATTATGTTGATGGATATGTTTAAAAGGCCTGTTGTTTCAATTTTATACCTTTCCATAAACGTTTATACTTATTTATGATAGATTACACTATATTGTTTATCATTATTGAGTATCTGAGATCACCCCTTTCTTATATTCCATTTTCCCCAGGATGTGAATAGGTATATTATGACTGACCTATAGGGATTATCTAAGAGATATGAGTGTTTTCCATGGAAATACAATGTTACATTTCATTTCATGATGTAATGTAAAAATAATGATTGTATGTATATTTTCAAAAGCTACTAAACTGATGGGTTCTTAGGGATTTGATTCTTATTATCATTATAATGTAATAAAATAATGAACCTGCTCTAGGCATCCAAGTTTGGGGTTTTACAGTTCGTATCAATGTATTTTTAGTAGAAACCTTGGAATCTAGATTTAGAAAATACATTAATTAGAGAACACTTCCCAAAGATAGAAATTGAGGATAAGTATATAAGAACAATCTAAAATTTTGTTAATGAAGTGATTATGTGTTTATTCATGGAAAACGCATCTCTATCTAGATACTATTGGTGTACATAGTTATAGCACAGATGTACCTATAAATAATAACTCTGACAAGGTGTTCCGAGATTGACTTTTGGTAACCTAGTACAAGAAAAGGGGATTTACTATGAACATGGTTGGACACTGGTCATGGATGTACTTAAGATAATTCAAATATTATTTAAAAAACAATATGAATTATTTGAAATTAAATATGTCCCCAAAAAAACCATGTTTATTATTATGATATTAGGCATGCATAAAATTTTCAATTTATGTTTTGTATTTTAAAATTACTCATTATAAATCATAACATGATCTATTTAATAACACCAAATAGAAATGGATCTTATTGGAAGAAAAGTAAATCATATCAATTCATGTAATCCATGTAGGGATTTTCCTCTAATGAAAGATAATGATGTTGGAGTAGAAACTATAACAGGTGATGAACAACTTATAATTATACTTGGATAGATAACTCAGGTTATGAATAATATCCTTACTCATATGAAGTATCCAGATCAACACTGTAGAGGATAATTAGTAGGCCACTTCATTAGAAACTAACCCCCAACATTCAGAAAGACTACATATCTATTTGTAGTTGAGCAATGCTTACATTCATTAGTGAAAATATATCATATTTTGGTGAGTAAATAAAGGGAAAAAGTTATCACGAGAGTTTATCTTCTCTCAAAAGTTTTGGATCAATGATGGTCATTAATTCTAAACCTGAATGAGGATTAAAAAATACAAGATATGGAATGGGGGAATTTAAATACCTCTTACAAGAAAAAAACTTTCCTCTTGATGAGCAAGAAGATATATAGAGTAAATTTCTGCGTCTAAGGAAAAATGAGGATACGAATGTTGAAAACAGTGAAGTTAACTTCACAAGGATGGAAGGGCATGCTACAGACTACCTACGTTACACAAGAATTAATATTGAATGATTATTTTATGGGTTAAAGTGATTCCTCTGATGGGTACTTGTCTCAAAATGTTTCTCATCATGAAAGTTATCGTCTTATGTGGTATCAAGGCAAAAAAGTAATTCCAAACATCTTTTGAGTTTAAAGGAATTAATGAGAAGAAGGGGGAAATTAAACACTATAAAAAGGTAAATATGTAGGATTTGATGAAGGGAATAATTGAATTTCTATCCTGCAAAAAAATATGGAAAGAAAAAACATGGAACATACCTATTGTGTATGGGAGTTTATAACAATTGTGGAGAAAAATACTACAAATCCCATAGTTATAAGGGGAAGAAAGAAGCTACAAATGTTCAATGATACAATTATAATGATAAGGGACATTATGAAAACTATTATTCTATGTGTCAATGAACTTTACCCAGAAAAGGTCAATATAGAAAGGCCATGATTTTACGATCACAACTATTAAGGATGATGTTCATAATAACGTGGTGGTATGTAATTTAATTATATCCTCAAATTTAGCTAATGAATTATTTGATTCTAGATCATCACATTCATTTATATCTTCCCAATTTTCTTTCAAAATTATAAATTTCCAATTCAAATTAACAAGTGAGTTGCAGTCAAAACCTTTAAGGGAAGTCTCGTTGCATTAAATTTGTGTTAGGAAGTTCCCATTAAGGTATATAAATGTTATTTATCTACTGACGTTATCATCATACCTATGGTCCACTTTGATATAATCCTTATTATAGGCTAGATATCAAAATATGTTGATAAACCTTATTATAATAATAAGTAATTTCTGATTTTTGGGGAAGATATTGAATTCATTATCATTGGAGTAGAAATGTCATCATCTTATTCTAACATAAATCCACCATATGTAGCTCCTCTAAATTAAATTATTGCGGAAGAACATAAGATAAAACCTCATATCTTGAAATTTAGGATGTACCTATTGTACAAGAATAAATTGATTTATTTCTAAAGGACTTTCCTAGAAATCCAATAGAGAAGTATGTTGAGTTTTATATTGACTTAATCACTGATGCAATATAAATATCATTCTCTCATTATATTATGAACACTATGGAGTTATTAGATCTGAAGAAAAAACTAGAGGAGTTGAGTATTAAGGGACTAATTCAACCTAGTGTTTCTCCATGGGGAGCCCCATTTTTTTGATAATAAGATGGATGGTTCAATGAGTTTGTGCATTGAATATAGAGAAATAAATCCTCTTACATAAAAGAACAATTATCTTATTCCTCACATTAATGATTTTTTTGATCAAATTCATGGAGATCAATATTTTCTGAATATTGATCTTCAATACATATATCATAAATTGTGTGTAAAGAAGGATTATATTACATAGAAAACATTCCGAACTAGGTATGAACATTACGAGTTTATAGTAATGTTTCCTGTAATGAATAATGCATTGTATGTCTTCATGAATCTAATGAATAGAGTCTAAAATGAATATATTTATTATTTTTCATTATATTAATTGATGATATTGTAACTCCTCGACCCCATCTACCCAGAGTCGGTGCATTACTTCATAACATTGGCATGATCACAAAAGATCAAGTATCGAAAGACCGATTAGTTTAGTAGCCTTGGAAACACTAGATACATTCATAAGTCTTTCATTACATCAAAAAGTAAACAAACTACAATAACATGGTCTTCATAGTCCACACTCATATCCTCACTGAATATTCTTGCAAGTCAGTCATAATAAACTTCTTCACATCCTGGAAAATATTAAAACATTGAAAGGGGTGAGCTCAGATGCTCAGTAAGGATAACAATATTGCAGAAGCTTTTATAAGAAAACATAAGCATTTAAGGAAATGTATAACTAAAACAAAAGCCTTATTGAACTTGAACTTCAGCATAATATGGGAAACGTAAAATAAAATAATGCCATTACTTACTCACATGGATATTCTACTAGACGAATAATCACATGAAATATCAATAACCATTTTCATAATGAGGGAATGTATAATGCCAGACATTCTGAAACATTTCGTCAAGGCCTCGGCCAAGACGTCTAAAATGATTAAGGCCTCGGCCAAAACCATAAATCAAATTGGGAAAGGGCCTCGGCAAATTCCACGTCTAGTTGTCTCATGAGACCTACCAATGCATCGAGGAGCTATAGCGGGCTCCACCCGTCACTTATTAAGTCCAATGCATTCCCCATATGAATAGGTTTAAACATATCATAAACCATAACATAATCGTATCACATAAAACATGCATAAAGGAAACATAACATTTCCACATTTCAATCACAAGATATCAATACAACACATTGATATAATAAAAATGCTTTCAAAACCATTTTCAATACCAAAATAAAAGAAATGTATAACATGGTATTTATTTTTCATTAAAAAAAGGTATGGCTTGTAGAGGAATCCAAAACTCAAATAGTGGTCACAGCGGCGGAGAAGTCTTTGTCGCCACATACGTATGACAAAAACATTCCCTTTTGTCGTTTAGTAAATGCTTCGTATAAAAAATATTACTTTTCAATAAACGTAAAAGTCAAAGTGGGTTATACACCGTATAAAAGAAATTTGTGTATAAAACCAAATATGCCTCAATGAAACGAGATTAAGACGAAGTCCTTACAAAGATCATTTTTAAAATAAAATAGATATATTATGTGTATTCACTATAGGTACACATAAAGAAAGTAAAAATACAAAATAAGACATAATAATATCATGACATAATTTGAAAGTAAGAGATTAACCCAAAGAATGGAAGTTGGGTTAAGAAGTTCCCTTACAATGATAATTTTTAAATAAAATATATCTATTATGTGTATTCACTATATGTACACATAAAAAAGTATAAATACAAGATAGGACATAATAATATCATGACATAATTTGAAAGTTGGAGATTAACCCAAAGAATGGAAGTTGGGTTAAGAAATTCCCTTACCTCGTGTCTGACTTGACTCAACCGTTCTTTAACCTCCTGAATAATAAACTAGAGTTAATACATACCTTATTAAGAACCATTTTCAATTTCATTATCCTTTTTATATCACTTATTACAATGATATGAACATTATGTAATTATTTAAGTTAATAAGGTCGTTTTGTCGATCTTTGGTACTTGAGTCAACAATAAACTTCTTATAATTACAAGTTGTTTATGTGGTAGAATATCCATTATCTCCGGAATTATATTCATGATTTAGATGTCATATATATCATACATATCCATTATATACATTCATTTATAACATTACGTAACATTTAGAGGTAAGAAATGAAATGCACCGTTCATGGAGACGTTAAGCCGTACATACGCATGAACGCTACATTCATTTCTATTTCATATTTAATGGAACGGAATCGTGATGATATAAATTTATAATATAATTACAGTATAATATAGTGTATAATACCATTTAATCCATCCTTTATACATCCCACATATTGCATTAACGATTCAAATCACTTGGAGGGGGCGGTAGTCCGCACTTCCTAAAATGAAATTATCGCGTTTTACCCATAATGGAAATCATAAAGTATGCCATAAATGAGAAATACAGAAGCATAAGTAAAACATAAACACATTATATATCATATATAAATATAGTTACATCTTAATGGCCACCTTTGAAGGTGTTATATAAGTGTTAAACAATCATCGTTTCGTGAGGCAGAAATTTTCCATCCACAGAAACCGTATGTTCTTTAACCATTAGATGTAGGTGTGTGTAAGTGTAGCTCGAATAATTCTTATAACAACATCCTAGTATAATTAGGATACTGGTGTTGTTACAAAAGAAATGAATAAAAAGAGTTTATGGTGTTGGAGAAGAAAAATAAAACAAAACAACATTAGAGAAGACATTACCTCAAAATCGGGTAACTCTTTTTGATTTGAGCCAAAGGCTTCCTTGGGAAGAGTTCTGCCCAAAGTGAGGCTTCTAGGAGTAAGAGGGGGAAGTTGGGAGAGTATTTGGCAAGATTTTGGCCGATCCAAATGGCTTGAAGGTGTGAATAAGGTGGGAGAGGTGGGGGCCTTTTATAAGTGGAGAGGAGGGGCTCTTTTGGAAAGATTGAAATGTTACATTATTACACATTTATTTTCGGACTCTAAAGGTCCCACACTTATATAATTCGTGGATAAGGTGATAAGGGTTCTAAATCTACCCATCAAATAGTCTTTTTGCCAAGTGTAAGCCTTGGATGTTACATTATCTTTTCATTTTATTAAAATCGTTAAATAATGAGGTCATCGCTGCATCATAATGATGTCATAAATAATTTAATTTATTTAATCTCTAAAAATTATAAAACAAATACTATGATGTAGGAAATATTTTTATCTTTCTAATGAATATTTATAGTCAAAATTTTGACTTGTGTAACCCCACTTAAAAACTGTTGTAGTAAAATAACTCATGTTTGTGTCAATTTAATTTTAACATTAAATAAATATATATTAATGTCATTTTCCAACTAAAGTGGCTCCATGGGGTCCCCATGTTGACCCATGGGTTTTCTTGGTTGGCCATGACTCATCAAATAGGATTAGGACAAGTTTCATGCTCATCTCATATTATTAAAACATTATTTGTACCTTAAACTACACTAATTACCTCTAATCGCGATTAAGAACTTAAAAGTTACTATTCACCAAAAATTATTTTAATCTCATTGAACCACATTTTACTTCTTAATGACAGCCATGTATGTCGGATTTTTGAAAATCAAATCACAGAAGTGGTAATATTTCATTTAAACGGAAAATCAGTTATTTAACTACCACTTAGTGGTTTCACTATTCATCAAAAATTGAAGTTTTTCAGAACAAGGCCAAAATTTCACCCTAAGCTATAATTGATCTTCCGAATTCAAAAATGATGTCTATTTTACAAAATTCCAAACATATAAGTTTCATTAATTAATTTTATAATTAATTCCCGCTGTTACGACAAATAGCGTGTTTTTAAGAAACAATTTATATCAAAAGATTGGCCGTTGTTTATGTCCAATTTCAATGTTAAATTAATTCTAATGACCACCATTGGATAAAATGGTAAAAATATATTCTAATTATACCTTAAAACCACAAAATACTATAATTTATCATAATAAATTATTTTGATTAAAAAGTTGTTTTAAGTATTTTTCACTATTCATAAAAAATTAGAAGTTCTCAGAAAAATACCAAAAATCCAACATAGGATAATTTCGATATTCCGAATCCAAAAATGAAGTCCATTTTGAAATATAAAATTTATATAATTTTAAAAAGTGGTTATTACTATTCATAACGGCTACTTTGATTAGTCGCGGTTTTTTAGAACTCGAAGTTGCGTACAATGCAAGCTATTGCTTTATTGAATGAGAAGCGTATCATGGAAGCTCGGGGTGTTACATTCTCCCCTCCTTCAATAAATTGCGTCCTCGCAATTTGAAATTTTTCTTGGAAAATAAACGGTTGAAAATAGAAAATACCTTTGTGGAAAACCCACATCGGAAATAAGGTTAATAAAATTTAGTCTTAATAAGAGGGAAATGGAAATAAGAAAGTCACCACCAAATTATGATCTCGATAAGGAGAACATTGGTGGCAATTAGAGACATATAATTGGAGGAAAAACGTAAATATTTGTATGGAGTGATTGAGGTCATCATTCACAATCAACTGTCAAATTGAGGGCCTCAAAGCCTTCAATCTATGTTGATTTAAAATATCATCAGTTCAACAAGACATAAGGTATTAGGATAACACATTTTTTTTGATTTAATATCCCTTTACTAAAGTTTAATAATTAATTTATTCATTGAATAAGATATAGGTATATATATATTTATGCTTGAAAATTAGAGTTTCAACCTTCAACTCATCTTTCACTCAAAAAGATAATAGAACTCAAAAATATTATACTTATCCTAATTGTATAAGGTTCCAAATTTTAACACATACCATTTAGATTAGAAAAAATATTTTGTAAAAACCAGGGACTTCACGTAGTCCAGTGGTAGGCGATTAATCCCAATCGCACTATGGTTGTGGGTTCGATTCCCACAGCATTATCCGACGCGATGGGTTGTCACTCGGTCTACGTGTTTTCATTTTTATAAATATCCAAAAATAACTTAACAATAGTATCCAATGTAAAATATAATCCATTCCAACCTTTATAGTTATCCAAAATACTTTTTTCCAACTCACAGTCCAGATTTTACGAGGAAGGTAAACATAATGAAGCTCCTTTTTTTCTGCGTAACAACATGTGAACACCTTCATCATGTATTCTTTTAAAACACTGCAACATATTGTATTACCATAAATCATTATTGATTACATTCATGATCCCTTATTCCTTATAGAAAACTAGATATACTCCTTCTATCCAAAAATGTATACAAATCATTAATCAGTTTCAAGGATGTTAAGAATATCCAACATAATTTATCCGAATCAATCATGTCTTATTCCAAAATCACTATCTTGGTATCAGAACCATATTATGGTTTATCTTTCTCTCAACCATATATTTTCCAAAAATTTAACCTACTGTGGAGTCACTTTTCTTGGTTCCACACAATCTCATGTCCTAGATGAAATAGTACTGTAGTACAATCCTTATGTACTCCATAATTATTATAACAAGTACATCATTGATACAACACTCAAATTACAAAATTCTTTAATAACAACATAAGAACTCTAATCATTCCTCCTCATCTGTGGTAGTATCATAACTTGATTATTATCCAATAACATCATTTAGGGCATACTCTGATGATTTGAACATTGGTTTGCGTAGTGTCCCCACTCCTTGCAGATGAAGCATTGTACATTTGAAAACTTTTTCTTACCCTTGCAGTCACGCACTCAGTGTCCTTTTTCTCCACACTTATAACAAACTCCCATTCCCTTCAGGAAAATTTCAAGGTGTTTCTTCCCACAGTTATCACATATTGGAAAATTCTTCTTTTCCCTCGTCCCTTTATCCATCATTCTCTCTTCCATACTTTTCTTCTCTTTCATCCCTTCAAATCCATAAGACTCGGAGAATTATCTACTTATCTCATTAACACATGATACTATTTCTTCATATGTTGATAACACATGGGAGAATATTTCCCTTCTAAATGTCAGCTTAATACCATGAAAGATATGATCCTTCTTACTCTTTGGATCATATGTATTGATGGAGTTTACATTCCTTCTACTGGGCGCCATTTCTATACAATGCCATAAACTAGATTTGTTTATGAATCAAAATACATAATTCCATACTTATAAAATACATAACATAAATTGAACAATTTATGGATATAATCCATAAAAATGTTTTCTTTGAGGAAGTATATACTCATAACCCTTCATAGTTGTTTATAAAGAAAATGTGAATTATCCAAAGCATATCCCCCGGGAGTGTCGTTTCCAAGAGTGCAGCAAGGCCCATTGTCGTGCACCAGTTCCCGTTCGAGTCTAGCTCAAAGCGGTGTTTTCGGGTTTTACCCCTAGGTACATCTGTACCAGAGCCGCCTCTACTTGGTCGTATCCAGACAGGGATGTATTGCTTGGAAAACTCACAAAATCTCTACAATAACAAAATTCTAGGAAGTTCTTCTATACTAATCCTCAAAGTCTATCTTTGGGCTATGTGCTCTAATCAGATTTTATCTAAATCAAGCTTCCAAGGTTAGTACTAAACTGCCTGTGATACCAACTGTAACGCCCCGACCCCAGCTACCCAGAGTCGGTGCATTACTTCGTAACATTGGCATGATCACAAAAGATCAAGTCTCGAAAGACCGATTAGTTTAGTAGCCTTGGAAACACTAGATACATTCATAAGTCTTTCATTACATCAAAAAGTAAACAAACTACAATAACATGGTCTTCATAGTCCACACTCATATCCTCACTGACTATTCTTGCAAGTCAGTCATAATACACTTCTTCACATCCTGGAAAATATTAAAACATTGAAAGGGGCGAGCTCAGATGATCAGTAAGGATAACAATATTGCGGAAGCTTTTATAAGAAAACATAAGCATTTAAGGAAATGTATAACTAAAACAAAAGCCTTATTGAACTTGAACTTCAGCATAATATGGCAAAAGTAAAATAAAATAATGCCATTACTTACTCACATGGATATTCTACTAGACGAATAATCACATGAAATATCAATAACCATTTTCATAATGAGGGAATGTATAATGCCAGACATTCTGAAACATTTCGTCAAGGCCTCGGCCAAGACGTCTAAAAGGATTAAGGCCTCGGCGAAAACCATAAATCAAATTGGGAAAGGGCCTCGGCCAATTCCACGTCTAGTTGCCTCATGAGACCTACCGATGCATCGAGGAGCTATAGCGGGCTCAACCCGTCACTTATTAAGTCCAATACATTCCTCATATGAATAGGTTTAAACATATCATAAACTATAACATAATCGTATCACATAAAACATGCATAAAGGAAACATAACATTTCCACATTTCAATCACAAGATATCAATACAACACATTGATATAATAAAAATGCTTTCAAAACCATTTTCAATACCAAAATAAAAGAAAACTATAACATGGTATTTATTTTTCATTAAAAAAAAGGTATGGCTTGTAGAGGAAGCCAAAACTCAAATAGTGGTCACGGTGGCAGAGAAGTCGTTGTCGCCACATATGTACAACAAAAACATTCCCTTTTGTCGTTTAGTAAACGCTTCGTATAAAAAATATTCCTTTTGAATAAACGTAAAAGTCAAAGTGGTTTATACACCGTATAAAAGAAATTTGTGTATAAAACCACATATGCCTCAATGAAAAGAGATTGAGACGAAGTCCTTAAAAAGATCATTTTTAAAATAAAATAGATATATTATTTGTATTCACTATAGGTACACATAAAGAAACTAAAAATACAAAATAAGACATAATAATATCATGACATAATTTGAAAGTAGGAGATTAACCCAAAGAATGGAAGTTGGGTTAATAAGTTCCCTTACAATGATCATTTTTAAATAAAATATATCTATTATGTGTATTCACTATATGTACACATAAAAAAGTATAAATACAAGATAGGACATAATAATATCATGACATAATTTGAAAGTAGGAGATTAACCCAAAGAATGGAAGTTGGGTTAAGAAATTCTCTTCCCTCGTGTCTGACTTGACTCAACCGTTCTTTAACCTCCTGAATAATAAACTAGAGTTAATACTTACCTTATTAAGAACCATTTTCAATTTCATTATCCTTTTTATATCGCTTATTACAATGATATGAACAATATGTAATTATTTAAGTTAATAACGGTCGTTTTGTCGATCTTTGGTACTTGAGTCAACAATAAACTTCTTATAATTACAAGATGTTTATGTGGTAGAATATCCATTATCTACAGAATTATATTCATTATTTAGATGTCATATATATCATATATATCCAGTATATACATTCATTTATAACATTACGTAACATTTAGAGGTAAGAAATGAAATGCACCGTTCATGGAGACGGTAAGCCGTACGTACGCATGAACGCTACTTTCATTTCTATTTCATATTTAATGGAACGGAATCATGATGATATAAATTTATACAATAATTAAAGTATAATATAGTGTATAATACCATTTAATCCATCCTTTATACATCCCACATATGGCATTAACGATTCAAATCACTTTGAGGGGGCGGTAGTCCGCACTTCCTAAAATGAAATTATCGCGTTTTACCCTTAATGGAAATCATAAAGTATGCCATAAATGAGAAATACAGAAGCATAAGTAAAACATAAACACATTATATAACATATATAAATATAGTGACATCTTAATATCCACCTTTGAAGGTGTTATATGAGTGTTGAACAATCATCGTTTCGTGAGCCAGAAATTCGCCATCCACAGAAACCGTATGTTCTTTAACCATTAGATGTAGGTGTGTGTAAGTGTAGCTTGAATCACTCTTATAAAAACATCCTAGTATATTGAGGATACTTTTTTTGTTACAAAAGAAATTAATAAAAAGAGTTTATGGGTTTGGAGAAGAAAAATAAAACAAAACAACATTAGAGAAGACATTACCTCAAAATCGGGTAACTCTTTTTGATTTGAGCCAAAGGCTTCCTTGGGAAGCGTTCTGCCCAAATTGAGGCTTCTAGGAGTAAGAGGGGGAAGTTGGGAGAGTATTTGGGCAGAGTTTGGCAAAGAAAAATGTCTTGAAGTTGTGAATAAGGTGGGAGAGGTGGGGGCCTTTTATAAGTAGAGAGGAGGGGCTCTTTTTGAAAGATTGAAATGTTACATTATTACACATTGCTTTTCGGATTCTAAAGGTCCCAAACTTATATAATTCGTGGCTAAGGTGATAAGGGTTCGAAATCTACCCATACAATAGTCTTTGGACAAGTGTAAGACTTGGATGTTACATTATCTTTTCATTTTATTAAAATCGTTAAATAATGAAGTCATCGCTGCATCATAATGATGTCATAACTAATTTAATTTATTTAATGTCTAAAAATTATAAAAAAAAATACTATGATGTAGGAAATATTTTTAGATTTATAATGAATATTTATAGTCAAAATTTGGACTTGTGTAACCCCACTTAAAATCTGTTTTAGTAAAATAACTCATGTTTGTGTCAATTTAATTTTAACATTAAATAAATATATATTAATGTCATTTTCCAACTAAAGTGGCTCCATGGGGTCCCCAAGTTGACCCATGGGTTATCTTGGTCGTCCATGACTCATCCAATAGGAGTAGGACAAGTGTCATGCTCATCTCATATTATTAAAACATTATTTGTACCTTAAACTACACTAATTACCTCTAATCGCGATTAAGAACTTAAAAGTTACTATTCACCAAAAAATTATTTTAATCTCATTGAACCACATTTTACTTCTTAATGACAACCATGTATGTCGGATTTTTGAAAATCAAATCACAGAAGTGGTAATATTTCATTTAAACGAAAAATCAGTTATTTAACTACCACTTAGTGGTTTCACTATTCATCAAAAATTGAAGTTTTTCAGAACAAGGCCAAAATTTCACCCTAAGCTATAATTGATATTCCGAATTCAAAAATGATGTCTATTTTACAAAATTCAAAACATATAAGTTGCATTAATTTATTTTATAATTAATCCCCGCTGTTACGACAAATAGCGTGTTTTTAAGAAACAATTTATATCAAAAGATTGGCAATTGTTTATGTCCAATTTCAATGTTAAATTAATTCTAATGACCACCATTGGATAAAATGGTAAAAATATATTCTAATTATACCTTAAAACCACTAAATACTATAATTTATCAAAATAAAGTATTTTGATTAAAAAGTTGTTTTAAGTATTTTTCACTATTCATAAAAAATTAGAAGTTCTCAGAAAAATACCAAAAATTCAACATAGGCTAGTTTCGATATTCCGAATCCAAAAATGAAGTCCATTTTGAAATATAAAATTTCTATAATTTTAAAAGGTGGTTATTACTATTCATAACGGCTACTTTGATTAGTCGCGGTGTTTTAGAACTCGAAGTTGCGTACAATGCAAGATATTGCATTATTGAATGAGAAGCGTATCATGGAAGCTCGGGGTGTTACAGATATCTTGGTATAATAAAAAATATATGAATACCATGAGAACCTCTTAATGAATGTTCTAAAAACTCTTAGAAGAAATGATGAATATTGGAAATTTATAAAGTATTAATTATGGATTTAGGAAATTTATTTTCCTGTCTATATTATCTTGAAATATTGAATCCCTATTGATCCTATAAAGACCTAATAAGTTGAATAATGGTCTGCATCGATGAGCATAACCGTGGTAAGCAGTTTTATTGGGTTAATATGTTATTTTTGGCATTACTTCCATAATTTTTCCCAATTGTGTAACTTATTAACCATGCACACATGTAGAGGGGATAAAATAATTTGGAAAAATAGTGTGAATAATGCATTTATGAATTTAATGTAAGATTAGTCAATATTCTATCTTCGCATTACCATATGGAAAACATAGGTTTATGATTTATATTGTTGCATCAAGGAAAGTATTGAGTTGTTTTCTTATTAATAGTGATAGAGTTATTTCTTATGAATATAGGAAATTAAAAGTACATAAACAAAAATTCAAAAATCATGATCTTGAGTTAGCTACAGTAAAATTTTCTATGAATATATGAAGACACTATCTTTATGGTGAATGATGTGAGATATATATATATATCATAAGGCTTTGAAATATATTTTCCCACAGATAAAACTCAACATGAGACAAAGGAGATAACTTGAGCAAATCAAGGATTATGATTTCAGAATACACTACCACCCATGAAAGGAAAATAAGGTGGTAGATTCTTTGATTTGGGAGGACCAAGGAATTTTTAAGAAAATGAGTGTTTAAAGGTATCATATGTTAATGGATCTAGTAAAAATAAATATGGGAATTACATTGGAAGGTGAAGTATAAGTACTTTTTTCAAAAGGTTTCCAAAAAACATTTTCTAGAAAATATTAAAAGTTCTCAGTGTAATGATATTTTCCTTCAAAAATATTTATAGTTATGAGTAATTGGATATTGATTGGCTTTTTATATGAAGATGATATTTTGGAATTTCGGAAGAGGATTTTTGTCCCCACTATAAATGACCTGAAAATGGAATTATTGGATGATGCACATAGATCTAATTTCTCTATACACCCAAGTAGCACTAAGATGTTTAGAGTTTTGAACGAACATTTTTGGTGGGACAACATGAAGAGGGATATTCCTAATTATGTGTTATTAGGTTTGGGTTTTAAATAGGTAAATAATGTAAGATATCATCATAGAGGATTCATGCAACCTCTTCCAAAACCTACAATGAAATGGGATGATATTTTGATGGACTATTTCATGGGCTTACCAAAGACTCCTAAGAAAAATGATATGATATGGGTTATTATTGATCATCTTACAAAGTCATCATACTTTATTTTAATAAGAGAATAGTTTACACTTGAATATTTAGTAAGACTTTACAATAATGATGTTGTAATACTTCATTGAGTACCCATATCGACTGTTCTTAACTGTGATCCTTGTTTTACATCAAGATTTTGGAAAATCTCTCTGAATGATCTAGCTATGGAAATTTATTTATGCCCTACCTATTACTCTCAAATAGATGGAAAATCAAAAAGTACAATTCAAACTATAGAAGACATTTTGAGATCCTTATCAGTTGACTTTCAAGGGTTTTGGGGTCAATAATTACCTCTAGTAGTATTTTACTTTAATAATAGCTTTTATTCAAGTAATCAGATGGAACCATATGAAGAATTATACTGAAAGAGATGTCATACACCTACTTTTTGGGATGATGTTGGAAAAATAAATCTCATAGACCTAGAACATTTTGAGGAGACAATGGAAAAGAGGACGATTATTCAAACCCATACCAAATCATCTCAATGTAGAAAAAGAGTTATTTCGGTAACTGAATAAAGGAATTGGAGTTTCTAGTGGGAGATCATGTTTTATTAAAGGTATCTCCTTGGAAGGGTCTTATAATATTTTATAACAATGGTAAATTATATACAAGGTACATTGGACCTTTTGAAATTCAAGTAATAATTAGAGGAGTAGATTCCTACTTAGCAATTCAATGAAGTCTCTCTAACGTTCCTGATGTTTTCAACATATCATTTTTAAGGAAATACATTCCAGACCCAATGCTTGTTCACACATATTAAGAAGCAGAACTAGAACCTAATTTGTCTTACCATGAATATCATATTGAAATTCTTGACACTATAGAACAAGTTTTGAGGATTCAGATTACACAACATATAATGGTTCTTTGTAAAAACCAAAAAATGGAAGAGATGACGTGGGAACCTAATGTACTTAAGATAAAGAACCAACTGAACGTTTTTATGAAGTGATATTCTAGAAATTTCATGGATGATATTTTTTAAGGAGGAAAAAATGTAACAACCCAACCTATCATGTTATATTTCTTTTTTAGTAATTCAATTGCTTGTGTTGCACGCATAACCAAGTTCGAGCACACTAGGATATATTCAACAAGCTATTTAAAAATGTGGCTATGAATAGTATTAACCATGTTATGAAATTTAAAAACTTTATTTTCCAAAATATACTTCAATTTTAAATTTTGAATATCAAAATTAACTTAGGTTGACATTTTGGTATTTTTCTAAAAAGATAATATTTTTGATGAATATGAGAAATGATGCATTATTGTTCAAATACATATTTTCCATTTAAATAATTAATTTAATTTAAATTTATAATAATGACACAATAGATAAATAATATTTATATTAACTCAATTAAGTTCATTAGAATAATATTTATAATATAATTAAATATAAAAAATTATTCATCTTTTGAACATATTTTTTCTCGCATTCCCTCCACATCAACATTACTAACATGAAAAATAATTTTCCCATTTATGTTAATAAAACTAAAAAAATTTACATACATGCTTGTAATTAGTATGAAATTTTTTATCTAACAGGATCAACATAATTTTTTTGGTCAATAGTAACTTTAGTAAATTTTTATTTATTTGCCACAGTTATGGGTAAATCCGGTAATTAAAGGTAAATATAATATCATATAATTACCCTTACATTGGATAAATCCTATTGGAAGACTAAATTAAACCCCTAAAACCTATTTTTATAAATATAATCATTTATTGGACACTTTTCCAAAATATGACATATATATTATAAAAATCAAAGAATGTGACAAAATGTCACACTCTCGTTTTATATAAGTATATTAATTTTAATATAGGGATAACTAGGATATAACATCAATTGTAAATATTTTATAGAAATATAAAATAATTACCTGCATCATAGTAATTTATTTATAATTATTAGAGATTAATTAATTACCATTAATGATGAGACAATAGTGGCACAAATATTATTTTATTAATGAAAATATCAAATAATAGGTTTTATAACTATTAAATGAAATAAAATTATAATTAATTAAGGTTCAATGATACTTTTATAGGTGACTATGACATTTTATGAGCATGTTAAATGGTTTTTTTCTATGTTATATTTCTTATTAGATTTTTATTTAAGTCAATGTAGTGAATAGTGTCCAAATTGACAATATTGATATTTTATAAAAATAACATTTTTTTAAATTATATATAAATCATAAAAATATTTAAAAATTACGACATGATAATTATAAGGTATGAAATATCATTAATTTTCCATTAATATACTTTTGAAGTCATATATTTAAATATTTATAACCTTTTAATATTTAGAATACTATTATAGAAATTAATATTTGACATATTAATTAAGGTTAAATCAAAATGATAATGTTTAAAAAAAATACAAGCATTTATAAATTTTATTAGATGATATTATTTAAACCTATAATAATATTATCAAAGAAATAAATATCTTTTGATCTATTTGAAATCGAAAATCAATTTGTACTAAATTAATAATTTTGGCGTTTTATAAAGTACCCCTCCCCTCTTTTATAAAAGGTAACCTCTCCATCTCTATTATTAAAACCAATAAATCCTTTTGTCTCATATATACCCAAAAAACTTCTCCCCAAAACATCCCTAAATTTATCTTATAGGCCATACTTTGGTCCTAAAACCAACATAATGTTTCTATTTTTCAAATCAAAAGGAACCACTCCAAGATCGTGTAATTGTTTTACCAATTATTTGAAATTTATTTTCTTCTTCTATAACATTTTCCAAAAAATTTCCATAATAAAGTAATAAATATAGAATCTAAAATATTCTATGATATTTTTAAGATTATAGGAAACTATATTCCTCCTTTTATCAATCTAATGAAAAACAATATCACCATGCGTGTGTACGTACATATTTTAGTTTCCATATTGTGGTGTAAACTATTTTTCATATGTACTTTATTTAGATGGGTATAATGATTAATATAAAAGCATTAATTAATAAATAAAAAAATTATTTTGTTACTTTATAATTATTAATCCATCAAACACCTTACACATTACCATTACAGAATGATACTATCGCTCGTGCATACGTACGACCTTCTATATCCATGACGCAATGAGATTCATCCCCCATTAACACCATTTATGAATGATTTTGAAAATTTATATAATGAATTAATATATTATGTATGATGTTAATATTATTATATATATGAATAATATATTTCTTATGCATAAAAAACAAGACATATGCATCAAAATAAACATAAAAAAATGTAATAGTTCTCACCCAAAAAAATGATAATAATGAAATATTATTTAGAAAATGATATAATAGTATTATATATGATATAATAAATAGTTTATATAGTCATGGTATAACATAATAATGTTATTTAACCATTATAAATAATTTTAACACATTCTCTATTAAAGTATAGTATGATATATGGGTTAATCTCTCAATCTATTTATTATTCGGGACTACTTTTACATAATACATTATTAGGACATATCTGTCATCCATTTCCAGGTTTTTTAAGAATTATTTCAAAACATTATTATAATTAATTAAAAAATAATTAAATTAAATTTTTACCCATGTTTTATTTTATAAATGGAATCTCTTTATAATTTTCCATACTTGAAACTTTTTTTGAATTTTTCGACAAAGTACAGGGAGAAGATTTTTTATCTTATACAGAGTGAGTGGATTTTTTCACTACCATGATGCATTAACATTTTTAATGATAAATGTTCAATATAAGAAGTTTATTTTAAAATAAAATATTTTTTTAAATTATATTGGATTTTATATAGATATTTTCAATAAAAGTTGCATTGCTCTAAACAAAATTCAAAGGAATTTATTAAAGCATTTTCATCTATATCGACATCCTTTAATGAATCATATGTATAATTTTTGTTGATTTAATATGATAAAACCTTTCATATTCTGTTTAATGGTTTATGAACATTTTGAAAATGGATGTTCTACTTTTATACCATTCATGGTTTGTGGAAAATATATTACAATTTCATACACAAATTTTAATATGAATGTTTATGTTTGTTATATTTTATCACCATTCTAATTGGAATGTATTGTACTTAATAATAGAATTTAATGGACTTATATAGACCCTAGATGTATATATTGGTCTCATAAAAAAAGCTTGTTTGGGTTTTTACCTATTTATGTACGGTCTTGGCATAATTCCATGACGATATTATTATGATGTCCACTATTATGTGTTTCTTCATTATGAGATTAGTTTTTGATTTTATATGTGATTATTAGATTATTATCATATCCATGTGAATGTTTGAATTGAATTATTTGATTAATTATTTCTATATTATGCTCAATTTTATGTTTAAAAGGATTTTGTTTCAATTTCATACCTTTCCTGAAAAGTTAATTCTTATTTATGATAGATTCTATGATATTTTTTATCCTTATTGAGCATTTGTGCTCACCCATTTCTTATGTTTCATTTTCCCTAGGATGTGAAGAGGACTATTAAGACTAATATATAGGTATATCCTATGATATATGAGTGTTTTAAATTAAAATATTATGTTACTTTTAATATTATGATGCAATGTTAAAATTTTGTATGTATATAGTTTTTTCAAGGCTTATAAACCAATCATTCCTTTGGGAGTTGATTTCTTGTGATCATGCCTATGAAATAAAATAGTTCACTGGCTCCAGTAATATAAGAATAGTTTTTTACATTTTAACATAATTTATGTTTAATGTTGGAAGAATATCATATAATATATAATCTATATGAGTGTTGGAGGAAGGGTAGTACATCTGAGTAAAGAATAGACTTTTTGATCAAATAAAAAAACATTGAAAGTAAAAAAATGAATTAGTAATGCATAGATTATTGTTACTAGAAATAAATACTATTATTTCATTATAGTTGTACATAGATAAGTGAAGTGTTATTTTTTCCAATAATTCATCATTCATTTACCCAAAATAGAAAAAGGAAATTGTTTGAAAAATGATTAGGCGAGAATACAAGATTAGGCTACCTTAAAAGAAAATAATGTAATGAAAGGTTCTCCAAAAATAGAGTTGAGAATAAATCCTCAAGAAGTATAATACGTTGTTTGAAAAGGATTTCCTAATAGAAAAGAAATTATTAAATTGAGGTACACAACATGGTTCATTGTAAAAAGGAATTAGAAATCAAAATTAAAGAAATAATGAATAATAAAATGATTGAATCGATTGATGAAATTCAAGATGAAAATATAAACAAGTATACAAATAAAATAACATAAAATTTATAAAGAATCCATGAGGAAACATTAATAAATATCAATATGTTATGAAAGAGTTATTTACTGCTTTTCAAGACCAATTAAGAATAGATGAATATGATAGAGATTGATTCGGTATGTTATGAGTGAAAAAAAATTCTTCAATACAAGAAGAACATGAATTTCATGAGGGGTTGTCTAAGAAAAAGGAGAGAAGAGTTTTGGAATAATGTTAAGGAATGTGAGAACTATTATCCATGATGAAAAAAATATAGGAATATCATACAAACGTAACATGAAATGATTAAAAAAATTAAAAAAATTGAAATGAACATTTAGCTGAATGTTATTTTTGAGAAATGGGGAATAATCCTATTCCACAAAAGTGGGTGGAAATATAGTCAAGAATAAACTCATTCAACAAAAATGATTTCATAATCTTAAATATTAATGGGGACTAATTATGAAGATATATCCAAATCAAAATGTGAGGGAAATAGTAATTAATTATTTATAGATAATTAAAAAATGGTCTTTTATAACCATGTAAAAATAAATGTAACTCATTATTCCATTATCTAATTGTTAATTTGTACTGAAATACAAAAAATTGAATGTGTTATAATGAATATTTTATTTTTTGAGTGTATCATAGACAGTTAGTAAAATAATTTTCTAATTATATAATGTAAAACTACATTGATGAAGATGAATTGAGTGCATCATGGAGTAGAAGAAAACATGGATTTGAACAACCAAAATGTGTGTTATTTCAAGATATAAGAAATATATAAATTTACCAAAAAAATGTTTTTTTATTTTTCTTAAATCACAATTTCAATACATGTTCTTATTATATCAAATATGATTGTAATGGTAAGTATTTGGTGAGTGATATATAATTTAAAGGGGGAGTTTTTCTTTTATATACTTTTATTTTTTTATTTATTTAATGAGATGAGTGAGAGATATTTTGGTTCATGAAAAATCAATTTAGATGGCCCATAAAATGATAAATTGGGAATGGTATCAAATAATAATCTGATTTATAAAAATCCTTGATTTTTTTTGAAATAGATCTTGTTTTTTACATGGTATTTTTCTATATAGAGATATACTTGGCTAAAAAATATTAAATTTTTCAATGTCTATTTTTCACACCATTCTCAAAATTATACCTGGATATATCTTTATATACAAGAGGGAGACATCATTTTTGGGTAAGTATTAAATTTTTTTAAAAATTATTAAGGAATATACGTTGTATTCATTTTATTTGTTTTTTAATAAGCGGGAAAATAAAGAAGAAGACATATTGACATGGGATATTGATGTTATGGACGATGAATTCAAGTGGGTTTTATTGAATATCTTAAGTGAATATTGTATTTAGATTCAATAAAGACGATTTTAATCATAATAATGATTCTTTCTATGTAAATTGCAAAACCCATTGGGGGATCATAGAGCATCAACTATAATAATTAGAAAAAACAGTTGAGGATAATGATTTGATATTTTTGTTTGATAGATTCAATATATATTCTAGTAAATGTGATTATTGACGTATTCGTATTCAATATAATGAAAATTTCTCATAATAGAGAAGTATCACTACCTTCAATAGTGTTTTCAGATGATTAGTAGTGATTAATGACGTCTCGAGATCAATTTACATTGTTCTAAAGTATTTTGATTCAATAATGTAATATAAAAAATATGGTTAGATAATTCTCAATGGGATCTACATCAGATTCAATAAAGATCAAGATAGAAATCATTCCCTAGATGAGAACTATGTTTTTAGAAAATTTAGAGGTATAAATTATTCATTATAGACTATAAAAAATGGATTTTATGTTTGTGTACGAGTCATTGAAGCTTTATATAAATTTTTCTATATATATTTATATGTCATTTAAAGACTAAATATAATTCATTGGACTGTATGTATAAGTAATCTAAAGACTTCATATGATTCATTATGAGGCTGTTACTCGGAGAATAATTTGGGAACTATTAAGGAGAGTTCAATATCATGATCCACTATAACATGTACCAATGAATGAGTTTATATATACCAAGATGGGTATTTCAATGTAGTTTAAAGCTATGGATTTTGTGGAATTTTTAAATGGGGATAATATGTAATGGATTCTAGAAATCACAATAAATATTGGATCATGATTTTGAATAATGATTTTTGTGATATTAAAATAAAAATTCAAACTAGAAAATCTCTTCAAGATTCTTCATTAGAAGACCTCATACCTAATAAAGTTAGAGGAAGTATACAAAATAAAATATGATAAAAAAACATATTTATAGGATATTCTATTCATATAAATAGAATTATCAAGGAAAAATAAATGCATTTTGAACTATTATTATGTGATAAAACACACCCATTCAACGTAGAGAGACATCATTATACATTTGTGATCAAAAGACCATCCAAAAATAAATAGAGGGTAACCTGATGAAATCATGTTAATTATAGTTCATTTAAAAAGGGGGAATGAGGCATGTTGGTTGCACCCAAATTTACCCTACGGGTAAAAGCGATCGATGTAGTACATGTAGGGGTCGAGTCCACAGGGACCGAAGAAGTAACCTTGAGACGCTATGATTTGGTGAAGGATGGGCTATGAAGTAGCCAACTTTGGTTTTGATTTTGGATGGTTTAAATAACACTAAGACACCTACGTGAATTCAATTTAATGAAAATGGGTTGATCTAGGATTATGCTCGGGGTGTATTGAATGAATTTTACTTCTTTAAACAATTTTGGTTTTATTAATTCTTGATGAATCCATTCTTCAAAAATAACACTACCTTCATCATTTTCTAGTTTGTTGCTTACTAAACACAATTACTAATCCCCTATACACTTAGAGAACCAAATTCATGATCTCTACGAGGTATATGGTCATTTAGTAATTGAATTTATTTTGCTCAAACACAGTAAAGATGAAGAGTAGAAATAACTGAAGAATGGATGTCTTAAATTAATTATCCAATTAACAACAATTCGTTCATAAAATAACATTCAATCCAGCCTTTGCATCCTCCTAAGATCAACCCATTAAGGGTTTAGCCCTCCATTGATGGTATACTCTCAATGGTGGGAGGAAGATGGCTAACAAGAATTGGATTGAAGAAATTAAAACCGCGGAAATAACGAGCACTCCTCCGTGTGTGTGAATGAAATTCACACCTATGTGTGAACTAATTCACAACAACACAGAGATATCATTGGGCTTTGTGATTATAAAGTTTTAATAAATGAAATTGAAAATATATAAGAGAAGAAGTTGATTAAGAACATAAAGATACAAAAAAAACTTACATGGAAATGGAAAACATTACAAAGTAAATTTGGAAGCAAAACATTACAATGAAACAAAGCATCCAAGATGATAAGAAAATTTTCCACCCCCATTCCCTTCACCAATAGATCCTTATATAGGCATATTAGGAGCCTTAGGTACATCCCCCAACAATTAATTCACCCCCCAACAATTAATAGAGTCAAATGGAGGGTGAATAATCAAAAGGAAATTGATGTTTCGAATTTGACCCGGAAAACTGTTCAGATTCGTCCACCACATTGACGTGTGAATTCGTTATTGAAGAAGGCCGAATCCGGAGGGGCTGTAGAAGATAAATATCTTCATCCATATGTCCTCTATGAGCTGTAAAACTTTCAGGAACCTTCGCCCAGTCGTTTGGATGTTATAGTCGAAATGGTAGGACGGATTTTTGAGCATTAATGACGAGTCCACCATTTAAATCTTAACTTCATATCCCTTTATCATCATGGAAACATCAGAATTAGCTCCGGCCACAGTTGAATAAAATGATCCTCATATTTTTATCTTTCTACTGTATGAATTTGAGCTTAATTGGGCTTGGTTTCTGGGCCCCACATTTGTTTGATGGGCCTTAGGCCCATTATGCTTTTTCCAGCATGTTTCTGCCTTCAGGCGCAAAATTCTTCATCTTCCTTTGGGATTCATCCATCGGACCTAAAAGATAAAATGTTCCAAACAAATTGATCAATAATATCACAAAATTTCAAATTAAAATGATGAATATTGTAATTTCCACAAGCAAATTATTGAGTGGGCCCAAATTGACATTTTAAGCATGAATTGCACAATGATGGGAAATGAAGTTCAATTTATGAATTGGACTAAAATTGATGTTTATGAACTTTTAAATACATTAATATTATGATCTTAACAATGAATATTAGCCACTTTCAGTGACTAATCACACCCCCCAACTTGAGTTTTGCTAGTCCCGGGAAAAATAAATTACAAATATGAAATTCAAATCCCCTTTTCCAGAAACATTTAAATACACATTGCTCACTCAAAAGATCTCATACCAAAAAAATTATGGAACCCATCAAAATCATTTAAAACAAGCTAGGTGCATAAGCATATCCCAAGCCCAAGCCCATTCCTTTGTTCAAATTCATTGCCAGATTTCATCCAATTCCAATTAAGCATGATAAAGTGTTGTGCATCATAAAAGATATGGGGCCCATTTTATTGTTCAAGGGGAAAAAAATGGAAGCGATAGGTGGGAATCACATTAAACCTTAAGATGAGTATCCCTTTTATTTTTTTATTTTTTTTTTATTTTTTTAACCACAATAGATATGAAAAGACTAACTCTGGGCAAGACAACTATGGAGTCACGATCCCCAAGTGTCGGACGCCACACATATTGTCAATTTCATGCTCTACAATAGAGATATAAAGCCTAACTCTGGGCAAGACAACTATGGAGTCACGATCCCCAAGTGACGGACGCCACGCATTTGGACAAAACATTGCTCTATGTGGTCTTTTTTTTTGTTTTGTTTTTTTTGGATACTCAAATTAAACTAAAAGTGACCCCAGAACCCTATGCTATAATGAAAGGGACCCAAGAACTCAAATTTACACCCACAATCCAAAAGACATGCATTGTGGCATTTTTATTAAGAGGATGAAAATGTAAACTTTGAAAAATCACATTGGACAACCGCACTTTCCAAAAACTATGCTCATGAACTTAAACTTGCATTAAAATCAGAATCAAGGCATGCAAAATTTATTAGATATCCAATTTTAGAGTTTGCAATGTGTCTTTATCATGTTTATGGTTAATGGAATTTTTTTTTCATGCATGTTCTTATTCAAAAATAAAAATCATTTTTTATCCCCCCCCCAACTTAGAATAACACTGTCCCCAGTGTTTAAAGAAAAAAAAAGCTAGAAGGGGGTAGGAGAGGAGTTCAAAGATAAAATTGAGAATGAAAAACATGGAACAAATTCACCTGGTTTTTAAAGTTGAGGTTCATGATGCTCCAAATTACTCCTTTGATCTCTTTGGGGATGTAGGAACCTCCTTGATTGAACATGTATCACCCAAAATAGTTCATGAACCATAAAAAGAAGGACAAAGCAGACAAAACAAACAACACAATGATTTATTTAATTCCAAGTACCATCATTTTCATGTTTTTTTTAAATCAAACTAATGATACATTGTCTTCTTTTAAATTTCTGGGTAAGGTATTACTCAGGGATCACACCGCGTGACACGGATGAATACGGTGCTCCCCTTTCATACCCATCCATACTCATAAAAGAAGAACAGGTCAAGAGTCTAATAATAATTTTTTTTAAACCTACAAAAACATAAATAAAATAAACTGATGATACATTGTCTTCTTTAAATTTCTGGGTAAGGTATTACTCAGGGATCACACCGCGTGACACAGATGAATACGGTGCTCCCTTTTCATACCCATCCTTACTCATAAAAGAAGAACAGGTCAACAGTCTATATATATATAAAAAGTAACAAAATTAAGCAGAAGGAAACAAAAGATGATTCCCAGTGATTGGAAACAAGAAAACCATGGGTTGCCTCCCGTGCAGCGCTTTTGTTTAACGTCGTTAGCCCGACTTGTACCCTAAATCTATCAATTTTTCTCTGGTTCATATGTTGGCTCAGTTAACTCCTCCTTGGTTTCTTGTTTATTGAATGATTCAATGAATTGTTTTAACCTATGACCATTGACTTTGAAGACATGACCACTTGTGGGATCCTGAATCTCTATTGCCCCATGAGGGTACACATGATGCACTAGGTATGGACCAGACCATCTGGACCTTAGCTTTCCTGGGTGTAGATGAAGTTTTGAACTATACAAGAGCACAAATTTTCCCAGCTCAAAGTGTTTGACTTTGGGATTCCTAGATTGGTAGGCTTGAACTTTAGATTTATTGATCCTTGAATTTTCATAAGCCTCCATCCTAAGTTCCTCGAGTTCATTAAGATCTAATTTCCTTTTTGTTTCAGCCAAAGAAATGTCAAAGTTCATTTTTTTTATTGCCCAAAAGGCCTTATGTTCAATTTCAACAGGTAAATGACATGCTTTTCCATAAACCAATCTATACGGTGACATGCCTAGGATAGTTTTGAAAGCAGTTCGATATGCCCAAAGGGAATCTAAGAGTTTCTTGGTCCAATCTTTCCTAGAGGGATTGACAGTTTTTTCAAGAATTTGTTTAATTTCTCTATTTGCCAACTCAGCTTGACGGTTGGTTTGAGGATGGTATGCAGTGGAAACTTTATGAGTAATACCATACTTAGACATGAGTGAAGTGAATGGGCGGTTGCAGAAATGGGTTCCACGATCACTAATTATAGCCCTAGGAATTACAAATCGAGAAAATATATGCTCTTTTAGAAATCGGATCACAACATGGTGGTCATTGGACTTGGTGGGAATGGCTTCAACCCATTTTGAGACATAATCAATAGCTAAGAGGATGTAGAGGTATCCCTTAGAGTTTGGAAAAGGCCCCATGAAATCAATTCCCCAACAATCAAATATTTCAACGACTAGAATGGGAGTGAGGGGCATTTGATTCCTTTTGGTAATGGATCCTAATTTCTGACACTGAGGACAACTTTTGCAGAATTGGAAGGAATCCTTAGTGAGTTTCAGCCAGTAGAAACCACTTTGGAGGACCTTTTCAGTGGTTTTCTTTGTAGAAAAGTGGCCTCCACATGCCTCTCCATGACAAAATTTTAGAATGGACTCTTGCTCAGACTCAGGAATACATCTCCTGATGATTTGATCAGGACAGAACTTGAAGAGGTAAGGATCATCAAACACATAGTGTTTTACGTCAGAAAGGAATTTCCTCTTAGCTTGGGTCCCCATGAATTTTGGAATGTCACCCGTCACCAAATGGTTTGCTATGTCAGCATACCAAGGGCAATCACTCACTGAATAGAGGTGCTCATCGGGAAATGAATCAGACACAGAGAGGTGGTGTGAGTTGTCTTTGAATTCCATCCTAGAGAGGTGATCAGCTACAATATTTTCAACACCCTTTTTATCCTTAATGGGTAAATCGAACTCTTGAAGAAGAAGGACCCACCTAATCAATCTAGCCATGGCATCTTGTTTTTGGAAAAGGTATTTTAGGGCTGAATGATCAGTGAAGACAATGATGGGTGATCCTAAGAGATAAGACCTGAATTTCTCTAAGGCAAAGACAACAGCAAGCAACTCTTTCTCAGTGGTGGTGTAGTTTATTTGTGCATCATTTAAAGATTTGCTTGCATAAGAAATGACATGTGGAGTTTTCTCACACCGTTGTCCTAAGACTGCTCCTACAGCGAAATCACTTGCATCACACATGAGCTCAAAAGGAAGTTTACAATTTGGAGATTGCATGATAGGTGGAGATATAAGAGTTGACTTGAGTGTAGAGAATGATTCCTCACATCTTTCTGTCCATAAAAATGAAGCATCTTTTACCAATAGAGCACAAAGTGGTCGAGAAATAGAGCTAAAATTCCTAATGAACCTTCTATAAAAACCAGCATGTCCTAAGAAGGACCTCACTTCCTTAATAGTTTTAGGAGAGGGAAGGTGACGAATGATGTCAACCTTAGCTTTATCAACTTCAATCCCTCTACCAGATACCAGGTGACCTAGAACAAGTCCTTCCCTTACCATGAAATGGCATTTTTCCCAATTTAGTATGAGATTCTTATCCTCGCACCTTGACAAAACCTTTTCAACATTTATAAGGCATCCCTCAAAAGTATCCCCAAAGATGGAGAAGTCATCCATGAAGACCTCTAAAAAATCCCCCACCATATCCGAGAATATTCCCATCATGCACCGCTGGAAGGTACCAGGGGCATTACATGACCCAAAGGGCATGCGTTTGAAGGCAAAAGTGCCAAATGGACAAGTGAAGGTTGTTTTTCCTTGATCCTCTAAGGAGACTTCGATTTGATTATACCCTGAGAATCCATCTAGGAAGCAATAGAATTGATGACCCGCCACTCGCTCGAGGACTTGATCAATAAAGGGTAAGGGGAAATGGTCTTTCTTGGTACAAGAGTTGAGCTTCCTATAGTCAATACAAACTCTCCATCCACTACTGACCCTTGTTGGAAGCATCTCTCCATCCTTGTTGGTTATTACTGTGATTCCAGCCTTCTTTGGAACCACATGGATTGGGCTAACCCACTCACTCTCAGCTATAGGATAGATGATACCAGCTTTTAACAATTTCAAAAGTTCTTTTCTCACTAATTCCATGAGATTAGGATTGAGTCGCCTCTGAGGTTGACGACATGGCTTTGACTCAGATTCAAGAATAATTCTATGAGTCCCGATAAGTGGGCTAATCCCAGGGATATCAGATAGGGTCCATCCAATGGCTTTCTTGTGTCTCCTAAGAACATCTAGAAGCATCCTCTCATGATCGGCTTCAAGGGAGGAAGAAATGACAACAGGAAAGGATTGATTGTCCCCTAAGTAAGCATACTTTAGTGATGAAGGTAAGACTTTTAATTCAAGATCAGATTGGTCATGACTCTCCAAGAATGGTTGAGACTTTGTATTGAACTTAGTTTCTTTGTTCAGATTTCTTGACAAAATTGGATCCTTGTGAACAGAATTTTCATCGACTAAATTTTCCAGAGTAGTGTCATGAATGGCTATGGACTCAATGTTATTGATTTCAACCATGGTATCATTGATTGGTGATTCTAGAAATTCATCAATAGAGCTGTCTGAAAGGGATTCAATCCATGGAGGCAAATTTCCCTCATGTGAATAAATAAAATCAATCTCTTCTTGACTTAACCATCCTTCGGTAACTCCTTGATGTTCATTGAGTTCATTATCAACACTACCAATCCAATTAACCTCATGGATCTCTTCATCATCCCCAATTTGAGAGTTTGCATTGTAGATGTTCAAGTCTAAACTCATGTTCCCAAAGGTGATGGTCATGTTCCCATTTAGAACTCAGATTACAGAGTTGATTGTTGCAAGGAAGGGACGACCAAGTATGATTGGGGTTTGCTCCCTAGGACCTAAGCTTGGGTGATTGTCCAAAACAATGAAGTCAGCTGGGTAAATGAAATTTTCAACCTTCACCAAAACATCTTTTAAGATCCCCTTTGGAACTCGAACACTACGATCAGCAAGTTGAAGAGTGACAGATGTGGGTTGGAGTTCTTCGAGCCCTAACTGACAGTACATGGCATATGGAATGAGGTTCACACTCGCACCTAGATCACACAAGGCTTTGACAACTTTGTTCTCTCCTAGTTCAACATTTATGTAAGGGCATCCTGGTTCTTTCATCTTAGGAGGAATGGTCCCTTGAATGGTGGTACTCACATTAGCAGCCAAAAGGACTTGGTTTTTATGTGAAAATTTTCTTTTAAAAGTGCACAAGTCCTTAAGGTATTTTGAGTAGGAAGGTATGGTTTGGATGGCATCAAGAAGGGGAATGTTCAACTTGACTTGTGAGAAGATCTCCCTCAATGTTTCACTCAATTCAGGCTTGGTTTTCCCCCTCATGCGTTGAGGAAATGGTGCAGATTGTGGAGTTGTTTGATGAAGTGTGGTTTCATTCACATTATTATCAGTTCCTTCAGTTTGATCTTGTATTTCATTTGAATTTTCATTAGATTTTGAAGCTTCACATGGTTTTTGACTTATCTGTTCAGGTTTTTCAATTGATTTCCCACTTCTTAAAACTGTCACATCCTTTAGTTGTTCGTGAGTTGTTTGAGTGAAAATTGTCTCTCCCCTTGATGTTTGTTGTGGAATGGCTTGTGTGGGCATGGGTGCCTTTCCAGTTTTTATGGTTTGAAGTTATTGTTTAATGGATGAGAATTCTGAGTTTATTTTGTCCATTTGTTTGCACAGTTGTTCTAGTAGGCTTTGTGGAACATTTTGGGTTGGTGCTTGAGCTTGTGGGTTTATTCCAGGAGGATACTTTGGTTGTTGGATAGGTTGTTGATATTGGACATGAGGATGTTGGAATTGGACCGGTTGTGGTTGGAACTGATTATGAGGTTGAAAGTTTTGTTGAGGGTATGGGTTGATACATTGTTGTTGTGTTGGTTGTTGATTGTCCATCCAACGAAAGCCCGAATGGTCGTTATACCTTGGATTGAAGGTGTTCGTGAATTGTGGCTTTTGAAATTTCATTTCATTAACTTCTTCTGGTGGTCCTCCTAAAAGAACATACTTGATGGAAGGAATGGTTGGACAATTATCATTCTTGTGGTCATTCTTGTCACAAATTGTACAAACAAGCTCAACAGTTTGGGTTTTGTGGACCTTCCTAAGATCAATCTCCTCAACTTTCCTCGTGAGTGCAGCAAGTTTTGCTCTAAGGTTTTCTTCTTCTCCAAGATTGTACATTCCACCAGATTTGGGTGGCTTCTCATAGTATGGTGATGTTCCCCATGTTTGGTTTTTTTCAGCAAGATTTTCTAGATACTCGTAAGCATCATTTGGGGCTTTGTTTTTGAAGGTTCCATTACACATCATATCAATGAATTGCTTGTTTCCGGGACCCAACCCTTCATAGAAAATTCTCACTTGTACTGGGATTAAGAAACCATGGTGTGGTACCATGTTTAATGTGTCCTTGAACCTTTCCCATGTTTCGTAGAATGTTTCTCCCTCTCTTTCAAAAAAGTTTTGTATGCTCTTTTTAAGTGCAATTGTTTTGTGATGGGGGAAGTATTTTTTATAAAATTCTCGTTGAAGTTGGTCCCAAGAGTGAATGGATGCTGGTCTCAAATTGTTTAACCAATTCTTTGCTCGGTCCTTATGGGAAAAAGGGAAAAGTCTCATTTTAGCAGATTCAATTTGATTTGGTGGGCACATGGTTTCGACAATGTCATTAAATTCTTTAACATGAAGGTAAGGCATCTCAGACTCCATCCCATGAAAGGTTGGAAGGTGGTTCAGGACATGGGGTTTGAAAACATATTGGGCATATCCTATGTTATCATGCCTAATGCATGAGGGTGCATTGGTCCAGGTTGGTGTGAGGTAGTCATTCATGGTCGGGTCTGCAACAATTCCCAAGTTAGGGTCCTGCCCGTTATTTTGGTTCCCTCCCTGGTTTATGATTTGGTTTTGTGGGATATTATCCATTGTATCGAACTCAACGTCTGAATTTGGAGTATTAGGAATATTTGGATCTAAAGGAAATAGACCTCTTTTAGTGCTTGACTCCCCAGCCCTAGGAGTATCCGCCCTAACTAATCTGTTTGAGTTATCGCGGGTGTAGGCGGACATGCGCCAAAAGAAAAAAAAAAGCGAGAAAGGGAAAAGATAAGAGAATTGGGATGAGAATAGAAGAATGGGGGTAAGAAAATAAGGTTTTTGGTCTAAGGAACTTACTTGGTCCTCGGAAACGGCGCCAAAATTTTGTTGCGCCCAAATTTACCCTACGGGTAAAAGCGATCGATGTAGTACATGTAGGGGTCGAGTCCACAGGGACCAAAGAAGTAACCTTGAGACGCTATGATTTGGTGAAGGATGGGCTATGAAGTAGCCAACTTTGGTTTTGATTTTGGATGGTTTAAATAACACTAAGACACCTACGTGAATTCAATTTAATGAAAATGGGTTGATCTAGGATTATGCTCGGGGTGTATTGAATGAATTTTACTTCTTTAAACAATTTTGGTTTTATTAATTCTTGATGAATCCATTCTTCAAAAATAACACTACCTTCATCATTTTCTGGTTTGGTGCTTACTAAACACAATTACTAATCCCATATACACTTAGAGAACCAAATTCATGATCTCTCCGAGGTATATGGTCATTTAGTAATTGAATTTATTTTGCTCAAACACAGTAAAGATGAAGAGTAGAAATAACTGAAGAATGGATGTCTTAAATTAATTATCCAATTAACAACAATTCGTTCATAAAATAACATTCAATCCAGCCTTTGCATCCTCCTAAGATCAACCCATTAAGGGTTTAGCCCTCCATTGATGGTATACTCTCAATGGTGGGAGGAAGATGGCTAACAATAATTGGATTGAAAAAATTAAAACCGCGGAAATAACGAGCACTCCTCTGTGTGTGTGAATGAAATTCACACCTATGTGTGAACTAATTCAAAACAACACAGAGATATCATAGTGCTTTGTGATTATAAAGTTTTAATAAATGAAATTTAAAATATATAAGAGAATAAGTTGATTAAGAACATAAAGATACAAAAAAAAACTTACATGGAAATGGAAAACATTACAAAGGAAATTTGGAAGCAAAACATTATAACGAAACAAAGCATCCAAGATGATAAGAAAATTTTCCTCCCCCATTGCCTTCACCAATAGCTCCTTATATAGGCATATTAGAAGCCTTAGGTACATCCCCCAATAATTAATTCACCCCCCCAACAATTAATAGAGTCAAATGGAGGGTGAATAATCAAAAATAAATTGATGTTTCGAATTTGACCCGGAAAACTGTCCAGATTCGTCCACCACATTGACGTGTGAATTCGTTATTGAAGAAGGCCGAATCCGGAGGGGCTGTAGAAGAGAAATATCTTCATCCATCTGTCCTCTATGAGATGTAAAACTTTCAGGAACTTTCGCCCAGTCGTTTGGAAGTTATAGTCGAAATGGTAGGACGGATTTTTGAGCATTAATGACGAGTCCACCATTTAAATCTTAAATTCATATCCCTTTATCATCATGAAAACATCAGAATTAGCTCCGGCCACAGTTGAATAAAATGATCCTCATATTTTTATCTTTCTACTGTATAAATGTGAGCTTCATTGGGCTTGGTGTCTGGGCCCCACATTTGTTTGATGGGCCTTAGGCCCATTATGCTTTTTCCAGCATGTTTCTGCCTTCAGGCGCAAAATTCTCTATCTTCCTTTGGGATTCATCCATCGGACCTAAAAGATAAAATGTTCCAAACAGATTGATCAATCATATCCCAAAATTTCAAATTAAAATGATGAATATTGTAATTTAAAAAAGCAAATTATTGAGTGGGACCAAATTGACATTTTAAGCATGAATTGCACAATGATGGGAAATGAAGTTCAATTTCTGAATTGGACTAAAATTGATGTTTATGAACTTTTAAATAAATTAATATTAAGATCTTAACAATGAATATTAGCCACTTTTAGTGACTAATCACATGTGATATTTCTATAATATGTAATTCAATCAACTAAGAACCATTGGAGTAGTTTAAGAGGAAATGGAAGGGTCAATGTGTTACACTACTAGAATAAGGTCAAATAAATATCTTACATTGAGGTTCGTGAAAGGAACCATTCATGTAAAGTGAAATGAAATCACAATACTCTTATAAGGATCGAGATATATGAGATAGAAAGAATGGTTGGGGTGTTATAAAATTAATTATGTCGTATAAATGCCCTCCAGTAGGATGATTGACAACATGATAGTATTTTATTTTATCATGTTGGGAGACTATACTATGTTACCGATTGAATTTCTAGTGTATAATTTATGAATGGGGTGTATAACCAATCATGAAAAGGACAGTTTTTTATAATGAGTGGATTGAGACTCTTAACTCTCCTAGAAAACAAATGGAAATGGTATGTTTCATAAAAATATATCTTTGAGTCACTCCCTCCCACTTTATGTGATCCACATAACTTTTACACATAAAAAATCAGGAATATATCAGCCTTCTCTCAGATTACATTAATATATGAATCGCTATTAGAGATAATCAAATCCATAGGATCATGTTGCAACACATCATGTCAACTATTAAAATATGTACTCATAAAGAATTCATAAAACTTTCCCTATATCTAAATGAATAAGTCACACCACTAACATATCATTAATCTATACTCAAAACCTACTCTCTAGTCACCCTGACATAGACTCACTCCCATATCTTAAATCATTATTAACATTAAAAAAAAGGCATTATCAATTTCATTAATGTATAACTTAAAATTACTAGAAACCAAAATTAATAAGAGTAATATTTACCTTAAAAAATACCATAAACATACGATCCATATTCCTAGAAAATGTTTATGAACACTAAATAAACACATATAAAATCCCCTATCTGTGATCCCATAGATCATTGATATTCCCTAACCGTATCCTTGAGAATATTTCATAGTCCTAAATCCCATAATACATATTGTAATCCCAATAGCAATACCCAATAATATACTTAGTTGAAGTAATCAAAAAGAACATAGAGACCCTTTTCTATGTATAATGAATATATTTTAAAACCAACACTAGTATCCCCATCAAATAATTCTCATAGAATAACATTAAAAATTAAAATTTGAATGGAACATATCCTCACTAAGTAATATGAAACCCAAATGATATATATCATTCACAATAAGAATACTAATAATCAATCATGATGGTAAATTAAAAACCGAAACATGAGAAACATTTTCCTATTTAGTCCACTAAAGGGAATAGTCAAAATATCCTACACAACAATCCAAAGGAAATCAAACCCAAGGTTACACTTATTCTTTAAGGGTTCAAGTTACATTCAATTCCATTCTCATGAAATTATACTCAAGTCCCATGGTTTTAAGAAATCAATATTCCTAAAGTATCAAACCATTATCGGAATAGAAAATATAAGGTTTAGAGAGTCTACAATACTAACTCTATAAATTAGTCAGCACTTGGTCCCTATAAAATTATCCCATATTTGAACCCCTATAAAAACAAAAGTTATAATAAATGTATAGAATAATAGTAAATATTAGAGGGACCACCTACTTCAATATATTGTTATGTTACTTTAGTTAAGGTCATTGATTCTCAAACCAAACCCCTTATCAATCATGACTAAGTAATTAAATACTATCATATAACTCAAAACCCCATTAATTATATGTAAATATTTTAAAATTATTTATTTATCTTAAAAAGGTTAATAAAACATAAATGTTCTTTGATTAATGTTATAGTAAAAACCCTATAACCAAAAACTAGTGTAAGGTTCATGCCATACCCCGAAATCCTTGATAAGAAGGATACCCATTGTTCTTTATATTATTAACTACCAAAATTGTATAGTTGAACCAAAAAACATAATATAAATATTCAAAATGTTATATATTGAGTGAAAATCTTAATAATGAAAATCATTGATAATTATTTCAAAACATTGTTCCTCCAAATTAAATCCACCTTGTTTTGGGATGATAGAACTATACGTTGATGGGATATTTATTGAATCCGTAACATTGAAAACATCAAATAATATTACGAACAGGAGGTATAATAATATTTAATATTATATAATGTCCAACCTCTTTTGGTATGGGAAAATGAACTATAAACCACCAAAATCAATGTAGAATTAGAGCAGGCAATGTGGGATTCAAAGGGAGCCTTTAATGTTAAAAAAACTTACTATAACATTCTTCTCGATTAGCTATCTAGATAATGGACAAAGATATTAACAAGAAATTTTTTTCTTTATATCTCTGTAAAATCACCATAATATCAAACAAAGTACCCAATCATCTGAAATTGGGTATCAGTCCCCTACCATCTACCCAATCTAGCCCCACCATCTAGATAGTGGTTATTTTTTGGATACTACACTAATAGAGTTATTATCGACTACACAGTACCCCATATCATGAAATAATTTGATTGTGGGTATTTAAATTTAGCATCAGTTCCACACAACACTTTTCTTATTATTTAGATACACATCTAAAAACTGAAAACATACCAACATATGTCTCCCTATTAGGGTCTAAAAATAAATAAATAAATATAATTAAAAAAATTAATACAAACTTATCCTTAAAATAGTTATAATTTAAATTTATTCACAATTTACTTACACATAATGGAAAATTTCACTTCAAAATTTGTCACATAATATTTGGAGATGTAAATATTTCCAAACGCAAACCAATAATTTATATGGTATATGAGATGTATACCATAAGTTTATGCTAATTATTTCCATTACTCATTGAGGATAAGACTATCTGAAATTTTATTTGGTACATTGATAAAAATATAAAATATTTGTAAGGTATTATACCTTCACTACATAAATTCATGTTGTTTGTAAGATCAATTATAAAAATACATAGCATTTAATTAAGATAATTATTGGAAAAAATCAACCATATAATTTTTTAATACATGATTTCTACTGAGTATTCCAAAAATATCAATGAATTTGGTGAGAAATATTGGAAATTCAACCTTATCACTCTTCTTATAGAATGATATCTATGATCCTACAAGAATAATTAATGATTCCAACATGTGTGTATGTTGAAATCATAAAAGTGAAATAATAAATTATTTTTGGATGTTTCACCCATAAACCCATCCATGTATGGTGGAGCTACACTAAACTTCATTTCACATATTTTTCCCTTTAATGGGGTGAATGAAATAACTCAATTCCATGTCCCACCATAGATAAGATTGCCTTGGGGATGTGTAATTTCATTAACTTTAGAGGCAATCCAAAAATATAGTATATTGAAAATAATTGACAATATCAGGAAAACGTTTGATATTAGAAGATCAAATGAGACATTCATAATGATAAAATGTTATTTCCTTATGTCTACATGAAATTTCCTATACAATAACTTTAGAACCACCCCTGAATAAATAATGTATTCTATGATAAAATCATCCTCTTTAATGACTACCCTATAACCAATAGCCACAAACCTGGGGGAAAATCCAATGTTGGAAGCCCTATATTGTATGATTTTTAGAATATGAGTATGATTTCAATTTATGTTTGTCTTAAATTTTTCCAAAAAACAACATTATCTTATAATTTTATATGATTTGTTATCCTAGAAACCATCTGTAATGGTTGTAGTTTTCTATATTAAATCATTATTCATATTAATATCAACTATAAGATGGTCATTGTTATCCAGGTTTGTGAAATAACCATAATCAATAGTTATCTATAGACTCATATAGAACATCATTAAATGTTTCATATAGAAAATATTTCATGATAAACTACCATTAGAATCCAAATACCCTTTTATAATAAGTTTTATAGAAATAAAATGAAAAATATTAAAATGGTTATAATGCGGTAATCTCTATCAAAATGATAATCACAAGGATATACTAGGATGATGATTTGAATGGTTATTACAAAGAATATGAATTTATTTATTTCACTAAAGGTAATAATGATATGGTTATAAAGACATTCAAAATGGGAAATACTAAAAAAAGGACCCATTAACACCTTTAAACATGACATTGAAAATGAACTAGGGATTGATATACTATTATTGAAAAATCTTATAATTACAAAGGAAAATTGTAATATTTTTCACACCTAATGTGAAAATTGATACTAAAAATAAGGAATTATGGTTTACATTCCATTTCCACTTTCCTAATTCACAATAGTCATGGTAAATGGAATATTGAAAACATTTCTTTTTCAACTACATGAAAATAATGAAACAACCTCAAGGGATGATAAAATTTATAAGTTAAAGATGGATATGAAGGACCAAAAGTGACTAAATATTATGTTAATGTGAAGTAATGTAATATATAATGATGATATTTTATTTTAATAACATCCTCCACTGTCTTATTCAAATAAAAAGTAGATTGTTCTTCACCTGCAAGATTTAAATCATCATATCAACTTAGTCTATGTATTGTGTGTTCTATCTGTTCCATAATATCCTATATTAGTAGTTAAGAGTTTAATATCCTAAAAAATTTGTTATACATGCTTAAGGATATTCCCATAGAACTAATCCTAATAAAATTTGAGGCATCACGGACAATATTTATGGGCACCATAACTATTGAATTTTAATCCCACGATGCTCAATGTGTACTAGTGCAGCCTGAGGAGAATCTATACCTCATGTAGTTAAATTTTACTCTTACTCCAGGAAGTTTTAGATATCCCAAAATTTTATTCACCAATAATATGAGTGACCTGATGAAACTTTTGAACACATTAAGATTCCAATTGTGGTCTTCTACTTGGGACTCCTATAAAATATGAGGTAATTAATCATGAAATCTTCATTCAAACTCTTGAGATTCCGGCTATTTTGTGGTTTAATTAACAATGAAATTGTATCTAAAAAAATTGGGATAATTACCTTAAAATATTATATCACTTTATTTGTTAAAAACAATGTAAGAAGATAATATATGACACCATTTTAAAAAATTATTTTGAGATAATGAGTGAGTTACCAATTTCATTAACCAATGAAAGGTCCTAACACACTTTTTTTTATATAAATCCCATAGAATAAGTGAATGAAAATATTTTTTGGAGAACCTCTAATACGGTTTAGTAATAGTTTTAATCTAGTATAATTGTTATAATATATTATAAAAGTTCATTTAAATGAATTAATTTTGAGAGTATTTGATATGGAAAACTAATATAACATTTTTCTAATTGGTTTTTAAATAATTAAAATTTATTATTAAGAATTAAGTCACTATACTGACTATTAAACCACTAATTATTTCATCCCTATCCCTTGTAATATATATATATTAGTAAAAACCCACCCACACCTCACCAAAAATATTTTTTCCCCTCACTCATAAACAAAAGATGCATATAAGAAAAAAATGTTTTTAAATTTTAAAATTATAAAAAATATATAATCCTTTTGAATAGAGTGTATTGATAGGTATTTCCTTTATTTTATTATGATTATCATATTAAATATTTTAGAGGTTATTAATCATGAATAATAACATATAAATGAAATCCCTATTTTTCATCTATATCAACTAATTCATGTAAATTCTATCCAATATTGAATTTTCATCAACTATAGGCTTCGAAAGATGATAGAAGAAGTTAAAGTGGATTTTGGTAAATCAAAGACCAATGTGACAAGGGTTTTGGACAGTCTCCAAAAATAGAGAGTTGATTAGATAATGGTGATAAAAAAAATCACCAAATTTTAATGACAATATTAATAGAAAGATCGAAACTTGTGAATACAACATTATACTAGGGGATGATAAATAAATATTCCATATACCCAATTTATTTTTGTCCCTATTAATAAAAAATGTAACCTTACAATATTTTAATAATGTATACAATATAATTTGACATATTATTTGTAAGGAGCAGCTCCTTTGGGTACCCAATCCAACCCATGATCTTATAAACATTTCCACCATAGCATTAATTTTTCATGCATATTCCAAAAAAAACAAAACAGTCCTCTGATTAGGTATCTCATTTCCTTATATTAGTTTCTAATAATGGTTATATCTATATAATAATAATGGAAGGATATGTTTAATAAAATTTCTCTCAATAGTTCTCATGGAATATTCTTAATTATGGGAAGGTATTACTATGGTATGACTAAAAATTGGACTATTATCCCTAACTATATCATATGTCCCCCTTAAACATTCAAAAATATAATCTTGTGAGCTTAAAAAGAGAAACGTTTCATCCAATAAAACATTAATAATTTCTTATCTAAAATATATTTTTCTATTAAATTAATCAAAATAAAAACATTTATCCAATAAAAAATATTTTTAATAATAAATTATAATTGTACATAAGCATGAGGATATAAACAAATCAAACCCAAATGGATGTATCTATATAGTTACCAAAATATTTTACAAGTTATAAATTATACAAACTTCATTGTTCAAAATTCATTACCATGGTAAAGAAATATGACATCTTAAATAATTTTTACGTCATCTTCAAAAGGCTCTTAATCATGTCTGATCATTTTCTATCTAAATGAAATTATGTTGATATTTTAAATGAATAATAAAAATTTCTATAGATTGATATTGAAGTGGTTAGTTTACTATTCTATCACACAAAAGAGAGTATATTTTTTGAATTTTATATCGTAAATTATTTAATCGGGCATGATTAGGGGGCAGTTGCAAAGGGATGTATTTCACCCATCTATAGATTTAAAAATATCAATTTCCTAAACATATATTAATACCTCATGGAAATTTGTTTAGGGATAACCCTATTTTATATTGGGAACTATATTACCTCAATAAAATAATTAAAATTGATCCTATTATTATTTAAAATAATTAGACTATGGGAACATTACTAGAATACATTCGATAAACTATAATTATAGACTTAACATTGAGTAATGTGTTCCAATATAATGCTTATAATTCTTAGTAGATATATGTAATTTAATACCTTTATAAAAAACCAATGTATACATATATACCCGAACATCCCATCATGATATGATCAACGATTGTATTATTCCATCGGTGGATAATTACAATAGATCAATTGTGAAACCATCCATTTTGGTACTAGTGAACCCCACTAAAAAATGTTGAATACTATAAGTTGTATGGTATGAAACCCCAATAAAAATATTACTTGTAGATAGAAATGAAAAATTGATTATTGTTTATTCCAACTAAACCCCATAATGAGGTGAATGGTTTTTTTATACTCCATATCCGTCAAATTGAATCAAATATCCATGATCTAGAAAATCACACTGAGTTTCTAACCAAAATTAAAGACCCCATGATTAATTTATTCTCATACAATAGACCCATAGTTTTTTATCCAAGTAGTTTAAATGCATAAAGGTGAAGAGGGTATACCCTATAAATCATGTGTGTGTTTTTTGATGCTATATTAATATGTGTCCATCATAATATAGGTTTTACCCAATCTTGATTAATCTAACCAAGTTATTTTGAAATAATAAAGGAGCATTAGGTGAATATAATTATAGCCATTAGATTATTTCTTGAACTTGACCATGATCATTGAAAAATGAATCAATTATCTACTTTTCCTTTATGATAGTGTCTCTAATGGGATTAATAAAAACACTATACAACCATTCATAGTTGAAGAGACTAATCAACTAGGTCTCTGTTAGAATTTTTATTATAAGATGGTATATTAAAAACCTCATTTCATCGAATATGGTTTTTATAGCTTATTTTATGATCTATGTAATTTAATATAAGTTAATGATGAATTCCAATATAGTACATTAATTAATGATATTATACCACTTGATACATTTTTTTCCATAAGAAATTCCACATAAACTTCATTAATATTTATATAAACACTCCATGATAACATTACAAATTATATATTCATAAAATTGTCCTACTATCTGAAATCAAATTTTAAAACAAAATTAGTAATAAGGATTAACCTTTATCACAATGGCATATTGTAATTCAAGATCAATAATCTAATCAAATTCCATGTACTCTGGGAGGTCCAACACCCCAAATGGATGGAAAATAATATCAATTTTAAGAAGAATAAATTATATATAAGGTACTATATAAACATTATATACCTCAATATAAGATATAAAAAAGAAAATTTCTATATCCCAATATTTAAATTAATAATCAATAAAATAGTGTCATTCGCATTTACTCCTTTTTATACAGATACATTGGTTATAAAAAAACCAATGAAAACCCAAATTATGAAAAATTAATAGTATTTAGGGGACCTTTTGGAGTATATTAATATTATTTTACTTCCGTTAGAAATATAATTTCTTAATAAACCAATTATTGTATCATATTATGTATGAAATTATTACATATCAAAATAAATATTAAAAAGAGTCATGAAGTATAAAAAAATAATATATAATTCAATCATGTATTAAATGAAAACCTTATACATGGCTTCACATAATAGAGAGTTATAGTGTCCCAAGTCCATTAATGTGTCTCCCTATTTTCATAATGCCTTTCCAAAATCATTTTAATGTTCAATATTGACTCAATTTTACCTATTCCAATAAATTTATATTAATATTAAATTTTTTTAAAAAAAACTCTTACTTACTCCTTAACCACATCTAGATGAAATTTAATCCAAAAACAGACTTATTGTAACACCCGAGACTTTTATGTTATATAAATCATCAAAGGAATCTTTTTCTACACAACACTTTCTTGGCTTGCTTTACACGCAATCGCGACCTTCCTCGATAGCTTGCGTCGTACGCAATACCGAGTTTCACTAAACAACAATATGCTATTAAAACTAGCCGTTATGAATAGTAATAACCACTTTTTGAAATTTTATAAATTTTATTTTTCAAAATGGACTTCATTTTTGGACTCAGAATATCGAAATTAGCCTAGGGTGAAATTTTGGTATTTTTCTGAAAACATTCAATTTTTGATGAATAGTGAAACCACTAAGTGGTAGGTTAAAAACTGAATTTTGCATAAAACTTAATTTTACCGCTTCTGTGAATGGAATTTCAAAAATCCGAGAGACACGGTTAATATCAAGGACTAAAATGTGGTTCAATGAGATGAAAATAATTTTTTGGTGAATAGTAACTTTTTACTATTTTTACCGCGGTTAATAGTAAATAGGGTAACTAAGGGTAATTATGATATTAATATTACCCTAACACATGTCCTAATTCTATTGGACAAGTGTAATTCGACCAAAAACAAACTTAGGAATAAAATATGACCATTTAGGCCCACTTGGATTAGATTAGGACATTTATTATTAATTTATTTAAAGAAGTGTTAAAATAGTTAAAATCAAAGTTTAATAAGTAAATCATTTTTAATATAGGGTTATACATAAGATAAATTCGATTGTAAATATTCATTAGAAATCTAAAAAGATTTCCTACATGATGGTATTTTATTTGTAATTTTTAGACATCAAATAATTTAATTTATTTATGACACAAAGATGATGCAGTAATTATCTTATTAATGAAATATTGACAAAATTGATAATATAAATACCAAAATAAATGTAATTTGAGACTTTTTATGAATTCCACTAATTTTCTAGGTTACTATGATATATTATTGTTGATTTAATCAACTTGGTTCGAACATATAATTCTGTTATGACTTTCACAAAAATCATATATCAAATAGTGTCAAAATTGACACAAAATAGTTTTTAAATCAAATATTATATTATTAATTGTTATTTTACTCCTAAAAATATAAGGTTCGGCCAAATGACATAGATAAGGATATATATATTAATAATAAACAATTTGGGGTTCGTTTGGCATGTTATAGTAAGTGTATTAACCATATAGTGAAAGAAAACAAAAAGACACGGTAAAAGTTAAATTATTTAACATAGAGTTAAATCTAATTGATAAGGTTAAAATAATAACCTAAACTTGTCTAAATCCTATTGGTTGATAGGATTTCGACCCTTCCCCACTTTATCTTCGAAATAAGACCCTTTGGAACCATTATAAACCGATTTTTGACTTTAATATAAAATAATATTTTGAGATATTACTAAGGTGCCCCTCTCCTCCCTTATAAAAGGGCACCTCCTCCCCCTCCTCCTCACACCAATTTGAGCACTCAAGCTCGGCCAACCCCTGCCATTTTCCCTTCTCCACTTCCCTAGAATAATCCTAGAGGTCCTGGTCTTCTCCAAAGACCAATCTTAGTTCCTTAAGTGGAGGATTCAAAAAGGCGTTCCAAAGAAGAGGTAATATCCATTACCGATCTTTTCAATTTCTTTCTTCTTCAACTTCTTGTTCTTTAGTTGTTTCATGATAAAGTAATAACATCAGTATTACTTACATACTGATATGTTATTATAAATATGAAACAACCCTAATTCACCTTCTATCCATCCTACGGAAAAATGAAATCACCGCGCGTGCGTACGTACGGAATACCGTCTCCACGCCGTGGTGTAATCTATTTTCCACCATCACCTTACAAGGATGGGTATAATGGTGTAATCAGTAACTATATATGATTATTATTAAGTAATATTGATACTGAAATAATATATATATATACTCCAATACAATTCCACGATCATAGGAACGATATCATCACTCGTGCGTACGTACGGAATACCGTCTCCACGATGTGATGCGACTCGTTCTACATGATCTTCATTTCATAATGATTATATAAATGAATTGAATGAATGAATATGGTATATAATACACTAATACCATTCTGGAAATGAATTATCTATAACCTAAAGATAAGAATAAGAATTTATTCGACAAAACACGCATAAGAACAAAAAGTTATAAAGACCCGAGTAAAAAGTAACAATGAAATATTACTAACAAGAAGCTAATAATATGACCATATATGATATCATATAAATATGTATGATTCTGTAATAAGTCAATAACATTATTTAAACCATTATACAGGAGCTTCGGACACGTACAAAGCTAATCGGACCTAAGGTAAGGGAAATATCACAATCTCATTTTTATCCGAGATTGTTTATTCGTAAGTATTTACTGGGGTGTATTTTATCATCCACATCCATGTTCCCTCAATATGAAATATTGTTTCCATCCACTTACAATAGTTTAAATCCAATTTTACTCTTCGGTGAGTTTTTAGTAAAGAATATGAAAGGAATCTTTTGTCGCTTTTTCATACGAGGTACTTTTTGACTTTTCCGACAAAAGTACGAAGAATGTTTTTTTTAACTTAAACGGCATGAACGGATTTTTACGGTTTTATAAAGCCTTATTTTCATGAAGCTTCCTCTAAAATATTTCATTACTATTTTTAATAAAATCTCTTTCTTCTAAAATTGCATGATGTTTTGTGAAAAGAAATTTATTTTGAAGAAGAAAGGATATTTTCCTCAAGAATTCATTTCAAGTGTGTTATCAAAAATATTTTCCATCTAAGATAATAAAGGGTTCTGTTTCTATCCATATTTTTACAATGATTTGACTATGTTGTGATGGAATTATGTTTATGAATTCCTTTATCTTATATGAATGGTTTTATGATGTCATGTTGTTTTAAGAATCCCATTTTTATTACATGGGTTATGAAATGATGTATGATTTATGATTTTGGGGCACACATAAGAATGGTATCATTATGAGATGGGTGGGACCTATATCTCCCTCCAATGCATTGGGTAATGATTTTATATCTCATGAGATAGACATGGCTGGAACGGAAGGTTATTTCGGTTCAGTGATACAGGACTGAAACGAGGAGTGAACTCGGTTCAGAAAGGGACTTTGTCCACTAAGATAGTCTTGGCAATGAGTCATGACTAACAAGAAATGATTTTCCATGATTATGTGTGCATGCCACAAAGTTTCAAGTTTTATGTTATGATTTTGGGGATCTCATTTTCACTTCTATGATTTATTCCATGTTAAGATATTATGATCTCTTTTGCAGGTTTTGATTTTCAAAAAGATATGATATGATTTTTATTTCCTTTATTTTCCCTTGCTGTGCATTTGAGCTCACCCTTTTATGTTTTCTTTTCCCCAGGTCAGGAAGATGGATATTAAGTAGAATATGCTAAAAGGGACCCTAGATATGATGAAATAAATGGGAGACACTGTAGAAGATTTATGAACCGGTTGTTTATGTTTATCAGTTTCTAAAGACACTATACCTATACGGTCCTTTGTGGTTTTGTCATATGTTGTAATAAGTGTGATTCAATTTTGAAGTATTAACAATGTATGTAAAGTGTGGGTCGTTATAGTTGGTATCAGAGGAAAGGTATAGTCAACCTTTGGAAACTAGGATGTGAAAGCCTTAGTAATAACCCTAAGGATAAGTCTAAGCATAGAACACAATTTTAGAAATGGCCTTGAATAACCTAGGATAAGACCTTAAGCATGAAAATTTTATTCTTGAATTATGTGGTTTCCTATTATAAGTAGTGTTGCTCACACTATTCTTCTTGGTTTTAGTCAATGGCTGGAACCCGAAGGAACCGTGTTAATGCGGAATGCGATGGGCAATGCAATGATTGTCCCCCTGAACAACCAAACGATATGGGAGCTGGAATGCAAAATCTTGTAGCCATGCTCACACAACTTTCTCAAGCTATGAATCATGCAGGATTTCCAAACGAGCAAAGGAGGGAGCAACATTCTGTTGAATCCTTCATGAGGCAGCGTCCACCTTCTTTCAGCGGGTCTACTGATCCATTAGTTGCTGAACAATGGATTAGTACTACTGAAATGATATTTTCAGTTCTTCAATGTTCTGAACATGATAAAGTCATCCTAGCAGTGTATCGTTTGGAAGGAGATGCGGATCAATGGTGGAATCTTGTTAAGAATACGAGGAAAAGGGATGAAATTGAGTCTATGGAATGGGACGAGTTCAAGAACTTATTTTTCAATAAGTACTTCCCTCGTATTCTCCGAACAAAGATGGAGAAAGAGTTCCTTGAACTGAAGCAAAGGGATGATGAATCTGTTAGTACCTATGAAGCAAATTTTACAAGACTTGCAAGGTACGCTTCTGGTATTATTATCCAACCTGAGAGTAAGATCGATCGATTCTTTAGTGGCTTAAAACCAAGTCTTCGAAGGGCGTTAGCCATAAGGGACTTCAATAGCTACGAAGAAATCGTTCGATGTGCTCTCAAAGTCGAGATGGAGATTGGAGTAACCCATCAGTCACATGGGTTTGATAAGAAGAGGAAGATGGAATTCAAAGAAAAATCTAAAGAGCACACGGAAAAGAAGATGAACTTTCCCTTATGCTCAAAGTGTGGAAAGAAACATGGAGGGAGTTGTCTTAAAGGGACAAGTAAATGTTTTAAATGTGGAAAGGAAGGTCATCGGGCATTTGAATGCCGTGATAATGGGAAGAAGATGTCTAATGATGAAAACAAAGGAAGGGATACACAGAATGAACCTGCTACACTTCAATGTTTCAAGTGCAAGGAGATGGGGCATTATGCCAATCAATGCCCAAATCCAAGGGTTGATGATGATGGTCGACGTCAACAAACTCTTAAGGCTAAAGACAAAGGAAAGTCACATGCAATTTCTATCAGCGATGTGGAGTACGATAACGATGTGGTGAAAGGTACACTTACCATCCACTCTAAAGTAGCAAATGTTTTATTTGATTCTGGATCCACCCACTCTTTTATTTCTGAAGACTTTTCTAAGGGTATCACCGTACTACCTCAACAATTAGATGTTGAGTTAGCTGTGACAACACCTAATGGCACACCAATCGCATCAAAAGTTTATAATTCTTCTCCGATCGAAGTTTGTGGGAAAGTGCTTCCTGCAAATCTTGTGATCCTTCCTTTAGTGGAATTTGATGTGATTCTTGGCATGGATTGGATTTCTCTACATGGAGCTCATATCAATTGTCAAAGAAGGGAAGTCACATTTCATATTCCAGATCAATCTACGATCGTATACCAATGCAAGGATGAACATAACCTTCCAGTGGAAATTTCTTCCATATTATGGGTATTGATTCCACTAAATGAAGGTTATTTATCTCAAATGGTTGGTGAGAAACTCACGATTAAGAATATGCCCATTGTACGGGAGTTTGATGATGTCTTTCCGGAGGAATTGCCGGGTCTTCCACCAAATCGTGAAGTTGAGTTTTCAATAGAACTCGTACCGGGTGCTTTGCCTATTTCAAAGACACCTTATAGAATGGCCCCAATTGAGTTGCAGGAATTGAAGAAGCAACTCCAAGAGAATCTTGATAAGGGATTCATACGCCCTAGTGCGTCACCTTGGGGAGCACCTGTTCTATTTGTTAAGAAGAAAGATGGATCAATGAGACTCTGCATTGATTATCGAGAACTTAACAAGATCACTATCAAGAACAAATATCCTTTCCCACGCATTGATGACTTATTTGACCAACTACGCGGAGCTCAATACTTTTCCAAGATTGATCTTCGTTCAGGGTATCATCAATTAAGGGTCAAAAGGGAGGATATACCAAAGACGGCTTTCCGTACAAGGTATGGACACTATGAATTTATAGTGATGCCATTTGGTCTTACTAATGCCCCTGCTATCTTCATGGATCTAATGAATAGAGTCTTTAGAGACTATCTTGATCAATTTGTGGTAGTCTTTATAGACGATATTCTTGTCTATTCAAAGAGCAAGGAAGAGCATGAAGATCACTTGAGAATTATATTGAAGACCCTGAGAAAAGAGAAGCTTTATGCCAAATTTACCAAGTGTGAATTTTGGCTTCAAAAAGTTGCATTTTTGGGTCATATAATCTCAAAAGAGGGGATATCTGTGGATCCAGCAAAAACAGAGGTTATCGAAAGATGGTCAAGACCAACAACAGTAACTGAGATCCGAAGTTTTCTTGGTTTGGCTGGATATTATCGACGTTTTGTAAAAGATTTTTCACGATTATCTAATCCACTCACCAAGTTGACTCGGAAAGGAGTTAAGTTTGTCTGGACAGAGGAATGTGAAGAGAATTTCAAGGAGTTGAAAAGAAGGTTATCCAGTGCACCTGTGCTCACACTGCCTTGTAGTGGAGAAAGGTTTGTGATCTACAGTGATGCATCCAAGAAGGGATTGGGGTGTGTTCTTATGCAAAATGATATGGTGATAGCTTATGCCTCACGACAGTTGAAAATCCATGAACAAAATTACCCAACACATGATTTGGAGTTGGCTGCGGTAATCTTTGCATTAAAGATTTGGAGGCACTACCTTTATGGTGAAAGGTGTGATATTTATACTGATCATAAAAGTTTAAAGTATATTTTCACACAAAAGGAGCTGAATATGCGCCAAAGAAGATGGTTGGAGCTGATTAAGGATTATGACTGCTCAATCCATTACCACCCTGGGAAAGCAAACAAGGTGGCAGATGCATTAAGTCAACAAGACCATGCTAGTTTATCCATGATGAGGATCACAAAAGATCCAATATTTATGGATTTACAAAGGATGGATCTTGGAATTATAATGGAAGGGGAAAAATCTTATCTTTCTCAAATGAATGTTCAACCATCTATACATGTGAAGATTAAAGAGGCACAGAAAGAAGATGTCGAGTTACAAAAGAAGGTGAGAAATGTTCCTGAATTCAACCTTGATTGTGATGGGATAATAAAGTTCAGGAATCGGGTTTGTGTTCCTCCCATCCCCGAATTAAAGAAAGAGCTGCTGGATGAGGCTCATAGTTCTTCATTCTCTATTCATCCTGGAAGCACGAAGATGTATAGGGACCTGAAAGAGTACTTCTGGTGGGATGGCATGAAAAGAGATGTTGCTGAATATGTCTCTCGATGCTTGGTTTGTCAAAAAGTTAAAGCTGAGAGACAGAAGTCTAAGGGGATGTTACAACCATTACCCATACCCGAATGGAAATGGGAAAACATCACTATGGACTTTGTCACAGGACTTCCTAAAACATCCAAAGGCAATAATGCTATCTGGGTCATAGTTGATCGTCTTACAAAGTCTGCACACTTCATTTCTATTAGAGATGATTTCTCTCTAGATTAGCTTGCCAAGATATATGTAAAGGAAGTGGTAAGATTGCATGGAGTACCACTTTCTATTATATCTGATCGAGATCCGAGATTTACCTCGAAGTTCTGGCGAAGTCTTCAGCATACTCTGGATACAGAGTTGAGTTTCAGCACTGCTTATCATCCCCAGACAGACGGTCAGTCTGAGAGAACAATTCAAACCCTAGAAGATATGTTGAGAGCTTGCTCTATGGATTTCAAAGGAGGTTGGGATCAACACCTACCTTTGGTGGAATTTTCTTATAATAATAGCTTTCACTCCAGTATTCAGATGGCTCCTTATGAAGCTCTCTATGGAAAGAAATGCAGGACTCCAACTTGCTGGGATGAAGTTGGGAAAAGAAAGCTATTAGGACCTGATCTCGTTGATGAAATGGCAGAAAAGGTCAGATCTATTCAACAACACATAAGAGCAGCTCAGAGTCGACAGAAAAGTTATGCCGACAACCGAAGAAAAGACCTAGAGTTTGAAGTGGGTGATAAAGTGTTCTTACGAATATCTCCCTGGAAGAGGGTTATGAGATTTGGAAAGAAGGGGAAGTTGAGCCCTAGATATATCGGTCCTTTTGAAATACTGGATCGTGTTGGGAAGGTAGCTTACCGATTGGCGCTTCCACCGAATTTCTCTCAAGTTCACGATGTGTTCCATGTATCTCTCCTGAGAAAGTACATACCAGATCCTTCACATGTACTCAGCTCAGAAGTTGTACCACTAGAGCAAGATCTTTCTTATGAAGAACAGCCGATAGAGATTCTGGATCGTAGCGAAAAAGTCCTACGAAACAAGACCACTTGCTTGGTGAAAGTTTTATGGAGAAACCACCAACTTGAAGAAGCTACATGGGAGCTTGAGGATATGATGAGGGAGAAGTATCCTCATTTGTTTGTTGCAAAGTGACGAATTTCGAGGGCGAAATTCTTTTTAAGGGGGGTAGAATGTAACACCCGAGACTTTTATGTTATATAAATCATCAAAGGAATCTTTTTCTACACAACACTTTCTTGGCTTGCTTTACACGCAATCGCGACCTTCCTCGATAGCTTGCGTCGTACGCAATACCGAGTTTCACTAAACAACAATATGCTATTAAAACTAGCCGTTATGAATAGTAATAACCACTTTTTGAAATTTTATAAATTTTATTTTTCAAAATGGACTTCATTTTTGGACTCAGAATATCGAAATTAGCCTAGGGTGAAATTTTGGTATTTTTCTGAAAACTTTCAATTTCTGATGAATAGTGAAACCACTAAGTGGTAGGTTAAAAACTGAATTTTGCATAAAACTTAATTTTACCGCTTCTGTGAATGGAATTTCAAAAATCCGAGAGACACGGTTAATATCAAGGACTAAAATGTGGTTCAATGAGATGAAAATAATTTTTTGGTGAATAGTAACTGTTTACTATTTTTACCGCGGTTAATAGTAAATAGGGTAACTAAGGGTAATTATGATATTAATATTACCCTAACACATGTCCTAATTCTATTGGACAAGTGTAATTCGACCAAAAACAAACTTAGGAATAAAATATGACCATTTAGGCCCACTTGGATTTGATTAGGACATTTATTATTAATTTATTTAAAGAAGTGTTAAAATAGTTAAAATCAAAGTTTAATAAGTAAATCATTTTTAATATAGGGTTATACATAAGATAAATTCTATTGTAAATATTCATTAGAAAGCTAAAAAGATTTCCTACATGATGGTATTTTATTTGTAATTTTTAGACATCAAATAATTTAATTTATTTATGACACAATGATGATGCAGTAATTATCTTATTAATGAAATATTGACAAAATTGATAATATAAATACCAAAATAAATGTAATTTGAGACTTTTTATGCATTCCACTAATTTTCTAGGTTACTATGATATATTATTGTTGATTTAATTAACTTGGTTCGAACATATAATTCTGTTATGACTTTCACAAAAATCATATATCAAATAGTGTCAAAATTGACACAAAATAGTTTTTAAATCAAATATTATATTATTAATTGTTATTTTATTCCTAAAAATCTAAGGTTCGGCCAAATGACTTAGATAAGGATATATATATTAATACTAAACAATTTGGGGTTCGTTTGGCATGTTATAGTAAGTGTATTAACCATATAGTGAAAGAAAACAAAAAGACACGGTAAAAGTTAAATTATTTAACTTAGAGTTAAATCTAATTGATAAGGTTAAAATAATAACCTAAACTTGTCTAAATACTATTGGTTGATAGTATTTCGACCCTTCCCCACTTTATCTTCCAAATAAGACCCTTTGGAACCATTATAAACTGATTTTTGACTTTAATATAAAATAATATTTTGAGATATTACTAAGGTGCCCCTCTCCTCCCTTATAAAAGGGCACCTCCTCCCCCTCCTCCTCACACCAATTTGAGCACTCATGCTCGGCCAACCCCTGCCATTTTCCCTTCTCCACTTCCCTAGAATAATCCTAGAGGTCCTGGTCTTCTCCAAAGACCAATCTTAGTTCCTTAAGTGGAGGATTCAAAAAGGCGTTCCAAAGAAGAGGTAATATCCATTACCGATCTTTTCAATTTCTTTCTTCTTCAACTTCTTCTTCTTTAGTTGTTTCATGATAAAGTAATAACATCAGTATTACTTACATACTGATATGTTATTATAAATATGAAACAACCCTAATTCACCTTCTATCCATCCTACGGAAAAATGAAATCACCGCGCGTGCGTACGTACGGAATACCGTCTCCACGCCGTGGTGTAATCTATTTTCCACCATCACCTTACAAGGATGGGTATAATGGTGTAATCAGTAACTATATATGATTATTATTAAGTAATATTGATACTGAAATAATATATATATATACTCCAATACAATTCCACGATCATAGGAACGATATCATCACTCGTGCGTACGTACGGAATACCGTCTCCACGATGTGATGCGACTCGTTCTACATGATCTTCATTTCATAATGATTATATAAATGAATTGAATGAATGAATATGGTATATAATACACTAATACCATTCTGGAAATGAATTATCTATAACCTAAAGATAAGAATAAGAATTTATTCGACAAAACACGCATAAGAACAAAAAGTTATAAAGACCTGAGTAAAAAGTAACAATGAAATATTACTAACAAGAAGCTAATAATATGACCATATATGATATCATATAAATATGTATGATTCTGGAATAAGTCAATAACATTATTTAAACCATTATACAGGAGCTTCGGACACGTACAAAGCTAATCGGACCTAAGGTAAGGGAAATATCACAATCTCATTTTTATCCGAGATTGTTTATTCGTAAGTATTTACTGGGGTGTATTTTATCATCCACATCCATGTTCCCTCAATATGAAATATTGTTTCCATACACTTACAATAGTTTAAATCCAATTTTACTCTTCGGTGAGTTTTTAGTAAGGAATATGAAAGGAATCTTTTGTCGCTTTTTCATACGAGGTACTTTTTGACTTTTCCGACAAAAGTACGAAGAATGTTTTTTTTTAACTTAAACGGCATGAACGGATTTTTACGGTTTTATAAAGCCTTATTTTCATGAAGCTTCCTCTAAAATATTTCATTACTATTTTTAATAAAATCTCTTTCTTCTAAAATTGCATGATGTTTTGTGAAAAGAAATTTATTTTGAAGAAGAAAGGATATTTTCCTTAAGAATTCATTTCAAGTGTGTTATCAAAAATATTTTCCATCTAAGATAATAAAGGGTTCTGTTTCTATCCATATTTTTACATTGATTTGACTATGTTGTGATGGAATTATGTTTATGAATTCCTTTATCTTATATGAATGGTTTTATGATGTCATGTTGTTTTAAGAATCCCATTTTTATTACATGGGTTATGAAATGATGTATGATTTATGATTTTGGGGCACACATAAGAATGGTATCATTATGAGATGGGTGGGACCTATATCTCCCTCCAATGCATTGGGTAATGATTTTATATCTCATGAGATAGACATGGCTGGAACGGAAGGTTATTTCGGTTCAGTGATACAGGACTGAAACGAGGAGTGAACTCGGTTCAGAAAGGGACTTTGTCCACTAAGATAGTCTTGGCAATGAGTCATGACTAACAAGAAATGATTTTCCATGATTATGTGTGCATGCCACAAAGTTTCAAGTTTTATGTTATGATTTTGGGGATCTCATTTTCACTTCTATGATTTATTCCATGTTAAGATATTATGATCTCTTTTGCAGGTTTTGATTTTCAAAAAGATATGATATGATTTTTATTTCCTTTATTTTCCCTTGCTGAGCATTTGAGCTCACCCTTTTATGTTTTCTTTTCCCCAGGTCAGGAAGATGGATATTAAGTAGAATATGCTAAAAGGGACCCTAGATATGATGAAATAAATGGGAGACACTGTAGAAGATTTATGAACCAGTTGTTTATGTTTCCCAGTTTCTAAAGATACTATACCTATACGGTCCTTTGTGGTTTTGTCATATGTTGTAATAAGTGTGATTCAATTTTGAAGTATTAACAATGTATGTAAAGTGTGAGTCGTTATACTTATGATCTTCCATTATTTCATAATTTAACCAATTATATCCAGTTGATATTTTCTAGTGAGAGGATCAATGAAAACATTAACTTTTCTCGGATTTAATAATATTTCAAAATAAAAAGTATATATAATACATTACCCATCCTCTCTAGATATGTTTTATGTTCTACTAAGAGAAGTTACAATATTAGATCTTATGATCAGTATATATATTATAACATTCATCAAATTGATAATTCGTTAAATTAGTTGTATAATGTAATTAAAATTATAGCTTACTAGCCTGATTTGGGTTATTATTCTCATGTGGTAACAACATCCAATTTCATTACCCAAAAACCTAGTTTACATAAATCAAAATACATCCTAGAACCAGACCGAATGAAACTCGATATACATCATTAATCTCACACAACTAATAAGATATATTAATTAGTTTTGAAAATATCATATTCATGAATTATGAAAATGTGGACTTTTAATTATTTTTCCACTAAATAATTTCTCCCTTCCTATATTGAGACATAATTAATGCCAATAATTACAATAAATATGGAATAAGTCATTAAGAATTTTAAATATGTTTGGAATAAATAGTTATCATGAAAACATTATTAACCCCCCCCCCCCTTTAAGAAAGAACCACCTGTTTATTCTCAAAGGACCCCAAAATTCCAATTTTTTATGCCACATGAAGAAATACATTTAGATTATTAAACAATAATTGGTTTTTATAAATCTCATTAAGAGGATGATGCTATCATAATATCTATATGAATATCCCAAAATTTTCAACATGTTATTCCTATGATTGATAATATAATAAAATATTGTTATTAAAAATATTCAAAAAATAATCAGTATTTGTAGGAATAATATGTTCATAATGACCAATAAAAATAATTAGTTCATTTTTCAAACAAAATAAAATCACTAAAAATATTTAGTGACCATATTTACTATTTTTTACTCTTTAGAATAATACATAAAGTATAAATGTTGTTGATGACTACCAAACCAATTATTAAACATAGAGAACCATTGGAATTCCATCAAAAGATAAAAATAATATTTTATCTGTGAGATGAAATTAATATTTTTTATATTCACTAAAAGATATTGTTAGTCTATATAACACTATAATTATATATTTTATTAATTATAAAAAAGGATTATCATATGGAAATTGACTCAAATTAGAGAAATAATTCAATTATATATATTTAAGATGGATTTTAAATCCAAACAAACCTACTAGAGTCATTTGATAAATTGGAATAGATATAGTATTAGTGATAGGTACTAAGAAAATATAGTCCACCAATATTCATCAAAGTTAAACTCTAGTAATTTATTTAAATATATACTTAAATGAATAAAAAAATAACGAAATAACACTATTACCACATTTAAAAAAACCAAGAACAACCACACTATTACTACATTGAACACTTCAATGAACAATTTTTTATGTAAGTTGAAAAATAGTGGAACTATAAACTTTATATGGAAGAATGTAGGAATATCATGTCTAAAATGATTGATTCTATAATTTTTAACAATGAGTTCCTAATATAGGATTTGATTATGTATATAAGTAGGTTCACCTATTATTAGAGTCTACATATACTGTATCATATTCGATGTATTGGTGGACCAAAAATATTTTATAGTAGTTGAACTCAAAGAATCATATTGCGGAACTTCTTGAGTTTTTCAGATTTCAAATCTATAAATGGGTGATGGGGTCTCTCGATCCTCATGAGATCAAAAACTGGTAGTAGTATTATTTATTTATTATTGTCATGATTAGTATTCAAATATGGGGTTCTTGTAAAATAATGATAATTTTAAAATTATTATTTTTATTAGTAAACTTTTATAGTTTTCATTAATTGGATTATATTAAGACCAAAAATAATAGTACCCAGGTTATTATGATAGTGATTTGAGTAGTTCCCATCTATTTTTTTGTATTGTTTGGAAATAATTAAAATAAATAATTAGTGCATCACATCAGATTGTATTTTATTAGTTTAAATACACAAAAATAGATGAAACGTTTTATTGTTACTTGAATACATTATGCCAGATTTTTAATTTTTTTTATTTTGGGTTCTCGATTGAATATTTTATTAAAAAAATCGTACCAAAGTTTGGAAGGTGACATCATGTGGGTAATGTTATTAGAATATAGTTTTCATTTAGAGTGATTATTTTTCATAATAATTGGGATTGAAAAAATGGTATGGCAAGTGTGTAGAAGTTAAAAGGTTTTGATTTCAGATTCTAGAGGATAAAAATTGAAGACTATCTATTTTAAATATGGTTTGACAATTCATTGAAGTCAATCAAAGTATGAGTGATGGGAAAGACCATGATGAAAGAATATAACTGGAAGGTAATTACATTTTTTATATGATGTTGTTATATAATGTTGAATATATTATCTAAGGAGTTAATATTATGTATGATATTATTTATGCATGCTCCAACATATTTTACAATTAATATATAACAGAAAATATATTTTTGACATAGAAACTCTTTTGGATGAAGATGGTGAATGTAAATTCTATGGTATATCATGTCAAGGTTTTCAACATGATTCATAATTATGTTGGTTCTGCTGCTATGAAGATTACTATTAAAGAATGGGAATTCATACTTCTATTTCTTATGAGTTAGGGGATGTGTTGGTTAATATTTCTATATACTCAATAATTAATGTTGATATATTTTTTCGGTAAATCATTGAATTTTTTTTAAATGAATATTTTTTGATTAATGAATCCATAAAATTACAAAAAACTAACATTAGTGTGGAATGCAAAGGATGATCCACATAGACAAAAAGTCAAAAGAACATCCATGTGAAGAAAAAAATAATTTTATTGAAATTAGCTGGACTGTGACCTATGATATGAAATTATAAGAATAATGGGAACCTAAATAAGGACTATAGAAACTAGAATCTCCATTTTGGAAATTTTGATATTTTAATGTTCTCTGAAAAATATTGTGGATATAGATGATAGCATTTTTTATTATTATATTGGAATCATGGATCATTAACATTAGGTATTTATTTCAAAAAAAATTAAGAGAGGTTTCCTGACCAAATATATATCCCAACTGTTGGAATGGTTCTCTGTATAGATGATGAATCGCCTAAGATAGTTGGGATGGGTGATGTGATTGTCTTAGAATCAATCAGTTATTAAATGAAGTTGCAATACATTTGGAACATATTGATGGTGTTGAAGAACCTATTTTTTGTAAGATATCTAGATGATCTAGGTTTATATATTACCTATATATATTATTTGTATATAATCACATTGGGTACTATAGTGGTGATCAATGTTGCTAAAGATAAAAAATTTAAAATGCTTAAATTTTTGTAAATAGAAGTTCATTATGTAACACCAAATATAACTAAATTAAATTAAAAAATAATTATCTTATACAAGTAATTAAATAAAAAAGAAAAATAAAATTTAACAGTTATTTATACATCTTGAATAAATATTAAAAATAAAATAAAAAATATAACCACATACATGTCTTCTCCAAAACATTCAAAATTATACTACATAAGACAAATAAACATCCACTTACACTGTGTCTTTACCCTTACAAGCAATATGGTGAATAATATTTTGATATTCATGAGGCCTATATGTAAATTATTTGTCTATTAACCTTGTATGTATGCCACCATAAGACTCACAGACATCATTAATATTAAAAAAAATTCATATTTATGATGAAACCTAATAGAATAAACATAATAATTTAAAAAAATTGAAACCATGGAATTCCAATTCATGCGTTACAAGCCACCATAACATTTAGATGTACATAGTTTATGAATCATATTATAAAAACAACCCTTTAATTATTCTAATCAAATAAGATATTATCTAAAAAACATGTACTTACAAATATTTCCTAGAATCATACCCATAAAAATTGATTTACGCACATCTCATCACATAAAATAAAAATACATTTATTTACATAAATACTATGACATAAAATCTAAAAAATATCATTTCACTCTTTCCCCTTCCATTATAAAACATATATTATAATTTCATTTTAATATATTGATTGTAATAAGAGAATAAATACAAGTTTATGTCCTTATTAAATAAATTTCACCATATTAAATGGGGTAAATTCCTAAATAAACCATGTAACATTTAAAATATCTCTATCGATAATTTATAATATTTAATTAAATTATGTTCTATTTGAAAAAAACATTTAAATTTTCACATTAAATAAAAATAGTTTGAATAGACATTTTTAAAATCTAACTTGAATTATATATCACAAAGATACTCACTCTGAATAATATTTACACTGATTGATAATTCACTTCACAATTTAAAATTATTTTCAATTAATTTAAAAAACATGTGATTTCATAAATATATAGCTTAAAAAAGAACCAAAAAATCACCCTTAGATTTTAATATATTAAATATATATATATATAATAATTTATAGAATCGCTATCAAGGTTGAATCAATTAATAGTTATCAATTTTATTTAGAATCAACCCCTATTTAATTATATTTATTTATCCCCATCAAAATTAACAAATCACATTAATGAAACAGTCATAAAATTCATATCTATATAAAATGAATTCTCATATGTGACCTATATAAACTGTAATGAATTTACCATGGAAATAATTGAATTCTATTTCTCAACAAAAAATCAAAAATCAAATAATTAACCTAGATAGAAGAAAAATGTGTAAGTAATTATAAAAATTGCAAAGAATCGGTCAACTATAAAAATAATTATTGGGGTTATATTTATTTTGATCACCCAAATTCAACACACTCGATTTTCAAAACCCAACCCAAAGGACCCCTTTCCATGACTACCATATGTCCACCTTCGATAGGTAGGGGCTCATGACTAGCACCAGGTAGGTATTTCCCATAAATGGGAGGCATTAGCCTAAATTACCCATGAACATTCACACATATCCAAGTCATATAATTATGAAATGTAAAACAACTGATATAATGAAAGAATACAACTATGATCCCCCAACCAAATTACAAGAGGATGTATTGGGAAAAGAAAATGGGGCCAAATAAAATCCCTCCATAAAGAGTATGTATATAAGTCCAACTAAAACTGTAAAGAGACAAACCTGATCCAAGGGTAAGAACTATGAAAATGTTATGCTCTTGGTAAACACCTTAGTTTTACTAACTTCATCTATGCTCCACCTACTCTCGGTTCTCCTAGGATACTGCCAAAAGGTCTTACATCTATACAAGACATGACACGTGTAAGAAAATACCGTGTAGGGGTGAGTCTTACAATTCTCAGTAGGGCCCCCCAAAAATAGTAAACTCAAAGCACCTAGTATAGAATGATAATTACTAGATATACCAATGTATAATAGTTACAAGAAAAAGTAATACATAGATATAATTAAGAGAGACACCTCAACATCATGCGGTTGTTACTTACCACCTCCCATAAGATTATACTCGATGAAATTCATGTTCCAGGAGAACTGACTCCTCTAGACATGATATCAACAGAGACACATGACTAAGAGGTTTAGATAATTTTCACCATACATATAGAGAATTAATTTGTCAAAGAGGACTATGATAAACCAAGAGGTGGTCATTCCCTCAACTTCTTGGGGACACCAAGAACTAAATCTGGATCTACCCTCTATGTAGGGGATCGTACGCCAATGATTCCCCAAACCCTATCGATGTTGCCTTCCAGATACATGATCAACATCCTACTCTGGGAGGTCAAGATGATTCCACCAACTCCACTATGGATGATAGAGGATCACACTATAGTCTTGTGGTGGGATTCCATAACTCTTTTTGAGATTGGGCCTCTAGAGGGGATAACAATCTCATGTTGTGGATGTAATGAAACATTGTACCCTTGAAGAAATTACCAAGGGGACACACTCAACCAATATAGTTCCAAAATAGGAAAAAAGGGCCTCAAATACAATGAAGGTACACAACATTGGAATTGTTTCAACCATATTAAATTCATAGTAATGTTGTTGTTGATTGCATATCAATTGGCTGCTTTGTTTAGAAGTTATGACTGTTTTTGTGAAGATGTCCTCAGACCTATTGGGGAATACGGGCCTACAATCACTATCGGTCTACCTACCATCGTGGGTAGTGCACCAACCACCAAAGTTCGGTAGAACAAGGACTAACCATCGTAGTCATTCCACCTATTGCGCCTGACAGTCCGCTAGGATTGAATTTCGTTATCTATTTTCCACTGACCAACCACAGAGTCATTATGGACATAGCAACTCAACCTGTCACAGCACCATGGTCGACCTTTGTGGTTGACCACAACGATACTCCTCCCCAGTTCACTAAATCATACTCATGTTCATCATGTCTGACCCAACCTATCGGCTTGACCCATCCCACTAATGTAACTGAGGATACCAACATGGCCTAGGAAACCATATGGACTCATCCCACCAATTCACCTTGGACAACTCACACACATCTTTCTAGGCCTATCTCTCTCATAAACTACTATCTCACTCATTTATTCCAGTGCATCTACCACTGATGATCCCACGCACCACCGTTGCATCAGCCACCCGCACACAGACCATCGTCATGCACAGTCGTGCATTGCCTCATGTAGTCGGTTGCCACTACAGTGTATCGATAGTCTTTTCCTCAGACCACCAGTACTCCTTTTATTCTTTAAAACTGAAACAATCAAGGATCTAAGCTCCTTCGGTATCGATTTATATAGATCTGTCCTCATTTCACAATTTTCCCCAAATCTGGGGGACCGATCGTGCTCCGAACCACCCTGTAACATCGATTCGGGACAACAGGGATCCAACTGGCGAAGATCATGGGAATAGAGGTTTAGATTCACAAGAATGATGATTTATCATAATTGGTCAAGCATTCTTTTCCAATGATCAATAATCATGTATTTTGGTTAAAAAACCAAATCAAATAAAACATCATAGGATAAATAAAATGTCGAAATTCTCATGATCTATGAATCAATCCATTCATCGATTGATTAATATTAATCATAGAAATAATAAATGGGGAATAAACCTATTAAATAACATGATGTACCTTAATTTGGATGAATCGCTGATAAAGAACGAAACTATGTCATGTTTATTGGCAAGATCCTTCAAAATCAATGTGTGTCAATCATCGATCTATTGTCTTTTGTCAGAAAGGATTCCAATTGATCTCTTTAATGATCCTCTATAAGTTCTAGGGTCATGTGAATAAAATGGGAATTCTTACATAAGGATAAATTTATGGAAAAATAATTCACTACATCAACACAAAAAACCAAAATAATTTTATTGATTTTATTCCCACAATAACTTTTTTTCAAATTACCCGCACCGACCAATGTTATGTCCCACCTCAGCAAAATTCGTAATTCGAAACTCAGTGGTTACCTCAAATATTTGATCCTGGAAATTGTTTAATATTTATTCCACTATTTTAGGAAAACCACACACATTTGTTATTAAATAGTTTAATATTTTCTATAAAATTATCCTTGGAACATCGGGGCACGAAATAAAATGTCGTCTTAGCAAATGGTCACAAAAATATTCCATATAATATATAAAAACAATCCAAGGAAAATATGATATGTTTCATTCTCCCCAACTTAGAGATTTACATACCTAAAAATCCAAAAGAAGGTCTACGCAAACAAATGGGATACTAATCACGAATCATAGCCTCTTACTCCCATGTGATCTCCTAGAGATTTATGTACTACCACTGAATGTGCACCAATGGAATCTATAACCCCATAAGGATCCTCTCCTACCAATCCTTGATCTCTATTGGCTACACAGAAATGTTATCTCCATCATTAATGTCTATCTCACCCCAACAGATAACGTGAATTGGGTCAAGCACATACCTCCTCAGTTGTGACATGTTGAATTTTTCATGTTCCTGATATTTTCATGGAGGTAGAGCTAAGTGTTACTCCACCTCGCCATCTCTACGTAGTATCTAGAATGTGTTGATGAACCTCGATGATATCTTTTCACCCATGAAAAGTCATATTAGTCCCCACTGATGTGAAACACAATGAAATGCATGGTCTCCTTCAATAAACTCAAAAGGCCACTTTCGCCTATCAACATAAGACTTCTAACGGATCTATGTAGTCTTCATCCACTTCTGGATGATTTTAACCTTCTTTGTAGTATCTATCACTCACTATGAACCCATAAGTGTTTAATCTCATGGGTCTGTCCAGCAAAATGGTAAACTGTAGGGTCTCACAAACAAAGACTCGAATGTTTCCATACCAAGTATGGAATGATAGCTATTTTTGTATGAAAAATATACCAGTGGTAAGAGATACTCCCTTCTATGGACAAACTCTAAAATGAAATCTCACTGCATGTCCTCTAGAACCTGAATGGTCTACTAATTATAGTCATCTGTCTGTGGATGGAATGTTGTGCTCAAGTATAAATAGGTCCCAAATACCTCATGTAATCTCATCCATAACCTAGATTTTAGGAGATCATCAAGATAAAAAACAATAGTCAATGGAACTCTAGGGAGTCGAAAAATCTCATGAATGTAGAGTCATCCCAATCTCTCAACTAAACTTTTCACTTAGATAGCTTGGAAGAGGGAAGACTTGGTGAGTTATTCAACTATCTCCCTGATGGAATGATGTCCCGTAGATGTATGTGGTGAACCCATCAATAATTCCATCAATATCCCATCCCATGTCTGTTCTGGAACCTCAATGGGTAGATCTAAATCTATGGGAATCAGGTTATTAGGCTTAAATTTATGAAAATTAAGGCATCTAGAAAACAAACTCTACAACTCCTTTCTTCATCCCTATCCACTAAACCTGATGTTGGAGGTCCTGTTAAATTTTTACCAGACAAGGATATTCATTCAAATGGCATGAATTAAACTCCATCACAACCTCTTCCCACAATTTTATATGTACCATCATGCATCCTCTTAGGAGAAAAATGTACTCCCCACCATATGAATATCCATCACGAGCATGCCCTATAGATATATAGAGACGTAGGTTCTCAAAATGGGTATCCCCAAGATGTACCTCCATCACTCTATATACGATTTGGGCGTGAAAACCATCAACTAGAGGTAATATTATCCATATCCATCCATAAAGGATATCTACAATGAGAAAAACATATCTGATGCATTGTTCTGGAAATAAAAAATGGATCTCCTATAGAGAGTATCAACCACCATGTTCCCTTTACCCAAAGTATAAAAAATCTCAAAGTCATAGACCTAGAATAAATCTATCCATAACCTATGTCTCAAGTTAATATATTTCATTGAGAAGATATACTTGAGACATTTGTGATCAAAGATGATGATAAACCCCACCCCCATCAGGTAGTGTCATCACATCCTCAACGCAAAGACTAACGTCACTAACTCAAGATCATGGGTTTAATAGTTTTTCTCATGCAGTCACAATTTGTGTGAACCATATGCAATAATAAATTTCCTCTGCATTAGGACACAACCATGTCTGGTTCCTAATACATCGCAAAAAACCATGTACTCAACATCAACCTTCTTGTAAACTAAAAATGGGAGCACTTGTCAACCTCTACCTCAGCTCCTAAAACCTCTGCTGGTAGTTTTCTGTCATCATGAAAGGATTATCCTTTCATATCAAAGCTATCTAGGGTGTCTCTACTCTATATAAGTCAGTTATAAACTTTTGATAGTCCCTTTAAAATAAAAGGAAACTATACACCTCAATAACACTCATGGGTGGTTCCCAAGAAATCACTTCCTCAACCATTGTTGGATCCACTACAATCAAAAAATTTATATGATGTGTCCTTGAAAATAGACCTCTAAAATCAAAAACATGAAAAATTAAATCTTCTTATAAGTTTTTTTCTCTGGGTGTATGTACGAAAACCATCCTTAAGTGTCTCGCGTGCTCCTACTAAAATTCCAAATACACTACCATGTCATCAATTAAGACTACCACAAAATGATTTAAGAAAGGTTTAAAGATCCTCTTTAAGAGTCCCATGAACACTGATGTGGTGTTTATCATGAAAAATGGAATCACTGGGTACTCATAGTGACCATAAAAACACCTGAAGTCCATCTTTGGTATATCCTCATCCTGTACTCGCTGCTATATCCTGATCTGAGGTCAATCATAGAGAACCATCACACCCCTTTTAACTGAGGAAAGAGTTTGTTGATCCTAGATAGTGGATACATTTTATTCATGATCACCTGGTTTAAGAACTGATAATCCACACATAACCTCAAGCTTCAGTCGTCTTTACTAGAAAAAAAAATTGTGGCTATCCAATGTGAAAAAGTGGGTCTCATGATTCCCTTCCGTTGAAAGTCCTCGAACTGTATCCTAAACTCAAAAATATTTGTGGGATTAATCCCATATGTAGGTGTAGATATCAGTTTTATAATAGGATGTAAATCAACGAAAAACTCTATATACCAGTATAGAGGTAAACCTATAAAATCTTTAGGAAAGGCATCCTCATAATCTACCACCTCTACATGAAATTGACAACTCATTTCATCCACTGCACCAAGCTCAAGGATAGCCAAATGATGAGTAATATGTTGTACCCTTCTATGTGTGATCCCTTCCATCACTGCCTATGTTTCTTTTTCACCTAAAAAGTAAATCTTTGTTCCATCACTACAAATACACCACACTCTTTGCCTAAAACAGTCAATCTGAGCATGAATTGTGGATAACTAACCGATTCCAAAAAAATGACATCACAAGGCCATGATTCTACTACCTATATATCCCAGAAAATACTATTTCCTACAATTTTTAGGTCATGATATCAGAATCAATGTCTGACCATCGAGTATCCTCTAGTAGAAGCCTCCAAGCGTAAGGCTCAAATCAATAGTTCAACTTTAATCTTTGAGTCTTGATCAATAATATTAGCAAGAAAATAATAACAAGATCAAGTGTCTATCAATACTAATTATTATATAGAAATAAAATATATTGTAACTCATATCATCCTAGGAGCCTTGTGGTTAGAAGCCTTTATAGCATGCAGTTGGCCTCTTCCCTATCCACCTGCTCCCTAAGCATGGTGTGGACCATCTAGAGGGTGGTGGTGGTAATAGATCAAACCTATGACTTCCTCCTCCCACCCTACTATCCCCTATTCCAATTCATCATCCATATAGACCACCCTACTCCTATCTATATATTTTTCTAGGTAGTCCCTCAACCATCACTTAATCAGTTGTACAACAAATCAGGAAATCTTGTTCCTGATGTCCCTGACCATATCAAGAGAAAGACTACTTTTCCCTTTGCTGAAATGATCCACCTTGGGAGCCTTAAAATGGTATCCCTATGTCTTGGGATCCCCTTTGTAAGCACCTATCTCACGTGGAACCCTGTAACATCCATTGGATACCTACTTCTGAGGTCTTAACTACCGGGTTACCACTTCTATATCACTATACAAGTGTTTGATCTTACAAAATTCATTCCACTAGAAGGGATTTCTCAAGTACCCCTGTATAAGTATAAATTATAAGGGTTACCATTATTTCCATGATGTAACATAAAAATCCATTCTCGACGGTTTGATCTCGGAAGAACTTGTATCTTATAATATCTAAGAATAGGGAAAAATATCTACAAACATCACTACATACGCTACCATGGTCATATTGTCCTACTATAGATGGAAAATCACTCATAGGCACACTAATTGCAATGTGTCCAGATAGAACTTCTCTATGAAGAGACACTCAAAACCATTCCATGATAGATTTTTTGGTTCATGTGGCTGGGTCCCCAAACAACACCATCTCCCCCCTAGATACCTGAATAATCCTCACAAAAAGGACTCACATATGTTCAGAAGACATCCACATAAAGTGGAAAACATGGGTAACTACCTCTAGCCAATCATCAAACATCTGGGGGTCTGGATCACCTAGATTACTAGGAGTTCACCGCTTCTAAAACTCATATAGCAGACTCAAACTATGTGCATCCTCAGTTTGTAGTGATGGTAATAGTTGTTACTCGATGGGTGGTGGTATAGATGGAAAACCACCTAAAGGTGATATCTCTAGTACAAGACCCTGTACAGAGGTCTCTTCATGGGCGGATCATCCTCGTGATCAAAAAATTTAATCCTTGCTGGTTGTATATGGAAGGCATCATAAAGTAAAACAAGATGTGGAACCGTTAATAGAGTATACCATGGGAGATGACTCCAGAAGTATATGTAAGACAAAAACATTCCTATATTATGCATGTAACATTGTTGTTTCCATAAACTAGGGTTTTTATTTACAAATTTGAAAAGAAGGTGTTTAGATTCTAGGTGTATGGATACGTTGGCCACTACGCCAACACTGGATTCCCTAGCCTGAAAACCATACACGAAACACTTAACACTATTTCGCCAAACCAACCTCATAGACTCCTTATCCTATAGTTAAATCAACCCGCTCTGATACCACTCTTTCATGACCCATCCTAGAGGGGGTCATCCCATGACTACCCCAATCTCACCTCTAATAGGCTAGGGGTGGTTGAATAGCACTGAGTATGAAATTGCAATAAATGGAAGGTATTATACTAATGTACGTGTAAAAATGAACAAATATTCAGGCCACACAATACTGAAATGTAAAATAATTGACTGAATTAATGCATACATCTAAAATCCCACAACCAGAGTACTATATTAATTAAGGGGAATAGAAAATGGGGCCAAATACAAGCCATCCATAAAGAGTCTGTATAAAAGTCCAATTGAAACTATAAAGAGTCCAACCTACTACAAGGGTGAGGACTAAGTCAAAGGTATTCTCATAGTAAACACGTCGGTCATCCTTGGTCCATCTATGCATAAATATCTCCCAGTCCTCCTAGGACAATGTGATAGTGGCTTCCATATATAGAAGACATGATGAATGTGGGAAAAGAACATGCGTGAGTGAATATAAAAATACTCAGTAGGATAACCTAAAAACACTAAACACAAAGCACCGAGTATAGGCAGATAACTGCAACATGTAACAATGGAATATATTTATAAGAAGAATAAAACACTAGATATACTATAGAGATACACCACACCATTAGGTAGTTATAACCAACTACCATCCCTAGGATTCTGCTCAATGTAATTCTCAATTTAGTAGAACAAACAACTCAATCCATGATATCATCATATAAACTCTATAAAGATGTCTAGCTCATTTGACCCTCATCCATATAGAGTGCATTGTTCAAAAAAGACTATAGTATATAGATAGGTGGTCATGAATAGAACCACTAGGGGACACCATGAACCCAATATGGATCAACCCACTAAGTTGGGGGTCATATGAGTATTAATTAAATTCTTATAGATAATAGTATTTGGAAATAGTGGAAATATATTTATGATGGAAATAAGAAAGTAAAGAAAAATAAGTTATTGATCTGGAAACTAAATAATGAGTATATTTAAAATAGAGATAATAAATCTATTGTTGAGAGGTTTAAAATGGATAATAACAATATAGGCAGCATAAAATTATTTTCTGAGAAATTGGAAAAATTAATTATTTTTATGACATTTCTAATAATGTTGTCTAATAATGTTTAAAATAATATATCATTATTTAGATTATATAAGACATGTATATACCTTTTCGGATAATTTTTATAGTATTATTATCACATATGAAAAGAGAATATATAAAAAGTCAAAAATAAAGAAAATTTTGATCAATATATCCTATTTTGTGCTACTAAAATGGAATATCTATGAATGTTTATAGTGAAGAAGATTGTGACTCCAAAAATAATGATGGAGTATGTAAAAATTTGATGAATTCATGTCTTCATTTTCTAGGAAGCAGAACAGTGGAATGTGGATAAATAAAGGAATATTGTGGTTTAATTTCATTAAATATGGGTCCATCTGGAATTTCATAGAAAACATTATAGTGATAAATGAAAAAATTGAAAGTGATGAAAAATATGGAAAGTCAAGATGAACAAAGAATAATTATATTGTAAAATAAGAGAACTATTCAAATGGAAATAAAAATAAGTTCAATAAATAAAAAAAGAGAAACCTTTTGTAAAAGTGTGATAATAATGATGATAGTGAAGTGGGAGTGAAATAATACAATGATAATTTCATGAAGAAGTTTATTATTAAAAATATAATTGATGAGAATATTATTATTGATTAAATTAGAAACTTTAAATAATATTATACATATAAGTAAGTGGATTTTATACTTATTGTTGAATTCACAGAATTCTTTGAAAATATATTCAACCATAATAATGAGAATAAGAGGTTAAATAAAAAATATACATCAATAAACAATCATCAAATATAATTTTAATAAAAAAAAATCTTTTAAAATAGAATGATAATTTAAAGAAGTTAATTGATAAAGATAAAAATGTCATCATAAATTATTGCTAAAATATATTGGTGAAGGATAAATATTTTGATCGTGATCAACAGAAAACTATTGAAGATAAAAAAAAGGAATATCAAACATCTGAAACTCGATTTAAAAAGTAGGAGAAAATTATAATATGTATAAATATTATAAAGATAAATAATATTATCCATTTAGGTTAGAAAAATGTTAAAAATTTTCATAATTATAATAAATTAAAGATGACCATTATGCAGCCAAAACATCTATCGTCAAAAATTATGGAATTTTCTAGGAGTCAAGTACTGAGAAAAAAATAACTAAATTAGATACTCTATTATAGATACAAATTATAATAATATAATGAGGATTATTTCAATATTATTTCAAAAAATTCACATCTAGGATATAATTTCTATGGTTAAACTAATGATGGAAAAGAGATTTGCAGTTTTGAGAAAATGCATGTAATAGATGAAAATCTGTTTTCTATTTAAATTAATGGAACTATGGAGGCTTTGGAAATATATATAAAAAAATTGTTCAATCATTAACTCTACAATAAATCCATAAGGTATTTTAGGTTTTGTTTAAGGATAATTCAATCCACTCAAAGAATATACCCTAAAATTGTGTACTTGAAAATGTACCATAGATTTTATCCGCTGAAAAGTACTCTTGAATTATGCGATTAGAAAAAAAATCATGCTAATAGTTTCCTTATAATGCATCCAACACGTCAAATTTAATTTGAAAAATCAAAAAAGTATCATGTGAATGAGAATAATTGAATAATAAAATTCATTATTCATTGAAACAAGTCACAAACCCACAATAGTAGAATTATATTGGATATTGGATAATGGGTGGTCTTCACATATAACCAAATATTTTACCCTGTTAAAAAATGTGAAATACAAAATATAAGGGATAAATGCTTTTTTAAATGATGATTCACTCATAATTAAATTAATTGGATTTAATTATTGAAATTGATATACAATGCTGCTTTATTTTTTGATGTGAAGAATCTAAATCTATTCAGTGTTTGAAAATTTTTTAATAGAGGAAATGTAGTAGTTTTCAAAAGAGTTGGAATTCTATTAACAATGATTAAATAATGGAAATTTGTATCAAGAGAAAAACTAAAGAAGGGAAATATGTATTAGATTGTAGATGTGCAATGTTCATTCAATCTATGAAATAATAAAGGGAATTAGTTATTGAATAAAAGTATTGGATATATGTTCACGAGGAAAATGCCTAATTAAAAAATTTGATAAAGTATTTTTTATATTGTTTAAATTTCATGTAAATTTTAATGGTGTTGTTTGATATAATATAAACGGAATATTTCAAAAAATGTAAATAAGAGGGTTCAGATACATTTAACTCATCCCATAGATATTATTTATTCGATCATATGTGGATCCATGATAAGGTGATATAATATAGAGATAATTATTTTATTTTTTCTAATTATAATTACTTTTTTATGTCAAGAATTATGATTTTCAAATACAATTATAAGGCTCTCAAAATTTTTATGAATTTCTAAAGAATCGTAGAAAATAAATTTTGATATTCTATGTAGATGTTTCATACTGATAATTGATTTTAATACATAGATATTAATATTAAAATTTATCTTGAAAGGAGAGTAATTCATTGTGAACTTTGTTCACTGTACAATCCATAGAAAAATATTGTTTTCAAATTAAGTAATAGAAGTTTTGTAGAAATAGCTCAAAATATAAAAATTGAAAACAATACATATTGTATCCATTACAACAATTCTGTTTGTTAAGTATATCACATTTAGAGTTATTGGTTATATGGAATAATCTCTATTATGAATATTTCTCAAAGGTATTATATAGAGGCCCCATGATTGATATTTGTAAGGTTTCATGGTATCCCATCCATTATCACGGTAAAGGGTGAGAATATTATGGAGTTAGATCAAAGAGGTGTATATTTTATCTTCATTGGATACCCTCATTATAATTTCACTTATTTTCATGTATTATTTTTAGAAATTATATGGATTGATTTTGAGTCTAGGCACTGAGACTGTGTCAAATTATGAGGCTTAGGGTTCCTAGAATGATTTATTTAAAATTGTTATACTTTTAATAGACCGCATCGATAGATATCCTGAAAAAAGTGTAATATTTTTAAATAGGTGACTCGATCAGAAATCTGAGTGCATCGTGAAGCTCATATGGGAGGCTTTACCCTAGGACCAACCTAACATTGGTCGAAACATGTCATCTGAAGAAACATTCGCCAAGGATGTAACTGTAAATAAAATATTTAAATAAAATTATTTTATTTTAAAATCATTATAACTCACGAATAGTAACATAGATTAGAAATATGAGACCATAGTTGAGTTCGTAATACTGTGATTTCCCTAGGTGAGGCCTACCATCTGATGGTGTGGGTCAGCTAGAAAAATTTAGTTTTCTGTCTTTTTAATGAATAAAATAATATATGAGTATTTTTTATTTTTAAGTTACATCGATGAAACAAAAATGTTTATTTTAAACAAAGAGATAAGCAAGAACCCAGGGTTAGGTTCCGGACCATGGAAATTTCCTAGAGTCTCTAGAGATAATCCATAGAGTATTAACTTGAAAGTGATGAAAAATACCATGTTTAGGGATCATTCTTGATGGATTTCCAACGATAATTAATCCTCGATAGAAAATGATCCATATCCCCAATAGGGTATTTTATTACTAATTTTATTTCCCCAATCTTTATTTCTAGGATGAATTTTCATCAGTTCACGTATATATTGATCCATGGTTCTATAATTATTTCAGGATGGGTTATTGTTGCAGGATTATCAGATGATTCGTTTACCATTTTCGTTTGTCTTTATAAAAAGAACAAATCAATCTTTAAAAGAATAGATGCCAAGGTTCATTCTTCGGGTGTTCTTATTCTTTCTATTCCCTGATCTCCGCATTCATTGGTGATGGATACTCTTGAATGCAGCTAGATATTCTTGGAGGATCCTAACATGATCGAACCGCCATATTTGAGGAAAGATAAAACCTAGGTCCGGTCTAGGTAGCTCAGGACCTGAGGATCACATAGGGGTTTTCTTTTCGTATATTGGAGAATCAGATGAAGAATAGTGGACTGTAGAAATAAGGGAATAAGTTATAAAGCCCCAGAATTAAACAATACATAATATTGAATTAAGTTAATAATTCATATTGAGGATCTTTTCACATTTAGATATTTAGATAATTAGGTCATAACTTATACATAACAACTTGAATATTACATGTAGTCTCTTCTACTCAGTATCCATTTTTTATAAATAAAAACCTCTTAAAAGAAAAGAAACATGTTTAGTTCAATGTTTTAAATAGTATGAATTTTCCTTAATCCCATCCATAACCATATTCGACCTTAATTCCAGTGAAAAAAAAATTCAAAAACCTCGTATGGGAAAAAGAAGCTCTGTAAGGGATACACAAATAAGGAAAACTATTAGTTTTTCAAAACAACATGTAAACCATGAACACTATATCATAAGTAATAATTTTTACCTTTAATAAGTATTAAATACTCTTCACTGAATAAAATCTCATTTACTACCCTTTTGTAACCAAAATAGTACAATAAATCCTATAGAAATCACACATAACATATAAAAGTTAAACAAGGGACATAATCATAGTTAAATAGAATAACCATACAGTCTACTATCACAAATAATTCTTAAAAATGGAATATATATACGGCCAACATCCATAACCTATTCTTTGAAGGTTATAACATAACCACCAATTCTTGGTTTGTCAAGGAGGCACCCATATTTTGTTTTATCATGTAACCACCCATCAAATTTCCACGTACTATTATATAATCATCACACATAAAATATTTCAAATATAAAAATTTCAATCTTCTAAATTTAATTTAAAATTACAATAAAAAATTTCAAGATATTAAAATAGTAAATCCACTTTCAACACAATTTTCAATACCAAAATATAAAAAAAGGGTATATGGTATTTTCTTTCCATTTAAAAACACCATAGCTTGTTAAGGAAGCCAACTATAAAATAATGCTCGTGGTGGCAGAAATGTTGTGTCACCGTGTACCTTAAAAAAGAAACATTTAATTTGTCTCTTAGTAAAATTCTATGTATAAAGAATATTACCTTTCAATGAAATTTAAATTCAAAGGTTTTTATACACCATATAAAATCAATTCATGTATAAATCAAAATATTCCTCATTGAAAGGATAATGGGATGAAGTCCCTTACCTCATGTCTGACATGACTCGTCCGTTCATTAATTTTTTGAATAATAAAAATAATTAAATTTCTGCTTGCTTCAAAAAAAATTAGGATTATTATTTCTTTTATATAACTTATTACCTTTCTATAACAATTTGATGATTATTTGAATTCATATCGTACATTTTGTTGATGTTCGGAAATTGATTCAAACATGAACTTATTATAATTCTAAATTTTCAATGTGGTCAAAACTCCATTATCTCTAGAATGATTTTCGTGGTTTATATATCATATATATCATATATATATTGTATATATGTATTTATAATATTTTATATCCTTTGGATATAATATATGAAATTCACCATTCATGGAGACGGTAAGTCATACGTATGCATGAACACTACATTCATTTATTTTTTGTATTTCAATAAGTGAAAAATAAATGATACATAGGAATATTATAATTCCAGTGTAATATATATGTTATATATGTTACATAACTTCATTAATTCCATCCTTTATATGTTCCATGTATAGTATGACTGAGTCATATCACTTTTAGGGGGTCGTAGTATGCACTTCCTCAAAAGAAATTAACGAATTTATACAACATGAAATAAATAAAGGTATGTTTTAAATGATAATTACAAAATCATAGAGATAAAAAAATATATATATCATATATAATTATTGTTTCATCATACCGGCCACAAAAATAGGTTGTAGGAAAATATTGAACAATCATCATTTCGTGAGTCAGTAGTTCGTCGTCCACAGAAACAATATTTCTATACCCATTAAATGGATGTGTGTGTAAGTTTAGTAAGAATGTTTATCATAAAAACAACATAGTATATTGAGGATACTGTTTTTTGTAAGTAAACAATTAATATGAAGATAATAGGGAGTTGGGAAGGAAAAATAATGGAAAAGAGCTTGTGGGAAGACATTACCTCAAAATAGGTAACTTCTTTTGATTTGAGCCAAAGGGATTTCTTAAATTTCCTTCTACCTAAGGAAAAAATTATAGTAATAAGGGAAGAAATTTGGGAGATTATTTGGGCAGAGTTTGGTCATGCCAAGATGGCCTGAGAGGTGTGAGTAATGGTAAGATGTGGTGTCCTTTTATAAGATGGATGGGCACTTTAGAAAGATTGAAAGTGTTATTTTATTATTAATTAATTTTCAAATTATATTAAAAAAATTGGTATATTTAAAAGAAAATATGATTATGGATTGAAATCCTTTCATACAATGGGTTTTAGTCAAGTTTTGGTCCCAAAATTAACCATATCATTTAGCTTTAACCCATAGTAATCATATTTATCTTTTACCTTGTCTTCTTGTATATTCACAATATATGGTTACCATAGTTACTATAAAATTCCAAGTGACCAAAAATTGATTGTTAATGACATTGGAAACATCATATATGTCAGTTGGAAAAGTATTATATTTTTAGGACAATTATATTTTTAATAAAATATTAATTTATTTCAAAACTAATTTATGTAAATTTTTATACTATTCATATCATGACTTTTTTTAGAATTCATAACAACTTGATAAATTATAAAAAACCTCAGTAATTAAAATATAACAAGTAATAATCATCCATAATATTCATGGATGACCTAAAAAGTTTCAAAATAAATTGATTTTAATATTTGTAATCTCGTTTATTTAAATCATTCATTAATGAGGTAATCACTACATCATCAATATGTCATAAATAAATTTATTTATTTGATTTATAAAAACTATGAATAAAATATCCTGATGTATTATATCGTTTTATCATTATATTTAATATTTATAGTCTAATAGATCACTTATAAAACCCCATATAAAAATTTTATTAGTAAATTATACATGTTTAGGTTATATTTTCCTTACCTTTAAATTAGAAGTAATTAAATGTTAGTTTCAAGCACAAGTGGATACATGGGGTCCCAAAATACACCCAAGGATTACCATGGTCTGAGTTTCCTCATCTAATAGGATTGATAAATGTGTTTGGGTAATTTAATATTATCATAACATTATTCATTCCCTTATTTGCCAAATTTACCTTTTAACAATGGTAAATAAAATATTTACGGAAGTTACTATTCATAATGTCTAAAAATAAAAGGTACATATTTAAAAAATTTGGACATTAGGATTCCAAATATAGAATCAATTTTTCAAAATTTAAAACATAGAGGTTTCAATAAATAATTTAGAATTAATTCCTCTTTTCAAATCTAAAAAATGTTTTTTAAGAAGTAAAAACTACCAATAGACTGACAAGTGTTTATATCCAATTTGAAAGTGAAATTACTTATAATGACCAAAATTTTATTAAATGGGAAAAATATAATCTAATTATAATTTAAAACCAATTAAAAGTACAATATATTCATATAGACAAACAAGATGAAAAGATAGTTTTGACTTAAAATGAAGCATTTTTCACTATTCATTAAAAAATGTTCTTCATCAGAAAAATACCAAAAATATACCCAAAGTAAATTTTTATTACCCTCTTCTAAATAATAATTTTATTTTGACAAATTTATCATATTAAAGTGGAAAAAACTAAATTTAAAAACATAATGTGTGAGAAAAAGTTTGAGTTTTCTTTCAAAATAAAGATTACCAATGATTAAGATCAAGATAATATTCAATGATATTCCACATTTCTATGATATTATTCCATGTTTTATGATAATATCCATTTTTCCAAGACATTGTAAATTATTCATGATACATTGAATTTTTTATCTCTTGAATACATTTATAAATATATTTCATTACTTTTTATTATCTTTTATAAGTCCAAAGATATTTAATATGATATTTATTATCAACATAATGTTTTATATCAAGAATATAGACTTTGGTTTATTATAAATAACATCATAGTATAAATACAAAAAAATGACATTTGTATCTATCATAGATACACAAAGGCATAATAACTCTAAAATGGTATGTTGTTCATTAGTTTGATTGTCACTCAATGCACAACCGGTGAGGCTATTTACACACGTAGTTTTTCACTACCATGGGAATATACTCAGTTGGTTCACATTATTTTTCTAATCCTTTAAGAAGTATGTAACCATATTATGTAATTTTATTTAGATAAATGTCCTAATATTAAAATTACCATGGATAACCTATATTATAACCTAGTGATTTATATCATAGAGGGTGAGTCCAAAACGGGTTGAGTTGTTGGTTATACTAAGAAATAAGTTGGTTTTTAGAAAGAAGGTTTTCTTATGGTGGTTTCTAATATTTGGAGTACATAAATAACTTGAAAAATTTAATGAAGCTTATTAACTTTTATAATAGAGTTTTATAGGTAGAGAAATATATGTCTAATGAATAACTATGATAGGCTGAAGTCTTGTAGACTTAGGAAATCAAAGAGAGAACAATGAATTTACCCAAATGAGTTTTCTAAACATACTAAATCTATAAATGTTTTTCTCTTAAATGTATAGAACATCATGATAAATAACGGTTCTTATGGTTTTTGATTTCTCATTATATTTCAATATTTATTTTAGTAGATTGAGATAATCAAATGGAGATTCATCCAAAAAATATTTCCAAGAGAAATCCTAACAATATTTTTCTTGAAAAATCATTAGGTATATGTTTTCTAAGAAAATTAATTTGACCATCATTTTCTGAGTGTAATTATCATAAATATATTTTTAGATGATGTTTTATCAAATATTTTTTAAATAATTATATAACATTATAATATTATGGGATTGATGAATTTTTTAATCCACTCAAAGAAGTCTCATTGAGAAATTAAAAGAAATAAACATTTGTGACTGTCAAAAAAAGAATAATTTTATGGACATAAGACCGAGTAACATAAAACACTCCATGTAGTAGAAACATTTCATTATAACTACATATTTTAGTTTCATTTTAAATATATCATATGATGATTGCATTATCATAAAATTGTTTATTAAATCATACAATGTGGTGGTGTGGATAGAAACATTCATTGACCCAAAAATCATGATGTTAATTTCATGATTCCAGGAAAGATTTTAGGAATCCTTTATGGTTGATGACATTAGTATTTATGGAACATTCCTATTGAAATTGTCCACTCCAATTTTTTAAGTGGTTTTAAGGCAATCAATTGAAGAATAAATCAAGCAGTATAATCTATGTTTAAGAGAAAAAATATAATTTTTAGTTAATGAACCTAAATTTTTTTCAAAGAAATAATGGTTTTATATAAATTATAAGATTCACTATAAAGAATATCTAGTTATTAAATATGTGAATTTCTAACTATACATCTTGAGAGATAAATTTTTTGATGTACTATAAAGAAAGGTACTAGATAGAGTGTTTCCAGATAGTGTGCCATCAGAGAGAGATTTGATAGATCAACATGTGCCAAACATAGGGGTATCATATAGAGAGGTAAAGGATAGAAAAGTTCTAGATTAATATTACTACACAAATAATCCAGAAAAATGTGATAATAAAGATAATTTGTAGAAAAATACATTCAATTTTTTATGAAATCATTGGATGACCATTAACATACTGAAAGGAAACTCTGATTAATTCATGTAGTACAGGGAGAATGTGTTGAATACTATTTGGGAGAGTTAATTTTTTTATTGTAAACAATTTTTTATTATATAATATATATGATATTCTCATAAAAATCGAATGACTGTATATATATATACATATGTAATGGGTAAACCTGAGTTGCTATAAACCATAAAGGATTGTTTTCTAGTGGATATGTGATTCAAGGTTCTTTCATGATCATTCCAAAGACTAAATACTCTTACTAACTAGTGAAGCATGTAAATACTTATGTTCATTTGGGTGTGCTTGTGTACTATTTAAAAGTATAGTAAATTTTATTCATCTAGATATGGAGGATGTTTCAATGTATGAAACTTAAAAATTGAATATCACATATTCATCCCCACCTCCCAGTGATCTCATATATATATTTTTTTCCTCTTAATTAATATCCGAGTGACGTTCCATTATTGGAAATTGGATGATTGAAATTTCAAGAAAAAAACCGTGGATTTTTAAAATTATGTTAACAGTAATGAATTAATGTATTTGATGAGAATAACAATCGTATCCTAAAGAGAAAAATACAACTCTATCTAATATACATTGGTTATTAAGTCCTTAAAGAAACTGTAGATGATTTCACTCTTCCCATATAGGGTTCAACATTAATATCTATGGAAAATAATTATCTAGAAAATGAAAGGAAAGCTAAAAAAATTATCCTTTCTCTCTCTCTATGAAAGTGAATTTTTGAGTATTAATGGAAATCTTATAGATGATAGTATTTGGAAATAGTGGAAATATATTTGTGTTGGAAATAATAAAGTGATGAAATATAAGTTATAGATCTACAGACTAAATAATGAATATATTAAAACCAGGGATAATAAATCTATTGGTGAAAGGTTTACAATGGATAATAACAATATATGCACCATAAAATTATTTTGTGAGAAATTGGAAAAATTAATTATTTTTATGATGTTTCCAATATTTTTCTCTAATAATGTTTAAAATTATATATCATTATTTAGATGATATAAGTCATGAAAATACATCTCTAGATTATTTTTATAGTATTATCATCGCATATGAAATGTGAAAATTAAAAAAGTCACAAATAAAAAAAATTGACCAATATATCATATTTTTTGCTACTAATAATGGAATATCTATGAATGTTTCTAGTGAATAAGATAGTGTCTCCTAAAATTATGATAGAGTATGTAAAAATTTTATGAATTCATGTCTTCATTTTCTAAGATGGTGACCAGTGGCATGTGGATAAATAAAGGAATGTTGTGATTTAATTTCATTAAATATAGGTCCATCATGAATTTCATTGAAAACATTATAGGGATAAAGGAAAAAATTGAAAGTGATGAAAAATATAGAAAGTCAAGATGACCATAGAAGAATAATATTGTAAAATAAAAGAACTATTCAAATAGAAATTAAAATAAGTTCAATAAATATTAAAAGAGAAACCTTTTGTACAAGTGTGAGAGTAATGATGATAGTTAAGTGGAAGTGAAAAATTACAATGATAATTTTATGAAGAAGTTTATTATTAAAAATATAATTGATGAGAATATTATTATAGATTAAATTAGAAACTCTAAATAATATTATACGGATAATGAAAAGGATTTTATACATATCGTATAATTCATATAATTCCTTTAAAATATTATTAAACATAATAATGGGAATAAGAAGTTAAATAAAAAATATCCATCTGTAAACTATCATCAATTATAATTTTAATAAAAACAAAATCTTTTAAAATATAACGATAATTTACAGAAGTTACTTGATAAAGGTAAAATTTTCTTCATAAATTATTTCTAAAAGATATTAGTGAAGGAGAAATAATTTGATCGTGGTCAACAGAAACCTATTGAAGATAAATAAAGGAATATAAAACATCCGAAACTTGATTTAAAAAGTAGGAGAAAATTATAAGATGTATAAAAAATATAAGGATAAAAAATATTATCCACTGAGGATAGAAAAAAGGATAAAAATTTTCATAATTATAAGAAATTAAAGAGGACCATGATGTCGAAAAAACATCTATTGTCAAAAATCCTAGAATTTTATAGGAGTCGAGTTTTGAGAAAAAATCATTGTAATTAGATACTCTATTATTGAAAAAAATTATAATAATATAATGATTATTATTTCAATAGTATTTCAAAAATTTCACATCAAGGATATAATTTCTATGGTTAACTTAATGATAGAAAAGAGATTTACAGTTTGGAGAACATGCATGTAATAGATTAAAATATTTTTTTACTGAAATTTATGGAACTATGGAGGCTTTGGGAATATATATATAAAATTTGTTCAATCATCAACTCTATAATAAGTCCATGAGGTATTTTAGGTTGTGTTTGAGGATAATTCAATCCACTCAAAAAAGATAACCTCAAAATTTCTACTTGAAAATGTACCATAAATTTTAACCAGTAGAAACTATTTTTGAAATATGTGATTAGACAAAAAATCTTCGTAATTGTTTCCTTGTAATGCATCCAACCCATCAAATTTAATTTGAAAAATCAAAAAAGTGTCATGTAAAGGAGGATAAATGAAAAATAAAATGCATTATTCCTTAAAACTAGTCACAAACCCACAATAGTAGAATTAAATTAGATATTGGATAGTGGGTGGTTTTTACATATAACCAATTATTTTACCTTGTTTCAAAATTTGAAAGACAAAAAATAAGTGATTAATACTTCTATAAATGACGATTCACTCATAATTAAATTAATTGGATCTAATATAATTTAATTATTAAAATTTATATCCAAAGGTGCTTTATTTGTTTATTTTAATAATCAGAATCTATTCAGTGTTAGAAAATATTTTGATAGAGGAAATGTAGTAGTTTTCAAAACAGTTGGAATTATACTAAAATGATTTAACAAGGGAAATTTGTATCAAGATAAAAACTAACGATGGGAAATAAGTATTAGATTGTAGATGCGCAATGTTCATTCCATCTAATAAATAATAAAGGGAATCAATTATTTAATAAAAGGATTGGCTATATGTGAAAGAAGAATATGCCTAATTTAAAAATGTGACAAAGTATTTTTGATGTTGTTGAAATTTCATGTAAATTTTTTTGGTGTTTTTTGATATAATATAAAGGGGATATTTCAAATTATGTAAATAAAAGGGTTCAGATACATTTAACTCATCCCATATATATTATTTATTCTATAATATGTGGATCCATGATAAGGTGATAAAATATAGAGACAATTATTTCTTTTTAATATTAATTACTTTTGTATTTCAAGAATTATTATTTTTAAATGCATTTAGAAGGATCTCAAAATTATTATGAATTTATGAATAATCATTGAAAATAAATTTGCATATTCTATTTAGAAGTTTCATTCTAATAATGGATTTGAATATATAGATATTAATATTAAAATTTATCTTGAAATGAGAGGAATTAATTATGAACTTAGTTCATTGTACAATCCATAGAAAAATATTTTTTCCTGATGATGTAATAGAAGCTTTGTTGAAATATCTCGAAATATAGAAATTGAACAAAATACATATTTTATCGATTAACAAATTTATATTTGATAAGTATTTCACATTCAGAGTTATTGGTTATAAATAGTAATCTCTATTATGAATATATCTCAGAGGTATTACATAAAGGCCCCATGATTGATATTTATAAGGTTTCTTGGAATCCCATCCATTATCAAGTTAAAGGGTGAGAATATTAGGAAGTTAGATCAAAGTGGTGTTGATTTTTTCATCCAAGGATACCCTCATTGTAATGTCACTTATTTTCATTTATTGTTTTTAGATATTAAATAGATTTATTTTAAGACTAGGCACTGAGATGGTGTGAAATTCTGAGGCTCGAGGTTCCAGGAATTATTTGTATAAAAATTTTATGTTTTTAATATCCCACATGCATAGATATCCTGAAAAAGTATAATATCTTTTAAATATGTGACTCGATCAGAAATCACAGTGCATTATGAAGCTCATAATGGAGGCTTTACCGTAATACCAACCTAACATTTGTTGGAATGGGTCATCTGAAGAAGCATTCACCAAGGATGTAACCGTAAATAAAATATTTAAATAAAATTAATTTTATTTTAAAATCTTTATATCTAATGAATAGTAATATAGATTGGAAATATGAGACCATAGTTGAGTTTGTAATATGGTGATTTCCTTAGGTGAGGCCTAACATCGGCTGCTGCGGGTTGGCTAGAAAAAATAGTTTTTCGACATTTTAATGAATAAAATAAACTATGATTTTATTTTATTTTTACGTTACATCGATGCAACAAAACAATTTATTATAAAAAAGTAGATAAGAAAGGACCCAGGGTTAGGTTCATGTCCTTGGAAATTTCCTAGACTCTCTAGAGAGAATCCGTAGAGAATTATCTTAATAGTGTTGAAAAATACCAGGTTTAGAGATCATTCTTGATGGATTGCCTACGATAATTATTCCTCAAGAGAAAATGATCCATATCCCCGATATGGTATTTTATTACTAATTTTATTTCTTCATTATTTATTTCCATGATGAATGTGCATCAATCAAATATAGATTGATCCACGTTTCTATCATTATTTAGAGATGGGTTATTGTTACAGGATTATGAGGAGATTATTTTATCCTCTTCATTTGTCTTTCTAACAAGAACAAATCGATCTTGACAAGAATAGATGTCTAAGTTCATTATTCGGGTGTTCTTGTTCTTTATATTCAATAATATTAGAATTCATTGTTGATGGATCCTCTTGAATGCAGCTAGACATTCATGGAGGATCGTAACATGATTGAACCACCAGATTAGAGGAATGATAAAACCAATGTCGAATCTAGGTAGCTCAGGACCCGAGGATCACATAAGGGTTTTTTTCGTATATTGAAGAATCAGAGGAAGAATTGTGGACTATAGAAATAAGGGAATAATTTATAAGGACCTGGCATTAGAAAATACATAATATAGAATTAAGATAATAATTCACATTGAGGATCTTTTCTGGGTTATAGATTTAGATAATTAGGTCATAACTTATACATAACAACTTGAATATTACATGTAGAAACTTCTACTCAGTATCCATTTTTTTATGAAGAAAAACATCTTAAAAGAAAAAAAAATGTTTAGTTCAATGTTCTAAACAGCATGACTTTTCCATAGTCCAATCCATGACCCTATTTGTCTTTAAGTCTGTGAAACAAATTTCAAAAACCTGGGATGGGCATAAGAAGCTCTGTAAGGGATACACAAAGATGGAAAACTATTAGACATTCCAAACAACATGGAAACCATGAACACTATATCATAATTAATAATTTTCACCTTTAAGAAGTATTAAATACTATTCACTAAATAAAATCTCATTTATTACCCTTTTTAAACAAAATATTTCAATAAAACCCATAGAAATCACATGTAACATATAAAAGGTAAACATGGGACATAATCATACTTAAATGGAATAACCATATAGTCTACATTTATAAATAATTAATACAAATGGAATATCCATATAGACGACATCCATACCCAATGCCTTGAAGGATATAACACAACCACAAATCCTTGGTTTATCAAGGAAGTACCTATCATTTGTTTTATCATGTATCCACCCATAAAATTTCCAAGTACTATTATATAATAATCAAATATAAAAAATTTTAAATATCAACACTTCAATCATAAAAATTTAATTTGAAATCACATGAAACAATTTCAAGATATTGAAATAGTAAATCCAATTTCAACACCATTTTCAATACCAAAATATGTAAAAAAGGGTATATGGTATTTATTTTCCATTTAAAAACAACACGGCTAGTTAAGGAAGCCAACTATCAAATAATTCTCATGGTGGCGGAAATTTTGTGTCACAGTGTACCTTAAAAAGAAACATTCCCATTGTCATTTTATAAAATGATACATAGAAAGAAGATTACCTTTCAATAAAATTAAAATTAAAAGGGTTTTATACACCATATAAATTAAATTCATGTATAAATCAAAATATTCCTCAATGAATGGAGATTGAGACGAAGTCCCTTACCTCATGTACGAATTGACTCTTCATTTATTAATTTTCTGAATAATAAACGTAATTTAATTTCTACATGATTCAAAAAAAATTCAAGTTTATTTTTCCTTTTATATCACTTATTACCTTTATATAACAATTATATGATTAGTTGAATTCATATCGTATATTTTGTTGATATTTGGAAATTGATTCAAACATCAACTTGTTATAATTATAAATTTTTGGTGTGGTCAAAACTCCATTATCTCTAGAATGATATTAATGATTTAGATATCATATATGTCATATATATCCTGTATATATGTTTTTATAATAGTCTATATCCTTTGGATATAATAAATGAAATGCACTGTTCATGGAGACGGTAAGTCGTACGTAAGCATGAACACTACATACATTTCTTTTTTATATTTAAAGAAATAAAAACTATATGATACAAAGGTATATTATAATTCCAGTGTAGTGTATATGTAATATATGTTATATAAGTTCATTAATTCCATCCTTTATACGTTTTATGTATATCATGAACGAGTCTTATCACTTTTAGGGGGTCGTAGTCAGCACTTCCTCAAATGAAATTAACGGATTGTACAACATGAAATAAATAATGGTATGTTTTAAATGAAAATTACCTAATCATAGAGATAAAAAAATATCATATATAATTATAGTTCCATCATAATGGCCACAATAATAGGTTCTAGGAAAATATTGAACAATAATCGTTTCATGTGGCAATAGTTCGTCGTCCACAGAAACAGTATTTCTATACCCATTAGATGGAGGTCTGTGTAAGTGTAGTGATAATATTTCTCATAAAAACAACCTAGTATATTGAGGATACTGGTTTTATCAAGTAAACAATGGATATGAAGATAATAGGGAGTGGGGAAGGAAAAATAATGGAAGGGATCTTGAGAGAAGACTTTACCTCAAAATGGGTAACTTCTTTTGATTTGAGCCAAATGGATTTCTTAAATTGCCTTCAAACTGGGGGAAGGATTCTAGTAATAAGGGAATAATTTTGGGATATTATTTGGTCAGAGTTTGCTCATCCCAAGAGGTCCTGAGAGGTGTGAGTAACAGTTAGATGTGGTGTCCTTTTATTAGAGGGATGGTCACTTTATAATGTTTGAATGTATTATTTTATTATTAATTTATTTTCAAATTATATTAACACAAAATTGGTATATTTCAAAGATTATACGATTATGGGTTGAAATACGCTCAGAAAATATGTTTTAGAGATGTTTTGGTCAAAATATTAACCTTATCTTTTAGCATTAACCTATAGTATTCATATTTAACGTTTACCTTGTCTTCATATATATTCACAATATATGGTTACCACAGTTACTATAAAATTCCAAGTGACCAAAATAGATCATTAATGACATTGGAAACATCATATATGTAATTTGGATGAATGTTATATTTTTTTGACTATTATATCATTTAATAAAATATTAATTGATTTCAAAACTCATTTATGTAAATTTTTATACTATTCATATCATGATTTTTTTAAAATTTATAATAACATGATTATTTATAAAAAAAACATAAGTAATTAAAATATAACAATTAATAATCATCCATAACATTCATGGATGACCTAAAAATTTTCAAAATAAATTTATTTTAATATTTATAATCTCATTTATTTAAAACATTCATTAATGAGGTAATCACTACATCATCATTGTGTCATAAATAAATTTATTTATTTGATTTCTAAAAACTATTAATAAAATACCATGATGTAGTGTATCTTTTTATCTTTATAATGGATATTTATAGTTGAATAGATCACTTATATAACACCATGTAGAAATTGATTTTACTAAACGATACATGTTTAGGTTATATTTTCCTTAACTATAAATTAAAAGTTATTAAATGCTAGTTTCACACAGAAGTGGCTCCATGGGGTCCTAAAATAGACCCAAGGATTACCATGGTCAGACATATCTCATTCAATAGGGTTAGGAAATGTGTTACGGTAATTTAATATTATCATAATATTACATTTTACCCTTATTTAACAAATTTACCTTTTAACAATGGTAAATAAAATATTAATGGAAGTTACTATTCATAATCTCTTAAAATAAAAGTTACCTATTTAAAAAATTTGGACATCTGGATTACCAATTTGGAATCCATTTTTCAAAATTCAAAACACAGAAGTTTCAAAAATTACTTTAAAATTAATTCCTGTTGTCAAATCCAAAAAAAAATATTTTTTAAGAAATAAAAACTACCAAAAGATTGAAAAGTGTTTATATCCATTTTCAAAGTGAAATTACTTAAAATGACCAAACTATTATTAAATGGAAAAAATATAATCTAATTTTTAATTTAAAACCAATTAAATGGACAATATATGCATATAAATAAACAAGATGAAAAGACAGTTTTGACTTAAAATGCAGTATTTTCCACTATTCCTTAAAAATGAACTTTATCAGAAAAATACCAAAAACTTACCCAAAGTAAATTTTTATTTCCCACTTCTAAATAAGAATTTTATTCTTTCAAATAGATCATATGAAAGTGGAAAAAACGAAATTTAGAAACATATTGTGTTATAAAGTTTGCATTTTCATTCAAAATAATGATTACCATTGCTTAAGATCAAGATAATATTCAATTCTATTCTACATTTCTATGATATTATTCCATGTTTTAAGATAATATCCATTTTTTCACGAAATTGTATATGTTTAATGATATAAGGAATTTTTTATATCTTAAATAGAACTATAATTATATTTCATTACTTATTACTATCTTTTATGGGTCCAAAGATATTTAATATGATATTTCTTATAAAAATAAAGTTTTATAACAAGAATATAGTCTTTGGTTTCTTATAAATAACTCCATTGTCTAAATACAAAAAAAATGGTATTTGTCTCTATCATAGATACACAAAGGCGTGATAACTCTAAAATGGTATGTTGTTCATTAGTTTGATTATCAATTAATGAAGAAATGGTGGGGCTAATTATACACATAGTTTTTCACTACTATGGGAATATACTCAGTTGATTCGAATTATTTTTCAAAACATTTAAGAATTATGTAACCATATTATGTAATTTTATTTGGATAAATATCCTCATATTAAAATATCATGGATAACCTAGATTATAACCTAGTGATTTATATCTTAGATGTTGAGGCTAAGATGGGTTGAGTTGTTGTTGTTGTACTAAGAAAGAAGTTGGTTTGTAGAAAGAAGGTTTTTTTATGGGGGTTTCTAATATTTGGAGTACATATATAACTTGAAATAATTAACTAAGCTTACTGAATTTTCTAATAGATTTTTATAGTTAAATAAATACATGTCAAATGAAAAGCTATAATAGAATGAAGTCTAGCAGACATAGGAAATCAAACATAGAACAATGAATTTAACCAAATGAGTTTTCCAGACATACTAAATCTATAGATCTTTTTCTCTTAAATTTATTGAGCATCATGATAAATAACAGTTCTTATGGTTTATGATTTTTCAATATATTTCCATAATTATTTTAGTATATTAAGATAATAGGATGGAGATTCATCAAAAAAGTATTTCCAAGAGATATCATAATAATATGTTTCATGAAAAATCATTAGAAAGATGTTTTCAATGTAAATTAATTTGACCATGGTTTTCTGAGTGTAATCATCAGAAATATATTTTTAGATGATGTTTTATCAAATACTGTTTACATAATTATATATCATTATAATGTTGTGGGATTGATGAATTTTTTAATCCACTCAAAGAATTCTCATTGAAAAATTAAAAAAAATAAACTGTTGTGTCTATAAAAAAAAGAATAATTTTATGGTCATAGGACCGAGTAACTTAAAGAACTCTATGTAGTATAAACATTTAATTCTTACTAGATATTTTTATTCCATTTTAAATATATCAAATGATTATTTCAGTATCATTAAAATGTTTTTTAAATCATAAAATGCGGTGGTGCTGATAGAAACATTCATTGACCGAAAAATCATGATGTAAATTTCATGATTCCAAGAAAGACTTTCGAAATCATTTATGGTCAACGACATTGGTATTTATGCAACATTCCTATTGAAATTTTTCACACCAATTAAATAATAGGTTTTAAGGAAATTAATTTATGAATGAATCAAGCAGTACAATCTGTGTTCAATCAAAAAATAATAATTTTGAGTTAATGATCCTAAATTTTTTTCAAATAAATAATGGTTTTATAAAAAGGATAAGATTCACTATAAAGAATATATAGTTATTAAATAAGCGAATTTTCAACTATACATCTTGAGAGATAAATTTTTTGATGTACTATAAAGAAAGGTACTAGATATAGAGGTACCAAATAGTGTGTCATCAGAGAGAGATTTGTTAGATCGACATGTACCTAACATAGGGATATCATATAGAGAGGTAAAGGCTATAAATGTTCTAGATTAATATGAATACACAAATAATCCCTAAAAACATGATAATATAGATAAGTTCTATAAAAATACATTCAATTTGTTGTGAAATCATTGGATAACCATTAACATACTGAAAGGAAACTGTGATGAATTCATGTAGTACAGTGAGAATGTATTGAGTACTATTTGGGAGAGTTAATTTTTTTATTGTAAACAATTTTTTATTATATAATATTTATGAGAATAATATAAAAAATCAAAGGACTATTTATATATATAATGGGTAAACCCTACTTGCTATAAACCATAGAGGATTTTTTTTAGTGGATATGTGATTTAAAGTTCTTTCTTGATCATTCCAAAGACTAAATACTCTTATTGACTAGTGAACCTTCTAAATACTTATGTTCATTTGGGAGTGCTTATGTACTATTTCGTATTATAGTAAATTTTATTTATCTAGATATGGAGGATGTTTCAATGTATGAAACATAAAAATTGAATATCACATATTCATCCCCACCTCCCAGTGATCTCATATATATTTTCTTTTCATATTAATTAATATCTGAGTGAGGTTCCATTATTTGATATTGGATGATTGAAATTTCAAGAAACAAAATCAGTTCATTTTTTATAATTCTGTTAATAGTAATGGATTCACGTATTTAATGAGAATAACTATCATATCCTAATGAAAAAAAATACAACCCCATCTAATATCCATTGGATATTAAGTCCTTAAAGAAACTATAGATTAATTCACTCTTTCCATAGAGGGTTCAAAATTAATATCTATAGAAAATATGTATCTAGAAAATGACGGGAAATAAAAAAATTATCATCTCTCTCTTTCTCTCTATGAAAGTGAATTTATTAGTATTAATGGAATTCTTTTAGATGATAGTATTTGGAAATAGTGGAAATATATTTATGATGGAAATATGAAAGTGAAGAAATATAAGTTATAGATCTGGAGACTAAAGAATGAATATATTAAAACTAGATATAATAAATCAATTGGTGAAAGGTTTACAAAGGATAATAACAATATATGCACCATAAAATTATTTTGTGAGAAATTGGAAAATGAATTATTTTTATAATGATTCAAATAATTTTTTCTAATAATGTTTAAAATAATATATCATTATTTAGATGATATATTTCATGTAAACCCCTCTCTGGATGATTTTTATAGTATTATCATCACATATGAAATGAGAAAATAAAAAAGTCAAAAATAAAGAAAATTTTGATCAATATATCCCCTTTTTCACTAGTAAAAATGGAATATCTATGAACATTTTTTGGGAAATAGATTATGACTTCTAAAATTATGATAGAGTTTATAAATATTTGATGAATTAATGTCTTCATTTTCTAGGAAGGTTACCAGTAGCATGTGGAGAAATAAGGGAATGGTGTGGTTTAATTTCATTTAATATGTGTCTATCAGGAATTTCATAGAAATCATTATAGGGATAAAGGAAAAAATTGAAAGTGATGAAAAATATGGAAAGTCAAGATGACCATAGAAGTATAATATTTTAAAATAAAATTTCTATTCAAATGGAAATTAAAATAAGTGCAATAAATATAAAAAGAGAAAACTTTTGTACAAGTGTGAGAATAATGATGATAGTGAAGTGGAAGTGAAAAATTACAATGATAATTTTGTGAAGAAGTTTATTATTATAAATATGATTTATGAGAATATTATTAGTGATTAAATTAGAAAATCTAAATAATATTATATAGAGAATGATAAAAATTTAGTACTTATAGTAGAATTCATAGAATTCATTTAAAATTGTATTAAATATAATAATGAGAATAAGAATTCAAATAAAAATTATCCATCAGTAAACTATCATCAATTATAATTTGAATAAAAAAATATTTTAAAATATAATGATAATTTAAAGAAGTTATAAAATAAAGATAAAAATGTCATCATAAATTATTGCTAAAAGATATTGGTGAAGGAGAAATATTTTGATCATGGTCAATAGAAACCTATTGAAGATACAAAATGGAATATCAAACATCTGAAACTACATTTCCAAAGTAGGATAAAATTATAAGAAGTATAAAAATTATAAGGATAAAAAAATATTATCCATTGAGGATAGAAAAAAGGTTAAAATTTTTTATAATTATAAGAAATTCAAGATGACCATGATGTAGCCAAAACAACTATTGTCATGAATACTAAAATTTTATAGGAATCATGTTTTGATAAAAAAAATCAATGTAATTAGATAATCTATTATAGAAAACAAATATAATAATATAATGATGATTATTTCAATAGTATTTCAAAAAATTAATATCAAGGATATAATATCTATGGTTAAATTAATGATGTAAAAGTTATTTATAGTTTGGATAACTTTAATGTAATAGATGAAAATATGTTTTCTATGGAAATTAATGGAAGTATAGAGGCTTTGGGAATATATATAAAAAAATTTGTTCAATTATCAACATTACAATAAGTCCATGAGGTATTTTTGGTTTTGTTTGAGGAGGATTCAATCCACTCAAAGAAAATAACCAAAAAATTTCAACATGAAAATGTACCATATATTTTAACCACTAGAAACTACTTTTGAAATATGTGATTAGACAAAAAGTCTTGCTAATAGTTTCTTTGTAATGCATCCATCCAATCAAATTTAATTTAAAAAATCAAAAAAGTATCATGTGAAGGAGGATAAATGAAAAATGAAATTCATTATTGATTTAAAATAGTCACAAACCCATAATAGTAGTATTATATAGGATTTTGGATAGTGGGTGGCCTTCACATATAACCAAATATTTGACCTTGTTAAAAAATGTGAAAGACAAATAATAAGTGATAAATACTTCTTTAAATGATGATTCACGCAAAATTAAATTAATTGGACCTAATATAATTTAATTGTTGAAACTGATATCCAGAGGTGATTTATTTTTAGATGTGAAGAATCAGAATCTATTATGTGTTCGGAAATATTTTGATAGAGGAAATGTAGTAGTTTTCAAAAGAGTTATAATTCTGTGAAAAATGATTGAACAATAGAAATTTTTATCAAGAGGAAAACAAATGAAGGGAAATATGTATTAGATTGTAGATGCTCAATGTTCATTCCATCTAAGAAATAATAAAGGGAATAAGTTTTGTAATAAAAGGATTTGATATATGTGCATGAGAATATGCCTAATTTAAATATGTGATAAATTATTTTTGATGTTGTTGAAATTCCATGCAAATTTTAATGGTGTTGTTTGATATAATATAAAGATAATATTTCAAATTATGTAAATAAGAGGGTATAGATACATTTAACTCATCCCATAGATATTATTTATCAAATCATATATGGATCCATGATAAGGTGATAAAATTAAGAGATAGTTGTTTTGTTTTTTCTAATGATAATTACTTTTTTATTTCAAGAATTATGATTTTAAAAAAGAATTATAATGCTCTCAAAATTGTTATGAATTTCTGAAGAATCATTGAAAATAAATTTGGATATTCTTTGTAGATGTTTCATACTGATAATAGAGTTTAATACAGAGACATTAATATTAAAATTTATCTTGAAATGTGAGGAATTAATTATGAACATAGTTCACTGTACAATCCATAGAAAAATATTGCTTCCAGATGAATTATTATAAGTTTTTTTAAATAGAGTTAAATATAGAAATTGAAAAAAAAATATATCTTATATCCATTACAAAAATTATATTTGATAAGTATTTCACATTCAGAGTTATTGGTTATATATCATAATCTTTATTATGAATATATCTTAGAGGTATGTACCCGTGATTGATATTAGAAAGGTTTCTTGGAATCCCATCACTTATCAAGTTAAAGGGTGAAACTTAGGATGTTAGATCAAAGAGGTGTCTATTTTATCTTCCTTAGATACCATCTTGCAAATGTCCCTTATTTTCATATATTATTTTTAGATATTAAATGAATTGATTTTGAGACTAGGAACTGAGACGGTGTGCAATTCTGAGGCTCAGGGTTCCTAGAATGATTTATTTAAAAAAGATGTGTTTTTAATAGCCCGTGTGCATAGATATCCTGAAAAGTGTAATATCTTTTAAATATGTGACTCGATCAGAATTAAAAGTGCATTTTAAATCTCATAATGGAGGCTTTATGCTAGGACTAACCTAACACTGGTCGGAATAGGTCATCTGAAGAAACATTCACCAAGGATGTAACCATAAATAAAATTTATAAATAAAATTTTTTATTTTAAAAATTGTATAACTAATGAATAGTAACATAGATTGGAAATATGAGACCATAGATGAATTCATAATATGGTGATTTCCCTAGGTGAGGCCTAACATAGGTTGGTGCGGGTCGGCAAGAAAAAATAGTTTTTTGACTTTTTAATGAATAAAATAAACTATGATATTATTTTATTTTTATGTTACATCAATGCAACAAAACTGTTTATTTTAAATAAAGAGATAGGCAAGGACCTAGGGTTAGGTTCATCACCTTGGAAATTTCCTAGATTCTCTAGAGAGAGTCCATAGAGAATTATCTTTATTGTGATGACAAATACCCAGTTCAGAGATAATTCTTGATGGATTTCCAATGATAATTAATCCTTGATAGAAAATGATCCATATACCTGATAGGGTATTTTATTACTAATTTTATTTCCTCATTCTTTATTTCGTGGATGAATGAGCATCAGTACACATATATATTGATCAACGATTCAATAATTATTTTGGGATGAGTTATTGTTGCAGGATTATCAGAAGATTAGTTTATCCTCTTCATTTGTCTTTCTAACATGATCAAATCGATCTTGACTAGAATAGATGCCTAGGTTAATTATTCAGGTGTTCATGTTCTTTCTATTCCCTGATCTTTTCATTCATTACTGATGTATCCTCTTGAATGTAGATAGATATTGTTGTAGGATCCTAACATGATCGAACCCCCATATTAGAGGAAAGATAAAACCGAGGTCGGATCTTGGTAGCTTAGGACCCGAGGATCACATATGGGTTTTCTTTTTATATATTGGATAATCATAGGAAGAATGTTGGACTGCAGAAATCAGGAAATAAGTTATAAGGCCCCACCATTAAACAATACATAATATTGTATTAAGTTGATAATTCACAATGAGGATCTTTTCGGGTTTAGATATTTAGATAATTAGGTCATAACTTATACAAAACAACTTGAATGTTACATGTGGAAACAACTACTTAGTATCCATTTTTTATAAATAAAAAACACTTAAAAGAAAAGAAACATATTTTGTTAAATGTTTTATGTATCATGACTTTTCCATAATCCCATCCATGACCCTATTCGACTTTATGTTCTGTGAAAAAAAATCAAATACCTGCCATGGGCATATGAAGCTCTGTAAGGGATACACAAACAAGGAAAACTATCAGTTTTTCAAAACAATATTTAAACCATGAACACTATATCATAAGTAATAATTTTCACATTTAAGAAGTATTAAATACTCTTCACTGAATAAAATCTCATTTCTTACCCTTTTGTAACAAAAATATTACAATAAAACCCATAGAAATCACACATAAAATATAAAAGGTAAACATGGTACATAATCATACGTAAATAGAGTAACCATACAGTATATTTCCACAAATAATTCTTACAAACAGAATATCCATATGGCGGACATCCATACCCAATTCTTTGAATGTTATAAATTAACCAAAAATCCTTGGTTTATTAGAGAATCACCAATCATTTTCTTTATCACGTAACCACCCATCAAATTTCCATGTACTATTATATAATCATCTCACATAAAATTTTGCAAATATCCATATTTCGATCAGAAAAATTTAATTTTAAATCACAAGAAACAATTTCAAGATATTGAAATAGTATATCCTATTTCAACACCATTTTCCATACCAAAAAATGTAAAGGTTATATGGTATTTATTTTCCATTTAAAAACAACACGTCTTGTTAAGGAATCCAACTATCAAATAATGCTCGTGGTGGTGGAAATGTCATGTCACCGCGTAACTTAAAAAGAAACAATCCCTTTGACTTTTACTAAAATGATACATATAAAGAAGATTAAATTTCAATGAAATTTAAATTCAAAGGGTTTTATTCACCATATCAAATCAATTCTTGTATAAATCAAAATATTCCTCAGTGAATAGAGATTGAGACGAAGTCCCTTACCTCGTGTCTGACTTGACATGTTCGTTCATTAATTTCCTAAATAATAAATGTAATTTAATTTCTACTTGATTCAGAAACTTTTTCATGTTTATTATTCCTTTTATATCACTTATTACCTTTCAATAACAATTCGTTGATTATTTGAATTCTTATCGTACATTTTGTTGATGTTTGGAAATTGATTCAAACATGAACTTGTTATAATTATAAACATTCAATGTGGTCAAAACTCCATTATATCCAGCATGATATTAATGATTTAGATATCATATATATCCTATATATCCTATATATATTTAATTATAATAGTCTATAACCTTTGGATATAATAAATGAAATGCATTGTTCATGGAGACAGTAAGTTGTACGTAAGCATGAACACTACATTCATTTATTTTTCATATTTAAAGAAATGAAAACTAAAGGATACATAGGAATATTATAATTCTAGTGTAATGTATATGTTATATATTTTACATAAGTTTATTAATTCCTTCGTTTATACGTTCTTTGTATAGCATGAACGAGTCATATCACTTTTAGGGGGTCGTAGTCTGCACTTCCTCAAATGAAATTAACGTATTTATACAACATGAATTAAATATAGGTATATTTTAAATGATAGCTACATAAGAATATAGATAAAAAATTATATCACATACAATTATAGTTCCTTCATAATGGACTCAATAATATGTGGTTGGAATATATTGAATAATCAACGTTTCGGGAGGCAGTAGTTCGTCGTCCACAAAAACAGTATTTCTATTTCCATTTGATGGAGGTGCGTGTAAGGGTAGTGAAAATATTTCTCATAAAAACAACCTAGTATATTGAAGATACTATTTTTTTATTTAAACAATGAATATGAAGATAATGGTTAGTGGGGAAGGAAAAATAATGGAAATGAGCTTGAGAGAATACATTACCTAAAATGGGTAACTTCATTAGATTTGAGCCCAAGGGATTTATTAAATTGCCTTCTACCTAGGGAAAGGATTCTAATAATAAGGGAAGAATTTTGGGAGATTAATTGGGTAGAGTTTGATCAAGCCAATAAGGCATGAGAGGTGCGAGTAATGGTTAGATGTGGTGTCCTTTTATAAGATGGATGGGAACTTTAGAAATTTTGATAGTATTATTTTATTATTAATTGATTTTAAAATTATATTAACAAAAAATTGGTATATTTAAAATATCATATGATTATGGGTTGAAATCATATTTAACTTTTACCTTGTCTTCTTGTATATTCATAATATATGGTTACCATAGTTACATTAAAATTCCAAGTGACCAAAAATAGATCATTAATGACACTAGAAACATCATATATGTCTGTTGGCCGAATCTTATATTTTTAAGACTATTATATCATTAAATAAAATATTAATTTATTTCAAAACACATTTATGTAAATTTTTATACAATTCATATCATGACTTTTTTTAAAATTAATAACAACTTTATTAATTATAAAAGATGTCCGTAATTAAAATATAACAAGTAATAATCATACATAGGATTCATGTATGACCTAAAAAATTTCAAAATAAATTTATTTTAATATTTATAATCTCATTTATTTAAAACATTCATTAGTGAGGTAATCACTACATCATCATTTTTTCATAAATAAATTTATTTATTTTATTTCTATAAACTATGAATAAAATACCATGATGTAGTATATATTTTCAGATTTCTAATGACTATTTATAGTCGAATAGATCACTTATATAACCCCATATAAAAAGAATTTAGAAACCGATACATGTTTAGGTTATATTTTCCTTAACTTTAAATTAAAAGTAATTAAATGCTAGTTTCGCACACAAGTGGCTCCATGGGGTCCTAAAATAGACCCGAGGATTACCATGGCCTAACATAACTCATCCAATAGGTTTTGGAAATGTGTTAGTGTAATTTAATAATGTAATAATATTATTTTTTAACCTTATTTACCAAATTTACCTTTTAACCATGTTAAATAAAATATTTACCAAAGTACTATTCATAATGTATAAAAATAAAAGGTACCTATTTAAAAAATTTGACATATTGATTCCAAATATTGAATACATTTTTTAAAATTCGAAACACAGAATTTTAAAAATCTAATTTTAAATTAATAACTGTTTTCAAAACCAAAAAAAAAGTTTTTTTAAGAAGTAAAAACTACCAAATGATTGACAAGTGTTTATATCCAATTTCCAAGTGAAATTAAATATAATGACCGAAATATTATTAAATGTAAAAAATATAATCTAATTATAATTTAAAACCAATTAAAAAAATAATATATGAATATGAATAAACAAGATGAAAAGAAGGTTTTGACTTAAAATGCCGCATTTTTCACTATTCATTAAAAAATGAACTTTGTTAGAAAAATGCCAAAAATATATCAAAAGTATATTTTTATTTCCCACTTCTAAATAAGAATTTTATTTTGTCACATAGATCATATGAAAGAGGAAAAAACTGAATTTAAAAAGGGTTCTTCATCAAAAGGTGGTAAAACTACCTTTTAAAAATATTAGTGTATTAATACTTTAAATTGGATTCATTCTCATTTTATGACTCTAACTTTTATTGGAAAAATGAAAAAACATTTAACAAACATGTTTAATCATAATATGGTTAGTTTTTTTCATTCTTACCAATACGACAGCTAGGTATTAACTATCATTTAAAATAATAATATTATATTATTATTTTTTAGTTTGACTCAGCCTTGTGTGCAACATATAATTTTAGAGAAAGCCGTTGTTGTGTTTCCGGTACACCATCAGACATAGAGTCCCCTTTAAATTAAAATTAATACTTAATTCAAAAAAAATTATAGATATTAAAATTCTATATTCATTATTTTCTTGGGATGTTACATCCATCCCCCCTTTTGGAAATTTTTTCCTTGCTATTTTATTCACTTATCATATAAGTTGGGGTATTTGTCCCACATATGATTTTTATATTACAATGTTTACTTTTAATGGATATATTTTTTTCTAAAAACATTTACAAGATAAATTACTTTATTCCTCAACACTTTCTCTCTTCAGTCAAGAATATGCAGTGGTTGTTCATTATAAACAAGATTATATTTCAACTGAACTACCTCTGGACTCAAAACATGAGATGGATCTAGAATATATATTATTAACATTGAAACATGAAATACATTGTGTACTTGGGATAAATGCAGAGGTAAATCCACTACGTAAGAAATATATCCAACATTCTCTAGATTTTCATAAGGTCCAATGAACATCGAACTCTACTTTCCCTTCTATCCAAAACACATCACCATTTTCCATAGAGAACCTTTGAAAAATACATGATCACCTACCTTGAAAGAAAGATCCTTCCTTTGGTTATCTGCATAAATTTTATGCTTGCTCTGAGCTATTCTCATGTGTTTCTGTATCAACTGAACTACCACTGCCATATTTTCAACAAATTCTTGTCCCATCAGTTTCCTTTCACCTACTTCATCTCATAAAGTTGGAGTTGGACATTGCCTCTCATATTATGACTCAAATGGTGCCATTTGTATAATAAAATAAAAACTATAATTATAAGAAAACTCAACAAATGAATTATTTTGATCTCAACTTCCCTGGTACTCTATTGAGAAAGCACGTAGAATATCTTCCAATGTCTGAATTTTTTGTTCTGACTACCCTTCTGATTGAGGATGAAAAGATGTACTAAAATTTAATTCGGTACCTAATGAATTCTGAAGGCCTTTCCAACAGTTATATGTAAACATGGGATCATGATCAGATACAATAGAGAGGGGAACTCCATGAAACCTGACTATCTCTTTAACATGCAACCAAGAAAGTTCATTTAGAGATAGAGTATATCGAATAGGAAAAATATTAGTAGATTTAGTCAATCGATCAACAATAACCCAGATTTCATTATTACCACTAGATTCCTTTGGTAATACCAAAATGAAGCCCAATGATATATTTTCACATTTCCACTCTAGCACAGATAAAGGTTGATGCATCCCTTTCAGTAAATTCCACTCTGCTTTAACCTATTGACAAGTTAAACACTTCACAGTAAATTCAACAATATATCTTTTGATTTCATCCCACTAGTAATACTTTTGAAGATCTCTGTACATATTAGTATTGTCAGGATGAACTGAAAACAGATTTTTATGAGCATCACATAAAAACTCTTTCTCTAACTATGAATAACAAGTTACACAAAATCTTTTGCCAAATCTCAAAATAAAATCATTATAAATCTTAAATTCCATAAACATACCCTTCTGAACCACTGTCTTCCTTCTATTCATGAAAAATTCTATCTAAGAGATATGATTTGACTAACACATAAAACAAAATAGAGGAATTTTCCGCACCCAAAAATTCAATTCTAAATTTCATCAAATCATTAATCAAAGGATATTGTTCTAAATGTAGCATGGTTAATGTACCATTAATTTTTAGACAAAAATCATCAACCACTTTATTTGATTTTCATGGACGGTAATGAATCGTGCAATCATAATCCTTAATTAATTTTAGTTATATCCTCTATCTCATGTTCAATTCTTTCTATGTGAATATATACTTCAAACTTTTGTGGTTAGTATATATTTCACATTTTACTCCATACAGATGATGCCTTCAAATTTTAAAAAAAACAACCACAGTTAATTTCAAATAAAGAATTGGATAATTTGTCTCTTGAGGATTCATCTATCATGAAGCATAATAAATTACCTAAACATTATGAATTAGGACACAACCAAGTCCTTTCAATGATGAATTGTAATCTATAACAAATTCACCATCTTTGGAAGGTAATGCCAAAACTAGAGAATTCACCAATTTTCTTTTCAATTCCTAAAAACAATCAATATATTATTTCTCCCAGATGAACTTAACACCGTTTTGAGTTAACATAGTCTGTGGGATAGATAATCATGAAAAGTATTCAACAAACCTTCAGTAATAGCCTTCCAAAGCAAAAAAACAATGAATCTTCATTATATTTGTGGGACTTGGTCATTCCTCAACAACTTTTGTTTTAGAAGGATCAACAGTTATCCCATTTTTTTAAACAATGTAACCGAGGGTTGAAATTTTTAGTAACAAAAACACACACTTTATGAATGTCCCATACAATTTTATTTATTCTAAAGTTTTCAAGAAAACCCTTAAATGACTTTCATGTTCCTCTTTAATTTTGGAATATACCAAAATCTCATCAATAAAAACATCCACAAAATTATCCAAGAACTCATAGAGAATTATATTCATAAGATCTATGAATATTATAGGTACATTGGTTAACATAAAATAAATAACTAAAAATTTATAATGGATATATCTAGTAAAAAATCAGGCCATCAGAACATCGGCTTCCATTGCTTTCAACAAATGGAACCCCAACCTCAGGTCAACCTTTGAAAAATATTGAGATCACTGGACCAGATCAAACAAATCATCGATATGAGGAAAATGATACTTGTTCTTAATAGTGATATTATTCAAGGCTTTATAATCAATTAAATTTCCTATTGAACTGTCTCTCTTTTTAACAGACAAGACTGGAGCACCCTATAGTGATGTGCTAGGTCAAATGAAACCTTTATCTAACAACTCCTTCAATTATTTATTTAATTCTAAAAGCTCAATCTGAGCCATTAGATAAGGAGTTTTGAAATTGGGTTAGCATTAGGAACTAAGTCAACATTAAATTCAACTTCTCGATCAGGTATAATACCTTGCGACTCATTTGAAAAAACATCAAGACACTCATTTACTACTAGAACATCATTAATCTAACTATTCCATTATTTTCAGTAATATGTTCAAGGTAACAATCATTTCCATATTTCAGTAGTTTCCTAGCTTTCGGATATGTTATTAGAGATAAGTGGTTATTCTTGTACATAAATTTAAAGTCTTTCTGAAAATAAATGGATTTACCTCTACAGTCAATCTTATCATGATAAACAGAAATCCAATCCATTAGCAAAATAACATTAAACTATACTAGAGTGAAAACTACAAGGTTTGCAGGTAAATGTTTTCCACAAATAAGGATATGAAGATTCTTATAATTTCATTTATCCTCAAAATTTCCCCTAGTTGTTTTTATCATATGTTCAGGATTTATTTCTTGAGGTGGAATTCCATATTTACTAAAAAAACAGAAATGGAAGAATGTGTAGACCCAGAATCAAACAATATATTGGCATAATCTGAAAAAACAAACAATGTACATGATACCACTTAATTTTATAGTCCCATGACTACCTTAGTAGAAAAAAAATATTTTTCCCCTCCCTTCTACATTTGATCTGTCTGGTTTCCACCAAAGGTAATCAACATTGGACACACATTGGCATAATTCCTAATCTAATTGCAACTAAAACATCTTACGGGTGCCTTTTCATTACTTGCATGATCATATTCCTTATAGTTATGAGAAATATGACCAGTCTTACCACACATGAAGCACTTTCCATATTTTTAGAGACGTTCTCCAAGTTGATTTTAACCGCACTTCTCACAAGATGAAAATTTAATTTTCATACCTCCAGACTTCTTTGATGAATACTTTACCTTTTCCTTACAAATGAACTTCTTCATTTCCTTTCCCACATGGAACACCTAATCATCCAAAAACTCTATTTATACCATCTCAGAACATCTGATAAGATTCTCATATATTTTGAATTTATGAGTGGCTAATGCTCTTCGATGTCATGGATTCAGTCCTCGGTAAAATCGATTTATATTTCTATCAAAATCTCAGATGAAATTTGGAGAATAATTTTTCAGTCGAGTGAACTTTTTATCGTATATATCCATTGAGTCATCCCCCTTCAATTACAAGAATTGTTTTTCCATCCTAATTTGAACCACCTTAATAAAATATTTCTCAAGAAACATAACTTTTAATTATTCTCAATAAATATCATAAATCTCCTCACTATAACTAATATTTTTAACCATCGACCACCACTGATTTTCTTCTCCTTCAAAACAAAAAACATCAAGACTATCCTTTTTATTTTCTAGACCACCCTTGACATCAAAAATATTTTCCATTTCATTGATCCACCCTTCATCTTGAACAGGTTCAGAATATCCTCTCAATAATGGGGGATGTTGTCACATGAAATGATCCACTATATATATGTTTCTTTAGGGATGATCTGGTTGATCTCATGCATGTATACCACCACCATTTAAATTCTAAGTCAACCTCACCATTACTACATCAAATTGTTCAGTTCTGATTCCAACCATCTTGGGATACTGATTGGAAGGTTATTTTCCTACGTATGCCTTACCAATAAAACTTCCTTGCTTACTATATGGAAAATCATTCTGAAAAAACATGTATTAGAAGAAGAAACATGGTAATAATCAAATTATATATCATTTCAATTTCACCATAATGTCAAATTCTTTTATAAATATTCTATTAACTAAATTCTAACTCCTAATGTTATCTAAACTGACATTTGATACCAACTATAAGGTCCCAGCCTTAAATATTACATTATCTTCAATTGAGTTAATAATTCACATTAAGGATAATTTCAAGTTTATATATTTAGATAATTAGGTCATAACTTATACATAAAAACTTGAATATTACATTTAGACACTTCTACTCAGTATCCATTTTTTCATAAAATAAAAACTCTTAAAAGGAAATAAACATGTTTAGTTTCATGTTTTAAACAGAATGAAGTTTCCATGGTCCCATAATTGACCCTATTCCACATTAAATCCTATAAAAAACATTTAAAAAACATGGTATTAGCATTAGAAGCTCATTAAGGGATACACAAAGAAAAAAACATTTAGTTTTTTAAAACAATATGTAAACCATGAATAAATTTTAATAAGTAATACTTTTCACATTTAAGAATTAGTAAATACTATTCATTGAATAAAGGAACCTTACTTACCCTTTTTTAACCAAAATATTTCCATAAAATCCATAGAAATAACACATATCATATAAAAGGTAAACTTGGGACATAATCATACTTAAATGGAATAGTTATACTGTCAAATTCCAAACATCATTCTTAAAATGGAATTACCATATGACTGACTACCATAACCAATGCATTGGATGATATAAAATAAACACCCATACTTGGTTTATCACAGAACCACCCTTCATTTGGTTTATCACGTAACCACTAGCCAAATATCCATGTACAATTGGTTAATCATCACACATAAAAGATTTAAAATATCAATATTTCAATCATAAAAATTTCATTTGAAATCACAAGAAATAATTTCAAGATATTTAAATAGTAAATCAACTTTCAACACCATTTTCAATAACAAAATATGTATAAATGTTATGTATTATTTATCTTCCATTTAAAAACATCAGAGCTTGTTAAGGAAGACAAATATCAAATATGCTCACGGCGACAGAAAGGTCATTGTCACTGTGTATGTTAAAAAGAAACATTCCCCTTCTCATTTAGTAAAACACTACGTAGAAAAAATATTCCCTTTTAATAAAATTAAAATTCAATATTTCCTATACACCGTATAAATAATAGTCATGTATAAATCAAAATATTCCTCAATGCAAGAACATTGAGACAAAGTCCCTTACCTTGTGTCCGACATAACTCGTTCGTTCTATAATTTTATGAATAATAAACTTAAGTTAATTTCAACATTATTCATAACCTTTTTCAATTTTATTATTCCTTTTATATCACTTATTACCTTGATATAACAATTAGTTAATTATTTAAGTTCATATCAGACATTTTGTCGATGTTTAGAACTTGATTCAAAAATGAACTTGTTATAATTATAAGTTGTACATGGGGTAGAAATTTCATTATCTCAAGAATTATATTCATGATTTAGATATCATATATATCATATATATCCAGTATATATGTATTTATAATAGTCCATATCATTTTATATAATAAATGAAATTCACCGTTCCTGGAGACGGAAAGTCATACGTACGCATGAATGCTACTTTCATTTCTTTTTCATATTTAATGGAATTAAAACTAAATGATACATAGGTATATTATAATTCTGCTATAATATATATGTTATATATTTAAAATAAGTTCATTAATTCCATCCTTTATATGTTCCATGTATAGCATGAATAAGTCATATCACTTTGAGGGGGCAGTAGTCCGCACTTCCTCAAATTAAATTATCATATTTATACAACATGAAATGAATAAAGGTTTGTTATAAATGAGAATTACAGAAGAATATAGATAAAATAAATATCATATATATCATTTATAATTACATTTCCATCATAATGGCCACCATAATATATGGTAGGAGAAGATTGAACAATCATTGTTTAAAGAGGGAGTAGTTCATCGTCCACTTTAACAGTATGTTCTATACCAATTAAACAGATGTGTGTGTAAGTTTAGTTCAAATAATTCTAATAAAAACATCTTATTATATTTTAGGTATTGTTTTTTTTAAATTAAATAATAATAAGCTCATAGAATGTGGAGAAGGAAAAATAATGGAATAGAACTTGAGAGAAGATGTTACCTCAAATCGGGTTACTTATATTGATTTGATCTAGAGTGATTTATTTAATTGCATTCTGCCTATGGGAAGGCCTCTAGGAAGAAGGGAGTAATATTGGGAGATTATTTTAGAAGAGGATGGATGATTCAATGGCTATTCAGGGGTATGATTAAGGGTTAGAGTTTGTGTCCTTTTATAAGTGGGAGGAGGGTCAATTTAGGAAATTTTGAAAGTATTACTTTATTATTAATTGATTTTGGAATTATAATAACACCAAAGTTATATATTATGAATTTAATATTATTATGGTTCTAAGTAATCCCATTAAAATGGTTTTAGAAAAGTATAGGTCAAAAATTAACCTTATCATTTTGCTTTAACCCTTAGTAATCTTATTTAACCTTTATTTTGTCTTCTAGTATATTCATAATATAGGGTTACCATAGTTACAATAAAATTAAATGCGACCAAAATGGATCATTAATGACATTTATAACATCATATATGTCATTTGGCCGAATAATAGTTTTTTAGGACTGTTATATCAATTAATAAAATACTAATTGATTTAAAAACTAATTTATATAAATTTTTGTACTATTCATATCCTGACTTTTTTAAAAATCATTAACAACTTGATTAATTAGAAAATGAATAATTAATTAAAATATTACAAGTACTAATCATCCATAAAATTCATTTATGACCTAAAAAGTTTCAAAATAATTTTATTTTAATATTTATAATCTCATTTACTTAAAACATTCATTAATGAGGTAATCACTACATCATCATTGTGTCATTAATAAATTTATTTGTTTGATGTATAAAAATTGTAAATAAAATTACATGATTTAGGAAATCATATTAGCTTTCAAATTATTATTTATAGTTGAATATATCACTTATATAACCCCATATAAAAATATTTTGAGTAAAAGATACTTGTTTAGGTTATATTTTCCATAACAATAAATTAAAAGTAACTAAATGTCATTTTCACCCACAGGTGGCTCCATAGGGTCCTAAAATATTCCCAAGTATTCCCATGGTCAAATATATCTCATCCAATGGGATTAGGAAGTGTTTTAGGGTAATTTAATAGTATTAAAATATTATTTGTTACCCTTATTTTTAAGATTTACCCTTTAACTATGGTAAATAAAATATTTACTGAAGTTACTATTCATAATGTCTAAAAATAAAAGGTTCCTATTTACAAAATTTGGAAATATTGATTCAAAATATGGAAACCATTTTTCCAAATTCAAAATATATATTTTGGAAAAATTAATTTAAAATTAATTCTCATTTTCAAACCCAAAAGGCGTGTTTTTAAGAAGTAAAAACTACCAAAAGATTGACATGTGTTTATGTCCAATTTCAAAGTGAAATTACTTATAATTAACAAATTTGGATTAAATGGTAAACATATAATCATATTAAACATTAAAACCAATTAAAAGTACAATCTAATCATATAATTAAACTATTTGAGAAGTCAATTTAGACTTAAAATGCGGTATTTTTCACTATTCTTTAAAAAATGAACTTTATCAGAAAAATAAAAAAAATTACCCAAAGTAAATTTTGATGTCATGATTAAAAAGAAGAAGTTTATCTTTTCATATGGAATATATAAAAGTGAAAAAAACTATATTTAAAAAGGTTTCTCTATCAAAAGGCGGTAAAACTACCCTTTAAAAATATTAGATGAATTATGATTAAAATTGGATTCATTCTCATTTTAATCACATAAATTTTATTGGATAAATGTAAAAACATATAAGATACATGTTTAGTCATGATATGGTTAGTTATATTAATTCACTCGAATACAACTTCTAGGAATTAACTACCATTTAGAATAAAAATATTATAATATTATTTTTCAGTATGACTTAGTCTTGTGTGCAACATAAGATTTAAGAAAAAAATATTTATTGCATGTCAGGTATTCCATTGAATATAGAATCACCTTTAAAGTAAAATTAATATTTAATTAACAAATACTAATAAATATGAAAATTTCATATACTTTATTTACTTGATATGTTACATCAGTGGCTGGTGGTGCACGGTGGAGGGGCACATCCGGCACTGGGTTGGACATGGTGGCCAAGGAACGTGACAAGACCACATGACACGAGGGGAGAATCCTGAAGGTGGATTCCAGATAAACCTAGCAAGAAAACTAGTTTGGGAAATCTGGATGAGCCTTGTGGGATGGCTTGAACCAGGGCACCGGTTTGGACCCGACATTTCGGTTCATACCCCCACCAGTTAGAGCTGACCCATGTTGGTCTCGGGTGGTCGTACTATGCCACAATCTACCCTAGAAGTCAACCGAGATGTTGTATGGACACAACAGTTAGGGAACGGTCGATCATTGTGTAATCTCATGCTGTCATGGCTGTCGAATTTTACAGTCATTAGACTAACTTCACGATTGATCCCTGGCCTAGTGGACCCCTTTATAAGAGTTTAAAACTACCATAACATTCAAACTGGACATCTGTTTGACAGTTCATCTGTGTCGTTGGGACCTTAGGATGATATGGTCATTTAGGGATATCCTAACAGGGTTTTGTAATAGTGTCTATATGACCTAATGGCTTGATCAGGAGTGAGTTCTTCTGGATTGAGTGTGCTTAGAGCAAACTTTTCTATGGATGGATGAGACATAGACTATGTGTATTATTGAGAGTGTGTGTCTTGTGGAGTCTACGTGTTTTATGGAGAATATGTGTCTTACAAAGATTGTGTGTCTTATAGAGAATAAATGTATTATTGATACTGCGTGTCTTATTAGATTGAGAATATCCAAATATTTTTGATTTATTTTTTATAAACATATATCTGTGTGGAGATAACTATGTATTCCTTCACGGTATTTCCTTTGTGGTATCCCTTCATGTTATTTCCTTTGTGTTATCCCTTCATGGTATTTACTTTATGAAATTCTTTTTTAGTATCCCTTCATGGAATTTCATTTATGGGTATTCCTTTATGGTTTTAGGGTTTCCTACTAATTATAGTTTTACACACCCCTACACGGTCTTTACCCACACGTGTCTTCCCTTGGTTAGACATTGGACACATTTATGGTGTTCTAGGTATATTAGGACATGGAAATTCCTTCTAAGACCAGGCAGGTTGAGGTCTGTTTGAGAATCATTTCTGATGATAGTCATAGTTCCTATTACATTACAATATACACTTGTGGCTACAGACTCTTTTCATTTGGTGGGCTTGTGTTGGCCATGTTACTTCCTCATACAATCACTGTTTTACTATGGTTATGAGATATGGTGGTTTTCATGCATTTTTTACTTAGTGTTTTCAAATTTTGGAATTTCTGACTTAGAGATGTGTCTATGTGTAAAGGTACTTTAGGTTAATTCCTCCCATTTTTTGGTATAATCCTAATTGGTGATAGTCAACATCCCCTGGCCTATTGGAGGTGGGCCTGGGGTAGTCATGGCATGGGCCCCTCTGGAATGGGTCTTAACACTCCAAATAGTAGATATTACAAGTGTTTTAATAAGGAAACTATATCTATTTTTGTACCTTCATATAGGAAAGTTATTTAATATTCTCAAAAAAATAACTCACATGTAACTATTGATATCTATAACAGGGTGTGAATATAATGATGTTTTATTTAAAATAACCATGATTTTTTATCATAGGTGGTAATATATAAACTATACATAATGATTATATAGATTCATAAATTTTCTATGATGAGGGACAATTTCTCTCATATCATTCAAGGATAAAGTAGTAAGTTCAGGTCCAAAATATCATTAGCGATAAAGTTCTATAGGTTCAAAATTGAATTACATCAAGGATAGTTTCACATACCTCTATTTAATAGTTTGAGCCAATATATTTTGAAGATGAATTAAAGGATCAAGAGTGGATAGATTCCATGAATGATTAATTGGCTAAGATTTATAAACATAATACATGGGATCATGTGGGAAATCATGATGATAATGTTTTTATTTGAAAAATGTGGGTTTTCCTAATCAAGATTTATAAAATATGTAATGTGATATGAATAAATTATTTACTAGTTTTTAAGGGTTACTCACAGGTTTGAGGCATTGATTTTGATGATACTTTATTTGTAGTTGTAATACATGAAATTATCATAATCATTGTTCTTAATACTTCACAAAGGATATATAAAATATTCCACATAGATGTCTTGACTACATTTCATAAAAGATAACCGGTATAATATTTCAATACTAAACAATCAAGTGGTTTCTGGATAGGAAAATAATATAATTATATGTGTAAATTGAACAAGGATTTATATTGGAAAATTAAATACCAAAGACAGTGGTATTACAAGGTTGATTATTGTTTCAAGAATGCTTAATTTTATAAGGTAATAGTGGATAGAAAACTCTACATAAAATAAAATCAATGGTTTTCCCACATTGTGATTTTTTATAGAGATGATATCAAATTTTTTTACAATAATGGAGATTTCTATGGAAGTTTTTCTAGATAAATTACGATATTTTTTGAAATGTATATGTTGGGAGAAATGAGGTACTTTTTAGGATTTCATATCTATCTAGTTAGGGATGAAATTTTTTTAGGACAAGAAAAGTATATAAAAAATTGCATAAATGATTTTTCATAGAAGAATGAAAAACTATTTGTAAAATTATCTTAGTGGTAACAATCATTTTTAAGGATAAATTTAGAATTAATATTGATCTTAAAAAATTTATGAAATTGATAGAATGTATGATATATTTAATAGACTCTAAAACCAACATGGTTTATGATGTTACTCAATGTGTTGTATTTCAAAGTTCAAAACAAATAAAAAATTTCATGGAAGAAAATTTATTTTACATATTCATTATGGTTACTATAGATTATTTTATAATTAATAAAATAAAGTGAAACAAGAATATATTTGGATATACTAATATGAACCAGATACGTTTTTTTGATGAAAGTGGATCAAAATCTAGTGGGTTTTTTACTCAACGATAAATATGTGCTAAATGGGATATATATATGTGTGTGTGTGTGTGTGTGTCTGTGTGTAATTTTTAGTGAACCACGCCAATAAATAATCTTTGTATACAGATTTCTCTCAAGATACAATGTAATTAATATTGATAAATACATGTAGTTGTGGTTTGACTTAGTTGTAAGCACCCTGTAATCCTACATGAAAAATGGGGGCTCAAAACCCAGTGGGTGTAGGGTACTGTAGCAGTACTATAGCAGCGGTGATACTGTAGACCGGCAGGTACTGCAGTGGCGGTAGGGCACTATAGCAGCGGCGGTACTGTGAGGGTAATGTAGCAGTTGGTTACTATTCATAGAATGGGCATTGGGCCAAAGAATTTGGCATGAAGGCTATGTAATGGGCTACATGTCCACTGGGCCTTCGGGCTATTTAATGGGTCTCCCTCTACCCAGTAAAAAGAGGTCTTTGCATTGATTTAATAAAAAAAGAGTCTTTGGCCCCAACCGTTTAAAAAAATATTGATAAATACATATCTTGAAGACTTTTTGGTTGACATAAAGTTACCCCATATCATTGGTTAAAGTAATCAATGTGATATCCAGCATCGCAAAAAATAGTAGAAAATTAAATAACTCTGGAAATATATTTTAAATATCACTTTTTCAAATAACATGTATAAAAAAATGAGATAATGGTGAAGTTTATAACTATAAAGTTGAAGGTAGATGATATCTTCAGAAAATAATTATCCCAGGAAACATTTATATAGCTAAGGTTAATTATATGTGTTCACCCCTACTCTATTCAATTCTAAGGTATGTGATATCTATCCCAACATGATTCTTATTTCTTTATATTTTGGTTAATGTGGGTGAAAATAATGACAACATAACTCAATATATATATATTTTCATTACAATTCAATGAAGAGAATGAATATAGGGGGGTTTTAAAAGGAAAATATTTTGATGATAATTTGTGTGAGCTATTTAAAATTTTGTTAATGCGGATAAACAAATTTCTTCAGTCATTTTTGGTTGGTTAGGGTGTTTTTTTGAGTTCATGAAGTAGTTTGTGTTGTTTGTTAATCACCCCATTATGAACATAATGTTAATTTTATTAAGTGACTCTTATTTCCTACACCGAGTTTGATCATTTAGGACTAGAATTTCTAGACAACAATATATTTATTTAGTTTCATATCATTAGAGATTTTTGTTCCATGGTAGAATAAGTTACAAAAAAAAGTGGGTGATTATTGATGGCAATATGAGTTGTGTAGTTGAGAGGAATAAAAATAGCTGCTTTGTAGATATAAATATTGCATATAGTGTTTTATTTTATTTTCAACACATTAATCACACGAATAACATTGAACTTATTTTAGAGTTCCAAAGCTACATGTTCTAAATAGATAAATAGATGTCAAATTGAAGAAGATGAGAAAATGTAGTCTAGAATTTTAAGTAAATTAGAAGGAGAAAAATGAATTTTCCAAACCTATAATTCTACAAAAATATCACATTATTCATTACAATTTTTCATTGTACCAAAAATCATGATTACTAATGTTTATTGTTGTATATATTATTTTCCTCATGAAATTTTGGGTATGATATTAGAATAACTAAATCATAAAATGAAGTTTCATCAGACAAAAGTTTTTGAAAGAATCCATCATATAATGGTTTTCATGTTATTTAAATTGATAGTGGTTTTCTAAGAATCAGATAGATATTTTTTAAGAGTAGTAATCGTATAGTGGCTTCTAGATGATGTTTCATCAGATATAGTATACTATAAGAAGTAACTATGTGAACTTATCATTAAGAGGAATTATATGAATCCTTTAGAAAAATGTTTCTTTGATAGATTATCATATTGGGGAATGATTGTTAGTACAATAGAATACAAATAATTGTGATTTCATTTGATATAGTTACTCAAATAGATCCAGATATTGTTAATAATTCACTGTTAATCGATGGATGATATCTTATGAACATTTACCACATGAATATTTTAAGATCTTAACAATTTTTTTATAAATTATTATGTAGTGATGATGTTGATCTATATGTTCAATACCCCAATAATAATGAATAAATGATTTTTATTATAGTCACAATTTTAGAAATATTTTAAGATAGTTGATTATAACATTTGAGGAATGATCCTACATCTTTTTTTTCTATAAAATATTCAGAGGATTAAATGTCGAAAATTGAAGATATACTCAATATAGAAATTTAATGATTGAGTGGAAAATTTAACTTCTATGTTTGTGCCCCATCAGTTTTTCCTAGAGAAATGATAAATATATAAAATGGAGAATTCAGATGGTTATGTGTCTATAGTTTATTATTAAGTTATGTGTTGAATAAGATACTTTTGATATCATTTTTCTAATTCACTAGAAGGAGAGGTATTTGAAAGAGAGGTACCTAACCTAAAGGTTGAAAATAGAGAGGTATCAAATAGAGTGGTATATGAAAGAGGTTTTTTGAATAGATTGGTACTAAAGAGGGAAGTTTTAGATGAATTTTACCATATAAGAAGTATCTAAATTAATAGGATCAGTCAAAAAGGTTTTCTATAATGGATTATAATCTTCTTTGAAAGTTATAGAAGATGAATAACATATATAAATGAAAATATGATGAATTCATGTTACAAAATAAATATGTGTTGAAGCCTATTGTTAAAGGTTCATTTTATTATTGTAAAAATTGTTTTAACATATTGAATGTGAAATAAGAGCTTGAACGATTGAATTACTATCATGAAATGTATGTGATTGATATACCTAATTATTATAAATAAAAAAGGATGGTTTTCTAGTGTATGTTCTATCCCAGATTGAATCTAGATCATAGCAAGGACTATCTAATAATTTTATGTTATGAACCTCATAAATTATTTTCATCAATTAGGTTTGAATAAATGTTATGTTTTTATGGATGATTTTTACTCTAACTAGATATGAAGTTTATTTTAGAAAGTAAATCCCCAAACAAAATAAATCATTGGTTCACCCCCCACACCACCCCCTAGTGACCACATATATCCCAGATAGACATTCAATTCGAGTATAAATTAAATTTAAGTGTTATTTATTATAAGATCATAGTTTTCTATTTATAAGTATTTTTATTGTCATGAACTAGTATATGATTCCATCCAATCTGAAACCCAACATAACCTATGGCATGTATCAAAGAGTGTTCTTGAACCCCATGGGCTAGAAACTACATCCAGGGTATCAAGTAACACATTTAGGAATGGTTCATCTAATAAAATAATTAACTTACAATAAACATTAATTACATCACATCATAACCAATAACCACAAGATGATAGATCAAATAAAAACACTATAATAATGAATTACAAATGTAACATCTACAACTAACAACCATGATAACCTAAAACGGGGTGGAGAATAAACTAGAGCACAATCCTCCTTGGAACATATTTTTTGACTCCCTCATGCCTCCCCCACTAACACCTATCGAACAAGAAACATGTAGCACATAAAACATATAACACCCTTAGTTTTTATAATATTTTTTCTGAATAAATTTATTTTTTTATCTACTTGTTTTCATTCTATTCCAATTTAATATTTCTTTATATTCTTCACAAATATAATCTTCCACTATATGCTACACTTACTTGTCTTGTGTCAAACACAACACTGAGTTTCTACGAAACATCATTTCATTTTCAGAATTATTTAAATGAGATAGTTATAACATAGCCATTAAACATGGTAATATTAAATTAAAAAAATTAAAATATTATTTATAAATGTTTTATAAAAATAAATAATATAGATAATAAAACTTATATTTTTTTATAGTATTTATATGTTTAAAAATTTTATTGTCTCAAATGAACTAATTTTTATGTATTTCTATGAGAAATAAAAAAACTAACATTTAAAACTTTTAATAATTAAATTAGATAAAATTATATTCATCTTAGAATTAAGCATGTCAAAATTAGATGAGGGTAATTTTTTATATTTTTTAAAAAATTTCATTTTCTAATTAATAGTATAAAATAATAAATTTTAATTAAAAAATTATTTTTATCTAAATTATTTATATTGATAAATTATATATAAATTGGGGTTAATGTTTAATTAGATCAATTTTAAATCATTTAATTCAATTTAGTTCATTTAAAACAATTTCACATTTCAATTGGATATATATACATTTCATTCATTTAAAATTTTCTTATAAAAAATCATACTATCACAACACGGCTGTGAGATTAATTTTTAAATTAATATCTTCCAATTTGTTATTATAATTTGGAAAAATGAATTCCCTATTTGTAATCATAATAATTTCTAATTTCTAATATGTTAATCATATATTTTAGAAAACAATCAGTGGAAGTAATTGAAATTATTTACAAGGATTAAGGTAAAACAAGATTGGTAAATAGTTAATAATTAATTTAAGGGGCCATGTTCCCAAGAAATGTGTCTAAAATACATAAGATAAATATTATTAGACCATATACAGTCTTTCATTAAAAAATAAAAGTATTGTAGGAACACATTTTAAGGGATACCTCCCAATAATATTTTACTTTTTATAATTAAAATAATGCCACTTCTCCACTGTAAAATGGAACTCACCCCCCACCCCCACTTCTTCACACTTCTAAAGCCCTTTTTCATGGAAGAAATATACCGGAATATCCACCCAAATTCCCTCCAATCATACTATAATCCTCCCTATGGGCATATTCAATCCAAGGAAGCCCTTTGGTACATACTAAAAGGAGCTACCAAATGAAGAGGTAACAACCTTCTATAAGCTCTTTTGTTTTATTTTATTTTCAACCACATAAATTCATGTTATTTCATGATTATTTAATAAAATAAGTTTCATAAAAATAATAATATTTTTTATGTTAAGGGTTTATTATAAACTCACACACACTTCCATCAAATGGGATACATAATCATTATTTGTGTGTAAAGTAGACTACTTCCTTGTGAACTGATGTTTCTCATTATTCTATTTCATCCATTAAAGGTTGTAAATAATGATATAAATTCTATTTTTATATGAAATATATTATATAAATTATATATGTATTATACTGGTAATATTTTAAAAAACATACCTTTACTATTTTTAATTTTTGGAAATGTAATTATTTTATCTATGGATGTGGGGACAACAATCTCTTCCAAGGGATGTGGTTCAGTCAAAAATTACATGGAATGAATTAAGGATCGGTATAGTGAAATTATTTGAAATATATTACATGAAAATTATACTTTAATTATAATATATGTATCATTTAATTTTATTTCTTCCAATATGACATAAAATGGAAACAACGTTCATGAGTACATATGACCTACAATCTCTATGAATGTTCTATGCCATTTTCAATTTATATCACTTATATATTATCATAAATACATATACAATGAATGTATATTATATTTCTATCATGTTTTAAAATCTTTAAATCATGTTATATTAATGATAATGAAAAATATTAAAATTCAAAACACATGCAAAAAACAAATCGGTTATTACCAGAAATGTAACATTAACATGGAATTGTTAATTAACATATAATATGAAGTCATAATTTAATAATATATGGTTTTATATAAATTAACTTGAGTTTGATATATATGTATAATAACACTATATTTATTATTTATGAGGTTTGAAAGTGTATGATCAGATTTTATACATAAGGTAAGGGGATTTCTAGTCTCACTTTTATTTCTTTGAAACATATTCACCACTCATTTAATTTGTGTTTTGTATATAGTGACCATTAATTTATTCTATTATTATTATCCATGAATTTTTATGTATTTTAATGCCCATTTTATTATCACTATTTAATGTGTTTTTAAGTTTCAAAAGTTACCAATTCATAAGGGTAGGTTTGTCTCAATTTTCCTCTTTGAGTCACATGTTCTATTATGCACCTTTCTTCTTTTATGATGTTCATATAATTCCATATGGCATTTTGTAACATGATTATCATTATTTTAATGATATTTTAATATTAATTTCATTTAATCTTCTTAAATGGTGATTTTGATTAAAAGTTACCAAAGTCGTAATAGTTTATTACACCAATCTCATTGTTTGTTACGATTTTATATTATTATGCTTCAATTAATGAAATATTATGATCACTATATCAATAAAAAATAATGAAATTCCACCTTATATGGATATTAAAGATATTTTCATGTATTACTACTATTTTATAATCATTCTTACTCACGAAAATTAGTGAAATGTTGTTAAGAATGTCTGATTGTGTTTCTTTCTTCCGTTGGAAATAAATTTTATTCCAAACATATTATTTTGAAAAATGTTACCAAATTTTTTTAATATAATAACTTAATAAAAATTTTAAGGAAAATTAATTTTTCAAAAAACAATTCTTGTTTTCAAATATTAAATGATAAGTTTACAAATCTATTTTCAATGACAAAGTTTTTTTAAAAAAAAATTCTGTTTTTAAAATGTTTTTTTCAAGGAAAAAATATAATTTCCTCAAGAAATGTTTTTAAAATATATTTCTGAATTATTTTCCATGTGTCAAGAAATCTATTAGAGTTACCCATACCTTTATGTAAAAATTTTTAAATGGTTCAATTCATATTATTTAGCTAAATGAATTACAATTTGGTGGTATGCTTTTTATGAAACTAGTTTTCCTTCTATGGATTATATGCTTATATGGGTTATGCTTTGATGAAATGATTATGAAAAATGTATATTTTTAACATTTTATATTTTTAATTCAACTTGATGATACCCATTTCATTTCATGGGTAATTATATGATGAATTATAATGATCTTGTGGCACAGATATTTGTGATTTTATTATGAGATGGCCTCAACAATGATTCCTTAACTACAATGGAAATAATTTTATTTGTTTATATTTCTTCCACAATTCCATATCTTATTCCAATTTTATAATTTCTTGTATTATTCTCTTGATTTCATTATGATTACATTCTTATGAACTACCAATATTTATTCCATGATTCATGGTTATGATCGTTATGAAGGGAAAGATCTTCTAATGTTATGATCACATTCTCATACCCTTATGCTCATGTTTATATTAATGTATATCCATTAATTACCCTTAATAATTATATAATATCAATAATGTTTTTGTTTAATTTCCCAATGTAATGATGTTATTTATTATGTTTGATGTTTTTAAGAATGGTTCTAGTCATAAAAAGCATAGTATGAGAAAATGTAGCTCCCTTATGCACCATTGTTTTTGATTCCATGTCTCTAATGAAAATAATCTAATAAAGAATTTCGGTTTCTATTTTTTTAATATATCTAGAATTCAAATAAATGATATAATTTTAATATATGTTAAGAGAGAGTCACTATAGTTGGTATTAGAGGAAAAATTTATTTAACCTATGTAAACTAGGTTGAGAAAACCATAGTGAGATCCCTAAAATCATTTATATAAGGATAATTCTCTGTATGTGTAAAAGTATATGAATTTTCCTAGAATTTACACAATGGATAGAGTGAGTGGTTTCCTATAAATACATCGATTTCAAGATATTACACGTGGATTTGGTTATGGAATGGATATAGTTTGAGGTAACAACCCAATAAAGACCATATTGAGATAGACTTGATTGGGAAATGGTGCATGATATTGGGCCTTGCTGGACACCTAGTTTGAAACACTATGGGGTATGATTTTATAATTCACAAACTCTTAATGAACTATCTTAAATAATTAAAATTGAAGTGAACAATTAATAAAATAGGATAAACCTAAGGTGTCATATATTAAATAAGTTTTTAAAATTTAAACATATTATAAGTTGTTTTTCTTGATTGTGTAGTTCCCCTCAATGATTACTGTTTCTTACTCTATTATTTTTTATTCAATCCAATGGATTTAAACTGAATTAACTACATCAATGATGAGTTTAATTCGATGTGAAATAATTTTTCTTGTAATAATACAAACTCTATGGGTGATGGAATAAAAAATATCATTTTTATGCTCACCCAACATTCTCATTCAATGAATCATGTAGGACATACAAATGATAATAGTATGGAAAAAATTATATTTAGGCCTCTATGAGGAAAATTCCACCTTATTTTATCAGGTCATTTAATCCGGGTTTTTATGAAAAATGGATCAGTACAACGGAAAGGTTATTCCCCATTATCTAGTGTTGAAAACAAGAGCAACTCCTTCTAGCTATTTTCTAGTTAGAATTTAAAGAAGACTGGTGGTACACTCTGACCAAGAATACGAGACAGTAGGATTAAATTTAATCCATTGATTGGGACATGTTTAGTAACTTATTTTTTAAAAATTACTCTACTATTATTCTTCATACAATGATAGAGTAGGTGTTACAAGACATAACATAAAGGGATGATAAATCGGTTTGTACCTATAGGGAAATTTTCTTATGACTTGTGTTGTATGATCCTAGTATTATCCTCTAACCCAAAAGTAATGTTGGTGTGTTATTCAGTATGTTAATGCCAATTCTCAAAAGTGAATTGACCATGAGAGATATTTCTAGCTATAAAGAGATTGTGCATTATTAGACAAGGTTGGAATAGGGGTTAGAGTTATCTATCAACCTCATGGTTTTGACAATTAAAGTAACATTTAGTTCAAAGGAAACTCTAAAAACCATGGATAAAAGAAGGTGAGATTTACATTGTGTTGTATTTGTGGAAAACTCGAAGAGGGGATTGTCTTAATGGGTGTAATAAATGTTTGAATTAAGTAATGTAAGGTTATCATGCATTTTATTGCATATGTTATGGGATGAAAATAGATAAAACTTTGATTGGAGAGAAAGGTATATGAAATTATCCTCCCCAGATTTAGTGATAAATGTGTAAAGAAATGGGAATTATGATAAATAGTTCCCAAACCATAAGATTAATTATGATGATCAACATAGGGAACCTCTAAAGCAGAGGGATAGGGGTAAATCTAATGCGATCATTATTTTGAATGGGGGCACGATAATGACATGGTGATAGGTGCACTTACCATCCACTATATAACTATTAATATCTTATTTTATTATTGATATATCTACTCATTCACATATAAATAACTTTATAAGTGTATTAATATTCCACAAAAAATATTAGATATAGAATTCGTAGTGAAAACCCTTAATGGTATAATAATTTCATCTCAAGTGTTTGACTCCTCTATATTTGAAATTTGTGGGAATGTACTTCCTGTAAGTATTTTCATTCTTCCTATGATTTAATTTGATGTCATCTTGGATATGGATTGTATTTCTCCGCAAAAATATCACATAATCTATCAAGTAAGGGAATTTATGTTTGTTTTTTCAAACCAACCTATGATCATCTATCAATATGACAATAATTATGAACATTATATGGGTATTACATCTAGTATATGGGTATTAATTCCCATTCATAAGGGTTAATTATCTCAAATGGATGGGGGAGAAAATTGGTAAATATGATATTCCTATTTTTCGGTAATTTGTGGATTTATTTCTATAAGAGTTGTATAGATTTATAAAAAAACATGAAGTCGATTTCTCGGTATAGTACATACATGGTTTTACACCAAATTAAAAGAATCACTACATAATGAACCCAATTGTGTTGTGGGAATTGAAGACGAAACTCAATGAAAACAATAATAATAGATTCATTTGGCCAAGTGTGTTATCATAGGGTGCACCAATTCTTTTTTGAAAAAAATATGGATCAATGAGACTCTATAATTATTATCCGGAGTTGAACATGTTCATAATAAAAAACAAGTATCATCTTCCCCTTATTGATGACTTTTTTGATCAACAACATGGATATCAATACATTTCCAATATTGAACTTTGTTCTAGATATAATCAATTGATGGTCAAGAGATAGGATATACTCTAGATTGAATTTCATACAAGGTATGGACACAATGAATATATAGTGATACCTTTTGGTTATACTAATTCCCTGTCTATCTTCATGAATTTGAAAAATATAGACATTATATATTACCTCAATTTCTTTTTGGTGGTCTTTATAGATGATATTATTATCTATTACAAGTGAAAATATGTTCATGAACAAAACCTTAGATTTCTACTAAAGACCCTATGAAAGAAAAAACTATATTCCCAATTTAAAAAGTGTGAATTTTGGCAGAAAAAGGCTTCATTATAGGGTGATATAATCTCAAGAGAGGGTGTAATAGTATATCTATCAATGATGGAACCAATTGAATGTTTTCCAAGACCTTCTATGGTGACTAAGATCCATATTTTTTGGTTTAGCTGATGCTTTGTGTGGAACTTACCCGAGCTATCTAATCCTCTAACCATAATTATCAGAAGGTTTAAAATTTCAATAGGATAGATGAATGTGAGGAAATTATCAATGAACTGTAGAGAAAAATAATATCAAGGTTATATTCTATGCCTCATGAAAATTGGATATTAATGAGAAAAATTATCCAACTCAATAATTATAGTTAACTATGATATTTTTTTCATTAATGAGATAGAGGCATTATCTTTTTGGAGAAAATGAGATATATATACTGATCATAAATTTCTAAAATTTATATTCCCATAGAATGAGTTGAACATGCATCATAGAAGTTGGTTAAAGATGATAATGCATTATGACTTCTCAATACATTATCACCTTATAAAATAGAACAAGGTTAGAAATGCTTTGAGTCAAAAGTATTATTCTATATTATCTAGTATGGGTTCACAAAATATATAATATTTATGGATTTGTAAATGGTGGATATAGAAATCATAAAGAATGTGGATAAATATTTTCTTCATTAATTGATTTTTAAACCCTCTATACAAAAGTTGATTAAAGAGGAACTAATGTAATATTTATAACACCAAATTAAGTTTAGAAATGTTCCTAGGTTTAACCATGAGTCGGATAGAATGATTAGTCTCAATAACCAATAATGTGTTATATACATACCAAATTTGAAGAATTATTTGTTAAACTAAGTTCAAATATAACCATTCTACATTCATCTTGGAAGTAAAAATTTGTATAGATACATTAAATAATACTTCAGGTGGTGTGGAAAGAAGAGGGATACCATAAAGATTGTATCTTAGTGTCTGGTATGGCTTCAAGTTAAGGGTGAAAGGAAAATTTCTAATGTGTTGTTGTTTCCATTACCCATATGAGAATGTAAATGGGAGAACATCATGATGTAATATTTTATTGGACTCCCAAAAACCACTAAAGGGTTTAACGCTATAAGGGTGGTAGTTAATTACCTTACTATGTTATCACAAGTCATTGTTATCAGATAATACTATTTCATTATCAGATTTTCTTTATATACAATAAGGAAGCGGTAAAATTATATGAGGTACCACATTCTATTGTTTCTATTTTTGATTTGAGTTTTAACACAGTTTTTTGGATAAGTTATTATAAATCCCTTAATATGTAATTGAGATTCAACACTTCTTATCATCCTCAGATGGATGGTCTATTTGAAATACAATTCAATCCCTAGAGGTTTTGTTAAGATCTTGTTTTTTGGATTTTAAAGGTGTTTAGGATAAACACCATCCTCATATGAGTTTTCTTACAACAATTATAGTGACCCTAATTTTCTTAAAT